>OU342735.1:116368429-117695929 GCA_910589765.1 Avena atlantica
TGCTCATAATAAACACTAGATAAAACATAATTAAAATAATAGAAAGTATACTTATCATGTGAAATAGAGAATACATATTAAGGTAGATAACCAAACAGATTGCAAGGCATAGAACTTGAGATGCGACAGAACAAGGTTAAGAAAGAAAATATACATGACAGCTGCAGCAGAGGAACCGCCGGCGTCGCGTTGACACCGTCATTAGCCATGTCGTCAAGGAAGAGGGTGCTGATGTCGGGGAAGAAGTACTCGTTGGGGAAGATATTGACGCAATTGCTATCCGTGAAGAAGTCCGCGATGAAGCCAGTAGTCGCGCCAATAGCGCTCCCCAAAAACCTTATCGCCCTTCTCCCGTACAGGACTCGAAGCAGCGGGGTCTCGGAGGACTACTGTTCCGGATCACAGTGCACGCTGCAAGACGGGATGGGGAAGACTAGGTAGCGCAGTGCTCAGGAACTGGAGACACATGTGTGGCAGTGTGTCTGAGAGGAGGCGCGACCTCTCTCTTATAGGCACAAAGGGGAAGGCAGACAGGTTGCGCAGGAGATGAAACGAAATGGACGGAAGTTGAAGCGAACAGGCGGCAGCCCACCGGACATAAAGCTCGGCTCGGCGAGATTCCCGCAACCCGCAATGCGCGCGTTGTGGCGTGGCGAGGCGTGGCGTGGCGAGGAGAGCGAGGAGGAGGAGGAGGAGGAGGAGGAGCGCGCGTGTATATGTCTTCTCTTCTCAAGCTCGTACAAGTGGTGGAAGAGCTCTTCTTATAAGCTGGTCCAACTTTAACTCAACTAGCAATGTGGGACTAAACATTTGTCCCAGCTCTTGCCTTGCATGAATGGGCCAAATGTGTCTCTAGGATTTTAGGAATTTATTTGCATATAATAAATGGACTGGGCCTATTTAGGAAAAAATTCCAACAATCCCCCACCAGATCCCAGAGGCACATGAAGTTTTCCTTTGGTTTCAAAACATTGTTTATATACCAGTACTGTAGTAGAGACTGTAAGTTGAACTTCCACCTAGAGCTTTATATACTAGGTTGCAACTTGTATAGTGGACTATGCCTTAAACTGCAAGTTTGCTGCGAACCTAGCTTCACAAAAAGTCTTGACCGATATTAGGCTATCGTGGGACTTCCCCGTGGGTGGAGCTTATGCGTCATGCTCCATGACCTTTCATGAGTTTATTAGAGAGCATCCTACTCTCATAGACTGCGACGTTTAAACAGTCATACTCATATAGGTGTGTTCTTTAAAAGATGTTCTGCAGGACAACATCTTTGCTTAGGATAAGCCACTTAGAACATATTAAGATAATAAATCAACCTGTCGTGCAGAATAGAAAAGTATTGCATCTTTATGGAGTGGTGTTCATTAAAGTAGGGATATTTTCCTCTCAGCTAACCAACATCTTGTCTCCCAATTCTAATTCACGGGATCTCCGATCACATAGAATGGTTTACCACTATGGAAAGCTCAAATTGTGGGTCTCTACCCATATCCTTCGATGCATTTTCTATCATGTTGCGTGATAGACCCTTTGTGAAGGGATCTGCCAAGTTTTTAGATGTTTGGATATAATCCAATGCAATAACTCCGGAGTTTCTCATTTTCCTGACACATTCCATTTTCCTCTGCACATGTCTTGATGACTTCATATTATCCTTAGAACTATTTACCTTGAAAATCACAGTTTGATTATCATAGTTCATAAGGATTGCGGGTATTGGTTTGTCAACCACAGGTAAGTTTATCAAGAGTTCATGAAGCCACTCTGCTTCAACAGTGGTTGTGTCTAATGCTGTGAGTTCTGCTTCCATAGTTGACCTCGTTAAGATGGACTGCTTGCAATACTTCCAAGAAACAGTGCCACTAGCAAGTGTGAATACATATCCACTCGTGGCCTTTATCTCGTTAGCATCAGATATCCAATTTGAATCACTATAACCCTCTAGTACCCTCGGATACCCATTATAGTGAATGCCATAGCTCGCAGTTCCTTTTAGATAGCGCATAACTCTCTCAAGAGCATGCCAGTGAGCATCTCCTGGATTTGAAACAAATCGGCTGAGTTTGCTTACAACAAAGGCGATGTCAGGCCTCGTGGCACTAGCTAAATACATAAGCGAGCCAATAATTTGAAGGTATCTTAGTTGGTCTCTAGCATTTCCTCGATTCTTTCGAAGCAACACACTAGGATCATACGGTGTAGGAGAAGACTTGAAGTCGCTATACCCGAAACGACTCAAGACCTTTTCCACATGGTAGGACTGAAGCAATGTAATCCCACCGTCATCATCTCTCAATAGCTTGATGTTCAGGATGACATTAGCTACTCCCAGATCCTTCATCTCCAAGGAGCGAGATAAGAAATCTTTGACCTCCTTAATTGCATTAAGGTTGGTTCCGAGAATCGGTATGTCATCAACATACAAACAAAGTATGACTCCCTCACCCCCACCATGGCGATGGTACACACATTTATCAGCTTCATTTACAACAAAGCCTACAGCAGTTAAAGTTCTTTCAAACTTCTCATGCCACTGCTTAGGGGCTTGTTTTAGGCCATATAGAGACTTCAAAAACTTGCACACCTTTCCTTCTTGAGCATTTACCACAAAGACATCTGGCTGATCCATGTAAATTTACTCATCCAACTCCCCGTTAAGCAAAGCTGTCTTAACGTCCATTTGATGAACGAGAAGACCATGAGAGGCAGCTAATGAGAGTAATACTCGAATGGTGGTCAATCTGGCAACATGTGAGTAAGTGTCAAAGAAGTCTTCACCTTCTTTTAAGTATATCCCTTGGCCATAAGTCGTGCCTTGTACTTATCAATAGTACCATCAGGTCTAAGCTTTTTCTTAAACAACCACTTGCATCCTACAGGTTTGCACCCATAAGGGCGATTAGTGATCTCCCATGTTCCATTAGCTAAGATGGATCTCACTATGGACGACTTCCTTCCATTAGTCAGCATTAGGAGATGCATATGCTTCTAAAATGGAAGTGGGAGTGTCATCCACATGGTACACAATGAAATCATCACCAAAGGACTTTGCAGTCCTCTGTATCTTGCTCCTTTTAGGAATTTCATTATCATCCTCCTTAGGACTTTCAGAGTGTTCAATTGGAATGGTAGGTTCATAAAATGTAGCAAATTCCTGATTAGATGAACTAGGTATCTCCGGATTTGATGAGTTAGGTTTATCCTTCATAGGAAAGATATCATCAGATAAAGTCGCATCAGTCGACTCCATGATTGTACGGACATGAATGTCAGGTACTTCATATTTTACTATCAAGAATCTATAACCAATGCTATGGAAAGCATAGCCCAGAAAATCACAATCAGTGGTTTTTGGTACAAGCTTTTGCTTCTTGGGGATTGGTACATTAACCTTTGCCAAATAAACCCAAGTACGTAAGTAAGAGAGTTTTAATCTTTTATTCTCCCATTATTCGCATGGAGTAATTTCTTTGTTCTATGTGGGAACTCGGTTTAGGACATGACATGCAGTCAATAGTGCCTCCCCCACCATTCCTTGGAGAGACCCGATGTGTCTAACATGGCGTTAACCAAATTTGTTAGAGTATGGTTCTTTCTTTCGGCTACTCTATTTGACTGTGGTGAGTAGGGAGGCGTCCTCTCATGAATTATGCCATGTTCTGCACAAAAAGAAATCTAACTCGTTGGAAAAGTACTCTCCACCACGATCAGACCTAAGCCTCTTAATCTTTCAATCAAGTTGATTTTCTGCCTTAGCTTTATAGATTTTAAAGACACTCGAAGCCTCGTCTTTTGATTTCAGAAGATACACATGAAAATATCTCGTAGAGTCATCGATCAAAGTCATGAAATATTTCTTTCCACCTTTTGTCAACACACCATTTATCTCACAAAGATCAGAATGTATGACTTCTAGTGGTGTTAAATTTCTCACTTTTGTAGTCGTATGTGACTTGCGAGGTTGTTTAGCTTGCACACAGACGTGGCACTTATATCCCTTAACAGTTGTGAAATCAGGGATTAAATTCATTTTGGCTAGCCGCGTCATACAACCAAAATTAATATGACAAAGACGAGAGTGCCAGACATTTGATTCAAAATTCATGTAAATATTATGAACAACTTTATTACAAATGTCTGACAGAGATAAGCGGAACAAGCCTCCACACTCATAGCCTTTACCAACAAAGGTTCTATACTTAGAAATTACAAATTTATTGGACTCGAATACAATCTTGTGGCCATCTCGACAAAGAAGAGATCTGCTAACAAGATTTTTATTTATTGAGGGAACATGATGCACGTTCTTCAGGCGCATGGTCTTTCCCGAAGTGAACTTCAGATCGACCGTACCAACACCATTAATAGAAGCATGCGAGCCATTACCCCATCAGCACGGTTTGAGTCCCTCTGACCTGATATGAAGAAAATATGGAAATATCAGAACAAACATGTACATTTGCGCTTGTGTCAATCCACCAATAAGGAGAATGACATAATGAAAGAACAGTAGGTAATATACCATACCCAACATCTTTCATCTCAATGTTGCTCATGAAAACATTAGTAGTCTTGCTTCCCATCCCATGCTGGCGCTTATCAAAGCGGTTGGGACAAGCAGGATCCCAATGATCAGGATCACCGCACACATGACAAGCACCTTTCTTCTTATCAGTCTTCTTCTTGAAGCTGGTAGACTATGAGGCCTTGTTCTTTCCATCGAACTTTGCCATCAAACTTGCCTTTGTTCTTGAACTTGTGAGGCTGGAAGTTCCTTTTATGTACTAGATTCGCATTAGAACCTCCCTCGGTACCTCCAACATGTGTGTATTTTGCTCTCGCCTTCTCTTCCACATCAAGAGTCCCAATGCATCCGTCACGGAGAACTCTTGTCTCTTGTGCTTCAGAGAAGTAGCAAAATTCCTCCATGATTGGGGAAGTTTGGCAATAATGCCTCCGGAAACAAACTTTTCCGGTAATACACAAGTGAAGTGCTCAAGCTCCCTGGCAAGTGACTGTATCTCATGAGCCTGCTCCACAATGGGGCGGTCATCAACCATCTTATAGTCATAGAATTGTTCCATGACATACAGTTCACTGCCAGCATCGGAGACTCCAAACTTTCTCTCGAGCGCATCCCACATATCCTTGCCATTGCTAAATGACGGATATGAATCGAAAATATTGTCACCAATAATGCTGATCAAGGCAGCCTTCAAAGTGGTATCAAGTTTTTGAACGCCTCTTCCTGAGCAGTATTAAGATTTCCCTCAGGTGCGCCATAGATGGTGTCGTGGTGGTGTCATGGCAAATGCCATGGTTAGGCTTAAGTTGGGGGCCGAATGGACGCTTGAGGTAACTGGGGAGGGAGTGCATGATCTAGCCGCGCACGAAGAACATGAAGAACTCTCCACACTTAGGATTTTTATGCCTCCAATAAGTTTACAAGTGTTCCTAGAGCTATTTGGGCAAAGCCTTGGGGCACTAGTTTCCTACTTGGTCCAATGTCCCTAAACCCTAGCTATGCTCCTCCTTATATAGGCGATGGCTAGCTAGGTTACAACTTTGGGTCCTAGGGTTACTATTTCGATATTTGTCCTTACTGTGCGGGTCGGGTCATGGGCTCGCCTTGAGCCCTTGACCCAGTCCATAAAGCTATACAGCCAACGGTCCTCCTGTACATGGGCGCCAGCTCTTGGGCGTCATGCGGTGCTTTTGTACGTCAGCCCTTGATTTGAGCGTCACCCGACTCCTTTTATGTCACCCGGTGTCACCCTTATCTTTTGACCATGCTTTACCATGGTCCCTCATGAATCTCACTCGGAAAGCTGCCACACGTCCTTTCTCACTCAGCCTTCCCTCATGAGACTCGGCTCGTCGTTTCCTGCAAGATAAAAAGATTTGTCCTATGCAGGCCAACATAGTTCTTATGTCGACCATACATATGCTTCGTATCCCGGCCGCTAAGACCTGACCAGAGATTTCTTTGACTCGGCATAAGCCAAGCTGGGTAATTTTTTACCCCTTATGACCCTAGCGGGGGTTATCCCCCCGACATTAGTCCCCGAAGATGGTGAGGCCTAGCAGTTTTTTTGCTATTAGGCGTCTCCAGGTTCCTTTAACGTATTTGGAACTTCTCATTTCTCTTTCCATTCCTTATGCAGGACGCTCTATTTGGCGTAATCTTGATCTTTGCCGAGTCTGTTTTGTTCTTTCCGAGTCTCATATTTGACGTTCTGCGCCATCCTTGCCTCATGCCGAGTCATTTTTGACGTTGCCGAGTCATTTTGGGCTTGCCTTAGTCACTGACAGGCTATAATCATGATTGCTTGCCTCAAATTTTGTCTCAAATCCTGACTGCACAGTGACGGCGGTGCAGTTACTCCCGTCACTATGGCAGTCCCATCGCTCAACGCCTCATTGATGGCTCAGTTGATGTGGAGCCTGTTGGGAACTCCAAGAGCAAGGTGTAAAGCAGCACATCAGCAAGTCTTCCCTCAGTAAGAAACCGAGGTTATCGAACCAGTAGGAGGAAGGAAACGTCACACGGGTGTTTCAAGCAACACGGAGACCTGCACAACACAATCTCAAGACTTTGCCCCAACTAACAGTGAGGTTGTCAATCTCACCGGTTGCTGTAACAAAGGATTAAACGTATGGTGTGTAAGGTAATGTTGGTTTGCAGCAAGTAAACAAGTAACGGTGGAAGCTGTATCAATGGTAAATATTGGACCGGGTTCCATAGTTCATTAGAGGTGCTCTCCTTATATAAACAACATGGCATGAAGGGTAAACAAATTACAGCGGGGCAATTGACAGGAACTGAGCAAGAAATAACAATGCAATTACTAGTCAGAAAGATCCTATGAGATTCGATTGGGCAATACAACAAGATACATAGACCGCCATCCAACTGCATCTATGACTATAAGTCCACCTTCAGGTTATCATTCGAACCCCCTCTAGTATTAAGTTGCAAGCAACAGAAAACTGCTTTAAGCAAAGTGTGTAAGGTAAACAGTCCACATGTTCCATGAACAAGAGACCATTGTTTTCTCCCTAGTAGCAACAACACATCTACAACCGAAGAGATGTTTGTCACTTCCCTTGGAAACTAGAGGCATGGACCCACTATCAAGCATAAATACCCCCTCTTGGAGTCATTAGCAACTACTTGGCCAAGATAGCTACTAACAACGGAGAGCATGCAAGATCACAAACAACACAGACATGATAGAATCATAAAGACAAAACCATTAATGAAACCAACATAATAATCTCAATATCCATCGGATCCCCGCAAACACAACATGCATGATTACAAATAGATTAGATCTTGATCATGAACGGAGCTCACAAGATCTATACATGAAAGCACAAGGAGGAGATACAACCATCTAGCTACTACATGGACCCATAGTCCAAGGTGGAACTACTCACGCATCACACCGGAGAGAAGGCCTCCGGGATGATCCTCCCCTCCGGCAGGGTGCCGAGAAGAACTTCAGATCCTCCGATCTAGGGACGACGGTGGCGGCATCTATAGAAGGTTTCCTGGAATATTGATCGGGTCCTTAGGGTTTCTGCATCGGGGGCTTCTTATAAGCAAAAGGGGAGGCCGAGGCGGTGGCCATGGGCCCCACACTCTGCCTAGGCGCGGGGCAGGGCCCACCCGCGCCTAGGGGGTCTGGGCACCCTGGCCCGCTTCTCTGTCTCCCTTCTGGACTTCTTTTTCCCCACGAAAAGTTATTGACTTTGACGTTTGTCCTGTCCAATTCCGAGAATATTTCCTTACTAGATTTTCTGGAACCAAAAACAGCAGAAAACAGGCAACTGGCACTGTGGCAACTTGTTAATAGGTTAGTACCAGAAAACATGTAAAAAGCACCTCAAAGTGTAGACAAAGCAAAGCAAAGTAGATACTAAACAAGCATGGAGCATCAAAAATTATAGATACGTTTCCGACGTATCACTCGTGTCCTATGCAGCGTGACGTGGCTCGGGATCTTCCGTGTATCGCATACACGTGGTGCTTGCTGATGTGCTTACCCGGCCAGGTACACGGCAACACCGTGGCCACAGAGCGCTGAGGGATCCCACCCCGGGGGTTTTTACTCCCCTTAAGTAGGGGCGCGGGGAACTTAACTGCCCCCGCTGGTTCAGTTTCCCCCTTACCTTCTTCTTCCTTGCGCCTCCCAATCTAGAACTGCCCCCTTGTTGTTCCTCCTTCTTGCTTCACCGCTCCAACGATTCTCTCCTCCTTCTTCCAATTCCTCGACGGGTCCGTTCCTTTCCAGGCCTCTGCCAACGGCGGAAGAGCCCGAGTCATGCGAGGTCATGGACGCACGCGACGGTGGCGAGGAAGTGGAGGAGCACGAGGCCGTCGGCGAGCGAGGCGGTTGGGAAAGCTCTGAGGTCACCGTGGAGGAACTCGAGTGGTTGCGCTCTACCAGGCGTATTCCACTTGAGGTCGATTGCCGCCTCCCCATTGGTGATATTTCCCCTAAGCCCGAGCCCAATGAGCGGGTGGTCTTCCTTTCTCATTTTGAGCGCGGCTTTTCTCTTCCTGTTAGCGATTTTTTAAAGTCTTTTCTTTCCACTTTTCACCTGCAAACCCATCATCTTCCTGCCAATGCTATTGAGTCCCTTTCGTGTTTCATCTCCGCCGGTGAAGGCTATCTTGCATTTGGCCCACTATCCTTCTTTGGGCCAAATATTTCAATTTCCGAATCCCTGACTCTGGCGTTCCTCGTTCTGAGAAGAGGCCTACCAGGTGCGGTGCTGCAAGCATCACGTCCAGGAGGGATTCCATCTTCCCTCGGGTCACCGGCATCGATTCTTGCAAAAAGTGGCATAGAACCTTTTTTATGTCAAAAATAGTGGGTCCAACGATTACATTTGGCTTCCCCCCTTCAAGGACGAGGTTCCCATCAAGGAGCTTTGGAAGCTTGACCCACGAGACAAGAACGAAGTGGTGAATGAGGCTCATAAAATCCTTGAGAGGTTGCTTGATTTGGAGGAGGACTTTGTAGAGGTCCCAACCTTTAATAAGGTAGAGATCCCTGTGTTTACAATGCTAGTCCCTGGATCAATAGCTAGCATCCACAGTTTAAGATGTAATATCAAGAAACAAAGGTCATAGTACAACTTTATAACCAAGAATAAAATAATTCATTACATCTTACATAGCTCATTTGGCTATCACATTACAATGCAGCAGAAATAACTATAGCAGGGAGTCCTTCATCTTCAAAGTGCCACAGGCATTCATGTTGGTTGTAGACTTGTAATCCTATTCAACATACTTCACTAACATCAAACAAACCTGCAACATAATAAGTTGCAGCCACAAGGGTCAATACATTTGAATTGTATGGGCAAGTTTCACTACTTTGTAGAAATAAGTGGAACCTATCAATATATGCATTTGGCTAAGTAGGGTTTAGGCTCATTTGCAAAAAGCAATATAGTTTTATCCTATCTTTTCAAAATAGTTTTGATCTTTTGAAAAATCTTTCTGAACTCCTTGGAAAACTCCAAGTGCTTCTAATCCCTTGTTGACACCATCAAGTTTTACTTTGAGAAATTGGAATGTCGAGATCTTTCATAGCTTCAGGCCTTAGTTTCTCAGAGTTTTCCGTAACCGGGCCACGGCTAAGTACTTAGAATTTGATCTTCTGCAGAAGTTGTACACTTTACCCACATGACACAATCTCGTCTTAACGCCACCAGTGGCCGCTGGATAAGTACACACCAAATGGAGTACCGGCAGATCGAGAATGTGACAAAGTATTTCCATAAAAGTCCTCCCAATACACAATGCTAGCTTGTCTACCTGGCACCAATGTATGGATATATTTCCAATACACAATGCTAGTTAACCTGAAGATGCCAATGCAAGGGTCTTCTACTATGTAGTTGACTAAGCTAGAGCCCATTTAGCATGTGGCTGTACACGGAAGCCACTGTACGATAAACATGTTCAATCTCTAAGTCCCTGGGTGGTTTACTTCTAGTGCACATACAAAAAGATAGCCATATAAACATGGTTCCCTTTTTTGCCACCTTGTACAAAACTTGAGTATCCTCTTTCCACCCAGGTGGTTCATTGAGTACTTGTTTTATTATATAAAACATGTATTTTTCCAACACTTCATATAATCATATCATGTATCCCATCCCAAATATATAGCAGGGCTAAGCATACTACGACTACAATGTTTTCACTAAGGGAGATATAAGGATATCCTAATAGGATATAGTATAGCATAGAAATATAGTAGTCTTATCATGCATGTTACAAAAATCCACTAAGTGTAATGAAAATAGTAGGACATGGATGATTGTGTCACTTGCCTTAGTAGTTGGTGGTGTTGGTACACTCTTCGCAATAACACACTTGACAATCAACACAATCTATCAAGCAAAACAACCAAGACAAAACATACACAAGATCAACACTAATGGCAACACAAAAATCATGCAAAGTATGCAAACATGCAAGATGGCAATTCTTATTGTATAAATTTTTATAACAAGGTTCTGAACATTACTAAGTGATTTATGAATATTTTATATTTTCAAGATTACAAATGCAACCATTTGTGCAATTGTAGCAATTAGCAATATTTTCTAACACTTGGAAATGTCATTCTCACTAAATAATTGACACAGTCTTATTTATACTAGAATAAAATTATATTTTGGTCTTACTATACAGAGGGTTCAATTTACAATCATTTGCAAAAGGATTCACTTAAAAATAATTGACACAACAATTTTTATACTCAAAATACTCCACAAATGGTTCTGTATAAAACGTGATTTTAACAGACTCAAAAATACCGAACTATGGATCCACTGTGTTCTACTCGTTTTTGTGAATCCATAGACATATTATTTACTAAATTTGGATATACAGAACTAAAGATATAATTTTTGCAAGTTTGTGTGTTCTTATGTCTAAAAATCTGAAAATATGAATAGATATGACACTTGGCAGATTCTAATTGGAGGATACCCCTTCGTTTAAGTGATTTATGATGACCTTTAGATGAAGATCTAATGGCCCAGGATGGCTAACCGGAAAAGCTCGCCGGAGAAGTTCGACGGATTTGCGGGCACAGGCTTGGCGTTGCCGTTCCCGTCGCTAGGGACGTATCCGGAATAGAAAAAGATGTGGACGGCGTAGAGGACGTCGAGGCGGTGCTACTGGACGTGATTTTTGAGGTCATTCGTTCCCAACGGTGCGACAAGCCACGGATGGAGCGACGCGTGACGTCGGGCGGCGCGACCAACTATAACAAGATGCACAATCATGTCCTCGAGATAGGCAACATCAAGACTACTCTTATGGTAGAAGGAATCGACGAGGGACTCACTGAGGACGACAAGATCTGACGATGAACTACGTTTTTAGGCTAATCTTGGCATGGTTCGTGTGTGTTCTACGGAGCTCCTCTCGAGAAAGTGTAGGAACGAAAGTGAAGGAGGAGGACTAGAGGTACGCAATGGTTCTCTCGGTTCGTCTTAATATGCACTAGGGAGGGAGATCGAAGGGTGTATGCCGACGGGTGACGTTCGGAGCACCGTTTTGGATTGGGCAATTAACACAATAAAACGGTAAAATAATGCCCTGAACGGAACCCCACGAAATTCTAAACATAATTCGTATTAAAGTTAAGGAGAAACGACCTCTCAATTGATGAGGATTTGAAGAGGAAGATGTTATATTAGCCATGGCTAACGTTTCAGTTTCTGTATGTTCAAGATGAGGAAGATGACACGTCGATCGGTTTTGATGGGCCAGGATTCAGCCCAACAAGAAAATGAAGGAAAAAAACAAGGGAGTTGGGTAGATGGCCTTGGGATGCTGTTGTTTCTTTTCTTCCTTCAATGTTTTCTTATTTTTGTTTTCTGTTTTATTTTCTAGTTTCCAATTTGTCTCTTCAATTTAATTTAAATTTGCACCAAACCTTTTTTTTAAATTATATAAAATATAAATTGATAGTTTTTCTAATTAGAATATGTATAATATTTTTTTATAAAGTATAATTCATTTAAAAAAAATTAGCATGGCACGTAGGCGTATACAGTATATTTTATCAATTCTTGTTTATTTTATATCTTTTGATTTAGAGCTCCAAAAAGGTTCAAACCAATTTTATTAGCTTTATAATTTTATTCTTTATCATAATTATTCATTTAAGAATACTTTTATTTTGTTTTTAGTCATTTCCTTAACTTGACTTTATTTCTCTTCCTATATTTTATACATTTCATATCATTTTATCTGGAGCTTCAAATAGAGTCAAACTAATTTATATGGCTTTATAGTTTTGCCCCTTATCTTTTTAGCTCACTTAGGAATTCTTTTGTATATAAGAAATATATCCAAAGTCTCATGTTGTTAAGTGGCCAATTCAACTTTGAGAAGAAATTTATTTCCCTTAGTTTTAACATGCAACCATGCATGCTTCATGATTTTGAGGTTTTAAAAACATGCATACAACTTCACAAACAAAATTGTTTTATTTAACTTTTGTTTTGAAGTAGTTATATTAAACAGTCAAAAAGTTTTTGTTTCCTCTGAATTTTCAAGACTTAGTTTTTCATTTTGTTTAAGTTTTTCTATATTTCAAAATTTGCAATTTTTTTGGATATGACAGACTACCACCCTTCAAAGGAATCTCGTCCCAAGATTCGAGAAGGATAGAGGTTACAAGTTGGCTTCAAGACAATTAGGATACTATCACCCTTAAAAGGAAATTTTGTAGGGTTGCATTGATGGTTCACTTGACTATGGGTTCAATAATTGATATCCAAACAAGGAATCCTTATTTGACTCAATTGAGTTAACTAATTCCTGACATCTACATCATCTATTCCTTCAAGGGTTCCATACATGTCAATGTGGTTCACATGTCCTTTCTAGGACACATTGGAGTCATTTCCATTGGAGTTTCTAGCATCCTTTTTCTTTTTCTTCTTAGGACAGTCTGGTGCATAGTGTCCAAGTTCCTTACAATTATAGCACTGCAACTGGCTAATGTCTTTCTTCCTGGAATTGCCATGTTGGTTCTGACCAAGGTCATCTCCATTGTCAGTATCATTCCCATTATTATCACTTCCATTGTTGTGGTGGTGATGCTGATGTGGTCCAGAATCTTCATTGCTCTTTTTGAATGAACGCTTCTTTTTTGATGATCCCGAGTGATACTTGAGGTTATGCTTCATCTTTATTTTCTCAACTTGATCCATCTTGTTTTCCAAGATGGTGGATTTGTCACAGAGTGATTGATAAGTTGGGACATAGGCAACAGACAGCTGTAGGTTCAACTCATCATTAAGTCCTTCGAGGAATTTCTCCTTCCTCTTAGCATCTATATCAACTTCATCCGGTGCATAGCGTGCCAGTTTGTTGAACTCCTCAATGTACTCAGCCACACTGAGGTGACACTGTTTTAGATTGTGGAACTCTTTTTTCTTCAAGTTCATCACTCCGGATGAGATGTGAGTTGTACGGAAACCATCCTCAAAAATAGCCCAAGTGACATCCTTAAGGGAAGTGGTGATCTGAAAGTTGTCCCACCATGTTGTTGCTGGTCCTTCAAGTAGATATGCTGCAAACCTAACTTTTCCTCGTCGGTGCAGCCAACAGTCACTAAGTCCTTGTTCACCGAACGTAACTAGTCATTGGCTACCATTGGATCAGTTGTTCCAGAGAACCTTGCATGCCTAAGTTTCTGAAATATGGTGAGCATGTCAAGTGCTGGAGGATTATTCTGATTGTTGTTGTTATTGTTATTTTAATTCTGATTTTGCATAAACTGCGTCATCATCTGTATTATTTGAGCTTGAGCTGTCATCAACTGCTGCATCTCGGGAGTGACGTTATTGTTGTTTTGGTTGGGGTTGGCACGACGGGGAGGCATCTATTGGTTTGGTAGGGATAAGTAATGATAGATAGATCTAAAGAAGTTCTAACACACCACCCAAAACAATCAAGTTCAATCAAACAATCAACAAGCAAATATTCACTTAACAACTTATGAGCTTAACTCATGAGTTGAAGGAATCAACAAGTTTTCTTGAAACAATCAACTTAGTATAGTCATACCTCATAGGTCAATATGATCCATACTCTAACATGATTTCATTGTTTTTGGTAGGCAATCTAATGTCTCTTGGTTCTCACTTGTAGTCCTTAGTGATGTCTAAGTTGAAGTCCTTGGTCATGGTAGAGGCTTTGTCCATCAAGTTGAAAAGGAAGATATGTATAATCAAAACCAAAAAGGTTGAGGAAAGAGTTTACAAGATTGTTTGTAAATAAGTTTTGGAACAAATACAACTCGTATTTTTCTAAGGGGTTTTGTCCAATCCTAGGGTTACAATCCTACAGGCAACACAGTGCTCTGATACCATCTGTAAAGGTCTCAACCTTTAATAAGGTAGAGATCCCTGTGTTTACAATGCTAGTCCCTGGATCAATAGCTAGCATCCACAGTTTAAGATGTAATATTAAGAAACAAAGGTTATAGTACAACTTTATAACTAGGAATAAAATAATTCATTACATCTTACATAGCTCATTTGGCTATCACATTACAATGCAGCAGAAATAACTATAGCATGGAGTCCTTCATCTTCAAAGTGCCACAGGCATTCATGTTGGTTGTAGACTTGTAATCCTATTCAACATACTTCACTAACATCAAACAAACCTGCAACATAATAAGTTGCAGCCACAAGGGTCAATACATTTGAATTGTATTCGCAAGTTTCACTACTATGTAGAAATAAGTGGAACCTATCAATATATGCATATTTGGCTAAGTAGGGTTTAGGATCATTTGCAAAAAGCAATATAGTTTTATCCTATCTTTTCAAAATAGTTTTGATCTTTTGACAAATATTTCTGAACTCCTTGGAAAACTCCAAGTGCTTCTAATCCCTTGTTGACACCATCAAGTTTTACTTTGAGAAATTGGAATGTCGAGATCTTTCATAGCTTCAGGCCTTAGTTGCTCAGAGTTGTCCGTAACCGGGGACACGGCTAAGTACTTAGAATTTGATCTTCTTCAGAAGTTGTACACTTTACCCACATGACACAATCTCGTCTTGACGCCACCAGTGGCCGCTGGATAAGTACACACCAAATAGAGTACCGGCAGATCGAGAATGTGACAAAATATTTCCATAGAAGTCCCCCCAATACACAATGCTAGCTTGTCTACCAGGCACCAATGTATGGATATATTTCCAATACACAATGCTAGTTAACCTGAAGATGCCAATGCAAGGGTCTTCTACTATGTAGTTGACTAAGCTAGAGCCCATTTAGCATGTGGCTGTACACGGAAGCCACTGTACGAGAAACATGTTCAATCTCTAAGTCCCTGGGTGGTTTCCTTCTAGTGCACATACAAAAATATAGCCATATAAACATGGTTCCCTTTGTTGCCACCTTGTACAAAACTTGAGTATCCTCTTTCCACCCAGGTGGTTCATTGAGTACTTGTTTTATTATATAAAACATATATTTTTTCAACACTTCATATAATCATATCATGTATCCCATCCCAAATATATAGCAGGGCTAAGCATACTACAACTACAATGTTTTCACTAAGGGAGATATAAGGATATCCTAATCGGATATAGTATAGCATAGAAATATAGTAGTCTTATCATGCATGTTACAAAAATCCACTAAGTGTAATGAAAATAGTAGGACATGGATGATAGTGTCACTTGCCTTAGTAGTTGGTGGTGTTGGTACACTCTTCGCAATAACACACTTGACAATCAACACAATCTATCAAGCAAAACAACCAAGACAAAACATACACAAGATCAACACTAATGGCAACACAAAAATCATGCAAAGTATGCAAACATGCAAGATGGCAATTTTTATTATATAAATTTTTATAACAAGGTTCTGAACATTACTAAGTGATTTCTGAATATTTTATATTTTCAAGATTACAAATGCAACCATTTGTGCAATTGTAGCAATTAGCAATATTTTCTAACACTTGGAAATGTCATTCTCACTAAATAATTGCCACGGTATTATTTATACTAGAATAAAATTATATTTTGGTCTTACTATACAGAGGGTTCAATTTACAACCATTTGCAAAAGGATTCACTTAAAAATAATTTATACAACAATTTTTATACTCAAAATACTCCACAAATGGTTCTGTATAAAACGTGATTTTAATAGACTCAAATATACCGAAGTATGGCTCCACTCTGTTCTACTCGTTTTTGTGAATCCATAGACATATTATTTGCTAATTTTGGATATACAGAACTAAAGATATAATTTTTGCAAGTTTGTGTGTTCTTATGTCTAAAAATCCGAAAATAGGAATAGATATGACACTTGGCAGATTCTAATTGGAGGATACCCCTTCGTTTAAGTGATCTATGATGACATTTAGATGAAAATCTAATGGTCCAGGATGGCTCACCAGAAAATCTCGCCGGAGAAGTTCGCCGGATTTATGGGAACGGGCTTGGCATTGCCGTTCCCGTCGCTAGAGACGTATCTGGAATAGAAGAAGATGTGGACGGTGTAGAGAACGTCGAGGCGGTGCTACAAGACGTGATTTTTGAGGTCGTTCGTTCCCAACGGTACGACAAGCCACGGATGGAGCGACGCGTGACGTCGGACGGCGCGACCAACTACAACAAGATGCACAATCATGTCCTGGAGATAGGCAACATCAAGACTAGTCTTATGGTAGAAGGAATCGACGAGGGATTCACCGAGGGCGACAAGATCTGACAATGAACTACGTTTTTAGGCTAATCTTGGCATGGTTCGTGTGTGTTCTACGGAGCTCCTCTCGAGAAAGTGTAGGAACGAAAGTGAAGGAGGAGGACTAGAGGTACGCACTGGTTCTCTCGGTTCGTCTTAATATGCACTAGGGAGGGAGATCGAAGGGTGTATGCCGACAGGTGGCGTTCGGAGCACCGTTTTGGATTGGGAAATTAACACAATAAAACGGTAAAATAATGCCCTGAACGGAACCCCACGAAATTCTAAACATAATTCGTATTAAAGTTGAGGAGAAACGGCCACTCAATTGATGAGGATTTGAAGAGGAAGATGTTACATTAGCCATGCCTAATGTTTCAGTTTATGTATGTTCACGATGAGGAAGATGACAGGTCGATCGGTTTTAATGGGCCAGGATTCAGCCCAACAAGAAAATGAAGGAAAAAAAACAAGGGAGTTGGGTAGATGGGCTTGGGCTGCTGTTGTTTCTTTTTTTCCTTCAATGTTTTCTTATTTTTGTTTTCTGTTTTATTTTCTAGTTTCCAATTTGTCTCTTCAATTTAATTTAAATTTGCACCAAACCTTTTTTAAAAAAATTATATAAAATATAAATTGATAGTTTATTCTAATTAGAATATGTATAATATTTTTTTATAAAGTATAATTCATTTAAAAAAATTAGCATGACACGTAGGCCTATAGAGTATATTTTATTAATTGTTGTTTATTTTATATCTTTTGATTTAGAGCTCCAAAAAGGTTCAAACCAATTTCCTTAGCTTTATAATTTTATTCTTTATCATAATCATTCATTTAAGAATACTTTTATTTTGTTTTTAGTCATTGCCTTAACTTGACTTTATTTTTCTTCCTATATTTTATACATTTCATATCATTTTATCTGGATCTTTAAATAGAGTCAAACTAATTTATATGGCTTTATAGTTTTGCCCTTTATCTTTTTAGCTCACTTAGGAATTCTTTGTATATATGGAATATATCCAAAGTCTCATGTTGTTAAGTGGCCAATTCAACTTCGAGAAGAAATTTATTTCCCTTGGTTTTAAAATGCAACCATGCATGCTTCATGATTTTGAGGTTTTAAAAACATGCATACAACTTCACAAACAAAATTGTTTTATTTAACTTTTGTTTTGAAGGAGTTATATTAAACAGTCAAAAAGTTTTTGTTTCCTCTGAATTTTCAAGACTTAGTTTTTCATTTTGTTTAAGTTTTTCCACATTTCAAAATTTACAAAATTTTGGGATGTGACAGACTTCCATCTGACTGAAGAAGACCTTATGTGCGCCTTCATCTCCCGCCGAGTCGGTCCCATTCAGGCCAGAAGCCACCAAATGTGCTTCATGAGCGGTCCCCGTGACCCTACTCGGCACTCCACCCTCGAGATCTCCAACGATTCTGTGGCCCGCCGAGTCAGCTCAATCTTCAAGCTGAACTTAGCGGAGGACTGGGCATGGAGTTGTCCTCCTTTTAGCCGAGATAGGCTAGTTCCGTGGGTAAGCATACGAGTCATTGAGCGCTGCCCACATACTTTATCCAGATCTTACTCGCCGTTTTGTTCTTTTACTGATTTCATTCTCTTTGTCTTTCGCAGAATCTTGTGCATCAGGTCGATGACAGCACTGTCCCTCCTGGCGGTTACCTCGATGATCGATCGAATGAGGATGAGGTCGAGTATGACTTGGATTGTTTTATGCCGATCCCGCACGCTGCCGCTGCTCCTGCACCGGGTAAGAACTTTACTCAAAATCCTTTGCGGGATTGGTCGGATGATGACGATGTCGATTGTGAAGTCTTGGAAGTACTTGTCCTCTGACCTAATCTTTTGGCTTGTCCCATTGAGCTTTGCATTTACTGATGCAGCTGGCTAGGTACATAAGGATCCTCCTCTTGCTACCGGTGGGTACGGCAAGATCCCTGCCGCCAAGATGAAAAGCGGCGCAGGACCTCCTCCAGCACTCAACCTTCCAAGAAGCACCGAGTCGATCCTGCTGTTGCTCCTGAAGCCACATCTTCCCAGCCTCGCGAAGACTACTACACGCCAGGTCGTTCGTCATGCTCCGCGCGACCCCACCATCTCCGGGTATCTTTCGCTGCCTGTTACCTTACGTTTTTCTCTTCTGTGATTGTTTCATTACTGACTTTGTTTTTATTTTCAGCGCTGCTATATCTGCTAATCAAGTAGCTCCCAACATGACCTCTTCCATGTCGAAGCCTATTTCTCCTCCCCGTGAAGATCCAGTATTGCAGAGCCCCGTTTGGGTCACTGCCCCCACAATTGAGGTTCCCGAATCTCAGAGTGAGGCTAATCCGGTGGCGCGTCCTTCCGAGGAAACTCGGCCTCCTTATCATGTTGCCCTTTTCGATCCGAACTTGGGACCCGACGCCAGCAATATTGTTGCCGAGTCCACCCAGAACACCCCTATTGTACCTCCTCCTGTTATTGATCCACCAGTTGATCCAGCCATTGCTCCCAAGTCTATAACCGAGCCTGTTCATTCGGCTCCCTCGTCTTCACAGCTGTAACATCCCAGAATTAGAGCTTAGAAATAAGCTGAACACAAATATGTGCATTGCATTCATGCATAGAAAATACGAATAATTTTCGTGCTTTTGAACAAAACTTATCAAAGTGATTGAAGCTTCTCTCAACTTGATGGAATTGAAGTAGATCATCAAGTTTAGTGCAATAAGTTTCAATATGACCTTTACTAAAACCTTATTTTGGGTAAGGGAGATTTGATCTAAGGGTAGATCAAATGTAATAAAATTTAAACCCTAATACATTACTTAATGATTTATATTTGATCCTTAGGTAATCATATCTTAGTATTGATTACACAACTCATGAATACCAAGCTAAGAATACAACTCAAGTAACAAGAATTTAATAACTAAATCTTTACCTATATATCCTCATATATCCCTACCATGAGTATCATGGTAATACCTAACCTTAACTCTTTAGTGAGATTGAGTAGGAAAGAAACCAAGTCAAGATTATTCACCACATATCTTTCTTTCCATAAGAATCTTTATCATCTCTATTGAACCTTATTTTAATATCTGTTGTTCATCAATGTTGATTAATCAACTATTGATTCACCAATTCTTAGCCTATCAATTCTTGATCTATCAACTCTTGTCTTTCTCATAGAATTCACTTTAAAGCCTTAGAGAAAGAAGTAAGAAGTGGTAGGTGGTTTTGATAGATTTAAATATCATTTATAGGATGGGAGTGTTGGAAGAGAATAAGAACAATGTGATAATTGATGGAGTTAACTCACTCCTAAAATGATAGAAGAGTTGTAGGGAACCTATAATTGTATGGTGATTAAGAAGATTATAAGGATGAATCCTGAAGATAGATACCAAGGAGTATTCCTATTGGATTAAGTAAGCATAGTCCATGAATAACATCCCTTAATCCAATAGAGATACTAAGAAGATAATTTCAATACAATTGTAATGTTGTATTGATGAAGCCTTGATTAGCCAACTGGAAACCTAAACCATAAAGGATCAAAGGATTATAATGATCATGCTTTAGTCACCAAGATTAAATGCTTATATCATGTATAAGTGACATTGGTGGATAGAACATGATTGAACCCTAGTATAGATATGTTATCCTAGGTTAGCCATGACAAGTCATATTAATATAATGTGAGGTTGGAGTATTAGATACTGGATTCAAGTAGAGATAAGATAGTATAATTAAGTCGAAGCTAGAGTAGCATGGAGTTATTGAAGTAGTGTTATTCCTCTTAAAGAATAGTAAGTCTTTGAGGAGTAGTTTGATATATACATCTACTAGAATAATATTAGTGGTGGATGATTAAGGAAGAGTATGAATGGAGTTTAAAGTAACTACTTGTTAGATTAGAGGTTATCAATAGTAGATTAGTTGATATAACCAAGTACATATATAAAAAAGATTATAAAAGCTTTAGTGTCAAGCTCATTGGATTTATAAATGGATTTAGAAGAATGAAAGGTGAATAAGAAGATTCTTGTGAAGTAAAGCTCCTCATGTTAACACATGATGATGGATATGAAGAAGTAGTATATTAGAAAAGGAATTCCTTAATTAGAAGTCCAGAATTATTGAAGTATGGAAAATAGGAATTCTGGATAAAACCTAAACCCTAAATCTTTAACCAAACATAATATCCATTTCACATGATTGATCTATCATCTTATTTTCACAATGCTTTATAGGAATATTTTCCTATAGCAAATCACTTAAGCACATCTTTGTCATTTCCAATTATCCTAACCATATGTGCTTAGGAGTTATCTTTATCAATTCTTTTCCATAAGACCTTCTAGAAAATAACTTTCTATTTTAAATAGTGATATCATTCATGATCATAAACATAAAGACAATATATTTTAACCATTAATCTTTATTCATAACAATAAAAAGATATAAGTATATTAAATTATCTAAAACTCATGGATAACACTTACAATTTAAACCCTAACTCCAATATTAGTTATAGTGGAATATATACCTTATTATGTGATTAAATTCATATAAATAAACTCTATGGCTATCAGTAAACATTTTAAAACTTCATTACTCCAAATAAAAGTGAAAACAATGTTATAGAAAAATTTAAGGTTTTAAACAAAATTCTGAAAACCTAGTTATTAATCATTTTATTTAATAAATAATTTTGAATATAATTATGAGTATTAAAAAATACCAAGATGAATAGAGCAATCAATTAGTATAATTACCTCTGGAATATTTTAAATACTGTACATAATTTATGGTATTTAAACATGTGGAAATTCAAATTGAAAATAAAATTTTAAAACAGAAAATAGAAAGAATAAAGAAAAAGAAACGAACTCAGTCTAGAAAGTGGCCCAAAGCCCATTACCTCACCTTCTAACTAACGCTCACGTGTAGCAGTAGAAACATTTTGCTTGGTTTGCAGCAGTTCATCAGCAGCCCACCTCGGCCCGAGCCCACATACTGTTTCGTTCTCTCACTGGCAATCGGGTCCCACGCGAGAGAGAACCGTCATTCTCGTCTTCCTCCGCATGGCCGACACGCCGCTGACGAGCCACGTCGCCGCCGCAATCCTAGACCATCCTGGACACGAGGAATATCTCAGAGCCTCGCTCAATTCGTTTGATATCCGCCAGCTGGTCCATAACGCAGCGATTCGTGCCCATTTCGAGCTCCAACTTCACCGCTGCATCTCGACCGTCATCGCTGTCATGCCGACGTGTCCCAGCCTGCCGAGCCGTATAAAGCTGCCGCATGATACCTCCTCGAGCTTCTAGTTAATCCTCATCCCCGATTATCCTTCCTCTCGCTCTCTACCTCTTTCCAACCCGACGCCATCGTCGGCGAGCTTTGGCTAGCCATCGATGCAATGCTCCTCGACGCCTATGGTATGGATGGGGAGAAGTGTCATGCTCCGTAGATCTTCTGGGTGGAGTAAAGTATCAAGGGGAGCTCTGAGGAGGGTGAATTTCATCGTTCCCTTTCCTCGGTCTTCGCCGGAATTCTTGACGAAGAACTAATCTCCGACCACATCGGTCGTTGTCGACTATTGCATCAGTCTCAGGGTACGCATACGCATATCCTGCCTCATTATAGCTTCCTAATTCCACCTCTAGCTCGAGTTTGTCGTGTCGCCGGTGAGCGCCGTCGTGGATGCTTGTCATAACCATTGTTCCGATGACCAATAGCTCACATTAGTAGGTTTGATCGATTCTCCTCGTCACCCTCTTTCCAGCACACTCAACATCAGGTGTTGGGGCGCCGTAGATCGCCGCCGGTGACCATTTCCCGGCGGTGGCGTCTGTGTGTACGTCATCGTGACGTCGGGGTTGACCCGGTCAGCCATTTGACTGGTCCTTTCCTATGTGGCATCCGACGTGGCCTTGGTCCCATCTGTCATTGTCTCTGAGTAGAAACAAGTTCAGTAACAAAGACATTATTTAAGCTAGATATACCATGTGGACATTGGCCCACTAGTCAGTGACTAGGGTAGGTTTAGCTTCGGTACAAAAAGAATTTCTGTTGAGGAAATAGATAAAACATAATAAGGTCAAATATAAACATTTCCTGAAATGTAATAAAATGATTAAAACTTATAAAATCAATAACTTTTGTTTTATAATTCATAAATATGTGTAATATATGAAAATGTTTAGAAAAATAAAATCTACAACTTAAAACTATTATCAAACATTATTATGCCAACAATTTAAATCATTATTATTTAATAAAGATTTTATAAGTAATAAAACTTAGATAATTCATATTTTAATATTGGTAAATGTTAAAAATATAAATAAAATACCAAAAATCTTAGAAAAATAAGAACTATAATTTAAAACTATAATCATGCATTATTATTTCACCTGATTAAATATTTATTATATTTTAAATACTTATAAAGTAATAAATATTATAAAAATCATATCTTATTATTTTTTAAATCACAAAAATAAATGTAATATACCAAAATGATCACAAAAATAATACCTACATATTAAAAATATAATATTCCACTTTAGAGGTAAATAAAAATTTAAACACTTTAATAACTTAAATTTAAACATATTTCCTTAGTTGATAATTCATACAAGGGTAAATAAAATTTGCTAATATTTCTAAAATTAGCTAATTGTGTCTAATAAATAGTATTAGTCTTAAATACTAATATTATGAAGTCAAAATGATTTAACACAATTTAAATACAACTTTATTGAATTATCATTCAACCATATATATGTAGTTTATTTTCTAAAAAGATCTTTACAAAGTATAAAATCTTCAAGAATAATTGGGATTAAATAAAACCTCTTTACTTACTTCAACCACAAGTTTATAAACATACCAAAACACTATAGTGAATCCATTAGTAGTTCAAGTGATATTATTTCCTTGTTTACAAACTATAACCATTCATTCACAAGAAGATAAATGATTCTATTCCATTATAAAATCAAGAAACCACTACACCAAATAAAAGTATAACCATTCTGAAGTAAATATAAGGAAACATTATAAAGTGAACAAGATATAAATATCATAAGCATTACACCCAAAGTCCATCTATGTTTTAGTTAAAGTTAACTTTAGTCTACAAGACTTTAAATATTATGCTAAAGATATTGTTATGTATTTTATATTTAAGTTTGGTCTTTTATAATTAAGTTAAAGAACCTCAAATCCAAACTATTCCAGCAACCACAAACAACATCGTCCACCTCTGATTAACCACAAGGATTGTTTAAACCTTAATAAAGAAGTCTTTTCTTCAAAAGTTATTCGTTTTGCCACTTCAGACAACAGATGACAATTAATAGTAATCATATTACTTTGTACTTTACTTATATACTTATAATTGTTAACACTTAAGTTCCTGTCACATCCCAAAATTTTCAAAATTTTGAAATGTGAAAAATAAATAAACAAAATAAATAATTGTTGAATTTTAGGGTGAGAAGAAACTTTTTGATTCCAATTGGGAACATCAAAACCTATTTGGATCAAATAAAATACTAAAGGGATTTAAAAAGATAAACAAATATTAAATAAAATTATAATAGTTGGAATCACCATTTTTGGATCTTTAAATAAAAAGATATGGTTTTTATAAGCAAAGGTAGAAATATTAATTGAGGACTATTTTAAAGAGTCAAATTAAATCTTGGCCAAGCAAATGAAATAAAATATTTCTATTTGATAAAAAGAGTAAAGGATTATTTAAATAAAATGATAAGGATTTATTAATATCCAATTTTATTTAAGTAAAGGCTTTTTCCATTTTAAATAAACACTAAAACTTGTTAAAGTATTTTAAATAAAAATTCCAAGTGTTTTATACTTTCAAATAAAACCTACTGAAAAGGTTTTGGAAAAATTTAGAAAGTCAAATAGAGTTTTAAACATATTTGAATTCTATTTGAAATAAAGACTAAAGACTATTTATTTATTTTTAATAAATAATAAAGCCTAAAAATAATTGTTCTATTTTGGACTTTGGAATATGTTAATAAACAGCATTGAATTATACCCAAAAGTTTGGTGGTGGTTTGAATTAAAATGGAGTTGGAATTGTTTGAAATAAAATCAAAACAGAAAAAGAAAAGCATTCAGTATAAAAAAATGATGAAACTAACCCAACCCATCTGGCCCAGCCCAGCAAGCCCAGCAGCGCAGCCCAACT
This sequence comes from Avena atlantica, assembly GCA_910589765.1. Lineage (NCBI taxonomy): Eukaryota > Viridiplantae > Streptophyta > Magnoliopsida > Poales > Poaceae > Avena > Avena atlantica. The sequence continues at coordinate 116,393,460 of OU342735.1, forward strand.
AAACCCCCTCTGGCGAAACGTTTTTCACCCAGAAGCGCACCCGCCCCGTCGCTGATTAGTGGACCCCACCATTCTCTCTCTCACACAGACAACCGGACCCCACCTGCCAGGTCGTCATCTTCACACGCGTCGACCGTGCCCCCTCGCTCACCGCCGTTTTTGCCGCGTTTAAATCCTCATGAATTCGCGTTAATGGCTGGATTAAACTCGCCAGTGACCATGCACACTTATACGCCTCGCCCTCATCTCTCTTTTCCCCAGTCGCCACTTCCCCTCTGCCTCCAGGCTGCGAGAATCGCGAGCTCGAACCCCTCTGCCCCGACGAACTTCTCCGACCAATTACGGCACCATCCAACCGTCTCTAACCTCCCACTACACGCGAGATTGCTTCCCCTCTTCTTGCGCATCTCCCTGCACCAACCCCACACCCGCGCGAGCACCGTAGGCTCGGCAACGACCAAAACTCGAGACGGCCGTCGTCTGCCATTTCTCCGGCGAGTTTCCCCGGTGAATACAGACCGTCCCGAACCCTCCCGATGATGCTCCTGTAATCCCCACACTCTCCCACGTCTAAACATGCCTTTATCTTGCCTTAGGGTGACCTGCAGCCTCGCCCCAACTACGAACCGAAGCATCCGACGCCGCCACTGACTCCGACGAGCAATCGTCGCTGCTCCAGTGCGCCCCTCGACAAGCTGACCACGCCTTGAGCTTCAACGCAACCGCGCGAGCACGATGAGCATACTCACTCCCTCCCTCGCTTCCTGAATCATCGCCAAGCTCACCGCCTGAGCGTGCGCCGCCGTCAGCCGCCGCCAGCGCCGCCAAACCATGGTCGAGCTGCTGTAGACCGTCGGATCTAGATCGAAGGAACGATATTAGATTTTAGATGAAGGGGTATGCGTCCATCTATGCCGTGCGTTTTAAGTAAGATCCAATGACTCACAGAGAGCGATCCGCGCGAACCGTTTTCAGCCAGTTAAATTAAGACACGTGGACAGGGTTTGGTTTAAAACAGAAATTAGAATCTATTAGATATGCAAACTTGCAAAATTCATAAATTTAATTCTACACGTCCAAATTTTGCAAATTTTATATAATTGGAATGAGCAGAACAAATAATTTGCAACCATGCACTTTTTTAATGTTTTGTTTCTGGAAAATTGGTTGAAATTGCAGAAACTTTGTAACCACCTTTCGCATGCTTGCATGCATTGCCTTGTTTCTATTATTTTATGTGGTAAAATTGTTTGAATGCTAGTTGAATATGTGTTTGCTTGATTGAATTGTAGTGGGGTTAGAAGAGTGTGATATTTGCAAGATCAAGAAGTGAACCAATATTCCCTACTAAAAAGGCAAGTGGCACTATCATCCATGTCCTACTATTTTCATTACACTTAGTGGATTTTCGAAACATGCATGATTGAACTACTATATTTTATGCTATGCTAAATCCTATTAGGATATCCTTATATCTTCCTTTGTGAAAACATTGTAGTTGTAGTAAGCTTAGCCCTGCTATATATTTGGGATGGGATACATGTAACACCCTCAGAATCGGACCTATGCAAGTTTGAGCAAAATTCGCCAAACCCGCATAGAAACGATTCAAAGGTGCCCACCAGGCACTTTCGTGCGGGTGGAAAACGAAGTAATAACATTACACAACAGTCCTCGATGGGACCCACAGAACAGATATATATAACAGCGACTCAAAGAGTCAAGAATACAGATATAATATACAAGATCCAAATCACCTCGAAAACGGTAGAGCGTCCGACTACGGACAAGAAGCAAATGGGGCTAAGAGCCCTAAAGAATAACCAATGGCGTCCATACCCTGCCCAGGCCAAGCCGGAAGGGTAACCCTGCTAACGACGTCGATCTCAAACCTGCTTAAACAAAAGGGGTGCCGACAAAGGGCAAAGTAAAAAGAAGGAGCGTCAGTACTGAGGCCAGTACACGGCGAGGCTAGAATTCGGCGGTCCTCGCCTACATAGGTATGGTGGACTGAAGCGGCAGCGGCAGCATGCACTAAACAACCTATAGAGACTCGATACAACTGGCGTCAATCAGAGAGGGGTAAGAAAGACCTATCCGGATACAACCTGAAGCTAACACCAAACAAACCCATCCTGGTGTTTCCCCCTCGAGACCAAGCGAGGAAGTCAACCGAGGAACTCACACAGTTGGCAGTTTTATTTATTCAGTTATCGTTGCGGCATTTACTAGTCAGGTTTAGATAATCGTCCTGATAAAGTAAGCAGTGGGCACTTTTAGTTAACCATTCCGTTATAGTGGCAGCACTTACTAGTCAGATACAGTCATCATGAGATAACCCCAAAACCCAGCAGTTGTTGGTACTTTTTCTTAGCCATTCCGTTGTAGTGAAGCTGATTACTAATCATATCGGAAACAAGTCAATTTAAAACAATAAACTTTAGTTATAGTTGTCTATGATCAGACACTGTGCTCCAAGTCGTCCATAACCGCGGACACGGCTTCTCGAAAAGATTTAACCCTGCAGGGGTGCACCAAAGTATCCACAGGCACTTCGACCCTTTTTGCCAGATCAGTTAACATACACCCATCGGTATGTCGGCGGGGCCTAAGTCACGACGTTCCCAGACCCAAAGCAAGCACGGGGGGCCACCCCACCGAGTCGACACCCGCAACAGAGTCGGCCGGTCTCCGAGACGGTCTCAGGGTTTGCGTCAATGGCAGTATGCGACAGCAGGTCCCCAATCGGGGACTGTCCATACCGCGTAAACATTCCGCTTCCTAAACAGTACAGTGTGCAGTACCTCGCACAATCGTAAATAAAGCAGTAAACATGGCATAAGTACAGGATAGTAATAAAGCCCCAAACTACTTTGTGGCCCCCAGTACAGTACTTTGAAATCAGGTAATTATCAATGGGGGGCCCATATCTCCCCACCTGTGGTTAGCGCGCTCGATCTCGGAACAGGTGTCAAGAACTCGGGTCCTACGGGACACAAGTGGGCGGTCGGAAACCAAATCTTACCTATCACCCACCGATGCCTCTGCTTAATTCAATTTTAGTTGTTAAACAGTAATTAAAGTGAACAATAAGTAAACCATGATCATCTTCATCGTCAACATGCGGCAATTCTCCAACAACTGTGGTACTAGATGACAAGCAAAACACTTGAGCAAGCGACTACGACACGCGGGTCCAGCTATCTACCAAACAACAGGTAATAGGATGTGTCCAAGGCTATATATGGCTGCAAGGGATATCACGGGTACGAAAACTAGAGCATCGCAACACAGATAGCAAAGATCAACAGGAGGGAACAAATACTAGAAAGTAAGATAGGTAGAAAGGGGGAGATGCTCGCCTGAAAACATTGACGAAGGGTTCATCCGAAGATCGGGGCGAAGCTCACATCAACTCAACGGCCTTATCCGCGAAGAACCAAGCACTAGAAGAAACACCGGATGCAGTATTTAATACACGGCAGAAGATCGGCATGATGCATGCATGATGGATGACATGGCAAAGCTGCGATGCAATTAGGTCAAATTAAGTGGAACCGGGGTCCCGACAATTAATTAGGTGGTTCATGTTGTTTACCTACCCCGCAATTTAAATGTTGTTTTAGCATGGTAAAAGATAGCACCGGGTTCGCTACACAAGTTTAAATGAGGCCGATATAAGGCTAGATTTGCACCGCATATGGGCCCCATATTTAATTATTAGGTGAATCGGCATAAGGCCCCCAAACCAATGATATGCATGCGAGAATGACAATTTAATATGCGTCAAGTTGTATTATGTTATGAAAACGGGTTCGAGGAAAAGGGTTCACACATTAGGGTCTCGACGATCTTGGGTTCCGGGGTTCGGGGTTCGACAGGGTCCAGGGTCCGGTCTCGGGGTCCAGGGTTCGACGGGTTCGACGAGATTCGACGGAAGCGTTCTCGGACTCCGGGGTCGTTCTCGGATATCGGGGGGGTAGATCTTGTCGCTTGGTATTCGTGAAGCAGACCTTGTAGTCCGGTGCCGGGGCGCATCGGGTCCGTCATGGTCGGTGTTGATCTTGCCGGGTCCGTGGTCCGGGTCGGACTTGCCGTCCGGGATGCAGTACTTGGTTCGGGACGGAGTACTTGGTTCGGCGTCGGGTTCGGCCTTCGCCTTCGGGAACGGTCTTCAGGGTCTCGACAAACGGAGCGAAGCACTTGGCGTTCCGGTTTTCTCGGCGTCCTCGGCATCCGGGTTCTTGGGTATCGCAACCTAGACGGAGAACTCGTCGCATCCAGGGAGATCTTGATGTAGGGGCGGTCCTTGTCGGCGATTCCTCGGGTCTTATGCTCGGGTAGAAGTGCTTGTCGTTCTCGCATCGGCGATATTGGCGTTCGGGATCCGCGACGAACTTGGCGTCCTGCATCGGTGCTTGTCGCACTGGGGTCTTGGTCAACGTTCGAACAGAGGATCCCTTGGGCGCTGGCTTCGAGGACGGACGCGGACGGACGCGGGGCCACCAGGACCCAGCGAGGCCAGGCGCTGGCGACTGCGCGGATGCGGAGGCTGCCGACCGCTTGCGGGCAGGGGCCGGCGGGCTTGGCGACGAGGGGTGGTGCAGGCGGCAGAACGCGTCCGGCGGGGTGCGGCCGGGCTCGGGGAGGCGGCGAGGTGGGGTACTGGGCGCGCGGCGGAGGGCTGCGGGGCTAGAGGCGGGCGCGGCCACGGGTCGCTGGCGGCGAGCTGCTGCGGAGGCCGGGGCAGAGGCGCGGGCTGCGCGGGGTAGGCAGAGCGGCGGCGGCCGCGGAGCAGCGGGAGGAGGGTTCGGCGCGGGCTGAGGGAGGTGCCGCGGCGGCGGGCGGTCGCGGTGAGGACGGAGGGAGGAGGCGACGCGGGGATGGGTGGAGGAAGGAGATGAACAGGGGCGCGGTAGGTGGGTCCCAGGCGTGGGGCCTGCAGGCGGTAGGTGGGGGTGAGCTGGTGGGGGTTAGGCGCATGGCAGGTGGGCCACGGGGGAACGGGGCCCACGGTCAGGGAGTGTGAGCTGGTGGCGTGCGTGCGTGTGTAGAGTGGGTGTGGGCCGGCTGGGGTTGGCTTTGACCAGGGGGAGGGAGGGGAAGTGGGTGATGTGGCAAAGCTTGATTGGCCAGGGGGAAGGGGAGAGTGATGTGGCAAGCTGCGATTGGGCGGGATGATGTGGCTGCTGGGTGTGGGTAGTTTCTCTGGTAGGTTTAGGATTAGAGGGGCGGGCATAGCTGGACCGATTTAAAAATCTGGGGCGGTCGTTCGGGTAAATCGGCCCGTTCGACTGCCCCGCAAAAATAAATATAAATTTTATTTGTTTAATTGGACCGTGTGCAAACCGCTCGCAGCCAAAACAAAATAATCCGGCGACCCGGGTTTTGCGTGTTTGAATTAAGAGGGGGCGTTTGGAAAACAAAAACGGGCGTTGCGAAAATAGTTTTGGCAAACAATGCATGACGATGACGATGCAATGCACAAATTCAACGCGATTTTCTAGTAGTGGTTTTGCGGGATGCCACAATACATGATATGATTATATGAAGTGTTGGAAAGATATATGTTTTATATAATAAAACAAGTACTCAATGAACCACCTGGGTGGAAAAGGATACTCAAGATTTGGACAAGGAGGCAACAAAGGGAACCATGTTTATATGGCTATCTTTTTGTGTGTGCACTAGAAGAAAACCATCCAGGGACTTAGAGAGTGAACATGTTTCTCGTACAGTGGCTTCCGTGTACAGCCACATGCTAAATGGGCTCTGGCTTAGTCAACTACATAGTGGAAGACCCGTGCATTGGCATCTTCAGGTTAACTAGAATTGTGTAAGGGAAATATATCCCTACATTGGTGCCTGGTAGACAAGCTAGCATTGTGTATTGGGAGGACTCCTATGGAAAGACTTTGTGACATTCTCGATCTGCCAGTACTCCATTTTGGTGAGTAGTTATCCAGCGGCCGCTGGTGGCGTCAAGAAGAGATTGTGTCATGTGGGTAAAGTGTACAACTTCTGCAGAAGATCAAATTCTAAGTACTTAGCCGTTTCCCTGGTTACGGACAACTCTGAGCAACTAAGGAATGAAGCTATGGAAGATCTCGACATTCCAATTTCTCAAAGTAAAACTTGATGGTGGCAACCAGGGATTAGAAGAACTTGGAGTTTTCCAAGGAGTTCAGAAAGATTTGACAAAAGATCAAAACTATTTTGAAAAGATAGGATAAAACTATATTGCTTTCTGCAAATGAGCCTAAACCCTACTTAGCCAAATATGCATGTAATGATAGGATCCACTTATTTATACATAATAGTGAAACTTGCCAATACAGTTCAAATGTATTGACCCTTGTGGATGCAACTTATTATGTTGCAGGTTTGTTTGATGTTAGTGAAGTGTGTTGAATAGTATTACAAGTCTACAACCAACATGATTGCATGTGGCACTTTGAAGATGAAGGAATCCATGCTATATAGATATTCTGCTGCATTGTAATGTGATAGCCAAATGAGCTATGTAAGATGTAATGAATTATTTTATTCCTAGTTATAAGTTGTATTATGACCTTTGTTTCTTGTATTACATCTTAACTGTGGATGCTAGCTATTGATCCTGGGACTAGCATTGTAAACACAGGGATCTCTACCTTATTAAAGGTTGGGACTCTTACAGATGGTATCAGAGAACTGTGTTGCCTATAGGATTGTAACCCTAGGATTGGACAAAACCCCTTAGAAAAATAGGAGTTGTATTTGTTATAAAAACATATTTACAAACAATCTTGTAAACTCTTTCCTCAACCTTTTGGTTTTGATTCTACATCTCTTCATTTTCAACTTGATGGACAAAGCCTCTACCATGACCAATGACTTCAACTTTGGTTTCACCAAGGACTTCAACTTAGACATCACTAAAGACTACAAGTGAGAACCAAGAGACATTAGATTGCCTACCAAAAACATTGATATCATGTTAGTGTATGGATCATATTGACCTATGAGGTATGACTATACTAAGTTAATTATTTCAAGAAAACTTGTTGTTTCCTTCAACTCATGAGTAAGCTCATAAGTTGTTAAGTGAATAGTTGCTTGTTGATTGCTTGATTGTTTGATTGAACTTGATTGTTTTGGGTGGTGTGTTAGAACTTCATTAGATCTATCCATCATTACTCATCCCTATCAACCCAACAGATGCCTCCCCGTCATGCCAACCCCAACCAAAACAACAACAACATCACTCCCGAGATACAGCAGTTGATGACAGGTCAAGCTCAACTGATGCAGATGATGACACAGTTTCTGCAAAATCAGAATCAGAACAACAACAATAACAACAACAACAATCAGAATAATCCTCCAGCACATGATATGCTCACCAGGTTTCTGAAACTAAGACCTGCAAGGTTCTCTGGAACAACTGACCAATGCTAGGCAATGATTGGTTACGTTCGGTGAACAAGGACTTAGTGACAGTTGGCTGCACCGACAAAGAAAAAGTTAGGTTCGCATCACATCTGCTTGAAGGACCAGCAGCAACATGGTGGGACAACTTTCAGATCACCACTCCCCTTGAGGATGTGACTTGGGCTATTTTTGAGGATGGATTCCGTACAGCTCACATCTCATCTGGAGTGATGAACTTGAAGAAAAAGGAGTTCCACAATCTGAAATAGCGTCACCTCAGTGTGGCTGAGTATATTGAAGAATTCAACAATCTGGCACGCTATGCACCGGATGAAGTTGACACAGATGCCAAGAGAAAGGAGAAATTCCTCGAAGGACTTAATGATGAGTTGAACCTGTAGCTAGCTGTGGCCTATGTCCCAACTTATCAATCACTCTGTGACAAAGCCACCATTTTGGAAAACAAGATAAATCAAGTTGAGAACAGAAAGAGGAACCATAAACTCAAGTATCACTCAGGATCATCACAAAAGAAGCGTTCATTCAAAATGAGCAATGAAGATTCTGAACCACATCAGTATCACAACAACAACAATGGAAGTGATAATAATGGAAATGATACTGACAACGCGTATGGTTAGAACCAACATGACACTTTCAGGAAGAAAGATATTAGCCAGTTGCAATGCTATAATTGTAAGGAACTTGGACACTATGCATCAGACTGTCCTGAGAAGAAAAAGAAAAATGATGCTAGAAACTCCAATGGAAATGACTCCAATGTGACCCAGAAAGGACATGTGAACCACATTGACATGGATGGGAACTTTGAAGAAATAGAAGAAGTGGATGTCAGGAATTAGTTAACTCAGAAGAGTCAAATAAGGATTCCTTGTCTGGATATAAAGTGTTGAACCCATAGTCTAGTGAACCATCAATGTAACCCTATGAGACTTTCTTTTAAGGGTTGTAGTACCCTAGTTGCCTTGAAGCCAACTTGTAACCCTTAGCCTTCCCAAATCTCGGGACGTGATTTCTTTTAAGGGTGGTAGCCTGTCACATCCCAAAATTTTCCAAATTTTGAAATGTGAAAAATAAATAATTGTTGAATTTTAGGGTGAGAAGAAACTTTTTGATTCCAATTGGGAACATCAAAACCTATTTGGATCAAATAAAATCCTAAAGGGATTTAAAAAGATAGACAAATATTAAATAAAGTTATAATAGTTGGAATCACCATTTTTGGATCTTTAAATAAAAAGATATGGTTTTTATAAGCAAAGGTAGAAATATTAATCGAGGACTATTTTAAAGATTCAAATTAAATCTTGGCCAAGAAAATGAAATAAAATAATTCTATTTGATAAAAAGAGTAAAGGATTATTTAAATAAAATGATAAGGATTTATTAATATCCAATTTTATTTAAGTAAAGGCTTTTTCCATTTTAAATAAACACTAAAACTTGTTAAAGTATTTTAAATAAAAATTCCAAGTGTTTTATACTTTCAAATAAAACCTACTGAAAAGGTTTTGGAAAAATTTAGAAAGTCAAATAGAGTTTTAAACATATTTGAATTCTATTTGAAATAAAGACTAAAGACTATTTATTTATTTTTAATAAATAATAAACCCTAAAAATAATTGTTCTATTTGGACTTTGGAATATGTTGATAAACAGAATTGAATTATACACAAAAGTTTGGTGGTGGTTTGAATTCAAATGGAGTTTGAATTGTTTGAAATAAAATCAAAACAGAAAAAGAAAAGCATTCAGTATAAAAAATGATGAAACTAACCCAACCCATCTGGCCCAGCCTAGCAAGCCCAGCAGCGCAGCCCAACTAAACCCCCTCTGGCGAAACGTTTTTCACCCAGAAGCGCACCCGCCCCGTCGCTGATCAGTGGACCCCACCCTTCTCTCTCTCTCACAGACAGCCAGACCCCACCTGCCAGGTCGTCGTCTTCACCCGCGTCGACCGTTCCCCCTCGCTCACCGCCGTTTCTGCCGCGTTTAAATCCTCAGGAATTCACATTAATGGCTGGATTAAACTCGTCAGTGACCACGCACACTTATACGCCTCGCCCTCATCTCTCTTTTCCCCAGTCGCCACTTCCCATCTGCCTCCAGGCTGCGAGAATCGCGAGCTCGAACCCCTCTGCCCCGACGAACTTCTCCGACCAATTCCGGTGCCATCCAACCGCCTCTCACCTCCCACTGCATGCGAGATTGCTTCCCCTCTTCTTGCGCATCTCCCTGCACCAACCCCACACCCGCGCGAGCATCGTAGGCTCGGCAATGACCAAAACTCGAGAGCGCCGTCGTCTGCCATTTCTCTGGCGAGTTTCCCCGGTGAATACAGACCGCCCCGAACCCTCCCGATGATGCTCTTGTAATCCCCACACTCGCCCGCATCTAACCATGCCTTTATCTTGCCTTAGGGTGACCTGCAGCCTCGCCCCCGATGACGAACCGAAGCATCCGACGCCGCCACTAACTCCGACGAGCAATCGTCGCTGCTCCGGTGCGCCCTTCGACAAGCTGACCACGCCTTGAGCTTCACTGCAACCGCGCGAGCACGGTGAGCATACTCCCTCCCTCCTTCGCTTCCTAAATCATCGCCAAGCTCACCGCCCGAGCGCGCCGCCAAACCATGGTCGAGCTGCTGTAGACCGTCGGATCTAGATCGAAGGAACGAGATTAGATTTTAGATGAAGGGGTACGCGTCCATCTGTGCTGTGCGTTTTAAGTAAGATCCAACGACTCACAGAGAGCGATCTGCGCGGATCGTTTTCAGCCAGTTAAATTAAGACACGTGGACAGGGTTTGGTTTAAAACAGAAATTATAATCTATTAGATATGCAAACTTGAAAAATTCATAACTTTAATTCTACACGTACAAATTTTGCAAATTTTATATCATTGGAATCAGAAGAACAAATACTTTGCAACCATGCACTTTATTTAATGTTTTGCTTCTGGAAAATTGGTTGAAATTGCAGAAACTTGTGTAGGCATAATTTGAATATAAAATTTGTTCTAGAAATATTTTTAAGATGAAATCTTTTGCTAATTGGTTTGTTTTGAACCTACTGACCATAGGATCCAACTTATGGATTTAAAATTGTATTTTGTGGAGTTAAGGGATACATATTTGAATTAGCACATTTCTAGTCAAATAAAAATATTGTTTATGGTTTAGAATTGATTTTTTGAGTAAAACCTTTGGGAAAAGATGTGATTCAAACCTTCTGACCCTAAACACCAAGTTTTGTGAATTAAGAACATATTTGATGAACCATATAAAGTTATTACTTTGCTAAAAGATATTTTCAACAACATAAAATATCACCTTAGCATAATATTTGGTTTATGAGATAAAACCTTTTGCAAATGGTTTTACCACTTTGAGCTTTAAAATGTTTAGAGACTAATAGAAACCACTTTTCTAAATAAAACCATCTTTTGCATGCTTGCATGCATTGCCTTGTTTCTATTATTTTATGTGGTAAAATTGTTTGAATGCTAGTTGAATATGTGTTTTCTTGATTGAATTGTAGTGGGGTTAGAAGAGTGTGATATTTGCAAGATCAAGAAGTGAACCAATATTCCCTACTAAAAAGGCAAGTGACACTATCATCCATGTCCTACTATTTTCATTACACTTAGTGGATTTTTGTAACATGCATGATTGAACTACTATATTTTATGCTATGCTAAATCCTATTAGGATATCCTTATATCTTCCTTAGTGAAAACATTGTAGTTGTAGTAAGCTTAGCCCTGCTATATATTTGGGATGGGATACATGATATGATTATATGAAGTGTTGGAAAGATATATGTTTTATATAATAAAACAAGTACTCAATGAACCACCTGGGTGGAAAAGGATACTCAAGATTTGGACAAGGTGGCAACAAAGGGAACCATGTTTATATGGCTATCTTTTTGTGTGTGCACTAGAAGAAAACCACCTCGGGACTTAGAGAGTGAACATGTTTCTCGTCCAGTGGCTTCCGTCTACAGCCACATGCTAAATGGGCTCTGGCTTAGTCAACTACATAGTGGAAGACCCATGCATTGGCATCTTCAGGTTAACTAGAATTGTGTAAGGGAAATATAACCCTACATTGGTGCCTGGTAGACAAGCTAGCATTGTGTATTGGGAGGACTCTTATGGAAAGACTTTGTCACATTCTCGATCTGCAATTACTCCATTTTGGTGAGTACTTATCCAGCGGCCACTGGTAGTGTCAAGGCGATATTGTGTCATCTGGGTAAAGTGTACAACTTCTGCAGAAGATCAAATTCTAAGTACTTAGCCGTGTCCCCGGTTACGGACAACTCTGAGCAACTAAGGCCTGAAGCTATGGAAGATCTCGGCATTCCAATTTCTCAAAGTAAAACTTGATGGTGACAACAAGGTATTAGAAGCACTTGGAGATTTCCAAGGAGTTCAGAAAGATTTGACAAATGATCAAAACTATTTTGAAAAGATAGGATAAAACTATATTGCTTTCTGCAAATGAGTCTAAACCCTACTTAGCCAAATATGCTTGTAATGATAGGATCCACTTATTTATACATAATAGTGAAACTTGCCAATACAATTCAAATGTATTGACCCTTGTGGCTGCAACTTATTAAGTTGCAGGTTTGTTTAATGTTAGTGAAGTGTGTTGAATAGGATTACAAGTCTACAACCAACATGATTGCCTGTGGCACTTTGAAGATGAAGGACTCCATGCTATATAGATATTCTGCTGCATTGTAATGTGATAGCCAAATGAGCTATGTAAGATGTAATGAATTATTTTATTCCTGGTTATAAGTTGTATTATGACCTTTGTTTCTTGATATTACATCTTAACTGTGGATGCTAGCTATTGATCCAGGGACTAGCATTGTAAACACAGGGATCTCTACCTTATTAAAGGTTGGGACTCTTACAGTTCCTTATAAATGCCATTACTTGAAAAGTAAAGTTTAAAGCTAAAACAATTCTTTTATAAGTAGTCTTTGAGTAGCATTCCACATGTGTGTACCCTATTGTTGTATGATATTATAAATAAGTGTTGTTTCACACACACACACACACACTCACAAGCCTTAATAAGAAGCACAAGTGGGAAACTTATCTAAAAGGACAACACATTCTAAAGGAATCAATTCCAGTTTCCAAACCCTAGATCAACGTTATCCTCGGGATTTGCGTTTATAAAGTGCATCACATTACTTATTCATAAAAGCATATTGCTTCTTTAAACATTAGTCCTTACCGGACAAATGATGCTGATTTCAGATATTGGATCTTATATTGTCTCGAAGACCGTGAGTGCATAATCTTGCAATCACAAAAGGCAAGTTCACACTTGCTCATGTCCTTTGATTATTTTCTATAAATTATTTTACAAACCCAGTGTTGTCATCACCTGCATTTGAAAAAGGTCAAAAAACACTATTTTCATAATAATATGATTATAGGTTATTTACCATGAGGTAATAACCTACTATGAAAGTTCCGGTGGTAGAGGAACATATTATCTAGGACTTAACAACCAATGTCGCCAGTGATTCTTGCGCCGTATATCACGCGTTAGCCATGAGATTTGGAATGGGACAGAGAAGTCAGATGTATCTTCTTCCTCTCGCATGTAGCTGGATGTGCAGGTCGTGGCTGTTATCACTCGTAGCGTGCATATTAATTGGTAATTCATAGAGGATATGCAGCATATGGGTGGGAACCCTCGACGTCCCACGATAGTTCTGGCATCTAACGGTATGTACAAACCATTGCCGTAATTCAATGGGTGGGCATGGCGTACACCAAGGAGGCATGCGATGTCGCGAAGGGGGCAGTGATTGGCTTGGATCATCTTCTGGGCCCCACACCATAGGAAGTGTGGACGGGAAAGATTGCCTGGTTGTGCAACAAGGATTTGATCTCTCATGGGTAAAGTAACGCACCTCTGCAGAGTGTAAGAACTGTAACTTGTTACTCCCTATTCCGGGAAGGAGCTACGAACGCGGCGGGAAAGGAACTCCATGAAAGTTCTGGTAAACCCGTGAAGGCTAACGGACATAGCTTTGCAGAATAAAAGCAACCTTTGAAGAAATGTTTACGAAAACCTGCATTGCCTACGACCTCTGGTCTGTGGTTGTAGATATAGTGCATCAAACACTCCTGTTCTAGTGAACTTGTTGAGTACGCTCGTACTCAACGTATCTTCTTAACCCTTGATAGATTCTGAAGCCATTAAGACAACGTCTACATCAAGTTATTCTCCAGGAATCATCATCAAAAGCTAAAGCTCTTCAATAAAGTCAAGGAAGTCAACATGTACACCAACTCAAGTGAAGACGAAGTTACTGATTAGATAGTAATATAATCTCTAGCCATAGAACCTATTTCTATAGAGTATTGCAATAGCAGCAACGCCAGACCATTAGTTAAAATACTAGTCTTAATAGTATGACAGTTTTTGAGTTGTTTATTTCTGATTCTTCTTTGTAAGAAGTTTCTTTCTCTCTCTTTAACCTAGAGTGTTCTCTGGATCTTCTGTAAAGAGTTGAGTTGTAACCTATAGTCATGTCTTGGACCTGCCGTGTTTCTGTTGTACCACTCTGAGGGATGTAATACTAGTGAACAGTGTTTCATTGGTGTTATGTCAACGACTATAGTGTACTACATCATGCAGTGGTATGCTGGGTAACCGCAACTAGTATCAGAGCATATGCTTTGACCTTAGGATTAAAACCCTTTTAGGAAGATCTATAGGTTGGATAGTGACTATAGGAGCCATCTTATCTGAACCAAATATTTATATGACTTGTGATGAGTATCCACTTGAGCATATGCTTAAGTCATTCTTTCTTAGGAGTAATTATTTTATCTTTTCTCAGTATAGTGTTATTTAGTGTCTTCCGAAGGAAACATAACCCACCAAGATACTATAGGAAAGCCAACTGGTTGCAGTAGGATTGAATCAAGTTTAGTATATCAATTTGAAGTAGTCTTAATGGTGTAGCCTAACCCTAGAATTCATGTAAGACAGTGGAATCTTATGGTTTGTTGATAACCAAAGACAACATGATGAATATCATTAGGATAAATGTTGATGTAATGAGTAGTAATCGTGTGGGATTCATTTGAGAATTCTACATGATGAAGTGAAATTATGTTAAGACTTAATGTTAGTGTAATGAGAAACAAAGTCATCATGGTTAGATCAGCTCCTAAATCATGATGAAGAGGTAAAATATAACAAGATCATGGTGATATTAGTTCCGACACCATGATGAGAGTATAAATATGAAATGTAATTAGTAAATTATCTTGTATTAGAGTAAGAAAATAACATGATAGAACTTTGATAGAAGTCATGGGTGTCATAAATTTGTGATAATCTTCAATTTTAGGTGTTAAATAGAAACTCATTAGTCGTTCGGAGTGATCATGTGAGATCCGTTTACTAAATAAGAAAGGTTGGTTATAGTTAATCATGGCAAGAGTGAGACTAAAGGTTAGTCAAAATCAAATTGAGACCACTTTGTTAAAAATTATCCTGTTGCAATTGAGAAATTTGGTGAATCTTGAGATAAAGAATAGTTTGACCCCTATGTGCTAAGTATCACAATGTAAACCTATACGAGGAGAGGTGTCATATACTACACAACTAAGCCTGAATTCTAGAGATATTATACTCAACTACTATATTATGGGCTTAGAATATTGTGTGTTATATGTACCACATTTGGATTTATTGGTTTTTCTTGGATCTTCTTGATTGACTAGATCTGTACATGAAGTTTGACTTGGTGTGCAAATGCATGTTGCAACATCCACTTACTACTTGATGTTATAGACCTAGATAGGAATGGGAATTCGTGTAAGGAAGTGATGATTTCCAAAGACCAAGATGAATACCTACATGAAGGATGAAGCCAAGTATGAGGACTGTCAATCCAAATTGAAGGATGGATCAAGTTCGGATCATTACTAAACAGTAATAAGAAGGAAGGTTAGTGTAGGAAATATATGGAGCAATAAGTAGTAATAAACTTAAAGTTCAACCAAAATAAGTGATGTGGCTAAGAAGTTAATGATGTAGTAGTACCTAGTTCATGGAAGCATCATGAATTAGTACAAATAATAAGCTTTGGAACCAAAATGGTATTCAAGATCTGAAAATTCAGAGAGAATGCCAGTAGGATGTCGGAAACCATAGAGTAATCCATATACCCTAGGATGGTCCGCAGTTGGTAATTGTCCGTAGCTGATACTTGGTTGACTTAGTTAACCAGATTATGTTAATGGTTGCATAAAGAGCATAAAATTTGGCCTAAGTTAATAAATACATGAGGGGGTGTAAAAAATTAAAGCGATCGTCTTTCGAGACGCTTTGCAAAGTCGGGCCTATCAAAGCGAAAATATTCAAACAGTAAGTAAAACAAATAATGCTGAAAGATTCGCTTCAGAGATCCACAATTTTGTGGATACACCGTATAATCTTTCATAAGACCCTAACTAGGTAAAGTGTAAGCTGAACAAAGACCAACATTCTAATTATAAAGCCAATGGTTATTTTATACACGGTTTAGAGACCATCAGTAAACCCTAAGGGGGAGAGTAAACAGAAGTACTGTTATCTGGATTCCAGGGTAGAGGTTGGAGAAGAAATACTAACCTATGACAACATTAAGCCTTATTTTCATAAGGTTAAAAGAAAGTCATCATTATAAAAGTACTTTTGGAAGTATGCCTAGATGAAAGATCGAAGTTTACTTCAGGGTAGTAGTACTCAAACCTTAAGGCAATTATTAAATGGAAGTTGAAAGGGTACTTAAGGTAATAATAAAAGATTATCAAAAGCTTGATAAGGTGAAATTTTAAAGGTGATAAAATATAATAGACCTAACAAACTAATTCTAAAAGAAACAACTCTTAAGTGGTCCTTAAGAGGGAATAAAGCATATCCAATTGGACATGTGTAGAGGAACAAGAAATTTCGATAGGTTTGGGCTAAATGTGTTCAAAACCAATATTCGGAAGGACTACCAGTACAACTCATATAATGACAAATCAAAGATTAGTCTTTTGGCCACAAATATTGTCTAACAGAATTGAAAAAACCTGTTTTAGTGAGACTTTCTAAACCTTACATAGTATAATAAGGAAGTTCGATGATCAAGTAAAGAAGTTGGATTAGGATAACTAATCAAGGAAATGAACTAAAGAAGAGACAACAATTTAAGGATTCCATAATAAGGAAATGCCCCTAAGGGAGTAAAGTAAAAGGAACTTTGGGGTATTGAAGACAACAAGTTGGAGATTGCCAAGAATGATAATAATTCAAAGAAAAAGATCTGGATATGGAATACTACAATTATTTCCATTTGTGGTTACCATGAAGTTGAGAAATGTTGTAACCCAAAACAAGACAATTCCTCATTCCGAAACGAAAGAGTGTGCGGATTTCGAGGATGAAGTTTATTTTAAGGGGGAGAGTCTGTAACATCCCAGCATTAGATCTTAGAAATAAGATGAACATAGATATGTGCATTACATTCATGCATAGAAAATCCAAATATTTTTCGCGCTTTTGAAGCTTCTCTCAACTTGATGGAATTGAAGTAGATCATCAAGTTGACTGCGATAAGTTTCAATATGACCTTTGATAAAAACTTATTTTGGGTAAGGGAGATTTGATCTAAGGGTAGATCAAATGTAATAAAAGTTAAACCCTAATACATTACTTAATGATTTATATTTGATCCTTAGGTAATCATATCTTAGTATTGATTACATAACTCATGAATACCAAGCTAAGAATACAACTCAAGTAACAAGAATTTAATAACTAAATATTTACCTATCTATCCTCATATATCCCTACCATGAGTATCATGGTAATACCTAACCTTAACTCTTTAGTGATATTGAGTAGGAAAGAAACCAAGTGTAAGATCCCTCCTTTGTAAAGGAAAATGATCCCTGTGATTGCAATGCTAGTCCCTGGATCATTGCTAGCATCCACAGTTTAAGATGAAGTACACAGATACAAAGGTCATTTATTACATCCATTCCAGAGATAAAAAATAGTCTTTTACAACTCAAGGCCACATGCCTAGTACAAGAGTTTTGGAATAAGTAAATAAACATAAGTCTTCATCTTCATGTGCCACAGGCAAGCATGTTGAGTGTAGACTCATGACACCTAATCATCATCGGAGTAACCTGCAACATCACAAGTTACAGCCATAGTGGGTCAATACTTTGGAATAGTATTGGCAAGTGATACCTTAGTAAATTTTAAGTGGACTATATTACTATATGCATTTTGGCTAAGTGTAGCTTGGCTTGCTTTGCTCAAAATAGGTTTTTCCTATTAGTTGAAATCACTAAGTTTTTCTTTGTCAAAACATTTCCCCAAGAAACCAGCAATAGACATTGGGGTCCTTTACCCTTGTTCACCCACAAATTTTTACTTAGAAGTTGGAGTGATGAGATTCTTGATAGCTTCCATGTCTTGATGCTCAAGTTGTCCATTGCCATGGACTTGGCTAAGTACTTAGATTTTTCCAACTTCAGAGGTTGTGCACTTTCCCCACCAGACTTGGTTTCCCAAGACAGGACCTTTCAGAAGCCTTTCCTTAGACCAAGTGGACGCGCTCCAACCTATCATTCCCACTACCACCAACTGTCCAAATGGCTAAGTTCTAGCAACTTATGTGATCCAGGCAGAGCCCATATTGCCAAGTGGCTGCACTATAAGCTTCTCAACACTTGGCCTCTAAAATCCCTTTGTGCCTGGGTGGCATACCACAAGTGAGATAGACAAGGTAAACCATGTCCATGGGCCTTATGTAACCACTCAACCAAAAACCACCATTCCACCCAGGAGGTTCATTGACTTAGTTGTTTTATTAAGAAAAACATAAGTCCAAAGACTTAGAAATATTTTCATCATAGCATGTATATACTTTACCAACCCTTGTTTGCTACTAGCTAGGCTAAACATGGCATAGTAACTTAACTTAGGAAATTTCCTAGCAATTCTACAACTACTTAGGATTTCCCAACATAGCACTTGGCAAAATAGTAACATGCAAGACTTAGCAAAATATTTCTAATGCTTGTACAAAATATAGGGATGGAAATATTCATGAAGTACCACTTGCCTTGGTAATGGGGAGAGTAGCACTCTTCACAATCACAATCACTAGCACCAAAATCTACACAAAAATTTGTAGCACAAAATTACACACAATTCATATACAATCATAAATATATGCATGTATGCAAAAATGCTAAGTGATGATTTTAAAACCCAACCAAGAAAATGCAAGATACTGAAACATAACTAAGTCAAAAACTTGCTAAACCAAACTTATTTAGCACTAAAACAAATTACTAAACAAATTCTATACTCAAACTAGTCCTAAACAAGTTTCTGCATAAAAAGTCATTTTAACAGAAACTTTTTACTAAACACATTGTATAAACAGAAAGGGCTTGTCTCCCTGATTCCAACAGTATAAAATTTGCAAAAATCTAACGTGGAAATCAAAAGTTATAGCCATTTCAATTTTGGATCAAAATCTGATTTCAAATCTGTTTTTGAATCAAACCCTAGCCACGCGTCATATTCTTACTGGCGCGTACCGCTTTGCTCCGGATCGCGCTTGCTAGCCGTAGGATCTAACTAACGATGCACGGTTCAGATCTAATCATACCGCTTCGCTAAGTGAACTAATCCTACGCGCTGGATCTGGATCTGACGGCTACAATTCATCTAGCCAAAATCGAGCGGCGCTAGCGGCGGCGAGCTCTATCTGCGGCGGCGCGGTGCTACAGGTCGTCCGGAGGGGAAGGAGGATTCTCACCAGGTTCGCAGCATCGAGGAGAAGCTCAACTTGGCAGTGGATTGACGAGGGGCGCACGGGCACGGTCGCTGAGGCTCGTCGGAGTTGCGGCGGCGTCTGTCGCTTGCAGTCGAGGTCGCTGGCGAGGCTCCGCGTCGTCCTAGTACAAGGTAGAGGGTTCAGAAGATGCGCAAGTGACTGGCGAACCAGTTGGTATCAAGGGGAAGGCAAGGGGCGTTCGGGACTTACCGCTATTGCTCGCCGGAGTCGAGCGACGGCACAGGTGGTTGCGGTCGTGAACGGAAATGGTGACCTGGGTCACGAGCAGGCAAAAGAAAAGTGTCAGCAGATGCACCAGATCATGCTGGACATGATAGTTTGAACCAGAGAGAGGGGGCGGTCGAGGCTCACCGGAATTAGTCGCCGGAGTCGTCGGTACTGCGGGGTTTCGAGGTCAAATGCGCGCAGCCTGGTGGCGGAGTGAGCGAGGAGAGTGGGGGGAAATGACCGCGGTGCAGAGGGGATTATGTAGGCGAGAGGGGAGCGGCGATTAAGCATGGAATCAAGGCAATTAAATGAAGAATCAATCGTGGCAGTGATGGGCGGAGGAAACGGCCGGCGACGGGGTCGGGCGCGATTTGGGGAAGACGAGGGTGAGCTGGCGAGGTCCACCAGTCAGCGAGTGAGACGGAGAGGGGGTGGGGTCTGGGTGTCAGCGTCTATGTGGGTGTGTCCGCACGTGCGAGCGAGCGAGAGAGTGTCCGGGTGGGCTAGTTGGGCCGGTTCTGCTGCAAGGCTAGAATAGGAGCGCCTGGCCCTTTTCTTTTGTTTATTCCTTTTTCTTTTTCTGTTTTGATTTTCAGGAATGGTTTTAAAATGAATTCAAACTCTTTTTGAATTAAAATCTTTCTGGGGTTTTTGCAGTGTGCAACAGTCTCAAATCTAGGCATAAAACCATGTGGTTACTTTGCAAAGGCTTGGTCATTTTTGGAGAAACAAAATATCAGGAGCTTTGCACTTGATTTGCAAATGTTTGAAAAATGGTTTTTGAACCATTTCCATTTTGTAATGCTTGGTTCAAATTCCACACTCAATCCATTCAACAAAGGAGACAAACAACCTAGTTTTTAAAACATTCAAACTCTCAAATGGGGATGGCCATTTGATTTAAGTTTGCTCACATGAAATGATAGCACTATGTGCTTTGTTTTTCTGAAATGAGTTTTATAATTGATCTCAATTCTATATGCATGCATGAATGATATGCAAACTTTGAAATCATGATTTTAGGGATGTTACAAATCTAACCCCCTTAAGGTGAATCTCGCCCTCGAGATTCGGATTGGCTAGCAAATAGGTGAGGGTGGTCTTTCCGAAGATCATCTTCTCTTTCCCATGTTGCTTCCTCTTCGGTATGATGATTCCACTGTACTTTGCAGAACTTGATAGTCTTTGTCCTTGTGACTCTTTCTGCAGTCTCAAGAATCTTGATAGGTTTCTCCTGATATGTGAGGTCACTTTCTAGTTGCACTTCCTCCAAAGGTATGGTATCCTTCAAAGAAGTTTCTTCCATTTCTGGGTGACATTTCTTAAGCTGACTCACATGAAACACATTATGGACTACTGACAAAGATTCTGGCAGTTCAATTTCATAAGCAACTTCTCCTTTGCGACTCAGAATCTTGAATGGCCCAACATATCTTGGTACCAACTTTCCTTTGACTCCGAATCTTTTCACTCCACGAAGTGGTGATACTCTAAGATAAGCTCTATCACCAACTTCGTAGGTGACTTCTCTACGCTTAGGATCTGCGTAGCTTTTCTGTCGGGACTGTGCTATCTTCAACCTGTCCCTAACCAATTTGACCTTCTCTTCGGCTTCTTTGATAAGATCTGGCCCGAATAAACTTCTTTCTCCCACACCATTCCATAACAATGGGGTGGTACATTTTCTTCCGTAGAGAAACTCAAACGGTGCCATCTCAATGCTGGATTGATAGCTGTTGTTATAAGAAAATTCTGCGTAAGGCAGACTTTCATCCCAACTGGCTCCATAGTCTAGGGCACATGCCCTCAACATGTCTTCCAGAATTTGATTAGTCCTTTCCGTTTGTCCATCGGTTTGAGGATGAAAAGAAGTACTGAATTCCAACCTCGTTCCCAATGACTCATGTAGCTGTCTCCAAAAATGGGAAGTGAATTGAGTTCCCCTATTAGACCCAATACTCTTGGGCACACCATGTAGACATACAATTCTACTCATGTAGATTTTGGCTAACTTGGCACTTGTATAAGTTGTCTTCACGGGTATGAAATGAGCCACTTTAGTTAAGCGATCCACTACTACCCATATGGAATCATATCCTGACCTGGTCCTTGGTAATCCGGTAATGAAATCCATACCAATCTTGTACCACTTCCAATCAGGAATAGGTAGTGGTTGAAGCAAACCTGCTGGTTTCTGATGCTCCGCTTTTACTCTACTACACACATCACACAAAGCAATATGTTCGGCGATGTCCCTCTTGAGATTGTTCCACCAAAATCTTTCTTTCATGTCCATGTACATTTTGGTGTTACCCGGGTGAATAGAATACGGAGAGTTGTGTGCTTCCTGCAAAATCAGTTTCCGTAACTCCGGATCTTGTGGAACACAGATACGTTTCCCATGCCATAAAGTACCCTGTTCGTCTTCATGGAAATTTTTAGCTTTCCCTTGGCCAATCTTTTCCTTAATCTCTTCAATTTCCTTATCGGTCTTCTGAGCTTCTCGGATCTTGTCCAACAAAGTGGGTTGAACATCCGAAGACATGAGATGTCCTTCAGGCACAATCTCCAATCTGAGTTTTCTGAATTGGGTACACAAATCATCTGGAAATTCTCCTTTGGTAAGGCCATTCACAAATACCTTACGACTTAGAGCATCTGCTACAACATTTGCTTTACCGGGGTGGTATTGCAAACTTAAGTCATAATCCTTGATAAGCTCTAACCATCTTCTTTGCCTCATATTGATTTCCTTCTGGGTGAAGATATACTTCAAACTCTTGTGATCTGTGAACACTTCACAACGCTTTCCCAAAAGGTAGTGCCTCCACGTTTTGAGTGCATGGACGACAGAGGCTAACTCCAAATCATGAGTAGGGTAGTTTACCTCATGCGTTTTGAGTTGTCTCGAGGCATAAGCCACAACTTTACCGTCTTGCATAAGTACTGCACCCAAACCTTGATGAGATGCATCACAATATACTTGGAAATCCTTTTCCAAATCTGGCAGACACAGAACTGGTGCTGTCACAAGTCTCTTCTTCAATTCTTGAAAGCTGACTTCACAACCTTCAGACCAAGCAAACTTCTTGTCTTTCTTTAACAACTCAGTCATAGGCTTAGCAACCTTTGAGAAATTCTCAATGAACCTTCTGTAGTAACCTGCTAAGCCAAGGAAACTACGAACCTCTTTCACGTTCTTAGGAGATTCCCATTCAGTCACAGCTGAAACTTTAGCAGGATCAACTGCTACACCATCCTTTGTCATAACATGACCAAGAAAACCAACTTCCTCTAACCAAAATTCACACTTGCTGAATTTGGCATAAAGTTTATGCTCTCTTAAATTCTCAAGTATTAAACGCAAATGTCCTTCATGTTCTTCCTTGCTCTTGGAGTAGACCAAGATTTCATCGATGAAAACGACAACAAACTTGTCAAGAAATTCCATGAACACCTTGTTCATCATATTCATGAAGTAGGCTAGAGCATTGGTCAAGCCGAAAGGCATTACGGTATACCCATACAATCCATACCTTGCGGTGAATGCTGTTTTAGGTATGTCTTGCTCTCTTATCTTGAGTTGAAAATAGCCTGACCTTAGATCAATCTTTGAGAACACACATGCTCCTTCAAGCTGATCAAATAAGTCATTGATTCTAGGCAAAGGATATTTGTTCTTGATAGTTACCTCGTTGAGTGAACGGTAATCTATGCATAACCTTTGACTTCTGTCTTTCTTCTCCACAAACAAGACTGGGGCTCCCCAAGATGAAGAACTGGGTTGAATAAATCCTTTCTGCAACTGTTCTCCTAGTTGCTTCTTGAGTTCTTTCAGTTCATCCACTCACATTTTATATGGCCTCTTTGCTATTGGTCCAGAACCTGGTACCAAATCTATCAGAAATTCCACATCTCTATCCGGTGGCATTCCTGGCAATTCTTCCGGAAATACATCCGGATACTCACACACAATTGGCACACTGTCCATGCTAACCCCCTTAAGAGAATTTAGCTTACTTCCTTTGGATTCAAAGTTTGACTTGAATTTTATTCTTTTTCTTTCTGGGGTTGTGAGTGCAACAGTACGATTAGCACAATCTAGTACTCCTTCATACTTAGCCATCCAATCCATTCCCAATATTACGTCCAGTCCTTGGGAATCTAGGATTATCAGACTCACTGGAAAGTTATGTTTTCCAAATTTTATTACTAGATCCCGGCATCCAAGACTTACTATCATTTCTCCACCCGGAGAACTAACTTTTATTGGACACCCAATGTTTTCAGACGGAAACCCATTTCTATCAACAAATTCCTTTGATATGAATGAATGCGATGCACCAGTATCAAAGAGTACAAATGCTGGAATGGAATTGAGTCTGAACTTACCAGCAACAGCGTCAGGCTCCTCATAGACCTCCTCCACACTGATGTGGTTCACCTGTCCTTTCTGGAAAGGATTGGGCTTGACAGGTCCTTCAACTTTCTTTTCGGGGCACTCATTTGCATAGTGTCCCATCTTCTTGCATTTGAAGCATTCGACCTGACTGATGTCTCTCTTAGCAGGCTGACTTCCACTCCCACTACCATTACCACTGTGGTGGCTCTTATGTCCACCCTTGTGGTTCTTGTACTTGTCATTGTCATGACTGCGATGATGCTTGTTGTCATGACGGTTGTGGTTGTGGTGCTTGTTGAATTTCCCATGCTTGTGGGATCCTGAGCTTCCACTGTCATCAAAGTGAGATCGTTTGTGAGACGATCCCGAGCTATGCTTGTCGGAGTGCTTTCTCTTTCTACTCTCGACTTGCTTCATTTTGTTCTCCAATATAGCAGCCTTGTCACAGAGCGACTGATAAGTGGGAACATATGCCACAGCCAGCTGCAGATTCAGCTCATCATTCAAGCCTTCCAGAAATTTTTCCTTTCTCTTGGCATCTGTGTCCACTTCATCTGGTGCATAACGCGCCAGATTGTTGAACTCTTCAATGTATTCAGCCACACTACGGTGGCGCTGCTTCAGGTTGTGGAATTCTTTCTTTTTCAGGCTCATTATTCCTAATGAGATATGAGCAGTGCGAAAGCCATCCTCAAAGATAGCCCAAGTCACCTCATCTATGGGTGTGGTGATTTGGAAGTTGTCCCACCAAGTGGCGGCTGGCCCTTCCAGCAGATGTGCTGCAAATCTGACCTTTTCAGCATCCGTGCAGCACACGGTTACTAAGTCCTTGTTTACAGAACGTAGCCAATCATTGGCCACCATGGTATCAGTTATCCCCGAGAACTTAGCTGGCCTCAATCGCAGAAATCTGGTGAGCATATCAAAGCCCGGAGGGTTGTTGTTGTTATTGTTGTTGTTATTGTTGTTGTTGTTGTTGTTGTTGTTGTTGTTGTTGTTGTTGTTGTTGTTGTTGTTGTTGTTGTTTTGGTTCTGAATGAATGTTGTCATCATCTGCATGAGCTGTGTTTGAGCAGTCATCATTTGTTGCATTTCTGGTGTGATGTTGTTGTTGTTGTTGGGGTTGGGGTTTGCGCGACGGGGAGGCATCTGTGTTTTGTTCAAATAGAGATAGGAATGAGATACCCATAGATGTTTTCATGCACATTACATCACATAAGCAAACACAAGCATGCAACAGAAAAAGTTCAACAACAAGATAACAAGTTCACAAAGTAAAACACACAAGTGGCAAGCCATCCACATGTCGGATGGTCCAATAACAAGTTCACAAATAACAAGTACGATAATAAAAGATAAACGAGTAGTCAAGTCTACTCATCAGCATCAATCTCCTCCTCGACAAAGGTAAGACCTGCGTTCTCCATCGCGGTCTTGTTCTCCTCAATAGTAGTGGTCAAGGACTCAATCTTGGCCTTGAGAGCCCTCTTCTGGGAACGAAGCCTCTCTATCACCGTCTGCTGCTGCTCTAGCTCGAAGTCCTTGGACTGCAGTTCTTCAGTCATGTCCCGGATCTTCTTGTTCCTATCCTGGACACGTTTCTCTGACTCTTGAACTTCCGGTCCTGGGTCTTGAACTTCGCCTCCATTTCCTTGACTATCTCGTCCTGCTGCGTGAAGAGCTTGTCCTTCTCGCGAAGCTGCACCTGGAGCTCGTCATTACTGAGCATGACATTGGTCCTGTCCGTGTCCACGTGCCTGATGAGAGACTCTAAGTCCTGGAGATACAGACGTATCGGCTCTGCTGCGTCCCTCGAGTCATCCTCGAAGTCGTTGGACTCTCCATCCTTGTAACACCCTCAGAATCGGACCTATGCAAGTTTGAGCAAAATTCGCCAAACCCGCATAGAAACGCTTCAAAGGTGCCCACCAGGCACTTTCGTGCGGGTGGAAAACGAAGTAATAACATTACACAACAGTCCTCGATGGGACCCACAGAACAGATATATTTATAACGGCGACTCAAAGAGTCAGGAACACAAATATAATATACAAAGATCCAAATCACCTTGAAACGATAGAACGTCCAGCTACGGACAAGATGCAAATGGGCTAAGAGCCCTGAAGAATAACCAATGGCGTCCATAACCCTGCCCAGGCCAAGCCGGAAGGGTAACCCTGCTAACGGCGTCGATCTCAAACCTGCTTAACAAAAGGGGTGCCGACAAAGGGCAAAGCAGAAAAACAAAGAAGGAGCGTCAGTACTGAGGCCAGTACACGGCGAGGCTAGAATTCGGCGGTCCTCGCCTACATAGGTATGGTGGACTGAAGCGGCAGCGGCAGCATACACTAAACAACCTATAGAGACTCGATACAACTGGCGTCAATCGGAGAGGGGTGAGAAGGACCTATTCGGATCCAACCTGAAGCTAAAACCAAACAAACCCATCCTGGTGTTTCCCCTCGAGACCAAACGAGGAAGTCAACCGAGGAACTCACACAGTTGGCAGTTTTACTTATTCAGTTATAGTTGCGGCACTTTACTAGTCAGGTGTAGATAATCGTCCTGATAAAGTAAGCAGTGGGCACTTTTATTTAATCAATTCGTTGTAGTTGCAACAATTACTAATCAGGTACAGATAGCATGAGATAAACCCAAAACCCAGCAGTTGTTGGTACTTTTATTCAGCCATTTCGTTGTAGTTGCAATACTTACTAGTCAGATACAATGGTCGCAAGCGACACTCCAAACAAGCAGTTGTGGGCAGTATTAATTAGCCATTCCGTTATAGTGAAGCTGATTACTAGTCATTATAAGTCAAATTTATAACAGTAAACTTTAGTTATGCTTGTCTATGATCGAGATACTATGCTCCAAGTCGTCCATATCCGCGGACACGGCTTTCAGAAAGTTTTACCCGGCCGGGGTGCACCAATAGCAACACACGCTCGATCAACCTCGGAAAAACCAAATCAAAACCCAACGAGGCTTTCATGACTGAACAATCACAGGATTCAGAAATATTTCAGGGGGCCACCCCTTTGAGTAGATCCCGCAACGGAGTAAGCAAGCTCCGAGGCGGCCTCAAGGTTGCGCCAATGGCTGTAAGCGACTGGGAACCCGAAAGTGTGGCTGGGCTTGTCGATACCGCGTAATCACTCCGCATCCTAAACAGTACAGTGTGCTCCTCGCACAATTTAAATACAGAAAGTAGCATGGCATAAGTACAGGATCGTAATAAAACCGCAAACTAGTTGTGGCCCCAAGAAATAAGACTGAATCAAGCTCTGGCTCAGGGGGGTCCCATATACCTCCCGGATGTGGATAGCGCGATAAAACAAGGAACAGGTATCAAGTACTCGGGGTCTTACGGGACACAAGTGGGCGTTCGGAAACCAAATATTTTCTATCACCCACCGATGCCTCTGCTTATTTCAATTTTAGTTGTTAAATAGAAAATAAAGTGACGATAAGTAAAACTAGAATCACTTCCAACATCAACATCATGCGGCAATACATCAGCAACTGTGGCATATGACGACACACATCAGCACTTGAGCAAGCAACTGCGACGCACAAGTCCAACTATCTACCAAACAACAGGTAATAGGGTGTGTCCAAGGCAATATAGGGCTGCACGGTGTATCACAGGTACGGAAACTAAAGCATCGCAACACAGATAGCAAAAGATCAACAGGAGGGAAGTAAATACTATAAAAGTAAGATAGGTAGAAAGGGGGGAGATGCTCGCCTGAAAACATTGTCGAAGGGTTCAACCGAAGATCGGGTCGGCACTCGCATCAACTCAACGGCCTTATCCGCGAAGAAGCAAAACACTAGAAGAACACCGGATGCAATATTCAATACAACGACAGAAGATCGGCATGATGCATGCATGATGAATGACATGGCAAGGTGCGATGCAACTAGGTCAATATTAAGCGGAACCGGGGTCCCGACAATTAGTTAGGTGGTTCAAGTTGTTTAGAAACCCCGCATTTTAAATGTTGTTTAACAAGGCAAAAGATAGCACCGGTTCGCTACACAGATTTAGATGAGGCCAATATAAGGCTAGATTTGCCCACATATGGGCCCCATATTTAATTATTCGGTGAATCGGCATAAGGCCCCCAAACCACAGATATGCGTGCGAGATGACAATTAATATGCGACAAGTTATATTATGTTATAAAAGTAGGGTTTCGGGAAGGGTTCACACATTAGGGGTCGCGACGGTCTTGGGGTTCGGGGGTTCGGGGTTGGTCTCGGGGTCCAGGGTTTAGGGTTCGACGGGGTCGTTCTCGGACTCAGGGGTAGGTCTTGGCGCATCCGGGTCTTCGGGTCACGTTGTCGGTCTTGTCGTTACGAAGATCTTGGCGTTCCGGGAAGCCGGACTTGGTTCCGTGCCGGGGCGCATTGGGTTTGTTTCGGTCGGTGCCGTTCTTGTCGTCGTGCCGGTCTTGTCGGGTCCGAGAGAAGAACTTGTCGTTCCGGGCTCTCGACGAATCTTGGCGTCCGAGAAGAGGATCCTGTCACATCCGCGGCCTTCGGGTACGGGTTCTCCGGCTCCCATGTAGGAGATCTTGTCGTCGCGTTGAAGAACTCGGGTTCGGGGTCGGCCCTCGGATCCGTGATCGGTCTTCGGGTTCGGGGGTCTCGGTGTCCTCGGGGCATCGGGGTTCGAGTCTTCGACGTCGCATACGGGAGAAGGTCTTGAGGGTCCGGCGCTGGTGGCCTTGCATAGATCTTCGGGTCTCGAATCGTGCCGGTCTTGTGGTTTCCGGCGAAGATCTCGGGATGCGGCGTAGATGGTTGGATCGGACTTGGTACTCAAGCGCCCCGTCCTGGCAGCTGCTCGAACGGATGCCACTTGAAGTCCACCTAGCAGGAGCACGGCAGCAACCAAACAAGCACAGAGGAGGGCGACCGCGCGGACAGGGCAACATGGTTGACTACAACGAAGAAGAGGACGCGGGGAGCACGACTACCGGAGGAGCTCCGGCGAGGAAGGGAGCTCCGGCGAGCGGCGGGGAGAGCGAACGGCGAGGCGGAAGCGGAGGCACTGGCGACGGTGACCCAGGCAGCGAGCGCGCGGCGAGGGGAGAGGGGCGGCGCGTGCGGGGCGAGGCGGGGCCGGGCGGCGAGCCTGGCGAGGAGGAGGGGGTGCCGCCGGGGACGGGAGCTCTGGGGCGGCGCGCAGCGGGGAACAGAGGGGCCCGGGCTGGGAGAGAAGCAGGGGGAGCGGGGCGAGGAGGGCGAGCCGGCTCGGAGGCGGGGACGAGCGAGCGGGCGGCGAGGTTGGCTCGCGCGCGGGCGGAGGCTGAGGGGCGCGCGGGTCGATGGTGGCGGCGGGGACGCGCGGCCGCGACCGGTGGCCGGCGCCGGGAAAGGAGGAGGAGGAGGCGCGGGCGCAGGCGAGGGGCGGTGGACGGTGCAGCGGTCAGGCGAGGGGGGGGGAAGCTGACGGGGAGGGAAGGAGGAGGCGGCTGCCGGAGGGTGAAGGGCGAGCGCGGGTCGACGGCGACGATGGGGGTCGCCGGCGAGGGAGAGGGAAGGCGTCGGGCTGAGAGGGAGGATGGGGACGGGGCGCGGTTGGTGGGAAGGAGAAGGTGGGGTCGGGGTGGGTCCAGGAGAGAGCGCCAGGGGAGAGGGAGAGAGGGAACGTGCGAGGGGCCCGGCGGGGAGATAGGATCGGGCATGGGTGGGACCAGGGCGAGGGGGTGGAGGTGACTGAGGGATGGGCCAGGCGCGGGCGGGTCCGGCCGATCAGGGAGCGAGTGGGGGTGGGTCGCGTGGGACAGAGAGTGTGGGCAGGTTGGATGATTGGGGGAGAGGGAGAGAGAGAGGCCATGTGGCAGAGTTAGATTGGTTAGGGGGGAGGGTGTGAGTGATGTGGCAGGAGGCTATTGGAGGGAGTGAGGTGGCCAGGGGGTGTGGGTAGGTAGTTGGGTAACTGTAGGATTTAGGGGCGGTTGCAGTTGGGCCGTTCTGAAAAATATGGGGGTGGTCGTTCGGGTCGATACGGCCCGTTCGACTGCCCCCGCTAAAATAATTAATATTTTTATTTATTTTAAACGAGGCTTTTGCAACCCAATATCGGGCAAAACAAAAATATTCCGGCGACCCGGATGTTGATGTTTGAATCCAGAGGGGGCGTTTTAGAAACAAAACGGGTGTTGCGAAAATAGTTTTGTCAAACAATGCATGATGATGACGATGCAATGCACAAATTCAACGCGATTTTCTAGTAGTGGTTTTGCGGGATGCCACAATTCGACACCACTAACAAGGGATCTCGCCCTCGAGATCCGCCTCATGGTACCGGAAGGAAGGTCGGCGATCTGCGTCTTCTCGCTTCGTGTAGATCTTCGCGACACCACTAACAAGAGGTCGTTGTCCCTGTTCGTCAAGAGAACACTCCGGATAAACAACGGACGAAGTTAAAGATAAGGCCACCTCTAACTTCCATGGAAGGAGTAAAATTGCATCGGTCCACTATTCAATATACCGAGCAAATGATAAGAGTAGTGGTATGGTCGCGACTCCATCCCGCACTCAAAGCATTACTCTGTACACGAATAGACAGATTATACAATTAACCCTCGGATTCAGACTGAAGATCTCGACAAGCGAGGTTCGGAAACAAAGGAGTGATGCAGACTCTGCATCGGATCTGGCGCAGAGGAGGTCGTCGCGTCGGAAAACACCGGAAGGCACGAACAAGGAACAAGAGAAGTCCACCAGACGGAGGATTCCTCGGATAGCATGAAGACCAGAGGTAGCAACACCGTTACCAAAGGAGGAAGCGAAACCCTGAAGGTATGACGGAACCCAACCACGAGAATTCCTGGACTCGAAGAAAAGGGACGAGAGCGGATTCAAAACACGTAGGGGTAAGAGGAGAACAGCAGAGGGGTAAGGAGTAAAATCAGACCTAATCAGAACTATCCAACCGATTTTCAAAAATAGTTTGACACTCTACTTCGGCCGTTAGCTAGGTTATCCTACAGGCTGGACTTGTGGGGTATCGCAACTGCTGAGCTCTGATACCACTCTGTAACACCCTCAGAATCGGACCTATGCAAGTTTGAGCAAAATTCGCCAAACCCGCATAGAAACGCTTCAAAGGTGCCCACCAGGCACTTTCGTGCGGGTGGAAAACGAAGTAATAACATTACACAACAGTCCTCGATGGGACCCACAGAACAGATATATTTATAACGGCGACTCAAAGAGTCAGGAACACAAATATAATATACAAAGATCCAAATCACCTTGAAACGATAGAACGTCCAGCTACGGACAAGATGCAAATGGGCTAAGAGCCCTGAAGAATAACCAATGGCGTCCATAACCCTGCTCAGGCCAAGCCGGAAGGGTAACCCTGCTAACGGCGTCGATCTCAAACCTGCTTAACAAAAGGGGTGCCGACAAAGGGCAAAGCAGAAAAACAAAGAAGGAGCGTCAGTACTGAGGCCAGTACACGGCGAGGCTAGAATTCGGCGGTCCTCGCCTACATAGGTATGGTGGACTGAAGCGGCAGCGGCAGCATACACTAAACAACCTATAGAGACTCGATACAACTGGCGTCAATCGGAGAGGGGTGAGAAGGACCTATTCGGATCCAACCTGAAGCTAAAACCAAACAAACCCATCCTGGTGTTTCCCCCTCGAGACCAAACGAGGAAGTCAACCGAGGAACTCACACAGTTGGCAGTTTTACTTATTCAGTTATAGTTGCGGCACTTTACTAGTCAGGTGTAGATAATCGTCCTGATAAAGTAAGCAGTGGGCACTTTTATTTAATCAATTCGTTGTAGTTGCAACAATTACTAATCAGGTACAGATAGCGTGAGATAAACCCAAAACCCAGCAGTTGTTGGTACTTTTATTCAGCCATTTCGTTGTAGTTGCAATACTTACTAGTCAGATACAATGGTCGCAAGCGACACTCCAAACAAGCAGTTGTGGGCAGTATTAATTAGCCATTCCGTTATAGTGAAGCTGATTACTAGTCATTATAAGTCAAATTTATAACAGTAAACTTTAGTTATGCTTGTCTATGATCGAGATACTGTGCTCCAAGTCGTCCATATCCGCGGACACGGCTTTCAGAAAGTTTTACCCGGCCGGGGTGCACCAATAGCAACACACGCTCGATCAACCTCGGAAAAACCAAATCAAAACCCAACGAGGCTTTCACGACTGAACAATCACAGGATTCAGAAATATTTCAGGGGGCCACCCCTTTGAGTAGATCCCGCAACGGAGTAAGCAAGCTCCGAGGCGGCCTCAAGGTTGCGCCAATGGCTGTAAGCGACTGGGAACCCGAAAGTGTGGCTGGGCTTGTCGATACCGCGTAATCACTCTGCATCCTAAACAGTACAGTGTGCTCCTCGCACAATTTAAATACAGAAAGTAGCATGGCATAAGTACAGGATCGTAATAAAACCGCAAACTAGTTGTGGCCCCAAGAAATAAGACTGAATCAAGCTCTGGCTCAGGGGGGTCCCATATACCTCCCGGATGTGGATAGCGCGATAAAACAAGGAACAGGTATCAAGTACTCGGGGTCTTACGGGACACAAGTGGGCGTTCGGAAACCAAATATTTTCTATCACCCACCGATGCCTCTGCTTATTTCAATTTTAGTTGTTAAACAGAAAATAAAGTGACGATAAGTAAAACTAGAATCACTTCCAACATCAACATCATGCGGCAATACATCAGCAACTGTGGCATATGACGACACACATCAGCACTTGAGCAAGCAACTGCGACGCACAAGTCCAACTATCTACCAAACAACAGGTAATAGGGTGTGTCCAAGGCAATATAGGGCTGCACGGTGTATCACAGGTACGGAAACTAAAGCATCGCAACACAGATAGCAAAAGATCAACAGGAGGGAAGTAAATACTATAAAAGTAAGATAGGTAGAAAGGGGGGGAGATGCTCGCCTGAAAACATTGTCGAAGGGTTCAACCGAAGATCGGGTCGGCACTCGCATCAACTCAACGGCCTTATCCGCGAAGAAGCAAAACACTAGAAGAACACCGGATGCAATATTCAATACAACGGCAGAAGATCGGCATGATGCATGCATGATGAATGACATGGCAAGGTGCGATGCAACTAGGTCAATATTAAGCGGAACCGGGGTCCCGACAATTAGTTAGGTGGTTCAAGTTGTTTAGAAACCCCGCATTTTAAATGTTGTTTAACAAGGCAAAAGATAGCACCGGTTCGCTACACAGATTTAGATGAGGCCAATATAAGGCTAGATTTGCCCGCATATGGGCCCCATATTTAATTATTCGGTGAATCGGCATAAGGCCCCCAAACCACAGATATGCGTGCGAGATGACAATTAATATGCGACAAGTTATATTATGTTATAAAAGTAGGGTTTCGGGAAGGGTTCACACATTAGGGGTCGCGACGGTCTTGGGGTTCCGGGGTTCGGGGTTGGTCTCGGGGTCCAGGGTTTAGGGTTCGACGGGGTCGTTCTCGGACTCAGGGGTAGGTCTTGGCGCATCCGGGTCTTCGGGTCACGTTGTCGGTCTTGTCGTTACGAAGATCTTGGCGTTCCGGGAAGCCGGACTTGGTTCCGTGCCGGGGCGCATTGGGTTTGTTTCGGTCGGTGCCGTTCTTGTCGTCGTGCCGGTCTTGTCGGGTCCGAGAGAAGAACTTGTCGTTCCGGGCTCTCGACGAATCTTGGCGTCCGAGAAGAGGATCATGTCACATCCGCGGCCTTCGGGTACGGGTTCTCCGTCTCCCATGTAGGAGATCTTGTCGTCGCGTTGAAGAACTCGGGTTCGGGGTCGGCCCTCGGATCCGTGATCGGTCTTCGGGTTCGGGGGTCTCGGTGTCCTCGGGGCATCGGGGTTCGAGTCTTCGACGTCGCATACGGGAGAAGGTCTTGAGGGTCCGGCGCTGGTGGCCTTGCATAGATCTTCGGGTCTCGAATCGTGCCGGTCTTGTGGTTTCCGGCGAAGATCTCGGGATGCGGCGTAGATAGTTGGATCGGACTTGGTACTCAAGCGCCCCGTCCTGGCAGCTGCTCGAACGGATGCCACTTGAAGTCCACCTAGCAGGAGCACGGCAGCAACCAA
Source organism: Avena atlantica (assembly GCA_910589765.1). Classification (NCBI taxonomy): domain Eukaryota; kingdom Viridiplantae; phylum Streptophyta; class Magnoliopsida; order Poales; family Poaceae; genus Avena; species Avena atlantica. The sequence continues at coordinate 116,427,524 of OU342735.1, forward strand.
ACAAGCACAGAGGAGGGCGACCGCACGGACAGGGCAACATGGTTGACTACAACGAAGAAGAGGACGCGGGGAGCACGGCTACCAGAGGAGCTCCGGCGAGGAAGGGAGCTCCGGCGAGCGGCGGGGAGAGCGAACGGCGAGGCGGAAGCGGAGGCACTGGCGACGGTGACCCAGGCAGCGAGCGCGCGGCGAGGGGAGAGGGGCGGCGCGTGCGGGGCGAGGCGGGGCCGGGCGGCGAGCCTGGCGAGGAGGAGGGGGTGCCGCCGGGGACGGGAGCTCTGGGGCGGCGCGCAGCGGGGAACAGAGGGGCCCGGGCTGGGAGAGAAGCAGGGGGAGCGGGGCGAGGAGGGCGAGCCGGCTCGGAGGCGGGGACGAGCGAGCGGGCGGCGAGGTTGGCTCGCGCGCGGGCGGAGGCTGAGGGGCGCGGGTCGATGGTGGCGGCGGGGACGCGCGGCCGCGACCGGTGGCCGGCACCGGGAAAGGAGGAGGAGGAGGCGCGGGCGCAGGCGAGGGGCGGTGGACGGTGCAGCGGTCAGGCGAGGGGGGGGGGGAAGCTGACGGGGAGGAAAGGAGGAGGCGGCTGCCGGAGGGAGAAGGGCGAGCGCGGGTCGACGGCGACGAGGGGGGTCGCCGGCGAGGGAGAGGGAAGGCGTCGGGCTGAGAGGGAGGATGGGGACGGGGCGCGGTTGGTGGGAAGGAGAAGGTGGGGTCGGGGTGGGTCCAGGAGAGAGCGCCAGGGGAGAGGGAGAGAGGGAACGTGCGAGGGGCACGGCGGGGAGATAGGATCGGGCATGGGTGGGACCAGGGCGAGGGGGTGGAGGTGACCGAGGGATGGGCCAGGCGCGGGCGGGTCCGGCCGATCAGGGAGCGAGTGGGGGTGGGTCGCGTGGGACAGAGAGTGTGGGCAGGTTGGATGATTGGGGGAGAGGGAGAGAGAGAGGCCATGTGGCAGAGTTAGATTGGTTAGGGGGGAGGGTGTGAGTGATGTGGCAGGAGGCTATTGGAGGGAGTGAGGTGGCCAGGGGGTGTGGGTAGGTAGTTGGGTAACTGTAGGATTTAGGGGCGGTTGCAGTTGGGCCGTTCTGAAAAATATGGGGGTGGTCGTTCGGGTCGATACGGCCCGTTCGACTGCCCTCGCTAAAATAATTAATATTTTTATTTATTTTAAACGAGGCTTTTGCAACCCAATATCGGGCAAAACAAAAATATTCCGGCGACCCGGATGTTGATGTTTGAATCCAGAGGGGGCGTTTTAGAAACAAAACGGGTGTTGCGAAAATAGTTTTGTCAAACAATGCATGATGATGACGATGCAATGCACAAATTCAACGCGATTTTCTAGTAGTGGTTTTGCGGGATGCCACAATCCTCATCACGTCTTTCGAAGACGTGGAAGTGGGTGCCTCTAACCTATCGGGAGTGCCGGCCTAGCAGACGTCCTCTCAGGTCCTGCATGACTACCTCCATGCCTCTCTCCCTATCATCGTGCATAAGCTTGAAGACGATGGCCTCCGTAGTAGGCTCTGTCTGGCGTCCGGGCTGGTTCACCTTGAAGCCCAGAGGTCCTTCCTCTCGAACTTGGTGAGTGGATGCACCATGATGGTGGGAAGAGGGAGATTGAGCAAAGTGGTAAGCTCAACGATACGAGGACCAAAGCGGGTAACTTGGAACTCCTCAACAGTGCTAATGGTAATAGGCATCTATTTATAAGATAGAAAAGTTAGAACAACACAATTTAAGATAAAACAAAGACAAACATCTCATACATATCCTTGGAACACAAAATCACACAAGTCATGCATACATGAATCCATTACATCAACCAAGGTCCAAACTTATTTAAGGTATGATTTTGGAAAATAAGGTGATAGGTGGTGGTCCAACTAACGAAGTGTGTTTACAATCCTATCTCACTGGATCTGTTGGCTAACACAATGTTCCTAGAGGCAATCAGCCTATCTTGCTCACATGATTCCATCACTAAGTCTATAATATCTCCTCTTAAGGTTTGTTTGGTGGCTTCCAACTCTTGGGTATGTTCCTTCTCTTTCTCTAAGTCTTTTTGGAGGTTGAGCATTCTGCACTTGACTCTAGCACTAAGTTCTTTGATAGTCCTCCAAGCTGCTTCTCTTGCTGACTCAAAGAATGTGGTATGTACCACAGTGTTGGTGTACATGCAGAATCCTTTTTCTTTGTGGTTGTCTGTAACACCCTCAGAATCGGACCTATGCAAGTTTTAGAGAAATCCGCCAAACCCGCATAGAAACGATTCAAAGATGCCCACCAGGCACTTCCGTGCGGGTGGAAAACGAAGTAATAACATTACACAACAGTCCTCGATGGGACCCACAGAACAGATATATATAACAGCGACTCCATGAGTCAAGAATACAGATATAATATACAAAGATCCAAATCACCTTGAAAACGATAGAGCGTCCGACTACGGACAAGATGCAAATGGGGCTAAGAGCCCTGAAGAATAACCAATGGCGTCCATAACCCTGCCCAGGCCAAGCCGGAAGGGTAACCCTGCTAACGACGTCGATCTCAAAACCTGCTTAAACAAAAGGGGTGCCGACAAAGGGCAAAGGAAAAAGAGGAGCGTGAGTACTGAGGCCAGTACACGGCGAGGCTAGAATTCGGCGGTCCTCGCCTACATAGGTATGGTGGACTGAAACGGCAGCGGCAGCAAGCACTACACAACCTATAGAGACCCGATACATCTGGCGGCAACCAGAGAGGGGTAAGAAGGACCTATCCGGAACCAACCTTATACTATCATCAAACAAACCCATCCTGGCGTTTCCCCCTCGAGACCAAACGAGGAAGTCCACCGAGGAACTCACACAATTGGCAGTTTTACTTATTCAGTTATCGTTGCAGCAATTACTAGTCAGGTTTAGATAATCATCCTGATAAAGTAAGCGGTGGGCACTTTTAGTTAACCATTCCGTGATAGTTGCGACACTTACTAGTCAGATACAGATAGCATGAGATAAACCAAAAACCCAGCAGTTGTTGGTGCTTTTATTCAGCCATTCCTTTGTAGTTGCGATAATTACTAGTCAGGTACAATGGTCGCAAGCGACACTCCAAACAGGCAATTGTGGGCAGTATTATTTAGCCATTCCATTATAGTGAAGCTGATTACTAGTCATTATAAAGTCAAATTTATAGCATTAAACTTTAGTTATGCTTGTCTATGGTCGAGATACTGTGCTCCAAGTCGTCCATATCCGCGGACACGGCTTTCAGAAAGTTTTACCCGGCCGGGGTGCACCAATAGCAACACACGCTCGATCAACCTCGGAAAAACCAAATCAAAACCCAACGAGGCTTTCACGACTAAGCAATCACAGGATTCAGAAATATTTCAGGGGGCCACCCCTTAAAGTAGAACCCGCAACGAAGCCGGCCGGCTCCGAGACGGACTTAAGGTTGTGGGGACGGCTGTGAACGACTGGGAACCCGAAAGTGTGGCTGGGCTTGTCGACACCGCGGAATCATGCCACGATCCTAAACAGTACAGTGTGCTCCTCGCACAAACGTAAATACAGAAGTAGCATGGCATAAGTACAGGATAGTAAATAAAACCTCAAACTAGTTTGTGGCCCCAAGAAATAAGACTGAATCAAGCTCTGGCTTAGGGGGGTCCTATATACCTCCCGGATGTGGATAGCGCGATAAATCAAGGAACAGGTATCAAGTACTCGGGGTCCTACGGGACACAAGTGGGCGTTCGGAAACCAAATATTTTCTATCACCCACCGATGCCTCTGCTTACTTCAATTTTAGTTGTTAAACAGGAATTAAAGTGAACGATAAGTAAAACTATGATCAACTCCAACAACAACATGCGGCAATACATCAACAACTGTGGCACTGGACGATAAGCAACAGCACTTGAGCAAGCGACTACGACGCGCAAGTCCAACTATCTACCAAACAACAGGTAATAGGGTGTGTCCAAGGCAATATAGGCTGCAAGGAATATCACGGGTACGAAAAACTAGAGCAACGCAACTCAGATAGCAATAGATCAACAGGAGGGAATAAATTCTATAAAAGTAAGATAGGTAGAAAGGGGGAGATGCTCGCCTGAAAACATTGTCGAAGGTTCAACCGAAGATCGGGGCGAAGCTCACATCAACTCAACGACCTTATCCGCGAAGAAGCAAAACACTATAATAAACACCGGATGCACTATTTAAGATCGGCAGAAGGTCGGGCATGATGCATGTATGATGTATGGCATGGCAAAGGCGCGATGCAATTAGGTCATATTAAGCGGAACCGGGGTCCCGACAATTAATGATACGGTTCAAGTTATTTAGAACCCCCGCAAGTTAAATGTTGTTTTAACAAGGCAAGATATGACAACGGTTCGATGCACAAATTTAAATGAGGCCAATATAAGACTAGATTTGCCCGCATATGGGCCCCATATTTAATTATGATGTGAATCGGCATAAGGCCCCCAACCCAATGATATGCATGCGAGATGAAAGACAATTTAATATGCGACAAGGTTATTATGTTCTAAAATAGGTTTCGGGAAGGGGTTCACACATTAGGGGGGTCTCGACGAACTTGGGGTTCCGGGGTTCGGGGTTCGGCCTCAGGGTCCAGGGTTCGACGGGTCGGTCTCGGCGGTCGGAAGTAGTTCTTGGCGTTCGGGTAGATGAACTTGGCGTGGCGTCGGGGCGCATCGGTTTAACCCTGGACGGTGTCGTTCTTGTCGTCGTGCCGATCTTGTCGGGTCCCACGGGGTTGATCTTGCCGTTGCGAGGGTCTTGTCGATACCGCGCCATCGAGTCGGTGTTAACGTTCGAGAGCGTTCTCGTGGCAAACTTGGTGTCCTGGGGACGATCCTGTCGCATCCGCGGTCGTCGGGTCATGCCGACGGTCTTGTTGTCTCACGACAGAGATCTTGGGGTCCGGGGTCTTGGCGCCTTCGGGTCCGAGAGGGAGATCTTGGCGTCCGAGGGTTCGGTCTTCGAATCCATGTAGCGATCTTGTTAGTTCCATGTCGACGACCTTGGGGTTCGGCGGTCTTTGGTTTCTAGGATAGGGGCCTAGGGTTCGTGGTCTCGGGAAGATCTTGAACAGGACGGCAACATCACCACACAAGTAGCATGCCACCACCACAACACCACTTCAAAGTGCAACGTCAGGATCAACTTCCACCAAACAGCACAAAGGGTGGGGCCAACTGCAGTCCATGCAGCCACGGCAGAAGGCAGACCACATGGGCAGCGGTTGTTGCAGCAAGGGGACGCGGCGAAGGATCATGGCGGCGGGCTCCACGCGGAGGCAGAGGACAGGGGAGGCCGATGGGCGAGGGAGGCAGCGGCGCTGGGGAACGGGCCGGCGAGGCGGGGCTGGTGGCGGGTGGCCGGCGGGCTGCTGCAGAAGGGGGCCGGCCGCGGGCTCGGGGGCGGGGATGCGCGGTAGGCCGGAGGGGCGGCGCGCGGCGGGAGCATGGCGGAGAGGGGGGGACCGGCGGCGAGGGGGCCGCGGCTCGGCGGAAGGAGGTCCTGGCGGCGCGGGGACGCGGGCTCCGGCCGGAGGGGAGCGGTGGAGGCGGAAGCTCGGGGGCGCGGAGAGGGGTCGCCGGCGAGGAGAACTGGAGAGGAGCGAGGTTGGTGAACGGCGCGGGGCAGGGGCGCGGCTCGGCGAGGCGGGGAGGACGCGGTGGGGAGGCGAGCGGCGGACGCGAGCAGGGCGCGCGGAGGCGGGCGAGGAGGACGCGGTGGGGCGGCGAGCGGCGGACGCGAGCAGGGCGCGCGGAGGCGGGCGAGGAGGACGCAGTGGGGCGGCGAGCGGCGGACGCGAGCAGGGCGCGCGGAGGCGGGCGAGCCGGCGCAGACGGGCGGCGGCCGACGTCGGGGGCGGCGGACGGTGGAGGGCGAGCATGCCGGGCGCAGGCCGGAGGCGGCGGAGGCGGCCAGGCGCGCGAGGGAGGAGGGGGCAGAGGTTGGGGAAGGAGGCGAGAGGGTTGTCGGGGGAGGAGAGCGTCGGCGGTGGCGTGCAGAGAAAAGAGAGGGAGGAGAAGGACGGGGCCAGGCGGCGCAGTGCGGGTGGGCCTGCGAGGTGGGGCCGGAGGGCAGTGGGGTGGGGATCCGGTGCGGCAGGTGGGGAGTTTGAACCGGGGGAGGCAGGGAGTGGTGGAGAGTGTGTGGCTGGGTGTGTTTGGGGTGGGCTGTGTGTGTGTGGTGGGTGAGGTGGCTGCGTGGGATAGGGTAGAGGGAGGGAAGAGGTGAGGTGGCAGCGTGGGACTGGTCCGGGTGAGGTGGCCGGTGGGTGTGGGTAGATAGGTTGGTAGCTTTAGGATTTAGAGGGGCTGATTAGGTGGACCGATTTAATTTCTGGGGGTGGTCGTTCGGGTCGATTTGGCCCGTTCGACTGCCCCCACTAAAATAATTTAACATTTTATTTGCTTTCAACGGACCGTTTGCGAACCGATAGCAGACAAAACAAAATAATCCGGAGATCCGGGGTTTTGTGTTTGAACAAAGACGGGGCGTTTAGAAAACATGAACCGGTTTTTCCGCAAATAGTTTTATACAAGCAAATGCAAGATGATGACGATGCTCAAATGCAATGTGGCATGATGACATGAACATGCGGTCATGATGATGCAATGCACAAAAACAACGCGATTTTCTAGTAGTGGTTTTGTGGGATGCCACATTGTCTTCCTTGTTTTTGTACAAGTGAAGTTGCACCCACCAGTACTCAACTCCTTCATCCATCACTGGAAAGCCTTTGTACACAATTGCACCATGTACTTCCATTGCCACCATGAGGTCCTTGAGAATTTTGGGAAACTCAGTCTCACACTCCAAGGTCATGGTCATGAGTGGTCCTTTCTTTACGGCTTCGTTGATGGAGTTCATCTACAAATAGAGATGAGAAAGAGAAGATTAGAAAAGTTTACGAGAAGAATAGACAAGTGTAGAAGTAGTTGAAATTTTTTCCTTAGTAGTTTCCAATCCTAGGGTCATAATCCTATAGGCAACACAGTGCTCTGATACCATCTGTAAGATCCCTCCTTTGTAAAGGAAAAGGATCCCTGTGATTGCAATGCTACTCCCTGGATCATTGCTAGCATCCACAGTTTAAGATGAAGTACACAGATACAAAGGTCATTTATTACATCCATTCCAGAGATAAAACATAGTCTTTTACAACTCAAGGCCATAGGCCTAGTACAAGAGTTATGGAATAAGCAAATAAACATAAGTCTTCATCTTCATGTGCCACAAGCAAGCATGTTGAGTGTAGACTCATGACACCTAATCATCATCAGAGTAACCTGCAACATCACAAGTTATAGCCACAGTGGGTCAATACTTTGGAATAGTATTGGCAAGTGATACCTTAGTAAATTTTAAGTGGACTATATTACTATATGCATTTTGGCTAAGTGTAGCTTGGCTTGCTTTGCTCAAAATAGGTTTTTCCTATTAGTTGAAATCACTAAGTTTTTCTTTGTCAAAACATTTCCCCAAGAAACCACCAATAGACATTGGGGTCCTTTACCCTTGTTCACCCACAAATTTTTACTTAGAAGTTGGAGTGATGAGATTCTTGATAGCTTCCATGTCTTGATGCTCAAGTTGTCCATTGCCATGGACTTGGCTAAGTACTTAGATTTTTCCAACTTCAGAGGTTGTGCACTTTCCCCACCAGACTTGGTTTCCCAAGACAGGACCTTTCAGAAGCCTTTCCTTAGACCAAGTGGACGCGCTCCAACCTATCATTCCCACTACCACCAACTGTCCAAATGGCTAAGTTCTAGCAACTTATGTGATCCAGGCAGAGCCCATATTGCCAAGTGGCTGCACTATAAGCTTCTCAACACTTGGCCTCTAAAATCCCTTTGTGCCTGGGTGGCATACCACAAGTGAGATACACAAGGTAAACCATGTCCATGGGCCTTATGTAACCACTAAACCAAAAACCACCATTCCACCCAGGAGGTTCATTGACTTAGTTGTTTTATTAAGAAAAACATAAGTCCAAAGACTTAGAAATATTTTCATCATAGCATGTATATACTTTACCAACCCTTGTTTGCTACTAGCTAGGCTAAGCATGGCATAGTAACTTAACTTAGGAAATTTCCTAGCAATTCTACAACTACTTAGGTTTCCCAACATAGCACTTGGCAAAATAGTAACATGCAAGACTTAGCAAAATATTTCTAATGCTTGTACAAAATATAGGGATGGAAATATTCATGAAGTACCACTTGCCTTGGTAATGGGGAGATTAGCACTCTTCACAATCACAATCACTAGCACCAAAATCTACACAAAAATTTGTAGCACAAAATTACACACAATTCATATACAATCATAAATATATGCATGTATGCAAAAATGCTAAGTGATGATTTTAAAATCCAACCAAAATCCAACCAAGCAAATGCAAGATACTGAAACATAACTAAGTCAAAAACTTGCTAAACCAAACTTATTTAGCACTAAAACAAATTACTAAACAAATTCTATACTCAAACTAGTCCTAAACAAGTTTCTGCATAAAAAGTCATTTTAACAGAAAATTTTTACTAAACACATTGTATAAACAGAAAGGGCTTGTCTCCCTGATTCCAACAGTATAAAATTTGAAAAAATCTAACGTGGAAATCAAAAGTTATAGCCATTTCAATTTTGGATCAAAATCTGATTTCAAATCTGTTTTTGAATCAAACCCTAGCCACGCGTCATATTCTTACCGGCGTGTACCGCTTCGCTCCGGATCGCGCTTGCTAGCCATAGGATCTAACTAACGATGCATGGTTCAGATCTAATCATACCGCTTCGCTAAGTGAACTAATCCTACGCGCTGGATCTGGATCTGACGGCTACAATTCATCTAGCCAAAATCGAGCGGCGCTAGCGGCGGCGAGCTCTATCTGCGGCGGCGCGGCGCTACAGGTCGTCCGGAGGGGCAGGAGGATGCTCACCAGGTTCGCAGCATTGAGGAGAAGCTCAACTTGGCAGTGGCTTGACGAGGGGCGCACGGGCACGGTCGCTGAGGCTCGTCGGAGTTGCGGCGGCGTCTGTCGCTTGCAGTCGAGGTCGCTGGCGAGGCTCCGCGTCGTCCTAGTACAAGGCAGAGGATTCAGAAGATGCACAAGTGACTGGCGAACCAGTTGGTATCAAGGGGAAGGCAAGGGGCGTTCGAGACTTACCGCTATTGCTCGCCGGAGTCGAGCGACGGCGCAGGTGGTTGCGGTCGTGAACGGAAACGGTGACCTGGGTCACGAGCAGGCAAAAGAAAAGTGTCAGCAGATGCACCAGATCATGAAGGACATGATAGTTTGAACCAGAGAGAGGGAGGCGGTCGAGGCTCACCGGAATTAGTCGCCGGAGTCGTCGGTACTGCGGGGTTTCAAGGTCAAATGCGCGCAGCCTGGTGGCGGAGTGAGCGAGGAGAGTTGGGGGAAATGACAGCGGTGCAGAGGGGATTATGTAGGCAAGAGGGGAGCGGCGATTAAGCGCGGAATCAAGGCAATTAAACGAAGAATCAATTGCGGCAGTGATGGGCGGAGGAAACGGCCGGCGATGGGGTCGGGCGCGATTTGGGGAAGACGAGGGTGAGCTGGCGAGGTCGAGACGGAGAGGGGGTGGGGTCTGGGTGTCAGCGTCTGTGTGGGTGTGTCCGCGCGTGCGAGCGAGCGAGAGAGTGGCCGGGTGGGCTAGTTGGGCCGGTTCTGCCGCTGGGCTAGAATAGGAGCGCCTGGCCCTTTTATTTTGTTTATTCCTTTTTCTTTTTCTGTTTTGAATTTCAAGAATGGTTTTCAAATGAATTCAAACTCTTTTTGAATTCAAATCTTTCTGGGGATTTTGCAGTGTGAAACAGTCTCAAATCTAGGCATAAAACCATGTGGTTACTTTGCAAAGGCTTGGTCATTTTTGGAGAAACAAAATATCAGGAGATTTGCACTTGATTTGCAAATGTTTGAAAAATGGTTTTTGAACCATTTCCATTTTGTAAAGCTTGGTTCAAATTCCACACTCAATCCATTCAACAAAGGAGACAAACAACCTAGTTTTTAAAACATTCAAACTCTCAAATGGGGATGGCCATTTGATTTAAGTTTGCTCACATGAAATGATAGCACTATGTGCTTTGTTTTTCTGAAATGAGTTTTTAAATTGATCTCAATTCTATATGCATGCATGAATGATATGCAAACTTTGAAACCATGATTTTAGGGATGTTACACCAAGTCAAGATTATTCACCACATATCTTTCTTTCCATAAGAATCTTTATCATCTCTATTGAACCTTATTTTAATATCTGTTGTTCATCATTGTTGATTAATCAACTATTGATTCACCAATTCTTAGCCTATCAATTCTTGATTTATCAACTCTTGTCTTTCTCATAGAATTCACTTTAAAGCCTTAGAGAAAGAAGTAAGAAGTGTTAGATTGTAATGCTAGATTTAAATATCATTTATAGGATGGAAGTGTTGGAAGAGAATAAGAACAATGTGATAATTGATGGAGTTAACTCACTCCTAAAATGATAGAAGAGTTATAGGGAACCTATAATTGTATGGTGATAAAGAAGATTATAAGGATGAATCCTGAAGATAGATACCAAGGAGTAATCCTATTGGATTAAGTAAGCATAGTCCATGAATAACATCCCTTAATCCAATAGAGATAATAAGAAGATAATTTCAATACAACTGTAATGTTGTATTGATGAAGCCTTGATTAGCCAACTGGAAACCTAAACCATAAAGGATCAAAGGAATATAATGATCATGCTTTAGTCACCAAGATTGAATGCTTATATCATGTATAAGTGACATTGGTAGATAGAACATGATGGAACCCTAGTATAGATATGTTATCCTAGGTTAGCCATGACAAGTCATATTAATATAATGTAAGGTTGGAGTATTAGATACTGGAGTCAAGTAGAGATAAGATAGTATAATTAAGCTGAAGCTAGAGTAGCCTGGAGTTATTGATGTAGTGTTATTCCTCTTAAAGAATAGTAAGTCTTTGAGGAGAGTAGTTTGATATATACATCTACTAGAATAATATTAGTGGTGGATGATTAAGGAAGAGTATGAATGGAGTTTAAAGTAACTACTTGTTATATTAGAGGTTATTAGCAGTAGAGTAGTTGATATAACCAAGTACAGATATAAAAAATATTATGAAAGCTTTAGTGTCAAGCTCATTGGATTTATAAATGGATTTAGAAGAATTAAAGGTGAATAAGAAGATTCTTGTGAAGTAAAGCTCCTCATGTTAACACATGATGATGGATATGAAGAAGTAGTATATCTAGAAAAGGAATTCCTTAATTAGAAGTCCAGAATTATTGAAGTATGGAAAATAGGAATTCTGGATAAAACCTAAACCCTAAATCTTTAACCAAAAATAATATCCATTTCATATGATTGATCTATCATCTTATTTTCACAATGATTTATAGGAATATTTTCCTATAGCAAATCACTTAAGCACATCTTTGTCATTTCCAATTATCCTAACCATATGTGCTTAGGAGTTATCTTTATCAATTCTTTTCCATAATACCTTCCAGAAAATAACTTTCTATTTTAAAGAGTGATATCATTCATGATCACAAACATAAAGACAATATATTTTAACCATTAATCTTTATTCATAACAATAAAAAGATATAAGTATATCAAATTATCTAAAACTCATGGATAACACTTACAATTCAAACCCTAACTCCAATATTAGTTATAGTGGAATATATACCTTATTATGTGATTAAATTCATATAAATAAACTCTATGGCTATCAGTAAACATTTTAAAACTTCATTACTCCAAATAAAAGTGAAAACAATGTTATAGAAAAGTTTTAAGGTTTTAAACAAAATTCTAAAAACCTAGTTATTAATCATTTTATTTAATAAATAATTTTGAATATAATTATGAGTATTAAAAAAATACCAAGATTAATAGAGCAATCAATTAGTATAATTACCTCTCGAATATTTTAAATACTATACAGAATTTATGGTATTTAAACATGTGGAAATTCAAATTGAAAAGAAAATTCTAAAACAGAAAATAGAAAGAAAAAAGAAAAGGAAACGAACTTAGTCCAGAAAGTGGACCAAAGCTCTTTACCTCACCTTCTAACTGACGCTCACATGTAGCAGCAGAAACATTTCGCTTGGTTTGAAGCAGCCCATCAGCAGCCCACCTCGGCCCGAGCCCACATATTGTTTTGTTCTCTCACTGGCAAGCGGGTCCCACGCAAGAGAGAACCTTCGTTCTCGTCTTCCTCCGCATGGCCGACACGCTGTCGGCGAGCCACGTCGCCGCCATAATCCTAGACCATCCTGGATGCGAGGAACATTTCAGAGCCTCGCTCAATTCGTTTGATATCCGCTAGCTGGTCCAGAACGCAACGATTCATGCCCATTTCAAGCTCCAACTCCGCCGCTGCATCTCGACCATCATCGCCATCATGCCGACATGTCCTGGCCTGCCGAGCCGTATAAAGCTACCGCTTGAGACCTCCTCGTTCTTCTAGTCATTTCTCATCCTCGATTATCCTTCCTCTCGTTCTCTATCTCTCTTTCCAACCCGACGCCATCATCGGCGAGCTTCGGCTAGCCGTCGATGCAATGCTCCTCGAAGCCTGTGGTGTGGATGGGGAGAAGCGCCGTGCTCCATAGATCTTCTGGGTGGAGTAAAACATCAAGGGGAGCTGTGAGGAGGGTGAATTTCATCGTTCCCTTTCTTTGGTCTTCACCGGAATTCTTGATGAAGAACTCATCTCCGACCACACCGGTCGTTGTCGACCACTGCATCAGTCTTAGGGTACGCATACGCATCTCCTGCCTCATTATAGCTTCGTAATTCCACCTCTAGCTCGAGTTTGTCGTGTCGCCGGTGACCGCCGCCATGGATGCTCGTCATAACCATTGTTTCGATGACCAATAGCTAGCGTTAGTAGGTTTGATTGATTCGCCTCGTCGCCCTCTTTCTAGCACACTCAACATCAGGTGTTGGGGCACCGTAGATCGCTGCCGGTGACCAATTCCCGATGGTGGCGTCTGTGTGTACGTCATAGTGACGTCGGGGTTGACCCCGTCAGCCATTTGACTGGTCCTTTCGTATGTGGCATCCAACGTGGCCTTGGTCCTATCCGTCATTGTCTCTAAGTAGAAACAAGTTCAGTAACAAAGACATTATTTAAGCTGGGTATGTCATGTGGCCATTGGCCCACTATTCAGTGACTAGGGTAGGTTTAGCTTTGGTACAAAAAGTATTTCTGTTGAGGAAATAGATAAAACATAATAAGGTCAAATATAAACATTTCCTAAAATGTAATAAAATAACTAAAACTTATAAAATCAATATATTTTGTTTTATAATTCATAAAAATATGTGTAATATATGAAAATGTTTAGAAAAATAAAATCTACAACTTAAAACTATTATCAAACATTATTATGCCAACAATTTAAATCATTATTATTTAATAAATATTTTATAAGTAATAAAACTTAGATAATTCATATTTTAATATTGGTATATGTTAAAAATATAAATAAAATACCAAAAATCTTAGAAAAATAAGAACTATAATTTGAAACTATAATCATGCATTATTATTTTGCCTAATTAAATATTTATTATATTTTAAGTATTTATCAAGTAATAAATATTATAAAAATCATATATTATTATTTTTTAAATCACAAAAATAAATGTAATATACCAAAATGATCACAAAATTAATACCTACATATGAAAAATGTAATATTCCAATTTAGAGGTAAATACAAATTTAAACACTTTAATAACTTGAATTTAAACCTATTTCCTTAGTTGATAATTCATAAGGGTAAATAAAATTTGCTAATATTTCTAAAATTAGCTTATTGAGTCTAATAAATAGTAGTAGTCTTAAATACTAATATTATGAAGTCAAAATGATTTAACACAATTTAAATAAAATTTTATTGAATTATCATTCAACCATATATATGTAGTTTGTTTTCTAAAAAGATATTTACTAAGCATAAAATCTTCAAGAATAATTGGGATTAAATAAAACCTCTTTACTTACTTCAACCACAAGTTTATAAACATACCAAAACACTATAGTGAATCCATTAGTAGTTCAAGTGGTATTATTTCCTTGTTTACAAATTATAACCATTCATTCACAAGAAGATAAATGATTCTATTCCATTATAAAATCAAGAAACCACTACACAAAATAAAAGTATAACCATTCTTAAGTAACTTTAAGGAAACATTATAGAGTGAACAAGATACAAATATCATAAGCATTACACCCAAAGTGCATCTATGTTTTAGTTAAAGTTAACTTTAGTCTACAAGACTTTAAATATTATGCTAAAGATATTGTTATGTATTTTATAGTTAACTTTGGTCTGTTATAATTAAGTTAATGCACCTCAAATACAAACTATTCCAGCAAGCACAAACAACATCGACCACCTCTGATTAACCACAAGGATTGTTTAAACCTTAATAAAGAAGTCTTTTCTTAAAAAGTTACTCGTTTTGCCACTTCAGACAACAAATCACAATTAATCGTAATCATATTACTTTGTACTTTACTTAGATACTTAGAATTGTTAACACTTAAGATCCTTACAAATGCCATTACTTGCAAAGTAAAGTTTAAAGCTAAAACAATTCTTTTATAAGTAGTCTTTGAGTAGCATTCCACATGTGTGTACCCTATTGTTGTATGATGTTATAAATACATGTTGTTTCACACACACACACACTCACAAGCCTTAATAAAAAGCACAAGTGTGAAACTTATCTAAAAGGACAATACATTCTAAAGGAATCAATTCCAGTTTCCAAACCCTAGATCAACGGTATCCCCAGGATTCGCGTTTATAAAGTGCATCACATTACTTATGCATAAAAGCATATTGCTTCTTTAAACATTAGTCCTTATCGGACCAATGATGCTGATTTCAGATATTGGATCTTATATTGTCTCAAAAACTGTGAGTGCATAATCTTGCAATCACAAAAGGCAAGTTCACACTTGCTCATGTCCTTTGATTATTTTCTGTAAAGTATTTTACAAACCCAGTGTGATCATCACCTGCATTTGAAAAAGGTCAGAAAACACTATTTTCATAATAATATGATTATAGGTTATTTACCATGAGGTAATAACCTACTATGAAAGTTCCGGTGGTAGAGGAACATATTATCTAGGACTTAACAACCAATGTCGCCAGTGATTCTTGCGCCATATATCACGCGTTAGCCATGAGATTTGGAATGGGACAGAGAAGTCGGCTGTATCTTCTTTCTCTCGCATGTAGCCGGATGTGCAGGTCGTGGCTGTTATCACTCGTAGCGTGCATATTAATTGGTAATTCATAGAGGATATGCAACATATGGGTGGGAACCCTCAACGTCCCACGATAGTTCTGGCATCTAACGGTCTGTACAAACCATTGCCGTAATTCAATGGGTGGGAATGGTGTACACCAAGGAGGCATGCGAGGTTGTGAAGGGGGCAGTGATTGGCTTGCATCATCTTCTGGGCCCCACACCATAGGAAGTGTGGACGGGAAAGATCGCCCGGTTGTGCAACAAGGATTTGATCTCTCATGGGTAAAGTAACGCACCTCTGCAGAGTGTAAGAACTGTAACTTGTTACTCCCTATTCCGGGAAGGAGCTACGAACGCGGCGGGAAAGGAACTCCATGAAAGTTTTGTTAAACCCGTGAAGGCTGACGGACATAGCTTTGCAGAATAAAAGAAACCACTGAAGAAATGTTTACGAAAACATGCATTGCCTACGACCTCTGGTCTGTGGCTGTAGATATAGTACATCAAACACTCATGTTCTAGTGAACTTGCTGAGTACGCTCGTACTCAACGTATCTTCTTAACCCTTGATAGATTCTGAAGCCATTAAGACGACGTCTACGTAAAGTTATTCTCCAGGAATCATCATCAAAAGCTAAAGCTCTTCAATAGAGTCAAGGAAGTAAACATATACACCAACTCAAGTAAAGACGAAGTTACTGATTAGATAGTAATATAATCTCTAGCCATATAACCTATTTCTGTAGAGTATTGCAATAGCAACAATGCTAGACTATTAGTTAAAATACTAGTCTTAATAGTATGATAGTTTTTGAGTTGTTTATTTCTTATTCTTCTTTGTAAGAAGTTTCTTTCTCTCTCTTTAACCTAGAGTGTTCTCTGGATCTTGTGTAAAGATTTGAGCTGTAACCTATAGTCATGTCTTGGACACGCTGTGTTTCTGGTGTACCACTCTGAGGCATGTAATACTAGTGAACGGTGTTTCATTGGTGTTATGTCAACGAATATAGTGTACTACATCATGAAGTGGTATGCTGGGTCACCACAACAGGCCAACACCAGTTCTGCTCTCTCTGCGTCTACGGTCAAGGATAAGGCTGTCCTGCTCCTCAAGGCTAGACTCGCTCTGCTCCCATCAAACCATGAGCTTCCAGGCAACTGGCTTTAGTCTATGCCCCTGACTCCTCTCCGCAGATCAGGCCCACACAATCAACAAAGACACCTGATCCAGCGGATCCGTTGGGCGAATCTACCGCTGCCGGGTCTGGCAGCGTTCCCAGTGGGAGCACCTTGCATGCCAGCGCCGACGCTACCCATGCTGGAGTGGGGGCTAACATGAAAAGAGGGCAAGTCCTTACTTGGACACGGAGCGGGCAGGGCCCTAGCTCCGCAGAGCGCTATGCCTTAGCTTGGAATGCCGCAGGCGACCAAGAGGCAAGCTCGGGCTCTGGCCAGCTGCTGCAATTGGGACCCAAGACCGTCTCCGAGATGACCCAGGAGGCCATCGCACTGATGGCTCGAGAAGATCAGGTTAACGAGGTATGTGATATCATTAGTCTTTTGTGTACTGAGTATTTTTATATGCATACATGTTCCCTAGTCCCCGAGGTTACTGCCGACTTACTCGGTTGTAAGCTCTTAGGTAAAACACATCTTTTCCTTCTTTCCAAGTTTCTATGCCAAATTTTCGATCCTTATCCCCCGAGGTTACTGCCGAGTAACTCCGTTACTCGGCTGTAAGCTCAAAAATTTGCATGCATCTTTTCCATTTTCTGTCAGGATAGAATCAATCGATCTACTAAGTATCCTCTGATTAAATCTCTTTCGTGTAGCTTACGCAATATGAGCATACCAAGATACACCAGGCTTTGCTTCTGGAGTATCGAAAGCTTGAGGTTGCTCACCAGGATCTGAAGGCTGAGGTTCAGGGCCAAGGTATTTTTCTTACTCGGCTTGTTTTTTACTTAGCAAATCTTTTTTGTTTCGTCCACTTGAATTTTTCTTGTTGTTCTTTCCACAGCTTCTGCCCAATCGACCATTGACACGCTGCACAAGCGGATCAACGATGCTGAAAGTAAGGCCTCTCTCCTTAGGAATCTTGTAATTGCCGAGCATTTGTGTTTCCTCATTTTCCATTTTTATCTCGGCAAGGTCGAGATACTTTGCTATTGCTGACGAATCACATGTTCCGAATAAGCAGATCTGCACCAGGTCGAGCTCCAAAAGGAGCGAAACGAGGTGACTCGTCTAAAGCAGCAAATGGCGGATATGGAGCAGAAACACAAGTCCGAGTTGGAGGGCCTGCACCAGGAGCTCGCTCGAAAGATAGGCAGTACGCCGCTAGAGCAGAGAAGACAAACCAATTGCTCAAGGATGACGAGTTAGCGGTGCAGTCGGCCCATCAAGATCTAGAAGCTCTTCAGGCCAAGGCAAGGACCTGGCAAACCAAGCTTGACATGATGAACTCTTTCATCGGTAGTGAGTTCTTACCCTTTCTCTCTTTGCGCTTGTTCTTACTCTTTAACTTTTTCAGTATTTCTGATGGTCCTTCTACATGTTCGCCTTGATAGCCATGAAGAAAGTGTGAGCCGAGTATGGGGCCCCAGCAGATGGCGAATTCACCATCGATGAGCACCTTGCCGTTGTGGCATCCCGCAAAACCACTACTAGAAAATCGCGTTGAATTTGTGCATTGCATCGTCATCATCATGCATTGTTTGCATAAAACTATTTCGCAAAGCCCGTTTTGTTTTCTAAAACGCCCCACCTCTATTCAAATATCAAAACCGGGTCGCCGGAATATTTTACTTTGTCTGCTAATAGTTTGCAAAAGGCTTGTTGGAACTAAATAATACATTTAATTATTTTAGCGGGGGCAGTCGAACGGGCCGATTCGACCAGAACGACCACCCCTAGGATTTTACAAACGGTCCACCCTTAATCCCTTTTACACCCACCTATCTACCCAGCCCAACCCTCCACCTCACCCTAACCAGTAGCAGGCTGCCACCTCACCTTGGCCATTCCCCCCACCAATCAAAACTCTGCCACCTCAGCCAGCCCTCTCCCCTCCCTCTCTCTCTCCCCTCTCTCCCCTGGGACCCACCAGCTCCCCCGCACAAGCCACACATGCACCCCACGCGGTGGCCTACCTCCCTCCTGGCCCCACGCCTCCACCTGCCCACCACGCGACCAGCCCCGTGCTCCCCTGTTCATCTTCCTCCCTCCCTCCTTCAACCTCCCTGCAACGCGTCGTCGCCGCTTCGCCCCTGCAGCCCGGTGCCCCGCCCCTCGCCGACCGCGTCGCCCACCACCGCACCCCGCCTCGGCCCCGGTCCACCTCCGCACCCCCGAGCATCGCAGCGCGCTGCCCCTCCTCTCTGGCGTCGTCGCCCGTCGCCCGCAAGCCCGCATCTCCCCGCCAGCTAGCGTCCTCGCCGGCGCCGCTTCGCGCCACCCCGGGCCTGCCGCGTCCGCCGCCCGAGCGCGCGCCCCGCCGCGCCACCTCCCCGCTCAACCGACGCCCCGGCCACCCCGCACGCCATCTCCGCGCCCGCGCCTCCCCAGTCCTCGCCGTCGCCGGGTCCGCCTCCGCCAGCGCGCGGCACGCCCCCTCACCGCGCCGCCCCCAAGCTCCTCCTCCCCTCAAGCTTCCCTCCGCCTTGCGGCCGCCCCGGGCAGAGCCTCGCCGGACCCCGCCTCGGCCGCGCACCCACCGCGGCGTCGCCCTGCCTCCACCACCTCCGGCGCCGCCCAGTGCCCCCCCCGAGCTCGTCCCGCCGGCGGCGCCCAGGCCGCTGCCCTCTGCCTCGCCCGCCCCCCGTCGCCAGTCCTCCTCGTCGGTCCCCTTCGCCGCCTCGGCCGCGCCACCAACCCCCGCTCGAGTCCGCGCCCGGCCGAGCTCGAGCCGCCGCCTGCAGCTTCCTCCGCGTGCCCGCCTCCAGCTCGCCGCCAGGAGCCACCGACAAGCCCCGCCGCCCCGGTGGCCTCGCCTCGCGCCGGCCGCCACCGCGCACTACCCTCCTCGTCCCCCTCCCCGATCCGTCCCCGAGGCCCTCGCCGCCGGACCCCCGACCTCCACCCTGCCCCGGCCATCTCCAGCGCCCTCGCCGGCCCGCGTCCGCCGTCGGCCCGCCTCCGCGAGCAAAGCTGCTGCCAAGTTCCGTCCAAGGCCACACAGGGGATCCTCTACGACCTGTCCGAGCAACGTCACAGGAACAGCACAGTTTGCGTTGGTTCACACATGTGTGCAGAGTTGTACGAGTTGGCGGCCGTTCAAGAGCATCGATCTAGTACCTTGGGCTTCACAAGTGCAACTCCGAGCCGTACAAGTTCGCCACTTGATCACTCATTGAAGCGTCCAAACGAGAACCAAGTCCGTAATGCCAAGATCTCCCGAGAAGCCATGTGCCATGTGCCGACGGCTAACCAAGCTCGTCCGCGAGACTGTTGTCGTCAAGGACTCGCAACCCTCGGTACATCAAGATCTGCTTCGCGGATCCGAACCCCGGTACCGGACAAGTTCTTCACCCAAGGGCGACAAGGACTTCTTCACGGATTTCAAGACCCCGACATCGAAGCGACAAGATCATCGTCATGGAGCTCGAAGACCACATGTGCGACAAGTACTCCCTCGAGGACGTCGAGTACTTCACCCCGAACATCGAGACCTGGACGACAAGTTCTCCTTCCCGAACGCCGAGCTCGCCGAGAACCCCGATCCGAAGACCCTAACCCCGGAGTCCGAGAACGATCCTCCCCGAACCCTGGAACACCAAGATCTGCCCCGTTGTTCGAGGACGTTCCGCTGAGACCGACCCCGTCGAACCCCGAACCCCCGGATCCCCAAGTCCGTCGAGACCCTAACGTGTGAACTCCTTCCCGAAACCCTATTTTATAACATAATACAACTTGTGCATATTGGATTGTTCATGCATGCATCCATATCATGTGGTTTGGGGGCCTTACGCCGATTCACCTCATAATTAAATATGGGGCCCATATGCGGGCAAATCTAGTCTCATATTGGCCTCATTTAAAATTTGTGCACCGAACCGGTACCATATCTTACCATGTTAATACAACATTTAATTTGCGGGGAATCTAAATAACTTGAACCATTTAATTAAATGTCGGGACCCCGGTTCCGCTTAATATGACCTAATTGCATCGCATCCTTGCCATGCCATGCATCATACATGCATCATGCCCGATCTTCTGCCTTAGTATTAAATATTGCATGCGGTGTTCCTTCTAGTGTTTTGGTTCTTCGCAGATAAGGCCGTTGAGTTGATGTGAGCTTCGACCCGATCTTCGGTTGAACCCTTCGACAATGTTTTCAGGCGAGCATCTCCCCCTTTCTACCTATCTTACTTTTATAGTCTTTATTCCCTCCTGTTGATCTATTGCTATCTGTGTTGCGATGCTTTAGTTTCCGTACCTGTGATACCCCTTGCAGCCTTATATTGCCTTGGACACATCCTATTACCTATTGTTTGGTAGATAGTTGGACTTGCGCGTCGTAGTCGCTTGCTTAAGTGCTGTTGCGTGTTGTCAAGTGCCACAGTTGTTGATGTATTGCCGCATGTTGATGTTGGAGATGATCATAGTTTTACTTACCGCTCACTTTAATTCCTGTTTAACAACTAAAATTGAAATAAGCAGAGGCATCGGTGGGTGATAGATAATATTTGGTTTCCGAACGCCCACTTGTGTCCCGTAGGACCCCGAGTACTTGATACCTGTTCCTTGATTTATCGCGCTATCCACATCCGGGAGGTATATGGGACCCCCTGAGCCAGAGCTTGATTCAGTCTTATTTCTTGGGGCCACAAACTAGTTTGAGGTTTTATTTACTATCCTGTACTTATGCCATGCTACTTCTGTATTTACGTTTGTGCGAGGAGCACACTGTACTGTTTAGGATCGTGGCACGATTCCGCGGTGTCGACAAGCCCAGCCACACTTTCGGGTTCCCAGTCGTTCACAGCCGTCCCCACAACCTTAAGTCCGTCTCGGAGCCGGCCGGCTTTGTTGCGGGTTCTACTTTAAGGGGTGGCCCCCTGAAATAATTCTGAATCCTGTGATTGTTCAGTCGTGAAAGCCTCGTTGGGTTTTGATTTGGTTTTTCCGAGGTTGATCGAGCGTGTGTTGCTATTGGTGCACCCCGGCCGGGTAAAACTTTCTGAAAGCCGTGTCCGCGGATATGGACGACTTGGAGCACAGTATCTCGATCATAGACAAGCATAACTAAAGTTTATTGCTGTAAATTGGACTTTATAATGACTAGTAATCAGCTTCACTATAATGGAATGGCTAAATAATACTGCCCACAATTGCTTGTTTGGTTTGTCGCTTGCGACAATGGTACCTGACTAGTAAGTATTGCAACTACAACGGAATGGCTTAATAAAGTAACAACAACTGCTGGGTTTTTGGGTTTATCTCATGCTATCTGTATCTGATTAGTAAGTGCTGTAACTATAACGGAATGGTTAACTAAAATTGCCCACTGCTTACTTTATCAGAATGATTATCTAAACCTGACTAGTAATTGCTGCAACGATAACTGAATAAATAAAACTGCCAAACTGTGTGAGTTCCTCGGTTGACTTCCTCGTTGGACTCGAGGGGGAAACACCAGGATGGGTTTGTTTGGTGTTAGCTTCAGGTTGGATCCGGATAGGTCTATCTTACCCTCTATGTCTGTCGCCAGTTGTATCGAGTCTCTATAGGTTGTTCAGTGCATGCTGCCGCTGCCGCTTCAGTCCACCATACCTATGTAGGCGAGGACCGCCGAATTCTAGCCTCGCCGTGTACTGGCCTCAGTACTGACGCTCCTCTTTTTCCTTTGCCCTTTGTCGGCACCCCTTTTGTTTAAGCAGGTTTTGAGATCGACGTCGTTAGCAGGGTTACCCTTCCGGCTTGGCCTGGGCAGGGTTATGGACGCCATTGGTTATTCTTCAGGGCTCTTAGCCCCATTTGCTTCTTGTCCGTAGTCGGACGCTCCACCGTTTTCAAGGTGATTTGGATCTTTGTATATTATATCTGTATTTCTTGACTCTTTGATTCGCTGTTGTATATATCTGTTCTGTGGGTCCCATCGAGGACTGCTGTGTAATGTTATTACTTCGTTTTCCACCCGCACGAAAGTGCCTGGTGGGCACCTTTGAATCGTTTCTATGCGGTTTTGGCGGGTTTCGCTAAAACTTGCATAGGTCCGATTCTGAGGGTGTTACAGCCGCCCTCTCAGGGAGCGTGACCACCTTGAAGTCATGAGGTATTGACTTACTTAAGTCGTCTATCCATGCATTCAGGATGCTCTGGCCATATGAAGATGCGCTTATGCTCGTTGAGCCTCTTTCTGCTAAGATGTTACTCACCGAGGAAAGACTTGATCAATGGCGTGAGTTGGATGGTCGTGTCGCGGCGGATAAGGCCCTAGCCTTCATGTTGTCATGGTATGAGGATATCAATCTTGATGTTCTCTAGCATATGAGGGCCGAAGGCAAGTGGATCCATGATCCTGATCTCATCAAGAAGCGCCAAGAGCGATCCTATGCAATGGTGGAGTATGATCTGGTGCACGCCTGGTGCGACGGGCCAAGCTTCCTTGATCTCGCCGAGCCCCTTGCCGAGACTGCCGATGATGATGATGCTGACAGCGAGGCCACCGAGTCGGATGGGGCAGACTCAGCTGAAGCGCGTGACTCGGCAGACCCTGATGATGCTCCTAGATCCAACCCCACCTATGCTCCTTCGAGTCCAGCTGCCTCTTAGGCTGGTTTAGGAAAAAACACTTAATTCTCATGATATCCCCGGTATGCTGGGTGCAGATGTAAGAAAGACTGCCATTATTTTGGGTGTGTGCCTTTGCAAAGGCTTAAACTTTATATTGCTTGAATGCAAATCATCCAGGGCAAGTCCCCGAGTTTCATTTGTCGTTTTCCTTATCCCTGAATTTGGCTCTTGTCTACCTTTTTTGGCGTTCGACATTAGTCTCAAAGTTCTAAGGATTAAGTTAGCGGATATGAAAATAGACAACTTGACCTAGGGTCATTCGACATACAAGCCGACATATCCTGCAATGGGTTAGTTATGGGCATACATGGGGCCGGCTCGCATTTCTTCCCTTACTTATCCGCTGTTCATGTTTTACCCATCCCTGGTCTTTTTTCTCTTGCTTTCCATGAAGCCGTGTTTTCGGACAACAGCATAGTCGAAGAGTCAACCTCATACGAGTATATGTTACTTATTCCGAGATAAGTTCAGGTGTCAATGCCAGCCTACATGAAGTACGTATGAACAAACATGAGGGGGAGTCCCCGGGTAAGTTTTTCGAGTCATACCATTTTATTATCAGCACACAGCCGGCATAAGTGTCCGACATATGAGAGTTTGAGAGATACATACATTGATTCCCCTAAGTGTAGAAAGGACGGAGCAATGCCACATTCCATGGCCTTTTGGTTTCATCACCCGACTTGTCCGCCTTGTTCTTTTGTGCTTCACGTGCGTCTATCAGATAATATGAATCATTGTGCAACACTTTGCTTACAATGAATGGTACTTCCCATGGGGGTGATAATTTGTGCATCCCAGTTGTGCGTTGCACTAGTCTGAGCACCAGATCCCCTTCTCGGAAAACACGAGGTTGGACTTTCCGGCTATGATAGCGTTGGAGATTTTGTTGGTATATGGCGAACCTGGACAATGCCAATTCTCTTGCTTCTTCGAGTAAATCAACTCCATCTTCTCGGGCCTCTTTTACTTCAGCTTCCGAGTATTGCCTTACTCTTGGCGAGCCATGTTCTATGTTGGCAGGCAAAACTGCTTCTGCCCCTGATACGTCCAAAACGTATCTACTTTCTCGAACACTTTGCTATTGTTTCTTCTCTAAACTTGTGTGATTTGGATACAACTAACACGGACTGACGCTGTTTTCAGCAGAATTACCTTGGTGTCTTGTTTTTGTGCAGAAAATGAACTATCAGGAAAAATACCGGAAAATATGCCAAAAACTATTTCTCACCAGAAGATCCACGGAGCCAGAAGGGGAGACAGAGGGGAGGCCTGGGAGGCAGACCCACCGCAGGCGCGGGCCCACTGACCCCGCGCCTGGGGAAAGTTTGGCCACCCCAGGCAGCTCCTCGGCCTCCCTCCACGCCTATAAGTTGCCTTCTGACCTAAAAACAGAGGGGGGTTCGATAGTTTTCCAGAAAGAGTTCCGCTCTACCGCCACCACCAGAAACCAAGATTCGGATCCAGAAACTCCGCTCTGGCACCCTGCCGGGACAGGGAATTTGGAGAGGATCATCGCCATCGTCATCACCAACGCATATCCGTCAACCACCGATGTTTCCCTCATCCATGAGTGAGTAATCCCTCGCTGTAGGCTTGGGGATGGTAGGTATTGGATGAGTTCTATCATGTAATCGAATAAGATCTGTTAGGGGCATAGTTCCTAGTATCTCTATTAGTGCTATTTGACTTTGTTGCAACTTGTTGTGCTTAATGCTTGTCACTAGGGCCCGAGTGCCATGATCTCATATCTGAACTTATTATTGAATCATTATGATAGTATTGTTTGTGATCTTATCTGCAAGTTGTGTACACATATCATTGTCCGGATCCAAAGTACCCAAAGTGACAATAATTGGGACAACCGGAGGGGATGGCAGTGGTGTGAGGATCAAATGTGTTCACGGAGTGTTAATGCTTTGCTCCGGTGCTCTATTAAAAGGAGCACCTTAATTGCCAGTAGTTCCCTAGAGGCCCTGCTGCCACGGGCTGGCTGGACAAAATATATTGTGCAAGTTCTGTAGGGTTCGCAGCATAGAAAACAAAAAATTTCCTACGATGGGAACAACTATGTACCAAGATCTATCTACTAGATACAAGCAACGGGTGGATATACATCCATAGAATACATACCCTCGAAGACCGTATAGCATTAATGAGGTTATACTCGTGGATGATGTAGTCGAACGCTTGACGATCTCAAGATCGTGATGAAGTCCATCTGGTCCAGCCGGTCCAGCACCATCACGTCCAGCACCGCAAAGAAGTGGTGCATCCGTCATCTCACACACGTCCGGGTACCCCGACAACCTCCGCGCCATCGCTCCAGCGAAGCAGTGGAAGCAACAAATCCTTCTAGAAAAATCCACTGGGAACATGTATCTCGCTGATCCGAGACCATGGGGAAATTCTAAAGGGGGGAGAGAGATCCTTCGCAAGGAGGTGTGCTTTGAGAGGAGTAGAGGGAGGCCTTTTATAGGGGAGGGGGAAGCCCAAGGGGGCATGGCCGCCAGCCAAGGAGGGTGCCCCCACCTCTCCCTCATTCATGTGGTGGAAGCTCCACTCACATAAAAACATCTCTACTCACAATTCCACTCACATGCATTAATTTTGCACCAAAATTAATGCAAGCTCTCATTTAAATAAAACTCTTTTATTTATTTATTCAGAATTTTGTTAATTACTTTAATTAACAAACATTCACATAAAACCCCTTGCTAGTATTCCATTTCACATGCAGAACCAGTTTCAGCAATTTCAATCGAAACAGTTTTGGTGTCTAGTGAAATAAATTCCTGCGCTTTCCTTTTTCTTTCTCTGGCATTTTATTTGCTCCAAATGGTGTCGGTATCCCTTAAGTGTGTCACCCTATGGTTCAAAAATAATGCAGACATGATCGATACCCCTCTCCGATCAATAATCAGCAATGGGACCTGAAGATCCGTATTGACTCCCACATATTCAATGATGACTTATGTGATCGTGTGAACCTTATACGCATGTAACTCAATCCCTTTGTCTCGCAATATATTACATGTCCGAGATTCGATCATCGGTATCCCCATACCTAGTTTGATCTCGTTACCGACATGTACTCTTTTCTCGTTCCCGTGATATAACATTCTAGTGATCAAATCACTTGCTTGCAAGCTAACCAATGTGATATCACCAAGAGGGCCCAGAGTATATCTATCTGTCATCGGGATGGATAAATTCCACTCTTGTTCCATGAGCCTCAACATAACACTTTAGTAGTTCTGAACCCATCTTTATAATCACCCTGTTACGGTGTGACGTTTGATGTTATCAAGAAACTCTTCCGGTGTTAGTGATTGACATGATCTCATGGTCTAAGGACTAAGATTACTTCGTATGATGTTATAGAAATATAAACACAATGACCTTGATTGTAATGCTATACTTCAGATGAATGTTCATCACACCATTACACTAATGTTGTGACCTTGTTATTAACAACATCCAATGTCCATGATCAGGAAACCTTTGATCATCTTGTTAATCAACGAGCTAGTTTATAAGAGAGGCATAACTAGGAACTTCCTTTTTGTTTATCAAACACACATGTATTAACGTTTCCATATTAATACAATTATAGCATGCAAAATAAACATTTATCATAAATAAGGAATACGATAATAACCACTTTATTATTGCCTCTCGGGCATATTCCCTTCAGTCTCCCACTTGCACTAGAGACAATAATCTAGTTTGAAAATTTTACGTATTAAACACATATGGCTTTCTGGTGTTCCATATACGCAATTGCAAGTGGTTAACATAATCTACGGATCTGACGCTTCAGGTCCTTGTGTATTTGCATGTCTTTGCGTCTTCACGCATCACTCATTCTCCAATGAGATGGCATTGTATAAATTTGGTCTTTTGGTGAGACCTTTAGTTCCTTGGGGTTAAATTACGTCGATACTATTGCCATACAATATATCAAAAGGAAAGGCGAGCAGACCTTATTGCAATAGCAAACGGCCTACTTATAGCCCTATTTATACTCTTTCTCGGGGACTTCAACGGGCCTTACAAGCTCAATAAATTGCAATTCTTCACCTTTTCCTCAGATAGTGGGAATGCATTTTCTTTAGTGTTAGCCCATCGTGAACCACACCTTGGTTTGATAACAAACTACTTGACACAAATGCCCTCCTTTGCTGCTACTATAGCAGTCATATACTTAGCCTTTTTGTTTTAGTATCCGTCACAATGTCTTGACTTTGGAATACATCCAAATCCATCATGAAAACTCCTTTCCATTTTATTGTGCCACTCATAGTTTAAATTGAGATAAACTTAATTTGTATCTTGTGACAAAACTAGTATCAATGTAACGCTTTATAATGAACTAGTTGTAATTGTTTGTCACCTCTACACAAATATATTCTTAGTTCTTCCAAAAGATCATAAGAATATCCTCACTATTGTCCATTGATCATTTTATGATTCATTCTTGTATATGCTCATAACAATTAGAGCATAGGACATATCTGGATGAGTACATATCATGGTACGATTGATCAAAACATCCTTGTGATTTCACTCATCAAATGTCAAATCACTTGAATCTTGTTTCACTTATCAAGTGTCGATACACTTGAATCTTGATTCAATTCCTTTCCATGCGACAAGAACCGTTTCTTGTCATTTCTATATTGAACTCCTTCAATATCTCATATATGTACGTTTGGCATAACCATATTAGCGTCACAGTCTATCCACTATAGACATTCATGCTAAATATTCGGGTTTTGCCTAAGTCTTTCATCGAAATGAAATTCTTAACCTTTGTCAATAAAAGTTACATCATTTCCAATCAACAAGATGTCTTCCACATAATGTATTAGAAATATTTCTGAGCGCTCCCACTTAATTTCTTGCAAATGCAAGCATCTTCATCGTCTCTAGATGAAAACTCCTTTTTCATCACGGTGAAGATTCCAACTCCGCGATGCTTACTTCAACCATTGAAGTTTGCATGCCCTTTTAGCATCCTTTGAATTTAACAAAACCCTTTGGACCGTGTCATGTACACATCCTAGGTAACCATTCTATTAGAAGAACTTTGTTTTGTTTATTCATCTACCATATACCAAATTATATGTAGTGGTTGCTACTTTAATCCATCCAGACTAAATATCGCTATGAAATATCAAATCTTGTCATAGTCAACTCCTTGAACATTGTCGTAAAATACTTTACCGACATGTCGACTATTTCATAGATGTGAAACATCCATGTCTGTTTCTTTATATATGCAAATACGACCGATAGGTTTTTACACCTTTCCGGAGGGTCTTCCAAGTTCAAAACTTGATTTCTCGTATATGGAACTATCACGGATTTTATGGCTTCAAGCCATTTGACGGAGTTAGGGCCCATCATCGCTTCTTTTCATTTAGTCGGTTCATCATTGTCAAACAATAATGATTTACTCACAAATCTCAGTATTTGATTGTTTATCCGATCGACTTGGTTCAATAAGAACTTAGATCTCCGTGATGACAACCTTTGAGGCACATAATCTATGATCATTATGGCAGCCTCCAGAACGATTTCCGGTGCTACGCAACTCAGCACATTTAGCTAAGTTTTGTTAACCTTATCAAAGTTTTGTTGTCCTCCCACTTAACTTTTGCGAAAAAATCATTTTCAAGACACTTCACATTTCAAGCGACAAACCCTTTTCTCCTCGGTGTTATGGAGGAATATCCAATGGTTATTCGAAATAACCTACAAAGACATGCTCATCCGACTTTAGTTGTAAACATCTTACTTATGCTTATCATACCAAAATTTAAGAAATGACAACTTGGGTTTTACCCCAAACCATAACTTCCATGGTGTCATTTCAACGGATCAAGATGAAACTCTTTTCAGTGTAAAAGCGGTAGTCTCTAAAGCTTTAATCTTTTAAAACATAATGGCAGATTTATAAATAACACCTTTGATCCAACCATGTCAAACAAGGTTTCCTTACAAATCTCAAACACTCCATACTCCTATGGTGTTTCGGGAGATGTAAATCTAGGTGTTTTGCTAAACTTGCAACTCAAATAAATCCCTTTTATGATAAAATCATAAATCATTTATTTTCTTGTTACACTTGCAACTCAAATAAATCCCTTATGATAAAATCATAAACCATTTATTTTCTTGTTATAATGATTTTCACTTCATCTTGAAAGTCTTTGAACGTTTTCAAATATTTCATACTTCTTTCTCATTAAGTGAACATTCACTCAAATTTCCGTAGAAAGCATACGAAGTTGAAATCCATCGCTTACGACTACACATAATGGAATACATACATCGACATGTATAAATTCCAACATTTTAGTCATTCGTTCTTCTTTGGCCTTTGAACGAAGTTTTAATTATCCCGAGGAAAGTCTCACAAGTGTCACTTGATCAAATCAAAGACTCCAAAAATCCATGAATATGGAAATTCTTCATGTTTTATTTCCAATATAATTTAAACGGCGATGTCACTTTGTAAGTGATCTTTCAATCATTTGTCTTGCGACATTTTAGCATTAGGTTTTATGGATGTGATTTCTACAACTAGATTTGTATATCATACATCTTATATGGAATACGGTAATTATTTGAACAACCTTTGTTCTCATAATACCTGATTTAAATAACAATTATTAAAACAAATCTTAAAGTCAAGCTTTGATGTCAACGAGAAATACAAACAACGGTTTGTTTGTTTGTTTTCGATGAACATCATCACATATTCTCTTGCTAGTTACTTAGGCCATTGTAGTTCATGAATTGCGTCGTTCTGTATGAAATTTCATACCAACCAATTCAGTATCCAATACCCAAAAACCACATTGTCTAACAAGCAAAGAATACAACCATAACATGTATATCATCCATATACCTAAATTGGATATTTCCAATATTTTCTTTTCTGCCAAATATATTTTATATATTATCTTTCAGCATTTCCTTTTCCTTTTAAAAGAATCTATCAACATCAAAAGTGGCGCCATATACATGACACATAGTCCAAAGTGTGTATATTCAAATAATAATACCTTTGGACTTGCACTTTGAAGTAGATCACCATCATCAAAATGATTGGCGTTCTTTCAAAATCCATTCTTTAGTAATCTTTTTAGTGTAGTAAACACTTTACAAACATCTTCTATTCATCCTTATCATGACGACTTTCATGATCAAGCTAATGTAGCTTATAAAGACGAATCGTGAGTATAACGTTACTTTCCAAAACCCTATTGGATGATTAGGATGTCTAGCATCTCCAACCTTTGTAAATTCTCATCCAATACGAGAACATATATTATACTCTATCATATTGCAACCAAAACATTGTTTCAGATATCGTTATATCTGCCACACATGATAGTTTCTGAAATAATTCTTTCAGCTCCTAGATAAACTCGATATTTAAATCAAGAATCATGGGGGCAAACATGATACTTAAGATACTAACACTGGAATTGTTACTCTCAATTTAATACTAATTATAAAATTTCATGGAGTAAACAGAGTTTGCTGAAAGTTTGCAATAGGACTTTAAACTTTAGATTGACACTCAACACAATACGATACCAGTTCGTAAAGTAAATATCCAGAATTCTATATTTCTATTATCTCAATTACAACTAAGCATAAAGTGGTGAACGAATGCCAATGACTACAACAAATTATGCAAATTCAATTTGATTTAATTTATGATCAATTGAGTTCTACTAATCCAAATTAGAAATGAACTCCCACTCAAAAACGACATCCCTCATGCCTTTTTGGTGATTACATGAACCAAATCCACTACACCAAGTCCGATCATCATGTGAGTTGGTGTAGCTTCAAAGGCGAGCATCAAATGGTCATCATATCAAAACATATGACTCATGATTAACCTTTCGGTCCGTGTTCTGAGGCCATGTCTGTACATGCTAGGCTCGCCAAGTAAGAACCTTAGTATTCGCGTGTGTAACTGTCTTACACCCGAGATATGCTCGTGGATTCAAGTACACCCGATCATCACGTGATGTCTTGAAGCGACGAAACATTGTCGGTGCATACTTAAGGAAGAACACATTCTTATCTTGATATCTAAATGAGGGATCATCTTATTATGCTAATAAAACGCCAAACAAGCAATATAAGATGCTATCAAACATCACATGTTTATTAGTGAAATGATATGGTTCCCGCATATGATCTCTATCATGTGCACCATGGTATGCTCACTATCATACCTTTATGTGTAAGGCCAAAGTCTATGGAACTTACACGTTATGTATGTTGTAAAAGTATCATCTCATACTTCTACTTACAATATCACCATATCATAACACTAGCCCAGCAACAATCTAAACTAGATGCCTCTAATTTATCCATTGCAAGTTTTACGTGGCTTAGGGCTTTCGAAGATAGAACCATTCTTACCTACGAACATGAACCACAACGAGGATAATAAAATTGTTGACAACTCGTTGCAAATTAGATATTTACTATAGTAGGAGAGACAGACACTCGCTAGCCACTTATGCAAAACTAGTTGCATGTCAAGCGTGGAACAGGTCTCATGTGCGAGGACATGTAAAGTTTGTCCGGGCCGCTTCATCCCACTATGCCACCAATATCCAAAGTACAACTAAGAAGAAATAAAATGATTATCATCGCCCACATACTCATATGTGTACTACCCGTGCAAAGCATCTATGCATAGATCCGGCTCTGATACCACTGTAGGGGTTCGCAGCATAGAAAACAAAAAAATTCCTACGATGGGAACAACTATGTACCAAGATCTATCTACTAGATACAAGCAACGGGTGGATATACATCCATAGAATACATACCCTCGTAGACCATATAGCGTTAACGAGGTTGTACTCGTGGATGATGTAGTCGAATGCTTGTCAATCTCAAGATCGTGATGAAGTCCATCTGGTCCAGCCGGTCCAGCACCATCAGGTCCAGCACCGCAAAGCAGTGGTGCATCTGTTATCGCACACACGTCCGGGTACCCAGACAACCTCCGCGCCCTCGCTCCAGCGAAGCAGCGGAAGCAACAAATCCTTCCAGAAAAAGCCACCGGGAACATGTATCTCGTTGATCCGAGACCATGGGAAAATTCTAAAGGGGGGAGAGAGATCCTTCGCGAGGAGGTGTGCTTTGAAAGGAGTTGAGGGAGGCCTTTTATAGGGAGGGGGAATCCCAAGGGGGCATGGCTTCCGGCCAAGGAGGGTGCCCCCACCTCTCCCTCATTCATGTGGTGGAAGCTCCACTCACATAAAAATATCTCCACTCACAATTCCACTCACATATATTAATTTTGCACCAAAATTAATGCAAGCTCTCATTTAAATAAAACTCTTTTATTTATTTATTCAGAATTTTTTAATTACTTTAATTAAGAAACATTCACATAAAACACCTTGCTAGTATTCCATTTCACATGCAGAACCAGTTTCAGCAATTTTAACCAAAACAGTTTCGGTGTCTAGAGAAATAAATTCCCGCGCTTTCCTTTTTCTTTCTCTGGCATATTATTTTCTCCAAATGGTGTCGGTATCCCTTAAGTGTGTCACCCTACGGTTCGCGAATAATGCAGACATGATCGACACCCCTCTCTGATCAATAATCAGCAGCGGGACCTGGAGATCCGTACTGACTCCCACATATTCAACGATGACTTATGTGATCGTGTGAACCTTATACACATGTTAACTCAATCCCTTTGTCTCGCGATATATTACATGTCCGAGATTCGATCATCGGTATCCCCATACCTAGTTTGATCTCGTTACTGACATGTACTCTTTTCTCGTTCCCGTGATATAACATTCTAGTGATCAAATCACTTGCTTCCAAGCTAACCAATGTGATATCACCGAGAGGGCCCAGAGTATATCTATCCATCATCGGGATGGATAAATTCCACTCTTGATACATGAGCCTCAACATAACACTTTAGTAGTTCTAAACCCATCTTTATAATCACCTTGTTATGGTGTGACGTTTGATGTTATCAAGAAACTCTTCCGGTGTTAGTGATTGGCATGATCTCATGGTCTAAGGACTAAGATTACTTCGTATGATGTTATAGAAATATAAACACAATGACCTTGATCGTAATGCTATACTTTGGATGAATGTTCATCACACCATTACAGTAATGTTGTGACCTCGTTATTAACAACATCCAATGTCCATGATCAGGAAACCTTTGATCATCTTGTTAATCAACGAGCTAGTTTATAAGAGAGGCATAACTAGGAAATTCCTTTTTTATCAAACACACATGTATTAACATTTCTGTATTAATAAAATTATAGCATGCAAAATAAACATTTATCATAAATAAGGAATACGATAATAACCACTTTATTATTGCCTCTCGGGCATATTCCCTTCAAGTTGTCATTGTGAGCACGTATGACTATATATGGAGCACATGCCTAGGATTGTTTAGTACTTGGATGCTTGTTATTATTTATCTGCAATGCCCTAGTTCTTTGAAGTTACATGTTTAGAATCGTCCATGCAACGCCCGTCCATCCATCCCTATGCCTACCGCACTCGAATCCTACTGTTACCGTTACTGTTACTATTGCTCCTGTTTCACTGTTGCTTTTGCTATTGCTGTTGTTGTTGCTTTGGTGATGCTATTACAAACTGTTGCTACTAATAAACTTCTATGAGCAAGAACTATTTCCAGGTGCAGCTGAATTGACAGCTTCAGTTGTTAAGGCTTGCAAGTATTCTTTGGTTCCCCTTGTATCAAATCAATAAATTGGGTAATACTACCCGCGAAGACTGTTGCGATCCCCTACACTTGTGGGTCATCAAGACTATTTTCTGGCGCCGTTGCCGGGGAGCATAGCTTTATTTGTAAGTTCACCTGGATCTATTATTGTTCACTGCTACTCCTTTCATCATGGGGAAGTCTCGTGATGGAAAGTTCCCTATTTTACCATCCTCTACAAGAAGAGGTACAGTCCTAAACACCTCTGTTGCTCTTGATTCACCGTCTGTTATAAGTAAGCTTGTCACACCACCACCACATACTCATGCTACACACGCTTCTACTACTGCTGAATCTGAAACTGCTTTTGATACTCATGATGTTACTTCTACTATGCTTGATGCGAGTGGTTCACTAGGTCCTTTTCTAGATGCTACTTTGCAAGTCTAGTAAATACCAAAACTCCTAGTGAAGACACTGTTACACCTGTTATCTCACCTGCTAGTGAGAGTTATGATATTAATGATGGTTACATAGAGATCACTGATGAATTTGTTGAAGAGTGCCGAAACACACATGGTGGTAGTGCTATTAAGAGTCTCCTTGCTAGACGTACTATTATGCCCAAGAAGTCCTATGATCCTAAGTTTTCCACCTCTCCCATAGATATTAAAGATAAATATTATGATTTCTCTCTTGATTTAGCTTATTTTTTTTTGTGGTACAGAAAATGAGAGTGTTGTGGCTCATATGAATGAGCTTTCTACTATGAGTGCTTTGTTCTCTGATGATTTTAAAATGCGCAAGTACTTTGTTGCTAAGATCTTCCCTTTTTTACTAAAAGGAGAAGCTAGGGCTTGGTTTAATAGATTACCTAATGGTTCCATTGATAGCCCTGATTGCTTGATTGCTTCTTTCTTCCATAAATATTTTCCTCCCAGTGCTAGACATGCTGCTTTGCAGAGACTTTTTGATTTTAAACAGGGAGAAGAAGAGAAATTGCCTGAGTCATGGAAAAGATTTTGTTCCTTGATTCATGCATATCCTGGATGTCCATTACCTTGGAATGAGCTTCTTGATATTTATTATAATTGACTAACTGATGATTCTAGGACCTACCTAGATAGCTTTGCTAATTGTGTTTTCAAGAAAAGGACTCCTACAGATGCTGAAGAATTAATGAACAAGATAAGTAAGAATTATGATGATTGGACTTCAACTGAGCTGAATACACCTAAGCCTATTACTCCTGAACCAGTTGTTCCTGAACCAGTTCTAACACCAACAACAAAGAAGAGGGGAGTTATTGCATTAAATAATGAAGTGATGAAGGAAGCTAAAAATTGTATAAAGGAGAAAGTTATTAGAGCTGAAGATGTGAAGAATCTACCTCCTATAGAAGAATTATGTAAGCCAATCCCCCACTCATCTACTATTGAGGTACACTCTCTCCAATTTAATGAAGGTGATATTCCTTATGGTAAGCCTCCTGATCAATGCTTAGAGGAACTTGACACATTTATTGTTAAACAAGGTAATTTTAATAAACAAGTTCAAAATCATTTATTGGAAAACTCTAGAGCTATCCATGAGTTGAAAGATATTGTGGAAAGAACTTCTAATGATATCAAAATGCTTTGTAAAAACTTTTAAATGGTTCAAACCCAACTTGATCAACTTGCTAAGGTGCAAAAGGATATGCTAGTTAATGCTTCAGTAAATAAACATGATTATGGAATTAGAACTAGGAGTGGTGGAGCTACTCAAGATCCTTTATATCCTGAAGGACACCCTAAAGGAATAGAGCAGGATTCCCAACAAGGTGAGGATAGTGGTAATCCTCGTAAGAGGAAGAAAAAGAAACATAAGAAAGTTGAAGAACCACTTGAACCTGCTGTAGATCCTAATAGTATATCTGTCTCTGATGCTGAAACTGAGTGGTAATAATAATGAGTCTCCTGATAAGGAGGAGGTTGAGGAAGAACCTGAAAAGCACACTAAGAACACTAGGTACACTAAGGAAGATTTTATTGCTAATAAACATGGTAAAGAGAGAGAACCTTGGGTGCAGAAACCTATGCCTTTTCCAGGTAAGAAACACAAGTCAAAGGAGGAAGAACACTACAACAAGTTTTGTGAGTGGATGAAACCTTTATTATTGCAAATTCCTTTGACTGATGCTATTAAGTTGCCTCCTTATTCAAAGTACATGAAGGATATTGTATCTAATAAAAGGAAGATTCCTAATGAGGAGATTTCTACTCTACTTGCTAATTACTCCTTCAATGGTAAGGTTCCAAAAAAACTTGGTGATCCAGGTATACCAACTATTCCTTGCTCCATTAAGAATAATTATGTTAGAACTACTTTATGTGATTTGGGAGCTGGAGTTAGTGTTATGCCTTTTTCCCTCTACAAGAGACTCCAGCTAGAAAAGTTGATACCAACTGATATTTCTTTGCAAATGGCTGATAAGTCAACTACTATTCCTGTTGGTATATGTGAGGATGTTCCTATTCAAGTTGCTCATAATTGCATGGTCTTAACTGATTTTGTTGTTCTTGAAATGTCTAAAGATGATAATATGTCTATTATTCTTGGGAGACCTTTTCTTAATACTGCAGGTGCTGTCATCAATTGAAATCAAGGAAAAGTAACATTTAATATTAACGAAAAAGAGCACATTGTCTATTTCCCCAAGAAGGTTGTTAAGATCTATTGCCTGAATTCCATTGAAAATATTGAGAGCATCAAGGTTGGAGAAATATATTGTCCCATTCCACAAGATAATTTTGAAACTATTATGATTAGGACCATTGCTATCAAGTATGAGGTAACATAATCACCTTGTGGAATGCAAAGTTTTCTTTCATATAAGATTGTTTTGGTAACAAGACTTGATCAATCTTGTTAATAAAAGGATTTTACTAAACAAAATAATGTTTTCACAGTGGTTATACTTGCTCACTTTTATTTTTCTCCTTTCCAATCTTTGCTCTTCGCCGTGCCTAACTTAAAGGCGTTAAAGAAAAGTACTTGTTGGGGGATAACCCAAGAGTTTTCTTGAGTCTTAGAAGTTATCATTTCAGTAATGACCTCTCCTTATCCTTTTGTTTGTTTTTTTGTGCCAAGAATGACCTCTAATGAGAGGGAAGTAAGATTTTGGGAGTTGTTGTCCCGAAATAGATTTCTGTCCTCCACCATAAAAATTCGTGAGGAGTCTCTGTAAGTCATATTGAGCTGAAAATTGACAAATAAATCCCCCAGTATGTTAGATAATTTTCATTAGTTTAACACTTTTTGATTTGAGCAACAGAAGGTCTTCGGAAAAATAGGTTTCTACCTGCTGGTCTGTTTTGACAGATTTCTGCCATTATTTGCATTTGCTTCTTATTGATTCCTTTTCGGGTTCTTTTTGGGAAATTGAGCTTTTTGAAGGATTTGCTATAGTATCTTGTGTTTTTAGTGAAAAGTCTTTCTGTTCCAAATCTTTGCCAGAGG
The DNA here is from genome assembly GCA_910589765.1 of Avena atlantica. Lineage (NCBI taxonomy): Eukaryota > Viridiplantae > Streptophyta > Magnoliopsida > Poales > Poaceae > Avena > Avena atlantica. Next base: position 116,464,959 of record OU342735.1, read on the forward strand.
TCTAATATTTTTTGAATAAACTAATGTTGCTAATGAAGATTGTGTGAAGTTTTGTATGAAAGAAAAATTTCAGGTGTAGAGAGAGGATGATCTAATGAGATGAAGAATGGACAAAAGTTCAAGCGTGGGGGATCCACTCCATGTCACCCCAAGAATTACTCAAGAGGTACAAGCGTCAAAGCTTGGGGGTGCCCAAGGCATCCCCTTCTTCATCAATAAAAATCTCAGGTCTTTCTAGACACTTCGTTTTTATTGTTTCATGCACAGTTGTGTTGTTATTGGAGCGTCTTAGTTTTTGTTTTTGGTTTTCTTTTGCTCCGTTTGGTTTTGCGTTGGTTGCCTTATAAAAAAATTGAAAACACCAAAAATATTTGTTGTTCTTCTTTGGTTTTGTGAGTGCTTTGCAGGGTTCAGCCGTCCTGAGTGGATTTTGGTTTCATGTTAATTATTCAAGTCACACAAGTGAAGGGCAATAATGAAGATTAAGACAACTCGAGGTATGGTAAGAGGTTGGTAACGAACTCTATTTGTTTCATTTTTGTACATATACTCATCATTGTGAGCATGCTTAGCATGTTTGTGTAAGGTGTATGTCCTTATGGATGCTTAGTAGTTCTTGCTTGTCTATGATTAGCTCCAGCTTGCTAATAGTTTGTAGCATGTCATATGAATGTTTGCTTGCATTGTTTTATTCATACTTTGGTATGATATTGTGGTATCCTCCTCTGACTGTTCATGTGAATCGACTTAGCACATGCTCACGCATGCATATGACTAATCAATAGTCAGTAATCCTCGATGATTTATTTTGCCTCAGAGTTCTTGTATCACTTTCATGCCATAATTAGTCATGTTTTGTTGCAAGCATGATTATGATAGTTATTGCTCTCTCGTTTGTCTCTCCCTCTCTATTGCTAGCCTTCACTTGCACTGAGTATGTGCTCTACCTGTGTTTCCAACTCCCCAAAACCAATATTGCCAGCTGTGTCCACCATACCTACCTATTAGCATCATTTGATATTTTAGTGCATATTCCATATGCCGTGTTTTCTTCCAAAAAAAAATGTTTGTCTATTTTGAGAAAGTTAGTTAGTAAAGCTCTCACAAACTTGATGGCACACTTTATTCCTTGCACTTAATAACCCTGAACCATTGTGACTAGTCCATGAAAGTTATATGCTTGCTTATTATATATGGAAGTCAGCAGAACCGTGCTGTCATGGGGAACGCTTTCAACACTTTTTGGATATCTCATCCAGTTGATTCCTTGCTCTTTTGTTTATAGATGTCGACAATGTGAAATAAAAGGGGAAGTTGTTAGTTCACGGAGTTTATAAATTGTGTTAGAGAAACGTCTGGGCCGCTAGCCTAAGGCATGCTTAATCATGGTGGAAACTTGCAGCATCACCATAATGAGCATCTATGAAGCTTCCTCAATAAAAAGCTATGCATATGGTAAATAAAAAGATTGCTGAGATGCTCATTGTCTGCTTGCCTTGTCATTTTGGTTATGGGAAAGCTCCTGTACCATATGCAAGAGGTACCCCGTTGGCGGTTCTCGATGATATGCATGTATTTACAATGACAAGAACTTTCAGGTGACCAAAGTTGAGTAGCATGCAGAGCGACCCACGTACTCAAGGGACTTGGGATTTCCAGTATATGGTCTGTCAAGCATATGATTCAAAGTGGACCTCACTTTCGCCTTAACCACATGAATATGCCTATGATAGGGGCAATGAGAGCTCAAAGCTAATGAGTACCTTCCTTTCAGCATTGGGAAGCCTTTCAAACCTTCACAAAACCGTTTTCACAACTTTGTTGAGTCACCACTTATTCTATGAGCACCTTCTTGAGAGCATAGTTGTCATTCTTGTGTTTGTTCCAAAACTTGGTTAACTAAGTCATGACTTTGATGCTTGTATCTCTGATATCTTTATCTCTAGTCTTCATGTGAACTTCAGAGGTGCCTTGGCATTTATATTGTGATCTTCAAACAAGGAAAGCGAGATACCACTCTATCATACCTTATTATGAGCATTGCAATGTTGCTTATGTTTATGTTTCATGCTACTTATTATTATTATTAAATTGGTTTCTCTTCATAGCTTGTAATGACTATTGAGTAGACTTAGTTGCATACTTCTTATTATGAATTGTCTAAGCATCAACTCCTGTGCTGAGAATATTTACATCATATGAAGCAAAGTGTTCGTGAAAGTTCTTTTATCGCACTCAATTTTCAACTGAATTGCTGCCATGCTGCCCTCCTCTCTCTCTCTCCCTCCCGACTGCGTGTAGGCGAAGCCCTGCTGTAGAAATTCTTCACCACTTGCACCACGTCGTCGTGTTGTAGATCCAATCCGTCTCTCCACCATACTTGCTGGACCAAGGAAGGAGGAGACGTCGAGGTGCCGCACGTGTGCATCTCTCGGAGGCATCGCCACTTGCGGTGTTAGATCGGAGCGGATCGCGAGGAGAAGCGAGTACGACTACATCACCCACGTTCCGACGAACGTTCCGCTGTGCGAATCTTCAAGGGTATGAAGATATCATCTAATCTATCTTGTTGTTTGAATCTTCTAGATTAGATCTTGGCTTTCCCGTTCGCATCCGTAGAATTTTTTTGATTTACTATGCTACGAAACCCTTCAGTGGTATCAGAGCTAGATCTATGCGTAGATGTGTTTCACGAGTAGAACGCAACATGGTTGTTGCGGGCGTTGATGTTTTCTGTTGCAAGCCTCTTGTTTGTGTTCTTCTTATGACGCGGGATAGTGAGATTGAAGCGGTCCAGGCCAACCTTATGCGACGTCGTTCGCGAGACCGGCTCCGCACTTGACGTGTGGCTTGTTCCACACATGCGGCTAGTGGATGTCAGTTTCTCTCACTATAGTTGTCATGGGATTTACACCGGAGTTTGGCAACCATAATATCACCGTTGTGGCTTTCCGTAGGTAAGAATCGTTCTTAACTTGCTACTCCCATAAGCCACGTAAAACATGCAACAACAAAGTAGAGGCGTCTAACTTGTTTTTGCAGGGAGTGTTTTCTGTGATATGGTATGGCCCAAGATGTGATGTGTATATTGTATGCGATGATCATGTTTTGTAATGTTTCACGACTTGCATGTCGATGAGTACACAACCGGCAGGAGCCATATGGTTTTCTTTATAATTGTGTATGACCTGTGTGTCAACTTCTTATACGCCATGTAATAGTTTCACTTTATCGCTAAGTAGTTAGCAATAGTTGTAGTTGCTATTCGTGGTGGAGGCAATCATGGTGGAGTGATGGAGATCATGCCGGCACGCACAAGATGGAGATCATTGCGCGAAGATTGGCTATACCATGTCACATAAAGTTGTATGCATGTGATGTTTATCCTTTTTATGTATCTTATTATGCTTAGATCGTGACGGTAGCATTATAAGATGATTCCTCACTTAAAGATCAAGATAAAAATGTGTTCTCCCCATGTATGCACCGTTGCGAAAGTTTGTCGTGTCCAAGCATCACGTGATGATCGGGTGCTATAGACTCTACGTTCACATATAACGGGTGCAAGCCAGTTTTGCACACGCAGAAATACTTGGGTTTAACTTGACGAGCCTAGCATGTACAGACATGGCCTCGGAACACATGAACCGAAAGGTTAAGCATGAGTCATATGAATGATATGATCGACAATTCGTTGTCCACCATTGAAACCACATCTCTTCTCGTGAAGATCGGATTAGGTGTGGTGAACTTGGATCATGTTCACTAAACAACTTGAGGGATGTTGAATTTAGTGGGAGTTCATCTAGTAATTTGATTAAAAGTTGAACTAGTTATCATGAACATAGTCTAATTTGTACTTGCAAATATTGTAGATCAAATGGCTAAGTCCAACTTCAACTTCAACGTTTTTGCTGAGAAGGAAAAGCTTAGAAACAATGGGTCTAACTTCACCAATTGGTTCCGCAATCTGAGAATCATTCTCTCTGGCGGTCAAAAGGACTATGTCCTTGAAAATGCGCTAGGTGACGCCCCTGCTGTAGATGCGCCGGCTGATGAGAAAGCTGTCTATCAGTCGCGCAAAGATGATTATGGTGTGATTAAGAGCACCATGTTGTTTGCTATGGAATCGGACCTTCAAAATCGTTTTGAAGACTATCCCGGGCCCTTTGAGATTCTTGAGGAGCTGAAAACTATGTTTCAAACTCAGGCCCGTCCTGCGAGATATGAGATCTCTGAGAAGTTCTTTAACTGCAAGATGGAGGAAGGGAGTTCCGTTAGTGAGCACGCCATTAAGATGTCGGGCTACACTCAACGCCTTGAGCAACTGGACTGCAAGATTCCAGAGGAGCTCAAGATTGACAGGGTTCTGCAATCACTCCCTCCCAGCTACAAAAGTTTTGTAGTGACTCATAATCAGATTGGTTCCACTGATACGATCACCGAGCTCTTCGCAAAGCTGAAGGCTGCGGAGGTGGACATCAAGAAGGATAGTCATGTGTTAATGGTCAACAAGCCCCCCACCTTCAAGAAAGGTAAGGGTGCAAAGAAGCCCTTCAAGAAAGGCGCGGCAAACGCGTTGCCCCTGCTGAGAAGAAGCACAAGTCTGGACCCAAGCCGGACACTGAGTGCTTCTATTGCAAGGACAAGGGTCACTGGAAGCGCAACTGTCCGAAGTACTTAGCGGACAAGAAGGATGGCACCATCAAAGGTATATTTGATATACATGTTATTGATGTTTTCCTTACTAGCCCACGTTGTAGTGCCTGGGTATTTGATACTGGTTTAGTTGCTAATATTTGTAACTCGAAATAGGAGCTACGGAATAGACGGCGGCTTGCGAGGGATGAGGTGACGATGCGCGTTGGCAACGGATCAAGAGTTGATGTGATGGTCGTCGGCATGCTCTCCTTAGTTTTACCTTCGGGATTATTTTTAAACCTCAATAAATGTTATTATGTGCCTGCGTTGAGCATGAACATTATTTCTGGATCTTGTTTATTGCAAGACGGTTATTCATTTAAATCGGAGAATAATGGTTGTTCTATTTATATGAGTAACATCTTTTATGGCCATGCACCTGTTCTGAATGGTTTATTTCTTCTAAATCTCGAAAGGGATGAAACACACATCCATAACATTGAGGCTAAGAGATGCAAAGTAGATAGTGATAATACTACTTATTTGTGGCACTGTCGTCTAGGTCATATTGGTGTAAAGCGCATGAAGAAACTCCATTCTGATGGACTTTTGGAGTCTCTTGATTTTGAATCATTTGACACATGCGAACCATGCCTCATGGGCAAGATAATCAAAACCCTATTCTCCCGTATGATGGAGCGAGCAACGGACTTGTTGGAAATCATACATACCGATGTATGCGGACCGATGAGTGTTTCAACGCGCGGTGGATATCGCTATTTTCTCACTTTTACCGATGACTTAAGTAGATATGGGTATATCTATTTAATGAAACATAAATCTGAAACATTTGAAAAGTTCAAGGAATTTCAGAATGAAGTGGAGAACCATCGTAACAAAAAGATTAAGTTTCTACGATCCGATCGTGGAGGTGAATATTTGAGTTATGATTTTCTCACGCATCTTAAAGCTAGCGGAATCGTTTCGCAACTCACGCCACCCAGAACACCACAGCGCAATGGTGTGTCTGAACGCCGGAATCGAACCCTATTAGATATGGTCTGATCGATGATGTCTCTTACTGATTTGCCATTATCATTTTGGGGTTATGCATTAGAAACCGCTGCATTCACTTTAAATAGGGCACCATCTAAATCCGTTGAGACGACACCGTATGAACTGTGGTTTGGTGCTAAACCTAAGTTGTCGTTTCTTAAAGTTTGGGGATGCGAACCCTACGTCAAGAAGTTGATGCCGGACAAGCTCGAACCCAAAGCGGAGAAATGCGTCTTCATAGGATACCCTAAGGAAACTATTGGGTATACCTTCTATCACAGAACCGAAGGCAAAGTGTTTGTCGCAAAGAACGGTTCCTTTCTTGAGAAGGAGTTTCTCTCGAAAGAAATGAGTGGGAGGAAAGTAGAGCTAGACGAGGTTGTTGAACCTTCTCTTGAATTGGAGAGTAGCGCAGCACCTGAAATTGTTCCAGTGCCGCCTGCACCAACAATAGAGGAAGCTAATGACAAGGATCATGAAGCTTCGGATGATGCTGCTACTAAACGTCGCAGGTCGACAAGGTCGCGTGCCCCTCCTGAGTGGTACGGCAACCCTGTCTTGATTGTCTTGTTAGTAGAAGACAGTGAACCTACGAACTATGAGGAAGCAATGATGAGCCCAGACTCTGAGAAATGGCTAGAGGCCATGAAATCCGAATTGGGATCCATGAGCGAAAACCAAGTATGGACTTTGGTGGACCCTCCTAGCGACCGAAAGGCCGTTGAGTGCAAATGGATCTTCAAGAAGAAGACGGACGCGGATGGTAATGTTACCGTCTATAAAGAACGGCTTGTCGCGAAAGGTTTTCGACAAGTTCAAGGTGTTGACTACGATGAGACTTTCTCTCCCGTAGCGATGTTTAAGTCCATTCGGATTTTATTAGCAATTGCTGCGTTTCATGATTATGAAATATGGCAGATGGATGTCAAGACTGCGTTCCTCAATGGCAACATTGATGAAGAGGTGTATATGATGCAACCCGAAGGTTTTGTCGATCCTAAGGATGCTGATAAAGTGTGCAAACTTCAGCGTTCCATTTATGGACTGAAGCAAGCATCTCAGAGTTGGAACCTTCGTTTTGATCAAGTGATCAAGAGCTTTGGATTTGTTACAAATTGCTACGAAGCTTGTATCTACAAGAAAGAGAGTGGGAGCTCGGTGACATTTCTGGTACTATATGTGGATGACATATTGATTATTGGAAATGACATTAACATGCTTAACGATGTGAAGAGTTATTTGAACAAGTGTTTTTCAATGAAAGACCTAGTTGAAGCTGCTTATATATTGGGCATCAAAATCTATAGAGATAGACAAAGACGCCTGATAGCTTTAAGCCAGAGTACATACCTGGACAAAGTTCTGAAAAGGTTCAGAATGGATAAGGCAAAGAAAGGTTCAGTGCCTATGTTGTCAGGTAAGATATTGAGCAAGGCTCAGTGTCCAGCTACGGTAAATGATAGAGAAGCTATGAGCAAAGTGCCTTATGCCTCGGCCATAGGTTCTATCATGTATGCCATGCTATGTACTAGACCAGATGTGTCTAATGCTCTTAGTTTGACGAGAAGATATCAAAGTGATCCAGGAGTGGAACACTGGACAGCCGTGAACAACATCCTAAAGTACCTAAATAGGACTAAAGAAATGTTCTTAGTCTATGGGGGTGATGAACAGCTCGTCGTAAAAGGTTACGTCGATGCTAGTTTCGACACCGACAAGGATGATTCTAAATCTCAGACAGAATACGTTTATATTTTGAATGGAGGAGCTGTGAGCTGGAGAAGCTGCAAGCAAAGCGTGATCGCGGGATCTACAGTAGAAGCGGAATACATGGCTGTTGCAGAAGCATCAAGTGAAGGAGTTTGGATCAGGAACTTCATCACTGAGCTTGGCGTGGTTCCAAGTGCATTGGACATGCCTTATTGAGGTTCATGTAGTCAATACACGTGCGCCACACCACTGCCACGTTCGGGTCATCATTTTTCTTCTCAACTAACACTGGATTCGACAACCAATCTGGATGCAGTACTTCCATGATAAACCCGACATCTAGGAGCCTGGCTATCTTGGCGGCTATCACTTTCCTCCTATCTTTGGCGAAGCGGTGGAGGAGTTGCTTCACCGGCTTGGCATCTGGCCTTACATGAAGAGAGTGCTCAGCCAGCTCCCTCGGAACTCCCTGCAAGTCTTGTGTGGACCATGCAAAGATATCCCGATTCTCACGGAGGAAGCTGGTGAGCTCGCTTTCCTATTTGTCAAATAACCCGGCGCCAATAGTCACCATGCGCTCTGGGAAAGCCTCATCAACCTGTATCTTCTTTGTTTCCTTGGTGGCTTGGAAAGACAAGCTGCCATGCGGGTTAGTGAGTGCCGGCATAGACATCTATGCCGCTTTGGACAATGTTGCAACTTCCATCATTTGTTGTTTTTCCTGTGCTATCACCAGTGACTCGTCTAGCGAAGATCCGGCTAAGGCGCATGCGATAGATCGCTTGTAGTCACCCTCAACTGTGATTACTCCACATGGACCTGGCAGTTTCATCTTTAAGTAATCAATGTGAGGAGTAGCCATAAACTTTGCCATAGCCGGCCTGCCGAGTAAAGCATGGTATCAACTGTAGGGTTCGCAGCATAGAAAACAAAAATTTTCCTACGATGTGAACTATATACCAAGATCTATCTACTAGATACAAACAACGGGCGGATGTATATCCGTAGAGAACATACCCTTGAAGACCGACAAAGCTTAACGAGTTCAACTCGTGGTTGATGTAGACGATCTCTTTCCAATCTCAAGATCGAGAGGAAGTCCTAGCGCCGCAAATCAGCAGCGCATCCGTGCTCGCACACACGTTCGAGGCACCGAGCAACCTACGCCTCCTCGCTCCAGCGATGCAGCGGAAGCACAACTCTTTCTTGCTGAATAGCCACCGGGAACATGTATCTCGCTAGTCCGAGACCATGGGGGATAAATTCTAGAGGGGGAGAGAGATCCTTCACGAGGAGGTGCGAGAGACAAGTGAGGAGGGGGGCTCCTTTTATAGGAGGAGGGGGGAACCCCAAGGGGGTGGCCGGCGCATGGGGGCTGCCCCCTTGCCCTCCCCTCTTCATGTGGGTGGACACTCCACTCACAAATCTCCTTTAAATTCCCTCCACTCAAAAGTCCACTCAAATTCCCATTAAATTTCCACCAAATTTAATGCAAACTCTCATTAAATAAAACTCTTTTATTTTATTCAGAATTTTGTCAATTACTTTAATGAAAAACATTCACAAATAACCCCTTGCTAGAATTCTATTTCACATGCATAACCACTTTATGCAATTTCACCCGAAAACCTGTTTCGGTATCTAGTGAAATAAATTCCTGCGCTTGTTCATTCTTTCGGCATGAAACATTTGCTCCAATTGGATGTCGGTGTCTCTTAAGTGTGTCACCCTACGGTTCGTGAATAATGCGGACATGATCGAGACCCCTCTCGGATCAATAATCAGAAGAGGGATCTGGAGACCCATACTGACTCCCACACATTCAACGATGACTTTCTTGTGATCGTCGGAACCTTTTACGCTAGTATCTTAATCCCTTTGTTTCACGATATATTACATGTCCGAGATTCGATCATTGGTATCTCCATACCTAGTTTGATCTCGTTACCGACATGCACTCTTTTATCGTTCCTGTGATATAACATTCTAGTGATCAAATCTTGCAAGATAATCAATGTGATATCACCGAGAGGGCCCAGAGTATATCTATCCGTCATCGGGATGAACAAATTCCACTCTCGATCCATGAGCCTCAACATAACACTTTATTAGTTCTGAATCCATCTTTATAATCACCCTGTTACCGTGTGACGTTTGATGTTATCAAGAAACTCTTCCGGTGTTAGTGATTGACATGATCTCATGGTCTAAGGATTAGGATCACTTCGTAAGTTGTTATAGCAATATAAACTCAATGACTTTGATCGTAATGCTATACCTCGGATGAATGTTCATCACACCATTACACTAATGTTGTGATCCCGTTATTAACAACATCCAATGTCCATGATCAGGAAACCTTGTTCATCTTGTTAATCAACGAGCTAGTTTATGATAGAGGCATAACTAGGAACTTTCTGTTTGTTTATTAAACACACATGTATTAACGTTTCCGTATTAATACAATTATAGCATGCAAAATAAACATCTATCATATACTTGGAATACACATAATAAACACTTTATTATTGCCTCTCAGGGCATATTCCCTTCAGTCTCCCACTTGCACTAGAGACAATAATCTAGTTTCATAGTGATAAATCTAACACCCATTGAGTTCTGGTGTTGATCATGTTTTGCTTTAGGGAGAGTTTTAGTCAACGGATCTGCTACATTGAGATCCGTATGTACTTTACAAATCTTTATATCTCCATCCTTGACATGCTCGCGGATGGAGTGAAACCGGCGCTTAATATGCTTGGAATGCTTGTGAGACCTTGGCTCTTTGGCATTGGCAATGGCACCATTGTTGTCACAATAGATCACCATTTGGTCCAACGAGTTTGCCACCACTCTTAGTTCGGATATGAACTCCTTCATCCAAACTGCTTCCTGAGCCGCTTCTGAAGCAGCAACATATTCGGCCTCCGTTGTTGATCCCGCTACCACAGGTTGTTTGGAGCTCGTTCAACTAACCACTCCGCCATTCATGAGAAATACGTATCCGGATTGAGACTTAGAGTCATCCGGATCGGTGTCAAAGCTAGCGTCGACATAACACTTAGCGACGAGCTCTTCTTCACCTCTGTATACAAGAAACATATCCTTAGTTCTTCGTAAGTACTTAAGGATATTCTTGACCGCTATCCAGCGTTCCGAACCTGGATCCGATTGGTACCTACTAGTCAAACTAATAGCATGTTCCACATCCGGTCTTGTACATAGCATGGCGTACATTATAGAGCCTATGGCTGAAGCATAGGGGAATTTGTCCATTATCTCTCTTTCTTCCGCCGAAGCCGGACTTTGAGTCTTACTCAATGTCTTTCCTTGCAACATAGGTAAGAACCCCTTCTTACTTCCGTCGATTTTAAACTTCTTTAAAATCTTATCAAGGTATGTACTTTGCGATAGCCCTATTAGGCGCCTAGATCTATCTCTATAGATCTTTATGTCTAATATGTATGACGCTTCACCTAGGTCCTTCATTGAAAATTTGCTGTTTAGATAACTTTTAACACTGTTTAAAAGATCTATATCATTTCCGATCAATAATATGTCATCCACATATAATATCAGAAATGCCACATTTGCTCCCACTCACTTTCTTGTAAATACAAGCTTCTCCATAAGTTTGGACAAATCCAAACTCTTTGATCACCTCATCAAAGAGGAGATTCCAACTTCGTGATGCTTGCTTCAATCCATAGATGGATCGCTGAAGCTTGCACACCTTGTTAGCATCCTTAGGATCGACAAAACCCTTTGGTTTTATCATATACAACTCTTCTTCAATATTACCATTGAGAAACGCGGTTTTGACATCCATCTGCCATATCTCATAATCAAAATATGCAGCAATTGCTAACATAATCCTAACTGACTTTAGCATCGCTACGGGAGAGAAAGTCTCATCGTAGTCAACTCCTTGAATTTGTCGAAACCCCTTTGCGACAAGTCGAGCTTTATAGACGGTCACATTACCATCAGCATCAGTTTTCCTTTTTAAAATCCATTTGTTCTCCACGGCCTTTCGGTCGTGAGGTAATTCCACCAAGTTCCAAACTTGATTTTCATACATGGATCCATCTCGGATTTCATGGCTTCTAACCATTTGTTGGAATCCAGGCTCATCATCGCTTCTTCATACGTCGCAGGTTCATCATTTTCATCAACCATGAAATTCATGACAGGATTTCCGTACAGCTCGGGAGCTGCACGCGTCCTGTTTGACCTGCGAGGTTCGGTAGTACTCTCTTTCGGAGTTTCATGATCATTATCATTAGTTCCCTCTTCAACAGGTGGAGCCAACTCCGGAACAACTTCCGGTGCTGCGCTACTCGCCATACTTTGAAGAGAAGGTTCCACAACCTCTTCGAGTTCTACCTTCCAACTACTCACACCTTTCGAGAGAAACTCTTTCTCTAGAAAGGATCCATTCTTGGCAACAAAAACCTTGCCCTCGGATCTGTGATAGAAGGAATACCCAATAGTTTCTTTAGGGTATCCTATGAAGACGCATTTTTCCGCTTTGGGTTCGAGTTTATCCGGTTGAAGTTTCTTCACATAAACATCGCATCCCCAAACTTTAAGAAATGACAGCTTAGGTTTGTTTCCAAACCACAATTCATACGGTGTCTTTTCAACGGATTTAGATGGTGCCCGATTTAAAGTGAATGCAGCAGTTTCTAGTGCATAACCCCAAAATGACAACGGCAAGTCCGTCAGAGACATCATAGATCGAACCATATCTAATAAAGTACGATTAAGACGTTCCAACACACCATTTCGCTGTGGTGTTCCGGCAGGTGTGAGTTGTGAAACAATTCCACACTCTTTCATGTGAGTGCTAAACTCGTAACTTAGATACTCACCTCCACGGTCGGACCGTAGAAATTTGATCTTTCTATTACGATGATTTTCCACTTCATTCTGAAATTCCTTGAACTTTTCAAAGGTTTCAGACTTGTGTTTCATCAAGTAGATATAACCGTATCTACTCAAATCATCTGTGAAAGTAACAAAATAACGATATCCACCTCGCGCCGACACACTCATTGGACCACATACATCAGAATGTATGATTTCCAATAAATCTGTCGCCCGTTCCATTGAACCGGAAAACGGCGTTCTAGTCATCTTGCCCATAAGGCATGGCTCACATGTATCAAATGATTCATAATCAAGTGATTCCAAAAGTCCATCCGAATGGAGCTTCTTCATGCGTTTAACGCCAATATGACCTAGACGGCAGTGCCACATATATGCGGATATATCATCATTAAGTTTAATCCTTTTAGCATCAGCATTATGAATATGTGTAACATTATCATCGAGATCTAATAGAAATAAACCATTCATCATCGGTGCATGACCATAAAAGATTTCATTCATATAAATGGAACAACCATTGTTCTCGGATTTAAATGAATAACCACTTCGCATCAAACACGATCCAGATACAATGTTCATGCTCAGTGCAGGCACCAGATAACATTTATTCAAGTTTATAACTAATCCCGACGGTAAGTGGAGAGGCAGCGTTCCGACGGCGATCACATCAACGCTTGATCCATTGCCGACACGCATCTTGACCTCACCCCTTGCTAGCGGTCGCTTGTTCCGCAGCGCCTGATTCGAGTTACAAATATTAGCAACTGAACCCGTATCAAATACCCAGGTGCTACTGCGAGCACTAGTCAAGTACACATCAATAACATGTATATCATATAGACCTTTGTTTGCCTTGCCGGCCTTCTTGTCTGCCAGATACTTGGGGCAGTTGCGCTTCCAGTGGCCAGTCCCCTTACAATAGTAGCACTCGGAATCAGACTTAGGTCCAACTCGGGGTTTCTTTTCAGGCGCGGCAACAGGCTTGCCGCCCTTACTTCCCTTCTGTTTTCCCTTCTTGTCTTTCTTGAATCCAGTGTTCCTATTGATCATCAACACTTGATGTTCCTTTTTCATCTCCACTTCTGCAGTTTTAAGCATTGACAGAAGCTCGGGGAGAGTCTTCTTCATGCCTTTCATATTATAGTTCATCACGAAGCTCTTATAGCTAGGTGGCAGAGACTGCAGAACACGATGGATGCCTAAGTCAATGGGAATCGATATTCCCAAGGACACAAGCTTATCGGCATAACCCGACATCTTGAGTACATGCTCACTAACGGAGCTGTGCTCTTCCATCATGCAGCTAAAGAACTTTTCTGAAGCGTTGTAGCTCTCTACAGCAGCATGTGTGTCGAAAATCATTTTCAACTCACCCATTGTATCAAATGCATTGCCGTTTTCGAAATGCTTTCGAAGTTCCGGCTCTAGCCCATACAATATGCCGCAATGAACTAAGTTGTGGTCCTCCTGACGAGTCTGATAGACATTCTTCTCCTCGTCAGGGGCATCATCTAAAGGTGGGGGGCCTAACGGCGCTTCTAGCACATATTGCTTTTGTGCAGCAGAGAGGAGAATCCTCAAATTCATGGCCCATTCGGTAAAGTTGCTACCGTTCGTTGCTAGTTTCTCTTTCTCCATGAACACATTGAAATTAAAAGCAGGTGGTGCCATCTTCAACAGAATTTGTAAAGTTTAGACTAAGTGTATGATAGATTGAGTTCAACTAATCTATATTACGAATGAACTCCCACTCAAAAACGACATCCCTCGTGCCTTTTTGGTGATTACATGAACCAAATCCACTACACCAAGTCCGATCATCACGTGAGTCGGTATAGCTTCAAAGGCGAGCATCAAATGGGCATCATATCAACTATATGACTCATGCTTAACCTTTCGGTCCGTGTTCTGAGGCCATGTATGTACATGCTAGGCTCGCCAAGTTAGAACCTTAGTATTCGCGTGTGTAACTATTTTACACCCAAAATATGGTCGTGGATCCAAGAACACCCGATCATCACGTGATGTCTTGGAGCGACGAAAACATAATCGGTGCATACTAAAGGAAGAACACATTCTTATCTTGATATTTAAATGAGGGATCATCTTATTATGCTAACAAAGCGCTAAACAAGCAATATAAGATGCTATCAAACATAATATGTTTATTAGTGAAATTATATGGTTCCCGCAGATGATCTCTATCATGTGCATCGTGGTATGATCAATATCATACCTATATGTGTAAATCCAAGGTCTATGGATTTTACACGCTATGTGTGTTGTAAGAGTATCATCTCATACTTCTACTTACAACACTACCATATCATAACACTAGCCCAGCAACAATCTAAACTAGACGCCTCTAATTTATCCATTGCAAGTTTTACGTGGCTTAGGGCTTTCGAGATAGAACCGTTCTTACCTAGGAACATGAACCACAACGAGGATAATCAAATTGTTGATAACTCGCTTGCAAAATAGATATTGACTATAGTAGGAGAGATAGACACCCGCTAGCCACTTATGCAAACTAGTTGCATGTCAAGCGTGGAACAGGTCTCATGTGCGAGGACATGTAAAGTTTGTCCGGGCCGCTTCATCCCACTATGCCACCAATATCCAAAATTACAACAAAGGAGCAACAACATATCATCATCGCCCACATACTCATATGTGTACTACCCGTGTAAAGTATCCACGCATAGATCCGGCTCTGATACCATTGTAGGGTTCGCAGCATAGAAAACAAAAATTTTCCTACGATGTGAACTATATACCAAGATCTATCTACTAGATACAAACAACGGGCGGATGTATATCCGTAGAGAACATACCCTTGAAGATCGACAAAACTTAACGAGTTCAACTCGTGGTTGATGTAGACGATCTCTTGCCGATCTCAAGATCGAGAGGAAGTCCTAGCGCCGCAAATCAGCAGCGCATCCGTGCTCGCACACACGTTCGAGGCACCGAGCAACCTCCGCCTCCTCGCTCCAGCGATGCAGCGGAAGCACAACTCTTTCTTGCCGAATAGCCACCGGGAACATGTATCTCGCTAGTCCGAGACCATGGGGGATAAATTCTAGAGGGGGAGAGAGATCCTTCACGAGGAGCTGTGAGAGACAAGTGAGGAGGGGGGCTCCTTTTATAGGAGGAGGGGGGAACCCCAAGGGGGTGGCCGGCGCATGGGGGCTGCCCCCTTGCCCTCCCCTCTTCATGTGGGTGGACACTCCACTCACAAATCTCCTTTAAATTCCCTCCACTCAAAAGTCCACTCAAATTCCCATTAAATTTCCACCAAATTTAATGCAAACTCTCATTAAATAAAACTCTTTTATTTTATTCAGAATTTTGTCAATTACTTTAATGACAAACATTCACAAATAACCCCTTGCTAGAATCCTATTTCACATGCATAACCACTTTATGCAATTTCACCCGAAAACCTGTTTCGGTATCTAGTGAAATAAATTCCTGCGCTTGTTCATTCTTTCGGCATGAAACATTTGCTCCAATTGGATGTCGGTGTCTCTTAAGTGTGTCACCCTACGGTTCGTGAATAATGCGGACATGATCGAGACCCCTCTCGGATCAATAATCAGAAGCGGGATCTGGAGACCCATACTGACTCCCACACATTCAACGATGACTTTCTTGTGATCGTCGGAACCTTTTACGCTAGTATCTTAATCCCTTTGTTTCACGATATATTACATGTCCGAGATTCGATCATTGGTATCTCCATACCTAGTTTGATCTCGTTACCGACATGCACTCTTTTCTCGTTCCTGTGATATAACATTCTAGTGATCAAATCTTGCAAGCTAATCAATGTGATATCACCGAGAGGGCCCAGAGTATATCTATCTGTCATCGGGATGAAAAAATTCCACTCTCGATCCATGAGCCTCAACATAACACTTTATTAGTTCTGAATCCATCTTTATAATCACCCTGTTACGGTGTGACGTTTGATGTTATCAAGAAACTCTTCCGGTGTTAGTGATTGACATGATCTCATGGTCTAAGGATTAGGATCACTTCGTAAGTTGTTATAGCAATATAAACTCAATGACTTTGATCGTAATGCTATACTTCGGATGAATGTTCATCAGACCATTACACTAATGTTGTGATCCCGTTATTAACAACATCCAATGTCCATGATCAGGAAACCTTGATCATCTGTTAATCAACGAGCTAGTTTATGAGAGAGGCATAACTAGGAACTTTCTGTTTATTTATTAAACAAACATGTATTAACGTTTCCGTATTAATACAATTATAGCATGCAAAATAAACATCTATCATATACTTGGAATACACATAATAAACACTTTATTATTGCCTCTCAGGGCATATTCCCTTCATCAACTGACAAGGTCTACCACCTCGAACTCTATGGCTTCAGTGCGATAGTTCTCCATGTTGACGAATAAGACATCAACCTAGATCTTCCCAATTGGCTCACATGACAATCCCGACGCAATGCCATGGAAGGTTTTCTTAGTCGGATCCAATATATTCATGGTGATGCCTAACTTGAGCATGGTTTCCTTGTACATGATGTTGATGCTACTGCCATCGTCTATCAGTACCTTGGAAAACTTCACATTGATATTTGTGTTGGAATTATGCCCTAGAGGCAATAATAAAGATGTTATTATTATAATTCGTGTTCATGTTAAAGTTTATATTCCATGCTAGAATTGTATTAAGCGGAAACTTTAATACTTGTGTGGTTTATGAACAACACCGTGTCCCTAGTATGCCTCTATGGACTAGCTCATTGATTAATGATGGTTAAGGTTTCCTAACCATAGACATGAGTTGTCGATTAATAATGAGATCATATCATTGGGAGAATGATATGATGGACAGACCCAAACTAAGCGGAGCAATTAGATCGTGTCATCGTGTTCATCTTTGCGAAGCTTTTCTTATGTCAAATATTGTATTCCTTAGACCATGAGATAATACAACTCCCTGGTATCGGAAGAAAGCTTTGAGGTCATCAAACGTCATCCTATGAGAGGGTGATCATAAAGGTGTCTCTCAGGTGATCGGAAAGTACCTGTTGGGTTGTATGTATCGAGATGGGATTTGTCCCTCCCTAGTCGGAGAGATATACTTCGGGCCCACTTGGTAATCGATATCAACACTGCTTGCAAGCATGTGGTTAAGGAGTTAATCACAAAGTGATATCGGATTACGAAACGAGTAAAGTACTTGCTGTGAACGAGATTGAACTAGGTATGACGGTACCGACGATCAAATCTCGGGCAAGTAAAATATCGCGAGACGAAGGGAATATATATATGGGATTGATTGAATCCTGGCATCGTGGTTCATCCGATATGATCATCGATGAATGTGTGGGACTCAATATGGGTTTCCAGACCCCGCTATTGATTATTGATAGAAGATCATGTCTGCATGTTCTCGAACCCGAAGGGTCACACACTTAACGTGTCTCGATGCTAGGATAGATTGGATAATTGGTTTATGAGTTTTTGTTCGGAGTCTCGGATGGGATCCGGGACATCACGAGAGGTTCCGGAGTGGTCCGGAGAATAAGATTCATATAAGGCAATGCAGTTTTGGGAGTTCGGAATTGTTTCGGGTTAATCGGTATTGTACCGGAAGCTTCTAGAACCTTCCGGAGGGGGACCAACGTGTCCCCACCTGCCGGGAGGGGGCATGGGCCTATGAGGGAGTGCCCTGGCCGCTTTGGGCCAGGGGCACAAGGCCCCATAGGGCCCAGCCGGCCAAACAAGGGGAAACCCTAATTGGAGCTTCTAGAAGAGGGGAAACTTGCCCCCCACTCTTCCCTCCTTGGTCGCCGGCCTAGGCTTGGGGGAGGGGCTAGGGTTTCCGCCCACCCCTCTATATAAAGAGGGCTGGGGGCGCACCAACCCCTACACCTTCCCCTCAAACCTAGCCGCCCTGCTGCCCTCCTCTCTCTCTCCCTCCCGACTACGTGTAGGCGAAGCCCTGCTGCAGAAACTCTCCACCACTTGCACCACGCCGTCGTGCTGTAGATCCAATCTGTCTCTCCACCATACTTTCTGGACCAAGGAAGGAGGAGACGTCGAGGTGCCACACGTGTGCATCTCTCGGAGGCATCGCCACTTGCGGTGTTAGATCGGAGCGGATCGCGAGGAGGAGAAGCGAGTACGACTACATCACCCACGTTCCGACGAACGTTCCGCTGTGCGAATCTTCAAGGGTATGAAGATATCATCTAATATCTCTCGTTGTTTGCATCTCCTAGATTAGATCTTGGCTTTCCCGTTCGCATCCGTAGAAATTTTTTGATTTACTATGCTGCGAAACCCTTCAATTTGGGCCCATGAAAGTTGGATCCAATACAAGAGCGTATCCTCCCGGTGTAAGCATGATCTTGGGGTGATACTTTATGCTCCAAGTTATCTCCTGCTCAAACCAGTGCATGTATTTTGGTATTGCTGGCATTGTCGCATTCACTTCCATCATCCGCCTTTTATTGACTTTTCTTGTCATTCGGCTCTATAGCAAACACGACATAGCTCTGGTGATGCTCTCTGTATTCGTTTCTGGTCCCATGGACGACATGAGCGCCATCACCTCTTGGGTCATGCACTTGATGTACATCCTCTCTTCTTTCTTGGTTATGATATCTCAGCTGTTGGTTCTCATATCTATGCTCAGCTCCCACAACCTGAGCATTTCCACCTGTGAGTGGTGGGGGGGTGGTGGTAGCTGCTAAGTTGGCGAGTCCACTCTGTCACCCTTCTGGAACCAAGTGCATTGTCTGGTTGTGTGATTTGCCGGCTTACTCAGACTTGGCGTGTGAAATTTACACGGCTAATCCAACATTATCTCATAAGTGTACTGCTGCCTGTCTTGATATGGCTTTCTTTGTTCATATGTCTTTTTGCCATCATTCTTTGGTATCCATTGCTATTTCCCACTTGTTCTTTGATGATGGTTGCTTCCAGCATCTGGATGATCTTGACTTACGGCTGCGACTTGAGTCAAACCATACCTGTAATCTGACCTCTCATCTCGTCTTTTGCTTCTATATTCGGCCCTTTCCTGACGCCTTTGCGACTCGGCTGTGTCGTAGATCTGAGTCTCAGTCATCTCGTCTGCCGACATGAGCAGAGGCTGAGTCGGATCTCCTAACACGTACGAGTCGGAAATCCTTATCGTTTTGGCTAAGCTTGTCGTCATATCCCTCTGTAACCTTTTCCATAACACACTCCCGTGCCTGCATTCTTGTGCAAACCACGCAATGGCCTGGGACTCGATTACTCCTTCACAAGAGTTGCGCATAGTGCACCATCTAGTGAGAAACTCACTATCTGTTTCATTCGGTCTTTGCTTGCACATAGCCAGTTGTTGTGGGTGATTCGGCCTCTTGTAGGTTCTTGTGAAGTTGCTCACGAAAGCTTCTTGGGAATCAATCCAGTTATTGATGCTTCCTGGTGGCAAATTATTGAGCCACACCTTGGATGGTCCTTCTAGAATTTGCGGTACATACCGCACTGCCCATTTGAGATTTCCCTGTGCGATTGTTACTGTTGTTCCGTAATCAATGATACAATCTTCTGGTTTTGTTCTTCCATCATAGGTCTTTGTTCCTCTTGCCAGCTGAAAGTTTGGCACTGGCGTCTCTCTCATGATCCTTGGGCCAAAACATGGTGGACCCTGTGGACATTGCGATTCGATAAGCTCTACCATCTTTATTCGGTCAAGATTTAGTCTTGCATCATCCAGCTGGAGATTTCTTCCTCTGAGTATGGATCTCATAACTTGATACACGTGATCCGGCAATTCATACCCATCATTTACCATTGTCGAGTAACCATCATTGTACCTACTGGCGTTCGGGTCTGCAGGTTGTTACACTGCTTTTCCTGCACTTTGCTGTCTTTTTTCGGGTTGGGCCGGCGGAGGATTCGGAGTTGGGTTTCCTCCTCCTGCTGAGTGAGTCCCACGCCTAGGTTGAGGTGCAAAGTTGTGCCCTCCATTGTCATTTCTTTGTCCTGTTTGCCTTTCTCGGCCAACATTTTCTTGGTTCTCATTTCCTTGAGCGGCATTTCTTCTTGTACCCTAGGCATGAGCCGGGTTTTCCTGAACCACTGCCGGGTCGTAGGCAACCATCTGCTTGTTTCTTCCTGAGTCCACATTTTTTTCCTTTCTCTATCTCGGCGCTGCTCCTGGCGAGGAGGTCGTATGCCCTGCTGACCTTGCCGGGATTGGGGTTGCCAAGTGAACGAGTTGTGACCTTCCATCTATACCCGGATTTGCCCTGTAGTCTACTTCTTTCAGCATTCCTGTTGCTGTCACCAATTCATTTACTCGTTCCTGTTGCTTTTTCTTTGCCTCACCCATCAGATGGGGTAACTTGGCCATTGCCGCCTCTGCGGCTCTCAAGTTTGCTGATGTCGTGTTGTATGTCGGACGCATGGATGTTTCGTTGTTGTTTTCTGGTGTTATCTTTGACGTAGCATCCGCCAGCTCTTCATTGAGGTTCCTTCCTCTCACCCTTGTTGCATCAAGCCAGGTCTTAGTGCCCTTGACTCGATTTGCCGAGTTATACTCTCGGATCGTGATATCCATATCCTGCTGCATCTGGGCTAATTCCTTTGCCTTTTCCAACATTTTTTTCCTGGTTTCCTCTAACTCAGCTTGCACGTGCGCTGGGTCTGCTGCTGGTGCCACTGGCTCTGCTAATTTTTCTATTGCTTCCTGCAACTCTTTGGCTCTTTTACTCCTAGCTATGTTTTCTGGCTTCTCTAATGGTGATTTCGCTGTTCTTGTTTCCCTTGGAGTTCCATCTAGGTTCTCTCCCTCGGCATTCTCATTCACTATAGGAGCTACTGGAGGTGTTGGGGGACGCGATGGATCTGGAGCTATCATCATTACCTCGGCGGAGACGAGTTGATGAAGCTTTATCGTGGCGCGAACAGCGGGCGGATCCTGCGTCAGGATGACGCGCTTCGGGTATGCATGCTTGAAGGTTTCGCGGCATAGTAAATCAAAATTTTCTACGGATGCGAACAGAGGGAAAGCCAAGATCTAATCTAGGAGATGCAATCAACGAGAGAGATTGGATTAGATCTTCATACCCTTGAATATTCGCACAGCGGAACGTTCGTCGGAACGTGGGTGATGTAGTCGTACTCGCTTCTCCTCCTCGTGATCCGATCCGATCTAGCACCACAAGTGGCGGTGCCTCCGTGAGATGCACACGTGCAGCACCTCGACGTCTCCTCCTTCCTCGGACCAGCGAGTATGGTGGAGAGATAGATTGGATCTACAACACGACAGCGTGGTGTATATGGTGGAGAATTTCTGCAGCAGGGCTTCGCCTACAAACAGTCGAGAGGGAGAGAGGAAGGTAGCAAGGCAGCTAGGGCTTGGAGGAAGGTGTGTAGGGGGGAGGGGGCGCACCACCCCACTATATATAGAGGGGGGCGACCAACCCTTGCCCCTCCTCCAAGCCTATCTCTAGTTTAAACAATTTAAACTCTCCCTTCTAGAAATCCTATCTCTAGTTTAAACGATTTAAACTCTCCCTCTTCTAGAAATTCTATCCCGAGATTTAAACGAGTCAAATCTCTCTAGAATCGGCTGGGCCCTATGGGGCCTTGTGCCCCTGGACCAATGCGGCCAGGACACTCCCTCATAGGCCCATGCCCCCTCCTGGAAGGTGGGGCCACGTTGGTCCCCTTCCGGAAGGTTCTAGAAGCTTCCGGTATAATACCGATTAACCCGGAACAATTCCGAACTCCAAAAACTGCACTGCCTTATATGAATCTTATTCTCCGGACCATTCCGGAACCTCTCGTGATATCCCGGATCCCATCCGAGACTCCGAACAAAAATTCATAAACCAATCATCCAATCTATCCTACCGTCGAGACACGTTAAGTGTGTGACCCTGCGGGTTCGAGAATATGCAGACATGATCTTCTATCAATAATCAACAGCGGGGTCTGGGCACCCATATTGACTCCCACACATTCATCGATGATCATATCAGATGAACCACGATGCCAGGATTCAATCAATCCCATCTATATATTCCCTTCGTCTCGCGATATTTTACTTTCCCGAGATTCGATCGTCGGTACCGTCATACCTAGTTCAATCTCGTTCACAGCAAGTACTTTACTCGTTCCGTAATCCGATATCACTTTCTGATTAACTCCTTAACCACATGCTTGCAAGCGGTGTTGATATCGATTACCGAGTGGGCCCGAAGTATATCTCTCCGACTTGGGAGGGACAAATTCCATCTCGATACATACAACCCAACAGATACTTTCCGATCACCTGAGAGACACCTTTATGATCACCCTCTCATAGGATGACGTTTGATGACCTGAAAGCTTTCTTCCGGTACCAGGGAGTTGCATTATCTCATGGTCTAAGGAATACAATATTTGACATAGGAAAAGCTTCGCAAAGATGAACACGATGAAACGATCTAATTGCTTCGCTTAGTTTGGGTCTGTCCATCATATCATTCTCCCAATGATATGATCTCATTATCAATTGACAACTCATGTCTATGGTTAGGAAACCTTAACCATCATTGATCAATGAGCTAGTCCTTAGAGGCGTACCAGGGACACGGTGTTGTTCACAAACCACACAAGTATTAATGTTTCCGCTTAATACAATTCTAGCATGGAATATAAACTTTATCATGAACAAGAATTATAATAATAACATCTTTATTATTGCCTCTAGGGCATAATTCCAACAGTCTCCCACTTGCACTAGAGTCAATAATCTAGTTTACATCTGGCAACAATCTCACACCCATGGCACTGAGGTGTTGATCATGTTTTACACGTGGAAGAGGTTTAGTCAATGGATCTGCGACATTCAGATCCGTATGTACTTTGCTAATCTTCAGATCTCCATCTGCTATATAATCTCGGATTATATGAAACTTGCGGTTGATATGCTTGGTCTTTGGATGATATCTTGGTTCCTTAGCGAGTGCTATGGCGCCAGTGTTGTCACACAATATCTCCAGTGGGTCCAATGCACTTGGAACCACGCCCAGTGATGAAGTTTCTGATCCAAACTCCTTCACTTGACGCTTCTGCAGCAGCCATGTATTCCACTTCCACTGTAGATCCCGCGATCACGCTTTGCTTGCAGCTTCTCCAGCTCACAGCTCCTCCATTCAAAATATAAACGTATCCTGTCTGAGATTTGGAATCATCCTTGTCGGTGTCGAAACTAGCATCGACGTAACCTTTTACGACAAGCTGTTCATCACCCCCATAGACTAAGAACATTTCTTTAGTTCTATTTAGGTACTTTAGGATGTTCTTCACGGCTGTCCAGTGTTCCACTCCTGGATCACTTTGATATCTGCTCATCAAACTAAGAGCATTGGACACATCTGGTCTAGTACACAGCATGGCATACATGATGGAACCTATGTCCGAGGCATAAGGTACTTTGCTCATAGCTTCCCTATCATTTACCGTAGCTGGACACTGATCCTTGCTCAATATCTTACCTGACAACATAGACACTAAACCTTTCTTTGCCTTATCCATTCTGAACCTTTTCAGAACTTTGTCTAGGTATGTACTCTGGCTTAAAGCTATCAGGCTTCTTTGTCTATCTCTATAGATTTTGATGCCCAATATATAAGCAGCTTCACCTAGGTCTTTCATTGAAAAACACTTGTTCAAATAACTCTTCACATCGTTAAGCATGTTGATGTCATTTCCGATAATCAATATGTCATCCACATATAGTACCAGAAACGTCACCGAGCTCCCACTCACTTTCTTGTAGATGCAAGCTTCGTAGCAATTTGGAAAAAATCCAAAGCTCTTGATCACTTGATCAAAACGAAGGTTCCAACTCCGAGATGCTTGCTTTAGTCCATAAATGGAACGCTGAAGTTTGCATACTTTATCGGCATCCTTAGGATCGACAAAACCTTCGGGTTGCATCATATACAACTCTTCATCAATGTTGCCATTGAGGAACGCAGTCTTGACATCCATCTGCCATATTTCATAATCATGAAACGCAGCAATTGCTAATAAAATCCGAATGGACTTAAACATCGCTACGGGAGAGAAAGTCTCATCGTAGTCAACACCTTGAACTTGTCGAAAACCTTTTGCGACAAGCCGTGCTTTATAGACGGTAACATTACCATCCGCGTCTGTTTTCTTCTTGAATATCCATTTGCACTCAACGGCCTTTCGGTCGCTAGGAGGATCCACCAAAGTCCATACTTGGTTTTCGCTCATGGATCCCAATTCGGATTTCATGGCTTCCAGCCATTTCTCAGAGTCTGGGCTCATCATCGCTTCCTCATAGTCCGTAGGTTCACTGTCTTCTACCAACAAGACAGTCAAGACAGGGTTGCCGTACCACTCAGGAGGGGCACGCGACCTTGTCGACCTGCGACGTTCAGTAGCAGCATCGTCCGAAGCTTCATGATCCTTGTCATTAGCTTCCTCTATTGTTGGTGCAGGCGGCACTGGAAAAATTTTAGGTGCTGCGCTACTCTCCAATTCAAGAGAAGGTTCAACAACCTCGTCTAGCTCTACTTTCCTCCCACTCATTTCTTTCGAGAGAAACTCCTTCTCAAGAAAGGAACCGTTCTTTGCGACAAACACTTTGCCTTCGGTTCTGTGATAGAAGGTATACCCAATAGTTTCCTTAGGGTATCCTATGAAGACGCATTTCTCCGCTTTGGGTTCGAGCTTGTCCGGCATCAACTTCTTGACGTAATCTTCGCATCCCCAAACTTTAAGAAACGACAACTTAGGTTTAGCACCAAACCATAGCTCATACGGTGTCGTCTCAACGGATTTAGACGGAGCCCTATTTAAAGTGAATGCAGCGGTTTCTAATGCATAACCCCAAAATGATAACGGCAAATCAGTAAGAGACATCATTGATCGGACCATATCTAATAGGGTTCGATTCCGGCGTTCAGACACACCATTGCGCTGTGGTGTTCCGGGTGGCGTGAGTTGTGAAACGATTCCACTTGCTTTAAGATGCGTGAGAAAATCATAACTCAAATATTCACCTCCACGATCGGATCGTAGAAACTTAATCTTTCTGTTACGATGGTTCTCCACTTCATTCTGAAATTCATTGAACTTTTCAAATGTTTCAGATTTATGTTTCATTAAATAGATATACCCATATCTACTTAAGTCATCGGTAAAAGTGAGAAAATAGCGATATCCACCGCGCGTCGAAACACTCATCGGTCCGCATACATCGGTATGTATGATTTCCAACAAGTCCGTTGCTCGCTCCATCATACCGGAGAACGGGGTTTTGATCATCTTGCCCATGAGGCATGGTTCGCATGTGTCAAATGATTCAAAATCAAGAGACTCCAAAAGTCCATCAGAATGGAGTTTCTTCATGCGCTTTACACCAATATGACCTCGACGACAGTGCCACAAATAAGTAGTATTATCACTATCTACTTTGCATCTCTTAGCCTCAATGTTATGGATGTGTGTTTCATCCCTTTCGAGATTTACAAGAAATAAACCATTTACAAGAGGTGCATGACCATAAAAGATGTTACTCATATAAATAGAACAACCATTATTCTCCGATTTAAATGAATAACCGTCTTGCAATAAACACGATCCAGAAATAATGTTCATGCTCAACACAGGCACATAATAACACTTATTAAGGTTTAAAACTAATCCCGAAGGTAAAACTAAGGAGAGCGTGCCGACGGCCATCACATCAACTCTTGATCCGTTGCCAACGCGCATCGTCACCTCATCCCTCGCAAGCCGCCGTCTATTCCGTAGCTCCTGTTTCGAGTTACAAATATTAGCAACTAAACCGGTATCAAATACCCAGGAACTACAACGAGGGCTAGTAAGGAAAACATCAATAACATGTATATCAAATATACCTTTGATGGTGCCATCCTTCTTGTCCGCCAAGTACTTCGGACAGTTACGCTTCCAGTGACCCTTGTCCTTGCAATAGAAGAACTCAGTGTCCGGCTTGGGACCAGACTTGAGCTTCTTCTCAGCAGGGGCAACGCGCTTGCCGCCGCCTTTCTTGAAGGGCTTCCTTGCTCCCTTACCTTTCTTAAAGGTGGGGGGATTGTTGACCATCAACACATGATTATTCTTTTTGATGTTCACCTCCGCTACTTTCATCTTAGCAAAGAGCTTAGTGATCATATCAGTGGAACCAATATGATTGTGATCAACTACAAAACTTTTGTAGCTAGGAGTGTCAATCTTGAGCTCCTCTGGAATCTTGCAGTCCAGTTGCTCAAGGCGTTGAGTGTAGCCCGACATCTTAATGGCGTGCTCACTAACGGACCTCCCTTCCTCCATCTTGTAGTTAAAGAATTTCTTAGAGATCTCATATCTCTCAGAACGGGCTTGAGTTTGAAACATGTTTTTCAGC
Organism: Avena atlantica; assembly: GCA_910589765.1. NCBI lineage: Eukaryota > Viridiplantae > Streptophyta > Magnoliopsida > Poales > Poaceae > Avena > Avena atlantica. Next base: position 116,491,707 of record OU342735.1, read on the forward strand.
TCCTCGAGAATATCAAAGGGCCCGGCGAACTCCTCAAAACGATTTTGAAGATCCGATTCCATAGCATACAACATGGCGATCTTAATCAAATCATAATCATCCTTGCGCGACTGATAAACAGCTTTTTCATCAGCTGGGGCATCTATAGCAGGGGCGTCACCTAGCGCTTTCTCAAGGACATAGTCCTTTTGTCCGCCAGCGAGAATGATTCTCAGAATGCGGAACCATTTGGTGAAGTTAGACCCATTGTTTCTAAGCTTTTCTATCTCAGCAAAAACGTTGAAGTTGAAGTTGGACTTGGCCATTGGATCTACAGTATTTGCAAGTACAATTTAGACTATGTTCATAATAAATAGTTCAACTTAATCAAATTACTAGATGAACTCCCACTAAATTCAACATCTCTCAAGTTGTTTAGTGAACACGATCCAAATTCACCACACCTAATCCGATCATCACGAGAAGAGATGTGGTTTCAATGGTGGACAACGAAGTGTCGATCATATCATTCATATGACTCATGCTTAACCTTTCGGTTCTTGTGTTCCGAGGCCATGTCTGTACATGCTAGGCTCGTCAAGTTAGACCCAAGTATTTCCGCGTGTGCAAAACTGGCTTGCACCCGTTGTATCTGAGCGTAGAGTCTATAGCACCCGATCATCACGTGATGCTTGGACACGACGAACTTTCGCAACGGTGCATACTTGGGGAGAACACAGTTTTTATCTTGATCTTTAAGTGAGGAATCATCTTATAATGCTACCGTCGCGATCTAAGCATGATAAGATACATAAAAGGGATAAACATCACATGCATATAACTTTATGTGACATGGTATAGCCAATCTTCGCGCAATGATCTCCATCTTGTGCGTTCCGGCATGATCTCCATCACTCCACCATGATTGCATCCACCACGAATAGCAACTACAACTATTGCTAACTACTTAGCGATAAAGTAAAGCTATTACATGGCGTATAAGAAGTTGACTCGCAGGTCATACACAATTATAAAGACAACCATATGGCTCCTGCCGGTTGTGTACTCATCGACATGCAAGTCGTGAAACATTACAAAAAATGATCATCGCATACATTATACACATCACATCTTGGGCCATACCATATCACAGAAAACACTCCCTGCAAGAACAAGTTAGACGCCTCTACTTTGTTGTTGCATGTTTTACGTGGCTTATGGGAGTAGATGCTAAGAACGATTCTTACCTACGGAAATCCACAACGGTGATATTATGGTTGCCAAACTCCGGTGTTAATCCCATGACAACAATAGTGAGAGAAACTGACATCCACCAGCCGCATGTGTGGTACAAGCCACACGTCAAGTGCGGAGCCGGTCTCGCGAACAACGTCGCGTAAGGTTGGCCTGGACCGTTTCAATCTCACTATCCCGCGTCATAAGAAGAACACAAACAAGAGGCTTGCAACAGAAAACATCAACGCCCGCAACAACCATGTTGCGTTCTACTCGTGAAACACATCTACGCATAGATCTAGCTCTGATACCACTGAAGGGTTTCGCGGCATAGTAAATCAAAATTTTCTACGGATGCGAACAGAGGGAAAGCCAAGATCTAATCTAGGAGATGCAATCAACGAGAGAGATTGGATTAGATCTTCATACCCTTGAAGATTCGCACAGCGGAACGTTCGTCGGAACGTGGGTGATGTAGTCGTACTCGCTTCTCCTCCTCGTGATCCGATCCGATCTAGCACCACAAGTGGCGGTGCCTCCGTGAGATGCACACGTGCAGCACCTCGACGTCTCCTCCTTCCTCGGACCAGCGAGTATGGTGGAGAGATAGATTGGATCTACAACACGACGGCGTGGTGTATATGGTGGAGAATTTCTGCAGCAGGGCTTCGCCTACAATCAGTCGGGAGGGAGAGAGGAAGGTAGCAAGGCAGCTAGGGCTTGGAGGAAGGTGTGTAGGGGGAGGGGGCGCACCACCCCTCTATATATAGAGGGGGGGCGGCCAGCCCTTGCCCCTCCTCCAAGCCTATCTCTAGTTTAAACAATTTAAACTCTCCCTTCTAGAAATCCTATCTCTAGTTTAAACGATTTAAACTCTCCCTCTTCTAGAAATTCTATCCCGAGATTTAAACGAGTCAAATCTCTCTAGAATCGGCTGGGCCCTATGGGGCCTTGTGCCCCTGGCCCAATGCGGCCAAGACACTCCCTCATAGGCCCATGCCCCCTCCCGGAAGGTGGGGCCACGTTGGTCCCCTTCCGGAAGGTTCTAGAAGCTTCCGGTACAATACCGATTAACCCGGAACAATTCCGAACTCCAAAAACTGCACTGCCTTATATGAATCTTATTCTCCGGACCATTCCGGAACCTCTCGTGATATCCCGGATCCCATCCGAGACTCCGAACAAAAATTCATAAACCAATTATCCAATCTATCCTAGCGTCGAGACACGTTAAGTGTGTGACCCTGCGGGTTCGAGAATATGCAGACATGATCTTCTATCAATAATCAACAGCGGGATCTGGGCACCCATATTGACTCCCACACATTCATCGATGATCATATCGGATGAACCACGATGCCAGGATTCAATCAATCCCATCTATATATTCCCTTCGTCTCGCGATATTTTACTTGCCCGAGATTCGATCGTCGGTACCGTCATACCTAGTTCAATCTCGTTCACAGCAAGTACTTTACTCGTTCCGTAATCCGATATCACTTTGTGATTAACTCCTTAACCACATGCTTGCAAGCGGTGTTGATATCGATTACCGAGTGGGCCCGAAGTATATCTCTCCGACTTGGGAGGGACAAATTCCATCTCGATACATACAACCCAACAGATACTTTCCGATCACCTGAGAGACACCTTTATGATCACCCTCTCATAGGATGACGTTTGATGACCTCAAAGCTTTCTTCCGGTACCAGGGAGTTGCATTATCTCATGGTCTAAGGAATACAATATTTGACATAGGAAAAGCTTCGCAAAGATGAACACGATGAAACGATCTAATTGCTTCGCCTAGTTTGGGTCTGTCCATCATATCATTCTCCCAATGATATGATCTCATTATCAATTGACAACTCATGTCTATGGTTAGGAAACCTTAACCATCATTGATCAATGAGCTAGTCCTTAGAGGCGTACCAGGGACACGGTGTTGTTCACAAACCACACAAGTATTAATATTTCCGCTTAATACAATTCTAGCATGGAATATAAACTTTATCGTGAACAAGAATTATAATAATAACATCTTTATTATTGCCTCTAAGGCATAATTCCAACAGTTCTCCATGCATACCGCGACGTAGACATGGTGCTCGCCGAACTTGACGACGCGACCGCCCCTTGGTAACGGCTTGGTCCCGAAGCAGCCCGCGTTGTCGCTGACGAAGTTGAGCGCCCCAAACCTCTGGATGAGGCCGGAGTAGAAGCGCTCGCCCGTTGCGGCGATGATGTTGCCCGTCCGGATGAAAACTCCAGCAAGCGCCTGCTTCTGCCCCACGGTGGGCGCCAACTGTCGTGGTGGTGTCACGACAGATGCCATGGGTAGCCTTAAGTTGGGGGCCGAATGGAGGCTTGAGGTAACCGGGGAGGGAGTGCACGGTCTAGTCGCGCACGAAGAACACGAAGAACTCTCCACACTTAGGATTTTTATTCCTCCAAGAAGTTTACAAGTGCTCCTAGAGCTATTTGGGCAAAGCCTTGGGGCGCTAGTTTTCTACTTGGTCCAACCTCCCTAAACCTAGTTATGCCCCTCCTTATATAGGCGATGGCCAGCTAGGTTACAACTTTGGATCCTAGGGTTACTATTTGGATCTTTGTCCGTACTGTGTGGGCCGGGTCATGGGCTCACCCTGAGCCCTTGACCCAGTCCATAAAGCTATACAGCCAATGGTCCTCTCGTACGTAGGCGCCAGCTCTTGGGCGTCATGAGGTACTTTTGTAAGTCAGCCCTTGCTTTGGGCGTCACCCGGATTTTTTTATGTCACCCGACGTCGCCCTTCTCTTTTGACCATGCTTTACCATGGTCCCTCCTGAATCTCACTCGGAAAGCTACCACACGTCCTTTCTGACTCGGCATTCCTTTGTGAGACTCGGCTCGTCGTTTCCTGCAAGGTAAACAGATTTATCCTATGCGGGATGACATAGTTCTTATGTCGGCCATACATACTACCAGATATTCTTTGACTCGGCATAAGCCAAGCTGGGTAATGTTTTACCCCTTATAACCCTATCGGGGGTTATCCCCCCGATAGATGGCGTTATAGCATCTCATGGTCTGAAACCAGAGCACTGCTCTCGCACGCCATAGTTTGTAATTGACACCTTCAAACATAGGTGGCTTCATAGAAGCAACAAAGCCACTTGGGGAAAATTGCCTAAAATAAGGTTTTGAATTGTTGAGTAAAAGAGCAATTTACCAAGCGAAATGCCCATAATAAACGCTAGATAAAACATGATTAGAATAATAGAAAGTATACTAATCATGTGAAATAGCAAATACATACTAAGTCAGGTAACCAAACAGATTGCAAGGCGTAGAACTTGAGATGCGATCAGAACAAGGTTAAGAAAGAACATGTACACGACAGATGCAGCAGAGGAACCACCGGCTTTCGCGTTGACACTGTCATCAGCCATGTCGTCAAGGAAGAGGGTGCTGATGTCGGGGAAGAAATCCTCGTTGGGGAAGACGTTGGCGCAATCTCTATCCGTGAAGGAGTCTATGATGAAGCCAATAGTCACGCCAATAGCGCTCCCCAAAAACCTTATCGTCCTTCTCCCGTACAAGACTCGAAGCAGCGGGGTCTCGAAGGCCTACTGTCCCGGCTTGCAGTGCACGCTGGAAGATGGGATGGGGAACACTAGATAGCGCAGTGCTCTAAAACTGGAGACGCAAAAGATGTGTGGCTGTGTGTCTGAGAGGAGACGCGACCTCTCTCTTATAGGCACAGAGGGGAAGGTAGATAGGCTGCGTAGGAGATGAAACGAATAGACGAAAGTTGAAGCGAACAGGCGGCAGCCCACCAGACAGCCTCCACTCAGTTTGTATTCATTTAGTTCATATTAAAAGTCCACTCGAGCAAAATGTTTTAGTTTCTGTACAACTATTCATATACCATTCATGCGCGCGCGCGTCGTGACGAGGCGTGGAGAGACGAGCGAGGAGGAGCGCGCGTATATATGTCTTCTCTTCTCAAGCTCGTACAAGTGGTGGAATAGCTCTCCTTATAAGCTGGTCCAACTTCCACTCAACTAGCAATGTGGGACTAAATATTTGTTTCAGCTCTTGCCTTTCATGAATTGGCCAAATAGACCTTTAGGATTTCAGAAATTTATCGATATATAATAAATATGCTAGGCCTATTTAGACAAAAATTCCAACAATGGCTCGGCTCACATGGACAGATATAGCCATCGCCGGTCAGCCACTATCTAGGCCCCACTTGGGCACGCCCTTGAGGAAGCCTCGGCCGGATGCACAGCTGCCGCTAAGGCTCGGCCCTATGACAGATGTTGCAAGACATTGCATGGTGATCTTTTCCCCTGTTTTTTGTTTTACCCATTGTCTGCTTGTAGTTCATCTTATCTCAAGCGGTGCACGTAGTAGCATAGCAGATTAACATATTAAATTTAGTGGTGCGCCTCGACGCACGATTCCGTTAATTTCGTGATTAAAAAATGTCATATTCATACCAGGCATAGCTCAATATCATCATCTGTAATTGTTCAAGTTTCCGACTTAAATGTGTTGCAAAATGCTATGTAAGCAGGCAGCAAGTGAAGAATATACAGACTGGTTCAATTGTTTAGAGAAACGGGCATATAGATACACCCAGCGGAATAAATTAGAAATGTATGTTTCATGAATAAGGTACAGTGGCCTTGTACAACTGAATCCACATAACTGCACATGGACATTGTTCGCAGCAGAAACTAAGATCATATCTGCAGGCCAACCACAAAAAGGGTCACACGGTGTTCATAGGCCACTTCACATAGTCAACAGGAAGGGAGCACCTACTCACAACCCGCATCACCAAAAACAACATTCCTGTAAAGGAAAACAGAATTCAACCAACCGGTAAAGCGAAAGGGGCACCACCCACATTTGGAACTCGTAAATGGTTCGTAAAACTACGTTAAGAACCAATAATATGACATGGCATGTTTTCTATACAAACTGCCTATAAATACTCAGAAAATGTGTATATGTAGAGAATGTAGGTAAATGATAATGAGTAGTCTAGCAGGCTTATACTATATATGGATTTTATCATTATGTAGACAAAAAGATAAGAGGTTACCATAGCTAAAACCCAGGTAGTTTGTCTTTGAACAGAAATATTTGCATTTTTTAGAAATTTACGCCTCTCAAGAGCTATCCTTGCCTGTTAAGAGTATCTCATCAATGCACAATTATTTAATACAGATCCAATAATTAAATATGAATTAGCATACAAACACACGAAGAAAAAGGGAACCACTAGGGATCGGATGCTGATCTCTAATGTTTTATCGGACTACTCAGCTGTCGTAGGATGAGAATTCCCTGCAGACGTCCGATTGATGTATGAAAAAAGCGGGTAGGTTAGTTTCCTTGATTTTCGCCCTATTAACTACTTGTAAGGATCACGCCTCTCCATGATTTCTAGGATTAGTAACGTACGTGTCATACTAATTACTGTAGTAAATTTTAGTTCCAATTTCGTTTGTCAATAATTATTCATTTGTTTCTAGAGTATACAAACTTGCTTCTTATGCAGTTGAATTTTCTTCGATGTTGAATAAATTCATTTCTAATATGAAATTATAATTTTGTAGAGAGAATGATGCTTCCGCCTTGAGTGAAAATTTGCTTCAATGGAATACTTTGTTTGAATAGCAGCGGAAAATAGGTTTTCCGATAACTGGATAAGTGCTTCTAAGAAGCAAAGATATGTTTCTAGAAATTAGGGAAATGCTTCAAGAAAATTTAATAATGGTTTATATTGATTTGAGAAATGTTTTTAACACAATATTTTAATATTTTTGTATCCGCTAGAGAATACTCCTACTTACAACAACATAACTAATTGCTTCCATCGAGGAAACACATGCATATGTGAAATGGGGAATAGCTTCCACAAAAATGGGGAATAGCTTCCACAGAAATGAACATCGTTAGAATATGATGAGATAATTTGCTCCCATGCATTCATCCATACATGCTTCCGTTGCTAATCAGGTTATGCTTTGACTGTTCCTGCTGATCGCTTCCTTATTGCTCCCTACGTGTTTCTGTCCAAGCTGGACACCATGGCCATCAAGTAACAACAGAAAAATAATTTCATCAAGAAGAGACGAGAACTTGGGCGCCGCCGCATGGATGATCGTGATGTCGGATCCATCGGAGTGGTGGCGGCGTATGCCTCGCCAACTCCCAGCGCTTGTTGATGGGATCGTATGGCAAGGTGAGGCAGCGGAAGCGATCGTCGAAGCGGCCACGTGGTCGATCAGAAGCATGGCAGAAGAAGGAGCGATGTCGTTGCAACTTGCCGATTTGTGTCATTGTTGAGGAGAATGGCAAGGAAGTAGAGTAATGGAAGCAGCCTCCACCAACTTGCTGCGGCCTCCAGCACTCACGGATGTGCCGCCGACGCTTCTACACGGTGGAATTGCATCGAGGGATGGCACAGATTGGATCAGCGGCCGCATCCCATCACCCAATATTCCAATTTCCTTCGGTGGAAGTCGATCGTGGCACCTCCTCGCCGGGATCTTTGTCCTCGCTCCTGGTCAATGCCCTCGCCAAAATCGATGTCGTCGCCACCATCGCCGGCATCGTGACCGCGGCTATGGGCTGTGGCGGCGATTGTAGCTAGGTTGTGGCTGTGTGCAACGTGGGGAATCAGAGTTATAAAGGCCAGCTGCTAAACGTTGGATGGGTATTGAGATCCTACGGTTACAAAGAGGGCAGAGGGTAGCCTATAAATCGAACTACGATACATAGTATTTACCCAAAGAAAAATAAGCCCTCCGATAACATGATGTTTTTACTACAAGGAAAAAAACATGGGCCAATTTTTCCTCATTGGTAATAATGATGGTCCTGGTGTTTGGATAAATTGTGATATCAACTCACTTTGTTATTGCTGAACTGAGATGTGCTATGTGGTGTTGTATTTATCTGTTAAGCTGCTGCAGATAAGAACCCACAAAAGGTCTATACCTCTTCTTTATAAATCAAATTAAATGTAGATAATCAGGTGTACTAATGGTTGTCCTCTCACATTTTCATCGTACATGTTCTGCAACAAAACAATGAGTGCATTTGTAAATTGATGGAAATAAGCAGGTAGCCAAACCATCGATTATCTTGAGTCAACACAACATGATCCATAGTCTGTGTCAATGCCAAACGGAGTATAAATATGGGTAAAAAATGGTTTGTGTACCCATCAGTATAACAGATATATAAGCCTACTGCCTTTCTAAGTTTCATTGGAGTTGCATCTTGTACAAGATCCATAATGTTACGTTGTGTTTATCGCCCTTCTGTGAACTATATATCTTCAGATAAGGATATGTTCACTGAAGCCTCATCGTATATTTTCCTAGGAACCACTTCACCATACTCTTTTTTTACAGATAAGGAAAGTCAAAAGGATCAACAAAGAAGTCAGCTCCCTAAGCAGACTTTTATCTTGCCCCGCTCAAGAAAGGAAGAGATAAATCTTGCTTCACTATACGGACGTGTTGTGCATAAAGCCTGAAAGCAATAACTAAGACCGATGTAGTGAACTATTGTTGGTGTATCCTCGTTATTGGTCACGCAACAAAAATTTAAATGTACCTCATGTGAGGTGCCCAAAGTGCCTAGCATTACAGAACCATGCAAACTGTGATTAGCTAATAAATGACTTGATTATTTTGAATGTCGGTGTTTTGTAAGGTTACTATTTCAAAAGAAGGTTTCTCACCAACCGTATAGTATAATAATTTAGATAAATATGGCTGATTGACTGAATTAAATTTTTGTACTTGTCCGTACAGTAGATTGTTTATGCGCTATGCTAGAAATTAAGCAAACATAAATTTTATGAGCTGCTATAGAGTAACATGTCAACAATGAAGGAATGCAGAGTATACTGACCTCTCTGATAGGAGTAGAAGTGAGTTAGCTACGCAGTAGTGTAGTTCACTGTTCTAAGATCTTACATGTGAAACTCATATAGACCAAAGCACGATTTTACTGCAACTGAAAAGATTCAGGAAAGTTGGGCAGATACTTTGGAAGGTGATGGCCGGTTCTGAAGATTCAGTAAAAGATGAGTCAATGGATCTAGCTGGGTAGTAACTATGGTTGAATTGTAGCCACCAAAGTGATATCACAGTGTGCTTTTATCTGTTGACCAGTCAGTATAGTTCTTCTGCTCTACAGATTAACTGAAATTAGTTCTTTTACTACATGCTCCTTCTCCAACATACCAACATCTCCTGGGTACATAGCTAAAAAAGTTTGTTCTATTTAATTTTTATCTACACAAAGCTGAAAATGTGATTCTATATTTTCATCTTTTTTGGTATTTATTTAAACCATAGTAGTACGGAAGCAAAGGGCATGACCAAAAATCGTAGACTTCATTTACTTACCAGCAATATGAATCGTGATGGATCCATCATTCAGCAGTGTGGCTGCCACACTTTTTTTTCATGTTTTCAGTAGAAGAAGCAACCAATCCCGGTATGTATTCAACACCAACCCCTCGTCCTTATGGTACAACCACACGCTTCTAGGAACCCAGTGACCGTCCAATCTACCAAAAATAACTACAGTGAGTGTAGGACCAAGGTGTTAAGCATTTCAAAGACGACTAAAACAAGCTAGTATTATGACCACTCAGATAGAAATGATCTGATACATACCAGGATTACTACTAAATCCTTCAAATTTGGGTGTTAGGAGGAGCAGATAACATGAAAAATTGTGGTAAGAAAATATATCATCCAAATTGGTGATATTATGTAGGTTAAGCATTTATGCAATAGCACTCTATAAATAGGAAAAAGACCGGATTTTTTATACTGAATATTGATCTAGAGTAGAAGTAAGCTAAGCAGTCAACACATGTTTTGCGCTATTACATGGAAATTCTTCAAATGACCATAATTGTTGAGTTCAGACTCACATAGCAGCCGATTTGCACTATAACCTAAAATAACTTTCTCTGTTTGACTAGATCATAATGACCTGCATAATCAACAAAAGAATCTGTATTAAATAGCAGAAAAGAAATAACCTCAAGTATTATCTAGATGACTGGCTGCTGACAAAAAATAGTAGGTTTAGCTCATCAAGGTAAACATAAACAAAAATCAAGGAGCAATGACACATTCTACAAAAACAAATCTCGCTTCAATTGAGAAGCAAAACCTAAACAAAAGGAGGAGCTCATATGATCTTAGATAGCTTGTTCCTGACCAGTGAAGAGAAAAATAATCCTTGCCCTATAAAACAATAATTCCATTCAAAACAAAATGAGGAAAACCTGAAAACCACTTATTAGATAGTATGCACAAATATGAATATCCCATCGAATCAAAGGTTCCAAAGATAAATAGGATAATTCAACTCTTATGTACCCGCATCCTTGAAACAATCACTTTCTTATGATGTGAGAAACTGAAAATCCAGCTCACCTGAGAGCAGCCGATTTGCACTATATCCTAAAATAATTTTCTCTGTTTGACCAGATCAAAATGACCTGCATAATCAACAGAATATATCCGTATTAAATAGCAGAAAAGAAATAACTCCAACTATTATCAAGATGACTGGTTCCTGATAAAAACAGTAGATTTAGATCAAGGAGCAATGACACACATTCTACATAAACAAATCTCGCTTGAATTTAGAAACAAAAACTAAACAAAAGGAGGAGCTCATATGACCTTAGATAGCTTGTTCCTAACCAGTGAAGAGAAAAATAATCCTTGCCCTATAAAGAAATAATTCCACCCAAAACAAAACGGAAGGAAAACCTGAAAACCACACATTAGATAGTATGCACAAATATGAATATCCTAGCGAATCAAAGGTTCCAAAGCTGGATAATTCAACTCTTATGTACCCGCATCCTTGAATCGATCAACAAATAGTCCCTCATGGCGCACGCTTGTGTGAACAGTTTTCTATTCCAAACAGTGTTAACACTTTAAATAAATCAGCCTTGGGCAGGTTGTTTCTGCATCATCACACAAACCTAGTATTAGCTTCTAGCACGACTAAGTTTCAGCTTAGTAGCATTATCTACCCTCAACACATTCAACATAAATAATCAATCCTCTTACCATGTTTCATATAGTAAAGTTGCTCCCAAATCGCAATACAATGGTGAAAATCTACAGAGCATTGATACGGTAACACTTACAGCTAGTATATATAGAGAGAGAGATGAATAATACAATCACATGTAATAAAGATAAACAGAGATAAAAAATTTGACCCATTTCTTGCCTCCATGCCTCTTTTCAAGTCCCCGATAACTGAATGCCTATCAATTTCTTAAAGTCTCATGGTACCTGCAAAATGGATCTGATAGTATTAGAATTTAAGATAGACATAGCACGTAACCATGAAAATTTGGAAAAGGTAAAGAAGTGGGCTTGTAGCCCTACTTCCGATTCCATCTTTGAATCTAGTAATGCCAGCAACATCTGTAGGTCAACATTAGCATGAATCATCTACCCAACAGGCAGCAAGAAAATCAATACACCGGCAAGGATTTCCATGACCCATAAGCATATCATCAAACAGTTGACCTGCAAAAATATCTCCATATAAGAACACATACACACAAAGAGGGAGAGCAGCTTGTGAGAAATCAAGACAAAGAGGGAGAGCAACCCGTGAGAAATTAGAGACAAAAGTAGCAGTAGCAATACCATGAAGGAGAGTAGCAAACAACAACTCATCTGCTGAAGGGCCACCTCAAAAAAATTGCCGCTGCTGAAGGGCCACCTCAAAAAAAATTGCCGATGCATCTTGTAGGATAGGATCATCAAGATAGCAGTCAAATATGATGGGTCTGGCCAATCTGAAAATTGGCTACAAATCCAATCAACATTAAAAGATCTATCTATCTATCTATCTATCTTATATCTATCTATCTATCTATTTTTGCTAGAGGTAGGTTCGTCCTCAAAGATTTCCATCCGACTTTTGGTTGGACGTCTTTGTCCTGGATGTTTGAAGGTGTTACATGGCATTGCCACCGCCAAGTCAAGAAGCGAAGCCCTCAGCGCCTAGACGACATCTCCCTGTCGGACCCGAGCGACCACCACCACGCGAATCCTATCCACTAGCCCTGTTCCCCCTCGTCTCTCCCATCTTGGTGGCGGCGGCCGATCGGAAAAGGAAGCCAACAGCAAGGGTGCACAAAGGAGGGGCAGCGGTGAGCTCGCAGGCGTCGGGGCGGTCCGTCCCTTATCTTTTACCTTCATCTCCTAGGCCCTGGCCATGGTGGTCGGGCGGCTGGTCGGGACAGGTGATCGGGGCCTCGGCTCAGGTCGGGAGGCTTGTCGGGACAAGTGACGGGGGCCTCGGCTCAGGCGTGTTATCCAGGGAGAGCTGTAATACACCCTTCGGCCATGTTCGGTTAATCCATTTGGGAAGTGGATTGAAGTGGTTTGGAAGGGATTGGGAGGAATTTTGATTTAGATGGGATTTAATCCCCTTCAATCCATTCCAAACCCAATCGATCCCGAGCAAACCGAACAAGGCCTTCCTGGTATGATTGCCAGGGAGGGGATTGGATACACAAAGTTGGTTTCGTGCGGAAGAAGAAGAAAGAGCGAGAGCTGGAGATGGGAAGAATTTCGCCTTCGTTTCTATTCTTCTTACTTGTCTTCTTCGGTTTACAACTCCCTGCTTATAACACGCAGCACTCACACGCTGACAGCATGGCCCCACACAACTTACTCACGCACACACGCTCTTCATGTCATCGCCAAGACAGACACATGCCTAAGGTCCTGCCGTGGTCGTGACATCTTCCCCCTCTGAAAATTGTGTTTGTCCCCAAGCACCAACTTCAGGAAAACGAAGCTTAAGTGTGTTCCAATCTTCCCAGGTGGCCGCCTCTGCAGGAATTCCTTGCCACTTCACTTGCACTTGCACTATTGCAGCATTGCCCTTCTTGACTAGGCGTCTATCCAGCACCCTCTCTGGTTCAATCTTCTTGGAATCCAGTAACGGTAGTTTAGGTAACTCTAAAAACACTGGTGTAAAATCAGCCATGTACTCCTTCAGCTGAGAAACATGGAAGACGTTGTGCACACGACAGTCACTCGGCAGCTCTAGTTTATAAGCCACCTGTCCGATGCGCTCCAGTATGGTGTAAGGGCCGAAATACTTGTGAGCCAGCTTCGGATAAGGTCTGTTCACTATTATTGAATGTGCATACGGCTGAAGTTTAAGGATCACCTTGTCACCCACCTGGTAGGTTTTCTCAGTGCATTGTCGATCCGCATACAGCTTCATTCAGTTTTGTTCTGCAGTCAGCTGTTGCTTGAGCCTCTCATCTTGAAGGGCTCGCTCACTAACCATGTCTGCAACTCCGTAATTGTGCCCAGATTAGGGTCATGCCCATATAATGCCTTGAACGGGGAGCACCCAATAGTTGAATGTGTTGTGGTGTTGTACTAGAACTCTGCAGTTGGCAACCATTGTCTCCACTATTTCGGGGCATCCTGCGCCATACATCTCAGGTACATCTCAAGACATTGGTTCACCTGTTCACTCTGCCCGTCTGTTTGAGGGTGGTAGGCAGTAGTAAACTGAAGTTTGGCTCCCAGGTTGTGGAACAGCATCTTCCAGAACTTGCTTGTAAAAATGGCATCACGATCAGATGTAATAGAGCGAGGCATACCGTGCAGTCTGACCACCTGATCCACAAACACTCGAGCGATCTGGGGCACGGTGTATGGGTGCTTTAGTGGAATGAAATGGGAGTATTTGGTGAATCTATCCACCACCACCAGAATCGAATTTGCTCTATCGGACAATGGCAGGCCTTCTATGAAATCCATGGTGATATCCTGCCAAGATCCATCTGGGATTTGCAGCGGCTGAAGTAAGCCCTGTGGGTGAGCAGTGGAATGTTTTGCACGCTGGCAGGTATCGCACTGACTCAAAAATTCTGTGACAGCCACTTTCAACCCCGACCAGGAAAACAATCTCTTAACACGCTGGTGCATGGCTTGAACTCCAGAATGGCCTCCTATAGCGCTCGCATGCAGTGCTATAATGATTTTGGTTTGGAGAGCAGAGTTTTCCCCTACCCACACCCGTCCATTTCTTCAGATGATGCCTTGGGTCAGCTCATAACCATGTTCGTCAGGACTGACGATGGCCAGCTCAGTTAGTCGTCGTTGTGCGTCCTGATCCATGGCATAGGAGTTCGCTATTTCTTGGAGCCAAGCCGGCTATGCTGAGGAACAGGTTTGGATGGCCAATAAGTGACCCACTCGCGACAGAGCGTCTGCTGCATGATTCTCTGCTCCTTTACGATAGACTATCTTAAACTGCAATCCCATCAGTCGCGCCATTGCCTTGCGTTGCAGGGGGTAATGTAGATTTTGTTCTTCCAAGAAACACATGCTGGAGTGATCATTTTTGATGATAAACTCATTTCGCTGCAGATAGGGACGCCAACGGTCGACTGCCATGAGAAGAACAAGGAACTCCTTTTCATAGATCGAGAGATGCTTGTGTACTACGCTCAATGTTTTGCTAAGGAAGGCGAGGGGATGATACTTTTGCATGAGCACTGCGCCTATGCCTGAATCATAGGCATCCTTCTCCACCACAAATGGAGTATTAAAATCCGGAAGTTGGAGGACGGGGGTGGTTACCATAGCCGTCTTCAGTGCTTGAAAATCTTCAGTAGCTGCCGCATCCTAGAAAAACCCTTTTTTCTTCAGCAAGGTGGTTAATGGACGTGCAATGATTGCATAATTCTTCACGAACTTCCGATAATATCCAGCCAGCCCCAGAAATCCCTTCAATTTTGTGATGTTAGTTGGCAGAGGCCAATCCTGCATAGCCTTTGTTTTATTGGGATCAGTGGCCACTCCTGCTGCTGACACTATATGGCCCAGATACTCCAATGAGTCACAGGCAAATGAACATTTACTAGCCTTGACATACAACTTGTTGTCTTTGAGGAGCTGGAGTACCTCTTGCAAGTGTTGCACATGCTCGTCCAATGATTTGCTATAGACCAGAATATCGTCCATGAACACTAACACGGATCTGCGAAGACATGGCTGGAGCACCGAATTCATAACGCAATGGAACATGGAAGGTGCGTTGCACAATCCGAAAGGCATGACTCGGAATTGATAGTGCCCTTGGTGAGTCTTGAATGTTGTTTTCATCTCATCTTCAGGCAGCATTCTGATCTGGTGGTATCCAGCCTGCAGATCTAGCTTGGAAAATATCTTTGCCCCTGCTAGCTCGTCCAGCAGCTCATCGATGATGGGCATTGGAAATATGTTCTTGATGGTGAGCTTGTTCAGCCTTCGATAATCCACACAAAACCTCTAGCTCCCATCTTTTTTCTTGACAAGAACCACTGGAGATGCGAAAGGAGACATGATGCACACAGTGACACCGGCCTTGAGCATTTCAGCCACCTGTCGCTCGATTTCATCCTTCTGTGCCGGCGAGTACCGGTATTGCTGTGTATTTACTGGTGTGGCATCTTCTTTGAGTGGAATGGCATGGTCATAATCTATTGTTGGTGGTATCTCCACTGGTTCAGAGAAAACAACCTGAAACTGCCCCACGAGTTGTTGGACCGGTGCTGGCATGTTATCCTTTGTAGACGTATGAACTAAGCCATCGATTTGCACCACTGCCAGAGCCCAAATGTCATTTCCTTTGGACCATTTGCCACTTGTTCAACGGTGACTTCCCAAATCGACGTGGCTTTGGATTCCTGCAGCCCTTGCAATGTTACATGTTGACCCTTATAAGAAAAAGAGAGGTACTTCTTGTTCCAATCTGTGGTCATAGGACTATGCTTCTTGAGCCAGTCAACGCCTAATATCATATCATATGCGCCCAGATCGAGCACTCTCATGGGTGTCACGAATGTAGCTCCATTAGACCACCAGGTAAAGTCAGGCACTATCTGCATGGAATGCATGTATTAGCCATTTGCAACCTTTACAGCCACTGGAGGCGCTTCTTTGACTATGCACTGAGCCTTCTCCAGGAGCTGAGAATGTATAAATGACCCACTACTGCCGGAATCCACCAATATAATTAAAACCTGGTTACCCACCAGAGCGCGCAACCTCAAAGTTTATGCACCCTCTGAGCCTGCCATGGCATGGATCGATAGACTTAGACAGTGTGCATCCGCCATGTCGTGTAGCTCAAGCTGTTGGAGATATGCCCTAGAGGCAATAATAAAAGTGGTTATTATTATATGTTTGTGTTTATGATAAAATGTTTACATTCATGCTATAACAGTATTAACCGGAAACATTAATACTTGTGTGATTTATAAACTAAATTAGAGTCCCTAGTAAAGACTCTATGTAATACTATGTAACACCCTCAGAATCGACCCTATGCAAGTTTGAGCGAAACCCGCCAAACCCGCATAGAAACGATTCAAAGGTGCCCACCAGGCACTTTCGTGCGGGTGGAAAACGAAGTAATAACATTACACAACAGTCCTCGATGGGACCCACAGAACAGATATATATACAACACGACTCCATGAGTCAAGAATACAGATATAAGGTGCAAAGATCCAAATCACCTTGAAAATATGGGGCGTCCGACTACGGACAAGATGCAAATGGGGCTAAGAGCCCTGAAGAATAACCAATGGCGTCCATAACCCTGCCCAGGCCAAGCCGGAAGGGTAACCCTGCTAACGACGTCGATCTCAAAACCTGCTTAAACAAAAGGGGTGCCGACAAAGGGCAAAGGAAAAAGAGGAGCGTCAGTACTGAGGCCAGTACACGGCGAGGCTAGAATTCGGCGGTCCTCGCCTACATAGGTATGGTGGACTGAAGCGGCAGCGCAGCAAGCACTAAACAACCTATAGAGACTCGATACAACTGGCGACTATTAGAGAGGGGTAAGAAAGACCTATTCGGAGCCAACCTGATGCTATCACCAAACAAAACCCATCCTGGTGTTTCCCCCTCGAGACCAAACGAGGAAGTCAACCGAGTAACTCACACAGTTGGCAGTTTTATTTATTCAGTTATCGTTGCAGCAATTACTAGTCAAGTATAGATAATCATCCTGATAAATTAAGCAGTGGGCACTTTTAGTTAACCATTCCGTTATAGTGGCATCACTTACTAGTCAGATATAATTAACGTGAGATAACCCAAAACCCAGCAGTTGTTGGTACTTTTATTTAGCCATTCCGTTGTAGTTGCAGTACTTACTAGTCAGATACAATGGTCGCAAGCGACAACTCAACAAGCAATTGTTGGCAGGTTTATTTATCCATTCCATTATAGTGGAGCTGATTACTAGTCATTATAGAGTCAAATTTATAGCACTACTTTAGTTATGCTTGTCTATGGTCGAGATACTGTGCTCCAAGTCGTCCATATCCGCGGACACGGCTTTCAGAAAGTTTTACCCGGCCGGGGTGCACCAATAGCAACACACACTCGATCAGCCTCGGAAAAACCAAATCAAAACCCAACGAGGCCTTCACGATAAAGCAATCACAGGATTCAGAAATATTTCAGGGGGCCACCCCATTGAGTAGACCCGCAACGAAGTAAGCTAGCTTCGAGACGGACTCAAGGTTTGCGTCAATGGCTGTAAACGACTGGGAACCCGAAAGTGTGACTGGGCTTGTCGATACCGCGAAAACACTCCGCTTACCTAAATAGTACAGTGTGCTCCTCGCACAATCGTAAATACAGAAGTAGCATGGCATAAGTACAGGATCGTAAATAAAACCTCAAACTAGTTTGTGGCCCCAAGAAATAAGACTGAATCAAGCTCTGGCTAAGGGGGGTCCCATAATCCTCCCGGATGTGGATAGCGCGATAAATCAAGGAATAGGTATCAAGTACTCGGGGTCCTACGGGACACAAGTGGGCGTTCGGAAACCAAATATTATCTATCACCCACCGATGCCTCTGCTTACTTACTTCAATTTTAGTTGTTAAACAGTAATTAAAGTGAACGATAAGTAAAGCCATGATCATCTCCAACAACAAACATGCGGCAATACTTCAACAACTGTGGCACTTGACGACTCGCAATAGCACTTGAGCAAGCGACTACGACGCGCAAGTCCAACTATCTACCAATCAACAGGTAATAGGGTGTGTCCAAGGCAATATATGGCTGCAAGGGATATCACTGGTACGAAAACTAGAGCATCGCAACACAGATAGCAAAAGATCAACAGGAGGGAATAACTACTAGAAAAGTAAGATAGGTAGAAAGGGGGAAGGTGCTCGCCTGAAAACATTGTCGAAGGTTCAACCGAAGATCGGGTCGGTACTCGCATCAACCCAACGGCCTTATCCGCGAAGAAGCAAAACACTAGAAGAAACACCGGATGCAATATTTAATACTACGGCAAAAGATCGGGCATGATGCATGTATGATGCATGGCATGGCAAAGCTGCGATGCAATTAGGTCGTATTAAGCAGAACCGGGGTCCCGACAATTAATTAGATGGCCCATGTTGTTTAGCTACCCCGCAATTTAACTGTTGTTATAACATGGCAAAAGATCACACCGGTTCGCTACACAAGTTTAAATGAGCCCAATATAAGGCTAGATTTGCCCGCATATGGGCCCCATATTTAATTAGATGGTGAATCGGCATAAGGCCCCCAAACCACATGACAAGTATGCATGCATGGCAAGTTTATATGCAACAAGTGACAATGTCATATATTAAAAAGATAGGGGTCTCGGATAGGGTCACACATTGAGTTCCGACGATCTTGGGGTTCGACGGGGTTCGGTTCCAGGGGCGAGGTCTTCGTATCCGTGAAGGAGGACTTGGTTCCCAACATCATCGGTCTCGTGAGAATTTCTTCGGGGCTTGGCCATCATATTCGTGTGGACGGTCTTGTGGTTCCATGACGAAGACCATCGGGTACAGTGGCCTTTGGGTTCATCTTAGGTTGTTGTCGTGACGATGCATCGGCCGCCGAAGGGGAGGTAGATGTACGTTGTCGGGTGGTTAGCTGGTGGTATATCTGGCATAACTTCACCAAATACTCCTCGGTGACCTGCTGTTCAGATTGGGACCATAGGTCACTCTTGTCATGGAAGGAGAAAACATCCGTATTGCAGACCAGTCACCCAACATGTTCATTCCCATTATGGTTTTTGCTGCTGCCATTACTCAGAGGGGTAACTAGAAATGCTGAAGCTTCTGGATCCCAGACTTCTCTTCCTTCTTCAGTTAGTAACATATTCCACTTAGAATCTTCGAGGAGCTGTACATCTCCCATTACCCATTGCACAACTAGGTGCGAAGACAGACTCCAGTACTTGTTGGACGAACTGCCCATGTCTGAACTTGAGGTATCTTGCTACACGAACATCCACATTATCAGCAAGCGCATACTAGCTATGCTCAGAGTACCATCAGTAACTCTTGCTGAAGGTCGGAGCTGTTCGGGGAAGATGAAACGGGGGACTGCTGCGACTGCTCACGGTTGCTCGCGCACGCTGGAGCTCCAGTGACAAAATACCCAGGCCAACAGTAAGCATCAAAGGTTCTATAGAATGGCTGCCCATATGACCTATCTGAGCTTCGGCGTGTGGTCCTGGTGCCAGCGTTGAAGGTTCCGTCGCGTGCTGAAGCGGCAGTGAGCATTGAGATGATGGCGTAGGTGGCCATGGGCGACGATGGTCGGTGGCGGGCGCCAGGGGGAGGCGGGGTCGAGGGCGGTGGCGGTGGTGAGGATGGAGTCGGCGGAGGCGGGTGGTGGAGCCTGGGGAGAGGCGGCCGGCGTCGGGGCTCGCGGGGCGGCGCTACTCGCAGCTGAGGCGGCGACGGACGGGAAGACGGGGCCCATGGAGGTCGGCCACCGGAGGCGCGCCGAGGGAGAGGAGGCGGCCGCAGGCGTCGGCCGGCGAAGACGGAGGCCGGTCGCAGCGTGGGGGAACGCGAAGAGGGCGAGGGGGTCACCGGAGGGGGGGGGGACGCGGCGGCGCGCGAGGAGAGGAGAGGAGGCGACGGCGGGGATGGGAAGAGGAAGCCACGGCCGGGGGGGAGGCGACCGGCGCGCGAACGGAGGGAGGCGGGGCGGCGCTCAGGGGGAAAAGGGGGCGAGCGGGAGGGCGAGGCGCAGAGGGGAGAGGAGGTGGACGGAGCGGGGCGGAGGCTCGGGCGGCGCTCGCGGGAGAGAGCGGTGGCCTCGTCGGGGGGGGAGAGGAAGGAGAGGAGGGGGCGAGCGGAGGGCGGCCAGGCGAGGAAGGGAGGCCGGCGGCGGGTTGGGGTTGAGGGAGGAGCCGGAGAGGGGGAAGAAGGTGAGGGGCAGGCGGCTGGGGTCGCGTCGGGGAGAGCCAGGAAGAAGGAGAGAGGAGCGGACGCGCTGAGGGAGGAGAGAGGAGGGTGGGGCCCGGGGGTGGGGACAGGTCGGTGGGGCGGGGCTGGTGTGGCTTGCGCGTGCGTGTGTGGGCCAGGGGGACGGGGTCCACGGGCAGGGAGAGAGGAGAGAGGTGGGTCGGAGTGGGGTGTGTGTGTGTGGGGCTGGCGTATGTGTGGCCAGGGTGTGTGCTGGGGATGAGTTGGTCTAGGTGGCAGAGTCTGATTGGCTAGGGGGAAGGGTGAGGTGAGGTGTCGAGAGGGGGTTGGTTGGGGTGAGGTGGAGGAGGGGTGGGTAGAATAGGACTGGTAGCTTTAGGATTATGGGTGGGCCGTTTTAATTCCTGGGGGTGGTCGTTCGGGTCGAATCGGCCCGTTCGACTGCCCCCACTAAAAATAATTAATATTTTATTTGTTTAAAACGAGACTTATGCAGACTGATAGCAGACAAAACAAAATAGTCCGGAGACCCGGGGTTTTGCGTTTGAATAAAGACGGGGCGTTTTAGAAAACACAAACAAGTTTTTCCGCAAATAATTTTATGCAAGCAAATGCAAGATGATGACGATGCTCAAATGCAATGTGGCATGATGACATGAGCATGCGGTCATGATGATGCAATGCACAAAAACAACGCGATTTTCTAGTAGTGGTTTTGCGGGATGCCACATACTAGCTTGTTGGTTAATAGATGATCGTGGTTTCCCGATCATGAGCATTGATATGTTATTGACAACAAGATCATATCATTAGGAGAATGGTATGATGGACATACTCCTATAGATAAGCGTAGCATTAAGATCAAGTCATTTCAATAGTTCATTTGCTATAAGCTTTCTGATATATAGTAACCTAATTCCTTCGACCATGAGATCATGCTAATCACCATCACGGGAAGGATGCTTTGATGACATCAAACACCACACCGTAACTGGGTGGCTATAAAGGTGGCATTGAGTTTTCGAAAAGTATGTGTTGAGGCACATGGATCAAGAGTGGGATTTGTCCATCCATAAGACAGATAGATATACTCTGGGCCCTCTCGGTGGAATGTCATCCAATTGTCTTGCAAGCATGTGACTGGCTCACACGGGATCACATATCACGGGAACGAGAAAAGGGTACTTATCGGTAACGAGGTTGAACTAGGTATGCAGAGAAACCGACGATCAAAACCTCGGATAAGTAAACTATCGTGAGACAAAGGGAAATTGGTATCATGTGTAAGTGGTTCATTCGATCGCAAAGTAATCATAGAAATATGTGGGAGCCATATGAATTTCCAGATTCCTCTATTGGTTATTGATCAGAGAAGTGTCTCGGTCATGTCCGCATAATTCACGAACCGTAGGGAGACACACTTAAGGATTCGATGTTGTTTAGTAGATATGGAATGTTAGTAGGGATACCAAATGTTATTCGGAGTCTCGGATGGGATCCGAGATATCACGAGGAGATACGGAATGGTCCGAAGAATAGGATTCATAAAAGGAAAGTCCGATTCCGAAGTTCGGGAAATATTTCGATGTTTTCATCGGAAAGGTTCTAGAAGGGTCTAGAAGGTTCACCGGTCTGGAAGGGGAATGGTCCATGAATGTGTCATGGGTAAGTGGAATGATTGGATCATGTCTTAGGTCACTTGGTGTGGGCATTTGCAAGAGAGAATTAAAGCTCTAAATTGAAAGTCAAACGAGAAGTTTGAAAAGTCAATCTAGAACAATGGTTTCCTAGTGAAAGAAGGAAAGAGTCCTTCACTCAATCCAACTTGGGTTTGGGTTTGGATTAAAACCCACCCTCCCAAGGCTTCCCCCCTCTCATAAATAGAGGGGGAGGGCTGCCCCAAACACACAAGCCCTAGCCCTCCTACACCCAAGCCGCCGCTGCCGCGCCTCGCCGCCAGCCGCCGCCCTGCACCACCGTCGGTCCGTCGCCGCCGCCCTAGCCGCCACCGACACCTCCTCCTCTTCCCGTTCTTCTAAACCCTAGATGACCGGGAAACCCTAGATCCACCATAACTCGCACCGGCTTAGGCGAAGCCCTGCGGGATCTTTCCTCTACTTCCGACACCATGCCGTCGTGCTGCCGGAATCGCGAGGGGAGAACTACAACCTCCGCTGCCTGCTGGAACAAGGGAGTGGAAGGTCTTCATCGAGTATCGAATGTGTGACCTACTACGGAAGCACTGCCGGAACGCAGCGCCGGAAGGATCGTCTACGCGATCTTGAGATCGGCAAGTGTACGGCTACATCACCCACGATAATCTGCTCTTGTTAACCGCTTTGGAATCTTTGAGGGTGAGTGCTTCTATCGACTCGTTGCTACAATCTAGTAGATAGATCTTGGCTTGTTTGTGTGCATGCAATAGAATTTTTTTGTTTTCCATGCTACGAACCCCCACACAAGCATGTTCAACACCTCTTCAGATAACATCACCGAGCACTCGTCAGTTTCAATGGCATTCAGAGTTGCAGCCTTGTTTGCCACAAACGTGTGTTGGATCATACTTGATCCCACACTTGAAACATTCTCCGTTGGCTCTGCGATATTCTCGGAGTTGGCGGTATTTCCACAGATCACCCGTTCCCACCCTCAAAGGTGCCTTGGGAACAAACTCTGCTCTAGTTGCTAGAGTGTCAAACTTATTGTACTGCCTCTGAGCCTTCCTGGGAGCAGCATAAAAAATCTCTTGTTGAACCTTTGCTATCAGATAAGCCCGCTCCAAAGTATCAGGGATATGTGTAGGGGTTCGTAGCATGGAAAACAAAAAAATTCTACCGCATGCACACAAACAAGCCAAGATCTATCTACTAGATTGTAGCAACGAGTCGATAGGAGCACTCACCCTCGAAGATTCCAAAGCGGTTAACGAGATCTCATGGGTGATGTAGTCATACACTTGCCGATCTCAAGATCGCGTAGACGATCCTTTTGGCGTTGCGTTCTGGCAGCGCTTCCGCAGTTGGTCACACGTTCGGTACTTGATGAAGACCTTCCTCTCCCTTGTTCCAGCAGGCAGCGGAGGTTGTAGTTCTCCCCTCGCGATTCCGGCAGCACGACGGCGTGGTGTCGGAAGTAGAGGGAAGATCTCGCAGGGCTTCGCCTAAGCCGGTGCGAGTTATGGTGGATCTAGGGTTTCCGGCGATCTAGGTTTAGAAGGCCGGAGAGGAGGAGGTGGTGTCAGCGGCGGCTAGGGCGACGGCGACGAGCCAGCGGTGGCGCGAGGCGACGGCGGTGCTGGGCGGTGGCGCGGCTTGGCAGCTGGTGGCGGCGGCTTGGCGCCGGCACGGGTGGGGAGGGCTGGTTGTGTGTTCTTTGGGGCAGCCCTACCCCTCTATTTATGAGAGGGAGGAAGGCTTGAGAGAGGGGAGTTTGAATCCATACCCAAACCCAAGTTAGGTAGAAGGAAGGCCTCTTTCCTTCTTCTACTAGGAAACCATTGTTCCAGTTTGACTTTTCAAACCTCCCTTTTGACTTTCAATTTAGAGCTTTATTTCTCTCTCGCAAATGCCCAACCAAAGTGACTTAGGACATGATCCAATCATTCCACTTACCCATGACACATTTATTGACCATTCCCCTTCCGGTCTGGTGAACCTTCTAGAACCTTCTAGAACCTCTCCGATGAAAACATCGAAATCATTCCCGAACTCCGGAATCGGACTTTCCTTATATGAATCTTATTCTCCGGACCATTCCGGATCTCCTCGTGATATCCCGGATCCCATCCGAGACTCCTAACAACATTCGGTTTCTCTACTTACATTCCATATCTACTAAACAACATCGAATCCTTAAGTGTGTCTCCCTATGGTTCGTGAATTATGCGGACATGACCGAGACACTTCTCCGATCAATAACCAATAGAGGAATATAGAAATTCATATGGCTCCCACATATTTCTAAGATTACTTTGCGATCGAATGAACCACTTACATACGATACCAATTTCCCTTTGTCTCGCGATAGTTTACTTATCTGAGGTTTGATCGTCGGTATCTCTGCATACCTAGTTCAACCTCGTTACCGATAAGTACTCTTTTCTCGTTCCCGTGATATGTGATCCCTTGTGAGCCAGTCACATGCTTGCAAGGTAATTGGATGACATTCCACCGAGAGGGCCCAGAGTATATATATTCATCATATGGATGGAAAAATCTCACTCTTGATCCATGTGCCTCAACACATACTTTCTGACCACTCAATGCCACATTTATAGCCACCCAGTTACGGTGTGGTGTTTCATGTCATCAAAGCATCCTTCCGGTGATGGTGATTAACATGATCTCATGGTCGAAGGAATTATGTTACTATGTATCAGAAAGCTTATAGCAAACGAACTATTGAAATGACTTGATCTTTATGCTACGCTTATCTATAGGAGTATGTCTATCATACCATTCTCCTAATGATATGATCTTGTTGTTAATAACATCTCAATGTTCATGATCGAGAAACCACGATCATCTATTAACCAACAAGCTAGTATTATAAAGAGGCTTTACTAGGGACTCTAATTTAGTTTACAAATCACACAAGTATTAATGTTTCCGGTTATACTATTATAGCATGAATGTAAACATTTATCATAAACACAAAGATATAATAATAACTACTTTTATTATTGCCTCTAGGGCATATCTCCAATAGTCTCCCACTTGCACTAGAGTCAACTAATCTATATTATATGGTAATATACCGAACACCCATGGCGGTTTGGTGCTGGTCATGTTTTGCCCTCGGGAGAGGTTTAGTCAACGGAGCCGCTGTGTGTACTTTGCAAATCTTTATGTCACCATCCTGGACATGCTCTCGAATAACGTGAAAACGTAGCTTGATGTGCTTCAGCTTCTTGTGTGACCTTGGTTCTTGCGCTTTGGCTATGGCGCCCATGTTATCACAATAGATAGACATTGGGTCCAGCGCACTTGGAACCACACCGAGCTCTGTAATGACTCCTTCATCCATATCTCCTCTTGTGAAGCCTCCGAAGCACCTATGTATTCCGATTCAGTTGAAGATCTCGCCACAACGCTTTGCTTTGCACTCCTCTAGCTAACTGTTGCACCATTCAAAGTAAATATGTATCCAGATTGAGATTTAGAATCAGCCGGATGGGTGTTCCAACTAGCATCGATGTAACCATTAACAACGAGTTGTTCATCACCTCCATAATAAAGAAGCATATCCTTAGTTCTTCTCAAGTACTTAAGGATGTTTTTGACCGCTGTCCAATGATCGACTCCTGGATCACTTTGATATCTACTAGTCAAACTAACAACATATGCAATGTCGGGTCTAGTACATGGCATGGCATACATAAGAGATCCTATGGATGAGGCATAGGGAGTCTTACTCATCCTTTCTCTATCTTCTACCGTTGCGGGACTTTGAGTTTTACTCAAGGCCGTATTGGGCAACATGGGCAAGAACCCTTCCTTACTATCTTCCATTCCAAACCTCTTCAGAACTTTGTCCAAATATGTACTCTGTACAATGATATTAGGCGTCCTGATCTATCTCTATAAATCTTTATGCCTAATATGTAAGCTGCTTCGCCAAGATCTTTCATTGAAAAACTATTATTCAAATAATCCTTGACACTATTAAGAAGGTCTACATCATTCCCAATCAACAATATGTCATCTACATATAGTATTAAGAATGCTACAGAGCTCCCACTCACTTTCTTGTAAATACAAGCTTCTCCATAAGTTTGTATAAAACCAAAACTTTTGATTACCTTATCAAAATGTTGATTCCAACTCTGGGATGCTTGCTTCAATCCATAAATGGACCGTTAAAGTTTGCATACCTTGTTAGCATCTTTAGGATCGGCAAAACCTTTGGGTTGTACCATATACAACTCTTCATCAATGTCTCCATTGAGTGTCTCCATTGAGGAACGCTGTTTTGACATCCATCTGCCATATCTCATAATCATAATATGCAGTGATTGCTAACAAAATCCTCACAGACTTTAGCTTTGCTACCGGTGAGAAAGTCTCATCGTAATCAACTCCTTGAATTTGTCAAAACCCTTTTGCGAAAAGTCAAGCTTTATAGATAGTAACATTACCATCAGCATATGTTTTCTTCTTGAAAATCCATTTGTTCTCGACAGCCTTCCGGCCATCCGGTAAGTCCACCACATTCCATACTTGGTTTTCGTACATGGATCCAATCTCGTATTTCATGGCTTCTTGCCATTTTTTTGAATCTGGGCTCATCATCGCTTCCTCGTATGTCGCAGGGTCATCGGTGTTGTCCACCAACATGACACTCATAAATGGATCATACCAATTAGGAGTGGTACAATTTTTCGTTGACCTGCGAGGTTCCGTAGTTACTTCAACCGAAGTTTCATGATCAACATCATTAGCTTCCTCTCTTATTGGTGTAGGTGCCACAGAAACTATTTCCGGTGCTGCGCTACTCTCAAGTTCGAGAGAAGGTTCAACAACCTCGTCGATTTCTACTTTCCTTCCAGTCACTTCTTTCGAGAGAAACTCCTTCTCTAGAAAGGATCCATTCTTAGCAACGAAGATTTTGCCCTCGAATCTATGATAGAAGGTATACCCAATAGTTTCCTTCGGGTATCCTATGAACACGCATTTTTCCGCTTTGGGTTCAAGCTTGTTGGGCTGTAACTTCTTTACATAAGCTTCGCAACCCGAAACTTTAAGGAACGACAATTTAGGTTTCTTCCCAAACCATAATTCATACGGTGTCATTTCAACGGATTTAGATGGTTCCCTATTTAAAGTGAATGCGGTTGTTTCTAATGCATAACCCCAAAACGATAGCGGTAAATCTGTAAGTGACATCATAGAACGAACCATATCTAAGAGAGTTCGATTACGACATTCGGATACACCATTACATTGTGGTGTTCCCGGCGGTGTCAATTGTAAAAATATTCCACATTTCTTCAAATTTTCGCCAAACTCGTAACTTAGATATTCACCTCCACAATCAGATCGTAGAAACTTAATCTTCTTGTTATGTTGATTCTTTACTTCACTTTGAAATTCATTAAACTTCTCGAAAGTTTTGGACTTATGTTTCATGAAATAGATATACCCATATCTACTCAAGTCATCCGTGAAGGTAAGAACATAGCGATAACCACCACGCGAGGCTCACTCATTGAACCACACACATCGGTATGTATGATTTCCAATAAGTCCATAGCTCGCTCCATCATACCAGAAAATGGAGTCTTAGTCATTTTACCCATCATACATGCTTCACATCTTTCAAGTGATTCAAAATCAAGTGATTCAAGAAGTCCATCAGAATGGAATTTCTTCATATGCTTCACTCCAATGTGACCAAGACGACAATGCCACATATAGGTCGAGTTATCGCTCAATTTCAAACGTTTAGCTTCAATGTTATTAATGTGTGTATTTCTACAATCGAGATTCAATAAGAATAGAACATCTATCAAAGGTGCATGTGCATAAAACATATTACTCATATAATCGAACAATCATTATTCTCGGACTTAAACAAGTAACCTCTCGCAATAAATATGATCCGTATATAATGTTCATGCTCAACACAGGCACCAAATAACAATTATTTAAGTATAAAACTAATCCCGATGGTAGATGAAGAGGTAGTGTGCTGACCGCGATCACATCAACCTTTGATCCATTTCCAACGTGCATCGTCACCTCGTTCTTCGCTAGTTTCCGTCTATTCTGCAGCACATGTTTCGAGTTACAAATATGAGCAACCGAACTAGTATCAAATACCTAGGCACTACTACGAGTACTAGTGAGATACACATCAATAACATGTATATCGGATATACCTTTCTTCTTGATGTTTTCATTCTTCAAATCCGCCAAGTACTTAGGGCAATTCTGCTTCCAGTGACCCTCTCCCTTGCAGTAAAAACACTCAGTATCAGGCTTAGGCCCAGCCTTGGTCTTCTTCGCCGGCGCGGTAACTTTCTTACCGCCCTTCTTGAAGTTTCCCTTTTTCTTAGAATTGCCTTGCTTCTTGAATTTGTTGGTCTTATTGACCATCAACACTTGGTGCTCTTTCTTGATCTCCACTTCTACAGACTTTAACATGGAGAAGAGTTCGGGCAGCGACTTGTCCATGTGTTGCATATTGTAGTTCATCACAAAGTTCTCGTAACTTGGTGGTAGTGATTGGAGTACACGGTGAATCCCCAAATAATTAGGAATCACTATACCCAAGCTTTGAAGCTTGCTTGCATGCCCAGACATCTTAAGCACGTTCTCACTGACGGAGATGCCCTCTTCCATCTTGCAGTTAAAGAACTTTTCAGAAGCCTCATAACTCTCAACTTCCGCGTGAGCCTCAAATATCATTTTGAGTTCACGGACAATATCATGTGGGTCATGGTTCTCAAACATTTTCTGAGGCTCTGATTCCAAACCATACAAGATAGCACACTGAACTGTGGAGTACTGATTCTTTCGAGCGAGGAAAACATTCTTTACCTCATCGGCAGCATCAGCTGCAGGTGGGTCACCCAGCGGTGCATCCAGCACATAGGTCAAATTACCAGCATTGAGGACAATCCTCAAGTTGCGGAACCAATCCGCGAAGTTGCTTCCATTGTTTTTCAACTTTTGTTTCTCTAGGAACGCATTAAAATTGATGGTAGGGGCCGCCATTGATATACAACATATTTGCAATAGTTTAGAATAAGTTTATGACAAATTGAGTTCTAATTAATAGTTAAATTAATCTAGGTGAACTCCCACTCAAAACAATATCCCTCACATTGTTTTAGTGATCACACGAACCAAATCCACCACATCAAAACCGATCATCATGAGAGTTGATGTAGATTCAATGGCGAACAATCAACATGTTCATCATATATACTATATGACTCATGCTTTACCTTTAGGTGATCCGTGTTGCGAGACCATGTCTGTACATGCTAGGCTCATCAAGATCAAGCCTTAGCTTCCGCATGAGCAAATCTGGCTTGCTCCCCTTGTATACACTCGCAGAATCTAACACACCCGATCATCACGTGGTGCTTCGAAACAACGAGCTTTAGCAACGGTGCTTACTAAGGATGAACACTTTATAACTTGAAATTTTGTGCTAGAGGGATCATCTTATAATGCTGATGTCGCGAACTAAGAAATACAAGATGCATAAAAGGATTAACAATACATGCAATTCAAAATATGTGATATGATATGGCTTTTGTTCTTGTGCTTCCGATCTCCATCTTCAAGCACGAACATGATCTCCATCATCACCGGCATGGCGTCAAGGTCAATGGCGCCGCTTCATGGTTGTCGTCCACCAGCATCAACTATTACAACTACTTTGAATAATAGACACGTAGGTCTTAACGGAATTTAAAAGACAACCATATGGCTGCTGTTGGTTGCCAACTTACAATAAGGAACATTGCATACATCATATATAATCACAATCATGGCCATATCACATCACAACACACCCCTGCAAAACAAAGTTAGACGCCTCTAATTATCTATGCATGTTTTACGTGGTTTGGGGCTTTCAATAAGTGTCGTTCTAACTTACGAACAAGAACCACAACGTTGATACTAGTATTGTCAACTACCCGTTGTAAATTGTATCTTCACTATGTTGGGAGAAACAGGCACCCGCAAAGCCACATATGCAATAAAAGTTGCATGTCAAGCGTGGAGCAAGTCTCATGAACGATGTCATATAAGGTTAGCCCGGGCCGCTTCATCCCACCATCCCGCAAGATGCAAAGTACACAAGAAGAAATCGACAACAAAAGCATCAATGCCCACAATGACCATTGTGTTCTACTCGTGCAACAGATCTACATATAGACATGGATCTAATACCACTGTAGGGGTTCGTAGCATGGAAAAATTCTACCGCATGCACACAAACAAGCCAAGATCTATCTACTAGATTGTAGCAATGAGTCGATAGGAGCACTCACCCTCTAAGATTCCAAAGCGGTTAACGAGAGCAGATTCTCGTGGGTGATGTAGTCGTACACTTGCCGATCTCAAGATTGCGTAGACGATCCTTCTGGCGCTGCATTCCGGCGGCAATTCTGGTCACAGGTTCGGTACTCGATGAAGACCTTCCTCTCCCTTGTTCCAGTAGGCAGCGGAGGTTGTAGTTCTCCCCTAGTGATTCCGGCAGCACGACGACATGGTGTCGGAAATAGAGGGAAGATCTCGCAGGGCTTCGCCGAAGCCGGTGCGAGTTATGGTGGATCTAGGGTTTCCGGCGATCTAGGTTTAGAAGTCCGGAGAGGAGGAGGTGGTGTCGGCGGTGGCTAGGGCGACGGCAACGAGCCGGCAGCGGCGCGAGGCGGCGGCGGCGGCTTAGCGTCGGCGACGCGGGTGGGGAGGGCTGGTTGTGTGTTCTTTGGGGCAGCCCTCCCCTCTATTTATGAGAGGGAGGGAGGCTTGAGAGAGGGGAGTTTGAATCCATACCCAAACCCAAGTTGGATAGAAGGAAGGACTCTTTCCTTCTTCCACTAGGAAACCATTGTTCCAGTTTGACTTTTCAAACCTCCTTTTTGACTTTCAATTTAGAGCTTTATTTCTCTCTCGCAAATTCCCAACCAAAGTGACTTAGGACATGATCCAATCATTCCACTTACCCATGACACATTCATGGACCATTCCCCTTCCGGTCCGGTGAACCTTCTAGAACCTCTCCGATGAAAACATCGAAATCATTCCAGAACTCCGGAATCGGACTTTTCTTATATGAATCTTATTCTCCGGACCATTCCGGATCTCCTCGTGATATCCCCGATCCCATCCGAGACTCTAAACAACATTCGGTTTCCCTACTTACATTCGATATCTACTAAACAACATCGAATCCTTAAGTGTGTCTCCCTATGGTTCGTGAATTATGTGGACATGACCGAGACACTTCTCCGATCAATAACCAATAGAGGAATCTGGAAATTCATATGGCTACCACATATTTCTACGATTACTTTGCGATCGAATGAACCACTTACATACGATACCAATTTCCCTTTGTCTCGTGATAGTTTACTTATCCGAGGTTTGATCGTCGGTAGCTCTGCATACCTAGTTCAACCTCGTTACCGATAAGTACTCTTTTATCGTTCTCGTGATATGTG
Organism: Avena atlantica; assembly: GCA_910589765.1. Classification (NCBI taxonomy): domain Eukaryota; kingdom Viridiplantae; phylum Streptophyta; class Magnoliopsida; order Poales; family Poaceae; genus Avena; species Avena atlantica. Next base: position 116,523,430 of record OU342735.1, read on the forward strand.
ATCCCTTGTGAGCTAGTCACATGCTTTTAAGATAATTGGATGACATTCCACCGAGATGGCCCAGAGTATATCTATCCGTCATATGGATGGACAAATCCCACTCTTGATCCATGTGCCTCAACACATACTTTCCGAACACTCAATGCCACCTTTATAGCCACCCAGTTACGGTGTGGTGTTTGATGTCATCAAAGCATCCTTTCGGTGATGGTGATTAACATGATCTCATGGTCGAAGGAATTAGGTTACTATGTATCCAAAAGCTTATAGCAAACGAACTATTGAATAGACTTGATCTTTTTTGCTACGCTTATCTACAGGAGTATGTCCATCATACCATTCTCCTAATGATATGATCTTGTTGTTAATAACATCTCAATATTCATGATCGAGAAACCACGATCATCTATTAACCAACAAGCTAATATTATAAAGAGGCTTTACCATGGACTCTAATTTAGTTTACAAATCACACAAATATTAATGTTTCCGGTTAATACTATTATAGCATGAATGTAAACATGTATCATAAACACAAAGATATAATAATAACTACTTTTATTATTGCCTCTAGGGCATATCTCCAACAATATGTGCCTCCACTGCACCCCGCAACTCAAATTTCAACCCCTTGATAAACTGTGGTATGAAAAAATTTGTGTCGTAGTTTGGGTTAAACATCGACACTTGGTACACCAATTTCTGAAACTCCTGAATGTACTCTTCGACTGTACCACTTTGTTTGAGCTGCAACAGAGCTTTCATGAACTTTCGCTGGTCATCTCCCCCAAATTCTGCTTCAATTGTCGTGATGAACTATGGCCAGCCTCGCAGTTCATGTCTCTATTTGTATGCATACAACCAGATCGTTGCATTTCCATCCAAATGAAGTGTGGCTGTTGTCATCCAGAGAGCAGGGCTGATGTTGAAAACTCTAAAATAATCCAGGCATTGATCTCGCCAGATGCGCGGATGCTCGCCTGAGAATCGAGGAAAATTCATCTTAGGCATTTGTTGTCTACCCCGACCTTCAGAGTTCCCATGGAAATGTCTACTGCCACCTACGCCAACAAATTCACCGCCACCAGCGCTGCCCAGTCTACCGCCGCCTGCGCCCCCAAACTCACTGCTAGCAGCGCCGCCCGGTCTACCGCCACCTGCGCCTCCAGAACCGCCACCACCTCCACCCAGACAGCCCTCTGAACCCCGCTCCGCCTCTACTGTGCCCGCGCTCAAGGACGCGTGTAACACCCTCAGAATCGGACCTATGCAAGTTTTAGCGAAAACCCGCCAAACCCGCATAGAAACGATTCAAAGGTGCCCACCAGGCACTTTCGTGCGGGTGGAAAACGAAGTAATAACATTACACAACAGTCCTCGAAGGGACCCACAGAACAGATATATATATACAACAGCGACTCAATGAGTCAAGAATACAGATATAAGGTACAAAGATCCAAAGCACCTTGAAATTGATAGAGCGTCCGACTACGGACAAGATGCAAATGGGGCTAAGAGCCCTGAAGAATAACCAATGGCGTCCATAACCCTGCCCAGGCCAAGCCGGAAGGGTAACCCTGCTAACGGCGTCGATCTCAAAACCTGCTTAAACAAAAGGGGTGCCGACAAAGGGCAAAGGAAAAAGAGGAGCGTCAGTACTGAGGCCAGTACACGGCGAGGCTAGAATTCGGCGGTCCTCGCCTACATAGGAATGGTGGACTGAAGCGGCAGCGGCAGCATGCACTAAACAACCTATAGAGACTCGATACAACTGGCGGCAAAACAGAGAGGGGTAAGAAGGACCTATTCGGAACCAACCTGATTCTATCATCAAACAAACCCATCCTGGCGTTTCCCCCTCGAGACCAAACGAGGAAGTCAACCGAGGAACTCACACAGTTGGCAGTTTTATTTATTCAGTTATAGTTGCGGCACTTTACTAGTCAGGTTTAGATAATCGTCCTGATAAAGTAAGAAGTGGGCACTTTTAGTTAACCATTCCGTTATAGTGGTAGCACTTACTAATCAGATATGAATAGCATGAGATAACCCTTAAACCCAGCAGTTGTTGGTACTTTTATTCAGCCAATTCGTTGTAGTTGCAATACTTACTAGTCAGGTACAATGGTCGCAAGCGACAATCCATTCAAGCAATTGTGGGCAGTATTAATTAGCCATTCCATTATAGTGAAGCTGATTACTAGTCATTATAAAGTCAAATTTATAGCAATAAACTTTAGTTATGCTTGTCTATGATCGAGATACTGTGCTCCAAGTCGTCCATATCCGCGGACACGGCTTTCAGAAAGTTTTACCCGGCCGGGGTGCACCAATAGCAACACACGCTCGATCAACCTCGGAAAAACCAACTCAAAACCCAACGAGGCTTTCACGACTGAACAATCACAGGATTCAGAAATATTTCAGGGGGCCACCCCTCAAGTAGATCCCGCATGGAAGCCAGCTGACTCCGAGACGGACTCAAGGTTTGGGTAGACGGCTGTGAACGACTGGGAACCCGAAAGTGTGGCTGGGCTTGTCGACACCGCGGAATCGTGTCCCGATCCTAAACAGTACAGTGTGCTCCTCGCACAATCGTAAATACATAAGTAGCATGGTATAAGTACAGGATCGTAAATAAAACCTCAAACTAGTTTGTGGCCCCAAGAAATAAGACTGAATCAAGCTCTGGCTCAGGGGGGTCCCATATACCTCCCGGATGTGGATAGCGCGATAAATCAAGGAACAGGTATCAAGTACTCGGGGTCCTACGGGACACAAGTGGGCGTTCGGAAACCAAATATTTTCTATCACCCACCGATGCCTCTGCTTACTTCAATTTTAGTTGTTAAACAGGAATTGAAGTGAACGATAAGTAAAACTATGATCATCTCCAACATCAACATGCGGCAAGGCTCCAACAACTGTGGCATTTGACGACACGCAACAGCACTTGAGCAAGCGACTACGACGCGCAAGTCCAACTATCTACCAAACAACAGGTAATAGGATGTGTCCAAGGCAATATAGGGCTGCACGGTATATCACAGGTACGGAAACTAAAGCATCGCAACACAGATAGCAATAGATCAGCAGGAGGGAATAAAGACTATAAAAGTAAGATAGGTAGAAAGGGGGAGATGCTCGCCTGAAAACATTGTCGAAGGTTCATCCGAAGATCGGGGCGAAGCTCTCATCAACTCAACGGTCTTATCCGCGAAGAAGCAAAACACTAGAAGAAACACCGGATGCAATATTTAATACAACGGCAGAAGATCGGCGTGATGCATGAATGATGCATGACATGGCAAAGGTGCAATGCGATTAGGTCATATTAAACGGAACCGGGGTCCCGACAATTATTCAGGTGGTTCAAGTTATTTAGAACCCCGCAAATTAAATGTTGCATTAACAAGGCAAAAGATGGCACCGGTTCGCTACACAAATTAAAATGAGGCCGATATGAGACTAGATTTGCCCGCATATGGGCCCCATATTTAAATATTAGGTGAATCGGTATAAGGCCCCCAAACCACAGATATGCATGCGAGTATGACAATTTAATATGCACAAGTTGTATTATATTATAAAGATAGGGTTTCGGGGAGGGTTCACACGTTAGGGGTCTCGACGATCTTGGGGTTCCGGGGTTCGGGGTCGGGGTCCAGGGTTCGACGGGTTCGGCCTCGACGGGAACATTCTCGGACTCCGGGGTCGTTCTCGGATATCGGGGGGGGTAGATCTTGTCGCATTCGCGGAGGGGACCCTGGTTCGGCGTCCGGGGAGCCGAACTTGGGTCGGTGTCGGGCGCATCGGCTTCTTCCGGGTCGGTGCCTTTCTTGTCATCGCGAAGGTCTTGTCGAGTCCACCAAGTCGGGTCGGTCTTGGCTTCGGGGTGCAGAACTTGGTGTCCGGGGCGAAGCACTCGGCGTTCTCGAGGGAGTACTTGTCGTTCCGGGCCCTCGATGAATCTTGGCGTCCGAGAAGAAGATCATGTCGTATCCGTGTCGTCGACCTGGGTGTTCTGGGGCATTCTCGGTGTTCCGCGGTGAAGGCTAGTCGTCTTGGTGCCGAGCTTGGCGGTCATCGGGTTTCATGCGGATGCCTCGGTGTTCCGGGATGGTGAACTCGTTGTCCCAACGGATCGGTTCCCTTGTGGTAGATCGTCTCCATGGGGTCCTTGTCTGTGGTCCTACGGGTGTCTCCGGGTTGTCCATCGTGGGGCGATGTAGATCTTGGCCGCTGTCGACGCTCACGTGCGGGGACAAAACGCAGGAGACTGGCAGCCCGCGGGGAGCCCGACGATGAACCGTAGCGGGAAGGTGATGGCGGGCTTGGGCGGCTAGGAGGCCGGCACGAAGGAGACCGTCGCGGGGCAGCGGGGTCGCGCAGAGAACGACCTGCAGGCGGCGGCGCCGGCGGGAGGGGCGGCAGGCGCGGAGGCAGGCTTGCGAGGGGCAGGCGGCACGGGGCGGTGGAGCGGGCGGAGGTGGTTCTGGGGGAGGCGGCGGTGGAGCTGCGGTGTAGGGAGGAGCGGTGCCGGCGGCGCGAGCTTGGTGGAGGCGAGGGGCAGAGGACGCGGACGGCGGCAGGCCTGACGGGCGGAGCGGCGCTGTGGGGCGCGCGCGGCGGCGCCAGGGAAGGGGCGCGGCCGGAGATGGTGGGGAGCGGCGACGGCGGCGCGAGGTGGGGCGGGGAGGCTCGGATGCCTGCGCGGGGGAGAGGGCGAGCCGGGGCGGCGAACGCGCGGGAGGAGGGAGCTCGTCGGCGCGGGGTCGTCGTCGGCCAGGGGAGGAGCGGGGCTCCTGCGCGCGAGGCGGAGGCGAGGGCGGTCTCGAGCGGAGAGGCGGTAGGCGGGCTAGGCGCGGCGGCCGCGGAGGAGAGCCGGCGCGGAGCGTCGCGGCGGGCCGGGCGCGCCGGCGGGGCCTGGGCGGCGGAGCACGCGTGAGCGGCGGAAGAGAGGAGGAAGAAGGGAGAGAGGAAGGGAGGAGGCCGCGGGGTGGGGCCGGGCAGGTAGGACCAGGGGACAGGGGCCACACGGTGGGGACACGGTGGGGACGCGGGGAGGGAAAGCGCATGGGTCCCGCGTGGGCCACGTGTGCTGGGGGGAGGGCTGTGTGGGGTGGGTCCAGAGGGTCAGTGGGGGAGAGAGAGGAAGGGTAGATAGGTCTGGGGTGAGAAAAGGAGAGAGGGTGGGATGGTGGATTGCTGAGGTGGCAGGTGGGTAGGTTTTGGGTGAGAGGGGGAGGTGGCACGATTTGGTTGGTGGGTAGATTAGTATTGGGTGGTTTTAGGATTCAGGTTGGGCTGTTTTACATGTGTGTGTTTGTTTGGTTCTCTCTAATTTAAAACAAGACCATTTTACAAACAGTTTTTAGACAAACAAAAATGTCGGATGCGATCGGGGTTTTGGGTTTGAAAATAAGAGGGTTATTTGTATAAACCAAAACTAGGCTTTTCAAATAATGCAGACAAACAATGCATGATGACGTCGATGCAATGCACAAAAACAACGCGATTTTCTAGTAGTGGTTTTGCGGGATGCCACAATTCGACACCACTAACAATGGATCTCGCCCTCGAGATCCGCCTCATGGTACCGGAAAGAAGGTCGGTGATTTGCGTCTTCTCGCTTCGTGTAGATCCTCGCGACACCACTAACAAGAGGTCGTTGTCCGTGATCGTCGAGAGAACACTCCGGAAACAAAAGGTTGAAGGTAGAGGTATCAACAAATAAAGCCACCCCTAACTTCGAGGGAAAGAGGGAACCGATGCATTCTCATCCACTTCCATGTACAAAAGCGAATAGAAGGGGTAGTCGGCATGGGGGCCAATCCATCACGCACCCAAACTATTACTCCGCACAATCAGTAGAAAAGAGTGCAACCATTCTCGGAATTAGACTAAAGATCTCGACAAGCGAGGCTCGGAAACAAAGGAGGGCTGCAGACTCTGCATCGGATCTGGCGTAGAGGATATCGTCGTGTCGGAAAACACCGGAAGGCACAAACAAGGAACAAAGAATGGTAGCACCGTAGACGGATCCCTCAGGCAGCTCGAACACCGGGTGGTAGGACACCGTTATCGGAGGAGGAAGCAAAACCCTGAAGGTACGACGGAAACCCAACCACGAGAAATCCTGGACTTGAAGAAAAGATAAGAGAGCGGATTCAAAACGCGTAGAGATAAGAGGAGAATAGCAGAGGGGTAAGGAGTAAAAGCAGACCTAACCAGAACTATCCAACCGAATTTTTTTTTTGCAAAAATAGTTTTGACACTCTACTTCGGCCGTTAGCTAGGTTATCCTACAGGCTGGACTTGTGGGGTATCGCAACTGCTGAGCTCTGATACCACTCTGTAACACCCTCAGAATCGGACCTATGCAAGTTTTAGCGAAAACCCGCCAAACCCGCATAGAAACGATTCAAAGGTGCCCACCAGGCACTTTCGTGCGGGTGGAAAACGAAGTAATAACATTACACAACAGTCCTTGATGGGACCCACAGAACAGATATATATACAACAGCGACTCAATGAGTCAAGAATACAGATATAAGGTACAAAGATCCAAAGCACCTTGAAATTGATAGAGCGTCCGGCTACGGACAAGATGCAAATGGGGCTAAGAGCCCTGAAGAATAACCAATGGCGTCCATAACCCTGCCCAGGCCAAGCCGGAAGGGTAACCCTGCTAACGGCGTCGATCTCAAAACCTGCTTAAACAAAAGGGGTGCCGACAAAGGGCAAAGGAAAAAGAGGAGCGTCAGTACTGAGGCCAGTACACGGCGAGGCTAGAATTCGGCGGTCCTCGCCTACATAGGTATGGTGGACTGAAGCGGCAGCGGCAGCATGCACTAAACAACCTATAGAGACTCGATACAACTGGCGGCAAAACAGAGAGGGGTAAGAAGGACCTATTCGGAACCAACCTGATTCTATCATCAAACAAACCCATCCTGGCGTTTCCCCCTCGAGACCAAACGAGGAAGTCAACCGAGGAACTCACACAGTTGGCAGTTTTATTTATTCAGTTATAGTTGCGGCACTTTACTAGTCAGGTTTAGATAATCGTCCTGATAAAGTAAGCAGTGGGCACTTTTAGTTAACCATTCCGTTATAGTGGCAGCACTTACTAATCAGATATGAATAGCATGAGATAACCCTTAAACCCAGCAGTTGTTGGTACTTTTATTCAGCCAATTCGTTGTAGTTGCAATACTTACTAGTCAGGTACAATGGTCGCAAGCGACAATCCATTCAAGCAATTGTGGGCAGTATTAATTAGCCATTCCATTATAGTGAAGCTGATTACTAGTCATTATAAAGTCAAATTTATAGCAATAAACTTTAGTTATGCTTGTCTATGATCGAGATACTGTGCTCCAAGTCGTCCATATCCGCGGACACGGCTTTCAGAAAGTTTTACCCGGCCGGGGTGCACCAATAGCAACACACGCTCGATCAACCTCGGAAAAACCAACTCAAAACCCAACGAGGCTTTCACGACTGAACAATCACAGGATTCAGAAATATTTCAGGGGGCCACCCCTCAAGTAGATCCCGCATCGAAGCCAGCTGACTTCGAGACGGACTCAAGGTTTGGGTAGACGGCTGTGAACGACTGGGAACCCGAAAGTGTGGCTGGGCTTGTCGACACCGCGGAATCGTGTCCCGATCCTAAACAGTACAGTGTGCTCCTCGCACAATCGTAAATACATAAGTAGCATGGCATAAGTACAGGATCGTAAATAAAACCTCAAACTAGTTTGTGGCCCCAAGAAATAAGACTGAATCAAGCTCTGGCTCAGGGGGGTCCCATATACCTCCCGGATGTGGATAGCGCGATAAATCAAGGAACAGGTATCAAGTACTCGGGGTCCTACGGGACACAAGTGGGCGTTCGGAAACCAAATATTTTCTATCACCTACCGATGCCTCTGCTTACTTCAATTTTAGTTGTTAAACAGGAATTGAAGTGAACGATAAGTAAAACTATGATCATCTCCAACATCAACATGCGGCAAGGCTCCAACAACTGTGGCATTTGACGACACGCAACAACACTTGAGCAAGCGACTACGACGCGCAAGTCCAACTATCTACCAAACAACAGGTAATAGGATGTGTCCAAGGCAATATAGGGCTGCACGGTATATCACAGGTACGGAAACTAAAGCATCGCAACACAGATAGCAATAGATCAGCAGGAGGGAATAAAGACTATAAAAGTAAGATAGGTAGAAAGGGGGAGAGGCTCGCCTGAAAACATTGTCGAAGGTTCATCCGAAGATCGGGGCAAAGCTCACATCAACTCAACGGTCTTATCCGCGAAGAAGCAAAACACTATAAGAAACACCGGATGCAATATTTAATACAACGGCAGAAGATCGGCGTGATGCATGACATGGCAAAGGTGCAATGCGATTAGGTCATATTAAACGGAACCGGGGTCCCGACAATTATTCAGGTGGTTCAAGTTATTTAGAACCCCGCAAATTAAATGTTGCATTAACAAGGCAAAAGATGGCACCGGTTCGCTACACAAATTTAAATGAGGCCGATATGAGACTAGATTTGCCCGCATATGGGCCCCATATTTAATTATTAGGTGAATCGTCATAAGGCCCCCAAACCACAGATATGCATGCGAGTATGACAATTTAATATGCACAAGTTGTATTATATTATAAAGATAGGGTTTCGGGGAGGGTTCACACGTTAGGGGTCTCGACGATCTTGGGGTTCCGGGGTTCGGGGTCGGGGTCCAGGGTTCGACGGGTTCGGCCTCGACGGGAACATTCTCGGACTCCGGGGTCGTTCTCGGATATCGGGGGGGTAGATCTTGTCGCATTCGCGGAGGGGACCCTGGTTCGGCGTCCGGGGAGCCGAACTTGGGTCGGTGTCGGGCGCATCGGCTTCTTCCGGGTCGGTGCCTTTCTTGTCATCGCGAAGGTCTTGTCGAGTCCCCCAAGTCGGGTCGGTCTTGGCTTCGGGGTGCAGAACTTGGTGTCCGGGGCGAAGCACTCGGCGTTCTCGAGGGAGTACTTGTCGTTCCGGGCCCTCGATGAATCTTGGCGTCCGAGAAGAAGATCATGTCGTATCCGTGTCGTCGACCTGGGTGTTCTGGGGCATTCTCGGTGTTCCGCGGTGAAGGCTAGTCGTCTTGGTGCCGAGCTTGGCGGTCATCGGGTTTCATGCGGATGCCTCGGTGTTCCGGGATGGTGAACTCGTTGTCCCAACGGATCGGTTCCCTTGTGGTAGATCGTCTCCATGGGGTCCTTGTCTGTGGTCCTACGGGTGTCTCCGGGTTGTCCATCGTGGGGCGATGTAGATCTTGGCCGCTGTCGACGCTCACGTGCGGGGACAAAACGCAGGAGACTGGCAGCCCGCGGGGAGCCCGACGATGAACCGTAGCGGGAAGGTGACGGCGGGCTTGGGCGGCTAGGAGGCCGGCACGAAGGAGACCGTCGCGGGGCAGCGGGGTCGCGCAGAGAACGACCTGCAGGCGGCGGCGCCGGCGGGAGGGGCGGCAGGCGCGGAGGCAGGCTTGCGAGGGGCAGGCGGCACGGGGCGGTGGAGCGGCCGGAGGTGGTTCTGGGGGAGGCAGCGGTGGAGCTGCGGTGGAGGGAGGAGCGGTGCCGGCGGCGCGAGCTTGGTGGAGGCGAGGGGCGGAGGACGCGGACGGCGGCAGGCCTGACGGGCGGAGCGGCGCTGTGGGGCGCGCGCGGCGGCGCCAGGGAAGGGGCGCGGCTGGAGATGGTGGGGAGCGGCGACGGCGGCGCGAGGTGGGGCGGGGAGGCTCGGATGCCTGCGCGGGGGAGAGGGCGAGCCGGGGCGGCGAACGCGCGGGAGGAGGGAGCTCGTCGGCGCGTGTGGCATCCCGCAAAACCACTACTAGAAAATCGCGTTTAATTTGTGCATTGCATCGTCATCTTCATGCATTGTTTGTCTGCATTATTTGAAAAGCCCAATTTTGATTATACAAATACCCCTCTTTATTTTAAAGGGCGAAACCCCGAGTGTAACGGATGTTTTGTTTCACCCAAAAACTATTTGCAAAGTGGTTCTGTTTTAAATTAAAGAGGTCCAAACAAACACAAACATTAAAACAGCCCCCTCTAAATCCTAGTCCCACCAAATCCTATCCTACCCACCAATCTCAGCTCGCCACCTCACCCTCTCACCCAAAACCTACCCACCCTGCCACCTCACCTATCCTTCCTTTTCCCCCCTCTCTCTCTTTTCTCACCCAGCCGCCCCCTAACCCTCTCTCTCTACCGCTGGCCCACACAGCCCTCCACTCCCTCACCAACCCCGCCAGCCACGCGCCCCCACCTGGCCGCTGACCCCTGGGCCCCATGCGCCCCACAAACTCCCTCCCCTGGCCACTCCCCACACCCCCACCGCGCCCCACGCGGGACCCACCACGCGCGGCCTCTCTCTCTCCCGCACCCTTCTTCCTCCCCGCGTCCGCCACCCTCGCCACCCTTGCTCCTCCCACCCGCGTCAGCCCCGCCGTCCGCCGGCCCCTACCCGCCGGAGCGCCGCCTGCCAGCGCCGTCCCGCCCCGTGGCCGAGGCCGCCTCTCCCTGGCGCGCGCCGCTAGAGCCCGCCGCCGCCCGTCGCTCCCTCGCCTCCCCGAGCCTAGCGGCCACCGTCTCCCCGCCCCTGCCGCGCCGCGCTCCGCCAGCGAGCCACGCCGGCCCGCCGCGAGCTCGCCCCTGTCCACCATCCCGCCACCACCCTCGTCCCCGACGCCGGTGCGCGGCCGCCTCCAGCACCCTCGCCTCGCCCCCTGCGCGCGCCGCCGCTCCCGCCGCCGCTCGCCGCCGCCCCCAGGCCTCTCGCGCGCGCCTTCCCCGAGCCGCGGCCCCCTCGCCGCCGGTTCCCCTTCCCCGCCGGCGCCCCTCTGCCTCGAGGCCGCCGCTCCCCTGTGCGCGTGCGTGCCCCCGCCGCCGGCCAGCTGCGCTTCCCCGCCGCTCGTGCTCGCCAGAGCCGCCCCGCGTCGCCCTCCCTGCAGCAGCCCCGTGAGGCCCCACCTCGCCGCCCGTTCTCCTCCAACCTCGCTGGCGCCGCCGTCCTCCTCACCCTGAGGCCCCCACCGTCGGACCTTGCTCCTTCCCCGAGCCGCGGTCTCCAGTAGCATCCTCAACCTGGCCGTGTCTCGTTGACCTTCGGCTTGAACCAAGACCGCGACAAGATTGCCGTCAGGGAACCTCAAGATCCCCGGTCAAACCTGATGAACCCTCAGAGCCGGAACCTCATGATCTACGTCACGGAGTCCGAAGATCAAGACCGATCCCGGAGCCCGATCCGAAGACCACATGGGCGACAAGTTCACCTTCCCGGAGTCGGACCCGAAGACGCCGTGACCCGGACGCCGAGACCCCAAACCCCGATGAACCACGATCCCCACGGCAGGACAACGAGGACTTCGAAGTGGAATCGACAAGATCTACCCGGGCGCGCCAAGTTCCCCGACCAAGACCCCGGAGCGACAAGTACTCCGTCCCGGACACCAAGTGCTTCACCCGTATGCCAAGACCGAACCGACACGAGAATCCGACAAGTTCGACACCGGCTAGGGCGAGTCCGATGCCCCGACGCCAGACCAAGTACGCCCCCCCCCCCCCCGGAACGCCAAGGACCCCGCGAGAGTCGACAAGACCGGCAACATGACCCGAAGACCCGGATGCGCCAAGACCTACCCCTTTTATCCGAGAACGTCTCCGTCGAACCCTGGACCCCGAGACCGACCCCGAACCCCGGAATCCCAAGATCGTCGAGCCCCTATGTGTGAACCTCTTATCCGAGAACCCTATTTTATAATATAATACAAATTGCTGCATATTGAATCATTCATCTCGCATGCATATCTGTGGTTTGGGGGCCTTATGCCGATTCACCTGATAATAAATATGGGGCCCATATGCGGGCAAATCTAGTCTCATATCGGCCTCATTTAAACTTGTGTAGCGAACCGGTATCTTATCTTGCCTTGTTAAAACAACATTTAAACTGCGGGGGTTCTAAACAACTGGAACCATTTAATTAATTGTCGGGACCCCGGTTCCGCTTAATATGACCTAAATGCATCGCACCTTTGTCATGTCATCCATCATGCATGCATCATGCCGATCTTCTGCCGCTTTAATAAATATTGCATCCGGTGTTTCTTCTAGTGGTTTGGTTCTTCGCGGATAAGGCCGTTGAGTCGATGTGAGCTTCGCCCCGATCTTCGGGGAAAACCTTCGACAATGTTTTCAGGCGAGCATCTCCCCCCTTTCTACCTATCTTACTTTTATAGTATTTACTTCCCTCCTGTTGATCTATTGCTATCTGTGTTGCGATGCTCTAGTTTTCCGTACCCGTGATATCCCTTGCAGCCTATATTGCCTCGGACACATCCTATTACCTGTTGTTTGGTAGATAGTTGGACTTGCGCGCCGTAGTTGCTTGCTCAAGTGCTGATGTGTGTCGTCATATGCCACAGTTGCTGATGTATTGCCGCATGATGTTGATGTTGGAGATGATCTTAGTTTTACTTATTGTTCGCTTTAATTTCTGTTTAACAACTAAAATTGAAATAAGCAGAGGCATCGGTGGGTGATAGATAATATTTGGTTTCTGAACGCCTACTTGTGTCCCGTAAGACCCCGAGTACTTGATACCTGTTCCTTGATTTATCGCGCTATCCACATCCGGGAGGTATATGAGACCCCCCTGAGCCAGAGCCTGATTCAGTCTTATTTCTTGGGGCCACAAACTAGTTTGAGGTTTTATTTACGATCATGTACTTATGCCATGCTACTTTCTGTATTTAAATTGTGCGAGGAGCACACTGTACTGTTTAGGATCGGGACACGATTCCGCGGTGTCGACAAGCCCAGCCACACTTTCGGGTTCCCAGTCGTTCACAGCCGTATTACCCAAACCTTGAGCCCGTCTCGGAGTCAGCTGGCTTCGTTGCGGGATCTACTTAAGGGGTGGCCCCCTGAAATATTTCTGAATCCTGTGATTGTTCAGTCGTGAAAGCCTCGTTGGGTTTTGAGTTGGTTTTTCCGAGGTTGATCGAGCGTGTGTTGCTATTGGTGCACCCCGGCCGGGTAAAACTTTCTGAAAGCCGTGTCCGCGGATATGGACGACTTGGAGCACAGTATCTCGATCATAGACAAGCATAACTAAAGTTTATTTGTTGTAAATTTGACTTATAATGACTAGTAATCAGCTTCACTATAACGGAATGACTAAATAATACTGCCCACCATTGCTTGTTTTATGTGTCGCTTGCGACCATTGCACCTGACTAGTAAGTATTGCAACTACAACAAAATGGCTGAATAAAAGTACCAACAAATGCTGGGTTTTGGGTTATCTCATGATAATTGTATCTGACTAGTAAGTGTTGCCACTATATCGGAATGATTAACTAAAAGTGCCCACTGCTTACTTTATCAGGATGAATGTCTAAACCTGACTAGTAATTGCTGCAACGATAACTGAATAAATAAAACTGCCCACTGTGTGAGTTCCTCGGTTGACTTCCTCGTTGGTCTCGAGGGGGAAACGCCAGGACGGGTTTGTTTGGTGTTAGCTTCAGGTTGGATCCGAATAGGTCTTTCTTACCCCTCACTGATTGCCGCCAGTTGTATCGAGTCTCTATAGGTTGTATAGTGCATGCTGCCGCTGCCGCTCAGTCCACCATACCTATGTAGGCGAGGACCGCCGAATTCTAGCCTCGCCGTGTACTGGCCTCAGTACTGACGCTCCTTCTTTGTTTTTCTGCTTTGCCCGTTGCCGGCACCCCTTTTGTTAAGCAGGTTTTGAGATCGACGCCGTTAGCAGGGTTACCCTTCCGGCTTGGCCTGGGCAGGGTTATGGACGCCATTGGTTATTCTTCAGGGCTCTTAGCCCCATTTGCATCTTGTCCGTAGCTGGACGCTCCATCGTTTTCAAGGTGATTTGGGTCTTTGTATATTATATATGTATTCTTGACTCCTTGAGTCGCTGTTATATATATTTGTTCTGTGGGTCCCATCGAGGACTGTTGTGTAATGTTATTACTTCGTTTTCCACCCGCACGAAAGTGCCTGGTGGGCACCTTTGAATCGTTTCTATGCGGGTTTGGTGAATTTTGTCCAAACTTGCATAGGTCCGATTCTGAGGGTGTTACAGAGTGGTATCAGAGCTCAGCAGTTGCGATACCCCACAAGTCCAGCCTGTAGGATAACCTAGCTAACGGCCGAAGTAGAGTGTCAAAACTATTTTGCAAAACCGGTTGGATAGTTCTGGTTAGGTCTGATTTTACTCCTTACCCCTCTGCTGTTCTCCTCTTACCTCTACGTGTTTTGAATCCGCTCTCTTCTCTTTCTTCGAGTCCAGGATTTCTCGTGGTTGGGTTTCCGTCGTACCTTCAGGATTTCGCTTTCTTCCTTTTGTAACGGAGGTTCCACGATCATAAATCTGCAACTTGTCTGTTGTATCCTTCATCCAATCTTTTGTTCTTGAGCTCTTTATCCATGTGTGCTCCTTGCTGGATATCAGTGTCGTTGAAAAACATATGAGAAGGACGAGCTTTGGTGAAGTTGGGGTTAACCTTGAGCATGTGTTGTTCATGCCAATGGAACCACCGCGAAACCTAATCAGTGTGTCTTTCATACGATTTTTGCTGGCAACACTCCCTTGTTTCCGAACCTCGCTTGTCGAGATCTTCAGTCTAATTCCGAGAGTTGGTTGCATATCCGTCTATTCGCGTGCAGAGTAATGGTTTGAGTGCGGGATGGAGTAGCTACCCTACCACTGCTCTTATCATTCGCTCTTGCACGTTGAATCAGGGGATCCGGCAGTTTACTCCGTCCATGGAAGTTAGAGGTGGCGTTATCGTTTGATACCTCTACCTTCGTCCTTTGTTTCTCCGGAGTGTTCTCTCGACGATCAGGAACAACGACCCTTTGTTGGTGGTGTCGCCGTTTTCAAGATGGACGAGGAACTCTTGTTAGTGGTGTCGCGAGGATCTACACGAAGCGAGAAGACGCAGATCGCCGACCATCCTTCCGGTACCATGAGGCGGATCTCGAGGGCGAGATCCATTGTTAGTGGTGTCAAATTGTGGCATCCCGCAAAACCACTACTAGAAAATCGCGTTTAATTTGTGCATTGCATCGTCATCTTCATGCATTGTTTGTCTGCATTATTTGAAAAGCCCAATTTTGATTATACAAATACCCCTCTTTATTTTAAAGGGCGAAACCCCGAGTGTAACGGATGTTTTGTTTCACCCAAAAACTATTTGCAAAGTGGTTCTGTTTTAAATTAAAGAGGTCCAAACAAACACAAACATTAAAATAGCCCCCTCTAAATCCTAGTCCCACCAAATCCTATCGTACCCACCACTCTCAGCTCGCCACCTCACCCTCTCACCCAAAACCTACCCACCCTGCCACCTCACCTATCCTTCCTTTTCCCCCTCTCTCTCTTTTCTCACCCAGCCGCCCCCTAACCCTCTCTCTGCCGCTGGCCCCCACAGCCCTCCACTCCCTCACCAACCCCGCCAGCCACGCGCCCCCACCTGGCCGCTGACCCCTGGGCCCCACGCGCCCCACAAACTCCCTCCCCTGGCCACTCCCCACACCCCCACCGCGCCCCACGCGGGACCCACCACGCGCGGCCTCTCTCTCTCCCGCACCCTTCTTCCTCCCCGCGTCCGCCACCCTCGCCACCCTTGCTCCTCCCACCCGCGTCAGCCCCGCCGTCCGCCGGCCCCTACCCGCCGGAGCGCCGCCTGCCAGCGCCGTCCCGCCCCGTGGCCGAGGCCGCCTCTCCCTGGCGCGCGCCGCTAGAGCCCGCCGCCGCCCGTCGCTCCCTCGCCTCCCCGAGCCCAGCGGCCACCGTCTCCCCGCCCCTGCCGCGCCGCGCTCCGCCAGCGAGCCACGCCGGCCCGCCGCGAGCTCGCCCCCGTCCACCATCCCGCCACCACCCTCGTCCCCGACGCCGGTGCGCGGCCGCCTCTAGCACCCTCGCCTCGCCCCCTGCGCGCGCCACCGCTCCCGCCGCCGCTCGCCGCCGCCCCCAGGCCTCTCGCGCGCGCCTTCCCCGAGCCGCGGCCCCCTCGCCGCCGGTTCCCCTTCCCCGCCGGCGCCCCTCTGCCTCGAGGCCGCCGCTCCCCTGTGCGCGTGCGTGCCCCCGCCGCCGGCCAGCTGCGCTTCCCCGCCGCTCGTGCTCGCCAGAGCCGCCCCGCGTCGCCCTCCCTGCAGCAGCCCCGTGAGGCCCCACCTCGCCGCCCGTTCTCCTCCAACCTCGCCGGCGCCGCCGTCCTCCTCACCCTGAGGCCCCCACCGTCGGACCTTGCTCCTTCCCCGAGCCGCGGTCTCCAGTAGCATCCTCAACCTGGCCGTGTCTCGTTGACCTTCGGCTTGAACCAAGACCGCGACAAGATTGCCGTCAGGGAACCTCAAGATCCCCGGTCAAACCTGATGAACCCTCAGAGCCGGAACCTCATGATCTACGTCACGGAGTCCGAAGATCAAGACCGATCCCGGAGCCCGATCCGAAGACCACATGGGCGACAAGTTCACCTTCCCGGAGTCGGACCCGAAGACGCCGTGACCCGGACGCCGAGACCCCGAACCCCGATGAACCACGATCCCCACGGCAGGACAACGAGGACTTCGAAGTGGAATCGACAAGATCTACCCGGGCGCGCCAAGTTCCCCGACCAAGACCCCGGAGCGACAAGTACTCCGTCCCGGACACCAAGTGCTTCACCCGTATGCCAAGACCGAACCGACACGAGAATCCGACAAGTTCGACACCGGCTAGGGCGAGTCCGATGCCCCGACGCCAGACCAAGTACGCCCCCCCCCCCCCCCGGAACGCCAAGGACCCCGCGAGAGTCGACAAGACCGGCAACATGACCCGAAGACCCGGATGCGCCAAGACCTACCCCTTTTATCCGAGAACGTCTCCGTCGAACCCTGGACCCCGAGACCGACCCCGAACCCCGGAATCCCAAGATCGTCGAGCCCCTATGTGTGAACCTCTTATCCGAGAACCCTATTTTATAATATAATACAAATTGCTGCATATTGAATCATTCATCTCGCATGCATATCTGTGGTTTGGGGGCCTTATGCCGATTCACCTGATAATAAATATGGGGCCCATATGCGGGCAAATCTAGTCTCATATCGGCCTCATTTAAACTTGTGTAGCGAACCGGTATCTTATCTTGCCTTGTTAAAACAACATTTAAACCTAAACAACTGGAACCATTTAATTAATTGTCGGGACCCCGGTTCCGCTTAATATGACCTAAATGCATCGCACCTTTGTCATGTCATCCATCATGCATGCATCATGCCGATCTTCTGCCGCTTTAATAAATATTGCATCCGGTGTTTCTTCTAGTGGTTTGGTTCTTCGCGGATAAGGCCGTTGAGTCGATGTGAGCTTCGCCCCGATCTTCGGGGAAAACCTTCGACAATGTTTTCAGGCGAGCATCTCCCCCCTTTCTACCTATCTTACTTTTATAGTATTTACTTCCCTCCTGTTGATCTATTGCTATCCGTGATATCCCTTGCAGCCTATATTGCCTCGGACACATCCTATTACCTGTTGTTTGGTAGATAGTTGGACTTGCGCGCCGTAGTTGCTTGCTCAAGTGCTGATGTGTGTCGTCATATGCCACAGTTGCTGATGTATTGCCGCATGATGTTGATGTTGGAGATGATCTTAGTTTTACTTATTGTTCGCTTTAATTTCTGTTTAACAACTAAAATTGAAATAAGCAGAGGCATCGGTGGGTGATAGATAATATTTGGTTTCCGAACGCCCACTTGTGTCCCGTAAGACCCCGAGTACTTGATACCTGTTCCTTGATTTATCGCGCTATCCACATCCGGGAGGTATATGGGACCCCCCTGAGCCAGAGCTTGATTCAGTCTTATTTCTTGGGGCCACAAACTAGTTTGAGGTTTTATTTACGATCCTGTACTTATGCCATGCTACTTTCTGTATTTAAATTGTGCGAGGAGCACACTGTACTGTTTAGGATCGGGACACGATTCCGCGGTGTCGACAATCCCAGCCACACTTTCGGGTTCCCAGTCGTTCACAGCCGTATTACCCAAACCTTGAGCCCGTCTCGGAGTCAGCTGGCTTCGTTGCGGGATCTACTTAAGGGGTGGCCCCCTGAAATATTTCTGAATCCTGTGATTGTTCAGTCGTGAAAGCCTCGTTGGGTTTTGATTTGGTTTTTCCGAGGTTGATCGAGCGTGTGTTGCTATTGGTGCACCCCGGCCGGGTAAAACTTTCTGAAAGCCGTGTCCGCAGATATGGACGACTTGGAGCACAGTATCTCGATCATAGACAAGCATAACTAAAGTTTATTTGTTGTAAATTTGACTTATAATGACTAGTAATCAGCTTCACTATAACGGAATGACTAAATAATACTGCCCACCATTGCTTGTTTTATGTGTCGCTTGCGACCATTGCACCTGACTAGTAAGTATTGCAACTACAACAAAATGGCTGAATAAAAGTACCAACAACTGCTGGGTTTTGGGTTATCTCATGATAATTGTATCTGACTAGTAAGTGTTGCCACTATAACGGAATGATTAACTAAAAGTGCCCACTGCTTACTTTATCAGGATGAATGTCTAAACCTGACTAGTAATTGCTGCAACGATAACTGAATAAATAAAACTGCCCACTGTGTGAGTTCCTCGGTTGACTTCCTCGTTGGTCTCGAGGGGGAAACGCCAGGACGGGTTTGTTTGGTGTTAGCTTCAGGTTGGATCCGAATAGGTCTTTCTTACCCCTCACTGATTGCCGCCAGTTGTATCGAGTCTCTATAGGTTGTATAGTGCATGCTGCCGCTGCCGCTCAGTCCACCATACCTATGTAGGCGAGGACCGCCGAATTCTAGCCTCGCCGTGTACTGGCCTCAGTACTGACGCTCCTTCTTTGTTTTTCTGCTTTGCCCGTTGCCGGCACCCCTTTTGTTAAGCAGGTTTTGAGATCGACGCCGTTAGCAGGGTTACCCTTCCGGCTTGGCCTGGGCAGGGTTATGGACGCCATTGGTTATTCTTCAGGGCTCTTAGCCCCATTTGCATCTTGTCCGTAGTTGGACGCTCTATCGTTTTCAAGGTGATTTGGGTCTTTGTATATTATATCTGTATTCTTGACTCCTTGAGTCGCTGTTATATATATCTGTTCTGTGGGTCCCATCGAGGACTGTTGTGTAATGTTATTACTTCGTTTTCCACCCGCACAAAAGTGCCTGGTGGGCACCTTTGAATCGTTTCTATGCGGGTTTGGTGAATTTTGTCCAAACTTGCATAGGTCCGATTCTGAGGGTGTTACAGCGCGGGGTCGTCGTCGGCCAGGGGAGGAGCGGGGCTCCTGCGCGCGAGGCGGAGGCGAGGGCGGTCTCGAGCGGAGAGGCGGTAGGCGGGCTAGGCACGGCGGCCGCGGAGGAGAGCCGGCGCGGAGCGTCGCGGCGGGCCGGGCGCGCCGGCGGGGCCTGGGCGGCGGAGCACGCGTGAGCGGCGGAAGAGAGGAGGAAGAAGGGAGAGAGGAAGGGAGGAGGCCGCGGGGTGGGGCCGGGCAGGTAGGACCAGGGGACAGGGGCCACACGGTGGGGACACGGTGGGGACGCGGGGAGGGAAAGCGCGTGGGTCCCGCGTGGGCCACGTGTGCTGGGGGGAGGGCTGTGTGGGGTGGGTCCAGAGGGTCAGTGGGGGAGAGAGAGGAAGGGTAGATAGGTCTGGGGTGAGAAAAGGAGAGAGGGTGGGATGGTGGATTGCTGAGGTGGCAGGTGGGTAGGTTTTGGGTGAGAGGGGAGGTGGCACGATTTGGTTGGTGGGTAGATTAGTATTGGGTGGTTTTAGGATTCAGGTTGGGCTGTTTTACATGTGTGTGTTTGTTTGGTTCTCTCTAATTTAAAACAAGACCATTTTACAAACAGTTTTTAGACAAACAAAAATGTCGGATGCGATCGGGGTTTTGGGTTTGAAAATAAGAGGGTTATTTGTATAAACCAAAACTAGGCTTTTCAAATAATGCAGACAAACAATGCATGATGACGTCGATGCAATGCACAAAAACAACGCGATTTTCTAGTAGTGGTTTTGCGGGATGCCACAATTCGACACCACTAACAATGGATCTCGCCCTCGAGATCCGCCTCATGGTACCGGAAAGAAGGTCGGCGATTTGCGTCTTCTCGCTTCGTGTAGATCCTCGCGACACCACTAACAAGAGGTCGTTGTCCGTGATCGTCGAGAGAACACTCCGGAAACAAAAGGTTGAAGGTAGAGGTATCAACAAATAAAGCCACCCCTAACTTCGAGGGAAAGAGGGAACCGATGCATTCTCATCCACTTCCATGTACAAAAGCGAATAGAAGGGGTAGTCGGCATGGGGGCCAATCCATCACGCACCCAAACTATTACTCCGCACAATCAGTAGAAAAGAGTGCAACCATTCTCGGAATTAGACTGAAGATCTCGACAAGCGAGGCTCGGAAACAAAGGAGGGCTGCAGACTCTGCATCGGATCTGGCGTAGAGGATATCGTCGCGTCGGAAAACACCGGAAGGCACAAACAAGGAACAAAGAATGGTAGCACCGTAGACGGATCCCTCAGGCAGCTCGAACACTGGGTGGTAGGACACCGTTATCGGAGGAGGAAGCGAAACCCTGAAGGTACGACGGAAACCCAACCACGAGAAATCCTGGACTTGAAGAAAAGATAAGAGAGCGGATTCAAAACGCGTAGAGATAAGAGGAGAATAGCAGAGGGGTAAGGAGTAAAAGCAGACCTAACCAGAACTATCCAACCGATTTTTTTTTTGCAAAAATAGTTTTGACACTCTACTTCGGCCGTTAGCTAGGTTATCCTACAGGCTGGACTTGTGGGGTATCGCAACTGCTGAGCTCTGATACCACTCTGTAACACCCTCAGAATCGGACCTATGCAAGTTTTAGCGAAAACCCGCCAAACCCGCATAGAAACGATTCAAAGGTGCCCACCAGGCACTTTTGTGCGGGTGGAAAACAAAGTAATAACATTACACAACAGTCCTCGATGGGACCCACAGAACAGATATATATATACAACAGCGACTCAATGAGTCAAGAATACAGATATAAGGTACAAAGATCCAAAGCACCTTGAAATTGATAGAGCGTCCGACTACGGACAAGATGCAAATGGGGCTAAGAGCCCTGAAGAACAACCAATGGCGTCCATAACCCTGCCCAGGCCAAGCCGGAAGGGTAACCCTGCTAACGGCGTCGATCTCAAAACCTGCTTAAACAAAAGGGGTGCCGACAAAGGGCAAAGGAAAAAGAGGAGCGTCAGTACTGAGGCCAGTACACGGCGAGGCTAGAATTCGGCGGTCCTCGCCTACATAGGTGTGGTGGACTGAAGCGGCAGCGGCAGCATGCACTAAACAACCTATAGAGACTCGATACAACTGGCGGCAAAACAGAGAGGGGTAAGAAGGACCTATTCGGAACCAACCTGATTCTATCATCAAACAAACCCATCCTGGCGTTTCCCCCTCGAGACCAAACGAGGAAGTCAACCGAGGAACTCACACAGTTGGCAGTTTTATTTATTCAGTTATAGTTGCGGCACTTTACTAGTCAGGTTTAGATAATCGTCCTGATAAAGTAAGCAGTGGGCACTTTTAGTTAACCATTCCGTTATAGTGGCAGCACTTACTAATCAGATATGAATAGCATGAGATAACCCTTAAACCCAGCAGTTGTTGGTACTTTTATTCAGCCAATTCGTTGTAGTTGCAATACTTACTAGTCAGGTACAATGGTCGCAAGCGACAATCCATTCAAGCAATTGTGGGCAGTATTAATTAGCCATTCCATTATAGTGAAGGTGATTACTAGTCATTATAAAGTCAAATTTATAGCAATAAACTTTAGTTATGCTTGTCTATGATCGAGATACTGTGCTCCAAGTCGTCCATATCCGCGGACACGGCTTTCAGAAAGTTTTACCCGGCCGGGGTGCACCAATAGCAACACACGCTCGATCAACCTCGGAAAAACCAACTCAAAACCCAACGAGGCTTTCACGACTGAACAATCACAGGATTCAGAAATATTTCAGGGGGCCACCCCTCAAGTAGATCCCGCATCGAAGCCAGCTGACTCCGAGACGGACTCAAGGTTTGGGTAGACGGCTGTGAACGACTGGGAACCCGAAAGTGTGGCTGGGCTTGTCGACACCGCGGAATCGTGTCCCGATCCTAAACAGTACAGTGTGCTCCTCGCACAATCGTAAATACATAAGTAGCATGGCATAAGTACAGGATCGTAAATAAAACCTCAAACTAGTTTGTGGCCCCAAGAAATAAGACTGAATCAAGCTCTGGCTCAGGGGGGTCCCATATACCTCCCGGATGTGGATAGCGCGATAAATCAAGGAACAGGTATCAAGTACTCGGGGTCCTACGGGACACAAGTGGGCGTTCGGAAACCAAATATTTTCTATCACCTACCGATGCCTCTGCTTACTTCAATTTTAGTTGTTAAACAGGAATTGAAGTGAACGATAAGTAAAACTATGATCATCTCCAACATCAACATGCGGCAAGGCTCCAACAACTGTGGCATTTGACGACACGCAACAGCACTTGAGCAAGCGACTACGACGCGCAAGTCCAACTATCTACCAAACAACAGGTAATAGGATGTGTCTAAGGCAATATAGGGCTGCACGGTATATCACAGGTACGGAAACTAAAGCATCGCAACACAGATAGCAATAGATCAGCAGGAGGGAATAAAGACTATAAAAGTAAGATAGGTAGAAAGGGGGAGATGCTCGCCTGAAAACATTGTCGAAGGTTCATCCGAAGATCGGGGCAAAGCTCACATCAACTCAACGGTCTTATCCGCGAAGAAGCAAAACACTAGAAGAAACACCGGATGCAATATTTAATACAACGGCAGAAGATCGGCGTGATGCATGAATGATGCATGACATGGCAAAGGTTCAATGCGATTAGGTCATATTAAACGGAACCGGGGTCCCGACAATTATTCAGGTGGTTCAAGTTATTTAGAACCCCGCAAATTAAATGTTGCATTAACAAGGCAAAAGATGGCACCGGTTCGCTACACAAATTTAAATGAGGCCGATATGAGACTAGATTTGCCCGCATATGGGCCCCATATTTAATTATTAGGTGAATCGGCATAAGGCCCCCAAACCACAGATATGCATGCGAGTATGACAATTTAATATGCACAAGTTGTATTATATTATAAAGATAGGGTTTCGGGGAGGGTTCACACGTTAGGGGTCTCGACGATCTTGGGGTTCCGGGGTTCGGGGTCGGGGTCCAGGGTTCGACGGGTTCGGCCTCGACGGGAACATTCTCGGACTCCGGGGTCGTTCTCGGATATCGGGGGGTAGATCTTGTCGCATTCGCGGAGGGGACCCTGGTTCGGCGTCCGGGGAGCCGAACTTGGGTCGGTGTCGGGCGCATCGGCTTCTTCCGGGTCGGTGCCTTTCTTGTCATCGCGAAGGTCTTGTCGAGTCCCCCAAGTCGGGTCGGTCTTGGCTTCGGGGTGCAGAACTTGGTGTCCGGGGCGAAGCACTCGGCGTTCTCGAGGGAGTACTTGTCGTTCCGGGCCCTCGATGAATCTTGGCGTCCGAGAAGAAGATCATGTCGTATCCGTGTCGTCTACCTGGGTGTTCTGGGGCATTCTCGGTGTTCCGCGGTGAAGGCTAGTCGTCTTGGTGCCGAGCTTGGCGGTCATCGGGTTTCATGCGGATGCCTCGGTGTTCCGGGATGGTGAACTCGTTGTCCCAACGGATCGGTTCCCTTGTGGTAGATCGTCTCCATGGGGTCCTTGTCTGTGGTCCTACGGGTGTCTCCGGGTTGTCCATCGTGGGGCGATGTAGATCTTGGCCGCTGTCGACGCTCACGTGCGGGGACAAAACGCAGGAGACTGGCAGCCCGCGGGGAGCCCGACGATGAACCATAGCGGGAAGGTGACGGCGGGCTTGGGCGGCTAGGAGGCCGGCACGAAGGAGACCGTCGCGGGGCAGCGGGGTCGCGCAGAGAACGACCTGCAGGCGGCGGCGCCGGCGGGAGGGCGGCAGGCGCGGAGGCAGGCTTGCGAGGGGCAGGCGGCACGGGGGTGGAGCGGCCGGAGGTGGTTCTGGGGGAGGCGGCGGTGGAGCTGCGGTGGAGGGAGGAGCGGTGCCGGCGGCGCGAGCTTGGTGGAGGCGAGGGGCGGAGGACGCGGACGGCGGCAGGCCTGACGGGCGGAGCGGCGCTGTGGGCGCGCGCGGCGGCGCCAGGGAAGGGGCGCGGCGGAGATGGTGCGGAGCGGCGACGGCGGCGCGAGGTGGGGCGGGGAGGCTCGGATGCCTGCGCGGGGGAGAGGGCGAGCCGGGGCGGCGAACGCGCGGGAGGAGGGAGCTCGTCGGCGCGGGGTCGTCGTCGGCCAGGGGAGGAGCGGGGCTCCTGCGCGCGAGGCGGAGGCGAGAGCGGTCTCGAGCGGAGAGGCGGTAGGCGGGCTAGGCGCGGCGGCCGCGGAGGAGAGCCGGCGCGGAGCGTCGCGGCGGGCCGGGCGCGCCGGCGGGGCCTGGGCGGCGGAGCACGCGTGAGCGGCGGAAGAGAGGAGGAAGAAGGGAGAGAGGAAGGGAGGAGGCCGCGGGGTGGGGCCGGGCAGGTAGGACCAGGGGACAGGGGCCACACGGTGGGGACACGGTGGGGACGCGGGGAGGGAAAGCGCGTGGGTCCCGCGTGGGCCACGCGTGCTGGGGGGAGGGCTGTGTGGGGTGGGTCCAGAGGGTCAGTGGGGGAGAGAGAGGAAGGGTAGATAGGTCTGGGGTGAGAAAAGGAGAGAGGGTGGGATGGTGGATTGCTGAGGTGGCAGGTGGGTAGGTTTTGGGTGAGAGGGGGAGGTGGCACGATTTGGTTGGTGGGTAGATTAGTATTGGGTGGTTTTAGGATTCAGGTTGGGCTGTTTTACATGTGTGTGTTTGTTTGGTTCTCTCTAATTTAAAACAAGACCATTTTACAAACAGTTTTTAGACAAACAAAAATGTCGGATGCGATCGGGGTTTTGGGTTTGAAAATAAGAGGGTTATTTGTATAAACCAAAACTAGGCTTTTCAAATAATGCAGACAAACAATGCATGATGACGTCGATGCAATGCACAAAAACAACGCGATTTTCTAGTAGTGGTTTTGCGGGATGCCACAACGCGCCAGTGAAGTTGGTCGTCCATTTGGCCTTCGTAAGGAAGAGAGTAGAGTTACTGGAGTTGAACACCTCAACTGGATCGTTATCCTCGACCGCTGGTGTAGGCCTGTCCGCCGTGCCCGGGTCGCCGATCTTCAGCTGCATCATCAACACCTGCAGGATGCGCATGGTGTCGTCGTGCTTGGACGCGCTGCTCTCGATCGCGGCCGCTTGGCGTTCGAGCTGCGCCCGCATCTGCTGTTGCGCCGTTTCCACGCCCGCCACGACTCCGTGCAGGAGATCGAGGCTCGACTGAAGTTGTTTCGGCGTGGCCGCCGTCGCCTCCTACGCCTCCCCCATCGCCGCCACAATTGCCCGCGTCTGCACGGAAGCCTTGGACGGTGACGTGGTGTGCCCGTGCACGATCAAGTCAACCAAGGTGAGGATTTACCGCGATCGATATCGAATCGAAGATCCTCCCCCAATCGCAACCCAACCTAGGAATTACAACTCGAGATTGTAGGGGAAAGTACACGCACACAGTGTCTGCGCCCTGGAATTGAATCTGATACCACTGTAATACACCCTTCCTGGTATGATTGCTAGGGAGGGGATTGGACACACGAAATTGGTTTTGTGCGCAAGAAGAAGAAAGAGCGAGAGCTGGAGACGGGAAGAATTTCTCCTTCGTTTCTATTCTTTTTTTTGAACTTTAGGCAACTTTATTACTGAACAATAACACGGTCTTTTACAATAATTTGGATAAGAAACGATGGGGGATCAACAAACCAGAAATCTCTAGTCCCCTGAAGCCAACCGTGACGAGCAAGCGAATGTGCGGCCTCATTAGCTTCCCGTGGACAGTGCTGAATTGTTGCCATGCCAAGCCCCCTCAGTAGAAGCCTGCATTCATCTATAGTCACCGCATTCGATCCCCTATACCCTGTTGGGTTTAGCATAGCCTCAACAACTTCCATGGAGTCGGATTCTACCACGAGCGATTGTGCTCCAAATTGCTCCGCCAGTTTACGACCCGCTAATAGGGCATGGGCCTCCATACCTGGTACATACATTACATGCTCACTGTAATCACAAGCAGCAGCGATAAAATTCCCACCCGAGTCTCTGATTATTGCTCCAGTTGCTCCGCACCCACTGTTCGGATCAACCGCAGCATCTACATTTAATTTGTAAACTCTAGTAGCCGGTTTCATCCATCCATATCGACGAATTGAATTACCAGAACCCTTCATCTTTGCATAGTTTGCGACCATGCCACTGATATTTACAACCTGACCTGTCTACGGTAGGAACATCCTCTTTATTTTTGATTTGTCTCCTCGACCACCATATATACCAACAAGCAACCATCACCAAGGCTGGTCAATGCTCTATATTGCGTGTTAACCCTCCAGGTTTTCCGAGCATATGAGCTCCTCAAGGATCATGGACCCGGATGATCCATTAATAGTGGCACGTTGACGCAGTCATTTGAAGGGAATATGCCCTGAGAGGCAATAATAAAGTGTTTATTATGTGTATTCCAAGTATATGATAGATGTTTATTTTGCATGCTATAATTGTATTAATACGGAAACGTTAATACATGTGTGTTTAATAAACAAACAGAAAGTTCCTAGTTATGCCTCTCTCATAAACTAGCTTGTTGATTAACAAGATGATCAAGGTTTCCTGATCATGGACATTGGATGTTGTTAATAACGGGATCACAACATTAGTGTAATGGTGTGATGAACATTCATCCGAAGTATAGCATTACGATCAAAGTCATTGATTTTATATTGCTATAACAACTTACGAAGTGATCCTAATCCTTAGACCATGAGATCATGTCAATCACTAACACCGGAAGAGTTTCTTGATAACATCAAACGTCACACCGTAACAGGGTGATTATAAAGATGGATTCAGAACTAATAAAGAGTTATGTTGAGGCTCATGGATCGAGAGTGGAATTTGTTCATCCCGATGACGGATAGATATACTCTAGGCCCTCTCGGTGATATCACATTGATTAGCTTGCAAGCAAGTGATTTGATCACTAGAATGTTATATCACAGGAACGAGAAAAGAGTGCATGTCGGTAACGAGATCAAACTAGGTATGGAGATACCGATGATCGAATCTCGGACATGTAATATATCGTGAAACAAAGGGATTAAGATACTAGCGTAAAAGGTTCCGACGATCACAAGAAAGTCATCGTTGAATGTATGGGAGTCAGTATGGGTCTCCAGATCCCGCTTCTGATTATTGATCCGAGAGGGGTCTCGATCATGTCCGCATTATTCACGAACCGTAGGGTGACACACTTAAGAGACACCGACATCCAATTGGAGCAAATGTTTCATGCCGAAAGAATGAACAAGCGCAGGAATTTATTTCACTAGATACCGAAACAGGTTTTCGGGTGAAATTGCATAAAGTGATTATGCATGTGAAATAGAATTCTAGCAAGGGGTTATTTGTGAATGTTTGTCATTAAAGTAATTGACAAAATTCTGAATAAAATAAAAGAGTTTTATTTAATGAGAGTTTGCATTAAATTTGGTGGAAATTTAATGGGAATTTGAGTGGACTTTTGAGTGGAGGGAATTTAAAGGAGATTTGTGAGTGGAGTGTCCACCCACATGAAGAGGGGAGGGCAAGGGGGCAGCCCCATGCGCCGGCCACCCCCTTGGGGTTCCTCCCTCCTCCTATAAAAGGAGCCCCCCTCCTCACTTGTCTCTCACACCTCCTCGTGAAGGATCTCTCTCCCCCTCTAGAATTTATCCCCCACGGTCTCGGACTAGCGAGATACATGTTCCCGGTGGCTATTCGGCAAGAAAGAGTTGTGCTTCCGCTGCATCGCTGGAGCGAGGAGGCGGAGGTTGCTCGGTGCATCGAACGTGTGTGCGAGCACGGATGCGCTGCTGATTTGCGGCGCTAGGACTTCCTCTCGATCTTGAGATCGGCAAGAGATCGTCTACATCAACCACGAGTTGAACTCGTTAAGCTTTGTCGGTCTTCAAGGGTATTTTCTATACGGATATACATCCGCCCGTTGTTTGTATCTAGTAGATAGATCTTGGTATATAGTTCACATCGTAGGAAAATTTTTGTTTTCTATGCTGCGAACCCTACAGTGGTATCAGAGCCGGATCTATGCGTAGATACTTTACACGGGTAGTACACATATGAGTATGTGGGCGATGATGATCATGTTGTTGCTCCTTTGTTGTAATTTTGGATATTGGTGGCATAGTTGGATGAAGCGGCACGGACAAACTTTACATGTCCTCGCACATGAGACCTATTCCATGCTTGACATGCAACTAGTTTGCATAAGTGGCTAGCGGGTGTCTGTCTCTCCTACTATAGTCAATATCTATTTTGCAAGCGAGTTGTCAACAATTTGATTATCCTCGTTGTAGTTCATGTTCGTAGGTAAGAACGGTTCTATCTCTAAAGCCCTAAGCCACGTAAAACTTGCAATGGATAAATTAGAGGCGTCTAGTTTAGATTGTTGCTGGGCTAGTGTTATGATATGGTAGTGTTGTAAGTAGAAGTATGAGATGATACTCTTACAACACACATAGCGTGTAAAATCCATAGACCTTGGATTTACACATATAGGTATGATAGTGATCATACCACGATGCACATGATAGAGATCATCTGCGGAAACCATATAATTTCACTAATAAACATATGATGTTTGACAGCATCTTATATTGCTTGTTTAGCGCTTTATTAGCATAATAAGATGATCCCTCATTTAAATATCAAGATAAGAATGTGTTCTTCCTTTAGTATGCACCGATTATGTTTTTGTCGCTCCAAGACATCACGTGATGATCGGGTGTTCTTGGATCCACGACCATATTTCGGGTGTAAAACAGTTACACACGCGAATACTAAGGTTCTAACTTGGCGAGCCTAGCATGTACAGACATGGCCTCGGAACACGGACCGAAAGGTTAAGCATGAGTCATATAGTTGATATGATGCCCATTTGATGCTCTCCTTTGAAGCTATACCGACTCACGTGATGATCGGACTTGGTGTAGTGGATTTGGTTCATGTAGTCACCAAAAAGGCACGAGGGATGTCGTTTTTGAGTGGGAGTTCATTCGTAATATAGATTAGTTGAACTCAATCTATCATACACTTAGTCTAAACTTTACAAATTCTATTGTAGATGGCACCACCTGCTTTTAATTTCAATGTGTTCATGGAGAAAGAGAAACTAGCAACGAACGGTAGCAACTTTACCGAATGGGCCATGAATTTGAGGATTCTCCTCTCTGCTGCACAAAAGCAATATGTGCTAGAAGCGCCGTTAGGCCCCCCACCTTTAGATGATGCCCCTGACGAGGAGAAGAATGTCTATCAGACTCGTCAGCAGGACCACAACTTAGTTCATTGCGGCATATTGTATGGGCTAGAGCCGGAACTTTGAAAGCGTTTCGAAAACGGCAATGCATTTGATACAATGGGTGAGTTGAAAATGATTTTCGACACACATGCTGCTGTAGAGAGCTACAACGCTTCAGAAAAGTTCTTTAGCTGCATGATGGAAGAGCACAGCTCCGTTAGTGAGCATGTACTCAAGATGTCGGGTTACGCCGATAAGCTTGTGTCCTTGGGAATATCGATTCCCATTGACTTAGGCATCCAGCGCGGTGGGACCCGGTTGGAAGGGAGAGGGGTAGGTGAGGGCTAGGTGAGAGAGAGAGAGAGGGGAAAAGAGGGGGATTGGTGAGGTGGCAGGGTGGGTAGGAATTGGGGGAGAGGGTGAGGTGGCGAGCTGTGAGAGGTGGGTAGGATAGATTTGGGTAGGAATAGGGTTAGGGTTTGGGGCTTGTGTTAGTTTGTAAATATTTACGGTGTTGTTTTTGTTTCAAATCTTTTTAGCAAATACTTGTAGGCAAATTAATTTGATAGGTAATTATAAGACTTATTTCGAAATAAGAGGAGGGCATTTTTAGAAAACAAAAATAGGCTTATTGGAAATAGTTTCAGACAAACAAATGCATGATGATGACGATGCAATGCACAAAAACAACGCGATTTTCTAGTAGTGGTTTTGCGGGATGCCACAATTCGACACCACCAACAATGGATCTCGCCCTCGAGATCCGCCTCATGGTACCGGAAGGAAGGTCGGCGATCTGATCCTTCGCGCTTCGTGTAGATCCTCGCGACACCACTAACAAGAGGTCGTTGTCCGTGATCGTCGAGGAAACACTCCGGAAACAAAAGGTCGAAAGTAGAGGTATCAACAAATAAAGCCACCCCAAACTTCGTGGATGGAGTAAAACTGCTGGATCCACTGATTCGATGTACAAGAGCGAATGATAAGAGTAGTCGGGTGGTGATCAGTCCATCGCGCACCCAAACCATTACTCTGCACACGAATAGGCGGATTATGCAACCAACTCTCGAAATCAGACTGAAGATCTCGACAATCGAGGTTCGGAAACAAAGGAGTGATGCAGACTCTGTATCGGACCTAGCATAGATGATGTCGTCGCGTCGGAGAACACCGGAAGACACGAGAAGGAACCAAGATAAGTCCACCAGACGAAGTATTCCTCGGATAGCATGAAGACCAGATGTAGCAACACCGTTACCAAAGGAGGAAGCGAAAACCTAAAGGTACGACGAAAACCCAACCACGAGAATTCCTGGACTCGAAGAAAGAGACGAGAGCGGATTCAAAACACGTAGAGGTAAGAGGAGAATAGCATAGGGGTAAGGAGTAAAATCAGGCCTAATCAGAACTATCCAACCGATTTTGCAAAAATAGTTTTGACACTCTACTTCGGCCATTAGCTAGGTTATCCTACAGGCTGGACTTGTGGGGTATCGCAACTGCTGAGCTCTGATACCACTCTGTAACACCCTCAGAATCGGTCCTATGCAAGTTTTAGCGAAGCCCGTCAAACCCGCATAGAAACGATTCAAAGGTGCCCACCAGGCACTTTCGTGCGGGTGGAAAACGAAGTAATAACATTACACAACAGTCCTCGATGGGACCCACAGAACAGAGATATATACAACACGACTCCATGAGTCAAGAATACAGATATAATATACAAAGATCC
This sequence comes from Avena atlantica, assembly GCA_910589765.1. NCBI lineage: Eukaryota > Viridiplantae > Streptophyta > Magnoliopsida > Poales > Poaceae > Avena > Avena atlantica. Next base: position 116,554,775 of record OU342735.1, read on the forward strand.
AAATCACCTTGGAAATGACAGAGCGTCCGACTACGGACAAGATGCAAATGGGGCTAAGAGCCCTGAAGAATAACCAATGGCGTCCATAACCCTGCCCAGGCCAAGCTGGAAGGGTAACCCTGCTAACGACGTCGATCTCGAACCTGCTTAAACAAAAGGGGTGCCGACAAAGGGCAAAGGAAAAAGAGGAGCGTCAGTACTGAGGCCAGTACACGGCGAGGCTAGAATTCGGCGGTCCTCGCCTACATAGGTATGGTGGACTGAAGCGGCAGCGGCAGCATGCACTAAACAACCTATAGAGACTCGATACAACTGGCGGCTATCAGAGAGGGATAAGAAAGACCTATTCGGAACCAACCTGATTCTACCATCAGACAAACCCATCCCGGTGTTTCCCCCTCGAGACCAAACGAGGAAGTCAACCGAGGAACTCACACCGTTGGCAGTTTTATTTATTCAGTTATCGTTGCAGCAATTACTAGTCAGGTATAGATAATCATCCTGATAAAATAAGCAGTGGGCCGTTTTAGTTAACCATTCCGTTGTAGTTGCAACACTTACTAGTCAGATACAATTAGCATGAGATAACCCAAAACCCAGCAGTTGTTGGTACTTTTATTTAGCCATTCCGTTGTAGTTGTAATGCTTACTAGTCAGGTACAATGGTTGCAAGCGACAACCCAAACAAGCAATTGTTGGCAGTTTTATTTAGCCATTCCATTATAGTGAAGCTGATTACTAGTCATTATATAGTCAAATTTATAGCACTACTTTAGTTATAGTTGTCTATGATCGAGATACTGTGCTCCAAGTCGTCCATAACCGCGGACACGGCTTTCAGAAAGTTTTAACCCGGCCGGGGTGCACAAATAGCAACACACACTCGATAAACCTCGGAAAAACCAAATCAAAACCCAACGAGGCCTTCACGACAAAGCAATCACAGGATTCAGAATTATTTCAGGGGGCCACCCCATTGAGTAGACCCGCAACGAAGCCAGCTGACTCCGAGACGGACTCAAGGTTTGCGACAATGGCTGTAAACGACTGGGAACCCAAAACTGGGCTTGTCGATACCGCGAAAACATTCCGCTTACCTAAATAGTACAGTGTTCCCCTCGCACAATCGTAAATAAAGCAGTAGCATGGCATAAGTACAGGATAGTAAATAAAACCTCAAACTAGTTTGTGGCCCCAAGAAATAAGAATGAATCAATCTCTGGCTCAGGGGGGTCCCATAATCCTCCCGGATGTGGATAGCGCGAAAATTCAAGGAACATGTATCAAGTACTCGGGGTCCTACGGGACACAAGTGGACGGTTAACAACCAAATAACATCTATTGCCCACCTGTGCCTCTGCTTACTTACTTCAATTTTAGTTGTTAAACAGTAATTAAAGTGAACAATAATTAAAGCCATGACCATCTCCAACATCAAACAGGCGGCAATACCCCAACAACTGTGGTACTTGGCGACACGCAACAGCACTTGAGCAAGCGACTACGACGCGCAAGTCCAACTATCTACCAATCAACAGGTAATAGGGTGTGTCCAAGGCAATATAAGGCTGCGAGGGATATCACGGGTACGAAAACTAGAGCATCGCAACACAGATAGCAATAGATCAACATGAGGGAATAAATACTGTAAAAGTAAGATAGGTAGAAAGGGGGAGATGCTCGCCTGAAAACATTGCCGAAGATTCAACCGAAGATCGGGTCGACACTCGCATCAACTCAACTGTCTTATCCGCGAAGAATCAAAACACTGGAATAAACACCGGATGCACTATTTAATACAACGGCAGAAGATCGGCATGATGCATGTATGATGCATGACATGGCAAAGGTGCGATGCAATTAGGTCATATTAAGTGGAACCGGGGTCCCGACACTCAATTAGGTGGTTCATGTTGTTTATCTACCCCGCAAATTAAATGTTGTATTAGCATGGCAAAATATATCACCGGTTGGCTACACAAATTTGAATGAGGCCAATATAAGACTAGGTTTGGCCGCATATGGGCCCCATATTTAATTATAAGGTGAATCGGCATAAGGCCCCCAAACCACATGGCAATATGCATGCAAGTATGACAATTCAATATGCAACAAGTTGTATTATATTTTAAAAATATGGGTTTCGGGAAGGGGTTCACACTTTAGAGGGTCTCAATGAACTTGGGGTTCCGGGGTCGGTCTCAGGGTTCCGGGTTCGACGGGATCGAGGTTCGGATGCAAGACGGAGAACTTGTCGTGACGTGCCGGAGATCTTGGTTCCAAGCGTTCGATCTTGTCGGGTCCACGGATCGGCCGGTCTTGTCGTTCGGAAGTAGAACTTGTCGTCCTTGTGGCGATCTTGGCATCCTTCCGGTTCGGGTTTTGGCGTCCGAGGGTAGTACTTGGCGTTCTGGATCGGGTCGGTCCTGTCGATGAGAAGAGCTTGGCATCTAGGTTCTCGGCGAACTTGGCGTCCGAGGGTTCGGCCTTGGTCCCAATGTCGATGGCGATCTTGGCGGAACACTTCGAGTGGCGAAGACCTTGAGGTTCCAAGGGTTCGGGTTCGGTCTCGGTTCCCCGGTTCAATCTTCGGCTACTTTGGGTCCTTGCCGAAGATCTTGGCGATGTCACAGACGGCTACAGCCGAATGGTCTTGGCGTTCCACCGAACATTGACGAACTTCATCGGTACTGCAGATCTTGCGTCTGACGCACAACTGTGCTGCGAGGCTGCACCAGGGGACGTCTGCAACTGCTGAGAACATACTGCCCTTGGCTAGCCTGCAGGGGAAGCACGCACAGCGGCGCGGCCGACGGAACACGCGCTCGCGGGAGGCTCGCACTAGAGGCAGCGGGGCGGAGGGCGTCTCGCGGACGGGCGGCACCTGCCGGAGAGAGGAGGCGCCCGCGGGGAGAAACGCAGAGGGGGCCCAGCGGCGGTTCTGGCTGGAGGCAGCGGGCCCGACGGGAACAGCGGCGAGGCCGAGGTCGGCGCGACCGGGGCCGGCGAGAAGGCCGAAGGGGAGGGGACGCGCCGGCGGCGGGCGAGCAGAGGCAGGCGGTGGCGGGGAGGGCGCGGGGCGCGGCGGAGCCGTGGGGCTGCGGGGTCGGCCCGAGGAGGGACTGAGGGGCTCGACGGGAGGCGGCCGGAGGAGCTCCGGTGGCGGGGACGGGCGGTGATGGTCGGAGGGAGAGGGGGCGGCGCCGGCGGTGGTGAAGGCTGGAGGGTGGAGGCCGGGCGCGCCGAGGGAGGAGCAGGGGCGGGCCGGCGAGCGCAGGCGACGGGGAGGAGCCGGGATCGGGGGACGCGGGCGGAGGGAGGCTCGGCAGATGCGGGGCGCGGCCGGGCGCGCCGGCGCGGGGGCGGCCGGAGCAGAACGGGGTGGGGGAGGGTTGGAGAGGAGGGAGGAGGAAGAGAGGTGGGAGGAGCCGGAGGTGGAAGACGCGTGGGGTGGGAGGAGACCGGGTCCAGGGGGCGGGGCTGGCGTGTGGGGCCCGCGGGTGGGCCGCGGCGTGACCGCGTGGGGAGCGTGTGGGGGGCGCGTGGGGGGCGCGTGGCCAGGGGAGGCAGGACCTACAGGGCAGGGAGAGAGGTGGCTGAGTGGGGTGGGAGGTTGAGTGGAGAGTGAGGGCTGTGTGGGTGGGGCCCGGCGCGGTGGGACCCGGTTGGAAGGGAGAGGGGTAGGTGAGGGCTAGGTGAGAGAGAGAGAGGGGAAAAGAGGGGGATTGGTGAGGTGGCAGGGTGGGTAGGAATTGGGGGAGAGGGTGAGGTGGCGAGCTGTGAGAGGTGGGTAGGATAGATTTGGGTGGGAATAGGGTTAGGGTTTGGGGCTTGTGTTAGTTTGTAAATATTTACGGTGTTGTTTTTGTTTCAAATCTTTTTAGCAAATACTTGTAGGCAAATTAATTTGACAGGTAATTATAAGACTTATTTCGAAATAAGAGGAGGGCATTTTTAGAAAACAAAAATAGGATTATTGGAAATAGTTTCAGACAAACAAATGCATGATGATGACGATGCAATGCACAAAAACAACGCGATTTTATAGTAGTGGTTTTGCGGGATGCCACAATTCGACACCACCAACAATGGATCTCGCCCTCGAGATCCGCCTCATGGTACCGGAAGGAAGGTCGGCGATCTGATCCTTCGCGCTTCGTGTAGATCCTCGTGACACCACTAACAAGAGGTCGTTGTCCGTGATCGTCGAGGAAACACTCCGGAAACAAAAGGTCGAAAGTAGAGGTATCAACAAATAAAGCCACCCCAAACTTCCGTGGATGGAGTAAAACTGCTGGATCCACTGATTCGATGTACAAGAGCGAATGATAAGAGTAGTCGGATGGTGATCAGTCCATCGCGCACCCAAACCATTACTCTGCACACGAATAGGTGGATTATGCAACCAACTCTCGGAATCAGACTGAAGATCTCGACAATCGAGGTTCGGAAACAAAAGAGTGATGCAGACTCTGTATCGGACCTAGCATAGATGATGTCGTCGCGTCGGAAAACACCGGAAGACACGAGAAGGAACCAAGAGAAGTCCACCAGACGAAGTATTCCTCGGATAGCATGAAGACCAGATGTAGCAACACCGTTACCAAAGGAGGAAGCGAAAACCTAAAGGTACGACGAAAACCCAACCACGAGAATTCCTGGACTCGAAGAAAGAGACGAGAGCGGATTCAAAACACGTAGAGGTAAGAGGAGAATAGCATAGGGGTAAGGAGTAAAATCAGGCCTAATCAGAACTATCCAACTGATTTTGCAAAAATAGTTTTGACACTCTACTTCGGCCGTTAGCTAGGTTATCCTACAGGCTGGACTTGTGGGGTATCGCAACTGCTGAGCTCTGATACCACTCTGTAACACCCTCATAATCGGTCCTATGCAAGTTTTAGCGAAGCCCGCCAAACCCGCATAGAAACGATTCAAAGGTGCCCACCAGGCACTTTCGTGCGGGTAGAAAACGAAGTAATAACATTACACAACAGTCCTCGATGGGACCCACAGTACAGAGATATATACAACACGACTCCATGAGTCAAGAATACAGATATAATATACAAAGATCCAAATCACCTTGGAAATGACAGAGCGTCCGACTACGGACAAGATGCAAATGGGGCTAAGAGCCCTGAAGAATAACCAATGGCGTCCATAACCCTGCCCAGGCCAAGCCGGAAGGGTAACCCTGCTAACGACGTCGATCTCGAACCTGCTTAAACAAAAGGGGTGCCGACAAAGGGCAAAGGAAAAAGAGGAGCGTCAGTACTGAGGCCAGTACACGGCGAGGCTAGAATTCGGCGGTCCTCGCCTACATAGGTATGGTGGACTGAAGCGGCAGCGGCAGCATGCACTAAACAACCTATAGAGACTCGATACAACTGGCGGCTATCAGAGAGGGATAAGAAAGACCTATTCGGAACCAACCTGATTCTACCATCAGACAAACCCATCCTGGTGTTTCCCCCTCGAGACCAAACGAGGAAGTCAACCGAGGAACTCACACCGTTGGCAGTTTTATTTATTCAGTTATCGTTGCAGCAATTACTAGTCAGGTATAGATAATCATCCTGATAAAATAAGCAGTGGGCCGTTTTAGTTAACCATTCCGTTGTAGTTGCAACACTTAATAGTCAGATACAATTAGCATGAGATAACCCAAAACCCAGCAGTTGTTGGTACTTTTATTTAGCCATTCCGTTGTAGTTGTAATGCTTACTAGTCAGGTACAATGGTCGCAAGCGACAACCCAAACAAGCAATTGTTGGCAGTTTTATTTAGCCATTCCATTATAGTGAAGCTGATTACTAGTCATTATATAGTCAAATTTATAGCACTACTTTAGTTATAGTTGTCTATGATCGAGATAATGTGCTCCAAGTCGTCCATAACCGCGGACACGGCTTTCAGAAAGTTTTAACCCGGCCGGGGTGCACAAATAGCAACACACACTCGATAAACCTCGGAAAAACCAAATCAAAACCCAACGAGGCCTTCACGACAAAGCAATCACAGGATTCAGAATTATTTCAGGGGGCCACCCCATTGAGTAGACCCGCAACGAAGCCAGCTGACTCCGAGACGGACTCAAGGTTTGCGACAATGGCTGTAAACGACTGGGAACCCAAAACTGGGCTTGTCGATACCGCGAAAACATTCCGCTTACCTAAATAGTACAGTGTGCCCCTGGCACAATCGTAAATAAAGCAGTAGCATGGCATAAGTACAGGATAGTAAATAAAACCTCAAACTAGTTTGTGGCCCCAAGAAATAAGAATGAATCAATCTCTGGCTCAGGGGGGTCCCATAATCCTCCCGGATGTGGATAGCGCGAAAATTCAAGGAACATGTATCAAGTACTCGGGGTCCTACGGGACACAAGTGGACGGTTAACAACCAAATAACATCTATTGCCCACCTGTGCCTCTGCTTACTTACTTCAATTTTAGTTGTTAAACAGTAATTAAAGTGAACAATAATTAAAGCCATGACCATCTCCAACATCAAACAGGCGGCAATACCCCAACAACTGTGGTACTTGGCGACACGCAACAGCACTTGAGCAAGCGACTACGACGCGCAAGTCCAACTATCTACCAATCAACAGGTAATAGGGTGTGTCCAAGGCAATATAAGGCTGCGAGGGATATCACGGGTACGAAAACTAGAGCATCGCAACACAGATAGCAATAGATCAACATGAGGGAATAAATACTGTAAAAGTAAGATAGGTAGAAAGGGGGAGATGCTCGCCTGAAAACATTGCCGAAGATTCAACCGAAGATCGGGTCGACACTCGCATCAACTCAACGGCCTTATCCGCGAAGAAGCAAAACACTGGAATAAACACCGGATGCACTATTTAATACAACGGCAGAAGATCGGCATGATGCATGTATGATGCATGACATGGCAAAGGTGCGATGCAATTAGGTCATATTAAGTGGAACCGGGGTCCCGACACTCAATTAGGTGGTTCATGTTGTTTATCTACCCCGCAAATTAAATGTTGTATTAGCATGGCAAAATATATCACCGGTTGGCTACACAAATTTGAATGAGGCCAATATAAGACTAGGTTTGGCCGCATATGGGCCCCATATTTAATTATAAGGTGAATCGGCATAAGGCCCCCAAACCACATGGCAATATGCATGCAAGTATGACAATTCAATATGCAACAAGTTGTATTATATTTTAAAAATATGGGTTTCGGGAAGGGGTTCACACTTTAGAGGGTCTCGACTAACTTGGGGTTCCGGGGTCGGTCTCAGGGTTCCGGGTTCGACGGGATCGAGGTTCGGATGCAAGACGGAGAACTTGTCGTGACGTGCCGGAGATCTTGGTTCCAAGCGTTCGATCTTGTCGGGTCCACGGATCGGCCGGTCTTGTCGTTCGGAAGTAGAACTTGTCGTCCTTGTGGCGATCTTGGCGTCCTTCCGGTTCGGGTTTTGGCGTCCGAGGGTAGTACTTGGCGTTCTGGATCGGGTCGGTCCTGTCGATGAGAAGAGCTTGGCATCTAGGTTCTCGGCGAACTTGGCGTCCGAGGGTTCGGCCTTGGTCCCAATGTCGATGGCGATCTTGGCGGAACACTTCGAGTGGCGAAGACCTTGAGGTTCCAAGGGTTCAGGTTCGGTCTCGGTTCCCCGGTTCAATCTTCGGCTACTTTGGGTCCTTGCCGAAGATCTTGGCGATGTCACAGACGGCTACAGCTGAATGGTCTTGGCGTTCCACCGAACATTGACGAACTTCATCGGTACTGCAGATCTTGCGTCTGACGCACGACTGTGCTGCGAGGCTGCACCAGGGGACGTCTGCAACTGCTGAGAACATACTGCCCTTGGCTAGCCTGCAGGGGAAGCACGCACAGCGGCGCGGCCGACGGAACACGCGCTCGCGGGAGGCTCGCACTAGAGGCAGTGGGGCGGAGGGCGTCTCGCGGACGGGCGGCACCTGCCGAAGAGAGGAGGCGCCCGCGGGGAGAAACGCAGAGGGGGCCCAGCGGCGGTTCTGGCCGGAGGCAGCGGGCCCGACGGGAACGGCGGCGAGGCCGAGGTCGGCGCGACCGGGGCCGGCGAGAAGGCCGAAGGGGAGGGGACGCGCCGGCGGCGGGCGAGCAGAGGCAGGCGGTGGCGGGGAGGGCGCGGGGCGCGGCGGAGCCGTGGGGCTGCGGGGTCGGCCCGAGGAGGGACTGAGGGGCTCGACGGGAGGCGGCCGGAGGAGCTCCGGTGGCGGGGACGGGCGGTGATGGTCGGAGGGAGAGGGGGCGGCGCCGGCGGCGGTGGAGGCCGGAGGGTGGAGGCCGGGCGCGCCGAGGGAGGAGCAGGGGCGGGCCGGCGAGCGCAGGCGACGGGGAGGAGCCGGGATCGGGGGACGTGGGCGGAGGGAGGCTCGGCAGATGCGGGGCGCGGCCGGGCGCGCCGGCGCGGGGGCGGCCGGAGCAGAACGGTGTGGGGGAGGGTTGGAGAGGAGGGAGGAGGAAGAGAGGTGGAAGACGCGTGGGGTGGGAGGAGACCGGGTCCAGGGGGCGGGGCTGGCGCGTGGGGCCCGTGGGTGGGCCGCGGCGTGACCGCGTAGGGAGCGTGTGGGGGACGCGTGGGGGGCGCGTGGCCAGTGGAGGCGGGACCCACAGTGCAGGGAGAGAGGTGGCTGAGTGGGGTGGGAGGTTGAGTGGAGAGTGGGGGCTGTGTGGGTGGGGCCCGGCGCGGTGGGACCCGGTTGGAAGGGAGAGGGGTAGGTGAGGGCTAGGTGAGAGAGAGGGGGGAAAAGAGGGGGATTGGTGAGGTGGCAGGGTGGGTAGGAATTGGGGGAGAGGGTGAGGTGGCGAGCTATGAGAGGTGGGTAGGATAGATTTGGGTGGGAATAGGGTTAGGGTTTGGGGCTTGTGTTAGTTTGTAAATATTTACGGTGTTGTTTTTGTTTCAAATCTTTTTAGCAAATACTTGTAGGCAAATTAATTTGACAAGTAATTATAAGACTTATTTCGAAATAAGAGGAGGGCATTTTTAGAAAACAAAAATAGGCTTATTGGAAATAGTTTCAGACAAACAAATGCATGATGATGACGATGCAATGCACAAAAACAACGCGATTTTATAGTAGTGGTTTTGCGGGATGCCACACAGTAGCACCTGGGTATTTGATACCGGTTCAGTTGCTAATATTTGTAACTCGAATCAGGGGCTGCGGAACAAGCGACCGCTAGCAAGGGGTGAGGTCAAGATGCGTGTCGGCAATGGATCAAGCGTTGATGTGATCGCCGTCGGAACGCTGCCTCTCCACTTACCGTCGGGATTAGTTATAAACTTGAATAAATGTTATCTGGTGCCTGCACTGAGCATGAACATTGTATCTGGATCGTGTTTGATGCGAAGTGGTTATTCATTTAATTCCGAGTACAATGATTGTTCTATTTATATGAATGAAATATTTTATGGTCATGCACCGATGATGAATGGTTTATTTCTATTAGATCTCGATGATAATGTTACACATATTCATAATGTTGATGCTAAAAGGATTAAACTTAATGATGATATATCCGCATATATGTGGCACTGCCGTCTAGGTCATATTGGCGTTAAACGCATGAAGAAGCTCCATTCGGATGGACTTTTGGAATCACTTGATTATGAATCATTTGATACATGTGAGCCATGCCTTATGGGCAAGATGACTAGAACGCCGTTTTCCGGTTCAATGGAATGGGCGACAGATTTATTGGAAATCATACATTCTGATGTATGTGGTCCAATGAGTGTGTCGGCGCGAGGTGGATATCGTTATTTTGTTACTTTCACGGATGATTTGAGTAGATACGGTTATATCTACTTGATGAAACACAAGTCTGAAACCTTTGAAAAGTTCAAGGAATTTCAGAATGAAGTGGAAAATCATCGTAATAGAAAGATCAAATTTCTACGGTCCGACCGTGGAGGTGAGTATCTAAGTTACGAGTTTAGAACTCACATGAAAGAGTGTGGAATTGTTTCACAACTCACACCTGCCAGAACACCACAGCGAAATGGTGTGTCGGAACGTCGTAATCGTACTTTATTAGATATGGTTCGATCTATGATGTCTCTGACGGACTTGCCATTGTCATTTTGGGGTTATGCACTAGAAACTGCTGCATTCACTTTAAATCGGGCACCATCTAAATCCGTTGAAAAGACACCGTATGAATTGTGGTTTGGAAATAAACCTAAGCTGTCATTTCTTAAAGTTTGGGGATGCGATGTTTATGTGAAGAAACTTCAACCGGATAAACTCGAACCCAAAGCGGAAAAATGCATCTTCATAGGATACCCTAAAGAAACTATTGGGTATTCCTTCTATCACAGATCCGAGGGCAAGGTTTTTGTTGCCAAGAATGGATCCTTTCTAGAGAAAGAGTTTCTCGCGAAAGGTGTGAGTAGTCGGAAGGTAGAACTCGAAGAGGTTGTGGAACCTTCTCTTCAAAGTATGGCGAGTAGCGCAGCGCCGGAAGTTGTTCCGGAGTTGGCTCCACCTGTTGAAGAGGGAACTAATGATAATGATCATGAAACTCCGAAAGAAAGTACTACCGAACCTCGCAGGTCAAACAGGACGCGTGCAGCTCCCGAGCTGTACGAAAATCCTGTCATGAATTTCATGGTTGATGAAAATGATGACCCTGCGACATATGAAGAAGCGATGATGAGCCCGGATTCCAACAAATGGTTAGAAGCCATGAAATCCGAGATGGAATCCATGTATGAAAATCAAGTTTGGAACTTGGTGGAATTACCTCACGACTGAAAGGCCGTGGAGAACAAATGTATTTTCAAAAGGAAAACGGATGCTGATGGTAATGTGACCATCTATAAAGCTCGACTTGTCGCAAAGGGGTTTCGACAAATTCAAGGAGTTGACTATGATGAGACTTTCTCTCCCGTAGCGATGCTAAAGTCAGTTAGGATTATGTTAGCAATTGCTGCATATTTCGATTATGAGATATGGCAGATGGATGTCAAAACCACGTTTCTCAATGGTAATATTGAAGAAGAGTTGTATATGATACAACCAAAGGGTTTTGTCGATCCTAAGGATGCTAACAAGGTGTGCAAGCTTCAGCGATCCATCTATGGATTGAAGCAAGCATCACGAAGTTGGAATCTCCGTTTTGATGAGGTGATCAAAGAGTTTGGATTTGTCCAAACTTATGGAGAACCTTGTATTTACAAGAAAGTGAGTGGGAGCAATGTGGCATTTCTGATATTATATGTGGATGACATATTATTGATCGGAAATGATATAGATCTTTTAAACAGTGTTAAAAGTTATCTAAACAGCAAATTTTCAATGAAGGACCTAGGTGAAGCGTCATACATATTAGGCATAAAGATCTATAGATATAGATCTAGGCGCCTAATAGGGCTATCGCAAAGTACATACCTTGATAAGATTTTAAAGAAGTTTAAAATGGACGGAAGTAAGAAGGGGTTCTTACCTATGTTGCAAGGCAAGACATTGAGTAAGACTCAAAGTCCGGCTTCGGCGGAAGAAAGAGAGATAATGGAAAAAGTCCCCTATGCTTCAGCCATAGGCTCTATAATGTACGCCATGCTATGTACAAGACCGGATGTGGCACATGCTATTAGTTTGACTAGTAGGTACCAATCGGATCCAGGTTTGGAACACTGGATAGCGGTCAAGAATATCCTTAAGTACTTACGAAGAACTAATGATATGTTTCTTGTATACGGAGGTGAAGAAGAGCTCGTCGCTAAGTGTTATGTCGACGCTAGCTTTGACACCGATCCGGATGACTCTAAGTCTCAATCCGGATACGTATTTCTCATGAATGGCGGAGCGGTTAGTTGGAGGAGCTCCAAACAACCTGTGGTAGCGGGATCAACAACGGAGGCCGAATATGTTGCTGCTTCAGAAGCGGCTCAGGAAGCAGTTTGGATGAAGGAGTTCATATCCGAACTAGGAGTGGTGGCAAATGCGTTGGACCCAATGGTGATCTATTGTGACAACAATGGTGCCATTGCCAATGCCAAAGAGCCAAGGTCTCACAAGCATTCCAAGCATATTAAGCGCCGGTTTCACTCCATCCGCGAGCATGTCAAGGATGAAGATATAAAGATTTGTAAAGTACATACGGATCTCAATGTAGCAGATCCGTTGACTAAAACTCTCCCTAGAGCAAAACATGATCAACACCAGAACTCAATGGGTGTTAGATTTATCACTATGTAACTAGATTATTGTCTCTAGTGCAAGTGGGAGACTGAAGGGAATATGCCCTGAGAGGCAATAATAAAGTGTTTATTATGTGTATTCCAAGTATATGATAGATGTTTATTTTGCATGCTATAAATGTATTAATACGGAAACGTTAATACATGTGTGTTTAATAAACAAACAGAAAGTTCCTAGTTATGCCTCTCTCATAAACTAGCTCGTTGATTAACAAGATGATCAAGGTTTCCTGATCATGGACATTGGATGTTGTTAATAACGGGATCACAACATTAGTGTAATGGTGTGATGGACATTCATCCGAAGTATAGCATTACGATCAAAGTCATTGAGTTTATATTGCTATAACAACTTACGAAGTGATCCTAATCCTTATACCATGAGATCATGTCAATCACTAACACCGGAAGAGTTTCTTGATAACATCAAACGTCACACCGTAACAGGGTGATTATAAAGATGGATTCAGAACTAATAAAGTGTTATGTTGAGGCTCATGGATCGAGAGTGGAATTTGTTCATCCCGATGACGGATAGATATACTCTGGGCCCTCTCGGTGATATCACATTGATTAGCTTGCAAGCAAGTGATTTGATCACTAGAATGTTATATCACAGGAACGAGAAAAGAGTGCATGTCGGTAACGAGATCAAACTAGGTATGGAGATACCGATGATCGAATCTCGGACATGTAATATATCGTGAAACAAAGGGATTAAGATACTAGCGTAAAAGGTTCCGACGATCACAAGAAAGTCATCGTTGAATGTATGGGAGTCAGTATGGTTCTCCAGATCCCGCTTCTGATTATTGATCCAAGAGGGGTCTCGATCATGTCCACATTATTCACGAACCGTAGGGTGACACACTTAAGAGACACCGACATCCAATTGGAGCAAATGTTTCATGCCGAAAGAATGAACAAGCGCAGGAATTTATTTCACTAGATACCGAAACAGGTTTTCGGGTGAAATTGCATAAAGTGATTATGCATGTGAAATAGAATTCTAGCAAGGGGTTATTTGTGAATGTTTGTCATTAAAGTAATTGACAAAATTCTGAATAAAATAAAAGATTTTTATTTAATGAGAGTTTGCATTAAATTTGGTGGAAATTTAATGGGAATTTGAGTGGACTTTTGAGTGGAGGGAATTTAAAGGAGATTTGTGAGTGGAGTGTCCACCCACATGAAGAGGGGAGGGCAAGGGGGCAGCCCCATGCGCCGGCCACCCCCTTGGGGTTCCCCCCTCCTCCTATAAAAGGAGCCCCCTCCTCACTTGTCTCTCACACCTCCTCGTGAAGGATCTCTCTCCCCCTCTAGAATTTATCCCCCATGGTGTCGGACTAGCGAGATACATGTTCCCGGTGGCTATTCGGCAAGAAAGAGTTGTGCTTCCGCTGCATCGCTGGAGCGAGGAGGCGGAGGGTGCTCGGTGCCTCGAACGTGTGTGCGAGCACGGATGCGCTGCTGATTTGCGGCGCTAGGACTTCCTCTCGATCTTGAGATCGGCAAGAGATCGTCTACATCAACCACGAGTTGAACTCGTTAAGCTTTGTCGGTCTTCAAGGGTATGTTCTCTACGGATATACATCCGCCCGTTGTTTGTATCTAGTAGATAGATCTTGGTATATAGTTCACATCGTAGGAAAATTTTTGTTTTCTATGTTGCGAACCCTACATCATTTAGGCCTAAGCCTCTCCAAATGTCTTGGGCTCTTGGGCACCCGAACAACATGTGTTTTAGATCCTCCGCATTGATCGAACATACTGGACAATTTACAGTTGAACTGATATGTCTGTTTGCTAAGACACAAAAGCATGGTATGATCCCATGTAGAGCTTTCCAAGTGAAAATCTAATTTTTCTTGCCACCATAGTTTGCCAAATCTTTTTCCACACCATATGTGGTGTCGAGCTATCTGATCCATCTGATCTCTCAGCTCTTCTTCTATACTCAATTCTCCACTCAATGTGATAAGCCGATTTCACTGAGAAGCACCCCGATTTACTAGGGTGCCAAGCTATAAAATCATTTTGCTCATGATCCGGCAGTGGAATTTGTAGGATACGATCCACATCCACATCCCCAAAATTCTCTCTCAACAAATCCTCATCCCAGTTACCAGTAATGGGATTGATTAGCTCCTCCACTCTCGATAGAACACATTGTCCTCTTGGTGATGCCACCATCCGAGTGGGGCTAGAGGGAACCCAATGATCCGACCAAATATTAATTGTGGATCCATTGCCTGGCCTCCAAATGCAACCTCTCTTGAAAGTTTTTAAACTTGACATAATACTTTGCCAAGTAAAAGACGACCCTTTCTTCAACACTGCATTGATCAGATCGCCATCTGGATAGTACTTTGCTCTTAAAACTTGTGCACAAAGAGAATCGGGTTCACTTAGCAATCTCCAACATTGTTTTGCAGCATAGCTTGATTGAAGCATTGCAAATCTCGAAATCCCATCCCTCCTTCTTGTTTCGGAATACTCATTTTCCACCAAGCCATCCAATGCATTTTTCTTTGTGTTGTGGTGCCTCCCCACCAGAATTTTGCAATGGCATTGCATATGGCTTTACATATCTGTTTTGGTAGTTTGAACACTGACATCGCATAGGCTGGGATAGCCTGTGCAATAGCTTTCAACAGAATCTCTTTCCCACCAATGGACAAGAGCTTCTCATTCCATCCATTGATCCTCTGGCAGATCCTCTCTACCAGATGTTGGAAGCAGTCGCTTCGGTCAAGTCCAACCAACGAAGGTAATCCCAGATATTTGTCAGTCAGAGATTCAACAAGAATATTTGAGTGGACACATATTTCTTGTCCGACCAAAACATCTGTATTCGGACTAAAAAAGATGCTAGATTTGGAATCACTTACTAGCTGTCCCGAGCTTGCACAATACATTCCAGAGCATTACGGAGTGAGGCGGCGTTGGTCATATCAGCCGACATCAAGATTAAAGAATCGTCAGCAAAAAAAAATGTGAGCCTTCGTTTCTATTTGTCTTACTTGTCTTCTCCAGTTTACAACCCCCTTCTTATAACACGCAACACTCACACGCTGACAGCATGGCCCCACACAACTTACTCACGCACACGCGCTCTTTATGTCATCGCCAAGACACACACACACGCCTAAGGTCCTGGCATGGTCGTGACAAGATCCTCCCTCTCTCCGGCCCCTCTATCCGGCTGTATGGGTCCTGTCCAAGTTGACTGCGAGAGAGGGAGTCTCACCTCCTCGAGGCTTCTCTTCGGTCTCTACTTTGGGGACAACGCGAGGAACCACCAAGCACAGCCGCCGCCCCCATGGGCACTTCACCCACCACCGACGGGTCGGAGGGTCTCTACAGCGCGCCGTCCTCATCCTCCGTTCCTCCATGGCTCCCTCACACGTTCCTCTGCCTGGGTCCTACACCTTATGCTATTGATTGACGGGGGTTGGATAGAGGTGGAGCTGGAGGGGAAAGAGATGTTCGCTGCAGTGCAGCAGTTCAGGGAGCAGAGATTTTGGCATCTTCAGAGCAGCCTCTTGGTGGTCCAGAGCGGCGGCATCGCGGCTGAGGGTGCCAAAATTATGATGTCTGAGGTAGAAATTAGCGACCTCTGTTCAGAACTTTAGCCTTCATTTGAGTACTGCTCTTTTATGAGTACTTTATATTGTACAGCTCCCTGAATCTCCTAATCAATAGCCAAAAAAGAAACGAAACTGAAGAGCTTTAGAATATAAAGAACTCATAAAAGCATACGAGACCTCTGTTTGTTTCGGTCAGTTTCAAGTTGCTCTCATAGGTGCTTTGTGACCTTCTGACTGAATTCGGTATTAGAATTAAGACAAACAAATTATCCTTTTACTCACGCAATTTTGAGAAATGGTGATCAGTTTATACTCTGAACTATTTACATGCACATCATAAGTGTCGCCTTCATGATGGACCATCCGGAAACATGAACACCTAATATTTAGTAAATATTAAGTGTAGCAACTCATAGCTGTGTGGACCGTTTTGTTATATCAATCTGGTAGTTAATCTTTTTAAAGGCAGAATATATTAAGTGGGATTTAGAGAGTCCAAGTATTATTACACAAGTGGTAGTGGATGTATAGAGAGACAAATTTCAAGCCACCACCTGTGCTATATTTAAGGAAAAAATTGGGAATTGCTAAACTTCCCTCTATTTTTGGATAATATCTGAATTGCACCAAGATTTACATTAAACATTTTTGGGCCATGAGCAGAACGTTTAGATGTCAAATCGAAATATTCAATTTTGAACAACCTGTAGCAAACATACTGGTGTGTGGATTGCTTTTGTTATATCGATTGGATAGTTACAAAATTAAAATAATATATATGGGTGAAATATTTAAAGTAAGATTTAGAGAGTACCATGTTGGTACAGACCAAAACCGGTCTTTTTAGAATTATACAAGTGGATGCATAGTGATACAAATTTCCGCCGCTCCTCGTGCTAGGTTAGAGGAGAAAATGGGTAAGACAAAACTAATGCCATGGTTATAGTGCTCCCTTCATTTTCGGATAAAATTTGAATCATGCCTAGCGGTATATTTATATAGGTCATACGGATATATCCAATTTTAAACACCCATTGCAATGCACGGATTGTGTGATACTATTTAACCACCATTTATGCATACTAGATAGTCATGCGCGCTTCGCCGCGCCGTCTGCCCAGCATTGTCACACGGCATGGCTGTTGCAGTGCATCTGTCGGCGGTATGAGCATGTTTTGACGCAGTGCTAGCATCTTGGTTTCGCAGAGCTCAGTTAGTCGCAAAATAGTAAGAGTGATTTTCTCGGCCTCCTAGGGGTATTTACGGGAGTCGATATGGGATGGGATGACAGTAGCCATAGTTATCTCTTCTGCCAAATCATAACCCTAGAGATTGAAACACGCATATGAACACACACATCAAAATGGAAAATGAAGAAGATACCCATCCCTCCAAAAAATTATTGTACATACAGGTAATAACAGCCGTGGAAAAACAAGAATTTAGAGGGAGGACCAGGATATACACAGTTCAATTTTGCATCACGTTACCTCTCTTTTTTCTTTTTTATACTTATTGAAACCAAATCTTTCGTCCCTCGATATATTTTTTGTTTTTAGTACTATGTATCATCTCTTAGTTTCACCTTCTCACTTCTTAGTATTGATTGAGTTGTACTCGGTTTTCACAAGACCAACACCATCACCATCACCCCCTCCTGATACTTTGTGGAGGTACTGTTCCTGCTACTTCTGAAATGTTATGATGCAGCGGAACCAGGTTAGTATGAAAACGTTTTTGTACCACCCTATTAATCATAAGGTCATTATAACCTATCAAAATGCACTTAAAAGTTTCTCATAGTTCGAGTTTCTTCATAAAATCCTAAATTATTTCTGGCTTTATGCACAATTTACTTTTATATACTAAAACATGTTAATAGTTCAACAGAATACAGAATTAAATCACAGACCTTGTTATTCAGATGAGGAATTGCAGATGCGGGTTCTCCAGTTATTTTCATGAGCTCCCCAGTGGTGTAAGGAACTGTTTTTTCGGACCTGACACCTAAAAACAGAAGCAATAAGGCGGCATTGTAACATCTAAATGACTTCGGTAAGCTGGTGAAAATCCATCTTTTGAGATGAATAACTTATTTGAGGAAAAAAATATTTGCCCATATTTCTGACAGACTTTCAACCAAACTTTTAAGAAGAATGGGGCGTAAGCTTTAATAATGATGATCAAGAGCAAGGACAATGATATACGCTTGATTAAATATTAACTCCTCAATGTTTTATAGACGCTAGTTATTTGCTATACCCTCCGCCCTATAATATAAGATGTGTAATAACATCTTATATTCTAGGATGGAGAGAGTAGTATTTAACGAAAAAATAGTGCCAAAGTAAGAACTATGACTAAAATTGTTGTGTTCTATAGCTAGGGAGCGACATGGGAAGAGCTCTGGCCTAGGGGCAAGACAAAAGAATTGTTCTAGCTTTCTTTATTCTTTAGACTTGTGTTACTTTCATGCAGAGATTACCCAAACTAAGTAACAAATTTTATATGTTATCTTTCATTGACTTAACGCCAAAGCTAAATATATCTTCCCAATTTAAATGAAAAACTACCGAAAGAACCTAGGGAAGTTCTGAGGATCTTATCTGATAACTGGGAGCTGCCATGTAGGAGTCATATGCTCCCATACATACCAAAAAACATGGCAATGAACAAACATACCGCACCATCCACATCTGCAAGGGATCACTCAATCAGAAAAATGCATACGGGGTATTTCTATTGTTTGACTGTCAAGCATAATTTCAAACGTACTGGTTCCAAGAAGAGTGCTTCAAACAAATTGGGCATCATTTCACTGAAAGAACTTTAGAAAGGATTGAAATAACTAACCTGAGTTGACAACAGGTTGGTTGACATTATTTGTTGTTGGAGGCCTATAGCTTGTGGACGGTGGGTCCTCATCAAGTACATTTCTCGTGCAATAGTGCTTATGAATTCCCTTGGCACATCCTGAGTGCAGAGAAATAAGCTTGTGCAAGAGTGCTTCTCAAATCCCTTGAGACATCCTAAGAGCAGAAAAATAGATTGCATTACATAAAAGTATAACCAATCACACTGCACCTACTAAATCCTGAATCAGCCTGTAGTGGTGCTCTAATGGTTGGTTGAAATGCACGCAAAGTCTTTCCCCAAATTCCTGGCCACCTACAAACATGCAAGAGTGGCATACTGGCTATATTTTCAATTGTTTCTGATTGGGAAACTATGATTCCCACTGGTTGCAAAACAAAATACTTATACTCATAAAATAATATTTTGCTACATGGTGGTTTTGACACGGATCAAGATACAAAGGAAATGTAGACAAAATGGGATACAAAATAAGATCTGGGGAAACATAGTACTGTCAGAAGGCTAAAAAAAATAATCCAACGGACCCAACAAGAATTCATACATGTCGTGCACAACACAATAGGAGAAGTTAAGTGGACATTAAATAAATTACGGTGCTCACAAAATATAATACACTTTAGTATTATGCAAGTATACATATAACCATGATGAATACTGAATGAAGCTAGACTGTAGAGTCTACATTCTGAATCCACTTGCTGAATCATAGACAAAATTTAGATGCAACTTTTACAGGAATGGATTAACTAAACTGTTGTTTAAGAAGCAAAGCAGAACCTGAAAAGATGAGCCCTTTAGTATGGCTGCTGAATCTGTACCACTGTTGTTCAATAACACAATATACAGATAACAAGGCAATCTAGATTGCTGCATCTAGACTTACAAAACGTGAACCAAAAAATCAAAATTAAGAGGATGATAGGCTGACAGAGTTTGAAGAAGAAGAAAAAAGAAGCCATGGAAAATAAATCTGGGTCCAAAATAGCTTGCACCCCTATGCTCTTCATTCTTCAAGATACAGTTCACTGCTCACCCAAGAAGAAAATCAATCTATATATTGTGGTGCATTCCCTAGTTCCCACATTTCCATTGCCATCACGGCCGCTCAACATCCTCTACTTGATCCAGTGCATTGGTTTCTCCGTATTATACAAATAAATAATTACATTCAATCATGCATGGGTCTTATCTTCTGAAGGTTGACTAATGCATAACAGTCAAATGATGCTATTGTAGTCTTTAAAATCTAAGAGAACTTACTCTCACATGTGCCAATACATACCATCGAAACTAACTACCATCCTGACTGCTACATACTAATTCTTAAAATTCATGAAAACAGAGGCAAATGAATAGGATATGGGTTAAAATGACTGTTGATATGTAGTACCAAGTAAAAATAAAAGATCTTCAAAACTCAAAAGTTATGGGCATCAACTTACTGCACATAAGTAGAATGTCCCAAAAATGAAATCAAATAATTACAGATTTGGAACAGTTTCAGAAAACATGCTACATACTAATTCTACAAATTTATGAAAACAACGGAAAATGAATTGGAGATGAGTTAAACTGGGTGTTGCTAATGTAGTACCAAGTAAAAATAATAATAATACAGAGCTGCAAAACTTAAATCACAGTTTTACAGATATCAACTCTCTACATGTAAATAGAATATCCCACATCTAATTACAGATCTGGAACAGTGTCAGAAAATATCTATAGACATCATTCCTATCTTTATGCATGGATGGTTCCTATATTTTCTGCAAAATTACTCGAGTAACAGTGTACAACATCATCAAAAAGCGTCAAGCAAAATATAAAAATGCTAGGTATTCAGGATGACTTCAATAATATTGAGCTAACCAACCGGCTAGATAATTGGAACATTGATGGAAACAATACTGCTTTCTCTACCAGAAAAGTATATAGGTAACTTGTTGGAACTCATGACACACCTGAACCTATCCTTGATTTTTGGAAAACATGTAATCTGGTTATACCCTTTGAGGAGTAGGGATTTTTTCCCTACTGTATTTGTGTAAAAAAACATGATAAGTAAGTTTCAAAATGTAAAGTCTTTGAGAAATTATCTGAGAACATGTAAATGACCAATAGAGAATTGTACCAAGTTTGTTAAAATGTAATCTGGTTATACCCTTTGAGTACTTGGTTAGTCATTACACCAAAAAGTAGTTTACTCACATAACCTGAAGGCTGAAGCCATGGAGATTTAGATCTTTTACGCTCATTTCTGCAATGCTTCTAAAAGCCATTTTAAAATGTATGGTAAGCTTCCTACCTACACAAAATCATCCCACAGTGAGCATCTTAATGAATTAGGATCATCATGAATAAATACATCACCTATTAGACATTTGCACATATTATCGAGAGCAATTTGTGCCATATTAGGTAGGTAGGTGCGATGACAAAGTTAACTTGTGTACTGGTGTGATTTTTGTTCGTAGAAAATATGTAAATGCTCCAGTAACAACATTAGGGAGTTGTGTTCATTAGACATGAAGATAATATGTTCTCATAGGTCATAAAAATATCCATTAACATTAAATTAGAAAGATCGTCTCCAGTTATAAAGAAAACACAAGTACCTAAATTTCACCAAATAGGCAGTATGAATCGAACCATATGTGCTTTCATAGTCAACTCACTTGTCCAAATCACCTTCTTGTGATCCTTCTCCTCACTGAAATCCATGTTATACCATCAACTTGGCTAGTACTAATATGAGACAGAGAGAGGCGGGGCGATTATAGGCAGGAAGGTGAACGGAGAGGAGACGATGCCCAGTATGTCTCTGTGTCTTGCGTGCAGAGAGAAAGAGGAAGGGAGTGGCGGATCCCCACACCCCTGCGCCTCCTTCAACCCCACTCGGCAACGTTGGAGCGTCTTACTCTCCCCTTGACCGCCGCCACAGTGCCGCCCATCCTCGCGGATCTTCTGCGCAGGCTTAATCCATGCCCCCGATCGACCCAATTCCCGTGAGCCCTCCACCTCTGGATCGATCGATCCCCGCCAACCCACGCCTCCATGCATGCTCGCGACCCCCTAGCCTCAGCGCCGCCGTGCCCTTCCTCCTCCTCATGCACTACCGACCTCGTTCCCTGTCCCCAGCGCCGGCCCCGCTTCTGCGTCGTCGCACCCGGCCGCACGCCTCCTGAGCCCCCGTCTCCTCCGCGACGCTCTCCTCCCCTTTGAGCTCTCTATGTTGCCGACCTGGGCCCTTCGTAGCCATGCCGCAACCTCAAGCGGCGCCTCCACGGACCGGAGTAGTCGAGGCGGCCGGCGGAAACCCTAGCTTGCTGGACGCAAGGAGCTATCGGGGTCGAGAGAAAGAGGAGAGAGCAGAGCCATCGAGAGGATGAGCGGTGGGCCCTGGGACCGGTCCGTTGGAGTGGCTAGCTGGTTTAACCGGGTTTTTTTCTTACAGCATAGCTGAGCAGCGTGCAGCGCGCACCGCACGAGCGCTGAGAAAGCTTCCTGCAGCTCACGCTTAAGTAATTAAGTAATGCCCGTCTCATCATAGGACGGTTGTTGTGTTAGCATATCTCTTTCAAATGATCTTATATCTTTTTCAAAGAAAAATAATCTTGGTATCTTATGAAAAGAGTAACCAAATTTAGTATTCTTAGAGAGGCCGATTGAGCAGGAATAAAAGTGATAATCTATCGTAGATTAGACTTTATATTAATAGTAATATTCAAAATTGGAATAAGTGATAAGATATCATTTTGCGTGGAATAGAGAAAAGGTCGAGACAACCCCCTCCAATTTTAAACACCCATTGCAATGCACGGATTGTGTGATACTATTTAACCACCATTTATGCATATGCCCGTCTCATCATATGATGGATGTTGTGTTAGCATATCTCTTTCAAATGATCCTATATCTTTTTCAAAGAAAAATAATCTAGGTATCTTATGAAAAGAGTAACCAAATTTAGTATTCTTAGAGAGGCCGATTGAGCAGGAATAAAAGTGATAATCTATCGTAGATTAGACTTCATATTAATAGTAATATTCAAAATTGGAATAAGTGATAAGCTATCATTTTGCGTGGAATAGAGAAAAGGTCGAGACAACCCCCCCCCCCCCCCCCCCCCCCCGACGCGAGTGGGGTAAATTATATTTAGATGTACTTTTTTCATTTATTTTTGTTTGAATCTTTTGTAATGCTTGGACACTTTTCTATGCAAATAAAAAGGTAGTTATGTGTAGTGAGTTTTAGATATATGCCAAATGACGAAATTTTGAGTGGGATGTATTAAATTAACTCTCTTTACCTAATATAAGACAAATTTAATGAAAATACTCTTTTTAGTTCATTTATTCGAGCGCCATATGCAAAACAAACGTGTGAAATATGAGATTAACACACAAACACAAAGAAATAACACAAAAAATGTGATGTTCCGTCGCAACGTGCGGGCATTCAGCTAGTACTAGTATAGATGTCCGTGCGTTACAACGGATGATACAATAATAAATATTTCTTGCGAAAATAAAATATGCACTCTCTCCAAGTTCTCGATAATCAGATTTTTCTGATAGACTCGTGACATTTTCTTGAAAATTAGTGGCACGTCGTAGCTCGGCATCAGGAGCGTTTATTTTATCTCGCTCGGTGATGTAACCGTTTGTAGTCACAGGAAGTGTCCTACCTCACTTTTTTTAGCAACGAACATGGTGTGGTTCCTGGTTGCATCCATGATATGCAGCAGTTTACGAGTATATAGGCTTTTATAGTGTTGGATTATTAGGCCTAATTTTCACGATTAATTCTAAAATATAAATTATGACAAAACCAGCTACTAGCTCATGTAACTCGAATATACTAGATGTACTAAATAACAGGATGATCAAAAACAAACAGCAGCTTAACATGTACTCGCAGAACATGATGAATTACTAAACAGGAGCACGAAGCACGTACCGTTCGATTGTCGTAGTAGAAACTTTGGGGAAGAGTGATCGCAACAGATAGCGACGAAGACGGCGGTAGGCATCACCGACTTGGATGAAAGATTACCCGTGATAAAGAACTCGAGCAGTCGCGCGGAGCGTTTCCCAAAAACCTTATTCGCCCTCTCCCGTACAGGATCACAAGGGCGAGTGGTTCCGGAGACCTGCTCTTCCGTTCACCGGTGCACGCCGGCAAGCGGGATGGAGTAGACTACGGTGACAGCGCAAGTAGAGAGGATGGCAAAACCCTATATTGGTTTTCGGTGGTGTTGTGGCGGTAGCCGCGCAGGACTTTATATAGAGCAGCTCAGGAAACCCTAACGGAGACGAACGTGGGCCGAGTCCACGTTACGCACGTTCGGGTCGGTTACAGTAGCCCACGATCCGGGAGCGACCCGAATAGGCTAACTGTTTGACACGTCTATCAAAACCTCACAGTTTTCCTGAGCAGCAAAATAAAGCGGGCGGGCGGACGTGCGAGCGGCGACGTCGTCGTCGGAGGAGCGCGCGCGTGCATCTCTCTCATTTCTACTCACTTACAAAGTGGCGCAACACTCCACCTTATAAGGTGGTGCAACTCTCCTCAAACTTTCCATGTGGGACTAAACTTGAGCTCCCACTCCTCTTCCATGTGAGCTGCCACAAACATGGGCCCAAACACATATGGGCTGCCATAAATTTGGATTTAGAGAAAATATGAAATACACATGAGCCTAAATGGATTAGCCTCATTATTTCTAACAATCCCCCACCAAATCTCAAATGCCCATTTGAAGATTTGTCAATCCTTGCTACTTGTTTATATACCAGTGTTTCAGCAGAGACTGTTAAGTTGAACTTCCGCCTAGAATCTTGAACTACGTCTATCAACAACTTGAACAATGGACGAACCTTGAATTGCAAGTTTGGTGCCAATAGATTTCGCTCAAAATCATAACTAGTACTTGGCTGCCAGTAGCCCACCCCGCGGGTTGGAGCATATGCGTCATACTCCCTGATCTCTTTATGAGTTTACTAGAGATCACCCAAATCTCATAAACCGCGACGTTTACAATCGAGCTCATATAGGTGTGTTCTTTCAAGAATGCCCTGTAGGACGGCATCTTTGCTAATTAAAGCCAACAGAAACACATTAAGGTATGTTGCCAACCTGTCTTACAGATTATGAGAGTTATGCATCTTCACATAGAGATGGTTATAAAATACTCTCCTCAGTCAAACCACTAGCTTGTTCTTCTCAGGTCCTAATTCACGGGATCTCCGATCACATAGGTTGGGTTACCACTAGGTGTGACATCCATGGGTCTCAACCCCATCTTCCTCGATGCACTTTCTATCACATTTCGTGATAGTCCCTTTGTAAAGGGATCTGCCAGGTTTTTGTCTGTTTGAATATACGTAACAGTTATTACTCCGGAGTTTCTCAATTTCCTGACAGATTTCAAACGTCTCTTCACGTGTATTGATGACTTCGCGTTATCCTTAGAATTGTTCACTTTGACACTAAAAGTTTGGTTGTCACAATTCAAAAGGATTGCCGGCACAGGTTTCTCAACCACAGGCAAGTCCATCAAGAGCTCACGCAGCCATTCTGACTCAATAATGGCTGTGTCTAAAGCAGTAAGTTCTGCTTCCATAGTTGACCTCGTCAATATGGTTTGTCTACGAGACCTCCATGACACTGCGCCACCTCCAAGGGTAAACACATACCCGCTCGTGGCGTAGAGTTCATCAACGTCAGAGATCCAATTCGAATCACTATATCCTTCAAGCACAGCAGGATTCCCTGAATAGTGAATCCCATAGCTCATTGTACCACATAGATAGCGCATGACCCTTTCAAATGCATGTAGACATGAACCTACTCAACTTGCTCACAGCAAAAGAGATATCGGGTCTTGTAGCGCTTGCTAAGTACAAGAGAGAACCAACAACTTGTGAATATTTCAGCTGATCTGTTGGTTCCTTCTTATTCTTTCGTAATGTCAAACTGGGATCATAAGGTGTTGGAGAAGTCTTGCCATCATTAAAGCCAAATCGGCTGAAGACCTTCTCAACATAATGATATTGCGTTAAAGTAATCCCATTCTCGTTCTTAATAAGCTTGATGTTCAAAATGACATCAGCCTCTCCCAGATCTTTCATATCAAAACTCTTTGACATGAAAGACTTGACTTCATTTATCACTTTCATGTTTGTACCAAAGATCAGAATGTCATCCACGTACAAACATAATATAACGCTATCGCCCCCACCATGGCGATAGTAAACACACCTATCAGCCTCATTAATGACAAAGCCAGCAGAAAGTAGATTTCTGTCAAACTTCTCATGCCATTGCTTAGGTGCTTGTTTTAGGCCATATAAATATTTTAATAACTTACACACCTTTGTATCTTCACCTTTTACCACAAACCCATCCGGCTGATCCATATAGATCTCCTCTTCCAACTCTCCATTAAGGAAAGTTGTCTTCACGTCCATCTGATGAACGAGAAGACCATAAGAGATAGCCAGGGATAGTAGTACTCGAATGGTGGTTAGTCTAACGACAGGTGAATAGGTGTCAAAGTAATCTTTGCCTTCTTTCTGTGTGTAGCCCTTAGCTACAAGACGCGCCTTGTACTTCTCAATAGTACCATCAGGCCTTAGCTTCTTCTTGAACACCCACTTACATCCCACAGGTTTACAACCATAGGGTTGTTATGATAATTCCCAAGTTCCATTAGAAAGAATCGAGTCCATCTCATTTTGGACAGCTTCTTTCCAATCATCTGCATCAGGAGATGCATATGCCTCAGTAATGGATCTGGGAGTATCATCCACAAGGTACACGATGAAGTCATTACCAAAGGATTTTGCAACCCTCTGTCTCTTACTCCTCGTGAGAGGTTCATCGTCATCCTTCTCAAGAAATTCCTCATGTGGTTGTTCAGAATTCTCAATAGATGCACTAGATTCAGGAAGTATTTCAGAAGAAATCCTACCAATGCTACGCATATCTTTCATAGGAAAAATATTCTCAAAGAATGTTGCATCACGAGATTCCATTATAGTATCAACATGCATATCAGGTACCTCAGATTTAACCACTAGAAATCTATAGCCTACACTCCATGGAGCATATCCTAGAAAGATACAATCCACTGTCTTGGGTCCGAGCTTGTGTTTCTTGGGGATCGGTATGTTGACCTTCGCCAAACACCCCCAAGTGCGAAAATATGAAAGTGATGGTTTTCTCCCAACCCACTCCTCATAAGGGGTCCTTTCTTTATTCTTGTTAGGAACTCTATTCAGGACATGACATGAAGTCAACAAAGCCTCCCCCCACCATGCCTTTGATAAACCAGCAATGGCTAACATGGAATTCACCAAGTCAGTCAGCGTGCGGTTTTTCCTCTCGATAACCCCGTTTGATTGGGGCAAGTAGGGAGGCGTCCTCTCATGAATAATTCCGTTTTCCTGACAAAATTCGTCAAATATTTTGGGAAAATACTCACCACCACGATCCGACCTAAGACGCTTGATCTTTCTCTCTAGTTGATTTTCAACTTCGGCCTTATAGATTTTAAAGTAGTCTAAAGCCTCATATTTAGTTTGCAACAAGTAAACATAGCAGAATTTAGTAGAATCATCTATCAACGTCATGAAATATCTCTTTTCACCTTTTGTCAACACACCATTCATCTCGCATAGATCAGAATGTATGAGTTCTAGAGGTGCCAAGTTTCTCTCTTCGGCAGCCTTGTGAGGCTTTCGAGGTTGCTTTGATTGCACACAACTATGACACTTAGAACCTTTAGCAATAGTGAAATTCGGAATTAAACTCATACTGGACATCCGGGATATCAAACCAAAATTAATGTGACATAAACGAGAATGCCAAATACTGGTATCATCATTAACACCACCACAAATATGATTCACGGATTTATTACAAAACTCTAAAAGTGAAAAACGGAACAAGCCTCCGAACTCATAACCTTTACCAATAAATTGTCCATGTTTTGAAACAATGACTTTATTAGACTCTAAGACAACGTTAAACCCATCTCTGCAAAGAAGGGAGCCACTAACGAGATTCTTGTTCATAGTAGGGACATGCTGCACGTTCCTCAGCTGCACGATATTTCCGGAAGTAAACTTCAGATCCACCATGCCAACACCACGAACAGAAGCATGTGATACATTCCCCATTAGGACGGAAGAATCCCGAGTGACCTGATAAGAAGTTGTAGCACCCCGGATAAAAACCACTGCTAGAAAATCGCCTGCATTCTGTGCATCATCATCATATCTGCATGCATGTTTTAACTAATACTAGTTTTGAAAATTCCCTCTTTGTTTTCTAGATATTCTCCATCTTCATTTCAAATATAAAACCCCGGTGTTTTTGGATGTCTCTATTTGTCAAAACCCTATTTGTAAATGTTTTTTTATTTTAAAAGAAATAAAATAAATAAATAAAATTCTATTTTATCTGGGGGAGGCCGGCACCGCCAATCCAAAAGGCCCAGCCAGCAACCGGCCTACAACCCCAGGGAAAACCTAACCCTAATTTCCCCTCCAAACCCTAACCCTAGCCAATCCTATCCCCACCCCCAGCCGCCACCACCCCAATTCCCATCCTCGCCGCCAGCGACCCACACCTACTAGCACATCTCACCTAACCACCCCACCCGGTCCACCCCGACCCTACCCGCAACACACGCACGCACCACTGCGTCGATCTCACGCGAGTCCGCCAACCCCCGCGTAGCCGCACGCGACCCCGCTCCTTCCTCGTTCCTTTCCCCCGCATGCCTTCCCTGCTGACCAACTCCCGACGCCACCGCCGCCAGAACCGCTCCCCTCACCTCACCTCATCCCGCGCCTGCCCCATCCTCCTCCCGAAAGGCGCCACCTCCTCCCTGGCGTTGCCCCGTTTCCCCAGCGACGCCCTGCCGTCGCCCCCGACCCTGCTGCTCACCTTCCTCATCCCCGATCCATCCTCTCACTCTCGATCCATCGTCCTCGCACCCCACCCGAAGCCGCCCCGCCATCGCTCCCTCCTTCGGTCGCTGCTCGCGCGAGCCTCCGCCTCCCCTCCAGGAGCTCCACCGTCCGGTCCCGTCTCCTCTCCCTGTGCAATCCTCGCGCCCCACCTCGTCCGCCACCGCCCTCTACCTTCTTCGCATCCTCTGGTTCCCGTGCCGCCAGGGGTCCCTCTACCCTTCCGGCCTCAGGCCCTGCCGACGCCAGCGAGCCGGGCACGACCCCGTGCGTCGCCCGAGCCCGAGCTCCTATCTCCCTGGCTTGCCTCTCCGCTGTTGCCCTGCATGCCGACGTCGCCCGCCTCTAGCGCCGCCAGGGACTCCTTCCCCGATGGCCGCCCTCTGCCGCGACCCCGCTGCCTCACCCCGTCGAGCAGTGCGCGAGGCCGCCCGAGCTCCTCCCGGTGTCATCGCCCTCTTCCGTCGTCGGCCTCATCTTCTGTCGTCGTGTCCGCCTGCGCGAGCCCGGTCCTGCGCCTTGTCTCCATGTCGCTGCAGTACACCTTCCGTCGGTGTTTCTTCTGCCTCTACATGTGACCGTAGCGACATACATGTGTTTCCGATGAGTTGGGAAACGACCTGATGTTTGTTGTGGTGATGTGAGGATGGTTGAGATGTTCTGGTGTGGTGCTTCGGCTACACGACTTTCGGGTGACCGATTTTGGTGTGTTCGTCACTTCCTGCTGACCTTGGAATATCGTCAAGATCGACTCGTCTTTGATCGCTGCCCAGTCCGACTCTGATTGAAGAAACCAGATAATAAAGATCTCCGTCATGGACCGAAGACCGATCCCGTCGAGACCCGAACCCCGTTGAACCCAAGATCGTCGATCTCCCATGTGTGACCTTTCTCCGAGCCCCTATTTTATAAATGATACATATTTGTTGCATATGAATTGAGCATACTCGCATACATCTCATGTGGCTTGGGGGATTTTGTCGACACACCTAATAATTAAATATGGAGGACATATGCCGGCTAATCTAGTCTCATATTGGCCCCATTTAAATTTGTGTAGCAAACCGATGCCATGTTTTGCCTTGTTAAGACAACATTTAAAATGTGGGGTATCTAAACAACATGAACCATCTAACTAATTGTCGGGACCCCGGTTCCGCTTAATATTGCCTAAATGCATCGCATCCTAGCCATGCCATACATCGTACATGCATCATGCCTATCTTCGACCGTAGTATTAAATAGTGCATCCGGTGTTTCTTCTAGTGCTTTGCTTCTTCACGGATTAGGCCGATGAGTTGATGCGAGAGTCGACCCGATCTTCGGATGAACCTTCGGCAATATTTTCAGGCGAGCATTCTCCCCTTTCTACCTATCTTACTTTTATAGTCTTTATTTCCTCCTGTTGATCTATTGCTATCTGTGTTGCGATGCTCTAGTTTTCGTACCCATGATATTCCTTGCAGCCTTATATTGCCTTGGACACATCCTATTACCTGTTGTTTGGTAGATAGTTGGACTTGCGTGTCGCAGTCGCTTGCTCAAGTGCTGTTGCGTGTTGTCAAGTACCACAATTGTTGGAGAAATGCCTTATGCTTTTATGTTGGAGCTGATTATAACTTTAATTATCGTTTAATAACTAAAAGTGAAGTACGTAAATAATGCAGAGGCACATGTGGGAAATAGATATTATTTGGTTTTTAACCGTCCACTTGTGTCCCGTAGGACCCCGAGTACTTGATACCCGTTCTTTGAATATTCGCACTATCCGCATGTGGGACCATGAATCTCCCTAGCCAGAGCTTGAGTAGTTTGGGTCCACAAAGTAGTTTGGGGCTTTATTACTATCCTGTACTTATGCCATGCCTTACTGCTTTATTTACGATTGCGCGTGGAGCGCCTGTACTGTTTAGGTAAGTGGAATGTTTCTGCGGTATCGACAAGCCCAATCACACTTTCGGATTCCCAGTCGTTTACAGCCATTGACACAAACCTCTGGGTCCGTCTCGGAGCCGGCCAACTTCATTGCGGGTAGCTTGGTGGGGTGGCCCCCTGAAATTTATATGGATCTTGCAATTTCTCTGTCGTGATGCCTCGTTGGGTTTTTATTGGTTTTTCTCGAGGTTGATCGTGCGTGTGTTGCTATTTGTGCCCCCTGCAGGGTAAAACTTTCTGAAAGCCGTGTCCGCGGTTATGTACGACTTGGAGCATAGTATCTCGATCATAGACAACTATAACTAAAGTAGTGCTATAAATTTGACTTTATAATGACTAGTAATCAGCTTCACTATAATGGAATGACTAAATAAAAGTGCCAACAATTGCTGGTTTGGGTTGTCACCTGTTACCCTTGTATCTGACGAGTAAGTATTGCAACTACAACGGAATAGCTAAATAAAAGTACCAACAACTGCTGGGTTTTGGGATGCCTCATGCTATATGTATCTGACTAGTAAGTACCACAACTACAACGGAATGGTTAACTAAAACTGCCCACTGTTTATTATATCAGGATGACTCATGCTATCTATATCTGACTAGTAATTGTCGCAACTATGACGGAATAATTAAAACTGCCAACCGTGTGAATTCCTTGGTTGACTTCCTCGTTTGGTCTCGAGGGGGAAATACCAGGATGGGTATGCTTGGTGATAGTTTCAGGTTGGATCCGAATAGGTCTTTCTTATCCCTATCTGATAGCCGCCAGTGGTATTGAGTCTCTATAGGTTGTTTAGTGCATGCTGCGCTGCCGCTTCAGTCCACCATACCTATGTAGGCGAGGACCGCCGAATTCTAGTCTCGCCGTGTACTGGCCTCAGTACTGACCGCTCTCTTTTTCCTTTGCCCTTTGTCGGCACCCCTTTTGTTTAAGCAGGTTTTGAGATCGACGTCGTTAGCAGGGTTACCCTTCCGGCTTGGCCTGGGCAGGGTTATGGATGCCATTGGTTAATCTTCAGGGCTCTTAGCCCCATTTGCATCTTGTCCGTAGTCGGACATTGTATCGTTTTCAGGGTGATTTGGATCTTTGTACTGTATATCTGTATTCTTGACTCATGGAGTCGTGTTGTATATATCTGTTCTATGGGTTCCATCGAGGACTATTGTGTAATGATATTACTTCGTTTTCCACCCGCACGAAAGTGCCTGGTGGGCACCTTTGAATCGTTTCTATGAGGGTTTGGCGGGAATCGCTGAGACTTGCATAGGGCCGATTCTGAGGGTGTTACAGAGTGGTATCAGAGCTCAGTAGTTACGATACCCCACTGGTCCAGCCTGTAGGATAACCTAGCTAACGGCCGATGTAGAGTGTCAAAACTATTTTGGAAAACCGGTTGGATAGATCTGATTAGGTCTGCTTTTACTCCTTACCCTCTGCTATTCTCCTCTTACCTTTGCGTGATTTGAATCTGCTCTCTTTTATTTTCTTCGAGTCCAGGAATTCTCGTGGTTGGGTTTCCGTCGTACCTTTAAGGTTTTGCTTCCATCCTCTTCTAACAGTGCTTCAACATCCGGCATTCATGCTATCTGATGAATCTTTCATCTGTTGTACCTTTTCAGTGGACTGAAAATTCACTAAATTTTTCTTTCTATCCTCCGGTGTTTTCCGATACGACAAAGTCATCTACATCAAATTTGATGAGAATCTCCTTCCCTCCTTTGTTTCCAAACCTCGCTTGTCGAGATCTTCAGTCCGAATTCCGGGAGTTGCTTGCATAATTCTCCTACTCATGTGCAGAGTAATGCTTTGGGTGCGCGATGGACTGATCACCATCCGACTACTCTTATCATTTGCTCTTGTACATCGAATCGGTGGATCAAGCAATTTTACTCCTTCCACAGAAGTAAGAGGTGGCCTTATCTTTTGAGACCTTTGCCTTCCTCTTTGTTTCTCCGGAGTGTTCTCTCAACGAAAGTGATAAACGATCCTTGGTGGTGTCGCCGATTTCAAGATGGAGAAAGAATCATTGTTAGTGGTGTCGTGAGGATCTACATGAAGCGAGAAGATTTAGACTGTCAGCCTTCTTTCCTGTACCATGAGGCGGATCTCGAGGGCGAGATCCATTGTTAGTGGTGTCGAATTGTAGCACCCCGGATAAAAACCACTGCTAGAAAATCGCCTGCATTCTGTGCATCATCATCATATCTGCATGCATGTTTTAACTAATACTAGTTTTGAAAAGCCCCTCTTTGTTTTGTAGATATTCTCCATCTTCATTTCAAATATAAAACCCCGGTGTTTCTGGATGTCTCTATTTGTCAAAACCCTATTTGTAAATGTTTTTTATTTTAAAAGAAATAAAATAAATAAATAAATAAAATCCTATTTTATCTGGGGGAGGCCGGCACCGGCCAGCCCAAAAGGCCCAGCCAGCAGCCGGCCTACAACCCCAGGGAAAACCTAACTCTAATTTCCCCTCCAAACCCTAACCCTAGCCAATCCTATCACCACCCCCAGCCGCCACCACCCCAATTCCCATCCCCGCCGCCAGCGACCCACACCTGCCAGCACATCTCACCTAACCACCCACCCGGTCCACCCCGACCCTACCCGCAACACACGCACGCACCACTGCGTCGATCTCACGCGAGGCCGCCAACCCCCGCGTAGCCGCATGCGACCCCGCTCCTTCCTCGTTCCTTTCCCCCACCTGCCTTCCCTGCTGACCAACTCCCGACGCCACCGCCACCAGAACCGCTCCCCTCACCTCAACTCGTCCCGCGCCTGCCCCATCCTCCTCCCGAACGGCCCCACCTCCTCCCTGGCGTTACCCCGTTTCCCCAGCGATGCCCTGCCGTCGCCCCCGACCTTGCTGCTCACCTTCCTCATCCCCGCTCCATCCTCTCA
The DNA here is from genome assembly GCA_910589765.1 of Avena atlantica. Classification (NCBI taxonomy): domain Eukaryota; kingdom Viridiplantae; phylum Streptophyta; class Magnoliopsida; order Poales; family Poaceae; genus Avena; species Avena atlantica. The sequence continues at coordinate 116,588,304 of OU342735.1, forward strand.
CTCTCGATCCATCGTCCTCGCACCCCACCCGAAGCCACGCCGCCATCGCTCCCTCCTTCGGTCGCCGCTCGCACGAGCCTCCGCCTCCCCTCCAGGAGCTCCATCGTCTGGCCCCGTCTCCTCTCCCTATGCAATCCTCGCGCCCCACCTCGTCCTCCACCGCCCTCTACCTTCTCTTCATCCTCTGGTTCCCGTGCCGCCAGGGGTCCCTCTACCCTTCCGGCCTCAGGCCCTACCGACGCCAGCGAGCCGGGCACGGCCCCGTGCGTCGCCCGAGCCCGAGCTCCTCTGTACCTGGCTCGCCTCTCTGCTATTGCCCTGCATGCCGACGTCGCCCGCCTCTAGTGCCGCCAGGGACGCCTTCCCCGATGGCCGCCCTCCGCCGCGACCCTGCTGCCTCACCCTTTTGAGCAGCGCGCGAGGCCGCCCGAGCTCCTCCCGGTGCCATCGCAGCTTCCGCCGTCGGCCTCATCTTCTGTCGTCGCGTCCGCCTGCGCGAGCCCGGTCCTGCGCCTTGTCTCCGTGTCGCTGCAGTACACCTTATGTCGGTGTTTCTTCTGCCTCTACATGTGGCCGTAGCGACATACATGTGTTTCCGATGAGTTGGGAAACGACCTGATGTTTGTTGTGGTGATGTGAGGATGGTTGAGATGTTCTGGTGTGGTGCTTCGGCTACACGACTTTCGGGTGACCGATTTTGGTGTGTTCATCACTTCCTGCTGCCCTTGGAATCTCGTCAAGATCGACTCATATTTGATCACTGCCCAGCCCGACTCTGATTGAAGAAACCAGATAACAAAGATCTCCGGCATGGACCGAAGACCGATCCCGTCGAGACCCGAACCCCGTTGAACCCAAGATCGTCGATCTCCCATGTGTGACCTTTCTCCGAGCCCCTATTTTATAAATGATACATATTTGTTGCATATGAATTGAGCATACTCGCATACATCTCATGTGGCTTGGGGGATTTTGTCGACACACCTAATAATTAAATATGGAGGCCATATGCCGGCTAATCTAGTCTCATATTGGCCTCATTTAAATTTGTGTAGCAAACCGATGCCATGTTTTGCCTTGTTAAGACAACATTTAAAATGTGGGGTATCTAAACAACATGAACCATATAACTAATTGTCGGCACCCCGGTTCCGCTTAATATTGTCTAAATGCATCGCATCCTCGCCATGCCATACATCATACATGCATCATGCCGATCTTCTACCGTAGTATTAAATAGTGCATCCGGTGTTTCTTCTAGTGCTTTGCTTCTTCACGGATTAGGCCGAGTTGATGCGAGAGTCGACCCGATCTTCGGATGAACCTTCGGCAATATTTTCAAGCGAGCATTCTCCCCTTTCTACCTATCTTACTTTTATAGTCTTTATTTCCTCCTGTTGATCTATTGCTATCCGTGTTGCGATGCTCTAGTTTTCGTACCCGTGATATTCCTTGCAGCCTTATATTGCCTTGGACACATCCTATTACCTGTTGTTTGGTAGATAGGTGGACTTGCGTGTCGCAGTCGCTTGCTCAAGTGCTGTTGCGTGTTGTCAAGTACCACAATTGTTGGAGAAATGCCTTATGCTTTTATGTTGGAGATGATTATAACTTTAATTATCGTTTAATAACTAAAAGTGAAGTAGGTAAATAATGCAGAGGCACAGGTGGGCAATATATGTTATTTGGTTTTTAACCGTCCACTTGTGTCCCGTAGGACCCCGAGTACTTGATACCTGTTCTTTGAATATTCGCACTATCCGCATGTGGGATCATGAATCCCCCTAGCCAGAGCTTGAGTCATATTTATTTCTTGGGGCCACAAAGTAGTTTGGGGCTTTATTACTATCCTGTACTTATGCCATGCCTTACTGCTTTATTTACGATTGCGCGTGGAGCGCATGTACTGTTTAGGTAAGTGGAATGTTTTCGCGGTATCGACAAGACCATTCACACTTTTAGGTTCCCAGTCGTTTACAGCCATTGACACAAACCTCTGGGTCCGTCTCTGAGCCGGCCAACTTTTTCGCGGGTAGCTTGGTGGGGTGGCCCCCTGAAATTTATATGAATCTTGCAATTGCTCTGTCGTGATGCCTCGTTGGGTTTTTATTGGTTTTTCTCGAGGTTAATCGTGCGTGTGTTGCTATTTGTGCCCCCTTGCAGGGTAAAACTTTCTGAAAGCCGTGTCCGCGGTTATGGACGACTTGGAGCACAGTATCTCGATCATAGACAACTATAACTAAAGTAGTGCTATAAATTTGACTTTATAATGACTAGTAATCAGCTTCACTATAATGGTATGACTAAATAAAAGTGTCGACAATTGCTGGTTTGGGTTGTCACCTGTTACCCTTGTATCTGACTAGTAAGTATTGCAACTACAACGGAATGGCTAAATAAAAGTACCAATAACTGCTGGGTTTTGGGATGCCTCATGCTATATGTATCTGACTAGTAAGTACCACAACTACAACGGAATGGTTAACTAAAACTGCCCACTGTTTATTATATCAGGATGACTCATGCTATCTATATCTGACTAGTAATTGTCGCAACTATAACGGAATAATTAAAACTGCCAACCGTGTGAGTTCCTTGGTTGACTTCCTCGTTTGGTCTCGAGGGGGATATACCAGGATGGGTATGCTTGGTGATAGTTTCAGGTTGGATCCGAATAGGTCTTTCTTATCCCTATCTGATAGCCGCCAGTGGTATTGAGTCTCTATAGGTTGTTTAGTGCATGCTGCGCTGCCGCTTCAGTCCACCATACCTATGTAGGCGAGGACCGCCGAATTCTAGTCTCGCCGTGTACTGGCCTCAGTACTGACCGCTCTCTTTTTCCTTTGCCCTTTGTCGGCACCCCTTTTGTTTAAGCAGGTTTTGAGATCGACGTCGTTAGAAGGGTTACCCTTCCGGCTTGGCCTGGGCAGGGTTATGGACGCCATTGGTTAATCTTCAGGGCTCTTAGGCCCATTTGCTCTTGGCCTTCCGTCTGTAGTCGGACATTGTATCGTTTTCAGGGTGATTTGGATCTTTGTACTGTATATATGTATTCTTGACTCATGGAGTCGTGTTGTATATATCTGTTCTGTGGGTTCCATCGAGGACTATTGTGTAATGATATTACTTCGTTTTCCACCCGCACGAAAGTGCCTGATGGGCACCTTTGAATCGTTTCTATGCGGGTTTGGCGGGAATCGCTGAGACTTGCATAGGGCCGATTCTGAGGGTGTTACAGAAGTGAACATAGAGATGTCAGCACACACATGAACATTAGCACCCGTATGAAGCCACCAACATGGTGATTGAAATACTGAAAGAACAGTAAATAAATTACCATACCCATCAGTATTGCTAGCGGTCACGACGTTGACAGTCTTGACCTTTTTCCCTCTGCGGTCTGCGTGTTCTGTACAGTCCTTGGAAAAAGTGGTCGGGCTCTCCACAAGTGTAACAAGACAGTTCACTCTTGTCCCTGTTCGTCTTCTTCTTATTGAAGGTTGTAGTCTTTACAGGCTTGTTAAAGGAGGGTTTGAAGTTCCCTTTGTTCTTGCCTACAGATTTTCCTTTCTGCACAAAGTTGGCAGTAGCATGACTCTCTCCTTTCTCAGTAGTGTCCTTAGCCCGAGCCTTCTCCTCAACATCAAGGGACACTATTAGATTTTCAATTGATATCTCCTGTCTCTTGTATTTGAGAGTTGTGGCAAAGTTCCTCCATGAAGGGGGCAACTTAGCAATAATGCAACCCGCCACAAACTTGTCGGGTAAGGTACACTTAAGGAGTTCGAGCTCTTTGGCAATGCACTATATCTCATGAGCTTGTTGAACCACAGGAAGGTCCTTTGTCATCTTAAAATCATGAAAGCTCTCCATGATATACAGTTGATTGCCAGCATCTGCAGCACCAAACTTTGCATCCAGTGCATCCCAGAGCTCCTTCCCGTATTTTATGTGCATAAACACATCACATAGACGGTCCGCAAGAATGCTCAGAATACATCCCACAAAGACAGTATTAGCATCCTCGAACTTCTTCTGATCCTCGTCAGATATAGTTCCTTCAGGTTTGCCTTTACTGATATGGAACACTTTCATCGTGGTCAGCCAAAGCTCAGCCTTGTACTGCCACCTCTTAAAGTGCACATCGATAAACTTATCCGGCCTCAGTGCATCGGTAAAACCAGCCATTGTTAATTCAGGAAACTGCCTACAATAAGGTTTTTGGATTGTTGGATTATTAGGCATAATTTCCATGATTAATTCCAGAATATAAATCATGACAAAACCAGCTACTAGCTCATGTACTCGAACATACTAGATGTACTAAACAATAGGATGATCGGAAACAAACAGCGGCTTAACATGTACTTGCAAAACATGATGAATAACCAAACAGGAGCACGAAGCACGTACCGTTCGGTTGTCATAGTAGAAACTTTGGGGAAGAGTGATCGCAGCAGATGGCGACGAAGACGGCGGTAGGCAGCACCGCCTGACTTGCATGGAAGACGACCCATGATGAAGAACTCGAGTAGTCACGCGGAGCGCTTCCCAAAAACCTTATTCGCCCTCTCCCGTACAGGATCATAAGGACGAGTGGTTCCAGAGACCTGCTCTCCCGTTCGCCGGTGCACGCCGGCAAGTGGGATGGAGTTCTACGGTGACAGCGCAAGTAGAGAGGATGGCAAAACCCTAGATTGGTTTTTGGTGGTGTTGTGGCGGTAGCCGCGCAGGACTTTATATAGAGCAGCTCAGGAAACCCTAACGGAGGCGAACATGTGCCGAGTCCACGTTACGCACGTTCGGGTCGGTTACAGTAGCTCACGATCCGGGAGCGACCCGAATAGGCTAACTGTTTGACACGTTGTCAAAACCTCACAGTTTTCCTGAGCAGCAAAATAAAGCTCGGCTCGATTCCCGCAACCCGCGGCGCGCGGGTGGGCGTGCGAGCGGCGGCATCGTCGGAGGAGGAGCGCGCGCGTGTATCTCTCTTATTGCTACTCACTTACAAAGTGGTGCAACACTCCACCTTATAAGGTGGTGCAACTCTCCTCCAACTTTTCATGTGGGACTAAACTTGAGCTCCCACTCCACTTCCATGTGAGCTGCCACAAACATGGACTCAAACACATATGGGCTACCACAAATTTGGGCTTTGAGATTTAGAGAAAATCTAAAATACACATGGGCCTAAATGGATTAGCCCCATTATTTCTAACATATAGATGGCAACAAAGTCTAAAATACAAATTGTCATCAATTTAAAACTGAAATTTTAGATCAAATAAGAACAATGCCAGCCAGTTATATTTGACAGGAAAATGCCAGACACGTGAGAAAAAGATTCCCCAAAGCATCTAGCAGTGCACGCGGTCAAGCAGCCCCGCGCCGGCCGTATCTAAGGCCAGGCCAACGGCTGCTGAGAAGCAACATCACATTCCCCTCGCCCATGACGCCGTCCTTAGGAATACCGGCTAGCAACATCTCCCCTCCATCCCCTGCGGCATTGTTTTCAGCTCGGCGGTAAATGCGGCATTAGGCCTTGTTTACTTTTAGGGTATTTAGGGATGGGAGGGGATTATTTTGTATCCCAGAATTTTCCCGGTAGATCGTTTACTAGGCCGGGTTTTGAGGGGATAATTTCGGAATATCCCCACAAATCCCCTCCACACTAGTGTATTTTTGATTAGATTAAAAACTCTTTATCATAGTAGAGTATTTTTGGGGAAGGGATTTGAGAGCATTTGGGAGTATTGGACGAACACCAAATCCCCGCATATCCCCGCGTCTTTTGTGGATAAAAATACCGAAGAAGTAAACAAGGCCTTAATGGGATGCTTTTTCACCTCTATCTTTGCTCTGCCTATCCATCCTGAATTTTCTATGGCTCCAGAACAACTAATTTCACCCAAATCAGTCTACTCCACATCGAAATCTTGCCTTTTTTCTCCCAAATCCGGCGTCAATCCCGAGCTCCACCGGCGATTTCGGCCAGCAGCTGCACGGTCCCGTGCCTCATCATGTCGACGCTGGCCACCTCGGCTTCCCCATCGAGCTCCACAGGCGCTGCTGCCTCCTCATGCCCTGCATCGACGCCGGCCACCTCGGCTTCCCCATCGAGCTCCACAAGCGCTGCCCCATTGACCTCCTACTCCATGCCTCCATCCCTGCAAGCCACCATGGCCGCCTCTCCTACGACCTCTCTGTCAAGCTTCATGCACTAGCCAACGCAACCAAAAGTCCGAACTGATGGAAAGGGCTAGTGCAATCCACTTATACACTTCAACACCCCCTCTCACGTGTGACGGAGAGAAGTCAGCATGTGCAACTGGAAGAGAGCACTCACGTATGACTCAAGAGGCTATACGTGGACACAGATGGGTCAACAACAATTTTAGGATAAATTACGAAAGCCAGGACTCGAACTCGAGACCTTAGGCTCTGATACCATGTCAAGCTTCATGCACTAGACAACGCAACCAAAAGTCTGAACTGATGGAAAGAGCTAGTGCAATCCACTTATACACTTCAACACCCCTCTCACATGTGACGGGGAGAAGTCAGCACGTGTAACCGGAAGAGAGCGACGGCGTGCGAAACTCGCGTATGACTCAAGAGGCCTATACGTGGACATAGAGGGGTCTACAGCAATTTTAGAATAAATTGCGAAAGCCAGGACTCGAACTCGAGACCTTAGGCTCTGATACCATGTCAAGCTTCATGCACTAGCCAACGCAACCAAAAGTCCGAGCTGATGGAAAGGGCTAGTGCAATCCACTTATACACTTTAACACTCCCTCTCACGTGTGATGGAGAGATGTCAGCACGTGCAACCGGAAGAGAGCGACGGCGTGCGAAACTCAAGTATGACTCAAGAGGCCTATACATGGACATAGAGGGGTCTACAACAATTTTAGAATAAATTGCGAAATCCAGGACTCGAACTCGAGACCTTAGGCTCTGATACCATATCAAGCTTCATATACTAGCCAACGCAACCAGAAGTCCGAACTGATGGAAAGGGCTAGTGCAATCCACTTATACACTTCAACACCCCCTCTCACGTGTGACGGGGAGAAGTCAACACGTGCAACCGGAAGAGAGCGATGGCGCGCGAAACTCACGTATGACTTAAGAGGCCTATACATGGACAAGAGGGGTCAACAGCAATTTTAGGATAAATTACGAAAGCCAGGACTCGAACTCGAGACCTTAGGCTCTGATACCATATCAAGCTTCATGCACTAGCCAATACAACCAAAAGTCCGAACTGATGGAAAGGGCTAGTGCAATACACTTATACACTTCAACACACTCCACCTTCCCGTCGTCGTCACCCTACTCTATGTCCTCCATCAAAGCTCAAGCCCGCCCATCTCGGCCGTTCCCCAACGCCCAGAGGCTTGCCTCCATCTCTGCAGCTTCGGCCCCCGCGTACTCCGCCATAGAGCGGTGCTCTCCTCCATCTCTGCAACGTCGGCCCGCGCATCCACCACCACCGCCTGACACAGGCTCGCTCGGCCCATCCCTAGGCATCGGCTGCCACTACTAGGAAAGCGGCTATAGGTAATCCACACATCCGTGGCGCACATGCTAGTGGTGTCCTACAGGTAAAATAGACGTGGTGCACTGTCCACAGGTGCCCTAAGGCTAACTACCATAAGCGTGGCGCACATGGGGGTGGTGCGCCACGGCTATGTGTGGTCCAGGGCACATGTGGCCGCAGCACACATACCCGTAGCGCACTAGGTCAAGGTGCCGCTACGAATGTGAAACTTAGCCGTAGCGCACCCTGACCTAGTGCGCTATGGGCATGTGTGCTGCAGCAGCTGGTCAACTTAGCCATAGGGCACTATGTCCTAGTGCCCTACGGTTAAGTGGCCTGCACCAACTCCCCGCCCCCCCACCCCCCTCCCACCCCCCGTGGATCTCCTTTTTAGGATTTGCAAAAAAAAATGATAAACACTTCAAAAAATAAAATAATTTCATATGTAGATAGGTAATGTGGTATAGTTTGTAGGAAAATTAACAAACAATAAGTTTGACTTTTTCTGAAAAAAAATCATGTCACGGTAAAATGGCCGTAACTTTTGCATACGATGTCGAAAAAAATCGTATAAAATATACCAAAATGACGAGAACGAGATTTCGCATCCGCTCGCAACGACCTCCGGTTGTTTAGAGATTATTTAGATTTTCAAAATTCGAAAAGAGTAAAAAGTTACGGTCAAAAAACGTTCCTGCAGAAAAAAATAGAGGGCAACTTACCCGTAGCGTACCACCACCTAGTGCGCTACGAGTAAGTTGGGCGGGATTCAAAATTTGAATCCCCACCCCGCCCACCTACCCCTCTTCCCTCCCTCTTCTCCTTTTCATTCTCCTCCCTTCTCCTTTTCCTTCTCTCTTCTCCTCCTCCTCCTTTTCCTTCTCCTCCTTCCCTTGCACTGACGACGGCGACGATGGCCTTCTCCTCCTCCTTGCTCCGGCATCCTCCTCTCCTTGCAGTGAAGATGGCGACGGCGACATCGACCTTCTCCTCCTCCTTGCAGTCACAACGGCGACAACCTCCTTCTCCTTGCGGCCTCCTCCTCCTTGCAGTCATGACGAGCGACGACGAGCGCCGACGACCTCCTTCGCCTTGCGGCGACCTCCTCCCTTCTCCAGCCACACCTCCTTCTCCCTCTCTTCCTCGATGCCGACGAGGAGTAGCACGGCCACGGCCTCCCGCACCTCCCTGCGGTGATAGGTTATGGCCACGACCACCATGCTCCAGCGAGGCGACACGACGGTGGCGATGCGTACCCGATTGCTTTTGCAATTCAAAACGAGGGTGTTTTTTGCATTTTTTTTTGTTTTTTGAAAAAAACATTCGTGGCGCACGTGTATCCCTACCCATGGCGCACCTGGTAGTGCGCTATGTTTATCCCCATATAACCGTAGCACACCAAGGTAGTGCGCTACGGGCACTTTTTAGCCGTACGCTTAGTGGCGCACCACTAGTGCGCCACGGATGGGCTTTTTAGGTGCGCCACAAACAACCCTTTTCCTAGTAGTGTGCAGTGCACAGGAGAACAACTATTTTCACCCAAATCAGCCTACTCCACATCAAAATCTTGGCTTTTTTCTCCCAAATCCGGCGTCAATCCCGAGCTCCACTGGCGATTTCGGCCATCAGCCGCACGGTCCCGTGCCTCCTCATGCCCTGCATCGACTCTGGCCACCTCGGATTCGGGATTAGGGGCGGACGGTGTGAAGGTATTGGGCTCAAAAGAAAATAACGGTTCGGTGGCACTGGGACATAATATGGAATTTAGTGGGAGGACAAAACCATCCAAAAAAAAGTTGGTTGACAGAATTGCTGCTTTTGTATATCTATCTACTAATTTTCCTTGAGATAGGTAAGTCACACAAAATTTCCGTCCAAACTTTTTTGGATGCTTTTTCCCCTGCAAGTTCGTCACTATTACCAGCACTGCCACCGGACAGAGAGACATAGGATGGGGATTAGAGCGCGGCCACGCCGCCCGGCTATGCAACGCCCTTATCCTCCCCCACCTCGCCATCTCCATCCCCGCCTAGATCTCGGGCGCGGCCCAGCCCAACCTCGCCATCACCATCCCCGCCTCTGTCCCAGGTTGCCGGCGAGCTTTGCCTCGATCTGTCCCTTGCCGGCCTGTTCTGTCATGATCCGTCCTTGGTCCTTTCCCTTCTCACCATGGTGGAAGCCGCTCGATCCGGGAGCCAAATCCGTTCGATGTGGCTCCTCCCTCCAGCCGCGTTCCGGAATGAGCTCCATGGCCATGCAACAAGTCGTGCTTCTGGCCAGCGAGCATGTGATGAATCGGCCGCGACCTTTACTGGCACTCGCCGACTCGACGTGACCCGTGCGGGACGTGCGAGACCTGCTGCGATGGACCCGTGCGGCCACGGTTGACCAGCTCGTCCGAGGCAGACCGGGGCGTGATGCAACTTGTACCGGCGGCCGGGCGACGGAAAGACCGTGGACGCCAAGACGGCTGCCCCTCGGGCTCGCTGGCGTTGCCGCCAAACGCTGGTCACCGCCACCGCAGGGCCCGATACTGCGAGCCGCCGCTGCCCCTGGTTCCCCGTTACCGTCGCTGTCGCCATATTGAGATCCCGCGCGGCCGTATTGGGATCCTGCGTTGCCGCGTCATTGTAGATCCACTGGTTTCCTGACTTCGAGCAAATGCTCGGTGCTGATCCTCACACAGCCAGCAGACAGCCGTAGTTGTCGATCTGAAACCGCATGGTGAATTTCCTTTTAAAGCCACTGGATTCAAAATTGCTATGTGTCAGATATTGTTGTTCTTGGCATGACTGCATGAGTGAAACCAGATAGCGTGCGGCAGATTCGATGCATGGAATAGAATAGAATTGTGCGGTACATGTGCCTTCTGAACTCTGAAGTAAAGAAATTTTCATGTTAAACAATGAAGGAAGATGGTGTTTTCCTCTTTGCTGTACTAAATAAGTTTATTACTGCCCTTCCATTGTAGTATATTGTTGTGGATGCTACTCTCTTTTTCTAAAAATATAAATTTATGTAGGTTTTTGTCAATGCAACAAGGAGCTCATGCAATAAATATAACTCCGATGGAGAATATTTGTACTTGAATGTGCTAATTGCCTGTGGTATACAAGTGAAATTTAGAATAGTAACTTCAATTTGACATTTGTTTTGTGAAATATGAATGATGGTTAGCGGTTTTGCCCCTAACTGTTAGGCGGCCACTACCAAGGCCACTACCAAGGCTAATGAGACAGACCGGTACGTGTTCACGTGGCAAAAAAATCCCCCCCGTTGTTGGTCCCTGTTGGCCTAGACCCGGCAATACTTTCGTCGAAACGGTACACGCCGAGTCTAGGCCAACAATTGGTATCAGAGCCTCGTGGAGGATCTCCTGGTAACGGGAGGTCAGAGTGACGATGGAAGTGGGCGAGTATTTTGGTGCGGCTGCGGGTGCGCCGTGTGTCGATGCAGTATCCGCGGTACAGCCGCGACAACTACACGGTCTGGACGGTCTAGATGGAGTGGGCGTTAGAAGGCGCGAGACTCTGGGAGGCTGTCGATCCAGGCGGCGACGAGTTCAAGAAGGGCGCGTCGAAGTACCACCTAGACCGACTAGCACTCACGGCCATCTGCTGGGTGGTGCCGAAGGATCTGATGCAACACCTGATCTCGAAGAAATCTGCAAAGGAGGTGTGGGATACGCTCAAGACGCTAAATCTTGGACACGAGCGCATCCGCGAGGCAACCCTGCAAACCTTGCAGAAGAAGTACGAGAATCTGGAGATGGGAGAAGATGAGACGCTAGACGCCTTTGCTTCAAGGATCGCTACACTGGTCAATGGGATTCGCGGACTTGGCGAGAAGCTGGAGGAGATCTCTATCATGAGGCGTTTCCTCCACGTGGCGCCGCCGCGTTACTCACCCGTTGTCTCGGTGATCGAGCAATGCGTTGATCTCAATACTCTCACGATGGATGATCTAGTTGGACGATTCAAGGCGCACGACGAGCGGATGAAGATCACCTATGGCGACGCGAAAGTGGATGAGCATCTCATGCTTATGGCTCGAGCGTTGGTTGCCAAGGTGAAGAAGGGCGATAAAGCATCCGGCAGCAGGAGTGATAGAGAAGATTCTCGCCCAGCGAAAAAGTATATCGCAGGGGAGGACGAGGACGAGCCTCCACCGCGGAGGAAGTTTGACATAAAGAAAGTAAGATGTCATAAGTGCAGCGAGCTCGGTCACTTCAAGAAGGATTGCAAGAAACCGTCAAAGGAGAGGGCTCTCATCGCCCAGGAAGGGGATGATGATGGACCGATGATGCTGATGCTCGAAGCAACTGAGCTGAAGGATGAGGAGGATCCTCCATCACCGGGTACGGATATTGTGGCGCAAGTGGATCACGATCTACCATGTGTGGATCACGAGCAACGGAGTGCCCCGTTTCTACATGAAGCCACGTTTGAGGCGAGTGAAGCTTCAGAATCTGATCATGACGATCTATGCGTTGGAATTTCACCTGCAACTCCGTCCACAATAAGTTCTTCATGCTTGTGGTGGATGATCATAGTAAATACATGTTGATTGTGTTGCTAAAAAGTAAAGGTCAAGCTCAACAAGCATTTGAGAAGATCAAGGAAGCCGAAGAGTGTAAGGTGGAGGCGAAGATAAGAGCCGTACGCATTAATTAGGAGGGTGAGCTGCATCAAACCGTGTTGACCATGGCACGGAGGATGATGAAGAGTAAAGGTTTGCCAGGAAACTTCTGGGGTGAGGCAGTCAATATAGCTGTGTATTTGTTGAACATGGAGCCAACTGAGAGTGGAGTTGGTATGACTCCGTATGAAACATGGTACGGACGGAAGCCCTCGGTTGATCATATTCGTACTTTTGGGTGCGTGGTGCATGTGGCGGAGCAGAGGACTCCAATGATCATGACAGGATATGAAGGCTCGAAGAAATACCGTGTGTGCAATCCTTATACCAATAAGGTAGTTTTCACGGACGACGTAGTCTTTAAGGAAGAGAAATCATGGAATTGAGGCTCCAAGGAACCGGAATATTCATCTTTTCACATCACGTGGGATCTTGAGTATGAAGAAAATATGAATCAACCAAGCTTATCTTTGTCAACAAATTTAGACCCAGAAGAGATTGAAGGCCTAGGGGGTACTCTAGGCGTGGACACAAGGTCAGAAGTACTAGAGATTTTTATAGAAGAAAAAGAGTCCAAAGAAAAGTCTAGTATATGGCCAGAAAATAGGTCAAAAATAAGTCTAGGGGTGGCCAGCCCAGAAAACAGGCCAGAAATAAGCAGTACAGATGAGTACATGCAGGAAACACTGCTAACAAGACGAGGTGACGTGCATGATGTCCCAGCTCGTGGTGCAGTAGACGTGCTGGCAGAAATTCTAGCAAGAAACAAAAAGGAAGAGCATGCAATACGTCTAGTTGATCGATTGCTGATTGATCAAGCTACACGTGAGTTGCTTTGTATGTAGGTACACGACGGCCAAAAGAATCGGCGAGAGGTGTATTTACAAGGCAAGGAGCTAGCTATCTTCGCTAGTAGCCGCTACTTGCATGCTTGTGTGAATCACGACGAGAAAGTACTTCGACGAGATCACATAGGCGAGTCGCGAGCGAGCGACATCCTCAGCTAGTAAACAGAGGATTCACGACTGAAGGCATGATCATGGATGATATCGACAAGGAGAACACGAAAAAGAAGGACACGGACGAGGAGGGTCGACATGAAGCTATGGAGAAGCCGACAAAAGCAAAGTCGGTGGCATATGTGCCGAGGAAGAGGGCGACGAAAGCAATGTCGTGGATGACGCCAACGAGGATTAGCTGGCGCATTTGGGACCCAGGTCGATGTAAAGAAGCACATCATGATTAACGGGTGATTGTTAGATAATCACGTGTCCTACACGTATTGGAATTGCAGTCCGAATAGGTGTAATGTCCAGGTAGTATACATATATGTGTTAGACTAAGTTTTGGAGTAGTACACCGACTCCTAATTGATTAGGTCCTAGTAGTGCATATATATATGCGTGTATCCTAGCCTTGTAATCTCACCGGATAACACCGTGAGTTAAGCAATACAAGAGAGAAAGCAAGACTCGACAAGAGCCTTTGGCAATCAAAGTTGTTTTGCGTGTCCGTGCGTGAGTGTACTAGTTAGATCAAAAGAATCGATCGGCTAGCAGCACGTGCATCTCAGCGGAAGTTATCGGTACGTGTGTCGTCTCGTCGGAATTTTCTCGTCAGTGTCGTCGAAAAGTACTCGGCGGCAGGGGCTGTGCTAACAGTCCCATGGCGCCGACCGTCTTCGTCTGACTATATCTAAGGAGGCATCCTCCTCGTTCTCGCTCACGCTCACTGCGCCTCTACACACGTCTGCATGCCTAGCCTTCTCTGGCTCGAGGGTAGCTCGCCCCTGACCTTCACGGAGGGTGGACGTAGGCAGAGGGCAGGAGGACGAGTGGGTGTCGATCTCGGAGACGACATGCATGACGCCGGGCACGGCCGTCACTGGTGTGCATGTGTATGAGCGCGTGAGCGTACAGCGGTGCAATGTGTGTGTGTGGGTAGGGGTTGGTGTAGAGTCATGTTGGGTGTGTGTGGTGTTGTGTTGAGTGCTGGGTGCGTGCGTGCGTGCAAGTTTGTAGCTGCGGTGTGGTTAGGGTAGGATTTGATTAAGGTTTCGGTGTGGGAGCGATGCGAGCTTGGTGTGAAGGGGAACCGCTGGAGGAGCGCATATTTGAGGACTGAATCGTCTGTCAGGTCAAAAACGAGGAGGCACTTTCCAGGACGTGCATGTCCCGTGCATGACGGCGCCTTGGGGGACTAACACGGACATACACGAGAGGGGCAGGAGGCGGTGCTATGCCAGGGTCGTCGGCTAGGGATGGCGCGGTCCAAGACTTGGCTGCATGGACCGATCGGGGCGACAGGGAAGATCAACCAAGGTCGGGGCGAGGAGGATAGGGAATGGTGGCTATCGATGGGAACTTGGGAGGAGATCATGAAGAGTGGATGGGTTACGTGCGGCTAGGGATGTGGAAGTCGTCGGCCTGGCTGGGCCTTGCTAGGCCCAGTTGGGTAGGCGGGCCCGCCTCTCGCTAAAAAATAGTATTATTTTTATTTCTTTTTAATTTTTAAAATATAGGAGAGGAAAAAGGGGTTAGGGAGAAAGAAATATGACCAACCAAATATGATATACTACCTCCGTTTTAGGGCTTAAGGCGCACACGCTTTTCAAAGCAAAGTTTGACCAAAAAAATTGAGCAACAAAATCTTGATTATATTGTACATAATTAGTACCGTTGGATTCGTATTGAAAAATACTTTCCAGTGATACTATTTTTATACCAAAACTCTTTACGTATTTAGAGTAATTCTTGGTAAAAATAATATGTAAAACGAGAACGCCTTAAGCCCTAAAACGAAGTGAGTACAAACTTTTAATTCATCTTTACGCACACAACTCAAACTCGCCACATCATCGTCACCATGCGAGATAAATCGAGTAATGTATCATCATCTTAGGAGGATTGAATCAGTATCACCGCAAAATGAAAAATGCTCGATGGGTGCGACCGTGAATGATAATAGTTTTTATAGACCATGGCACGCACATGCATTGCTAGTTATTATTATCTACTAATTTTGCCCAGCGTAGGTTCGTCTTTTTAGATTTTCCATCCGACATTTCTTTGATGATTTTGCCCTTAACTATTTTGCAATATTATAGGGCCTGCCACCGCCTAAGTTAAACCGTTTGGAAAAAAGGCCCCGACCCTACTGCTCCTTCCCTATCGCGGCGTCGTCGGACTGCTCCACATCCCCTCCGGCCACTGGCCAGAGCTTGGAGGCGGAGGAGCTCTCCCGATCGGTCGGAGTCCGGCGGCGCTTCTGTTGAGCGTGGTGGCGGGTACGTTGACGAAGTGTCCACGGTCGTCACCGACGCGGCATCGGGCATTGGCGCGAGATGCGTCGGGATGCGAGCGAATAGGCTCCTGCAGGCTGGGCGGCGCGCGCCCTTTTTCTCCTCACTTGGAAAAAAGAGAGCCGCTCTTCCTAGTCGCCACCCGGTGTCCCGATCGATCCCCGGCAACCGCTGCCTACCTCCTCGGGCTGTAGGAACAGTACCCACGCCCTGAGATCTGACCCTGCCTCTGGTCGACACCCCAACAAGCTTCAACCTTGGCCGCCGTCCCCGCATCCTCCACCACGATCAACCTCTCTGCTCTGGCCTTCAGGCGCCACCGTCCATCGAAGGAGCCGCCCCCGCCCACAATCCCGCTTCAGGTGTCCCCGCTCACATTCCCGCTTCAGGTGGTCGACGCGAGAGCCACCTCCGCTCGCTCCTGATCCAGTTCCACACCGCCATGGTTGGCTGTGGTCAGCTTCGGGAAGATAGCGTTGGGGCTTAGGCCACACAAGCTGAGTGAAAAATTGGTCCAAGGCTAGGATTCGTCCACTTGATTTGGAAAGGTAGTTCAAAATAAAATTCAACATACGGGAGAATCAATCAGATTCATGCAATTAGCTTGCACACCAAGACCGTCCATCTATTTTGCTTTTATCAGAATCGTAAACCGAAGAAGGAGGGATGCAAGTGGAGATGCTTAAGAAGACGGACAGAGTGCAGATTCTGATTATGAGGAGCATGACGAAGAGCATCATGCATTTCATACCAACACAAGGGATCCTTCCATAAATAAAAGAATGTGTCATGCGGTGGATAATGGTTATGTGGGTTTTATCACCTCAAGCTCAAATGATCGTAGTGGGAGGCGATGAGCTTGTCCTGCTAGCTTCTGGCCACGGCGGGAGGAGCGCAGGGTACTCGAGGTCGCCGTGCATCGGGAATGACAAAGAGAGCAGGGGCGATGCTGGCTCGAACGAGCTCAAGACGAGAATCACGGGGTGGCGGTGTCCTGGGCGTGACGCGGAACGGACCCCCCCATAGCGCTGCTTCCCGGTCCTAGCGCCGACGAAACCTCGCAACCCGGTTCCACCTCCGAAGTTGTTCGGCATCAAGAGTCCTTGGCGCGAGCTGGAACGGATCCCCCCCCCCCCCCCCCCACAACGCCGCTTCACGGCCCAGCGTAGCCGCCCAGGTCCACCTCCGAAGTCGTCTAGCGTCAAGCTTGGGAAAATTCCTTGCAGCATAAAGCTCACGCGAGACGCGCGGAGCAGCGAGGAGCTTGCATTGCCAGTGAGCTTATAGAGGCGACGCCAGGGCCAGATTGCGGGCGAGCAGAGGATCACCTAGACGGAGCCGAGCCTTCACCTTTTTCCCATCCAACCCGCTTGGCCCAATGGAGTTCAGGGATTACACGGTTAAACTTGACTCCGTTGTCCGATCTGCGAGGACCAGGATGGGGATTGGGACCCATGCGAGCGGAATTCATATCGATTGGGGTAGAAATTTCTCGCTGGTTTTGGGTTGTTGGATGTGAAGGACGGGAGGTGAAAATCAAGAAAGGGTACATCTCACCCCGCACTCGTCCTGATCCGGCGCCCCCGGCCACTCCTTCCCCGTCCTCTTCGTCACTCTCCGTTCACCTCTATTAATTTACCTCTCAGAGACGAGCGCCAGGTTGACCGGGCGACATCCTGCGCACCGAGATGCGTGTCTATATCTCCCATCCAGCACTGGCTGCGACAAGGTACTACGTGTCCCTCTCCGACGGCTTGGTGAGGGCTAGATACAGTGTTGAGCTATGTTTAAAAGGACAGATGCCTCCTTCTATGCTTAAAAAGACAGATGACGATTCAATCGATCTTCAATAGCAGAAAGCTGGAAACAGCTCCAAGAAAGTACAGAAATCTTGGAGTATCTTTGTTATACAGATGAAACTGATATTGACATGGTTGCTACATTGGATTCACTGCCAAAATATTCGGTTCCAATAATGTATAATAGGAGGAAACGGTAGGAGATTAAGGCATGGGTGTTCTACGTAGATTGGAGAGTACGAGGGCGGGAGGAATCTGGAGTTTGACTTTCATACAACCATGATCTTGAAATGCCATCCCTCTAATTATATTATTTCACATGTTTTGCATAAAATATTTATGTATTTTACGCCATAGCAACGCACGGGCATTTAGCTAGTATTAGATAAAAAATACTATATGTATCTCTGAACATGAGATGGAGGAGGAAGAAGGGGAAGCGACGCCAACAAACACTCAATCACCAGAAGACCGAAGGCGTGGCGGTGCTGCTGTTCCTTGTCGCCTGTGTGCACAGCGAGGTCGAGGGGGCATCGATGGAGTGGCCGGAGAAGATCTCCTGGAGGTTGACCACGCGGGTTTTGGCGTGGTCGTAGAACTGCTGGTGCCGCGACGATGAGAGAGGCCTCTTCCTTATCGCTGAGCCAGCAAGAGGACAGTGGCGTCTTGGCTACCTCACGTCACGCAGCGGTGGTGATGGCTGGCACAGCGGTGGTCGTGGTCGCCGCAGCGGCGGTCATAGTCGGCGACATTGAGAAGAAGGGCGGAGAGGAGCTTGGCAGAGAAGAGGGGTAAAGGAGGAGGCGAGGGGTTGGGGGAGAGGCGAGCTGAGGGGAGGCAGAGCTCGGGAGGGGAGGGGACGCGCGAGGAGGGACGAAGGGGAGGCGACGGAGCAGCCGCACGGTGATTGGGGAGGGGATCGTGGCTAGGGTTTTCAAAGTGGGCTTCCTTTTATATGATAAGGTAAAACACAATTAACGGGAGCGATTAACTTAGGCAAGATTCAAAGGCTAATCAATTCTGATTTTTGCTGAGCTCTGTACTACTTCACCAATTATGTTTCTTAATACAAGCACAGTTAGCAAAAGCATCGGGTCAAGCACAGAATACAGCTCCGGCACTTTGCAGGTATGAACTTGATATTTTACATGGCCGTTTGCCTGTATCTCTAATTTGGTATAATGATATATGCTTGAACTTTTTCAGTTGTCTTACAATCTTAGGTATCGTGTCTTTGCCACCAATCAAGTTTGAAATTTTGTAGTGAATGTGTTGATCACTGAGTTGAGATAATTAGTTTACCCCAAAAGGGAATAACATGCAAACACTTCTGATTTGAGTTATATTTTTTTGCATAAAACTAATTAGCCTTTAAATAAAAAATTATGATTGCTATCTTCGTAGAGAATGGATGCCTTTTTTGTGGGAGTTAACTCACGGTAAACTTCTAAGGTACAAATTCTTTCGTCTCTCTCATTCTCTTGATTTGTTATAAAGTCGCACATGTGGCTTTTCTTTGATGTAAGTATTTCTAATGTCCCGCTTGATATTAGTATTTCACGGATGCAACAATTAACATGTGCAATACTTTTGTTGCCGAATTGACAAACACTCCCTTTTGTTTTGACTTACTATTATGAAATTATACTGAAGCTAATTAATTAACATATCATATTTTGATTAACTTGATGGCTTGGTGCAGATATTAGAAGATAGAATGGAACCTATAGTGCAATGAAGAAACACTGTTTGTGCTTGTATCAAAAGATTAAGACCACTCACAAGAGAGCCTTGAGCAATGTTGGTTATGGTATACTATAGTGGATCAATTTATAAGTGTTATCCAATATGAAATCGTTGTGGTTATTGGTGTTTCCTTCATATAATACTAGCACAGGATTACTTGTGCAACTTGTGCCTATATTGGATGACTAGACTATTGAGGCGCGCTTTGCCGCGCCCGTCCATCTCAAACTAAATAATGATAGTAAATTTTGAAGAAAGTAGCTTATGGAAAATCATTCTTATATATTGCAGCTATTTTCACAAGCAATGTGGATCCTACCTTATGAAAAATCTTCACTATGCCCTGTTGTAGTTGTGTTACATGAAAGAGTATATAAGCACACATACTGCCATCATTTCACACTATAAACTGGGAACACATTCGGCTACTTGTTGGTCTATTAGTTTTATATAATCATACACATCTGAATCCAAATTTGCAAAAAGATTGGTTTATAAATATTATACAAATCCTTGTAACATGTTGGAATGCTATAAATTATTAACTTGATCGAAAATTGCAATAAAGATGCTTCAGAAGTTGCCCATTTTTCTTGCTTCTTAACAAACACATTCATCTTCATACTGCAGCACACAAATATGTCTCCATTACTGGAATAAACCTCCCATATTTAGTTAACTTATTCAGTAATTAGCAGAAAAATAAACTCATAATACTTTCATTATACATATATGGAAGGGAAATATTTTATTTAAATCATCAGACATATAACCAGTTATACTAAAACAACAAGAACCTATGGCCATAGATACTACCTTGACTCCTTGAGATAGATAGGCAATGAAATAAACTACCATGTCATAAGCTCTCATACTTAGCTGCGATGTGCATAAGAAATAGAGGCAACAAAGTAACAACCAACTTTGAGAACAACACATGTCGGCAACTCTGATGAGGCATCCGACCAGGCTAGTTTGTTTTGACGGCAGCAACCAAATAGGCTCTAGGTACCTGGCCACATGATCTGAATAGCATGCTCCATGCATAAACATGGACACCTGTAAAAAATCAAAAAAAAATGAACTTACAAAAATATATTAACATGATTGTAGAATGCTATAGATAAATTCTAATTACAGAATATGAGAATACCACTAGTACCTAAATTTACCATGATTTTGTACTAAGTTCTGGAAAGATGCTAATTGTCAAATTTTATGAAGTCAAAGAAATTTACCTATATGGTAAATTGCAAGATCAAATTGGAAAAAACTAAAATATTGCAAAAAAATAGAAGAGGTAAATGAAGAAGGAAGAACAGAATGCTCAACAGCCTGCATCCCATGGCCACTCTACGGTGGGAGTGCACACATATCCCTTGTCGCTCTATGCTCACAAGCCCCGGATGCATCAATGATAGCGCTGCTAGCTGCTAGCAACAACATAGTCAAAAAAGGTCGGTGGAGCGGTCTTGTGGATGCACATGTCATCCTCCTTTGCTCTCCTTTTGTTACCATGTCCCGTTGCTCTCCTTCATTGTACGCCCCTACCGACAAGCACCATCGTGAAATTGACCTACATGGCAAATCAAGGAGAGGCGTCAGTGTCGTAGTAAAGGGGGCTGGGACTGGAGGTAGGCACTAACTCTCGGCACAAGCTGGTGTCCAAAAACCTGCACAAGTACTACCAGCTGAGCAAAGAATCAGAGTGGCATTTTTGTGCATTCTTGATGTCCTAATACATTGTTTCCATTGAACATTTCTGGAAGAAAATTTTAATTAGGACGCCCACCAGAAGTTCTCGAGCACCATGGCAGGAAGGAGTAGACGTCGTCGAGATTGCTAAGCCCTGAGAATGGCCTGTTTGATCTGTATCCACATAATCAGGAGTCCTCATTAGAAACATCTGGCGCAACATCCCAAGAAGGTGTAGTATTAAAAATCTAATTCATCTGAGAATATAACATAAGAAAATGATATGATATGAAAATCCATTTCAGGAGAGAATAATGCAGTAACTAACATTTTACATTGTATTCGTGAGTTCATAACTAGAATCTAGAATTTACCTAGAGAAATGACCAAGCTGGGAAAATAATAAATCAACTCCACGCAAATATTCCAGGAGTCAACCACAGCACCTCCACCGTCGCGTCTGTGGGCAAGCCTTGGTAGCTGATGGGCGACAACAGAGGTGTTGTCTTCCATGGATGGACGATGCAGCTCGACGTTGCGACTGGCTACAGATCTGGATGGCTGCTGCTCCTACTTCTCTTCCTTCAGTCTTATTTGATCAACGAAGCAAGAAGGGTACATGACGGCGAGAGAGCAGCCGCCGCTGTCCATCCACCCCTACCCACACTCCTCCCGATAACCCTAGGCTTGGGAACAACTGGAGGTCGATGGGCAGACCTGGTGGAGAAAGGTAAAATATAACTTCTGTGAGGAACTGCGAGGAGGAGGTGAGCAGGCTGCAGGCATGAACGGTAGGTGGCGCACCTGATATGCCATTAATCACATGATAAACGCCGCAACGCCCCCACTACCTTGACCCTTTGTTGCCGCTCCACCTTCCTCGAAATAATGGAAGAAGAAACACACGACACACTTACCATAAAAAACACACTGACACATACTTGGCATAGACAGTTTCTCGGCCCATCTAGCGATTTTTGTCGGCCCAAATAACAAGAGGATGGCCAGGTCGACCCATGGAATAGCAGCCCGATAACGTTGCATTGGGTCGTTCAGTTCGATTGGACAAATTAAAAAACAAGTTCAGCGGCTCTTTAGGAACCAGTAGGTTGATCTACATCCTTGGATGGACAGATCTGACGGTGGATGACACCAAAATCGATGTGGAGAGGTTTAGGTTGTTGAGTTTTACTGTTTCTTAGTGCTACTGAGTTTTCACATGAATTTTATGTTTATTTGTCAAGCCATAGCATCTTGTGTACATTTATTTGGATTTTTGTAGAGACCAAGGCGTTTATTTAATTTGTTTTCTCTGCATTGTATGTGCAAGTTTTGGTATATCCTTTGTCAGAACGCAGTGATGCAAAGTGCATTCTAGAGGTACTTAGGTCCTTGGAACTTCCAAATCAGATTTTCCAAACTTAGCTTAGAAATTTGGATATGACTGAAATCCACAAATCAGCGGCTACACCGTGGTAAAACACATAGACTATATCAGCTTATTGTTATGAAGATGAATGGGAGACATAAGAGTTTTCTATAAGATGGGAAGAGATATCTCGATATATAGTGGTGTAGCAAAATGAGTGAGATTGCCTGCTCATTTATAATCGATAACATCTATAAAGTACAGTGACATATCATGTTGGTTGAAAGTCATGTAGATTTAAAGTATTCAAAAAAAATCTCTTAGATATATTATATGATTCCCTAGATTGAGTGTGGAATTATTATTTCAGACGTGGTGCGCATAGCTACTAGTATATCCAACAGAACAAAGTTATCGCCCTTACTTTATCGCTTATACAAAGGATGAGGGTATACAGTAAACTAAGAGGGGCTTAGTGACACGTAAGAGACAAACCACAGGGTGTTTTCTGCAATGGGCAAGACGAGGCTGCACGAATCTAGAAGTACGAATACATGTTTAGGATAGGCCCGGGACACCCTCGTATATGTAGAGTTGCATTTTCGGATTTCTCATGGCATGTCCTCATCACCAAGAAGCAATAGAAGAATTCAGAGCAAAATTTATGCCGAGCGTTATCTCAAATATGCTGATATTCCTTGAAATATATAGGTTGTGCCTACTTCTGAATTACACGCCCTTGTCAGTTTACCTTTACTGACGAAAACAACAAACAACACACGTGACATGAGTGTGGTCCATCGGTTGCCGTTGAGTTCAAGAAGCAGGGCGCAGGCGGCGTCGGTGACCATAACGGAGGAAGGTTTTGTCAGTTGCACCGGGAAGCGTTGGTAGTCGGTGTCGTAGGAAACGTGTGATGTGCGGCTGAGGTGTCGATGGTGCCGCCAGTGTGAGGGGGCATCGATGGATGAGATCTCTCGTGTGCATGCGACGATGGCGGCATGAAGTTAGATAGGAGAGCGGAGAGGGGTGATACGTCATAAACGTATCTATAATTTTTTATGCTCCATGTTTGTTTTGTATCAACTTCCTTATGTTTTGTCTATATTTTGAGGTATTTTTATACATTTTCTGGAACTAACCTACTGACAAGATGCCATAGTGTCAGTTACCTGTTTTCTGTTGTTTTTGGTTTCAGAAAAGGTAGTAAGGAAATATTTTCGGAATTGGAAAAAACAAAATCCGAAGTGCCTATTTTTTCAGACGCAACATGAAGTCTGAAGGAGAGACGAAAGGGAACCACGAGGCGGCCACGCCATAGGGTGGCGCGGGCCCACCCTTGGCCACGCCATCCCATGGTGTGGGACCCTCGAGGCTCCATCGACCTTGCCCTTTCGCCTATATATACGTCTCCCCGAGACGTAAACCCTATGTGGATCAGATCTCCACAAAAAGTTCCGCAGCGCCGCCACCAGAGAAGAGAAGATTCGGGGGACAGAAATCTCTATTCCGGTACCCTGCCGGAACGGGGAATTGCCCCCGGATCCATCTCCATCGACTCCACCGCCATCTCTATCACCTTTGCTGACTCCCATAATAAGGAGGGAGCAGTTCTCCCTCGAGGCTAAGGGCTCTACCGGTAGCTATGTGTCCATCTCTCTCTATGCGTGATCTTATTGTGGTCATGAGCTTTGTAATCTAGTTGAATAAGTAGATCTACTCTGGTACTCAAGTGCTTTAATTATTTTAATCTCCGCTTATCCCCATGTGTGTGAAGTTGACAGTGTGCACACCATGTGAAACTTAGGCTAAATATTATAGAAATACTTATCATGAGTTATATTTTGAGTTGGATGTCTCTATAAAATTGTGGTATTTGTTGGAACCATCTAGCAATCAAGGTGATAGTGTGGGGTTACCTAGATGGGGAATGCGAACTTTAAGAAGAGCTTTTGTAGCCCTACCGTGGATTGGAGTTATCCAACCGGAGAGTAGTTGAGAGTAGCATAATGAAGAGAAGATATTTATATGAGAGTGTCCACTAGTGAAAGTATTATCCCTAGGCCTTGTTTCTAAGCATTGAAACACCATTTACAATCAGTCCTGCTACATGTTTGCCTGCTGCCATTTTATTTCAAATTGCAATTACCACTTATAATCATCCATACTACTTGTATTTCACTATCCCTTCGCCAAACTAGTGCACCTATACACCTAACAAGTGTATTGGGTGTGTTGGGTTATCTTGATTGCAGGGTTGTTTAAGAGGGATACCTTTGACCACTTCCTCCCCGAGTTCAATAAACCTTGGGTGGTCCACTTAAGGGAAACTTGCTGATGTTCTACAAACCTCTGCACTTGGAGGCCTAACATTGTTTACAATAATAGAAGCGTGCGTAGACATCAAGCTCTTTTCTGGCGCCGTTGCCGGGGAGGTAAGGTAAAATATACTCACATCCTCTGGCTACTAAGCTATCTTCTAGTACTATTGCTGGTGTGTGAGTTCTCAAAGTTATTTCCTTTAGATTCTGCAATTATATCTTTTTGTTTCTTGTTTTTATTTTCACTAGTTAGGATTAATGGAAAACAAAAAATTAGAGAGCTTTATAGTATTTATCTTGAGTTAGGACATGAAGTGTTTGAAGAGAAAATTAAAAAACCTATAGAACTTTATTTGCATGCTAATAGCAATGTTATTAGTATGAATTCTTTAAACACCATTATTGATAATGCTATGGAAACGTCTAAGTTTGGGGAAACTAGTTTTTATGAAAATGATGTTTTTAGTTCCCTAACTTTAGAGGAGAAATTTTGCTATGATGATACTATACCTCCAATATATGATGATTACAATGATAAATATGATATTTTTAGTCCACCTGCTTTAGAAGAGAAAATTTGTTATGATGATACTATACCTCCAATATATGATGATTAAAATGATGAATATGATATTTTCAGTCCAAGTACTATTGTGGAGAAAATTAATTATGATTACAATATGTCTCCTATATTTGATGATTATGGTTATGAGAATAATAATGATAGCTATTTTGTTGAATTTGCTCCTACTACAATTAATAAGAATGACTATGCTTATGTGGAGAGTGATAATTATTATATGCATGTGGCTTATGATAATAATGTTTTATGTGATAGTTATATTGTTAATTTTATTCATGATGCTACTGAAGGTTATTATGAGAGAGGTAAACATGGTTTTATGTATCTCAACAATATTAAGTCTCCCCTCTTTATGTTGAAAATTTTGAAGTTGCACTTGTTTTGCTTTCCTATGCTCGTTGCTTGTGATTTCATGACTTGTTTCTTTACAAGATTATTTTTCATAGGAAGTGGGTTAGACTTAAATTTGTTTTATATTTGCTTCTTGATGCTCTCTTTTACTTCAATTCATATTTCTTATGTGAGCATCATTATCATGCCTATCTTAATGGCTATAAAGAAAGAGCTTTTGGGGGACAACCCATTATATTTTTGCTTTCAGTTTATTTTTGTTTTGTTGAGTCTTGGAAGTTATTGCCTCTGTAATAACCTTGCATTATCCTTTTTGTGTGGTTTTTTTGCCAAGAATAACCTCTAATGAGAGAGAAGTAAGATTTGGGGAAGTTCTGGTTCCGAAACAAATTTTTGTACTTCATTGTAAAAAATTGTGACAAATACCAGTACGTCGGATTGAGCTGTAATTTTCTTTGCATATGCCCTAGGTTTTCATCTAACTTTTGTTAGTTTAGCACTTTTCGATTTGAGCAACAGAAGGTCTTCGAAAAAAACGGTCTTTACCTACTGGTCTGTTTTAACAGATTTCTGCCATTATTTGCATTTGCCTCTTAATCGGTTTCTTTTGAGTTCTCTTTGACCACTTTAGATTTTAAAAGGAATTGCTATAGTAGCTTGTGTTTTAATGCAAGTTTTACTTGAGTTGAAACTAAACCCAAAGGCTTATTATCTTGAATACACTAATGTTGCTAATGAAGAATTGTGTGAAGTTTTGTATGAAGGAAATTTTCAAGTGTAGGGGAAGAATGATATGATTAGATGAAGAATGGACAAAAGCTCAAGCTTGGGGATTACACCCGTGTCACCCCAAGAATATTCAATAAGTACAAGCATCAAAGCTTGGGTATGCCCAAGGCATCCCCATCTTCATCAACAAAAAATCTCAGGTCTTCTTTCAAAACACTATATTTTTGCTTCATGCGCTATGTGTTGTTCTTGGAGCGTGTTTGTCTTTGTTTTTAGTTTTCTTCTACTTTTTTGCTGCAATAAGATGATTGGTGTTGGAAGAGAGTATAAATTTTCATGCTTATAGTGGTACAAAAGGAAGCTTGTTTTGACTGTGGCTTAGACTTTATCATGCCATGTTAGATGTTGCTTTGACCATATGCTTAGTAATTATTGTTGTAGCATGAATTGTTTTAAACAATTGAGATTTCTTAATGTGCCATGAAAGAATCATGCGTTCTTTTAGCATACAAAAGCATAATATTGTGTTATTCTCCTTTGATGCTTTATTTGGGTTGACTTTGCACATGCTTACACCATGTTAAGACTATGAACCAGTCACCTTAGACTCTACGATCATTTAGTTTTTGACTTGTGATATCACTTTATGCTTTGATTAATAATGTTTTGTCGCTCTGTATGATTATGGAAATTATTGCTCTCTTAGTTGGTCGCTCCCAGTCTTTTTCTATCCTCCACTTGTACTGAGTAAGCTCTACTCGTGCATCCAACTCCCAAGAAACCAAGTTATTCCAAAGAGTCCACTATAAATTCCTATGCATGGTGTGTTACACCATTCCAAGTATATTCATGTTTTTAGCTATCTTCCAAATTAAACTTGTTATTTGAAAATTAGTGATTGAAGCTCTCACAAACTTGATGCCACACTTTACTTTCTTGCACCTAATAAGCTTGAACCATTGTGTCATATAACTTATAAGTTGGGAATTAGCAGAACCATGCTGTCATGGGGAACACTTTCAACACTTGTAAATATTATCTAGTTGATATCATGATCTTTTGTTTATGGATGTCGGCGGTATGAAATAAAAGAGGAGCAAGTTCGTGAAGTATTATATATGTGTTAGAGAAATGCCTGGGCGGCTAGCCTAAGCCATGCCTAATCATGGTGGAAACTTGTAGCATAACCATAGTGATAAATCTATGAAGCATCTTCAGAAAAAAAGAGAAAAGAGAAAAAAAGCACCATACTCATGGTAAATAATAAGATTGATGAGATGCTCATTGTCTGTTGCCTTGTAATTTTGATATGGGATAGCTCCTGTGTCATGGGGCAAGGGGTACCCTGTTGGCGGTTCTCTATGATACACATATACTTACAATGACAACAACTTGCTTGTGACTAAAGTTGAGTAGCATGAGGAACGACCCTCGTACTCAAGGGACATGAGATTGCCAACTTATGATTTGTCAAGCATATACTTCATATTTGTTTCACTTTAACCTTAATCACTTCAATATGCCTATGATAGGGGCAATGAGAGCTAAAAGCTAATAAGTACCATAATTTTTGGAAGCTCTTTATGAAACTTGAAATCCCTGCTTCCCTCTGTGAAGGGCCTTTCTTCTTACTTTTATGTTGAGTCTCCATCTTCTATCTTTAGGCACAAATTAAGGGAGCATAGTTGTTATTCTTAGTTTTATGTGCATTGTCCCAAAACTTATTGATTGATTCATAATGTTGATATTTCTTGTTCTTAAATTATTTGTATCTAGTCACCCTTATGAACTTTGAAGGTTTCCTATGCATTTATGTTTTGATATACCATGAAGGACAAGCTGAATACCACTCTTGCTATGGATTCTATATGTGAAACAAACAAACGTCTTTCAATGCATTGTTATTCATGATCTTTTGTTTGTACCTTTTCATGTTACAACATAGTTGCTATTTCTTATTGTTAGAGCTACATATTTCATGCTTATGTTTAGAGTACTTTGATCCCAGCTATCAATGCTTTACAAATGCCTTGATCAAGATTGTGATGGTGCATGTCACCTCAAAAATTATTTTTTATCACTTACCTACTCGAGGATGAGCAGGAGTTAAGATTGGGGATGCATGATGCGTCGTAAACATATCTATAATTTTTGATGCTCCATGCTTGTTTTGTATCAACTTCCTTATTTTTTATATACACTTTGAGGCATTTTTATACATTTTCTGGAACTAACCTATTGACAAGATGTCACAATGTCAGTTACCTGTTTTCTGCTCTTTTTGGTTTCAGAAAAGCTAGCAAGGAAATATTCTCGGAATTGGACGAAACAAAAGCCGAAGTTCCTATTTTTCCAGATGCAACATGGAACCCTAAGGAGAGACGAAGGGGAGCCACGAGGCGGCCACACCATGGGGTGGCATGGGCCCACCCTTGGCCGCGCCAGCCCATGTTGTGGGCCCCTCAAGGCTCCACCGACCTTGCTCTTTCGCCTATATATACGTCTCCCCGAGACATAACCCTACACGGATCAAATCTCCACAAAAAGTTTCGCAGCGCCGCCACCACCGAAGAGGAGATTCGGGGGACAGAAGTATCTTTTCCGGCACCCTGCCGGGACGGGGAATTGCCCCCGGATCCATCTCCATCGACTCCACCGACATCTCTATCACCGTTGTTGACTCCTGATTACCCACAAGTATAGGGGGTGTATCGTAGTACTTTCGATAAATAGGAGTGTCGATCCCAACGAGGATCAGAAGGTGTTGACTAGTGTTATGGAGCAGGAACTCATAAGACATCATATGGATCAAGATCAAAGATGATACGATATTGGATAACAATATGAACATAAACAATAATCCAATGGTTCCACTCACAAGCATCAACTACAATAGTAATTAACACCGGGAAAGTTTCCCCTAAGAACTAAAGCAATATCAAACACAATTGTTACAGCGGGATGGAGTGGTGATGATGGTGCTGGTGGAGATGATGGTGTGGATGATGATGATGATCCCTATGAAGCCTAGCTTGATGACATTGTTGATGGCGACGATCTCCCCTCTCCAGGAAGGAATTTCCCTAGCAGAAATCTGTCTGCCGGAGAGATCTTCTCTCTCGGTGTTTTCCGCCCCACAGAGGCGGCGGAAATCTATATGTGGTCGCCCCCCTAGCCTTAGGGTTCCGTAGGGAAGATATAGGCGAAGGGGCAGAGTCGGGAGCCGGGCAGGTGGGCCACACCTGTCCTAGGAGTGGGGCAAGGTGGGCCCACGCCTAGGGGTGTGGGCTCCCTATGGTCCTTCTTCGTCCCTCCTTCTGGCTTCCTCTGTCTTCTGGGAAAATATAATTTTCCCATATTTTCTGGTATTTTTCTGATCTTCGTGAAATTGCATCAAAACGTCTTCTTTTCCATCATAATCCAGACTCCGGCAGTCCATCCTCCAAGAATCATCTAACATGCATAAACAGTGGAAAAGACATAAGTAATACCTCATAATAAGACAAATATCAATGAATAGAGGTAGATTATGATATATAATGGTGATGCAAATTGGGCGTATCAACTCCCCCAAGCTTAGACCTTTGCTTGTCCCAAGCGAAAACTGAGCTCAGTAAACATGTCCACAGGTTTATGGAGTGAACTGTCGATAAAATAATACGAACAAGAAGCATCACACTTACCATTACACAACTTATAGAAGAAAGCAACTCACCATTATACAACTTAGCTTGCAACCAAGTACAACAGTCACAATAGAGATGCATAAAGATAAATCATAATTGGAATTGGCAAACTTGTTCTTGGTCAGAGAACACCTGGCAAACAGTTTCACAAAAGGCTTTGTGTAGAAGTTTTTCAACAGGAGCACTCTTTGCTCAAAAAGGTTTTTCAATGAAGATTTTCAAAGTAATACTCAATAGATAAAAGTTTTGTGCAAACAAGGAAGATAAAGAACATGATTGAATAAATCACCATATGAATGCTTGAAACACAACAACTCAAATGCTTGCTGGAGATAGAGAGGAAGTAGGTTTACTGACTCAACATAGAAGTAGGAGAAAGGTCCCTTCATAGAGGGAAGCAGGGATTACAAGTCATAAAGAGCTTCCAAAAGATTATGGTACTTACTAGCTTTGAGCCCTCATTGCCCCTATCATAGGCATCTTGAGATGATTAAGGTTAAAGTGCACAAAGATGGAGTACATGCGTATCATAGAGAACCGCCAACGGGTATGTAGCATCCCAGTTGTCTAACACCTGTAATGCTACTTGTTCTAGTAATAAAAAGGGCCACCTCCAACATATAATTGTTGCATCATCATCATGTCATGCTCATGTCATCATGCCACCTTGCATTTGAGCATCATATAAAACCCTTTCTTGTTTGGTTCTTATCTCATGTGCATTATTAATTGTAGTTGCCTCTTGATATTGTATTTGGTTCTTGATATATTGCTAAATGCCCAAGTTGATTTGGGGGCATATCTCTTATTGACTCCACCACCTTTTTCTCACCACCTTATAATTCCACCATCCAATTAATATGAGCTTGGGTTTTTATTTGAGTTTATCTCTAGCTCATGTTGGTTGGTTGGATTCCAACCATAATCTTTTGCTTGGTCTTATTCCAATTTTGGAGATGCAAAATAATATTGCCATGAAATGACATTGTCTTCACAAGTGTCAGCATGGCATTAAATATTCTGCATGGGCCATGCAAGTATCATCTTGTGCTTGTCTTTGGTTTTATTTGGTTTTGGGATGGATCATCTCTAGCCCTATCTCTTCTTTTGGTTTTGGCCATGTTATTCATGCTTAAAACCTAGCACCTCATCTCTCCCTCTCTCTCTCTCTTTTTCCTTGTCTTGATCTTGTGTGATCTTGTCTAAGCATGCATGATCAAGTAAAGGACCACTCCCTCTATCCTACCCCTCTCTTAAACCTAAACCCTAAGCCACCCCATTCCCCTCTAACCTACACCTAAACCCACCTATTTTCAAACCAAACCCTAAGTTGTTTCTATCTTCTCTCCTTTCTAGCTACCTAGCATGGTCACATGAATACCATGCCCCTAGCTCACCACCCCCCCTCTCTCTACCTGCTGGACCCACCTGGCCGCCCTACCCCACCTAGCTACCGTCCACCACAAACCCTAGCCCGAGCCGGCCACTCCCCCTCTCACTTTTCCCCCTCTTATCTCTCTGCCCAGCTGCCCCACACCGAGCTCCTCGACCTGGCCAGCTGCAGCCCCCACCTGCCAGCCTCCTCTCCCTAGCTAGACCTGCCCAGCCTGTGCCTGCCCTGCCCTGGCCCCATGCCATGCACGTGAGGAGGAAAAAGGTGGCACCGAGGCCACCTTCCCCTCCCCCACGCAAGCCACACCGCCCCATCCTTATCTACCCCAGCCCCCCCTCTCTCTGCTCTCTAGATCTGGCCGAGGCGCCTGGCTCTCCTCTCCTCCCTCTCCAACACGCCCCCAGCTCCCTCTCGCCGCCCACCGCAAGCACCACGTCTACCCCCCTGCCCCTCGTCGATCCGGCTCGCTAGCACGTCGTGGTGGAGCTCGAGGACACTGGGAGCACCCTCCTGCTTCACCTGGACCGCGTCAACGAGGAGGAGAAGGCCTGCACGCTGCTGTACGCCGGGACGCCCACCGGAAACCCTAGCTCGCTGGGCCTCTGCTTCACCGACGACCTGCTGCTCGCCGACCCGATCCAACTCCACCAACAACCTCTAGGTGAGCCCCGGTACCCCCTAGACACGGTCCGCTTCGCCGCCGTCGCCGGTGCTCGCCGGGCAATTCGTCGAACGGCCTCTGTGCGCCGGTGTCGTGCTCGTTTCTGCTCGCTCCCAGTCGCGAACACCCTATCTAGCCTGCGCCTCCCTACCAGACACCTCCCCCTCAGTGACCCAGCGGCAGCCGCCTCCGCTCGCGCCTGCGCGGTCGCGGGATCGATCCCCGCCAGCCGCTCTGCGTCTGTCGCGCGCGGACGCGTCAGAAGGCTGGGAAGAAAAACAGTAGCCGTCGCCTTTTTAGCAGATAACCCCCTCCCCTTTTTGCCCAGCAAACCGCGGTCCAGCCAGGGCCACTGTCAGTGTCTTTGGCGTTTTTATAAAAAGGCTCCCAGGTTATCTGAGAAGCAACCCGCGGTCCCCCTCCTTCTCAGACTCTGGCGTGTGGGTCAGTAAGCGCCTGGCCCCACATGTCAGTGACCAGGGCTAGAATAGTCTGGGTATAAAAAGCTTCCAGAGTCTGTTTTAAAATTCAAATCTTGTTTAAATT
The DNA here is from genome assembly GCA_910589765.1 of Avena atlantica. NCBI lineage: Eukaryota > Viridiplantae > Streptophyta > Magnoliopsida > Poales > Poaceae > Avena > Avena atlantica. Next base: position 116,620,668 of record OU342735.1, read on the forward strand.
ATTTCAAACCCCAATATATTTCAGTCATAAATAATTTTTTCAATATTAATCCAAACAATACAAATGATATATGTTTTGAGTTCAGAAAAATGAGAGGATTTCAAATATGCCATTCAATTTGACTTTTGCACATTTAAAATTCCAAGTTTAATTAAATTACACCAATTGCCACTAGAACTTAAATAAGTAATAACTTTTGCTTTATAATTCCAAATTTAACAAATGATATGTCTAAAATGATCAGCTCGACGAGACCTTTCTGTTTATGCTATACATGACTTCAATTGCAGCATGCATCATATCAATATGTAGTAAACAGCAATTGTTATGACAACAAAATGTGATCCAAAACTCCATCAAAATGTTATTACTTGTCTTCCACACCTCACCATGCCATGCTACCTTATTGCCATGTAAATTGTGCATCATTCATCATGGCATGATTGTTTTCTTGACGCATCTTATTCATATGCTTGTGCTCTATATTCATGTTGGCCTTGTTTGTTTGGTTTTTCTCGGATAGACACTGAGCAGGGGTCATATCAAGAGAACCAGGAGCACTACCCAGATCCGTCCCTCGCTTCAACTGAGTTATCAGGCAAGCACTTCCACATGCTTGCATACATACAGTACCTATTGCCTCTATCTTATTCTTGCATCATAGAGTCGCGATTGCATTAAATTGAATCCCAAGTATGCATAGCCTTTACTTTTAAACCCCACCAAGCTTGTTCCTCCATCCCATGAGCCATTACTATAGGAGTGGTTTGAGCCATGCGAGTCGTAGAAAAGCATGTGTAGGGTTTGTGAGTGTCTGATGGAAAACGAGGTACCTAAACAACTTAACCTGAGTAGTGATGGGATAACTAATGAAAGTGGCACCGGTGAGCAACATCTGCTATTTGGTTTTTCCTGCTCACTTGTGTCCCGTAAGACCCCGAGTACTTGATTCTTGTTCCTTGATTTATCGCGCTATCCACATCCGGGAGGTATATGGGACCCCCCTGAGCCAGAGCTTGATTCAGTCTTATTCCTTGGGGCCACAAACTAGTTTGAGGTTTTATTTACTATCCTGTACTTATGCCATGCTACTGCTTTAATTAAATTGTGCGACAGATAGCACCTGTACTGTTTAGGATCGGGACACGATTCCGCGGTGTCGACAAGCCCAGTTTTGGGTTCACAGTCGTTCACAGCCGTATACCCAAACCTTGAGTCCGTCTCGGAGCTTGCTTACTTCGTTGCGGGTCTACTTTAAGGGGTGGCCCCCTGAAATATTTCTGAATCCGGTGATTGTTCAATCGTGAAAGCCTCGTTGGGTTTTGATTTGGTTTTTCCGAGGTTGATCGAGCATGTGTTGCTATTGGTGCACCCCGGCCGGGTAAAACTTTCTGAAAGCCGTGTCCACGGATATGGACGACTTGGAGCACAGTTTCTCGATCATAGACAAGCACAACTAAAGTACCGCTTTAATCTGACTAAGTAATTTGACTAGTAAATAGTGCAATACTCAAGGAATGGTTAATAAAATTGCCAACGGATGGGGGTTGTTCGTCCGCTTCCTCGTTGGTAAGCGAGGAGGAGGATGGATCTGATGAGATTACCATTATAACTGTTGTTCTTAATTCACGGACATCCGTCTATCATTGGTTAGGCGGATGGTTAGCGATTATCTATAGAACTGCTAGGGTTTATCTTTCGCTGCAATTGCGTCACCCCAGGTTGTGTCCCCTTTAGAGGCATTAAGACTTGCTGAGTACCCTTAGGGTCTCACACGATAAATTATTTGGTTCAGATGAACAGGTACCCTCGCAGGACGGATACTGGGTGGAAGAAGTCGATGATGTGGGCAACGATCGTTCGGTGTAGAGATTCCGGGAACGGGGATCCATGAGTCCTGTAGTTGGGATGTGCTTATTTCTATGGCATCTTATGCCGATTTGCTTCTTATCCGTACTCGGATTTTGTTTGCCGCTTCCGCATGATACTCTGATGTGTGTTGTATGAGGAAGTATCCTAAAATATAGATCTATCTAGGTCATTTGAATCTTGCCGTATGGCGTTGCTATATTTCCTTTCTTTCTAGATGGTATGGCTCTGATGTACTCTTGTATGGTGGCTTGCATACATACCCACTTGTGTATGTAGTTGATCCCTTCGCCTGCCGATTACGCCGCCCGTACAGGTCCCGTTGAGATGGTAGTGGTTGGGACGGCCGAAAGGTCTACCCGTGAGTGGCTTTTGGGGCCCCACCGTACTATTTCAACCACTACCGCTCATCCAGGCTTGTATCTAGGAGCGTAATTCACCGAGGTAGTTACAGGGTACCCCTCGCCATAGGTTTATGCTTGACGAAATATAAGTTGGCAATCTCATGTCCCTTGAATATGATGGCCACTCCTCATGCTACTCAACTTTGGCCACCGGTAAGTTCTTGTCATTGTAAGTACATGCGTATCATAGAGAACCGCCAACGGGGTACCCCTTGCACATGGTACAGGAGTTATCCCATAACCAAAATGACAAGGTAAGCAGACAATGAGCATCTCAGTGATCTTTTTATTTACTATATGCATAGTTTTTTATTGAGGATTCTTCATAGATAGCTCAGTATGGTGATGCTGCAAGTTTCCACCATGATTAGGCATGGCTTAGGCTAGCGGCCCAGGCGTTTCTCTAACACAAAATACAGACTCCATAGACTTACAAGTTTCCTCTTTATTTCACGCCGTTGACATCCATAGACAAAAGAGCGTGATATCAACCGAGTACAAAGTACAGGTGCAATGTTGAAAACGTTCCCCGTGACAGCACAGTTCTTATAATTCCAACGTATAGATTCAAGCTTATACAACTTCGATGGCACAATGGTTCAAGCCTATTAGGGGAAAGAAAATATGGTGTGCCATCAAGTTCGTGAGAGCTTTACTAACTAGTTTTCACATAACAAAATACTTTTTAATTCGAAAGGTATATTAAGCTTGAGAATTTCCTTGGAATAGCAAAAGCTACTAGGTAGATATGGTGGACACAAGTGGCAAAGGTTTTGATTAAAAGGGATTGGAAACATGAGAAGTATGCCTTCTCAAAATAGGTTTTTGGCTAGCAAGGCTGGGTAGCAAGCAAGAGAGTTGAAAGAAACAAGCAAACATACAAGTAATAAAGCCAAACATGCAATCTTCCTTGAATACACAAAAGATCTTAAATAAAGAATAATAAGCTTATGAGCCAACAAGAAAGAAAACAAATGATACAAAATACATGTAGGCTTTTTTTCTCTTTTTGTTTCAAACCTCAAAAAGTATTGCTACTGACCAGAACTCTGTTTGCCAAAACCAATTTAGATCCACTTGATGCTCCCAAAGTGATTCCAATACTGATCAACAAGATCCATCATATAATAGAGATTGCAAACTAAAATAAGAAGTGCAAAAAGTAAAAGATGAGACTTCTCATTACTATTCCAATAATGGCACTCACACCAAGGGATACATAGATAATAAACTAAAGGAGAGATACTTCCACATGCAAACCAAACTATAAGATAACCTCTCTACCAAAGATATGAATCTACTAAAAAGGTAAAAGATAAAAGATAATGGTGGTGATACCGCGGCACTCCCCCAAGCTTGGAACAAGCCAAGGGGATACCAAACCTAATGACGAATTACTCCTTCGGTGGTGGTGGTGGTGTTCTCTTGATAAGCTCCTCAATCAGCTTCCTCAAATCCTCAATATCGAAGGTCAGAGTACGAATCAACTCCGAATTATGCTCAATGCAGCTCATGATCAATTCATACTAAGGATCCCAGTCCTTATTATTCTTTCTCCACTCTTCCTTCTTAGAGTGTTCCTTCCCTGCATGGTTAGAACGAGTGGTACGAGGAGGATATGACCGTGGAGAGAGGATATGACGTGGAGGTTTCCCTCCTGTAGACATGCGTGCTGTCCTCCTAAGCTTGATAGGGGTTTCCACCACTCCAATGCTTGCGACGGTAGCGCGGGTGTCCGATTGCTTTTCCTCCTCCATGTCTCCTTCATAACCTACCAAGATTTCCTCCTCCTTGGGTTTGCGAGGATCGTCTTCCTCGGGCTTCTTGCCTTTGTCGTTGGCGGAGACCATGGTGCTCTAAACTTGAGAAGATTTCCTGACAGAAACAGATCAAAACGAAAACATGACGAGAACACGACGCACGAACCTCGGGGATCCAGGGGGTTATATATTACGAAGTTTCAATGCATAAGGAAGGTTCTGACATTGAAAAGAGGCGGAGTCAGAGCTCGGGGGTGGCACACCCCCTCCAGGCGCGGCCAGGCAGGGGCCCACACCTGGGGTGGGTTTGTCCACCCCGGACTCTGTTTCCTCTTCTGTTCCGTCTCGTAACTTCCCTTATGTATTAAAAATATTAAAAATATAAAAAGATTGGGGTTTCACGAACCTTCTTTTTTTCACCACTTTTACCTATTCAAAGACGAACTCTGCAGACTCCTTTTCTCCTTCTCCTAGAATTTTCCTTTCCTTACAAGGCAATACACAAACTTCAATGGCAACATTAGTGTAAGCAAAACAACAAACCTTTAGGTTCACACTTGGACTGAAATCCATCAAAACAAAAGCTTCTTAAAGAGGCAAATGCAAATGATAGCAGAAATCTGTCAAAATAGACAAGTAGGTAAAGATTGATTTTTTCGAAAACGTTCTGTTGCTCAAATCAAAAAGTGTAGAACTAATGAAAGTTGGGCAACAACTTGGAGAACAAGATCAGAAAAATGCAGCTCCATCCGACGTACTGAGCTTCCTCACGAATTTTTACAATATAGCACAAAAATCTGTCCCAAGACAGCCACTTTTCACAACTCCTCCACTTCTCAAAAGTAGTTGAACTTGACACAAAAACCAAAACAAAAAAGGATAAGGAGCGGTTATTAGAGAGGTAATAACTTCCAAGACTCGACAAAACTCTTGGGTTATCTCCCAACAAGTACTTTTCTTTAATGCTGTCACATCCCAAGATTTTCCAAATCTTGTAATGTGAAAAATAATGAATAAAATAAAACTTTGTTTGATTTTCAGAGTGAAAAGAAACTTTTTGAATCCAATTGGAAATATTCAAACCAATTTGGATCAAATAAAATCCTAAAGAGATTTAAAAAGGTAAACATTTAATAAAGGAAAATAAAATAATTTGGAACTACTATTTTGAATCTTTTAATAAAAGGATTGGTTTTCAAAAGAAAAGATAGATTTATAAATAAAGATTATTTTATAGAGCCAAATTAAAACCTTGGCCAAGTTTTTGAAATAAATTTTTTTGTTTTGATAAAAATAATAAAGGTTTGTTTAAATAAAATAATAAGGATTTAATATCCAAATTTTATTAAAAGCAAAGGCTTTTTCCATTTTAAATAAAACACTAAAACTTATTTATTTATTCTAAAAATAAGTTTTCCAAGTATTCTCAATTAAAAACTACTGATGTGTTTTGAAAATAATTATATTTCAAAAGGAGTTTTTAAATAAAAAACAAATCCTATTTGATTTAATAACAATGATCTATTTATTTAATTAATAATGGACCCTAAAATAAAATTATTATTATTTTGAATTTGGAATTGGTTTATGTTACTGAACAGAACCAAATTCAAAGTTACAAAGTTTGGTGATTGTTTGAATCAAATTGAATGCTTGAGTGTTGTTTGAATTTCAAAAACAGATTTTAGAAATAGAAAAAGAAAAGGTTTCAGAATAGGAAAAAAATAGGATATGGTCGACCCAACCCAGCAGCCCAGTTTAGGCCCAACTCCAGCCCACATTTCTTTCCCTCAGCGAAACGTTTTCTCACTCGAACACACACCCACTAAGCCAATGACTGGTGGACCTCTTATCCCTCTCACTTTCTCGCTGACAGCAAGACCCCACCCCTCCAGCTCATCTTCTTCCTCCTCGCGTTAAACTCGCCACCGTTGCTGCCATTGATTCTCTGGTGAATACACCTTAATGCAGCATTAATCTCTCGCCGCGAGCATGCTGTCTTAATCGCCTCGCCCTTCTCCTCCTTTCCCCTCTGTCTCCTTCCCCAAATGCGCCCCCAGGCTGCCTGAATCGAGCTTGCACACCCTCTGCTCTGACCACCGTCTCCGGTAAATTCCGGCTAACCTCTGCCGCCCCTTGACTCATAGACCACGCACACACATTCCCCACCTCTTGGCGCATCTGTCTGTGCCTCTCGTTTGACCGCGGGCGCCTCAGAACGACGCCAACCGCTTCGACTGTGCGCCGACGCGTCTGTCCTCTACTCCGGCGAGTTCCCCAGGTGAAATCCGACCGCTCTTCTTCTCCTTCACGCACACAGCATCTCCTTGATCATACGCGTCTAACCATGCTTCTGGTTTGCCTTCTCGTGACCCGTAGCATCATCCTCGACCTCGACCGCGTGCATCCGTCGCCAGACCCAACTCCGGTGAGGAATCCCGCCTGTCCTCGTGCGCCCCTTGCCAAGCCGACCGTACGTTGAGCACCACCTCGACCTCGCGAAAGCGGTAAGCCTACTCCCTCCCTCTCTCGCTTCCTGCTTCGCCAGCGCCGCCACCATCTGGTCGCACCGCCGCTCGCTGTTAATCTTGCGCCGCCAGTTCTTGGCTGGTAGATAAGGGTTGTTCGATTTAGATCGGAGGGACACGATAGATCCACTTAACAGCGAAAGGTTACGCAGCCAGTGTAGTGCGATGCAACTTGATCCAACGGCCTACGTCTGTCGATCCGAACGAACTGGTACCGTCCAATCAAAACATGACGCGTGTCACCAGTTCTGTTTAAAAACAGATCTGAAATCAGATTAGAATGTGGTTTTCAAACCTTTATAACTTTTGATCCACACGTCCAAAAATTGCAAACTTTATATCATTGGAATCAGTGGAACGAACCCTAGCCAACTATGGAATTTTTTTAGCAAATAGTATCTGTTAGATTGCTTGATTTTGCAGAAACTTTTGTATGCTAGTTTAGATTGGAAAAATGTTTCAAAAATGTTTTTGAGTTTGAAACCTTGGCAAATTAGCTTGTGGTGAACTTACGGACCCTAGGAACCAACCCATGGTTTTGAAAATGAATTTGGTGAAGTTTAGGTTGGATTAATTGATTTAGCCATTACTAGCCAAATAAAAAGAATGGTTTTGTTTTGAAAATGTTTTTGGAAAGAATACTTTGGGAAAATGTTTTGGATCAAACCTACTGACCCTAAGAACCAAGTTTTGGGAATTAACAACTTATTTGGTGAACAACTTAAAGTTGTTGCTTTGATAAAAATGTTTTCCACCACATAAAATAATGAATGGATTTAAAAATGGATTTTGGACAAAACCCTTTTTGCAAATGACTTTGCCACTTAGGAAAGTGACCACTTTGGACCTTACAAAGTTTAGAAGCCTATTTGAGACCATCCTTTCAAATAGAACCATCTTTTGCATACTTGCATGCATGGCTTAGAACCCATTGTTTTATGTGTGTGAATTGTTTGATTGATTATTGGTTTGGAATGCTAGTTGATATTGTGTTTGCTTGATTGATTGTAGTGAAGTTAGAAAAGTGTGAGACTAGCAAGATCAAGGAGTGAACCATCATTCCCTACCAAAAAGGCAAGTGACACTATCATCTAAAGTCCTACTATTTTCATTATACTTAGTGATTTTTGAAAACATGCATGAAAAGAATTTCCATACTTATGCTATGCTAAATCCTAATAGGATACCCTATACATTCCTTAGTGAAAACAATGTAGTTGTTACATGCTTAGCCATGCTATATTTTGAAAAGAGATACATGTTGAGATTTTATGAAATTGAGAAAAGGACTTGTGTTTTTATATAATAAAACAAGGACTCAATAAACCACCTGGGTGGCCAAGGATACTTTGAGTTTTGGAGAAGGTGGCAACAAAAGGGAACCTTGTCTATGGCGATCTATTTGTGTTGTGCTCCAAAGGAAAACCACCCAGGAAACTTAGAGATTGAACATGTTTCTCGTACAGTGGCTTCCGTGTACAGCCACATGCTAAATGGGCTCTGGCTTAGTCAACTACATAGTGGAAGACCCATGCATTGGCATCTTCAGGTTAACTAGAATTGTGTAAGGGAACTTGAAACCCTACATTGGTGCCTGAATGACAAGCTAGCATTGTGTATTGGGAGGACTCCTATGGAAAGACTTTGTCACATTCTCAATCTTCCAGTACTCCATCTTGGTGAGTACTTATCCAGCGGCCACTGGTGGCATCAAGATGAGATTTTGTCATGTGGGTAAAGTGTACAACTTCTGCAGAAGATCAAAAATTCTAAGTACTTAGCCGTGTCCTCGGTTATGGACAATACTAAGCAACTAAGGCCTGAAGCTATGGAAGATCTCGACATTCCAATTTCTCAAAGTAAAACTTGATGGTGACAACAAGGGTTTGAAGCACTTGGAGTTTTCCAAGGAGTTCAGAAATATTTTCAAAAGATCAAAACTATTTTGAAAAGATAGGACAAAACTATATTGCTTTCTGCAAATGAGCCTAAACCCTACTTAGCCAAATATGCATGTAATGATAGGATCCACTTATTTCTACATAGTAGTGAAACTTGCCAATACAATTCAAATGTATTGACCCTTGTGGCTGTAACTTATAATGTTGCAGGTTTGTTTGATGTTAGTGAAGTGTGTTGATTAGGATTACAAGTCTATAACCAACATGATTGCCTGTGGCACTTTGAAGATGAAGGACCCCATGCTTATAGATTTCTGCTGCAATGTAATGTAATAGCCAAATGAGCTATGTAAGATGTAATAAAATTATGTTATTCCTGGTTATAAAGTCATATTATGACCTTTGTTTCTTGATATTACATCTTGACTGTGGATGCTAGCTATTGATCCAGGGACTAGCATTGTAAACACAGGGATCTCTACCTTATTTAAAGGTTGGGAACCTTACAAATGCCTTTAAGTTAGGCTTGAAACTTTCAAAGATGCTCACATAGGAGATATATATTTGAAGTGAAAGAGAGTATCAATAAGCAAATAAATAACACATTTGAGTCTAACCCACTTCCTATGCATGCGGGTATCATGAGAAAACGAATTGTTGAAACAAAAATCCACTAGCATAGGAAGACAAAACAAATGCAACCTCAAAGCTTTCAACATAAAACGGGGAAACTTAACATTATTGAGATGCATAAAAATGTGTTTCCCTCTCTCATAATAACTTTCAGTAGCACTTTGAATAAAGTTGACAATATAACTGTCACTGGCAACAACTTTATCATCACAATGAGCATACTTATAGTCACCAAAAATAGGTCCAAGGTCATAAACTGGATCAATAGAAGCAAGTGGTTCCATCCTGAAATCTTTATTAGGCAAGCTATTTTCACAAGGAGCTTTAGAAAATTTGGAAAAATTAAAATCATAAGGCTCTCCATCAAACTTAGTCAAAACTTTTTTCTTCTCACAATCTATAATAGCTCCACAAGTGTTCAAGAAAGGTCTACCAAAAATGATAGGACAAGTTTTGCTAGATGCTGAATTAAGCACTAGAAAATCAGCAGGATACTTAAACTTACCACAGAGAACCTCCACATCTCTTACAATACCAATAGGGCAAATGGTTTCCTTATTTGCAAGGTCAATAACCACATCAATGTCCTCAAGCTCACAAGGACCAATCTCATGCATAATTTCCCTGTAAATCTCATAAGGAATAGCACTAGAACTAGCACCAATATCACATAAACCATAGTAGCAATGATCACCAATTTTAATAGAAAGCACAGGAACACTAGCTTTTCTAGCCTTACTAGGATGAGAGATAATATTAGAAGCGTCTTCACAGAAGACAATGTGCTCATCCTCTATATTTCTAGTGACAGGGTCTTTCACAATAACTACCATAGGTTCAATATTCAAATGCTCATCAGGCTCCACAGTTTTCTTTGCCCTTTTGTCATTTGCACTAATAATCGTAGAATACTCCTTTACCTTAGCTGGGAAAGGTATTTTCTCAACATGAGGTTCAAGCACAATATGATTAGTAGTACAAACTTTAGTACTTCTAATGGGAACATGACTAACAACATCTTTATAAGGAGCATGGTACTTATTCCACTTCTTCTTGGGAATTTCTATGTAAGAGGCAAAGGCCTTAAAACAGTTGGCAATACTTTTGGAGTCAAGACCAAACTCATTGCTAATATCACAGAAGTCATCAATTCCCATAAAATATTTAATACATTCATAATCATAGTTTATACCTGACTTTCTTCCGTTGTCATTCTCCCAACCTTCAGTGTTTTCTTGAATACGGTCTAAGAGATCCCATTTAGCTTCTTCCTTCATACGTGTGAATGATCCAGCACAAAAAGCATCTAGTAATTATTTATCATGAAGAGAAAGTCTAGCATAAAAGTTATTGATAATAGTATTGTTAGGGAGTTCATGAATAGGACATTTAAGCATTAATAACTTCAATCTCCCCCAAGATTGAGTTGTACTCTCTCCATCACGAGGCCAAAAGTTATATATCAGATTTCTATCCTTATGAATCTCACTGGGAGGATAAAATTTAGAATAAAAGAGAGATGCCATCTCCTCCCATTCCATGGATTGTCCATTCTTCGGCATCTATATCATTCTTCAGCTCTCCCTTTCAAGGATATGGAGAGTAACTTCTTCACCTATTCAGTTGTGATACCTGCACACTTAAACAACCCGCATAATTCATGGATAAAGAGCAAATGATCACCAGGATGGACAGATCCATCCCCTAAATAATAATTATCCATAACACGATCAACAATACTTGTAGGTATCTTAAAAGAATCTATCTCAACAGGTGGTGGTTCATCTACTTCCCTAGCAGTGGTAGTAGTTGAAAGGATAAAGATGTCGCCTAGAAGGGGGGTGAATAGGCGATTAAAACTTTTCCTAGAGTGGCTCAACAAAGGCAGAATAAAACAAGTGTTTACTTTGATAAGCACAACCTAGACCAACTAAGGTTCACCTATGTGCACCAACAACTTATGCTAAGCAATATAAGAAACAAAGTGATAGCAAGATATGTATTACTTCAAGCATGAAGGCTATCACAATGTAAAGTGCATAAGTAAAGAGCTCAGGTATAGAGATAACCGAGGCACGCGGGGACAACGATATTTTACCGAGTTCCTCCCAACATGGAGTACGTCTCGTTTGGAGAGGGGGTGGTATCAAACCACCAACGCCATAAAAGGCCTCCCTTATTCTCCACTGAATCTCACCCCAATGGGATCGATCCACGCTTCCACTATCGGTGCACTTGTCGGTGGCAACCGGAACCTCTCACAAGGTTGGGGCACTTCTCCACAACTTAATTGGAGGCTCCCAACAAATGCCACCAAGGCCACAATGCCACCAAGGCCACAACCTACAACACCAACAAACCGTCTAGGGTTCCAAGAACCCAAGAGTAAAAAGCTTCTCAACTTTCACTCACCAAATCCTCCGGGGAGAACTCAAACCAATGCACCAAATGCAATGGCAAGAACACAAGTAGTGATCAAATCCTTCTCTCCCAAATTCCAGCAAAGCTACAAAATCTTGTGGGGGAATAAGAGAGGAAGAACAATGGAGCAAATCCACAAAAGACTCCAATATCTAGATCCCAAGATGTTCCCCTCACTTAGAGGAGAGATGGATTGGTGGGCTTGTAGATCTAGATCTCCTCTTTCAAATCCCTAAAGTATATGCAAGAATCAAGGGAGGGATTGAAGGGGGAGCAAGCTCAAGAGGGTCAAGAATGGAGGAGAAAGGCTGTAAAACTCGAGCAGTTACATTGGGGAAGAAGGGCTCCTTTTTATAGGCCCACAGATTTTTGACCGTTTTCTGCCCGTTGGGGAAAAGTCAGACCGGAGACTCCGGTCTACACCGGAGATTCCGGCCCAACCTCCGGGCTAGCCTCTAGACCACCCATCTGAAAGACCTGGGCCATCCCTGACCCAACAAGACCGGAGACTCCGGTCTTCCAACACCGGAGACTTCGGACTGAGCCAACACCGGAGACTCCGGGGTAACCTCCGGACCTGGCTCCGGACCCCCATACAGTATGTCCCAGCCCTGATTCTGAAGTCACCACCGGAGACAGTTCCGAAAACTCCGGACCACACCGGAGACTCTGGTCCATGCAAACCGGAGACTCCGGTCTGGACAAAATAAGAGGCAAACTTCAAATGGCGATATCTAGAGTTTGGAAACTCCGATTGACCAGAAACCAATTTTGTTGGAAAGAGGAAAACAAGAGGTACCCAAGAAAAAGTGAAAATATTGGATACCACCAAGAGAGAACGTTTCATGTATTATAAAGTGAGATAACTCTCATGGTGAGAAACCGGAAAACCTCAAAGATCAAAAAACGCAATAAGATATAAAGGGGAAATCCGTTTTTGATGAACTAGGGCTTCTTATGAATATTGCCACAAGCTCTAGAACCTCACATGGATAAGATCCAAATAACAACCAAGAAAGGATGATGAAAAGTATGCAAAGGTTTGAGCTCTCTCTGAAAGATATGATCGAGTTATTCACTTGAGAGCCCCTCTTGATAGTACGGTTGTCTATCCTATAAACCGGTCTCCCCAACTAAAATCCCGAGACCGGTAAGAAAGAAACCCTATCAAGATCATACATTTGCCTTGCACATATTCCACTTGATTATGATGTAGACGGTCTTATCCTTCTCAAGATGAAACACCTTTCTTTATTGCTCTTGTACGCACTTTCTTGATGAAGACTTGCAAGTTACTCCCCCATACAACATGGGGAAACCTTTACTTTGACCTTGGCTTCATCGATCCATGATCACCGAGGATGGAAACCTTCAACCATGAGATCTTCTAGATATTGCACGTCTTTAGCTTGCACATCATTTCTTCTTTTCTTCATTATGTTGATGCCTTGAAGGTGCACCAGAGATATTACTCCATCTTATTCATCAAGACATACTTGCCATAGGTTTAACTCTCACATGACCAATCTATGGATCACTCTTTGAACAACTTGGTCACCACTTGATACTCTTCACTTTCTTCTTCTCCAAACCTTGAAGCCAACATATGGTTCAAGCATTGCCTATGGAAAATTCCTACAAGTACAACTTGATACAAGCATTAGTCCATAGAGATTGTCATTAATTACCAAAACCACACATGGGGGCCCACATGTTCTTTCAATCTCCCCCATTTTGGTAATTGATGACAATCCATTTGAGAGGGTTTATATAAGGAATTTAATAAATAAAATGGTAGCGCCAATATCAAATACTACACAAGTATGTGATATTGGTACCATCACCATATATAGAGCAAACTCCCCTACAATCTATGCATGTGTGATGAACTTGAATTTCATTGCATATGTTGCCCAATCATTATCATTGGTGGGGTTTCCTCTATATACCACATGCTAAGCAACAACAAATATGCAAGAACATGAAAGGAAAATGCTTAGGAACAAACTCAAAGCATAAACCATTTCCCTTAAACCCTCTAAAACTTCTCCCCCATTGGCATCGATTTCCGAAATGGGTGACAAGTTCTAGAAGGCCAATATAGTGATAAATCCTCCAAAGGTGTGCATTCGCACATATCCAATGATGAATACTTGGGAGTAAGTAGAACTATATCGAGGACCCAAAGATTGCCAAAAGAAATAAAATAAAATGACGCATCACAAATGACGCAAGCAATCACAAGATCCGACAAATCAATTGAAAACAACAAATGAGTCCAAATGGAAACAACAAGATATTATGATATGAGCAAAAGAGTGCTTTAAATAACAAATAGAGAAGCTCCCCAAGATTTGTGCACAATTCAAAATAAATGCATTAGAATACATATTGCACAAATATGGAATCCTCGCTCCCCCATAAACATTTAAAGCACAATAAATGATAAAGGAGACAAATGCGCATTATTAAATGAATTAGATGAGCTCCCCAAAGATAATGCACCAATTATGATAATTGTAATTGGGAACAAGGTGCATAATCATGGAATCCTCACTCATCCGAGTTCATTTTACAATACAAGGCATGAGAGAACAAATATGAGTGCCCAAAGATTCAAACAAGAGGAACAAGCACTCATAGACAATTAAATTTGGAACCCACGAAAGAATCAAAAGGAATAGAAAGGTGGTCTCCAAGGATTTAAAAATCAACTAAGATTATCTACGCTTATGTGTATATGTCTCTAAGTGGAAGACATCACAAGGACATATGCCAACAAAGAAATATGCACACATAAAGAAGATATACAATAAATCACATAAAAGGCTAAAATGAAGTCATAACATATATCAATAAGATTTTTGCTTCAAAGCATGGCCAAAGGCTCAAATATATCTTATTTTACATTAATGAACTTCAAACACCAACACACTACATATATTACAACTATCACCAAGGGAAAAAGGATAAAGTTGGAACATATGGAGAAAGGCAACAAGTATCACAAAGAATAAACAACTAGCAAAATCTCACTATTGCACATGAGGGAAGTTGGGGACAAGGTAGGCAATAAATTGCCAGATTGACATATTTGGGATTGGTGGATCATATGCATGATTTTGTATAGTCCCAATTATATTTACTCATCTCAACTTATACACATTTACAATAGAGAGTTCTCTTAAAAACCATGCCTAGAACTACAACAATTATAAATACATGAATTCATGCTAGAAGGCAACCGAAAAACGGTTGGAATCAAGATATATGAGCATGAGAAAGAGATACTTGTTACCGAGATATAATTGGTAGGATGTAGAGGATATGAATTCATTGATCATCCTATAGCTTGCCTCAAATTTTCATTAATGCACCACTTCTTCAAGATTTGAGAGACAAGCGTCCAATATATCTCCAATGTACCTAAAACACATTTAAGTACAAAATGGTCCCCAAACTTATTGGGTCCAAAGTAGTTAGTGCAACTACAATACATAGGAGAGACTCCACATAGTTATGTGCATATTGATATGAAATTGAATTTCATGTACCACTTAGCCGATGGGAATCGTTGGAGTTTCCCTTATATATTGGATCAAAGAGAGCAAACATGCCATAATATAAACATATAGTACATATGCATGCATAAATCTTTCAAGAACCAAAAATGAGATACAATTTGAAAAAAAAAACACAATGTAAACCGAGATGGCACACACAAGAGTGTGACAAGACAAGCGGTGTCCAAATTGTATCAAAGAACCAATTCAACACATGAAAGAGCATAAGTTTAAAAATGAACTAGGAAAAAGCCAAAGAGCAAAAGATAGATAAAAATACAAATGCTCAAGGATTTATCTCATTCTAAAATGGTCAAAATGTGAAACAAGGAATGAGACAAGACCAACTCCCAAAAAGAGTAAGGTTCCAACAAGTAAACCATACTCTCCAAACTTTTCATGATGGCACAAAATACCAAAACGAAAAGATCAAACTTCCAAGCACATAAAACCCGATATGGATCAAACAAGGAAGCATAAAAGGATTGTTCTAGATAATATAGGAGAGCTCACCCATAAGTAGTACATTATATAGAATTTTGCTTTTGAATGCAAAATTCACACAAATGAGATCATCACCACTACCTATATTAAATAAAACATAAGTGGATACCAATAAAATAAGAAGATCCAAAAGTAGCAAGGAAGGCTTAGGAGACAACACAAAACATTTTCTTAGCCAAAGATAGGATAAAATCAAACAAAGGCCAAAGTGAATATGATCAATAAATTCTACCTTAAATTGGGTACTCATTGTACAAAGACAAGAAATATTGGGAATAATTTTCCCAAGGTAGATAGCATGGATACCCAAGATCACAGTCACAACAAGAAGCATATAACAAAATATAATAATTAAGCATGATACTTCGAACAAGATACTTGGTAGCTTACAATAGTCACACAATCACTAGTGATTAGAGTAACTTGAAGCAAATGGTTTCCATGAGGATATATATATCTAAATATGAGGAAACACATACCAAGGAACACTCTCACATACAAGATCCAAAAAATGAGCAATAGAGGCATTCAATCAAATTGGAACTTGTATGAGCAAATGTGTCACATAGGAGCTAGATAATTATCAATATCAATTCTAAGTGACACAACCTCGAATATTCACATTTTCTAGGATTTGTAATATACACTAAGCATATGACTCCCCCATAATGTGATACTACCATAAACCAACACGAGGAAAAAGGATACAAATAGAGATAATTAATGGACATTATAAAACTTAAATTTCTCATGAGAATTGTACCACATAGAGACTAGACAATAATCCAATATAAATACTAGGTGGTATTCCTCATGTACACACAATTTTAGGATTGTGGATGCCCAAGCATAACACTCCCCCAAAATGGGATAATCCATTAATCTCTCAAAAGAGCCAAATAAGATACCAAATATAACCAAGTAAGGCTCAAACACAAGAAACACACATACATGGTGTGCCACCTAATCATACACAAATATGCTTGATACCTCAAGATAGTTAAGTGGAAAGCACAACATGTACAAAAGCATGGGAGATACAAAACCAACATGTGCACAAGGGGGCGTGTAACTTTTAATGTAAAGAGTTTAGCATATGTTACCGCAAGGAGGAACATTGGAAATATAATATAATAATGATAATCCAAATGGCTTGGCTTGACAATAATAATTGATGAAGATCCCTCAATTCTTCATAATGTAACCAAGTCTCCAATGTCCTCCAACACACATATTGATCAAGTTTTGGCTTGTTGGTCCCCAAACAAGTTGGGTCCTAAGAAGTTAGTCACAATAGGCTTGGCAACCCAAATGGTTATTTTCTTGAAACCACATTGAGCACCAATAAATTTGGAAAACACATTGCCAACCTCATCCTTACAAAGAGAATAAACGTCATCAATAATGATAGGGTTGGATGAGGAGATACCAATAGTGCATGAGGAAGAAATGTGCCCCATCTCACAGCATATGTAGCAAGTTCTACTTTTTCCATCTTTCTTCTTAGGTGAATCGACGGCTCGAGGAAGAGCTCGAGTAGTCCTCTTAGGAAGAGGCATGTCGATGACTTGAGGTGGAGCTTGAGGCCGCTTCCCTTGTTGCTTCACACTAAGAGGCTTTTTCTTCAATGGGCAAGATCTAACATGGTGCCCTTCTTCCTTGCACTTGAAGCAAACAATGTTGGCCGGATTCTTGACTTGATCTTGGCCATTCTTCTTGTTCTCCTTGTGCTTCAACTTGATAGTGGACTTGTTCTTGACATTGGAGTTGAATCCAAGCCCACGCTTGTCATTGGGGGATTTTTGCACACTCAAGATTTTGTTGAGTGCGGCCTTCCCTTGATGACCCCTTTTCAAGACATTCTTCAAAGAAGTGACTTGAGCCTTGAGCTCTTTGATTTCCTCTACATGGTTAGTTTCAACAAAAGTACTAGAGGAAGTAGATTCTACATTGTTAGAGCAACAAGGCACGGAATGTAATTCATCACGAGATATATCATGGTTGTGAGAGGATGAATTACAAGGACTAGCACATGGCAATATAACATTTGGAGTAGATGTAGTGCTAATGTCCACCTGAGGCCCGCTAGATGTTTCCTTTGACACGATGGCCTCATGAGCTAACTTTAGCCTACCATAGGAGACTAGAAGATCCTCATGCGATCTTGAGAGCTTAACATGCCTTTCTTCTAATTTCCCGTAGTTGCTAGTTAGCAACGCAAGTTGAGCCTTTATCTCAACATTCTCCTCCAAAATAGATGCTTCACAAGAAATAGAGTTAGTAGCTCTTTTGAATATGAAGCTTTAAGTTTCTCATGCGACTCGGTGAGTTTGATGAGCTCCCTATTAACGACCCGAGAGCCATTTTTGAGGTGCTCAAAATCCTCAAGGAGTTTAGAATAAGCAACTTGAGTCTCATCATTTTTACTTTTGAGATCACTTACCACCTCAAGATCTCTATCATGAGATTCCTTTACTCTAGATAGCTCTAAAGAAAAGGTCTCCTCAAGAGATTCCTTAGTGGTTTGTTCCTCTTCAAGAGCTTTATTTAGGTTTGCAATTATATTAGCATACTCACGCTCAAGACTACACATTTTATCAACGTTGTTATCATGCACCTCAATTTGTGTTTCTAACTTATCAATATGTTCTTTGCTCTTAATAGCAAAGTCCAAGACTTCAACAAAGTTAGAGCAAGAAATGTCCTTTTTAACAAGGGCACGATAAACAATCTCACCATTTTCATATAAATCATCAATATCAAGCTCTTCTTCCACATTATCCACATCCTCCTCATCACAAGAGGTAATGGGTTCCAAAATAGGGGTTACCTTAGAATCCCTAGCCATAAGGCATAGGTGGGTACCGGAAGAAGGTGAAGATGAGATTGCATTTGTGGCTTCATCCAAAACCATGTCTTGGCCCATAGAATCTTTGGTTTCCTCTACATGGTTAGCAACACAAGCACTAGAGGAAATGGAAGCATTTTTATCATGGAAACAAGACAACACAAGCATATCATCATGAGATTTATCCAAGTCATTTCTACATGATATGCAAGGACTATTAACACAAGCATGTAAGAAGTTTGTAGTTCTAGAAGTGTTAAAGTCCAAAGATAGATCATTGAAACTAGATAGA
This sequence comes from Avena atlantica, assembly GCA_910589765.1. Lineage (NCBI taxonomy): Eukaryota > Viridiplantae > Streptophyta > Magnoliopsida > Poales > Poaceae > Avena > Avena atlantica. The sequence continues at coordinate 116,639,391 of OU342735.1, forward strand.
GATGAGGGATTACAAATAGTAAGCACACTATCCAAATTGCAATTTCCATCACCACTCACCATATCATTGCCTAGTGAAAAGTCACATGTTGGTGAAGTGGTAGAGGATGAGAAATCATCTCGACCGGAAGTGGAAGCAACACAATCATCCTCAATAATGTTGGACACAACATATTTATCTTGAAGTTTTGTCCATAACTCACGAGCGCTCCAAAAAGGAATGATTGAAGAGGTAACTACATAGCTCAAAGCATTAACAAGCACATTTGAAGCTTGAGCATCGAGATATAAGTTTTTCTCATCCTCACAAGATAGATTTTTGAAATCCATAGGAGGAGAAAAACCTATATCTACGATACGCTCCAAATTTGGGTCCATGTGCCGAAAATGAATGAGCATGCGATTTTTCCATATAACATAATTTGTGCCATCGAATGTGAACATGTCATTGTGCACTAATCCTCTAGCCGACATCTTTACTCTCAAGGCGGTGAAGCCTAAAATGCGAGACCGGGCTCTGATACCAATTGAAAGGACACATATGTCGCCTAGAAGGGGGGATGAATAGGCGACTAAAACTTTTCCTAGAGTGTCTCAACAAAGGCGGAATAAAACTAGTGTTTACTTTGATAAGCACAACCTAGACCAACTAAGGTTCACCTATGTGCACCAACAACTTATGCTAAGCAATATAAGCAACAAAGTGATAGCAAGATATGTATTACTTCAAGCACGAAGGCTATCACAATGTAAAGTGCATAAGTAAAGAGCTCGGGTATAGAGATAACCGAGGCACACGGGGGCAATGATATTTTACCGAGTTCCTCTCAACATGGAGTACGTCTCGTTTGGATAGGGGGTGGTATCAAACCACCAACGCCACAAAAGGCCTCCCTTATTCTCCACTGAATCTCACCCCAATGGGATCGATCCACGCTTCCACTATCGGTGCACTTGTCGGTGGCAACCGAAACCTCTCACAAGGTTGGGGCACTTCTCCACAACTTAATTGGAGGCTCCCAACAAACGCCACCAAGGCCACAACCTGCAACACCAACAAACCGTCTAGGGTTCCAAGAACCCAAGAGTAAAAAGCTTCTCAACTTTCACTCATCAAATCCTCCGGGGAGAACTCAAACCGATGCACCAAATGCAATGGAAAGAACACAAGTAGTGCTCAAATCCTTCTCTCCCAAATTCCACCAAAGCTACAAAAGCTTGTGGGGGAATAAGAGAGGAAGAACAATGGAGGAAATCCACAAAAGACTCCAAGATCTAGATCCCAAGATGTTCCCCTCACTTAGAGGAGAGATGGATTGGTGGGATTGTAAATCTAGATCTCCTCTTTCAAATCCCTAAAGTATATGCAAGAATCAAGGGAGGGATTGAAGGGGGAGCAAGCTCAAGAGGGTCAATAATGGAGGAGAAAGGCTGTAAAACTCGAGCAGTTCCATTGGGGAAGAAGGGCCCCTTTTTATAGGCCCACAGATTTTTGACCGTTTTCTGCCTGTTGGGGAAAAGTCAGACCGGAGACTCCGGTCTACACCGGAGATTCTGGCCCAACCTCCGGGCTAGCCTCCGGACCACCCATCTGAAAGATCTGGGCCATCCCTGACCCAACAAGACCGGAGACTCCGGTCTTCCAACACCGGAGACTCCGGACTGAGCTAACACCTGAGACTCTGGGGTAACCTCCGGACCTGGCTACGGACCCCCATACAGTATGTCCCAGCCCTGATTCTGAAGTCACCACCGGAGACAGTTCCGGAAACTCCGGACCACACCAGAGACTCTGGTCCATGTAGACCGGAGACTCCGGTCTGGACAAAATAAGAGGCAAACTTCCAATGGCGATATCTAGAGTTTGGAAACTCCGATTAACCCGAAACCAATTTTGTTGGAAAGAGGAAAACAAGAGGTACCCAACAAAAAGTCAAAATATTGGATACCACCAAGAGAGAACGTTTCATGTATTATAAAGTGAGATACCTCTCTTGGTGAGAAACCAGAAAACCTCAAAGATCAAAAAACGCAATAAGATATAAAGGGGAAATACGTTTTTGATGAACTAGGGCTTGTTATGAATATTGCCACAAGCTCTAGAACCTCACATGGATAAGATCCAAATAACAACCAAGAAAGGATGATGCAAAGTATGCAAAGGTTTGAGCTCTCTCTGAAAGATATGATTGAGTTACTCACTTGAGAGCCCCTCTTGATAGTACGGTTGTCTATCCTATAAACCGGTCTCCCCAACTAACATCCCGAGACCGGTAAGAAAGAAACCCTATCAAGATCATACCTTTGCCTTGCACATATTCCACTTGATTATGATTTAGACGGTCTTGTCCTTCTCAAGATGAAACACCTCTCTTGATTGCTCTTGTACTCACTTTCTTGATGAAGACTTGCAAGTTACTCACCCATACAACATGGGGAAACCTTTACTTTGACCTTGTCTTCTGTGGCGCCCCGCAAAACCACTACTAGGAAATCGCGTTGTTTTTGTGCATTGCATCATCCTGACCGCATGCTCATGTCATCATGCCGCATTGCATTTGAGCATCGTCATCATCATGCATGTTTTGTCTCGTAACTATTTTATAAAACCCTATATTATTTTTGACATTACATCTCCTCTTTTATTCAAATTATATTTTCTTGCTATTTCAATCGTGTAAAACTAATTATAAAATTATTTAAACAAAACAAAGAAAACAAAATAAAATGTTTTAAATAAATATTAAAACCTATATCTAAACCGGCCAGGCCCAACCGGTTGGACCAAACCCTAATTCCCCAAAACCAGCCTGTCCTAAACTCTTCCTACCTAACTCTAACCTACCCAGTTCCCAGCCACCTCACTCCCACCAATCACCGGTCGCCACCTCACCCTTGCCCAATCCTCCTTCCACTCAGCTCTCGCCACCTCAGCCTGGTCCCACTACTCCCTCCCCAGCAGCCCCACACACGCACTCACCCATCCGACCCGCTGCGACCGACCCACCCGACCCACACACACGCAACGCACACAGCAGCCGCCCACCCCACCGTACCCTGGCCCCACCTCCCCTGACGCGCACCCCACGCGGTCAGCACACCCCGGCCCCACCACTCTTCCACACGCTCCTCTCTCTCCCCTTTCCTCCCGCTCGTGTCCGCCACCGCAACCGCCTCCTTCCTCGCGATCCCGTTCCCCCCTTCTTCTCCGCGGGCGCTCCCTCGCCCCCACCAACCACCGCATCCCCCTGCCTCGCTCGAAGCCGCCTTCCTCCTCTCCCCTGTGCCGGCTCGCCCCGCCGCCCAACCTTCTCCGGCGACCTCCCTGCCTCCTCCGCAGGTCTCCATCCCCGACGCCGGCGCGCCTCCGTCGTCCTCCTCCCGCCGCTCACGCTACATCTTGTCGCCGTCGCCAACGCCTCCCTCGGCCGCGGCCTTCTCCTCCGCCCTCCGCACCGAGCCGCCGCCTCTCCCGGCAGCCTCCCCGTCGCCGCTCACCGCCCCTCCTCCGTGCCGGTCGAGCCACCGTCTACCGTCGTCGCCGGCCGACCTCGCCTCCCCGTTTCCAGACCCTCGCCGCCCGTGTGCAGCCCGTCGCCTGCCGCTCCAGCACCGGCCCCGCCCCGTCTTCCCCGGCCGGCCGCATCCCCGACGCGGAACCTCGCCGGCGACCTTCTCCGGCTGCCCGCAGGCCCTCTCCGCATCACCGCCACCTCGCCTCTTCCCGCCGCCGGGTCGCCCTTCCCCCGTCGCCGACCTGCACCCCGCGACCTCCTCTGCTGGCTCTGCGCTAGTCCCCTCTCCGCAAGCTCCTGTCAAGTTTCAATTCGTACCTTGTCTCTGTGTGTGCTTATGTTGTGTAACTGTTACCGCGGACCAAATCCCATCTCGTTTCATCTTTTGGTTATCCCTGCCGCTACCTGGAGCTGTTGATGTGGGTGTTGTTGGGATCCCCAGTTCCAAATCAGAGAACACGCGTCCAGGATCTCCGACGCCGCCTGTCTAGAGGACCAAGACCGACGATTGAACATGAGAACCTGAAGACCGTCGGTGCTCGAATCAAGTTCACACCCTCGCTCGAGGTGGAAATTCCAAGGACCCCGGTCTCGAGGATCCGATGCCCGGAACACCAAGATCTACCACACGAAACCGAAGACCGATCTGAAGCGCCAAGGAATCGACAAGATCATCGCGGAACTCCAAGGTCTACTTCGTAGGTTGCCGAACGCCAAGGTCGCCGGCACGGAACGCCAAGTACTTCACCCCGAAGGCCAAGACCAAACCGGAACACGGACCCGACAAGATCTTCGCGGTGACAAGACCGGCACCGACCAGGGCGAGTCCGATGCGCCTCGACGCCGAACCAAGTCCTTCTTCCCGGTTCCCGATCCCGCTGATCCCGTCGAACCCTGAACCCTGAGACCGAACCCCGAACCCCCGGATCCCCAAGATCGTCGAGACCCCTAATGTGTGAACCCTTCCCGAAACCTTATTTTATAACATAATAACAACTTGATGCATATTGAATTGTCATTCTCGCATGCATATCTGTGGTTTGGGGGCCTTATGCCGATTCACCAAATAATTAAATATGGGGCCCATATGCGGGAAAATCTATTCTCATAATGGCCTCATTCAAACTTGTGTAGCGAACCGGTATCGAATCTTGCCTTGTTATAACAACATTTAAAATTGCGGGGTAGCTAAATAACATGAACCATTTAATTAATTGTCGGGACCCCGGTTCCACTTGATATGACCTAATTGCACCGCATCTTTGCCATGTCATACATCATACATGCATCATGCCCGATCTTTTGCCGTAGTATTAAATATTGCATCCGGTGTTTCTTCTAGTGTTTTGCTTCTTCGCGGATAAGGCCGTTGAGTTGATGTGAGCTTCGACCCGATCTTCGGTTGAACCTTCGACAATGTTTTCAGGCGAGCATCTCCCCCTTTCTACCCATCTTACTTTTATAGTATTTACTTCCCTCCTGTTGATCTATTGCTATCTGTGTTGCGATGCTCTAGTTTTCGTGCCCTGGATATCCCCTGCAGCCTCATATTGCCTTGGACACATCCTATTACCTGTTGTTTGGTAGATAGCTGGACTTGCGCGTCGTAGTCGCTTGCTCAAGCGCTGTTGCGTGTCGTCAAGTGCCACAGTTGTTGATGTATTGCCGCATGTTGTTGTTGGAGATGATGCTAGTTTTACTTATCGCTCACTTTAATTCCTGTTTAACAACTAAAATTGAAATAAGCAGAGGCATCGGTGGGTGATAGATAACATTTGGTTTCCGAACGCCCACTTGTGTCCCGTAAGACCCCGAGTACTTGATACCTGTTCCTTGATTTATCGCGCTATCCACATCCGGGAGGTATATGGGACCCCCCTGAGCCAGAGCTTGATTCAGTCTTATTTCTTGGGGCCACAAACTAGTTTGAGGTTTTATTTACGATCCTGTACTTATGCCATGCTACTTATGTATTTACGATTGTGCGAGGAGCACACTGTACTGTTTAGGTAAGCGGAGTGTTTTCGCGGTATCGACAAGCCCAGCCACACTTTCGGGTTCCCAGTCGTTTACAGCCACTGACGCAAACCTTGAGTCCGTCTCGGAGTCAGCTAGCTCCGTTGCGGGTCTACTCAATGGGGTGGCCCCCTGAAATAATTCTGAATCCTGTGATTGTTCAGTCGTGAAAGCCTCGTTGGGTTTTGTTTTGGTTTTTCCGAGGTTGATCGAGCGTGTGTTGCTATTGGTGCACCCCGGCCGGGTAAAACTTTCTGAAAGCCGTGTCCGCGGATATGGACGACTTGGAGCACAGTATCTCGATCATAGACAAGCATAACTAAAGTTTATTGCTATAAATTTGACTTTATAATGACTAGTAATCAGCTTCACTATAATGGAATGGCTAAATAATACTGCCCACAATTGCTTGTTCTGAGTGGTCGCTTGCGACCATTGTACCTGACTAGTAAGTACTGCAACTACAACGGAATGGCTGAATAAAAGTACCAACAACTGCTGGGTTTTGGGTTTATCTCATGCTACCTGATTAGTAATTGCTGCAACTAACACGGAATGGTTAACTAAAAGTGCCCACTGCTTACTTTATCAGGACGATTATCTAAACCTGACTAGTAAAGTGCCGCAACTATAACTAAATAAGTAAAACTGCCAACTGTGTGAGTTCCTCGGGTGACTTCCTCGATTGGTCTCGAGGGGGAAACGCCAGGCTGGGTTTGTTGGCGTTAGCTTCAGGTTGGATCCGGATAGGTCATTCTTACCCCTCTCTGATTGACGCCAGATGTTTCGAGTCTCTATAGGTTGTTTAGTGCATGCTGCCGCTGCCGCTCAGTCCACCATACCTATGTAGGCGAGGACCGCCGAATTCTAGCCTCGCCGTGTACTGGCCTCAGTACTGACGCTCCTCTTTTTCCTTTGCCCTTTGTCGGCACCCCTTTGTTTAAGCAGGTTTTGAGATCGACGCCGTTAGCAGGGTTACCCTTCTGGCTTGGCCTGGGCAGGGTTATGGACGCTCTTGGTTAATCTTCAGGGCTCTTAGCCCCATTTGCATCTTGTCCGTAGTCGGACGCTTGATCATTTTCAAGGTGATTTGGATCTTTGTACATTATATTTGTATTCTTGACTCATGGAGTCGCCGTTATATATATCTGTTCTGTGGGTCCCATCGAGGACTGTTGTGTAATGTTATTACTTCGTTTTCCACCCGCACGAAAGTGCCTGGTGGGCACCTTTGAATCGTTTCTATGCGGGTTTGGCGGGAATCGCTGAAACTTGCATAGGTCCGATTCTGAGGGTGTTATAGAGTGGTATCAGAGCTCAGCAGTTACGATACCCCACAAGTCTAGCCTGTAGGATAACCTAGCTAACGGCCGAAGTAGAGTGTCAAAACTATTTTGCAAAATTGGTTGGATAGTTCTGGTTAGGTCTGCTTTTACTCCTTACCCCTCTGTTGTTCTCCTCTTATCTTTACGCGTTTTGAATCCGCTCTCTTCTCTTTCTTCGAGTCCAGGAATTCTCGTGGTTGGGTTTCCGTCGTACCTTTAGGGTTTCGCTTCCTCCTTTGGTAACGGTGTTCTACCATCCGGTGTTCAAGCTGCCTGATGAATCCGTCTACGGTGGTACCATTATTTGTTCCTTGTTTGTGCCTTCCGGTGTTTTCCGACGCGACGACCTCATCTATGCCAGATCCGATGCAGAGTCTGCAACCCTCCTTTGTTCCGAACCTCGCTTGTCGAGATCTTCAGTCTGTTTCCGAGAATGGTTGCACTCCCTTCCACCTATCGTGCGGAGTAATAGATTGGGTGCGTGATGGATTGGCCCCCATGCCGACTACCCCTTCTATTCGCTTTTGTACATTGAAGTGGACGAGAATGCATTGGTTCCCCCCTTTCCGGAGTTAGAGGTGGCTTTATTGTTGATATCTCTACCTTCGACCTTTTGTTTTCCGGAGTGTCCTCTCGATGATCACGGACAACGACCTCTTGTTAGTGGTGTCGCGAGGATCTACACGAAGCGAGAAGACGCAGATCGCCGAACTTCCTTCCGGTACCATGAGGCGGATCTCGAGGGCGAGATCCTTTGTTAGTGGTGTCGAATTGTGGCGCCCCGCAAAACCACTACTAGGAAATCGCGTTGTTTTTGTGCATTGCATCATCCTGACCGCATGCTCATGTCATCATGCCGCATTGCATTTGAGCATCGTCATCATCATGCATGTTTTGTCTCGTAACTATTTTATAAAACCCTATATTATTTTTGACATTACATCTCCTCTTTTATTCAAATTATATTTTCTTGCTATTTCAATCGTGTAAAACTAATTATAAAATTATTTAAACAAAACAAAGAAAACAAAATAAAATGTTTTAAATAAATATTAAAACCTATATCTAAACCGGCCAGGCCCAACCGGTTGGACCAAACCCTAATTCCCCAAAACCAGCCTGTCCTAAACTCTTCCTACCTAACTCTAACCTACCCAGTTCCCAGCCACCTCACTCCCACCAATCACCGGTCGCCACCTCACCCTTGCCCAATCCTCCTTCCACTCAGCTCTCGCCACCTCAGCCTGGTCCCACTACTCCCTCCCCAGCAGCCCCACACACGCACTCACCCATCCGACCCGCTGCGACCGACCCACCCGACCCACACACACGCAACGCACACAGCAGCCGCCCACCCCACCGTACCCTGGCCCCACCTCCCCTGACGCGCACCCCACGCGGTCAGCACACCCCGGCCCCACCACTCTTCCACACGCTCCTCTCTCTCCCCTTTCCTCCCGCTCGTGTCCGCCACCGCAACCGCCTCCTTCCTCGCGATCCCGTTCCCCCCCTTCTTCTCCGCGGGCGCTCCCTCGCCCCCACCAACCACCGCATCCCCCTGCCTCGCTCGAAGCCGCCTTCCTCCTCTCCCCTGTGCCGGCTCGCCCCGCCGCCCAACCTTCTCCGGCGACCTCCCTGCCTCCTCCGCAGGTCTCCATCCCCGACGCCGGCGCGCCTCCGTCGTCCTCCTCCCGCCGCTCGCGCTACATCTTGTCGCCGTCGCCAACGCCTCCCTCGGCCGCGGCCTTCTCCTCCGCCCTCCGCACCGAGCCGCCGCCTCTCCCGGCAGCCTCCCCGTCGCTGCTCACCGTCCCTCCTCCGTGCCGGTCGAGCCACCGTCTGCCGTCGTCGCCGGCCGACCTCGCCTCCCCGTTTCCAGACCCTCGCCGCCCGTGTGCAGCCCGTCGCCTGCCGCTCCAGCGCCGGCCCCGCCCCGTCTTCCCCGGCCGGCCGTATCCCCGACGCGGAACCTCGCCGGCGACCTTCTCCGGCCGCCCGCAGGCCCTCTCCGCATCACCGCCACCTCGCCTCTTCCCGCCGCCGGGTCGCCCTTCCCCCGTCGCCGACCTGCACCCCGCGACCTCCTCTGCTGGCTCTGCGCTAGTCCCCTCTCCGCAAGCTCCTGTCAAGTTTCAATTCGTACCTTGTCTCTGTGTGTGCTTATGTTGTGTAACTGTTATCGCGGACCAAATCCCATCTCGTTTCATCTTTTGGTTATCCCTGCCGCTACCTGGAGCTGTTGATGTGGGTGTTGTTGGGATCCCCAATTCCAAATCAGAGAACACGCGTCCAGGATCTCCGACGCCGCCTGTCTAGAGGACCAAGACCGACGATTGAACATGAGAACCTGAAGACCGTCGGTGCTCGAATCAAGTTCACACCCTCGCTCGAGGTGGAAATTCCAAGGACCCCGGTCTCGAGGATCCGATGCCCGGAACACCAAGATCTACCACACGAAACCGAAGACCGATCCGAAGCGCCAAGGAATCGACAAGATCATCGCGGAACTCCAAGGTCTACTTCGTAGGTTGCCGAACGCCAAGGTCGCCGGCACGGAACGCCAAGTACTTCACCCCGAAGGCCAAGACCAAACCGGAACACGGACACGACAAGATCTTCGCGGTGACAAGACCGGCACCGACCAGGGCGAGTCCGATGCGCCTCGACGCCGAACCAAGTCCTTCTTCCCGGTTCCCGATCCCGCTGATCCCGTCGAACCCTGAACCCTGAGACCAAACCCCGAACCCCCGGATCCCCAAGATCGTCGAGACCCCTAATGTGTGAACCCTTCCCGAAACCTTATTTTATAACATAATAACAACTTGATGCATATTGAATTGTCATTCTCGCATGCATATCTGTGGTTTGGGGGCCTTATGCCGATTCACCAAATAATTAAATATGGGGCCCATATGCGGGCAAATCTATTCTCATAATGGCCTCATTCAAACTTGTGTAGCGAACCGGTATCGAATCTTGCCTTGTTATAACAACATTTAAAATTGCGGGGTAGCTAAATAACATGAACCATTTAATTAATTGTCGGGACCCCGGTTCCACTTGATATGAACTAATTGCACCGCATCTTTGCCATGTCATACATCATACATGCATCATGCCCGATCTTTTGCCGTAGTATTAAATATTGCATCCGGTGTTTCTTCTAGTGTTTTGCTTCTTCGCGGATAAGGCCGTTGAGTTGATGTGAGCTTCGACCCGATCTTCGGTTGAACCTTCGACAATGTTTTCAGGCGAGCATCTCCCCCTTTCTACCCATCTTACTTTTATAGTATTTACTTCCCTCCTGTTGATCTATTGCTATCTGTGTTGCGATGCTCTAGTTTTCGTGCCCTGGATATCCCCTGCAGCCTCATATTGCCTTGGACACATCCTATTACCTGTTGTTTGGTAGATAGCTGGACTTGCGCGTCGTAGTCGCTTGCTCAAGCGCTGTTGCGTGTCGTCAAGTGCCACAGTTGTTGATGTATTGCCGCATGTTGTTGTTGGAGATGATGCTAGTTTTACTTATCGCTCACTTTAATTCCTGTTTAACAACTAAAATTGAAATAAGCAGAGGCATCGGTGGGTGATAGATAACATTTGGTTTCCGAACGCCCACTTGTGTCCCGTAAGACCCCGAGTACTTGATACCTGTTCCTTGATTTATCGCGCTATCCACATCCGGGAGGTATATGGGACCCCCCTGAGCCAGAGCTTGATTCAGTCTTATTTCTTGGGGCCACAAACTAGTTTGAGGTTTTATTTACGATCCTGTACTTATGCCATGCTACTTATGTATTTACGATTGTGCGAGGAGCACACTGTACTGTTTAGGTAAGCGGAGTGTTTTCGCGGTATCGACAAGCCCAGCCACACTTTCGGGTTCCCAGTCGTTTACAGCCACTGACGCAAACCTTGAGTCCGTCTCGGAGTCAGCTAGCTCCGTTGCGGGTCTACTCAATGGGGTGGCCCCCTGAAATAATTCTGAATCCTGTGATTGTTCAGTCGTGAAAGCCTCGTTGGGTTTTGTTTTGGTTTTTCCGAGGTTGATCGAGCGTGTGTTGCTATTGGTGCACCCCGGCCGGGTAAAACTTTCTGAAAGCCGTGTCCGCGGATATGGACGACTTGGAGCACAGTATCTCGATCATAGACAAGCATAACTAAAGTTTATTGCTATAAATTTGACTTTATAATGACTAGTAATCAGCTTCACTATAATGGAATGGCTAAATAATACTGCCCACAATTGCTTGTTCTGAGTGGTCGCTTGCGACCATTGTACCTGACTAGTAAGTACTGCAACTACAACTGAATGGCTGAATAAAAGTACCAACAACTGCTGGGTTTTGGGTTTATCTCATGCTACCTGATTAGTAATTGCTGCAACTAACATGGAATGGTTAACTAAAAGTGCCCACTGCTTACTTTATCAGGACGATTATCTAAACCTGACTAGTAAAGTGCCGCAACTATAACTAAATAAGTAAAACTGCCAACTGTGTGAGTTCCTCGGGTGACTTCCTCGATTGGTCTCGAGGGGGAAACGCCAGGCTGGGTTTGTTGGCGTTAGCTTCAGGTTGGATCCGGATAGGTCATTCTTACCCCTCTCTGATTGACGCCAGATGTTTCGAGTCTCTATAGGTTGTTTAGTGCATGCTGCCGCTGCCGCTCAGTCCACCATACCTATGTAGGCGAGGACCGCCGAATTCTAGCCTCGCCGTGTACTGGCCTCAGTACTGACGCTCCTCTTTTTCCTTTGCCCTTTGTCGGCACCCCTTTTGTTTAAGCAGGTTTTGAGATCGACGCCGTTAGCAGGGTTACCCTTCTGGCTTGGCCTGGGCAGGGTTATGGACGCTCTTGGTTAATCTTCAGGGCTCTTAGCCCCATTTGCATCTTGTCCGTAGTCGGACGCTTGATCATTTTCAAGGTGATTTGGATCTTTGTACATTATATTTGTATTCTTGACTCATGGAGTCGCCGTTATATATATCTGTTCTGTGGGTCCCATCGAGGACTGTTGTGTAATGTTATTACTTCGTTTTCCACCCGCACGAAAGTGCCTGGTGGGCACCTTTGAATCGTTTCTATGCGGGTTTGGCGGGAATCGCTGAAACTTGCATAGGTCCGATTCTGAGGGTGTTATAGAGTGGTATCAGAGCTCAGCAGTTACGATACCCCACAAGTCTAGCCTGTAGGATAACCTAGCTAACGGCCGAAGTAGAGTGTCAAAACTATTTTGCAAAATTGGTTGGATAGTTCTGGTTAGGTCTGCTTTTACTCCTTACCCCTCTGTTGTTCTCCTCTTATCTTTACGCGTTTTGAATCCGCTCTCTTCTCTTTCTTCGAGTCCAGGAATTCTCGTGGTTGGGTTTCCGTCGTACCTTTAGGGTTTCGCTTCCTCCTTTGGTAACGGTGTTCTACCATCCGGTGTTCAAGCTGCCTGATGAATCCGTCTACGGTGGTACCATTATTTGTTCCTTGTTTGTGCCTTCCGGTGTTTTCCGACGCGACGACCTCATCTATGCCAGATCCGATGCAGAGTCTGCAACCCTCCTTTGTTCCGAACCTCGCTTGTCGAGATCTTCAGTCTGTTTCCGAGAATGGTTGCACTCCCTTCCACCTATCGTGCGGAGTAATAGATTGGGTGCGTGATGGATTGGCCCCCATGCCGACTACCCCTTCTATTCGCTTTTGTACATTGAAGTGGACGAGAATGCATTGGTTCCCCCCTTTCCGGAGTTAGAGGTGGCTTTATTGTTGATATCTCTACCTTCGACCTTTTGTTTTCCGGAGTGTCCTCTCGATGATCACGGACAACGACCTCTTGTTAGTGGTGTCGCGAGGATCTACACGAAGCGAGAAGACGCAGATCGCCGAACTTCCTTCCGGTACCATGAGGCGGATCTCGAGGGCGAGATCCTTTGTTAGTGGTGTCGAATTGTGGCGCCCCGCAAAACCACTACTAGGAAATCGCGTTGTTTTTGTGCATTGCATCATCCTGACCGCATGCTCATGTCATCATGCCGCATTGCATTTGAGCATCGTCATCATCATGCATGTTTTGTCTCGTAACTATTTTATAAAACCCTATATTATTTTTGACATTACATCTCCTCTTTTATTCAAATTATATTTTCTTGCTATTTCAATCGTGTAAAACTAATTATAAAATTATTTAAACAAAACAAAGAAAACAAAATAAAATGTTTTAAATAAATATTAAAACCTATATCTAAACCGGCCAGGCCCAACCGGTTGGACCAAACCCTAATTCCCCAAAACCAGCCTGTCCTAAACTCTTCCTACCTAACTCTAACCTACCCAGTTCCCAGCCACCTCACTCCCACCAATCACCGGTCGCCACCTCACCCTTGCCCAATCCTCCTTCCACTCAGCTCTCGCCACCTCAGCCTGGTCCCACTACTCCCTCCCCAGCAGCCCCACACACGCACTCACCCATCCGACCCGCTGCGACCGACCCACCCGACCCACACACACGCAACGCACATAGCAGCCGCCCACCCCACCGTACCCTGGCCCCACCTCCCCTGACGCGCACCCCACGCGGTCAGCACACCCCGGCCCCACCACTCTTCCACACGCTCCTCTCTCTCCCCTTTCCTCCCGCTCGTGTCCGCCACCGCAACCGCCTCCTTCCTCGCGATCCCGTTCCCCCCCTTCTTCTCCGCGGGCGCTCCCTCGCCCCCACCAACCACCGCATCCCCCTGCCTCGCTCGAAGCCGCCTTCCTCCTCTCCCCTGTGCCGGCTCGCCCCGCCGCCCAACCTTCTCCGGCGACCTCCCTGCCTCCTCCGCAGGTCTCCATCCCCGACGCCGGCGCGCCTCCGTCGTCCTCCTCCCGCCGCTCGCGCTACATCTTGTCGCCGTCGCCAACGCCTCCCTCGGCCGCGGCCTTCTCCTCCGCCCTCCGCACCGAGCCGCCGCCTCTCCCGGCAGCCTCCCCGTCGCCGCTCACCGCCCCTCCTCCGTGCCGGTCGAGCCACCGTCTGCCGTCGTCGCCGGCCGACCTCGCCTCCCCGTTTCCAGACCCTCGCCGCCCGTGTGCAGCCCGTCGCCTGCCGCTCCAGCGCCGGCCCCGCCCCGTCTTCCCCGGCCGGCCGTATCCCCGACGCGGAACCTCGCCGGCGACCTTCTCCGGCCGCCCGCAGGCCCTCTCCGCATCACCGCCACCTCGCCTCTTCCCGCCGCCGGGTCGCCCTTCCCCCGTCGCCGACCTGCACCCCGCGACCTCCTCTGCTGGCTCTGCGCTAGTCCCCTCTCCGCAAGCTCCTGTCAAGTTTCAATTCGTACCTTGTCTCTGTGTGTGCTTATGTTGTGTAACTGTTATCGCGGACCAAATCCCATCTCGTTTCATCTTTTGGTTATCCCTGCCGCTACCTGGAGCTGTTGATGTGGGTGTTGTTGGGATCCCCAATTCCAAATCAGAGAACACGCGTCCAGGATCTCCGACGCCGCCTGTCTAGAGGACCAAGACCGACGATTGAACATGAGAACCTGAAGACCGTCGGTGCTCGAATCAAGTTCACACCCTCGCTCGAGGTGGAAATTCCAAGGACCCCGGTCTCGAGGATCCGATGCCCGGAACACCAAGATCTACCACACGAAACCGAAGACCGATCCGAAGCGCCAAGGAATCGACAAGATCATCGCGGAACTCCAAGGTCTACTTCGTAGGTTGCCGAACGCCAAGGTCGCCGGCACGGAACGCCAAGTACTTCACCCCGAAGGCCAAGACCAAACCGGAACACGGACACGACAAGATCTTCGCGGTGACAAGACCGGCACCGACCAGGGCGAGTCCGATGCGCCTCGACGCCGAACCAAGTCCTTCTTCCCGGTTCCCGATCCCGCTGATCCCGTCGAACCCTGAACCCTGAGACCAAACCCCGAACCCCCGGATCCCCAAGATCGTCGAGACCCCTAATGTGTGAACCCTTCCCGAAACCTTATTTTATAACATAATAACAACTTGATGCATATTGAATTGTCATTCTCGCATGCATATCTGTGGTTTGGGGGCCTTATGCCGATTCACCAAATAATTAAATATGGGGCCCATATGCGGGCAAATCTATTCTCATAATGGCCTCATTCAAACTTGTGTAGCGAACCGGTATCGAATCTTGCCTTGTTATAACAACATTTAAAATTGCGGGGTAGCTAAATAACATGAACCATTTAATTAATTGTCGGGACCCCGGTTCCACTTGATATGAACTAATTGCACCGCATCTTTGCCATGTCATACATCATACATGCATCATGCCCGATCTTTTGCCGTAGTATTAAATATTGCATCCGGTGTTTCTTCTAGTGTTTTGCTTCTTCGCGGATAAGGCCGTTGAGTTGATGTGAGCTTCGACCCGATCTTCGGTTGAACCTTCGACAATGTTTTCAGGCGAGCATCTCCCCCTTTCTACCCATCTTACTTTTATAGTATTTACTTCCCTCCTGTTGATCTATTGCTATCTGTGTTGCGATGCTCTAGTTTTCGTGCCCTGGATATCCCCTGCAGCCTCATATTGCCTTGGACACATCCTATTACCTGTTGTTTGGTAGATAGCTGGACTTGCGCGTCGTAGTCGCTTGCTCAAGCGCTGTTGCGTGTCGTCAAGTGCCACAGTTGTTGATGTATTGCCGCATGTTGTTGTTGGAGATGATGCTAGTTTTACTTATCGCTCACTTTAATTCCTGTTTAACAACTAAAATTGAAATAAGCGGAGGCATCGGTGGGTGATAGATAACATTTGGTTTCTGAACGCCCACTTGTGTCCCGTAAGACCCCGAGTACTTGATACCTGTTCCTTGATTTATCGCGCTATCCACATCCGGGAGGTATATGGGACCCCCCTGAGCCAGAGCTTGATTCAGTCTTATTTCTTGGGGCCACAAACTATTTTGAGGTTTTATTTACGATCCTGTACTTATGCCATGCTACTTATGTATTTACGATTGTGCGAGGAGCACACTGTACTGTTTAGGTAAGCGGAGTGTTTTCGCGGTATCGACAAGCCCAGCCACACTTTCGGGTTCCCAGTCGTTTACAGCCACTGACGCAAACCTTGAGTCCGTCTCGGAGTCAGCTAGCTCCGTTGCGGGTCTACTCAATGGGGTGGCCCCCTGAAATAATTCTGAATCCTGTGATTGTTCAGTCGTGAAAGCCTCGTTGGGTTTTGTTTTGGTTTTTCCGAGGTTGATCGAGCGTGTGTTGCTATTGGTGCACCCCGGCCGGGTAAAACTTTCTGAAAGCCGTGTCCGCGGATATGGACGACTTGGAGCACAGTATCTCGATCATAGACAAGCATAACTAAAGTTTATTGCTATAAATTTGACTTTATAATGACTAGTAATCAGCTTCACTATAATGGAATGGCTAAATAATACTGCCCACAATTGCTTGTTCTGAGTGGTCGCTTGCGACCATTGTACCTGACTAGTAAGTACTGCAACTACAACGGAATGGCTGAATAAAAGTACCAACAACTGCTGGGTTTTGGGTTTATCTCATGCTATCCGTACCTGATTAGTAATTGCTGCAACTAACACGGAATGGTTAACTAAAAGTGCCCACTGCTTACTTTATCAGGACGATTATCTAAACCTGACTAGTAAAGTGCCGCAACTATAACTAAATAAGTAAAACTGCCAACTGTGTGAGTTCCTCGGGTGACTTCCTCGATTGGTCTCGAGGGGGAAACGCCAGGCTGGGTTTGTTGGCGTTAGCTTCAGGTTGGATCCGGATAGGTCATTCTTACCCCTCTCTGATTGACGCCAGATGTTTCGAGTCTCTATAGGTTGTTTAGTGCATGCTGCCGCTGCCGCTCAGTCCACCATACCTATGTAGGCGAGGACCGCCGAATTCTAGCCTCGCCGTGTACTGGCCTCAGTACTGACGCTCCTCTTTTTCCTTTGCCCTTTGTCGGCACCCCTTTTGTTTAAGCAGGTTTTGAGATCGACGCCGTTAGCAGGGTTACCCTTCTGGCTTGGCCTGGGCAGGGTTATGGACACTCTTGGTTAATCTTCAGGGCTCTTAGCCCCATTTGCATCTTGTCCGTAGTCGGACGCTTGATCATTTTCAAGGTGATTTGGATCTTTGTACATTATATTTGTATTCTTGACTCATGGAGTCGCCGTTATATATATATCTGTTCTGTGGGTCCCATCGAGGACTGTTGTGTAATGTTATTACTTCGTTTTCCACCCGCACGAAAGTGCCTGGTGGGCACCTTTGAATCGTTTCTATGCGGGTTTGGCGGGAATCGCTGAAACTTGCATAGGTCCGATTCTGAGGGTGTTACATCTTCATCGATCCATGATCACCGAGGATGGAAAGCTTCAACCATGAGATCTTCTAGATATTGCACATCATTTCTTCTTTTATTCATTATGTTGATGCCTTGAAGGTGCACCAGAGATATTACTCCATCTTATTCTTCAAGACATACTTGCCATAGGTTTAACTCTCACATGACCAATCTATGGATCACTCTTTGAACAACTTGGTCACCACTTGATCCTCTTCACTTCTTCTTCTCCAAACCTTGAAGCCAACATATGGTTCAAGCATTGCCTATGGACAATTCCTACAAGTACAACTTGATACAATCATTAGTCCATAGAGATTGTCATTAATTACCAAAACCACACATGGGGGCCCACATGTTCTTTCAGTAGTTTTCCCAAACAGAAAACCAAGTGGGTTATCCATATTGGAAACAAAGTAACAAGCAGTAACAAAATAAATACTCATAGTAGAAGTTTCCTTTACCAGTTCCACTCTTCAATAGCGCTTCACTCCACGGCAACGACGCCAGAAAATAGTCTTGATGACCCACAAGTATAGGGGGTGTATCGTAGTACTTTTCGATAAATAGGAGTGTCGATCCCAACAAGGAGCAAAAGGTGTTGACTAGTGATATGGATCAGGAACTCTCTGCAAATACTTAGCAAACGGATTTTTAGGGGTTTTCAGATAAGGCAACAAAACAAAGTGCAAGTAACAAAGAACAAATGCAGCAAGTGGCCCAATCCTTTATTAGCAAAGGACAAGCCGGTGGAAATACTTATAAGGACCAAACATTCTCGAGGACACATGGGAATTATGTCAAGTGCTTTCGCTTCAAATAGCTGAGTACTCTTATTTGGTGTTGTAAGTGTTGTGTGGGTGAACCTGTGCTAATGCACTGACCTTACTTGGACTAATACATACTTTTGATTAAACCCCCTGCAAATATCCGTAACTACAGGAAAGTAATTAAGATATAAATCTAACCACAGCCTTAAACTCTGAGATCCTACACTCCCTTGTGCAAAGGTGTCCTAACGGGGGTTCAGGTTTCTGTCACTCCGGCAACCCCACAATTAGTATCCAAATACACAATGCATTCCCCTAGGCCCATAAATGGTGAAGTATCATGTAGTCGACGTTCACATGACACCACTAGAAGAATAGCACCACAACTTAAATACTAAACCATTGAATAATAACTCAACACAAATCCACTAATAACATCATGACTTCTCCCATGTCCTCAAAAACTAGACGAACTACTCACAAGACATCATATGGATCAAGATCAAAGATGATACGATAATGGATAACAATCTGAACATAAACAAATAATCCAATGGTTCCACACACAAGCATCAACTACAATAGTAATTAACACCGGGAAAGTTCCCCTAAGAACTAAAGAAATATCCAACACAATTGTTACAGCGGGACGGAGTGGTGATGATGGTGCTGGTGGAGATGATGGTGTGGATGATGATGATCCCGATGAAGCCTAGCTTGATGATGATGTTGATGGCGACGATCTCCCCTCTCCGGGAAGGAATTTCCCCGGTAGAAATCTATCTGCTAGAGAGATATTTCTCTCAGTGTTTTCCGCCCCGTAGAGGCGGCGGAAATATATCTGTGGTTGCCCCTAGCCTTAGGGTTCCGTAGGGAAGATATAGGCAAAGGGGCGGAGTCGGGAGTCGGGCAGGTGGGCCACACCTGCCCTAGGCGCGGGGCAAGGTGGGCCCGCGCCTAGGGGGTGTGGGCCCCGTGTGGCCCTTCTTCGTCCCTCCTTATGGCTTCCTCTGCCTTCTTGAAAAATATAATTTTCCCATATTTTTCTGGTATTTTTCTGATCTTTGCGAAATTGCATCAAAACGCCTTCTTTTCCATTAGAATCTAGACTCCGGCAGTCCATCCTCCAAGAGTCATCCAACATGCATAAATATCAATGAATATAGGTAGATTATGATATAGAATGGTGATGCAAATTGGGTGTATCAACTCCCATGATGAGGAAGGAGTAGTTCTCCCTCAAGGCTAAGGGCTCTACCGGTAGCTATGTGTTCATCTCTCTCTATGTGTGATCTTATTATGGTCATGAGCTTTGTAATCTAGTTGAATAAGTAGATCTACTCTGCTACTCAAGTGCTTTAATTATTGTAATCCTATTATCCCCAAGTGTGTGAAGTTGACAGTGTGCACACACTTGTGGCACTTTAAGCTATAGATTACAGAAATACTTATCATGAGTTATATTTTGATTTGGATGTCTCTTTGAAAATGTGGTGTTTGTTGCAACCATCTAGCGCTCAAGGTGATAATGTGGGGTTACCTAGATGCGGAATGTGAACTTTAAGGAGAGCTTTTGTAGCCCTACCGTGGATTGGAGTTATCCAACTAGAGAGTAGTTTAGAGTAGCATAATGAAGAGAAGATATTTATATAAGAGTGTCCACTAGTGAAAGTATGATCCCTAGGCCTTGTTTCTAAGCATTGAAACACCGTTTACAATCAGTCCTGCTACATGTTTTCTTGCTGCCATTTTTATTTCATATTGCAATACCAGTTATAATCATCCATACTACTTGTATTTCACTATCTCTTTGCTGAACTAGTACACCTATACACCTGACAAGTGTATTGGGTGTGTTGGGGACACAATAGACTTCTTGTATCTTGAGTGCAGGGTTGTTTGAGAGGGATACTTTAAAACCCCAGGATTAGTACCTCAAAATAGACAGTGCATATTTGTGCATTGCATTCATGCATAAGAAAATCTGGGAAATTTTCGTGCAAAATTAAAGAAGCTATAGAGGGTTCGAGATCTCTCTTGCTCTGATGGAAACATGAGGGCAGGTGCGATGGATTTCGACATGACCTCTACTGTACTTTTGTGTTTGAGAGGAAGGAAATTCAAATTTGAATATTCAATTGATAAATTTGAATTCTAAAAGAATTTGAAATGGAATGATAATTGAAATTAAATTGTAATAGGAAATAAGAGGTGAACTCTTATTTATTATTAAGATATAATCTTTTATCCAAATAGAAAAGGTAATTGAAATTTAAATAAAATGAAATGAATAATTGAGTAATATAACATGATATTACAATAATGAAATAATAAACAAGAATTGATAAAGGACGATCTTATTTACATCACACATTATTATATTATCTTTAGAAGTATGAACAAAAGGGATAATAAGGTAATGAAATAGAAAAGAATCATTTTATTACAATAATATAAATATTGTACTGTTAGTTCTTTGTCTAAATAAAAAATGAAAGATTACAATAAAGAATAAAAGAAAAATATCTAAAACTAAAGTTCTAGCTAGTTCTCTTTATCTTCATATCTTCTTGATCTTCATTCCTATAAAACAAACAACCAAGAAAAAAATAGAGAACATTGTTTTAATGTTAAAATGTTTGCCCCACCATCGGTGAGGCAATTAAATATATGAAAATAGCTTAGGCATTTTGGGAAGAACTCCCCAAATCCACTAATAACCTAGGAGGGTACCACAAAATCTAGGCAACAATTAGGGTATGGATCTGTGAACTAAACACTTGAGTAATGAGAGGCAATTTTGAAATTCCAGGAAACTAGTGCATATTTAATCCACCATTTGAAAACAACAATAAGCATGCTATGGCACCCTCCTAAGCCTAGCTAAGTTCAAGAAAATAAAATTGAAGTAAAACAACAAGTAATTTGTCTTAGCACTAATCAACTAAGAAGATTAGTAGTTAACCTGATCTTTTCCAAGTACTTAAAGTCACATGGCAATTAAGAAATAGCTCAATTGCTATGTGAAAGCCACAAATATCTGATTAGGGGAAAGAGCCCATTTAACTGAACCAAATGACTACTGCATCCATCAAGATGAAATAAGGAAAGCTACAGTATAAGACCAGGAAATATCGGGCATCCACTTGATCTTATCCACAAGTCACAGCAAACAAGCTAGCAGCTCACTCATCTGCATGCACCAGTGTGTTGTCAAGCCAACAGAGAAGGAATCAAGGTAGAAAAGGAATCCATGGCTACCACAGGGGGGTTTTCCCTGTACACACATCTCATCTCTCTATTCCCAGAGCATCATAAGATATCACTGGTCATCACCAGTTTCACCATAAATCCACCACACCAATTTAAACAAATTAGCCAGCAGATCAACCTGGTAACCTGAGCAAGCTCAAGCAGCACAAGGAGGATCATGGCCGGTGTGAAACAAGGAGTCCAGTAGCAGATCAGCACCACAAGGAGAAGAAGGAAATAGTTTCCAGAAGCTTACCAGCAATAAAAAGTGGAACATGATCAAGATTCACCACAAGAATCATTATAAGCACATATCCCTAGGCCACTTTTCTACTTAACACCAGCATGTTAGTTTCTTAGACCAGTATAGCATATGTTCTTGTCCTTTTATTTCTGAGCATGGAGTTGTGTGGGAGAAAGATCTAACATACTAGGTAGTAGTGCTACTCCAGAATCATCCTAGAGCTAACAAAAGAGCAACAACAGTATCTGTTCATGTGCAACAAAAGTAATGTCTCATTTCATACATCATTGACTCATTTAAGTAAATCCATCATTTGGTTATAGAAATGATTCCTATTGGAAACTAAAACTTGAGAGAGTTAGCTACAACAGGAGATCTAGCTAGTCAATGTTTCTAAAACATTTGTGTATCCTCAATTGAGGTGTCACAACATTAACACCATTAATAACCAGATGGTAATTGTTTAATCAAACTCAAGTGAAAGCTACCTAGCAACGAATACAATCCATACCATCAGTTTTAATAACTATGAAGCATTTCAACATGTACTATCCTGTGGAAAGTATCCACATAGTATCACAGTTCCACTTGAAAATGAAAATCAATTTAATTCATATCATTTTCCTTCAAGCCACAATTAGGAATCATGTGATCAATTACTGTCATGTTGACAACATACATATATGGTTACCAAACCTCACTTGAAAATAAATTTAAATCATTTTCCTAGATACCACTTTCTAGAAATCATTTTATAAACTGTAAACATTGCATAGAAAGGTTTATGAGCATTACTGAACCATATGTCCAGTTTACCAAAACTTGTGTATACATCTAATGTGTAAAGTTATCCACCAACACTAGCAAATCTTGCTTTATTGGAATATACACTTTCAGGATAAAACATCACAGTAGCAACCCAAAGGGCAGTAAAATCCACTGTATTGCTGATAACAGTAAGAGGGTTGCTAAGCAAGGTCACAGTGGGATATATAAGCAATCATTACAGTTTTTCTGATCATCTGTTAGTACACAGCCTATTTTTTCATATCATTTTCCTAAGCATAAATATTAGGAATCATTTGGAGATAGTTATCATCATATAAATAGGCTTACAACTTATAACAAGTTCATAGCCAGGCATATCTGCTTAAGGAGCAGATTTCTTAGATACAAAACCAAGGATCTGGAATACAACTTCACTATCACATGTGTCAGTGAAGGTTATAAATATCACTGTACCAATTAGCAGCTGATAAATAGGATATCCACATTCTGTAGTAAATTCCAACCAGAATCCAGATCAACAACATAAATCACTAACCAATAACAGAAATTCTAGTAAACCCAACTCACAGCCAAAAAAATCACCACCTTAATTTTACACATGACACAGTTTATCAGCACTAAGGCTGGGCACAAAGGATAGAGGAAAAAGAAGAGTCGTCGCGTGTACCTGACGACCATGGCACAACCACAACGGCATGGCGAGGCAGAGCCTGCGCGACCGAGGTGGCACACCACAGGGAAGGCTTCACCGTACACCATCACCAGGACCAAGTGCGGCACGACGGCATAGAGAGGGCCACCACCTAGCCCGACATCAAACCTCACCACCAAGGCGGCACAGAGAGCACCCATGAGGGACACAACATCCTATACCTGCCCTAGGATGTTGAACACATCGAGCAGCGGCGGCGACGACGCATCACCGAAACCTAGACTTGCAGAACCAAAGGGGGCGAGCAGGGGAGAGCTCAACTTCCAAATCTAGCTGGGTGGGAAGACGCATCAGAGAGCGAAGCATGGTCCGCGACCAGCGACAGCAACTGGAGTGGCCACGTCTGCTGGAATCGAGCAGAGCCAGGGGCAGCCATGGCATCGCTAGCGAGAGAACGAGGGAGATAAGGTTGAGCCTAAGGGAGAGGGAGTAAGGGCTGATTTTGTCCATGCCTTGGGCCAGTGTTGGGTCGAACCAACCACTGGGCTTTGTTATGGGTCGATTCTAATCTAACTGGTCCAGGCTAGGCCAGCCCATGTTCCCAAAACAATTAAGCCAAACTTAAAGAAAATCAAAAGATAAAATATAAAATTACCAAAATACCCAAAGATTGTTTTATCTCTAGAAAAATATAAAACAATCTTAAAATTATATGTAATAGGTCAAAATAATCACAAAAATAATCACTACCAAATAAAAAATATAACTTTACTTGTTTAAATTTAAATAAAATGTAAATAAATATTAACGCCATTCAATTCTAAATGAAAATTCATAAAATAGGTTAGGTATTAAAAAATCAATAAAAATCATTTCTATGTATAAAAATAAATCTACTATTTTATAAATATACTAGTCTAATTATTACATAAAAATTTGAAGTAAGTGTTCAAAGACATTTGATGTTTTATGGAATTTTACAAAAATAAGAATAATACCTAAAAATAAATAAAATCATTTTTAAGGTCTTGAATAAATTTATTACACTCAAAAAATATTTTATATATTAGTAGAAAAGTTTTTAATATTTGAAAGTAATAAATCCTTATCTATTATCTATTTTTTAAAAATTCTTTAAGAACATTTCTTAAGTAAGAAATAATTATATTTCTTCAGAAATATTAAAACCTTAAAATCAAATTACTAAAGTTCTAAACCATAAATAAGGTTTATAATAAAACTTTAGTGTAAATTATTAACTTTATAATATATTTTGAAACCTTAAAATAAAATTCAAAACCACAACCTTTAAAATAATTTTATACATCATTCACTGATATTAAGGGGAATAATCTCAAAATCTAAATAATAGTTAACATGACTTTAAATCTAATACATTAATAATATCATCCAAAATATACTTTCATTTAATAATTGCATATTAGTTTCATAATAGCAAAACAAATTTAATCTAATCATTCACTTAAATATAAAGTGAATAATTTCACACCTTAGTTATACTTATCATAAATTTAAAACTTGGGAATAATTAAAACATGCTAAACCTTAAGTTTAGTTACCCTTTTAAAGTTAACTTTAGTCTCAAAGCTTATAAACATCATGTATAATAAACCACGTATGTTTTTATAGTTAACTTTGGTCTAATTCAATTAAGACATAAAGCATCTCTAGTAAAAAACTAATTGATCAAACACCAAGAGACATTGATCGCATTTATTAACCATAAAGATTGTTTAAACCTTAGAAAAGAAATATTTTCTTCAAATGTTATTCTTTTTGCCACTTCAAGCAACAATTCTATGATAGTTCTTTCAAACCTTAATAATCCAATACATAGACTTCCATCATAATCACCAAATAGCAACTAATCTAAATCTTAGATTACTATTGCACTCTACTTTTATATCTTGTATATCAAGACTTAAAATCCCTATAAATGCATTTCCTGTGAAGTAAAATTACAAGATGAACCAACTCTTAAAGGAATCACCTAAGTTCACTTCATTTGTAGTATTGGGGATTCACTTTGGGAGTTTTACAAAAAAAATTAGCATTACTTATGCATAAAAGCATATTGCTTCTTTAAACATTAGTCCTTATCGGACCAATGATGTGGATTTTAGATATTGGATCTTATGTCGTCTCGAAGACCGTGAGTGCATAATCTCGCAATCACAAAAGGCAAGTTCACACTTGCTCATGTCCTTTGATTATTTTCAGTAAAGTATTTTGCAAATCCAGCGTTGTCATAACCTACATTACAAAAAGGTCAGAAAACACTATTTTCCTAATAATATGATTATAGGTTATTTACCATGAGGTAATAACCTTCTATGAAAGTTACGATGGTAAAGGAACATATTATCTAGGACTTAATAATCAATGTCTCCAGTGATTCTTGCACCGTATATTACGCGTTGACCATGATATTTGGAATGGGACGGATAAGTCAGCTATATATTTTTCCTCTCGCATGGAGACAGATGTGCGGGTAGTGGTTGTTATCTCCGTAGCGTGCATTAATTGGTAATTCATAGGAGATATGCAGCATATGGGTGGGAACCCTCAACGTCCCATGATAGTTCCGGCATCTGAACGGTCTATACTACCAATTGCTGTAATTCAATATGTGGGTTGGCGTACACCAAGGAGACATGCGGGGTCACGGAGAAGGCAGTGATTGGCTTGGATCTTAGGTTGGGCCTCAAACCAAGAAAGTTTAAATAGGAACATACTCCCGGCCGTGCAACAAAGCCTAAGGTCTCTCATGGGTAAAGTGACGCACCTCTGCAGAGTGCAAGAACTGTAACTTGTTACTCCCTGATCCGGGAAGGAGCTACGAACACGGCAGGAAAGGAACTCCACAAAAGTTCTGGTAAACCTGTGAAGACTGAGGGACATAGCTTTTCAGAATAAAAGCAACATTTGAAGAAATATTTACGAAAACCTGCATTGCCTACGACCTATGGTCTGTGGCTGTAGATATAGTGCATCAAACACTTATTTTTTAGTGAACTTGCTGATTACACTCGTACTTAACGTATCTTCTTAACCCTTTCTAGATTCTGAAGCCAATACAAATGACGTCTACATCAAGTTATGCTCCAGGAATCATCATCAAAAGCTCAAGTTCTTCAATGAAGTAAAGGAAGTCAACATGCGCATCAACTAAAGTGAAGACGAAGTTGCTGATTAGATAGAAATATAATATCTAGCCATAGAACCTACTTCTGTAGAGTATTGCAATAGCAGCAATACAAGCCAAATAGTTAGATGTTAATCTTATTAGCATAATAGTTATGAGATGATTATTTCTGATTCTTCCTTGTTAGAAGTTTCTTTCTCTCTCTTTAACCTAGAGGATTCTCTGGATCTTGTCTAAAGAGTCGAGTTGTAACCTATAGTCATGTCTTGGACCTGTTGTGTTTCTGTTGTACCACTCTGAGGGATGTAATACTAGTGAACGGTGTTTCATTGGTGTTATGTTAACGACTATAGTATACTACATCATGCAGTGGTATGTTGGGTCACTGCTGATACCTTTGACCACTTCCTCCCTGAGTTTGATAAATCTTGGGTGATCCACTTAAGGAAAACTTGCTACTATTCTACAAACCTCTGAACTTGGAGGCCCAACACTGTCTACAAGAATAGAAGCGTGCGTAGACATCAAGGGGGCGGTGTTGGCGGCAGGTGGTATGTTTTTTTTCGTGAACGCCTTCCTGTTGGTGAAGGCATGTTTAATTTGTCATTATATTTTCCAAAAGTGTACAAGCTTTGCTTGTTCGGCCTAATACTTTCCATGTTTTAGGAGTAGTAAAAGGTCAGAAATCCTAAAAAGACCGACCTTCTCAGAGCTCCGGCACACCAAGTGTTGTTTTATTCTTTGTGCGATTCTTTTAATGTGACTCTGCATGCTTGCCAAGTATCACAAAGAGAAGCAATATGAAATTAGGACAAGAGAGAGGGATAGACGAAGGGTAATAGTATATATTTTTCCTTTTATTTTTTAATTTCAAATAATTTTGGGAACCGTTTTTCCAAATTACGAACCGTTTTCACTTTTGAGATCTTTGTGCCAAGATCTTTAAAACTAAATACCATGTTGATAAGTTTCGAACAAATGTTTTTTGTACTTTCAATATTATTGCTTTCATACTTTATAGTACTTCGGTTCTATACTTTTGTACTTCAGGTTCTTAGTATACTTTGTATTCGGGTTACTACACATTTGTACTTTCGTATACTTTAGCGGTGAGTATATTTGTACTTTTCTATACTTCAGCTTCTAGTACAGTAGTACTTTCGTGTATTTAGCTCTAAGTACGATTGTACTTTCTTGTACTTCGACTCCTAGTACGGTTGTACTTTTATGTAAGTTGTACTTTGTGTCTTACACTCTGTAATTCCGTGTATTTTAGCGGAGTGTACATTTATACTTTTATGTAGTTCGGATCATAATACAATAGTATTTTTGTGCACTTG
This sequence comes from Avena atlantica, assembly GCA_910589765.1. Taxonomy (NCBI): domain Eukaryota; kingdom Viridiplantae; phylum Streptophyta; class Magnoliopsida; order Poales; family Poaceae; genus Avena; species Avena atlantica. The sequence goes on from OU342735.1 coordinate 116,666,783, forward strand.
TGTAACACCCTCAGAATCGGTCCTATGCAAGTTTCAGCGATTCCCGCCAAACCCGCATAGAAACGATTCGAAGGTGCCCACCAGGCACTTTCGTGCGGGTGGAAAACGAAGTAATACCATTACACAATAGTTCACGATGGAACCCACAGAACATATATATACAACAACGACTCAAAGAGTCAAGAATACAGATATACAATACAAAGATCCAAATCACCTTGAAAACGATACAGCGTCCGAGTACGGACAAGATGCAAATTGAGCTAAGAGCCCTGAAGAATAACCAATGGCGTCCGTAACCCTGCCCAGGCCAAGCCGGAAGGGTAACCCTGCTAACGACGTCGATCTCAAAACCTTCTTAAACAAAAGGGGTGCCGACGAAGGGCAAGGAAAAAGAGAGAGCGGTCAGTACTGAGGCCAGTACACGGCGAGGCTAGAATTCGGCGGTCCTCGCCTACATAGGTATGGTGGACTGAAGCGGCAGCGCAGCATGCACTAAACAACCTATAGAGACTCGATATAACTGTCGGCTATCCGAGAGGGGTAAGAAAGACCTATCCGAAACCAACCTGATACTACCACCAAACATACCCATCCTGGTGTTTCCCCCTCGAGACCAAACGAGAAAGTCAACCGAGGAACTCACACCGTTGGCAGTTTTACTCATTCCGTTTTAGTTGTAGCAATTACTAGTCAAATATAAATAGCATGAGTCATCCTGATATAATAAGCAGTGGGCAGTTTTAGTTAACCATTCCGTTGTAGTTGCAACACTTACTAGTCAAATATACGATTAGCATGAGATATCCCAAAACCCAGCAGTTGTTGGTACTTTTATTTAGCCATTCCTTTGTAGTGAAGCTGATTACTAGTCATATCGGATACAAGTCAAATTATAACAGTAAACTTTAGTTATAGTTGTCTATGATCGAGAACTGTGCTCCAATTCGTCCATAACCGCGGACACGGCTTTTCGAAAAGATTTAACCCTGCAGGGGTGCACCAAAGTATCCACACGCACTTCGACCCTTTTTGCCAGATCAATTAACATACACCCATCGGTATGTCGGCGGGGCCTAAGTCATGACGTTTCCCAGACCCAAAGTAAGTACATGGGGGCCACCCCACCAAGTCTACCCGCAACAAAGTCGGCCGGTCTCCGAGATGGACTCAGGGTTTGTGGAGCCGGCTGTAAACGACTGGGAACCCGAAAGTGTGACTGGGCTTGTCGATACAGCGAAAACGGGTCACGATCCTAAACAGTACAGGTGTAGTACATCGCACAATTTAAATTAAGCAGTAAAGCATGGCATAAGTACAGAATAGTAATAAAGCCCCAAACTACTTGTGGCCCCCAGTACAGTACTTTGAAATCAGGTACTAAATCGATGGGGTGCCCATACATCCCACATGTGGTTAGCGCGCTCGATCTCGGAACAGGTGTCAAGAACTCGGGGTCCTACGGGACACAAGTGGACGGTTAACAACCAAATAACATCTATTGCCCACCTGTGCCTCTGCATTACCTACTTCAATTTTAGTTATTAAACGATAATTAAATCCATGATCATATCCAACATTAAACATGCGGCAAAACTCCAACAACTGTGGTACTTGACGACACGCAACAGCACTTGAGCAAGCGACTACGACGCGCGAGTCCAACTATCTACCAATCAACAGGTAATAGGATGTGTCCAAGGCAATATAAGGCTGCAAGGGATATCACGGGTACGAAAACTATAGCATCGCAACACAGATAGCAATAGATCAACAGGAGGGAATAAATACTATAAAAGTAAGATAGGTAGAAAGGGGGGAGATGCTCGCCTGAAAACACTGCCGAAGGTTCATCCGAATATCGGGGCAAAGCTCACATCAACTCAATGGCCTTATCCGCGAAGAAGCAAAACACTAGAAGAAACACCGGATGCACTATTTAATACTACGGCAAAATATCGGGCATGATGCATGTATGATGTATGACATGGCAAGCATGCGATGCAATTAGGCCATATTAAGCGGAACCGGGGTCCCGACAACTAATTAATAGGTTCATGTTATTTAGATACCCTGCAATTTAAATGTTGTCTTAACATGGCAAAAGATAGCACCGGTTCGCTACACAAATTTAAATGGAGACAAACTAAGACTAGAATAGCCCGCATATGGTCTCCATATTTAATTATGAGGTGAATCGGCATAATGCCCCCAACCCACACAAATATGCATGCGAGAATGACAATTAAATATGCAACAGTTTGATATTACATTTATAAAAATAGGGCTCGAGAAAGGGGTCACACATTAGGGTCGAAGATCTTGGTTCCGGGGTTCGGGGTTCGGTCTCAGGGTTCGACGGGAAGGCAAGGTTCGGTTCGATGAGATCGGTCTTGGCATTCGGGAAGAAGAACTACTTGGCGTCTGAGAGACGATCTTGTCGCATCCGCGGTCGTCGGGTCGTGTCGTCGGTCTTGTCGTTTCACGGCGGAGATCTTGGTGTCCCGGGTCTCGGCGTCTTCGGATCCGAGAGGAAGAACTTGGCGTGTCGGGTTCGGTTTTTCTTATCCGAGAAGGAGAACTTGGCGATTCCGAGGGTCTTGGTGTTCGACGGGGTTCGGGCGCGCCGGGATCGGTCTTTGGATCGGGGCGTCGGGGCCTCTAGATGTTACCACCATCTTCACCGTGAGGAGACCAACGACAGCTGAACAAACGAGACCAACTTCAATTTTATTCCCGTGATCCCTTTCAAACAAAAGGACAAACAGGTGATATGCAGAACGGTGCCAGGAGACGCCGCGTGCGACACTGCAGACGGACGGGGCTGCCTTGAGATGTTCGGCAAGGCGGAGGAAGGGCGCACGCCTGGCGACGCGGGGTGGCCCGAGGAGGCGGCCGAGGGGAGTGATGCAGGCGGTGGCGCACGGTGCGGCAGAGGAGGCCGACGTGCGGAGTCGGGGCTCCGGCCGGAGGCGAGGAGGCGAGGAGGGGCTTGCCAGGAGCCTGCACGGACGGCGGCGACTCGCAGGGAGGAAGGTGGCGGCCGGGGCGACATGCGGCGATGGGGAGCTCGGTGGAGGGCGCCAGGAAGGCGAAGGCGGTGGCGTCTACGGCTGAGGTGGCCTCGAGGCGGCGAGGTCGGGGCCCCTCTCGGGAGCGGCGGCGCTCGGGCTTGAGCTGGGTCGAGCGGCCGGTTCGAGACGGCACATGAGGCGGCGACCACGCGGGGAGGGGCGAGCAGAGGCGCTGCGGGCTCCCATGGCGGCAGAGAAGACGGCGGTGATGGCCAGAGGCGGGGAGGCGCCATCTGGACGGGAGGAGGCCGGTGGATGGAGCTCCCGGGAGGAGGCGGAAGAGGCGAGCGAGGTGGGGGCTCCTGTGGCGGCGGCGGTTGCCAAAGGGGAGGAAGGGCACGGCACAGAGAAGAACGGGGGAGGGAGAAACGCGGGGTGGGGCCAGGGTCACGGGGAACGTGACGGGGTGGGATGTACCGCGCGTGCGTTGTACGCGGTAGTGGCGGCGTGCAGTGCGTGTGTTGCGGCAGGTGGAGGGAGTGGGGAGGGATTAGGGTTTGACTAGGTTGGGGTCGTAGGCATCTGCGGGCTGGGCTGGGCTTTCGGGCCTGGTTTGCGGCTGCCTCCCCCGATAAAAATATTTTGTATTTATTTATTTATTTTAAAGAAAAACATTTACAAATAGGGTTTTGACAAATAGAAACATCTGAAACACCAGGGTTTTATATTTGAAATGAAGATGGGGAATATCTAGAAAACAAAGAGGGGCTTTTCAAAAATAGTTTTAGTTAAAACATGCATGCAGATATGATGATGATGCACAGATATAACGCGATTTTCTGGTAGTGGTTTTTGCGGGATGCCACAACTTGGCTCTAAGTACGGTTATATTCACGTGTACTTTGGCTATAAATATAGTTATATTTTTATGTATTTAATCTATATATAATTGTACTTGTTAGGAATAGACAACTTGTATTCCTCTGGGTGCCAAAGGCCATAATATACAATACAGGTACATGTGTGTATATGCAGGAAGCCCCCTAACATATGGGGAAACTACAATACAAATATATACATCTAACACCCCTCCCCCCTCAAACTCATGGTGCATCCACAACACTGAGTTTGGAGAAGAAGAAATCATGTTGCGCTCTGGTCTGTGCCTTCGTAAAGAAATCTGCCAACTGTAAATCTGAAGGCACATACTGAAGCGCAACAACCTGAGCCTGCACCTGAGCACGTGTATAGAAAGCATCAACACCAATATGTTTGGTAAGCTCATGCTTGACCGGATCACGTGCAACACTAATAGCACTTGTACTGTCAGACAAAACCAAAGTGGGTGTGGTAATAGAGACCCCAAAATCCGCAAGTAACCACCATAACCAGGTCACCTCAGCAGTCAACAAGGCCATAGCACACAACTCAGCCTCAACCCTCGAACGGGAAACCGCTATCTGTTTCTTCATCTTCCAAGCAATGAGCGAACCACCAAGAAACACACAGTAAGCAGAAAGGGAACGATGATTCGAAGTATCACTCGCCCACGTAGCGTCCGAATAGCACTGGAGCTGGAGGGAGCTGGAACGAGAAAAGAAAAGGCGACGAACGATCGTACCACGAAGATAACGAAGAACACGGAGAAGATGACTATAGTGAACAGTGGTAGGAGCAGAAACAAACTGATTCAGAATATGAATAGGATAAGAGATGTCAGGACGAGTGACAGCAAGATAAACAAGACTCCCAACAAGATGACGATAACGCGTCGGATCAGAAAGAGGATCACCATCAGTATGTTGAAGCTTAACATTAAGCTCCATAGGGGTCTCAACAGTGCGCTCATCCCCAAGAGCAGCACGAGCAAGAAGGTCCTGAATATACTTTTCCTGAGAGATATAAAAGCCATCAGAAGTGGAGGAAACCTCAATCCCAAGAAAATATCTAAGAGGACCAAGATCAGTCATAAGAAACTGATCATGAAGACGAGCCTTAACAAAGGCGATATACTCAGAATCATCACTAGTAATGATCATATCATCAACATAGAGAAGAAGAAGAGTGCGTCCACGAGAAGTAGTGTGAACAAACAGCGCTGGATCCCTCTCACGTGTGACGGAGGGAAGTCAGCACGTGAAACCGGAAGAGAGCGACGGCGCGCGAAACTCACGTATGACTCAAGAGGCCTATACGTGGACACATAGGGGTCTACAGCAATTTTAGGATAAATTGCGAAAGCCAGGAATCGAACTCGAGACCTTAGGCTCTGATACCATGTCAAGCTTCATGCACTAGCCAACGCAACCAAAAGTCCTAACTAATGGAAAGAGCTAGTGCAATCCACTTATACACTTCAACACCCCCTCTCACGTGTGACAGGGAGAAGTCAGCACGTGCAACCGGAAGAGAGCGACGGTGCGCGAAACTCACGTATGACTCAAGAGGCCTATACGTGGACACAGAGGGGTCAACAACAATTTTAGGATAAATTGCGAAAGCCAGGACTCGAACTCGAGACCTTAGGCTCTGATACCATGTCAAGCTTCATCCACTAGCCAACGCAAACAAAAGTTCAAACTGATGGAAAACTCGAGACCTTAGGCTCTGATACCATGTCAAGCTTCATGCACTAGGGGAGAAACCAGCAGCAGTCACTACAGAAGCAAAGCGCTCAAACCAGGCACGAGGGGCCTGTTTGAGGCCATAAAGAGAACGGCGAACACAACAAACCATCCCCTCGGGAACAGAATACCCAGGAGGAGGCTGCATATAAACCTCTTCACTCAACTCACCATTGAGAAAGGCATTCTAAACATCAAGCTGGAACACAGACTAGTGACGAACAGAAGCAACAGCAAGAAGAGTATGCACAGTGGTCATATGAGCCACAGGAGCAAAGGTCTCATCATAGTCACAACCATGCTCCTGCTGAAAACCACGAGCCACAAGACGCGCTTTATAGCGCACAAGAGATCCATCAGAGCGGGTCTTAATCTAATAGACCCACTTACACGTGATAGGACGAACACAGGGAGGGGGATAAACAAGATCCCAGGTGCTAGTGCGCTCAAGCGCAGCAATCTCCTCAGCCATGGCCAGCTGCCATTCAGGATGATGATCAGCATCCCGATAAGAAGTCGGCTCGGAGGCAACAGAAATACCATACTGACTAGGAGAGTAACGGTTGGGGGCACGATGCTGACGAACAGGATGAGTAGAGGGAAGGTCATCAGAGGAAGACGACTCAGGAGATGACGATGAAAAAGAAGGAATAGCAGAGGAAGCCTCCGGAGAACGAGGAGAACTAGGATAACTAGACGGAGCAGAGGAGGACGGTGTAGAAGAAGATACATCAGGGGGATGAGATCCTGAAGAAGACACAATAGGAGTAGAAGGAGGTGTGTCAGGAAAGAGAAGAAAAGAGATATCTTCCACCGGGTAGGTACCAGCGGTGGGACGAGGATAGAAAGGACGCGTCTCATCAAAAGTAACATCACGAGAGATGCGCATCCGACGACCAACAGGGTCCCAACAGCGATAGCCCTTATGCTCATCATTGTATCCAAGGAAGACACACTCAACAGACTGAGTGGTCAGTTTGGTGCGTTCACGAGGAGCAAGGAGAACATAGCAAACACAACCAAACAAGTGAAGCATGGAGTAATCTGGAGACTGTCCACATAGGCGCTCAAGAGGGATGCCACCCTGCAGAGCGGCAGAAGGCTGAATATTGATGAGGTAAGTCGACGTAGCGACAGCCTCAGCCCAGAAATGCGGCGGAAGAGAATAAGCAATCATCATGACACGAGTGGTCTCAAGAAGATGGCGATGCTTACGTTCAGCAACACCATTCTGGGCATGTGCGCCAGGACAGGAGAACTGAGCAAGGGTGCCCTGCTCAGCAAGAACACCTCGCAACATCTGGGGAATATACTCACCAGCAGAATCATTATGAAACACACGAATGGGGGTAGAATATTGAGTACGGACCATGGCCGCAAAATGTTGATATATGGAGAGCACTTCACTATGAGAGCGCATAAAATACAACCAAGTGTACCGAGAAAAATCATCGATGAATAAAATATAGTAGCGATGGCCCCCTTTCGAAGCGAAAGGAGCCGGACCCCAAACATCGGAATGAACTAAATCAAAAGGTCGCTGAGATACAGACGCGCTAGTAGGATAGGGAAGCTGAATCTGTTTGCCCAACCTATAGCCCTGACAATGTAAAGACCCATCTCCTGAGACAGACCCTAGAAGACCACAATGAACTAATGATGACAGGCGAGAGTCACAAAGGTGACCAAGACGATGATGCCACTGCTGAAAGGAGCTCGTAGAAGAGGCGATGACCGTAGAAGAACTGGCAGATGAAGTGGCAGCGGAAGGAACACGAAGCCAGTCTAACTCCCAAAGTCTTGAAGAGTCATGGCTGCGAGGGCCAGCTCCAACCAGGGCCTGTGTGCGACGGTCCTGGACAACACAAGAATCAGCATCAAGAATGACACGACAACCAGAGTCAGTAAGCTGGCTAGAAGAGAACAAATTCATCTTAAGACGAGGAACATGAGAAATATCAGGAACAGAAAAAGAAGAAGTAGAAAGGGTGCCCCGACTAGAAACAGGAAGAGAGGTACCATCAGCCGTGAAAACACGGACAGGAGAAGGGAGAGAACGAAGAGCGGACAGAAAAGAAGACTCAAAGGTCATATGAAAGGAAGCTCCAGAATCCAGATACCACGGGGACATACCTGACTGTGTAGAAGGTGGTGGTCGCACAGTGCCTGAAGAATCAGTCACAGAAGCAGCAGTGCCTGTCGAAGAAGAGCCTGTAGCAGCAAGCAGACCGCGAAGAATCCTGATAATGTCCTGATCAGAGAGAGCAACTGAGGAAGATCCGGAAGGATCCGACTGCCCACGAGCCTGGTGCTGCTGACGTAAACTGGGATCCCATGTATAACAGGTGGCCCAAGTGTGGCCATCCTTGTTACAGTAAGAGCAGTGACGAAGAGAACCACGGCGACCCTGACCACGAGCCTGCTGGTGCTGACTCTGACCCTGAGACTGCTGGTGCTGACTCTGACCCTGGCCTGGAGGAGTGGGTAGTATCGGCGATGGCACAGAGTACCGCGGCTGAGTCGAGGGAGCAGACGGCATAGGAGGACCACGAGTAGCAAGCATAGATGGAATCGCAAGAAGACCAGCACCACGGAGACGGGTCTCCTCAGCCCGAAGCTCAGACAACACCTCAGAGAGCGGAACACGACCACGAGCATTCAGCTGAGCACGCCGGGGCTCAAACTCCTGGAGGAGCCGAGACAGAAACCCATAGATGCGGTGAAACTCCAAATCCGAGCGCACAATCTGGCAGCACGAGCATGTGCCACAAACAGCAGTATGGAGAGAATCAAGCTGACGCTAGATAGCAGCACTCTGAGTATAGAACTCATCAATAGTGGAATCACCCTGTTGAAGAGCATGCTCCTGGCGAACCACAGATAGGTAAATAGCATCCCCAGACGGCTGATATCGCTGATGAAGATGTGCCCATTGAGCGACAACAGTAGGAAGACTCATGAACTCAGCAGCATACTGGGGAAGAACACTGGAGGTGAGAACAGCAGCAGCACGAGCATCCTCATCGACCCACTGAGTGTAGGCAGTCAGTGCATGGCGATAGGCCTCGAGATCAGAAGAATACTGCTTGAACTTCAGATCATAAACAGCAACAGCACTATCATCAGCACTTTGAGCAACATCCTTGGCCTCCTGAGAAGCATCAGCGCCGAGAACAATCGGCATCGGCGGAAGAGGAGCCACAGGAGCAGGGGGCACGGCGGACATGAGACCTCGCCGGAGAGCACACCCCAAAGACGAAGACTGTGCATGTGAACGCGTATAAAGGCAGCAAAATCAGGGTAATTCGCGCCATCGAAGATCACCGGGCAGCGAGGAATCGCAACATAGCCCGATGCAGAAGACATCTCTCTCAAATTTTTTTTGTATTTTTTTAGGCCGAACCTGCAGGCAGAGAGCAGCCAAAATCCGGCCAAATTCTGGCTAACCAGGGCAAGGGGCAGCGCCTAAGAGCCGGAGGAGACCAATTCCGGACGCCGGTGATCGATTCCCGGCAGCGGTTACGGCCGGCGGCGACGGAGATCCGGCGAAGAGGAGAGCTACAGTGGGCAACTGGGCGAAAGAGGAGACTGATGCACAGGGAGCTCGGCGGCTGGGTGGCCCGCACCTGTGGGCCCGTCGGGTGGAGCTGTGAATCTCCTGCTTGGTCTGGCTTCAATCTGGCAGCACGCGTCGCGTGGCTTCGATCTGGCAGCACGCGGGACTGGCTTTGATTGATCTGGTGGCCCGCGCGTGGCTGGAGCTCGGCGGCTGGTAGGCCTGCGCGTGGAGGGTCGATCTGGAGCATGATCGATCTGGTGGCTCACGCGTGGAGAACGAGATCAATCGGGCGAGTACGGGATCGATCTGTATATCGATCTGGGAGACTGATCTGCAGAGAAACTGAGCGGGCAGCGACCAGTCTGGAGAGAAGACCGATCTGGAGGACACTGAGAAAGGCGGCGACCGGCGGCAGCGACGACAGCAAGGCCGTCGGTGACAGGGACGCTGGCGGCTGCAGCGATGAAGTTGCGAGTAGGAGGAGGCTAACGTGGCTCTGATACCATGTTAGGAATAAGCAACTTGTATTTCTCTGGGGGCACAATATATAATACAGGTACAGGTGTGAATATGCAGGAAGCCACCTAACATATAGAAAAACTACAATACAAATATATACATCTAACAGTACTTACATTATTAACTACTTCGTTCTCGCGGTGCCAAGTATCAAACACGGAGCTCGCGAGCAGACTTTTAAAAACATGGGCCTTTTATTAGCGATACTCGTAAGAAGCCATTTTTTACATGCATAGCTAACCTTCCGAGTGTATATGGATCAGATGTGCAACGACGTGGACTGAATCGATCCATGTGTGAAGAATCGTAGAAGGTTGCCGCGTGCTCGCTCGCGGTTAAATTGAGGTGGCAACCATCTAGGGGAATCTGGCCTTCACTCTGAACGCGTGCGTGGCTCTTTTTCGAACTGAGATAGGTCTAGAAGAACCTAGATATTGCGTTAAAAGAAGCGGTGGGTACACCTTACAGCAAGGATCAAAATAAAACAGAAAATTACATCTTGATCCCTCAAATTTACAATAAACACCCTGCAGGTTGTCACTAGAACGCGATTCGATCCTTGCAACCCGCAACATGCTCGCCTACTCACGCGGCCGTTGTCGTCGGCGCCCCGGGGACGAACACCACTTGGGCCAGCAACAATGTTGGTCACCGCACGGAGGGAGAAAACACCACTTGCCTTCCAATGGCAGCAAGTACGAACCCCCTCGCCTGCTCTCCGCCGCCACCAAGGCTGGCCGAGAGGAGGGAAGAGGACACCGCATCGTTGTAAGGTTCCCAACCTTGATTAAGGTAGAGATCCCTGTGTTTACAATGCTAGTCCCTGGATCAATAACTAGCATCCACAGTTAAGATGTAATATCAAGAAACAAAGGTCATAATACAACTGTATAACCAGGAATAAAATAATTCATTACATCTTACATAGCTCATTTGGCTATCACATTACATTGCAGCAGAATATCTATAAGCATGGGGTCCTTCATCTTCAAAGTGCCACAGGCAAACATGTTGGTTGTAGACTTGTAATCCTATTCATTAAACTCCACTAACATCAAACAAACCTACAATATAATAAGTTGCATCCACAAGGGTCAATACATTTGAATTGTATTGGCAAGTTTCACTACTATGTAGAAATAAGTGGATCCTATCATTACATGCATATTTTGCTAAGTAGGGTTTAGGATCTTTTGCAGAAAGCAAATATTTTTATCCTATCTTTTCAAAATAGATTTTGATCTTTTGTCAAATCTTTATGAACTCCTTGGAAAACTCCAAGTGCTTCAAATCCCTTGTTGTCACCATCAAGTTTTACTTTGAGAAATTGGAATGTCGAGATCTTCCATAGCTTCAGGCCTTAATTGCTCAGTAGTTGTCCATAACCGGGGACACGGCTAAGTACTTAGAATTTGATCTTCTGCAGAAGTTGTACACTTTACCCACATGACACAATCTCATCTTGATGCCACCAGTGGCCGCTGGATAAGTACTCACCAAGATGGAGTACTGGCAGATTGAGAATGTGACAAAGTCTTTCCATAGGAGTCCTCCCAATACACAATGCTAGCTTGTCATCCAGGCACCAATGTAGGGATATATTTCCCTTCCACAATTCTAGTCAATATGAAGATGCCAATGCATGGGCCTTCCACTATGTAGTTGACTAATCCAGAGCCCATTTAGCATGTGGTTGTATACGGAAGCCACTGTACGAGAAACATGTTCAATTTCTAAGTCCCTGGGTGGTTTTCTTCTAGTGCACATACAAAAAGAGATAGCCATATAAACATGGTTCCTTTTGTTGCCACCTTGTCCAAAACTTGAGTATCCTTGTCCACCCAGGTGGTTCATTGAGTACTTGTTTTATTTATATAAAACATATATCTTTTCAACTCTTCATATAATCATATCATGTATCCCATCCCAAATATATAGCATGGCTAAGCTTACTACAACTACAATGTTTCCACTAAGGAATATATAAGGGTATCCTAATAGGATTTAGCCTAGCATAAAATAATAGTACTCCTTATCATGCATGTTTCAAAAATCCACTAAGTGTAATAAAAATAGTAGGACATGGATGATAGTGTCACTTGCCTTTTTAGTAGAGAATGATGGTTCACTTCTTGATCTTGCAAATATCACACTCTTCTAATTCCACTACAATTCAATCAAGCAAACATAGATTCAACTAGCATTCCAACCAATTTATCACACATAAAATAATAGAAACAAGGTCATGCATGCAAGCATGCAAAAGATAGTTTTACTTGCAAAAGTGGTTTCTACTAGGCTCTAAACATTATAAGGTTCAAAAAGTGGTCATTTACTAAAGTGGTAAAACCATTTGCAAAAGGTTTCATCTATAAACCATTTCTAAATCAAATCAATATTTTATGTGGTCGAAAATGCTTTTAGCAAAGCAATATTCTTAAAAAGGGTTCACTAAATATATTTTAATTCTCAAAACTTGGTGTTTAGGGTCAGAAGGTTTGAATCAAATAATTTCCCAAAGGTTTCACTCAAAAATCATTTCTAAATCATAATCAATATTTTTATTTGACTAGAAATGAGCTAATTCAATTATTTCCTCCTTAACTTCACAAAATACATTTTTAAATCCATAAGTTGGTTCCTATGGTCAGTAGGTTCACAACAAACCATTTTGCAAAGATTTCACATTAAAATTATATCTAGAACAATTTTTATATTCAAAATAAGCCTACACATGTTTCTGCAAATTCAACCAATTTCCAGAAGCAAACCATTAAACAAAGTGCATGGTTGCAAGGTACTTGTTCTGCTGAATCCATTGATATAAAATTTGCAAAATTTGGACATGTAGAATTAAAGTTATGAATTTTACAAGTTTGCATATCAAATAGATTCTAATTTCTGTTTTAAACTAAACCATGTCCACGTGGCTCGTTCTTATTGGACGGTACCGCTTCGTGAGGATCAGCCTGTCTGGACCGTAGGATTTAACTTAAAACGCATGGCTCAGATGGGTGCGTACCCCTTCGGTTAAGATCTAGTCACAGCCCCTGGATTAAAATCTAACGGACACAATCGCTTGGTCAAAGACTAGCGGCGCTGCGCGGCGGCGAGCGGCGGCGAGCGGCGGAGCACGCTCTGGCGGTGTGCTTGCCGACGATGCAGGAAGCGAGGGAGAGGGAGGAGAGGCTCACAGTGTTCGCAGGGTCCTGGTGAAGCTCGAGGTGTTGTTGGTTTGGCGAGGGGCGCACAGGGACGAAAGTAATCGCTCGCCGGAGTCGGTGGTGGCGTCAGGCGGTTCTGTTCGTCGTCGGGGACGGAGCTGCAGATCACGCCAAGGCAAGTGGGAGGGGCGTTAGATGCGTTCGAGCGTGGTGATCACAGGAGTGTCATTGAGAGGGCTCGGGGCGGTCTGTCTTACCAGGGGGGACTCACCGGAGAAACGACCGAAGACGGTGGCGCTCTGATGTTGACGAAGCCGAGCTTCTAGAGCGCGCGGGAGCGAGCTGGGGCTATGGGCAGGTGCGCCTGGCGATGGGGAACAAGCTCCTGTGCAGTGGGAGGCGAGGGGCGGCTGGTCGGCGCCGGAATTGCTCGGAGAAGGTCGCCGGAGCAGCGGCGGTGCAAAGCCGATTCGAGGTAGCCTGGTGGATCTCTGGCAGCGGGGTCTGAGGGGAAATGGCGAGGAGGAAGAGGTGCTTATGAGGGCGTGGTCGCGAGAGGAAGTTACTGCGCCATCAACGCGTATTGACGCCGGCAATCAATCGGCTGCAACGGCAGGGGGACGTGGTCGCGGGGTTAAAGACGACTGCGTGGTAGTGGGGTCGTGCTGACAGTGAGAGAGAGAGGGGGCACGGGAGCCACTGCTCAGTGTCTGGGTGGGTGTGTTTTCGCGTGAGAAAACGTTTCGGTGAGGGTATGCCGGGTGGGCTCTTGCTGGGCTTAGTGGGCCAGACGAGTCGGGTCTGTTTGTTTCACTTTTTTATTCTGAAAGCCTTTTCTTTTTCCAATTTGAATTTCTGTTTCGATTTTCAAACAAATAATTCAAACTCCAAATGAATTCAAACTTCCACCAAACTTTGTATTGATTTTAGTTCTGTTTAACAACATAATCCAAAGTCAAAAAATAAAATAATACTTTTATTCTTTTAGGATCTATTTAATAATTAAATAAAATAGACCTTAGTCTTTAATTCAAATAAAATTGAATTTATTTAAAAACTCTATTTGAAATCTAAACCAATACCAAAATCATTTCAGTAGGTTTTATTTGAATTAATAAAACACTTGGAAAACTTATTTAAATAAATTAACAAGTTTTAGTGTTTATTTAAAATGGAAAAGCCTTTACTTTAATAAAATTGGATATTAATAAATCCTCATTATTTTATTTAAGTAAACCCTTTACTATGTTTATCAAATAGAAATGTTTTATTTCAAAAGCTTGTCCAAGATCTAATTTGGCTCTATAAAATAATCCTTATTTATAATTCTACCTTTTCTTATAAAAACCATATCTTTTTATTTAAAGATCCAAAAATAGTGATTCCAACTATTAAAACTTTATTTATTAATTGTTTATCTTTTTAAATCCCTTTAGGATTTTATTTGATCAAATTGGGTTTTGATGTTTCCAATTGGAATCAAAAAGTTTCTTCTCACCCTAAATTTCAACAAAATTTTATTTTGTTTATTTATTTTTCACATTTCAAAATTTGTAAAATTTTGGGATGTGACAATCGTCGAACCACCAAAGAATAAACCGAGCGTTATGCTCGAGCCGTCGGAGCCGCGCCTCCCAACATTGGCTCCAACCAGAGGAGACCGTGAGAGAGGGCACCCGGGAACCTCGTGGCACCACTCACCTATGCCATGGAGTAGCTCGGAGGCGCCATGCCTTGCCGCCGCAGGCTAGGCCCCGCCCAACTCCCCCCGCCACCACGGACGGACAGAGAAAGGACTGGATCTTGACGCCACGGCTCAACATCAACACCGGGAGAAGCTTTATTCAGAGAAGCGTTGGTCACCGCCACCGCATCATGTTCACCGCAGACGAGAAACCCTAAAAAGCACTGAATCTTGCCACTAGAACTACCGCCGACGAGATCCCATCCACCACTTCTACCTACGGGCAAACCGCCCACTACCGGCACATGGCCACTACAACTTCCTAGCCTACCTACTCCGGCACCACTCCTCTGCCACCTCCAACCGGCGTCACCGGTGGAGGGAGCTCGGGGGCGGCCCGACTCCACCTGCTGGTCGCTCAAAATAAGAGAAGGGGCAACAGCTGAGGAGAGGAGTCGACATGGACGTGTGTGGCTGCTCTAGGCTCCTCGGTCATAAAATCATCTCTAAATTTTGTAGCCTCGGTGAGTGCATCAGAATCTACCTCGAATCAGGCTTTCTCTGCGCTATATTAATATAGCAACCAACCACACGATAAAAAAGTTCAAAGCCAAGAAAACATCGGGGCGACAACAACGACATTCCCAAGACAAAAGAAATGAAGATAACGACGAAGCAACTAAATGACGAGAACCCGAGACCGCTGCGCCCTCCGACTTTGTCCCACCATGCTCCAGGCAGTTCGCAGCTACCAAACAACATCTACGAGAGGGAAGCTGCCAACACGGCGCCGCTGTCCGAACCAGCACACTGGCCCTAGGGTTTCCCTTGGCACGCTGGGTAAAGTGGAAAGGGATACCCGCATCTCCCTCTAGGAAGGGAAGGCGCCACTCACGGGCGGCACCACGACGATGTCGAACTGGCCTACAAAGATCTCATCTGATCCCCTACCATAAAACCCCCGGCGCAATGGACCACTGCCACCAGACTTGCGCTCCATCACTATATGCCACCACGATCCCACAATCATCATCGTCGTTGCTTCGTGTTCCCTAGAGACCGGCATGCAAGACGGAGGCATCGGACATTGCCAGACGAGGGACGTGAGTCCAGCAAACACGCGGGAGGAAACGACCTCCACCACAATGAGGCGGTAGCCAACCATACAAAGCGGTCGTGACACACCAAGCCAAGGCAGGCCAGGCCAGGCCTAGAATGGGCCCATAAAGCCCCGTTCGCCCTGCTGCAGTGGGCGTGTCGCATCACCAGTGTCCCTAGTCCGAGCAGTAATACATGCCACCATCTCCACGAGGAAAGGCAGCTAGCCGACCTGTCAGCCCGCCTAGTCCCAAATGGGGCCCGAGGGGCCTAGATCTGGGCTGGGAGAGCCCTGCCGGTGCAAAGCACCGTTGCAGGCCTTCATTGTCGACGCCCCGCTGTCGAGAAGGAGCGCCGCCACTAGGAACCACCCGGCTCGACACCAAACCGCGAGCTCCCTAGGAGCACCGCCGCCGAGAAGGTAACCCTCCTTGGACAACTTTCGTTGGCTAGGGTTACAATGGTCGATCGATTTTACAGCCAAATTTGGACTACATAAGGGCGTGTAATTGTTTCTCCCGTTGCAAAGCATGGACACATTTACTAGTGCACATGATAACGAATAACAAACCTTAGAGCATATCCACTCGTTGGGCGAACCCAGGCCGAAATCCGGACCTTTTTTTGGCCGGACGGAACTTGATTTTGGCCTGGGTATGCTCAGTTTCCCACTCGCGTACCCAGGCCGAGTATCCAGGCGAACACAAAACGGCGACATATTTGAATATTTATCTTTCCCGCCGGCGAGTGCTCGGCCACAAGGTGTTCGACAGAAACATCCACAAATTCGGCGGCAAATTACTACAGAAACGCCCACAAATTCGGCGCAAAAAGACTCTCAGTCGTTGATGGGGATGGGCTCCTGCGGCGTGGCCGACGCGGCGTTGTCGTCCGTCTCGCCAGAGAAGGCCGCCGGGTTTGAGGAAGTGGAAGCAGAGCTCGGCGTGGGGGCGTTCGACGCAGGAGCGTTTGGCGTAGAGGAAGGGGAAGCCGTGATCACGCCTTGGAGGATGGCCTGACGTTGCGCCATGTACCAGGCCTTGACCCGCGAGTTCATCTTCAACGTGTCCTCGCCGCCCATCAAGAACTTGAGGTCCGTGTTGCACTTCTTGGAGGCGTAGTTGGCCTTCTTCTCGGCGAGGTTGGCTTTCTTCTCGGTGAGGTTGGCCTTGATGAGGGCCACCTTTTCCCCTTGTCGTCCGTCTCGCCGGAGAGGTGGAGTAGGGGAGGTTGATGTCCACGCCGAAGGCCGAAGGCCGAAGGAGGGCGCGGCGCCGTGCAGGGAAAGATGACGTTGGGGTTGAACCCGCCGTCGAACTCGGGCGACGAGGAGTACCTCTGCCGCGCAGTCGCCTGGCTCTCCTGAAAGCCTGCCGGAGAGATCGGCGAGAATCCGGCGGGCGAGCCGGCGTTCGCCTGGCTTCCCCAGTGTGGTGGGTACAGCGCCGCCATCAGTGCTGACCTCGTCGCCGTCGCCTGCTTTGCCTTCACGGTCGCCTGCTCTTCCGCCACCGCCTTCTCCTCCGCCGCCGCTTGCTGTTGCCGGAGCTTCGCCTTCTCCTTTCTGTCCTTCCGGTCGGCCGACGCGATCTGCCTGGCGTGCTCCTTCTTCTCCCAGTTGGCGGAGGACATGCCCTCCGGCTTCGTCGGCGGCGCTCTCGGCTTCCTCGCCTTCTTCTCCGCCGGACCCTGGCCAAGGATCGTTCTGGGTTGGACGACACTCTTGGGCGGCATGTTGGGCGAGGAGCTCGGCGGAGTGGCGGGAGGGGAATGGGAAAGGAAGGCGAGAGGGGAAAGAAAAGGGCGGGAGTTCGACGAAGTGGCGGGAGCTCAGCCTTCTCTCGCCGACAGAGCTGGCCCACGCCTGTTTTCGCTGTGTCCGGTGTTCCCAGGACGTACCCGGGATCCTGGGTATGACCGGACCAAAACATATCTTGGGTACGCGACTGGGCCGATTTTCGCGTCTGGACCAAAACATATCCCGTTAAATTTAAACCAATTTAGCGTTAATAAATAAGCAAAAAAATAAATACATCCAAGTGAAAGCCGTAGTGTCAAGGTTCACATTTGATACTGTGGAATTCACGCACGATCCCATGAAACTCGCATTGTTTTATATTTTGCATAATACAAAAACAAAATAACATGTTTTATATTTTGCATAATACGAAAACAAAACCAGGACTAACTACTTTGAATCACAACGCGATTGTAAGCAAAATTTAAATTATTCTTTTAATATCATAATATGAGAAAAGATTCACACCAAGATCATATGAACAATTTCATCAAAGATATGAAAACCCTTTAAACCTTCAGGCCACACGCCCGACCATAAAAGTTATCGAGATATAACCTATAGTGAATTTAAATTTTTTCCTCCATTTATTCTTTGCAAGGGATGTAACAAAATAGAAATCATCTGAACAATCACAAATAAAAGGAAGGTTGAGAGTGCAGATCTCTGAACTTCAAAACTTTGTGTGTCAACTATATGGCTTTTTTGGTGTTGTCCATGAGAGGATGGATATTAACTTCTTAACTTCTGCCGACTGGTGGTGTTCTATATATGAAGATACATGGCGGTGCAGGCTGGAAGGCTTTAGTTTGGAGTAGGTTGCTAGTTGCTCGAGTTCATCCTTGACCTGTCAGAAAGTAAATTATATCAATTATTGTGCAAGTCCTGCAGGAAAATGAGTTCAGAAGATTGCAGTTAATAGGATTTTGCTAGAAAATTATTGAGTGAAAGAATAAATATAGAGGTACGCAGTGGTCAGATGCGTGTATAGTTAAGGCGAGGGTGAATGTTTGGTGGATTTTTTTCACATAGTTATGGAAACCAAAAAATAGTGATATCAAAAGTAGCCAGCAGAATGAAACAACATTTATGTTAGATAGAACCTACCCATGATAGTATGATACAGCAGCGACAGAAATCAATGAGAATATAGACTGAATCCTCGAATAAGTTAAATTTCCTCCGTCACACGCTCAAGATTCAATGCACTAATCTTTGAAGTTAGCTCGTCCAATGCCGGATGTGCATCTTTAGAGTTCCAATCTGCAGAGGTCAGTCACTGTCTGCAAGTACGAAATAGAGCAAGTTTTGTTTATTTGTGAGAACTGAGAACTATTGCTATCTCCAAAATGATTTGTAAACTTTGTTATCTTAAATATAATATATATTAAAACAAAATAGGTAACAATAAAATATTATCGCAGGGTGAGCATAAGAACAGCCTATACAGTAAGTACGACTACATATATCTGTAAATAAAATATAAACATGACTGTCCCAAGTTATCTGGGAAAGGAGGATTATCAAACTTCTATAAATCACTACAACAAAGACTCAAGTTCACCTGATAAGAACATGTGAATAAATGACTGAACATCCTATGTAATAACAAAGGTTCAATACCGAACAAGCCATAGTGTGAACCATTGATGCACTGGCAGCAAAAAGCATGCTGGAGATGCAACCAACAGACATATCAATACCTGCTGTAAGAACTCGGAAAAGTTACGCATCAAATTATTAGAGAAAATCTAGAAGGGACAAGCAGAAACATGACCAAATGGATATCCATAACAAAGAAGCCGAAACACGGTCTGATGCTCACCATCAAATCAGGGATTGTCCATCCGTATTTTCTCGCCGTCCCCACCGAGATGCATTGCCACATATTGATGATATAAATAGTGAGACCCCAAACAATTTACTGTTGGAAGGCTTTATTTTCTATACACTGGTCAATTCAACTTGTGATTATAGAAATGAATCTGATAGGTTGCGACCTCCACCACACTACTTGTCGGATGCTAGGAAATGCAGTGCATAGAATAGAAGTAGAGGAAAACAAGTGCACATAGCCTGGAATAAAATGATACCTAGTATCGGATACATGCTACATGGGGAAGGAATATTTAGATGGCCCTGAAAAGGAACCACAGATTTTTTATATAGAGTAAATTCCGTTGTTTACCCCCTAGTTTATCATTTTTTACACTAATTACCCCATTTAGCATATTTTCATCTTAATTACCCCATTTAGTGTAAGTTTTGCCAATCTTTACCCCTCCTAGTGAATTTCACCAAAGAAAAGGCCTACGAACGCACCTCTTTGCTGACTGAGACTCGGATCCGTAGGAGGTGACCAGCATGAAAAATAGAATGCCCTCCACGCGCATATATTAGTTGTGCATGAACTAATACTTTCTCACGTGGATTTAGGTTCATTTTTCTTGTAGATTTTGTATCTCTCGCATATATTAGTTGTGCATGAACCGACCCAACGAATTTGTTCTAGTCTCACCACTCACCACACGCATAGTTCTTTCGGGATCCATGGATACATACACTCCACCTAGACGTGATCTATATGTACGGACGAATCTATTGCTGATTATAGGTATATATGTGTTCATGAATCTGTACGGCCCCTACAATTTGTCATGCTCATGCGCAAAATCTACAAGAGAAAAACCTGGGAGGCTGGGATGTGCCGGACCTGACAGCCTAGACTCACATACTGAAATACTATAAAAACTTCAAAAGGGGTAAAAGTGGACAAAACTTTCACTAAATGGGGTAACTTTGATGAAAAATTGTTAAATAGAGTAATTAGTGTCATAAAAGATAAACAAGAGGGTAAAAACTGGATTTACTCTTTTATATATTAGCATTACCATGTGAAAACTAATATAAGCTGGGAGTATTTGACATCCTCGAACAACAAAACATGCGTCACCTATGAATTGTAAAGCGTGACACCAACCAATAGATCCATGGACTACATCCAACATAATATGACTATATGAGTGCAAAAATATAGGAATGGTATGTAGAAAAAGAGCACAGTGCACAAAGACAATAAAAATATGTCTCTATTGGCACAATGCCATGACTACTATATATTCTAATCCAGTAGACTTGAAGGAATACAAAAAAATAATAAAATATCTAAGATGCAGTTGTGACTTTTCATATCAAACCCATTGTGAAATGAAGCCTAGTCCAATATAAAAAACAGATGAAAAGAATAATATATAAGTAACAAAAATAGTTTTATTTGATTAATTAGGAACATCTTGTGCTCCATTTACTTCTTATCCTCATTATGATAGAAATCGACAATTATAACTCTGCATAAGTTTACACATACTGAAACAGAACAGAGGAGCATACAAGTTTGAAGTTTCTAAAATGCAGTACTATGAATAAACGTCAACAACGGAGACCATAATTCTTACCGTCCGTTTTATTTCAGGACATGCCACTTGAAGTTGACTTACCTTTTTTGCATACGGAGTTAGCTGAGTATGAGACATTTCAGACAAGCATGCATTCACAAAACACCCCCCCCCCCCCCCCCCCCCCCCCCCCCCCCCACCCCCGATATTGTATCAGTAATGTACTCATTATGTCTAACATGATAAATATCATATATTGTAGAGCATGGATGTATCACAAAATAATTTAGCAACTCTGTTCTTGAATATAAATTTAAGCATTTCAGACAAATGGGACATGTATTTTTTTTCCAAAATGCATACAAATAGAAGTAGGCAAATCGACCATTTACTTCCATATTTCCACTAACACAATTCCTCCAACAAGTGTCTTAGCCTTGATCTAGCTGATGAGTATCCATTAGTGATCTGGCAATTTTAAAATATAGGGCACACGAGAAATATGAAGAATCTTGCTTTTTGTCCCAAAGTATGAATATAAAGAAAGAACATCTACGCTTTTAACATGATTATATCTTCACAATAAATTTATATGACAAATTATTATCTTTAGCTTTGAATATAGATTGCACAATCACACAAAACTGAAACAAAAGAAGCATAATGTTTCCAGATTCCATGTAGCAAATTCACCTTCTGTGCATCGAATACTCCACACATCATTTCTACTGTCTGACCAAATTAAACGAAACAAGGTGGAGACCAGCTAATTCACCCACAGGTGCAACCAAATCTGCCGTATAAATATCTAGACAAAAATCACTCAATTACGTGAGTATCACTATGAATTTATGAATAATCAAGCAGATGTGGAAAGTGTCCACCGGATCATTTTGGAACCTATATATTTTGAGAAAAACAAAATGGGGAAATATGTTAATGACATCTTTTATCGGAAAGCAATGCTAACCGTTTTATTACGACATTATATAAACATTCCTATGTACAATACGCATAGTAAGAATTCTCTCAATTGTGAGCACGCACCTCCATTAGGTGATATCCACACTTGTCTGAATCATATTGTCATTCAATATATTTTTGATAAACCATTTGCGAGGAATTATCCTGAAATCGTTTTCACACGGTATGGGCACGAGGTTTTCATACTAAACCATGTGTCTTCTGTGAATCAAATCACTCAAAAGGAGATTCCTGATTTCGTAGAGAAACTCGAGGGGATAAGTGGGCATGTGAATTCAATCTATCGTACTGGTGAGACTGAGCCTCAGAAATGAGACGGATATGAGCCTCAGGTGCAACCAAATTATAAGTTTCCTGTATAATTTGATAGATATGGAAACTTCTGGATAAAACTAACCCCAGTTGACAAAAACTAAAAGCACTAACCTTCCTAGCTCAGAGCACATGAGTATCATGTACTTCCGCTATGATATGTAGACTTTGATGTGCACAGCCGTGTGCTCCTCCATATCTTTGGAGGCCAGAATAAAATTCCAAATCGCTACAACAACGACCATTCTTCAAGTCACTAATAGATAAATCCATATATAGTACAACAAACGTTCTTTAAGTTGCACTTTTTAATCCAAACTGATGTCTTACTATATAGGTAGTGAGTGGAATCGGTGAACTACCTCAGCCATTATAAATTGATAAGAAACACAGATAAGTTTCAAGAGTATGACTTAAACAAAAGACCAATATGCTCAGAATGCAAGTATGTATGGTCACATAAGCTAAAAACCATCTTATGTGAGTGCAAGTATTGTACATTCCGCTGAGCTAAAAACCATCTAATGAAAGAATGCATATATTGAATTCCCTCACCTGAAATGTACTTCACTGGAAATAAATGTCCAGTGTATGCCGTTATAAACCGATGAGAAACCCAGACTGCATTTTTTACCAGGAACAAGTACAATGAAATGAAAAAGAGAAACCATGAGATGCATATAGCTACAAATACTACTGAAGCTCGATACGCATAGGAGGAAACACGGCAAAAATTTCTTACCGCGGCATAGACCCCGTACAGAAACCATGACCATCAAGAACTGCTGAAACCATGACCATCAACTGCAAGTTAGAAAAAACTAAACCAAATGAGGAAATTAACATGGAAACTTAAGTATTGATGGAAATAATCAATAGCACGATAATGAGTGTGTAATTCAATACCATCAAGAGAGACACAGAGATCTGTTCTTGCCTTTATAAAGGGGAATAATTCAAAAGAAAAACCATATCCTCCCAATAGGTGCAAACTCCCTGAAGAGATTAGGAGCCATATTTGGTAGGAGGGTGAGGTTTGCCTGCGAGTAAGAACAAAATGATGTCCAATTAAAAAAACAACTAGATCAGACTGTACAAAACCTCTGTGGTCATGGCATAGTTAAGCAATCAATTGAGCGGTCTCCATATTTTCAATGAATCCATACCTGTTGTCTACTCTAGTAGTACAAATTGGACTATGGGAATCATCACGTTGTGCAGCAAAACAACCAAGAATTAAATAACCTCTTCTAGTGTTTATTTCCTACATACCTAGTCCATAGGGTAGATAAAAACGTCCAGGTGAGACTGAGTTGGAAACATACTATACTAAATAAATTAAAGGACTGGAAAACATGAGTAGAAGTCATGAGGATGAGGCCTTGATACCTTGGCAGTGCAGGGGTGACTAACAAATGCTCCTCGTCGTCATCAATGTTCAGGGCCTGGGCGCTGCAACACGAGCTCGTCAATGGCGGCCAACGCCTGCTCCTCTCAACATCACGGCCTAGCCCCATCTCCATGCAATACCAAGAGGAGAAGACAATATTCAGACATATAGGAAGACAATATCTGACCTTAGATCCTACTCTCTCCGTTTAGAAATATAAGATGTTTTAGGTTTGTGAAGGAGATGTATCTAAACACATTTTAGTGTATAAGTTCAATTGAATCTAGACACTAAAAGGTGTCTAGATACATCTCATTCACAAACCTAAAACATCTTATATTTCCAAACGGAGGGAGTATATAGTACCCACAAAACAAAATATGCTTATTGACCATATAAAGCCATCTCCAACATTATTTCTAGGTGACCATATATTCAGATTTTTGGTGAGCATCGTACTACCCCCTAATTATGTTTATTAATTGCAGAGAGAATGTGATAGTAATAGCATACTGCTGCACTTTATACAATAGCCTCTTACAAACTCTTTCTCTATCTATCTATATGCATATAATTTACATGGAATAGCACTATAAGCAAATAATTTTCGGAGCCTATACAAACATATAACAACACAAATGTTTTAGATGCTTTACCTCTTGATAATACATGCAAGTATTACCACCCAGTAAATATCTCAGAATATTAACTATAAAAAACCAAGTAGCAAATAAACTACAAAGTTTCTAATTTACCAATAAAATATCTGTAAATGCAACTCATGAGTTATGACCTAAGCGCATACGAGTGCAACGCGACATACATGCACATAAGTTAGAAATGCTCTAGAATCATACCAGGCATTCCGACAGCTTTCCACAAGTCTTCTCTATGATTGGCAGGGGTAAATGTGGAAAATATTGAATCCCTAATATTTCGGTGTATTGATTTGACCCGAGGAGTATATATAGAAATACATGGGGTAGGGGAAGACTTGGAGTACAAGAAGTAGAGTCCTAGTCTATCTCTAGCCTATACACTTATACGTACTCTAACATCCCCCCTCAGTCGGAGCGGGAGTGAAGCGGACGCTTGTGACTGGATTTAAAGTCTTGTACTTCCATCGTCTTCACCTTCTTGTCATCATCACCTGTGTGGATATGATCATGGATGGCACCTAGGGGCGATGACTGCGTCCCCTTCTAGTGCCTCTCTTCCCTCTCGCATTCACAGCGGGAGTGGCGTGAACGCAAGTAACGATGCAAACGCTGTTGACTGGAGTTCTTGAGTTGTTGTAGACGTTGTTCTTAATGTCGATGTTGAGGTAGTTGATCGTGATGTAGCCGTGGTCAATGTAGGTGTGGTCGATGTCGTAGTCGCCCTAGTGGTGTGGCCGCCATTGCCGGAGGCGCAAAAAATTGCGCGGTTTTTTTGTTGTTGTTGACGAAGCTGCAGTTGTGGACGTTTTGCACCTTGTAGAGTTACCGTCGGGGCGTCTCTTGGACGCGGTCATAAGTGAGACCACCGGTTTTGCCAGGACCGAAAGAACCCACCAAGCACATAAGGTTTTGCCAGAACCATATGCGCGGTCGTAGGGGCGTCACAATTGTGATGCCGGTTTGTTGTTGCAGTCGTCAGGGTCGTGGACGCGACGATACCGTCGTTGTGCCTTACAGTTGTACTGTCAGAGGGCGTCGTAATTGCATGTCCATCATGTGGACTGGTATAGCGGCGGCGGCGATGTGTCGACGAAGATGTTGATGAAGACCACATAAATGTAGACCTTGGCGATGATGTGTCGGCGATGATGGAGTAGGCGTGTCGGCGATGATCGTCGCTTTAAGGCGTCCCTTATGGCGACGATGATGTCGAAGCCTTGATGTCGGAGAAGACTGCATAGTAGTGTCCCACACAGGCCTGGCGTGTGGATGATGTCGATGTCGCTTCTCCATGGATGTGCTCGACAAAGATCTTGGCTTGTAGCCTAGCGTTTTTCTTACAGCTTGACGTAGATGTTCGGGTCGATGTAGTTCGGCTCGATGTGGTGTAGATCTTAATGTCGGCGTAGTCGCGTCTCGAAACAGTGCAGATCTTGATGTCGGTGTAGTCCCGTCTCGGAGCAGTGGTGTAGTCGATGTACTTGGCTTGGTGTAGATCGTGTCCGATCGCGTATGCTGGAGTTGACGAAAACCCATGGACCCTCCCGGTGTCCTGGGCTACGAGTTGTCGTCGGATCCTTGCACGTAGAGTTGATGCAGGTTGTCAGGCCGTTCCGTGTTCCAAGCTGGCCCGGAAAAGATCCGAGCGAGCATGCACGTGTGAATGTGCTGCAGCTGAGATTGGAGTGGATCGAGCAGTGCAGCGTGCCCGATTGAATCGGAGCTGCATGCAGGGCTTGTCGCCCTCGTTTGCGCGTGCTCCTAGCCGGCTCGATCGGCCCGACCGTCTGTCATTGTTCCACCGGTATAAATTTTGCACCGTGTTTCACCGGAACAGAATCTAGGGATTTGTTTGGTGGCTAAATTGGATCTAAACTAGAATTGCTAAATTTGGATCTAATCTAATCTAATTTGGAGATTTCGAAATTGATCAATCTAATCTAAAATCTTTGATCGAGACCGTGTGCCGCGCCCCGAGGAGTAATCTCACTACAGGACACACGCGCTACGCCGAGGGCAAAAAGCCGTCGGCGTAGGCCAAAATGCCCTCGGCGTATGGTACGCCGACGGCTGCCCTCGGTGTAGCCTCCTCGGCAAAGGTCTTCCTCGGCGGAGCACGTAGCGATCGTCGGCATAGCTTGTTGACAGGTTGCAAAAACATTTTTTAAAAAAAAATAAATTTTTTTCCCTCAATTTTTGAATCTTTGAATTGTTTGACTCATTAATCTCCATTTTTAACACTAATTATTACAACTAATATTTAATTAAATTGCAGTCTTCATCAAACTTCCCCGCCGGTCACCCATCATAATACTACTCCAGCTCCAGCACACTTAACTTTCTCGTTCCTTCAGAATCTGTTTCCACAAAGTAATTCGTACATTGTTGTCAATACTATGATATCAATCCTATTAACTCTTATATCATCATGTCACATGTTTGTATTTTTTGAAATTACAAACAATTATTTAAGTAAACATTAATGAATAAGTAAAAATATTATTGAATTCAAATAAAAATATAATAATTTTACTTTTTGTATTTTTATATTTAATATGGAATAATTAATATCTTTAAATCCGTAAATTGGAATTCGACAAATAATATTTCTAAATTGATCAAAAAAATGAGAGGAATCCAAATATGATATCCATATCAACTAATCACAAAGCCTCCGTTTTTTTGATTAGCTATTTGGTGGTTGCTTCAGAAAATCCTCCTTTTTGCGCTCGGAAAATGAAAAATGTCTTTTGTGTGCGATGAAAAGGAAAACTTGCATTGGATCTTTGATAAAATAGCATATCTCTAACCTAAAAGATATTGGTCATTTGACCCGAAAGCCAAGAAACCTCGAATGAGATAGGTCATTTTGTGAAGGTTTTTTTGAGACATAATCAATATATCAATTTTGATATTTTTTCTTATAACTATGTCACATAATATGACACCACACGAAGGTTTTGCATTGTTTCGATCGTTTTTTGAATTTTTTATGCCTGTTTTAAACTATCGTTAAACTTTGTCAAACTACGGGCATGAAGATTCTTAGCTCGGGGCTGAGCCTCGCTAAACTTGCATTGGATCTTTGATAAAATAGCATATTGTGAACCTAAAAATGATTTTTTTTAAACATGAGCATCGGATCATGTACTTGTAGTTCATATCTGACCCACTTCCTACCGATTCGGCAGGAATTTGTTTTTTTACCAAAGGTGGACGGAAAGGTTTCGGATCCCCCTATTGGGACATTGTCCATATAAGGTGGTATAGTATTTTTTTTAAATGTGTTGGTAGTATTTTGAATTAGCCATTTGGTGGTTGCTTCGCAAAACCGTCCGTTTTTTATGCTCGGAAAATGGAAAATAGCTTTTTGGTGCGACAAAAAGGAAAGCTTCCTCCTGCAACATTGTTTGTCATCCTATGATGCATATGTATGCATAATATGGGCACATTATTACAAACTGTGTCTTGATTCTAGCCATAACATTGGTCATTTGACCCGAAAGCCAAAAAACCTCAAATGAGATAGGTCATTTTGTGAAGGTTTCTTTGAGATATAATCAATATACCAAGTTAGATATTTTTTCTTCTAACTATGTCACATAATATAACACCACGCGAAGGTTTCACATTGTTTTGATCATTTTTGAATTTTTTATGCCCGTTTTAAACTATATATAATGTTTTATGTTTTACTTAATTTTTATTTACAAATGTGTAATATTTGAGTGTAGATAGATAGGTCTTATTTTTATGCAAATTTTGATATATTATTTGTATTTTTCCGAATTAGAATGATTTAGTTATGATTTTTCAAAGTTTAATGAAATAAAATAGAAAATAGCTACACCGAGGGCAGCCGTCGGCGTAGCATAGGATATGTCGAGGGCAATTCTACGCCGAAGGCTGCTTGGCGGGCTGGCCTGGACGATGGCTACGCCGACGGCCCCGGCGTTTGGCCGTCGGCGTAGCTTCCCATTCCTGTAGTGTCTCCCCGGAGGCGGCGCATTGCTGAAGTGGTGGAAGAACCTAGGATCGGCGCCGTGAGGCTAATCGCTCTGATACCATGTGGAAAATATTGAATCCCTAATATTTCGGTGTATTGATTTGACCCTCACGGGGAGTATATATAGGCGTACACGGGGTAGACGAAGACTTGGAGTACAAGATGTAGAGTCCTAGTCTATCTCTAGCCTATACACTTATAGGTACTCTAACAGTAAGAAGATAATCAGGCAATCAGAAGATACTCACAAGTACACCTTAAATAAAACATATGATTTTCACGAACACCTTAAGAGCACAGATAAAAACAGATGTGTAAGGAGAGAGAGAGGAGGCGCGAAGGTGTTCTACCTCACGAAGTGCAACAGAGCAAGCTCGTAGGAGGCGCCTCCATGGTTGTGCAGAGGAGCCGACAACAAGGCGTAGGTGATGTGCGTCGCTGCAAGCTCCCCAGGGTGCCCTCCGCCACCGGATGGCCACGAGCTCCCCTGCGTACCTCTGCCGCTAGCCCGGCTGCGAGCCCCCCTGGTCCCTCCGCCGCCGGTTGGGCCATGCCCTAGGTCCCCTCCGCTGCTGGCCACAAATCCCCTCTGTTGGGCGCTCGACGATGATGAGCGTGGACAACAGGGGAGTGCGGGAGGAGCTGAGGCGGTGCAACCACTAGAGGAGGAGGCAAAGTGGAGGCTAACGGGCTGAGCTGCAGCCTGCAGGGGATTGGTGGCCGGCCACGAGAGGGAAGAGAGGTACTCCCTCAATCCCCTGCCACCAATCCAGTGACACATTATCTCACGAGTAGGCGAGAGGGACGAGAGCGAGGGAGTCATAGACTCGCGGGCGGCGACTGGAGCGATTATGTGGTCTAGGGTTTCTTGCCGCGAGCGTGATTTTTATATGGATGCGATTTTGCTCACTTCAATCTAGCCAAAAAAAACTTCGGGTCCGAGGTGTGAGGATAGAACCGAAAAAATTGATCGTTTCACATTAGCTTGACCCAACCCACCGGCTGAGCGGTCACCCAAGGTAGGCCGACCAAAGTGCGGGACCCAATAGCAGCAAGACGTACTACGAGGCGGGTAGATTAGGACCAGTCCATTAGGTAGATGCGGGTATGACTGAGCAGATCTACACCGTTGTTTCCGGATTAAACGGCCAAAAAAATCAGATTTTTGTGGGACGTCGTACTACCCTTAATTATGTTTCTTAATGCTTACTATTTCAAACCCATGATAACACAAGATAGAATTTTATCTGTTTAGTTAATTATTACATATGTAGCAATGACAGTGACCATCTCTCTTTGGAGAATATATATCTTCCAAGATTCATATTTCACTTTATCATCAAGGAAAAGAAGCAACTTCTCTTCTTAGCATGTAAATATTTTTTTATTCTATACCATCTGAAAACAGGCATAAACAAGGCAGCAAAAGGCATACAAGAAAGTTACAGGATGGATTTGCGCACACACACACGTCACATTTTTTCCTGCACCAACATGAGTACCATTTATTGAAATCAAGTTGCGTTAAGCTAACTCCCTAGTACACAAAGACATAAATTAAGAACATAAAGGTTCAAGAAAGTACCACAATACAGTACCATAATATTGTCAACTGCTGGAAAGGAATTTTGATATAGATCATTATCTTAATGATAGCTTAGTTTCTATCACTTGTTCAGGTAATACTTCAGAATCTCCAATCATCGGAGAACATGTGGAGTCCATACTTCTGGTCTCCCCGCTGCACTGACATAGCATTCTCCTTGAATATGTTGAACCTGCGCTTCTTCTCAGCATGGTCCCTCACAATCTTGTGATGGTTGCACCAGCGCTTATACAAGTCCCATATGGCTTCATCTGATTCCACCTCCTTCTCACTAACACTGAAACAAGTTTTCTTCTTCATCCTCGTAGAGACCTCATGAAGATGGCGAAGCACCTTGTCACGCCCAGCTATGTAGGAAGGCGAGTCTAGCAAAAAAAAATGCTTATGCAACTCGTTAAATGCAACAAATTGAAATTTTCTTTTTGTGGGGTGCACTGCAGCGCAATTATTTATGCTGCTCCTACTCGAACAAAAATAGACCAAAAAACAGAGTTTGATGGATTTCGCCAGAAATATAAACCTAAAAACTAGTTGGTATTATTATTATGTAAACAGTAAACAGTTTGGACTTTAATACTCCCTCCGTTTCAAAATATAAGATGGTTTAGATATGTGAAGAAAATGTATCTAGACTTCTTTTAGTGTGAAGATTTACGTCTAGATACATTTCCTTCACAAACATAAAACATCTTATATTTTGAAACGGAGGGAGTATAAGCGAAAGTTAAATGAAGAAACTGTGGGTCAGTTACAGCCCTGAATATTAGCAAAATGGATCTTCAGATGTGGAGATTTTCTTCAGGACCACAATCCCAAGTATTAAGATCCAAATACCACCAAAGTCCCTTAAGGCCTCGTTTGGCATGAGGGGTTTGAAGTGTTTTTCTGAGTTTAATACCAGTCCAATCTGGAAACACCGGAAAACTCGTGTGGGCCGTTTGTCAGACAGGTATTTGCTAGGCTTAGTCATGGCAATCCCCAGAAAACACTTCGATCCGAGTGGAACTCGCAAGACGCCTCCCTCCTCACATTTCTGAAATACTCAACGACAACGAGTTGCAGCTCGGGTGGCGTGAGCACGTTTCTGGAATACTCGACGAACTGCAGCTACGGCGGCGTGGTCTGCTCACAGCGACACCGACTACGAGGACGACGACGACGGCATGCAGCCAACCCATATCCTCTAACTCCTGCCGCCCATCCGCAGACGCCTCCTTCCCTACAGCACCCCTACAGGCGGCCAGCTCCTCCTACAGTCCTTGTCCTTTTGCAATCTGGCTTTTAGTTGCTAGCATTCTCTAATCATGTCTTGTTAGGTGATTGCGCAGTACAACAACACTAGTCCGTGATAAGAACTAGACTACTAGAACTGGCAAGCTTTCTATTAGCCGTGTTGGGCAGCTACTCCATGAGCACAAATACTCATGTCTGAGCAGTGCATTCCTTTAAAAATTAATTCTTCATTCAATAACCATAACCATCCTTTCCTGATATTGGCGATTGCTACAAATTTTTCAATTTAGATCTAAGACTATCCCTTTGTGCCAAACAGAAAAAACTGGACAAGGGATTGACAAGGAAGGGGTTTGGGATCGAAGGAAGGGATTGGGTGGAAGAAGTGTTCTCACCAAATCCCCGCAGGATTATACTCTAAAGCCTTCTTCGGTTGCTTGGGGTTTGAACAGGTTTGACATGGAATGAAGGGGATTAAATCCCATGTAAGTCGAAATCCCCACTAATCCCCTCCAATCCACTTTGGAAGTGGATTAACCAAACAAGGCCCTTGTTCGGTTCCTAAGGCCTCGTTTGGCAGAGATGTTTTGACACGGATAATAGGGTATTATCCCGGCCCATCCTAAAAACACTAAAAAACTCGACGTAGAAGTGTATCTGCGCCACGCCTCCCCTCTCGCGTTTTTTATGGCTGCACGAGGAATCCTTCATACTCTCCAACTTGTCCTGTCCGGATAGGAAGAAAACCAACTGCACCTTGCCATCTCCCTCGGCTTAGGCCCCGGTAAGGCAACATGAGACACCTTTCTGTAACACTCAGCAACCGGATTTGGGGATTTTGGTGGGTAAATTGATGTTCAGAAGGGTTAGAAATCGGATTCGATGATCCTCGGTTGGCCAGGAGCGGAAGAACAAGAAACTACAGCTAATTTACAATAGATAATGATTGTCTTTTCTTACTTTTCTCTCAGGGCATAGCCAGCTTATAACATGTCCGAGTTACAACAAATAATAATTGGACTGTAATTACTTGTTACAGTGGTGGGGTAAATATGACCAGTAATTTATAGCTGTTGTTAAGCGTCGTTGATCTCATCCTTCGTCCTGGACCGTTGGATAGCTGACAGAGTTAGTGTCGGGGACTGACAATGTTGCCGTCTTGAAACAGTCATTGCCCTCAAGGCTGAAAAGAAGGAAACTGAGATGCAATAAAACTAAGATCTTCCCATATGGAACCTTCTGGATCCAAGCTTTCCCAATGTATAAGGAGTTGCTTGACCGGAGACTTCTTCCGCTGAACAATGTGTCCGTTCAGTAGAGCAAATGGTGCTGTCTTGATCTTGCCATCTTCAGTTACCATTGGAACATGAGGTAAAGGAATGGCGTTCATACCCACATGCTTCTTCAGTTGACTGATATGGAACACAGGATGGATGGTGGTCGAGTCTAGTAAGTGAAATTTGTATGCTACCTCCCCAAGACACTCCAAAATCTTGAAGGGTCCATAGTATTTTGAACGCAATTTGAGTGATCCTTGCAACCCAAAGGCGTTCTAACGATATGGTTGGATGCTAATGTAGACCATGTCTCGTTCACGGCGCTTCTGATCTGCATACGCCTTCATGCGATTCTGAGTTGCTAGGAGATTGGTTCTGAGATGTTCGAGTATGTTCTCATGCTCTGCTAGGGACTCCTTGGCTGCCAGGCAGGTTTCAGCAGTGATATCAAACTCGCCAATCATAGGTGGTGGATAGTGATATAGAGCCTCAAATGGTGTCATCTTAAGAGAGCAATGGTAGGATGTATTATACCACCATTCTGTTGTAGCCAGCCACTTGGACCATTTGCACAAATAAGCTTCGAGACACTGATTAACCCTTTCAGTCCGCCCATCTATTTGAGGATGGTATGTTGTGCTAAATTTGAGTGTCACTTTCAAAGCCTTGAAGATTTGCTGATACAGCTGACTGGTGAAGATTCTATCACGGTCAGATACTATCTCTTTTGGAGGTCCATGTAATCGGATGATATTATCCATGAGTAGTGTAACAATTTGCTCCACAGAGTAGGGATGTGCTATGGCAATAAAATGTGCATACTTAGTTAGCCTATCCACCACTACCAAAATCACCTCTTTGCCATTTGATTTGGGCAAGGCTTCAATGAAATCCAAACTGATGGACAAATTTCCGAACCATGCTTTTTAGATGTGGCCAGCAAAAGATCCTTGTAATTCTCTGATATGTGGCCTTGGCTCCTGAATAGCCTCCTAGGGCAGACTGATGAAAGTTCTCAAGTAGAGTTAGTCTCATATTTGCGGCAGCCCCCACATATATTTTTGCACCATGCTTGATGATGCCATCCATCACAGAATATTGTGGTGGGTCTGATACATCTTTGGCTATCTTGTTCAGCAGTTTACCACTACCTGGATCTTGCACATAACTGAGTTCAATGTCTTCCATCCACTCAGGAACAGACACAGTAAGAGCATGACATTTGGCATCCTTTCTAGACAGTGCATCAACTGCAATGTTCTCCTTGCCCTTTTTTTTATACTCAATTGTGTAATAGAATTCCAAAAGCTTCAGAAGGATTTTATGTTGTATGCCCTCAGTTAATTTCTGAGTTGTCATAAATCTAAGGCTTTGCTGAGGGGATTGTCCAATAGGTAATGCCTCCATTTCTTGAGAGCTTCCAGGATAGCCAAAGCTTCTTTCTCATAAACTGATTAAGCAGCAGCTTCGGGACCCAGAGATTTACTAAGGTAAGCAATGGGCCTTCCAGCTTGCATGAGGACAGCTCCTATACCAGATCCACAAGCATCAGCTTCCAAGATAAATGGTTTAGTAAAATCTGGCAAAGCTAAGACAGGGCATGTGGTCAGTATTTCTTTGAGCTTGTTGAAAGCAACAATGTGTTCTGGAGTCCAATGAAATGAATTCTTCTTGAGTAGATCATGTAATAACCAGTGATGCCCAGAAATCCCCTTAGCTTGGACACAGTCTAGGGAAGTGGCCAGTTTGTAATAGCGTGGCCAGTTTGTAATAGCATCAATGTTTTGTGGTTTGGTGGCTACCCATGTCCCTGAGATGACATGTCCCAAGTATTCAACCTAAGGAGTTGCGAATGAACATTTGGACAGCTTGACAAATAGGGAGTGTTGCTGCAATATCTACAAAACTGTCCTTAGATGTTCCAGATGCTCACCCTTGTTTTGCTATATATCAATATGTCATCAAAGAACACTAAGATGAATTTTCTTAGGTGAGGTTTGAATATGGTGTTCATGAGGTTCTGAAAGGTTGATGGAGCATTTGTGAGCCCAAATGGCATCACTATATACTCATAGTGACCCATGTGAGTTTTAAAGGCTATCTTAGGAATATCTGCAGCATTCATTCTGATCTGATGGTATCCAGATCTTAGGTCCAGTTTACTGAAGATTGTTGCTCCATATAATTCATCCAAGAGGTCCTCAATTACAGGCATGTGAAATTTGTTCTTGATTGTAATGGAATTCAGGAGTCTGTAATCCACAGAGTATCCAGCTCCCATCTCTCTTCCTAACCATGACAGCAGGAGATGAATATGGACTGAGACTAGCCCTTATATCAGCATTCTTTAGCATTTTGAGGATGATGTCTTCCATTGCTTGTTTCTGCATATGAGGCACTCTATAAGGTCTCAAGTTTGGTGGTTGAGCTCCTTCCACCAATGGTATGGAGTGGTCACAATCTCTTTGTGGAGGAAGACAGGTAGGTTCATCTATCACAGGTTGAAATTCCTTCAAAAGTGTCTCAATTTCAGGAGGTATTGGTTCAGTAGATGATTTCCCTTCTTCCTCTAAGTTGTGTATCTAAATGATGTATCCCAGGACAGATTTAGCGAGCAGCTTTCTCATCTCCTGTGGCTCTAGCACACATTGGCTTGGTGGGGTACTGTGGTCAGACAGCTGGATCAATTGCCCTTTATAGCAGATTGTCAGCAGTCTGAGTGGCAAGTCTAGAGTTAGAGGGCTGAAATTGTACATCCAATCAATTCCCAAAATGACATCATATGTCTGAAGAGGCAGAACATGGAAGGTGGAATTGAAGTGGTTGCCTTGTACACTGTAGTTTAGGTGATGTACTGTGGGTTCTGATAACAAATGGCCTCCTCCAGCAATGGCTATCTTTTTTGTAACGGCATGTTGTAAGTGACAGTTGCTCTTTAAGGAAAATTTGCAATCCATAAATGTATGTGAACTCCAACTGGCAACCAATGCTACAGCCTGTTGTCCTTCAATCGTCAACAGTAAATTAAAGGTGGCAATACTAGTAGTACCCTCCACTGCATGTGCTGACAGATGCATCAACTCTTCTTTTACTGTATGCTGATATGGAGTGTTAGGAGCTGTATATGAAAAGTCTGGTCACCATTTGGTGAAGGGGTAGTTTCAGGTATGTCTTCACTTTCATCATCAATTTTTTGCATAATATGTAGAGTTCTGCCTTACCTACATCTATGTTCCTATTCCAAGGTTCTTTGCAGTACCAGCATTGTCTGGCAGGTCTTTCTTGAGTATTTGCAACTCCAATAGGTCTATCCTAATGTGTAGGCTGGATAGGTTTAGGAGGAAATTTGAACTGGAAATTTGGTTTTGGTCTTGTATTAAAACTCTGGTAATAAGATTTCTTAGCTACAGCAGACTTTTCATACACCTTAGCATACCAATATGCTTCCAACATGCCTCTTGGTCTTTGGCCACTGACATCATGTTTGATGTCTGCTCTCAGTCCTCCTATAAAGCGGCTAATCAGAAATGCTTCTTGTAAATATGGATGATCCCTCTTGACCAATTGCACACATTCCTCAAATTTATCAATATAATTCTAGACACTAGAAGTTTGTTGAATATTTTTCAACATTTCCACTGCCTCATTTCCATTGCCATGAGTGAATCAATCTGCTATCATTTGACAAAACTGTTGCTAGTTGATCATTTGCCAAGGGATGCATATATTCTTTAACCAGACATTGGCTCTTCCATAGAAATGACTTGTAGCAATGTTCACCTATTGCTCAAAGGGTGTTCCTGACATATCAAAAAAATTCTCACACCGTTGGAGCCATCCAATTGGGTCATCTCCTGCAAATAAGGGTATTTCCAGCCTAGGACCTTTCAATACATCATCTGCATAATAAGAGATACCACCCATATGTTGAACTCAATCATTCCTATCCCACTCAGTTTGTTGTATCCTGTGTGGATGGGCTTGTTGCTGAGCAGAGGAAGTGGTAAATACTGACCAGTAACAGGATTATAGTGTGGTGGAATATATGAGTTTTGTGGGCTGTGATGGTTGGTTGGCCAGATGCCAGGAAGAGGTGGGATAGGTTGGGGCTCATATGTTTGAGGTGGAGGTTTGTAGGTGGAATTTTGAAATGACAAGGGACATGCAGTCCATTTGGGTGAGTCTGAGATTCTATAGTCACTGGAATTTGCTGACAAACAATAGAACATCAAACACTCTGTAGTGACCATACTAGTACCCAAGGTAACAGGACCTGGGTGGTAAATTCCACTAACTGCACCAGAAATCTGTCCTACAACTGAATTTGCCGATGATCCTTGCGGTCCTGGCATTCCAGAAGGAAGCGGGTTGGTCTGTTTGGCTGGTGTATGGAGTTGGGATATACCTTCGAGATCTCGGTGTTCGGTGATTGTGGACGCTGCACGTGTTGAATTGCATCAATTTGTCAGATCAACTGCGGTTATCATCTGCTCCTTGATCTCTATGATCCCAGTCGATGTATGCTTCAGTTCAGACAATTCGCTACGCATCTCAGTCATCTCGGCTTCAAGCCTCTCCACCGCCGCCTGACCGTCGAAAGCTCATGCCGCCGCCATCTGTGCTCATGTCAGAGCCATCACTATCGTTTCTAGCGCCACCTCGCGATCCCGCCATCAGGAAGCACACGGATCAAGATCGTCACCGGAATTTTACCACCAGAGAGTTGATCTCTAGCAACCATGACAAAGGCCTCGATCTATGCCCAAATGATGCCGCCGCCGTCGACCCGTCAAGATGGACGTCGCCGCCGCCGACCCCCGTCGTCGCAAACAGGGTGTGGAGGGTGGGATTTTACGAGAGCCCAACCACCCTCTCTTCCCTATTCAATTCGCCTCCGCAGATCTAGAGTTCGTGTGTCCCCCAGATCGCTACGTTTTGAGAAAAAAAATTGGCCAAGGATCGTGGAGCTTAACACTCCG
Organism: Avena atlantica; assembly: GCA_910589765.1. NCBI lineage: Eukaryota > Viridiplantae > Streptophyta > Magnoliopsida > Poales > Poaceae > Avena > Avena atlantica. Next base: position 116,704,084 of record OU342735.1, read on the forward strand.
CAACCGGATTTGGGGATTTTGGTGGGTAAATTGATGTCGTGAAGGGTTAGAAATCGGATTCGATAATCCTTGGTTGTCCGGGAGAAGAAGAACAAGACACTACGGCTAATTTAAAATAGATAATGATTGTCTTTTCTTACTTCTCTCTGACGGCATAGCCGGCTTATAACATGTCCGAGTTACAACAGATAACGATTGGACGGTAACTACTTCTCACACTAGTGGGGTAAATATGACCGGTAATTAATAGCTGTTGTTAAGCGTCGTTGATCTCATCCTTCGTCCTAGACCGTTGGATAGCTGTCGGAGTTAGTGTCAGGGACATACACTTCCTCCACCACGGGAGACCAGCGGCTAGGACACCGCCACCGTCAAAAACTAAGGCGACGAGGGCGAGCTGCGGCTGCGCGCAAATGCCAGCGGCATGGATGCGGTGGGCATCGAAGCCTATCACACATCTGGCAATGCTCGACATGGTGGTGGCAATGAACGAGGAACTGAAGGCCTGTGTGGGCGCTGACCTCGATTGCTTCGTCGAGGGCCGCGTACCAAGCTACTAGCTCATCCAAGTAGGGATGGCAATGGGTACCCATCAACCATTTACCTGGCGGGTGAAAACCCTACTACCGTACGGGTTTGGGACAGGAAAATACCCATGGGTATATGAATGAGTAAATTCTAAACCCATCGGGTGTGACGGGTACGGGTACGGGATCATACAACCCACACCCGTGTACCCATATACATATTTCACAAGTGGACCTCCGATATAAAATTCTAACTTAAATAATCTATTTTATCCCAATAATCTCACTAGACCAAAACAACACACAAATTTCACACCTAGTATTTTCATTTACCGGGGTATATTAATGATTGTTGATCACACACATCTTTTTTTCCATTCACCGGGGCATATTGTTAAATGTTGTTTTCTACAAAGAAATTGTTCATGTTGATGTGTCGTACATGCGGGTATTTTAACCCACGGGTACCCACTAACCCTGTCGGGTGACGGGTATGAGAAAAACTTGCACCCATTGACGGGTATGGATGCGGGTAATGGGCAGACTCAGGGAGAACGGGTACGGGTATTGGGTGGCTCCACCCGCACCCATACCCTGCGGGTGCCATCCCTACATCCAAGCACTCGCGGCGGCACGCATGTACAAGAAGTTGATCGATTCTTCTCTATCTGAAGTTGTAGCTCGTGTCCATCAATTGATAGTAGCTTACGGCAGGTGCTTCTTTGACTTGATCGCTAGCACACAGGCAAACATCTGATTTTTATCGCTTTAATCAAATCTCAGTGTGCCAAACACCTAAACTTGATGATGGAGAGGTGGATTGGGCTTTAGAAGGAGATTGGGTGAAGAAGGTGGTTTCACCAAATCCGCGTGGGATAATACTCGATAAACCACTACAAATCTCTTCTGCCAAACAAGGCCTAAGGGATTGGGCGGGATTGACATGTATTGAGGTGGTTTAGATCCCATCTAAGTCAAAATTCCCCCTAATCCTCTCCAATCCACCAATGAGGCCCCTAATCCTCTCCAATCCACCAATGAGGCCACGTTCGGTACATGAGTTTTAGCTGGGCAGTGTATTTTTCCAGGCCTAGACGTACAATACACTCAAAAACTCTGCTAAACTGTTTGGCAGTCCAGGATTGGAAAGACTGAGCCCCATCAACCCCCTGAAAACTCTTTGGGTCGAAGCGAATCAGAGACGCGAGTACCTCCTCGCGTTTTGGCTGCTCAACATGTTGCGGTCGCTTCCACTAAAAAAATATGCTGCTGTCGCCCTATCCCCGATCTGCCGGCTCCTCCGTTGCCTCTAGCCCCGCCAGCTATCCTCGATCTGCTTAATCTAAGCTTGTGTGTCTAATACCAAACCGTGATAGGGCAGAGGATTAGGGCGAGGAACAAGAGTATTTTGTGGAATGAAGTGTTTTCACCCAATCCCCGTTAGATAATACTTGGCAAGACACCTGAAACCTCTCCTGTCGAATGAGGCCTGAAGAGGATTACGCGAACAAGACATAATCCCAGATAAATCCCCTCTGCCAAACGAGGCCTAAGGTGTTAGAAAAAAAAAAGGTATTACCTGCAGTAGAATTGCCGGCATGGACAGAGAGACCGTTCAGGGAGGCATCGCTGGATAGGGCTCGGCGGGGAAGACACGCGGTGATGCGGCTGCCGCTGCCAGCAAGATCTACAGCAGCGTGGGGGGCGCGGGATGTGGCAGCGGCACGGGCCGCCCGCGTGAGAATGGACACAATGGGAACCATAGCAACAGCAGAAGCTCGAAGGGGGCGGATCTGGAGTCGGGAGTGGTAGTCGACGGGCTGGCACGATTTAGGGTTGGTGGTGGTGGCGAGAACATCTCTTGCCACGGCTTTGAGTGCTACTCCAGGCGTCGTTGGATAAGAAACGGACGACCTGGAGTCTCTTTGCCAGCCGATACGCAAGAACAGCCCTGAAGTTACTAGAAATCAACCTTTGCGCTCTAGTTACAGTCGAAGAAAGTCCACATACCCCCTAACTATATAGTGTTTTGGTCGCTAGCCCTCCTCAGCTCAATACCGGCATACGTAATGCTCTGGACTAACTACAATCAGACAACTAATCCCCTGAGCTGTTTTTCAGGGCTATTTTGGTGACGTGGCCAGCGACGGCAGGGGGTGCGGTTGCCACGCAGGCATAGTATGGTCGCCTCGGTGCATATGACCCCCCCTATGCCCGGACTAGGTGCGGTCAAATCGAACCGCCTCCCCTTCTCCGCTCTCTCCGCCCCTCTTCTCCCTGTTCCTGGACGGCGGCGAGCGACGCAGCTGGGACGATCGGCAGTATGAGGTGACGATTCGACGACAGAAAATCAATCGCAGAAGGTAAGCGCATGTTCCAGCCCTAAAAAGTTGTTGTTTTCTATACTAGCAAAGTGGTCGAGGTGGGGTTTGGTTTGGGTTTTGGGCGTGCATGATGGGTTGCTTTGGGGATGGTTTTGCTCGATTAGGGCTCCGTATGATGTTTGCTTGGGATAATGTCAAGCTATGTTCTAGTGTTTCAGCTACGAAATTTGCTAGGATTTGATTTTGGTATAATTAGCAGATCATGCTGTCGGAAAAAGGCCCAGTTTTTGAATTCACCTCGTTGTTTTCTGTTAATTTTCGTAGAAGATGGATCCTCTAGACTATTTGACTGTGCATTTCCATTTCACGGGAAGTTTGAATGGATTGATAGACACTGGGTTTGGAAAGGGGGAGAACAGGCTACAGTACAATGTTGCAGTCCAAGTTGTTAGTAGAAGAAGCATTTATGAGACCATGTTTCAATTTATGATAAGGCAATGGAGAAGACAGATCTGTGTTGGAGAATTCTGGTTGGTCCTTGTGATACTGGCATTTGTAATCTGACTGACAAGAGATCTGTTTGGTTCATGGCAAAGCATGTCACTGATGCAAGAGTGGTTGATGTGTATGCCAAGATCCCTGTGGACTATGATTTTGTTGATAGTGCAGAGGATGATTTCTTTGTGGGGCAAAAGGAAAATGCTCCAGAACATCATGATCATTACAGAGAAGACATTCCATAGCAAAATAAAGAGAACATTGAAGCAAATGTCGCAGTGCGTGATCAAAACAGGGGTGCACCTGCAGTGAAGTTGCAACCTTTGAGGCCATCTAAGCAGGACAAAGGAAAAGTTCCTCAAATTCCAAATGATGAGCAAGTTTATGTGAGTGATTGCAGTTCTGATAGTGATTATGTTTGTGCACATGAAGCTGATGATAGCCACAGTTCTGCAGATGAGGAGGAGGCCAATAATTTCAAAGAACAAGTAGTAGAACTGAGGAAGCAAGTGAAGAAAAATATATTGGGTGAAGAAATGATTAAACCATGCAATGTACCTAACAACTTCATTGGAGAAGAAGCAGATGTGAGGAAGAGGAAGAATGCATTAACCATGATGATGAATTATCATATGATGAAGACAGTGATGGTGAACTACAAACAAGGAAGTCCAAGTACAGGGTTTATGATGAGAAGGCTGAAGTGCAACATTTTTTTCTAGGACAAGCTTTCACTGACGGTAGACAATTCAAACAAGCTCTCATCAACTATGGACTAAAGAATTTTCATCACCTTTTATTTCCAAAGGATGAGCTAAAGAGAGTTAGTGCCAAGTGCAGTGTTGTAGGATGCAACTGGAGCATTTATGGCTCCATCACCTCCAAGTCACCTTGGCTGCTTGTGTCAACATTCAATAATGTGCACACTTGTGTAGCAAGGAGGGACAATAAGTTGGTGACAAGTATTGTAATTGCAGAGAGGTGCTTTAGGTAGATTAGGGATAATCCATGTGGAGGATAGATAAGATGATAGAGACTGTGCTTGAGGACATGTGTGCTGATGTTAGTGAGTCTAAATGTAAAAGGGAAAAGAAAATAGTGATGGAGAGGATTATTGATAGCACAAATGGTGAGTATTCCAGAGTATTTGACTATCATCTAGAGCTTGTTAGAAGTAATCCCGGTAGCACTCTAGTTGTCACTTTAAATCCAGAGATTATTGATAAGCCTGTATTTGAAAGAATGTATGTTTGCCTAGATGGATGCAAGAAAGGATTCCTTGCTGGATGTAGGAGGATAGTTGGCTTGGATGGATGTTTTCTCAAAGGGGCAATGGCTGGGATGTTACTATGTGCTATTGGTAGAGATCCAAATAACCAAATGTACCCTATTGCATGGGCATGTGTTGAACAGGAGTGCTATGATAACTAGTAATGGTTCCTTTCACTTCTGTACAAGGATATTCAGATAAACAACCATGGCGAAGGCTGCGTGATCATCTCTGATCAGCAAAAGGGCCTCATCAAGTCAGTTAATGAAATTATCCCTCAGGATGAACATAGGATGTGTGCAAGACACATATATGCAAATTGGAGGAAGCAACATAGGGACAAGCTATAGCAAAAAATATTTTGGGCATGTGCTAAATCAACAGATGTTATCCAATTCAATTACAACAGGGCCAAGCTTGCAAGCAAAAATGAACAAGGTGCTTAGGATATGAGGAAGACAAGTCCTATACATTGGTGTAGAGCTTATTTCAAGCTTGGAAACTGTTATGATTCAGTTGAGAATAATCTGTGTGAATATTTCAACAATGCCATCATGAGAGCTAGGTTTTATCCAATTATAACTCAGATGGAAATTATTAGGAAAAAAGGTAACTGCAAGAATGTAGGGTTCGCAGCATAGAAAACAAAAAAATTCCTACGATGCGAACAACTATGTACCAAGATCTATCTACTAGATACAAGCAACGAGCGGATATACATCCATAAAGAACATACCCTTGAAGACCGACAAAGCTTAATGAGTCCAAACTCGTGGTTGATGTAGACAATCTCTTGTCGATCTCAAGATCGAGAGGAAGTCCTAGAGCCGCAAAACAGCAGCGCATCCGTGCTCGCACACACGTACGAGGCATCGAGCAACCTTCGCCTCCTCGCTCCAGCGATGCAGCGGAAGCACAACTCTTTCTTGTCGAATAGCCATCGGGAACATGTATCTCGCTAATCCGAGACCATGAGGGATAAATTCTAGAGGGGAGAGAGATCCTTCACGAGGAGGTGTGCTTTGAGAGGATGAGAGGGGGGCCTTTTATAGGGGAGAGGGGGGCACCCAAGGGGCATGGCGCCCAACCATAGGGGCTGGCCCCACCTCTTCCACATTCATGTGGGTGGACACTCCACTCACTCAAATGCCTTTCAATTCCCTCCACTCAAAAACCCACTCAAATTCCCATTAAATTTCCACCAAATTTAATGCAAACTCTCATTAAATAAAACTTCTTTTATTTATTTAGAATTTTTTCAATTACTTTAATGACAAACATTCTCATATAACCCCTTGCTAGTATTTCATTTCACATGCAAAAACACTTTCTGCAATTTCATCCGAAAACCCGTTTCGGTATCTAGTGAAATAAATTCTTGCGCTTGTTATTCTTTACGGCATGAAAATTTTGCTCCAAATGGATGTCGGTGTCTCTTAAGTGTGCCACCCTATAGTTCGTGAATAATGTGGACATGATCGAGACCCCTCTTGAATCAATAATCAGAAGTGGGATCTGGAGACCCATACTAAATCTCACACATTCAGCGATGACTTTCTTGTGATCGCGAGAACCTTTTACGCTAGTATCTTAATCCTTTTGTTTCACGATATATTACATGTCCGAGATTCGATCATCGGTGTCTCCATACCTAGTTTGATCTTGTTATTGACATGCACTCTTTTCTCGTTCCCGTGATATAACATTCTAGTGATCAAATCACTTTTTGCAAGCTAATCAATGTGATATCATCGAGAGGGCCCAGAGCATATCTATCCGTCATCGAGATGAACAAATTCCATTCTCGGTCCATGAGCCTCAACATAACACTTTAGTAGTTTTGAACCCATATTTATAATCACCCAGTTACGGTGTGACGTTTGATGTTATCAAGAAACTCTTCCGGTGTTAGTGATTGGCATGATCTCATGGTCTAAGGATTAGAATCACTTCGTAAGTTGTTATAGCAATATAAACTCAATGACTTTGATCGTAATGCTATACTTCGGATGAATGTTCATTACACCATTACACTAATGTTGTGACCTCGTTATTAACAACATCCAATGTCCATGATCAGGAAACTTTGATCATCTTGTTAATCAACGAGCTAGTTTATAAGAGAGGCATAACTAGGAATTTCCTTTTTGTTTATTAGACACACATGTATTAACGTTTCTGTATTAATACAATTATAGCATGTAAAATAAACATTTATCATAAACAAATAATATGATAATAACCACTTTATTATTGCCTCTCGGGCATATTCCCTTCAGTCTCCCACTTGCACTAGAGACAATAATCTAGTTTGAAAACTTTGCGTATTGAACACCTATGGCTTTCTAGTGTTCCATATACGCAATTTCAAGTGGTTAACATAATCTATGGATCTGATGCTTCAGGTCCGTGTGCATTTACATGTCTTTGCGTCTTCACGCATCACTCATTCTCCAATGAGATGGCATTGTATAAATTTGGTCTTTCGGTGAGACCTTTAGTTCCTTGGGGTTAAGTCATGTCGATACTATTGTCATACAATATATCTTTAGTGTTAGACCGTTGCGAACTACACCTTAGTTTGATAACAAACTACTTGACACAAATGCCCTTCTTTGCTGCTACTATAGCAATCATATACTTAGCATTTTGTTGTAGTATTTGTCACAATGTCTTAACTTTGGAATTCATCCAAATCCATCATGGAATCTCCTTTCCATTACATTGTTCCACCCATAGTTTAAATTGAGATAAACTTAATTTTGTATCTTTTGACAAAACTAGTATCAATGTAACGCTTTACAATGAACTATTTGTAATTGTTTGTCACCTCTAAACAAATATATTATTAGTTCTTCCAAAATATCATAAGAATATCCTTACTATCGTCCAATGATCATTTTATGATTCATTCTGATATATGCTCATAACACTTAGATCATAGGACATATCTGGATGTGTACATATCATGGTATGATTGATCAAAACATTCTCGTGATTTCACTTATCAAGTGTCAAAGCACTTGAATCTTGTTTCACTTATCAAGTGTCGATACACTTGAATCTTGATTCAATTCCTTTCCATGCGACAAGAACTGTTTCTTGTCTTTTCTATACTGAACTCCTTCAATGTCTCATATATGCACATTTGGCACAACCATATTATCGTCACAGTCTATCCACTATAGACATTCAAGCTAAATATTCGGGTTTTGCCTAAGTCTTTCATTAAAATGAAATTCTTAACCTTTGTCAATAAAATATACATCATTTCTAATCAACAAGATGTCCTCCACATAATGTATTAGAAATATGTCTTAGTGCTCCCACTTAATTTCTTGCAAATGCAAGCATCTTCATCGTCTCCTGATGAAAACTCCTTTTCATCACGGTGAAGATTCCAACTCCGTGATGCTTACTTCAACCATTGAAGTTTGCATGCCCTTTTAGCATCCTTTGAATTTAACAAAACCCTTTGGACCATGTCTTGTACATGTCCTAGGTAACCATTCTATTAGAAGAATTTTGTTTTGTTTATTCATCTACCATATACCAAATTATATGTAGTGGTTGCTACTTTAATCCGTCCAGACTAAATATCGCTATGAAAGATAAAATCTTGTCATAGTCAACTCCTTAAACATTGTCGTAAAATACTTTACGACATGTCGACTATTTCATAGATGTGAAACATCCATGTCTGTTTCTTTATAGATCCAAATATGACCGATAGGTTTTTACACCTTTCCGGAGGGTTTTCCAAGTTCAAAACTTGATTTCTCGTGTATGGAACTATCACGGATTTTATGGCTTCAAGCCATTTGACGGAGTCAGGTCCCGTCATCGCTTCTTTGCATGTAGTCGATTCACTTTGTAAGTTGTTATAGCAATATAAACTCAATGACTTTGATTGTAATGCTATACTTCGGATGAATGTTCATCACACCATTACACTAATGTTGTGACCTCGTTATTAACAACATCCAATGTCCATGATCAGGAAACTTTGATCATCTTGTTAATCAACGAGCTAGTTTATAAGAGAGGCATAACTAGGAACTTCCTTTTTGTTTATTAAACACACATGTATTAACGTTTCCGTATTAATATAATTATAGCATGTAAAATAAACATTTATCATAAACAAGGAATACGATAATAACCACTTTATTATTGCCTCTCGGGCATATTCCCTTCAAAGAATTATAGAAAACAAATCAAAGTCAGCCACTTGGCCTGGCACTATCTGTCCCAACATATTCAAGAAGCTAAAGGTAAACATTAGGAGTTCAAGCATTTGCACAGTTTTGTACAATGGAGCACATGGATTTGAGGTGGAAGAAGGCACTTGTAGAAGATTCATTGTTAGCTTAGAGAATATGACATGTTCTTGTAGATATTGGGAATTATCTGGGTTGCCCTATTGTCATGCAATCTGTGTTATTTACAGAGTGGGAAAATAGATAGATGATTTCATTGCACCATGTTATAGAACTGATGTGTATAACCAGATCTACAGTCATGTGTTGCAGCCTGTGGAGGGAAAAGAAAGCTGGCAGTTGCTTCAAACCCAAGGCCATTTCCACCTATCAAGATGAGAAAGACTAGCAGGACACAAACAGATAAGTGTTGATTGCGTAGCTCAGATCACTATAGAGCTTCGTTGGAAAACCCCAAGAGGAAGGTATGATGAGCACAACAGTAAGTTTTCCCTCAGTAAGAAACCAAGGTTATCGAACCAGTAGGAGGAAGGAAACGACTCAAAGGTGTTGCTAGCAACTTGGAAACCTGCACAACACAAACTCAAGGCTTTGCCCCAACGAACAGTGAGGTTGTCAATCTCACCGGTTTGCTGAAAACAAAGGATTAACCGTATGGTGTGGAAGGTAATGGTGGCTTGCAGAAAGTAAACAGTAACGGTGGAAGACGTATCAATGGTAAAGATTGGACTGGGGTCCACAGTTCACTAGAGGTGTTCTCCTTAAGATAAATAACATAACATGCTGGGTAAACAAATTACAGCGAGGCAATTGACATGACTGATGTGGCATCCCGCAAAACCACTACTAGAAAATCGCGTTGAATTTGTGCATTGCATCGTCATCATCATGCATTGTTTGCATAAAAATATTGTCGCAAACCCCGTTTTATTTTCCAAACGCCCCATCTTTATTCAAACGCCAAACCCCGGGTGCTGCCGGATATTTTATTTGTCTAAAAATCACTTGCAAAAGTATCGCAAATTAAATAAGAAGTTAAATTATTTTAGCGGGGGCAGTCGAACGGGCCAACTCGACCCGAACGACCACCCCCAGGAATAATAATCGGTCCGCCCCCTTTTTCTAAACCTACCAATTAATCTACCCCAACCTACACCTCCACCTCACCCTGGCCAATCCCTGAACGCCACGTCGTCCCTCCACAAACCCCCACCAACCGCGAGCTGCCACTTGGCCTCTCCCTCCACTCACCCCTCCCTCCACTCACCCTGCCCCACCAACCAACACCAGCACACACCGCACCACACGCAGAGCACGCGCGGTACCTGCGCCCACCCTGCCCCGCGTGGCCCCCGGCCCCACCCTGCCCCTGGGTCCCACCTAGCGCGCGTGCTCGCTCTCTCTCTCCCCCTGTTCTTCTTCCCCGCGGCGACTGCCTTCCCCCACCGCTCTCGCGGCCCTCTCCCTCGGCTCCCCGCGCCGCGAGCACCTGCGCCCCCTCGCCGCCGTCTCTCCCCGGCGCTCCACCGCGCAACCCCGGCCCGCCTTCCGCCTTCCTCCGCTGCTCCCCACCCTCAGCTCGCCGGCCCCCGACTCCGGCGCAGCGCCGCCGCCTCTCTCCTCCCTCCCTCTCCTCACCCGCGCGCGTCGCCCGCCTCCGCCGTACGCTCCGCCGCCGGTCCACCTCGGCCTAGCCCCGCGTCGCCAACCCGCAGCCGCCGGTCGCCGCCGCCCTCGCCCTCCGAGGCCGAGCCGCCGGAGCCGCCCCTCTCCTCGCCTCCGCCCATCCCGCCGCCGACCATGCGCCCGCCGCGCCACCTCCCAGCACCCCGGCCCTCTCCGCCTCGACCCTCCGCCCGCTCCACCCAGCCCGCGAGCCGCCGCCGGCCCCCGACCTCGCCCGCCTCCGTCCGCTGCCCCGTCGCCGCTTCCGCGCGTCCCCGGCTCGCCGCCGAGCTCGCCTCTGCGCCAGCACGCGCCGCCCGCCCTCTAGCTCCTCCGGCCATCCCGCGTCGCCTGCGAGACCCCCGGCCCCGAGCGTCGCCGCCGACCATGCGCCGGCCTCCTCCGTCGCTGGACCCGCCAGCTCGCCGCCGGTCTCCGGTGCCTCCCCGTCCTCGTCGGGCAGCCGCCGCCAGGACCCGTTCCCCGCCGGCAGCGCTCCACCTCCGTCCTGCCGTCTTCCCCGCCTCCGGCGCGAGCCCGGCCGTCGCCGTCCTCGGGACCAGCAGCCAAGCGCCGACCCTTCTCTGTCCGAGCCGCCAGCAGCCTGATCCGCATCGTCTAGCCGTCCGCGAGCCCACGAGCCACTCCCCGACCCCGGCCCAACAAGGATGTCCGCGTACAAGACCCGCTGTTTTGATGCCGCGTCTTGAACACCAAGATCTTCGGACGCCGATGCGAAATACGCCAAGGACTACCTCATGGATCTGAAGGCCGAACCTCTCGGACGTCAAGCTCTTCCTTCCGGAACCCGAAGACCCTGAGGTCGAACCTCGTTGAACCCCAGTGGAACCTCAAGACCTTCCGGCGCCGAGATCCAAGCTCTCCCTCGAGAACGCCGGGATCTACAATCGGAACCGTCGACATGACCTGACGACCGCGGAACCGACAAGTTCGCCATCGACCCCGTGGGGCCCGACAAGATCGGCACGACGACAAGAACGGCACCGACCCGGAAGCACCCGATGCGCCCCGACGCCGAACCAAGTCCGGCTTCCCGGAACGCCAAGACCCTAACCCCCGGAGTCCGAGAACGTTCCCGCCAAGGCCGTCGAACCCTGAACCCTGGACCCCGACCCCGAACCCCGTCGAACCCTAACAAGATCGCCGAACCCTAAATGTGTGAACCCTTCCCGACACCCTATCTTGTTGCATTAAATCATTCATCTCGCATGCATATCATTGGTTTGGGGGCCTTATGCCTATTCACCTCTAATTAAATATGGGGCCCATATGCGGGTAAATCTAGCCTTATATTGGCCTCATTTAAATTTGTGTAGCGAACCGGTGCTATCTTTTGCCATGCTAAAACAACATTTAAATTTGCGGGGTATCTAAACAACATGAACCACCTAATAATTAATTTCGGGACCCCGGTTCCACTTAACATGACCTAATTGCATCGCACCTTTGCCGTGTCATCCATCATGCATGCATCATGCCGATCTTCTGCCGTTGTATTAAATATTGCATCCGGTGTTTCTTCTAGTGTTTTGCTTCTTCGCGGATAAGGCCGATGAGTTGATGTGAGCTTCGCCCCGATCTTCGGTTGAACCTTCGACCATGTTTTCAGGCGAGCACCTCCCCCTTTCTACCTATCTTACTTTTATAGTCTTTATTCCCTCCTGTTGATTTATTGCTATCTGTGTTGCGATGCTTTAGTTTCCGTACCTGTGATATACCGTGCAGCCCTATATTGCCTTGGACACACCCTATTAACTGTTGTTTGGTAGATAGTTGGACTTGCGCGTCATAGTTGCTTGCTCAAGTGCTGATGTGTGTCGTCATATGCCACAGTTGCTGATGTATTGCCGCATGTTGATGTTGGAGATGATTCTAGTTTTACTTATCGTTCACTTTAAATTCTGTTTAACAACTAAAATTGAAATAAGCAGAGGCATCGGTGGGTGATAGAAAATATTTGGTTTCCGAACGCCCACTTGTGTCCCGTAAGACCCCGAGTACTTGATACCTGTTCCTTGATTTATCGCGCTATCCACATCCGGGAGGTATATGGGACCCCCCCTGAGCCAGAGCTTGATTCAGTCTTATTTCTTGGGGCCACAAACTAGTTTGAGGTTTTATTTACGATCCTGTACTTATGCCATGCTACTTTCTGTATTTAAATTGTGCGAGGAGCACACTGTACTATTTAGGATCGTGGCACGATTCCGCGGTGTCGACAAGCCCAGCCACACTTTCGGGTTCCCAGTCGTTCACAGCCGTCCCCACAACCTTAAGCCCGTCTCGGAGCCGGCCGGCTTCGTTGTGGGTTCTACTTAAGGGGTGGCCCCCTGAAATATTTCTGAATCCTGTGATTGTTCAGTCGTGAAAGCCTCGTTGGGTTTTTATTTGGTTTTTCCGAGGTTGATCGAGCGTGTGTTGCTATTGGTGCACCCCGGCCGGGTAAAACTTTCTGAAAGCCGTGTCCGCGGATATGGACGACTTGGAGCACAGTATCTCGATCATAGACAAGCATAACTAAAGTTTACTGCTATAAATTTGACTTATAATGACTAGTAATCAGCTTCACTATAATGGAATGGCTAATTAATACTGCCCACAGTTGCTTGTTTGGTTGTCGCTTGCGACAATTGTATCTGACTAGTAAGTATTGCAACTACAACGGAATGGCTGAATAAAAGTACCAACAACTGCTGGGTTTTGGGTTATCTCATGCTAAATGTATCTGACTAGTAAGTGTTGCCACTATCACGGAATGGTTAACTAAAAGTGCCCACTGTTTACTTTATCAGGATGATTATCTAAACCTGACTAGTAATTGCTGCAACGATAACTGAATAAATAAAACTGCCAACGGTGTGAGTTCCTCGGTTGACTTCCTCGTTTGGTCTCGAGGGGGATACACCAGGATGGGTTTGTTTGGTGTTAGCCTCAGGTTGGATCCGGATAGGTCATTCTCACCCCTCTCTGATAACCGCCAGTTGTATCGAGTCTCTATAGGTTGTTTAGTGCATGCTGCCACTGCCGCTTCAGTCCACCATACCTATGTAGGCGAGGACCGCCGAATTCTAGCCTCGCCGTGTACTGGCCTCAGTACTGACGCTCCTTCTTTTTCCTTTGCCCTTTGTCGGCACCCCTTTTGTTTAAGCAGGTGTGAGATCGACGTCGTTAGCAGGGTTACCCTTCCGGCTTGGCCTGGGCAGGGTTATGGACGCCATTGGTTATTCTTCAGGGCTCTTAGCCCCATTTGCATCTTGTCCGTAGCTGGACGCTCTATCGTTTTCAAGGTGATTTGGATCTTTGTATATAATATTTGTATTCTTGGCTCCTTGAGTCGCTGCTATATATATCTGTTCTGTGGGTCCCATCGAGGACTGTTGTGTAATGTTATTACTTCGTTTTCCACCCGCACGAAAGTGCCTGGTGGGCACCTTTGAATCGTTTCTATGCGGGTTTGGCGAATTTTGCTAAAACTTGCATAGGTCCGATTCTGAGGGTGCTACAGAGTGGTATCAGAGCACAGCAGTTGCGATACCCCACAAGTCCAGCCTGTAGGATAACCTAGCTAACGGCCGAAGTAGAGTGTCAAAACTATTTTGAAAAATCGGTTGGATAGTTCTGACTAGGTCTGATTTTACTCCTTACCCCTCTGCTATTCTCCTCTTACCTCTGCGTGTTTTAAATCCGCTCTCTTCTCTTTCTCCGAGTCCAGGAATTCTCGTGGTTGGGTTTCCGTCGTACCTTCAGGGCTTCGCTTTCTCCCTTTTTGTAACGGAGGTGCTACGATCATCAATCTGCAACTTGTCTGTTGTACCCTTCCTCCAATCTTTTGTTTTTGACCTCTTTATCCATGTGTGTTCCTTGCCGGATATCTGTGTCGTTGAAAAACATATGAAAAGGACAAGCATTGGTGAAGTTGGAGTATACCTTGAGCATGTGTTGTTCATGCCAATGGAACCATCGCGAAACCTAATCATTGTGTCTTTCATACGATTTATGCTGGCAACATTCCTTTGTTCCGGAAACCGCCTAAGGAGATCTTCAGTCCAAATCTCGAGAGTTGAGTTGCCTGATTCTCCTACCCATGTATAGAGTTGATAGTTGGGTCTGGAATGGACTGATCACCCTACCCGACTCTTACTGTTCGCTCTGTACATCGAACTGGTGGATCAATGTAACTTTTCCCTCTTCTAATGGAAGTTAGAGGTGGCCTTATCGTTTGATACCTCTACCTTCGTCCTTTGTTCTCCGGAGTGTTCTCTCGACGATCAGGAACAACGACCCTTTGTTGGTGGTGTCGCCGACTTCCAGATGAAGAAGAAACCCTTGTTAGTGGTGTCGCGGGGATCTACGCGAAGCGCGAAGGATCAGATCGCCGACCTTCCTTCCGGTACTGTAGCATCCCAGTTGTCTAACCACTGTAATGCTACTAAGTTTAATAATAAAATGGGCCACTTCCAACAGATAATTGTTGCATCATCATCGTATCATGCTCATGTCATCATGTCCCCTTGCATTTGAGCATCATATAAAACCTTTTTCTTGTTTGGATCTTGTCTCATGTGCATTATTAATTGTAGTTGCTTCTTGATATTGTTTTTGGATCTTACTAAATTGTTAAATGCCCAAGTTGAGTTGGGGGCATCT
This sequence comes from Avena atlantica, assembly GCA_910589765.1. Taxonomy (NCBI): domain Eukaryota; kingdom Viridiplantae; phylum Streptophyta; class Magnoliopsida; order Poales; family Poaceae; genus Avena; species Avena atlantica. Next base: position 116,719,256 of record OU342735.1, read on the forward strand.
CTCTCTTGCCTCCACCACCTTTACTCTCACCACCTTATAATTCCACCATCCAATAATATGGGCTTGGCCTTTTATTGAGTTTCCCTAGCCCATGTTGTTGGTTGGATCCACTCCTAATCTATTGCTTGGCCTTTGCCCACCTTTTTGGGAACGCAAGGATTAAAAGCCACATGAAATAATGTTGTTTTCACAATATGACCTTTGGGCTTTAATTGTCTTGCATGGGCCATGCAAGTATCCTTTTTCCTAGCTTTTGGTTTTGTTGGAATTCTAAATGGATCCCTTATTTCTTGTTTGATCTTGTGTTGGTAGTGCTAAAACCTCTCTCTCCTTCTCCTTTGGCTACATCAAAATCCCTTGGACCTTGCACCCACTTGTGCTAATGAGCATGCTCAACCATAAACCACCCTTTCTTGGTCCTTGCTTGGTTTTGTTGGAATCATGCATGGGCCAAATAAAAACCCACCCCTCCTTTACCCCCTATCTAGCATGTTTCCAAGACCCATGCCCCTCTCCCTCTCCCTCTCTTTCTCTCCACTCTAGCAACAAGCCTAAACCACCCCTAACCCCCTAATCTACCCCCCTCTTCCTTAGCTAAACCCCATGCCCCTAACCCACCTAGCTCGACCCTCCTCCCTACCATGCATGCCCCACACGGCAGTACCCCTCCTAGCTACCCCCAGCTCGCCACCCCATCCCTCTACCTACCCCACTCCCGACCAGACCCCCCTCCTATCTACTCTAAACCCTAGCTCGAACCATGCCCCTCTTTTCCTCCCCTCTTTTCCTCTCTCTCTACCAGCAGCTGCCCAGCGCCCTACCCCACCTGCCTGCCTCACCGAACCCCCCTCAGGGCCACCTGCCATCCCCCTCTCACCTCCCCCGCTCGACCACGCCACCCTGGCCCATGCGGAGCACGTGAAAGGGAGGTGACCAACGCCACCCCCCGCAGCTAACCCTCCCCTCACGCAACCAGCCTCCCCCTGTCGTTCTTATCCCCCACCTCCCTCTCTGCCTCGCCCAGGACCCCCAGATCTACCCCGCGAGCGCCTGCCTCTCCCCCTCTTTCTCCTTCGCCACCGGCTCGCCACCACCAGTCTACCACCGGCCCAGACGATCTAGCCGGAGAAGGGTGCTACGAGGGTGTCGAGGAGGCTTCCTGGAGCCGCTGCGACGTCCCCGTGCCCGCCAACAAGGAGGAGACGCACCAGGAGCGCTGGACCAGCGCACGCCGACGCGAAACCCTAGCTTCAGTCCGCGAGCTTCGCCGTGGATCGCGACTACCCCTGCCCGAACCGACCACGCCAGCACGCCCGCGGTAAGCCCCTGATCCCCCCAGACAACGTCCCGATCTTGCTCGCTTCCTGGTTGCGCGAGTCACGGCGTCGAGCACCCTCAGTGCACGGTGGGATCGTCGTCGTCGTCTGCTCCAGCGCGCGCCAACACCCTAGCTAGCACGCGAGCGACCCTCTAACACCAACCCCGAGCCTACCGCAGCGGCAGCCACCCCGCTCGCGGCCGCCAGGTCCCTGGTTCGAGCCGCCGCGCCGCGCGTTCGCTGTTGCTTTTTGCGTCTGAGGCAGAGGAAGAAGCACAGTGGCCGCGGGCGCCACTTTGCACAAAACCCCTTCCCCAATCTTTTGGCAACTTGTGAACCCTCGAGGCCCCACCCGCCAGCGTCCGTGGGGATCTTGCTAAAAGGCTCCCAGGGAAAACGTTAACCAACCCGCAGTCCTCCCCAGTGCCCGCGTGTGTGTTTCGCGAATTACCCCCTGCCCTTTTTGGTTCACCAACCCGCAGTCCAGCCGGGCCCAGTGTCAGCGTCTGTTGCAATTTTACAAATAGGCTCCTGGCGTTTCCAACAATGAACCCGCGGTCCAGGTTGTTCTCAGGCACTGCCGCGTGGGCCCGAGATACCTCCTGGCCCACCTGTCTGCGACTCAGGCTGGGTCAGTCTGAGTGGAAAATGTTTCAGACACCGTTTTAAATATTCAAACTAGTTTAAAATGATTCAAATTCAAATTCTATTCAGATTATTAATAACTTTTTCATACTTTATCCAAATTAGACAAATAATATATGTATGAATATCAGCAAGATGAGAGGAATTCAAACATGCCATCTATTTTGTATTTTGGACAAGTAAAATCCCAAGTTATGTTAATTACAACAATTGCCACTGGATTTCAATAAACCATAACTTGGGTTTTATAATTCCAAATCTAGCAAGTAAATAGCCTAATTTGGTCAGCTCGACGAGACCTTTCTGTTTGTGCTATCCATGATTTCAATTGCAGCATGCATCATATAACTATATAAAGATCAACAACTGTTATGACAACAAAATATGGCTCAAACCCAATTCAAATGTTATTTTCTTGCCCTTCACACCTCACCTATGCCATGCTACTTTACTTGCCATGTAATTGTGCATCATTCATCATGGCATGATTGTTTGCTTGACGCATCTTATTCATATGCTTGTGCTCTATATTTACGTTGGCCTTGTTTGTTTGGTTTTTCTCGGATAGACACTGAGCAGGGGTTGTATCAAGAGAACCAGGAGCACTACCCAGATCCGTCCCTTGCTTCAACTGAGATACCAGGCAAGCACTTCCCCATGCTTGCATACATACAGTACCTATCGCCTCTATCTTAATCTTGCATCATCGAGTCGCGATTGCATTAAATTGAATCCCAAGTATGCATAGCCTTTACTTTTAAACCCCACCAAGCTTGTTCCTCCATCCCATGAGCCATTACTATAGGAGTTGTTTGAGCCATGCGAGTCGTAGAACAGCATGTGTAGGGTATGTGAGCGTCTGTTGGACAATGAGGTACCTAAACAACTTAATCTGAGTAGTTCTGGGATAACTAAAGAAAGTGGCACCGGTGAGCAACATCTGCTATTTGGTTTTTCCTGCTCACTTGTGTCCCGTAAGACCCCGAGTACTTGATTCCTGTTCCTTGATTTATCGCGCTATCCACATCCGGGAGGTATATGGGACCCCCCTGAGCCAGAGCCTGATTCCGTCTTATTTCTTGGGGCCACAAACTAGTTTGAGGTTTTATTACTATCCTGTACCTATGCCATGCTTTACTGCTTTATTTACGATTGTGCGAGGTACTGCACACTGTACTGTTTAGGATCGGGACACGATTCCGCGGTGTCGACAAGCCCCGTTTGGGGTTCCCAGTCGTTCACAGCCGTATTACCCAGTACCTTGAGGCCGTCTCGGAGCTTGCTTACTCCGTTGCGGGATCTACTTAAGGGGTGGCCCCCTGAAATATTTCTGAATCTTGTGATTGCTTTGTCGTGAAGGCCTCGTTGGGTTTTGATTCGGTTTTTCCGAGGTTGATCGAGTGTGTGTTGCTATTGGTGCACCCCGGCCGGGTAAAACTTTCTGAAAGCCGTGTCCACGGATATGGACGACTTGGAGCACAGTTTCTCGATCATAGACAAGTATAACTAAAGTACCGCCTTAATTTGACTAAGTAACTTGACTAGTAAATAGTGCAACACTCATGGAATGGTTAATAAAAAATCGCCAACGGATGGGGTTGTTCGTCCGCTTCCTTGTTGGTAAGCAGGGAGGAGGATGGATCGGATGAGATTACCACTATAACTGTTGTACTTAAATTCACGGACATCCGTCTATCATTGGTTAGGCGGATGGTTAGCGTTTATCTGTAGAATTGCTAGGGTTTATCTTTCGCTGCAATCGCGTCACCCCAGGTTGTGTCCCCTTTAGAGGCATTAAGACTTGCTGAGTACCCTTAGGGTCTCACACGATAAATTCTTGATTCAGATGAACAGGTACCTTCTCAGGACGGATACTGGGTGGAAGAAGCCGATGATGTGGGCAACGATCGTTCGGTGTAGAGATTCCGGGATCGGGGATCCGTGAGACCTGTAGTTGGGATGTGCTTATTTTCTCTGGCATCTTATGCCGATTTGCTTCTTATCCGTACTCGGATTCTGTTTGCCGCTTCCGCATGATACTCTGATGTGTGTGTATGAGGAGTTATCCTAAAATATAGATCTATCTAGGTCATTTGAATCTTGCCGTATGGCGTTGGTATATTTCCTTTCTTTCTAGATGGTATGGCTCTGATGTACTCTTGTATGGTGGCTTGCGTACATACCCACTTGTGTACGTAGTTGATCCCTTCGCCTGCCGACTACGCCGCCCGTACAGGTCCCGTTGAGAGGGTAGCGGTTGGGACGTCTGAAAGGACTACCAGTGTGTGGCTTTTGGGGCCCCGCCGTACTATTTCAACCGCTATCACTCATCCAGGCTTGTATCTAGGAGCGTAGTTCACCGAGGTAGTTACAATTGGTATCAGAGCCATCCCGACCTTCAGGGTTTCAGCCAAACGGTCGTTGTCAGTCTAGCAAATATTTTAGTAGTTATGTATATAGGGAAAAACAAAACGCGAGAGTAGGACTGCTTCCATTTTTCTTCTTACCCTCCCACCCACCCTTTCTGGTAAGGAAGTGCAACGTTTTCAATCCTCTTCTCAAAGTTCAAACTAGGATTCACGTGTTCGGGGTTTCCGTAGTACCATAGGATGTGTGTGTGTGCGTGTGTGTGTAATCCCTTGTCTATCTGTTGCATCCAACTTGTTATCTTATCTGCCTTTGGTTATCAACTGTTGGTACATTCCATACCGACAGGCTTTTGTAAACCGACGCAATCTATCTTCTTCTTGTAACCGACGCTATCTTGTTTGGGGTGTTCGTTTCCGTAGTTACCAATCTTTAGGATTCGTCGTGAGAAGAAGGGGTTAGGATATGTGTTCCACTTGTTCATGTGCGGAGTAATGATTTGAGTGCGGGATGGAGTCGCGACCATACCACTACTCTTCTCATTCACTTTTGTATATTGGATCGGTAGAGTCACTAATCTTGATTCGTTAAGTAATCTTGCGCATCTATTGGTATTTTAATGCCGAAATTTGTGGAAAATTTTTCTTTGATATATTTGTGTACCACACTCCTTTTCAGTCGTGTGCGATATGCTTAATATCTTTTAGGTGCTATGAACTTTGTTGATATTTTAATATCATCTCAGTAAATTGTATCCTTTAATCTTGGTTAATTCCATCTTGGTACTATTTTGGATTATTATCATTCTCCATTATAGTACTGACTTGAGTTTTCTATCAATAACAGGATGGCTCCACGCCGGGTCGATGAGGACATCCCTCCGGAACTGGGCTCAGCGCTGTCGAACATTGCTAATGCTTTGGCAGCTATGCAAGAGAACCAGCAGCGCTTTGAGGAGAGCGTCAGAAGGAACGAGTTTGCTCCACTCCCTCCACCTCCCAGGCGTGGAGACATCAAGAGCTTCCTCAAGTTCAACCCTCGTCAGTTTGATGTGTCTGACCGACCTCTGGACGCGGATGATTGGCTGCGTGAGATCTCAAGGTTGCTCGAGACTGCTGATGTTCCGGAACAGGAGTGGGTAAAGTGTGCTACTCACCTTCTCAAGGGAGATGCAGCTCTTTGGTGGGAGAACTACTTGAAGGCAAGCTGCACGGGTTTTCAGCCAACTTGGGAAAGGTTCACTGGAGCGTTCAAGGAGCAGTTTCTCTCAGATATTGTGATGGAAAGGATGAAGGAGGTTTTTCTAAACCTGAAGCAGGGAAATGATAACGTCAACACCTACATCAGGAACTTCATGAATCTCTCTCGTTATGGTGGCGATGAGGTATCTGATGACAAGAAGAAGCAGAAAAGGTTCAGGCAAGGGCTCAATGCGTCGATCAAGTATGCGATTACGCATGCAAGACCGGCAACCTTCCTGGAACTACAGCACACAGCACTGCAAGAGGAGGCAAGCAGGCAAGTGTTCGAGGAGTCCAAGAAACATAACAGGGATGCATCAAGTTCTTCGGTTATGGCAGCTCCTTCTAAGCGGCGTGTTTGGGTTCCTAATACCCCACCGTCGCTCCCGGCTCCACCAAGACCTGCAAGTTTCGCGCCAAGGCCACCAAACTTCACCACTGCGGCTCCCAGGGGCTACAACAACCACTACCCTGGAGCGCCTGGCGGAGTCCCTGGCTACTCTGCTCCACGTCCAGCTGGTGCCTGTTACTCGTGTGGAGATCCTGGACATCCCCACTGGAACTGTCCGTTGAAGAACAAAACTCTCCCTCCACCCCCGCCAAGATCTGCATCAAGCTCTCCTTCAGTGCGTGCACCACCGCCTCGGGCTCTCAACATCAACACCAAGCCCGGGTCTGCGGTTGTTCGAGCTAACTGCGTCAACGCCTCTCAAGCTGAGCTCGCACCAGGAGTTGTCATGGGTATGCTATCAGTTAACTCAGTTCCTGCACGAGTTCTCTTTGATTCTGGTGCATCGCATTCATTTGTGTCTCACAAGTTTGCATATGAGAATGACTTAGCAATGGAGCCTATTCTTAAGCGGTTAATGGTTCTTTCTCCTGGAGCAAATATGGTGGCATCTAAGATCAGTCATGGCAATAAGATTGAGATTGGTGGTTCTTCATTCTTGGCTTCTTTGATTGTTCTGGGCAACTCTGACATTGATGTCATATTGGGCATGGATTGGTTGACAGCAAATGCAGCTGTGATTGATTGTGCTGAACGCTCAGTGTCTTTGAAGATTCCTGAAGGCCACATAGTCTTTTCTCCAAGTCTGACTCCTGCTGTCCAGCTCTATTCCTTGGCTGCTCTGAATAATGATGCTATGGAAGCTATTCAGGGTGTACCGGTGGTCTGTGAGTTTCCAGATGTCTTTCCTGAAGAGTTGCCAGGTATGCCTCCGGATCGCGAGGTTGAATTCGTGATTGAGCTTGAACCTGGAACGGCTCCTATCTCCAAGAGGCCATATAAAATGGGTCCTTCTGAGTTGGCTGAACTCAAACGACAACTTGATGAACAAGAGAAGTTGGGATTCATTCAACACAGCACTTCTTCTTGGGGTAGCCCAACAATCTTTGTGAAGAAGCGTGACAGAACCGATAGGCTATGTGTTGATTATCGGGCTCTCAATGCTAAAACCATCAAGAACAAATATCCTCTTCCTCGGATAAATGATCTATTTGATCAGCTAGCAGGAGCTGTGGTGTTCTCTAAGCTGGACTTGAGAAGTGGTTATCACCAAATCAAAATTCGCAAAGAGGATGTGCCCAAAACAGCTTTCACCACTCGCTATGGCCTGTATGAGTACACGGTCATGTCTTTCGGTCTCACCAACGCACCTGCTACCTTCTCGAGGCTGATGAACTCCGTTTTCATGGAGTACCTGGACAAGTTTGTGGTGGTATATCTGGATGACATTCTGGTCTATTCCAAGTCCAAGGAGGAGCATGAAGAGCACCTGCGTTGTGTCCTGAACAAGCTTCGTGAGAACCGCTTGTATGCAAAGTTCTCAAAGTGTGAGTTTTGGCTTCCTGAAGTAACCTATCTGGGTCATGTTATCTCTGCCAAGGGCATTGCAGTCAACCCGGAAACCGTGAAGACAATAGTTGAATGGCTTCCTCCTGCTAATGTCAAGGAAGTGCGGAGTTTTCTCGGCTTGGCTAGCTATTGCCGTCGCTTTGTTCAGAACTTCTCGAAGATAGCAAAGCCTCTTACAGATCTCCTCAAGAAAGGCAAGAAGTACCTGTGGACTCCTGCTTGTCAAGAAAGTTTTGAGACACTCAAACAGAAGCTCACTTCCACGCCAGTCTTGGTTCCTCCGGATACATCTAAGCCTTTCCAGATATTCTGCGACGCCTCTCTGCAAGGATTGGGTGCGGTCCTTATGCAAGAGAGACAGGTGGTGGCTTATGCCTCTCGTCAGTTGAAGACGCATGAGGTCAACTATCCCACACATGACCTTGAGCTAGCAGCAGTTGTCTTTGCCTTGAAGCTTTGGAGGCACTACTTGCTTGGTAACCGTTGTGAGATCTTCTCGGACCACAAGAGTTTGAAGTACATCTTCACTCAACCGGATCTCAACCTTCGGCAAAGGAGATGGATTGAAGCCATCAATGACTTTGATGTGACAATCAACTACACTCCAGGCAAAGCAAACGTCATGGCAGATGCGCTTAGCCGTAAAGCTTATGTCAACAACCTCATGGTAGAAGAGCAGCAGCCTCTCTTGTGCGAGGAATTCCGTCGGCTGAACCTGGAGATTGTGGAACAAGGGCACCTTCTGAACCTTCTGGCTACTCCTCTCTTGGAAGAACAGATTCGTTCTCGGCAGCGTGGTGATCCGCACACCAGAAAGCTCATCTCTAAGCTTGGCACTCCGAAGTATGAATCCTTCCATGTTGATGATCAAGGCTCGCTCTTCTTTGATCACCGGATGTTTGTTCCAAACTACCCGGGGCTGAGAGACCAAGTTCTCAAGGAGGCACATGATTCGGTTCTTTCTATCCACCCTGGCAGCACAAAGATGTACATGGACTTGAAAACACAATACTGGTGGCCTGGGTTGAAAAGGTATTGCGCCAAGTATGTCTCAGAATGTGATGTCTGCCGCAGAGTCAAGGCTGTCCATCAGAAACCATTTGGTCTTCTACAGCCATTGAAACCTCCGGAATGGAAATGGGAGAAAGTAGAGATGGACTTCATCACTGGCTTTCCGAGGTCGCAGAAGGGCAACAATGCAATCTTTGTTGTCATCGACAGGCTTTCTAAAGTGGCTCACTTCTTCCCAGTCAAAGAAACAATTTCTGGAATTCAGTTGGCTGAGCTCTATATCAACAGGATTGTCTCTTTGTATGGGGTTCCACTTGAAATCAGTTCAGACCGTGGGAGCATCTTCACCTCAAAGTTCTGGGAGAGTTTCCAAAAAGCTTTGGGAACCAAGTTGAACTTCAGCACTGCTTACCACCCTCAGTCTCAAGGGCAAGTGGAGAGGATCAATCAGATCCTGGAGGATATGCTTAGAGCTTGCGTCATCTCTTTTGGCATGAAGTGGGAGGAATGCCTTCCATATGCTGAATTCTCCTACAACAACAGCTTCCAGAAGAGTCTGAAGATGGCACCATTCGAGGCTCTCTATGGTCGCAAGTGCAGAACACCGATTGGTTGGTCAGGTGCAGGAGAAAGAATCTGGTTTGGCCCTGACATTGTGACTCAGGCAGAGGAGAAGGTGCATATCATTCTGGAAAACCTGAAGATTGCTCAAAGTCGTCAGAAGAGCAAATATGACAGGAAGCACACAGATATGGTATATGCCCCTGGTGATCTCGTCTACCTTCGTGTCACTCCCATGAGAGGAACACACCGCTTCGGTATCAAAGGAAAATTGGCTCCTAGATACATCGGTCCTTTCAAGATACGTGGTAGAAGAGGAGAAGTTGCTTATGCACTTGAGCTTCCGGAAAAACTCAAAGTCCATGATGTTTTCCACATCTCTCAACTCAAGAAGTGCTTCAAAGATCCCGGTAGGACCGTGGATCATGAGCTAATCGACCTCCAAGAAGATCTGTCTTATCAAGAACACCCCACCAAAATCCTTGAGACCGCAGAAAGAAGGACTCGCAACAAGTCCATCAAGTGCTGCAAGGTGCAGTGGTCACACCATTCTGTTGATGAAGCCACTTGGGAGCGTGAAGATGAACTCCGTGCCAACCACCCTTCTCTCTTTGTGTCTTCTTCTTCTTCTTCCTAGAATCTCGGGGCGAGATTCCTGTTTAGTGGGGGAGAGTTGTAGCATCCCAGTTGTCTAACCACTGTAATGCTACTAAGTTTAATAATAAAATGGGCCACTTCCAACAGATAATTGTTGCATCATCATCGTATCATGCTCATGTCATCATGTCCCCTTGCATTTGAGCATCATATAAAACCTTTTTCTTGTTTGGATCTTGTCTCATGTGCATTATTAATTGTAGTTGCTTCTTGATATTGTTTTTGGATCTTACTAAATTGTTAAATGCCCAAGTTGAGTTGGGGGCATCTCTCTCTTGCCTCCACCACCTTTACTCTCACCACCTTATAATTCCACCATCCAATAATATGGGCTTGGCCTTTTATTGAGTTTCCCTAGCCCATGTTGTTGGTTGGATCCACTCCTAATCTATTGCTTGGCCTTTGCCCACCTTTTTGGGAACGCAAGGATTAAAAGCCACATGAAATAATGTTGTTTTCACAATATGACCTTTGGGCTTTAATTGTCTTGCATGGGCCATGCAAGTATCCTTTTTCCTAGCTTTTGGTTTTGTTGGAATTCTAAATGGATCCCTTATTTCTTGTTTGATCTTGTGTTGGTAGTGCTAAAACCTCTCTCTCCTTCTCCTTTGGCTACATCAAAATCCCTTGGACCTTGCACCCACTTGTGCTAATGAGCATGCTCAACCATAAACCACCCTTTCTTGGTCCTTGCTTGGTTTTGTTGGAATCATGCATGGGCCAAATAAAAACCCACCCCTCCTTTACCCCCTATCTAGCATGTTTCCAAGACCCATGCCCCTCTCCCTCTCCCTCTCTTTCTCTCCACTCTAGCAACAAGCCTAAACCACCCCTAACCCCCTAATCTACCCCCCTCTTCCTTAGCTAAACCCATGCCCCTAACCCACCTAGCTCGACCCTCCTCCCTACCATGCATGCCCCACACGGCAGTACCCCTCCTAGCTACCCCCAGCTCGCCACCCCATCCCTCTACCTACCCCACTCCCGACCAGACCCCCCTCCTATCTACTCTAAACCCTAGCTCGAACCATGCCCCTCTTTTCCTCCCCTCTTTTCCTCTCTCTCTACCAGCAGCTGCCCAGCGCCCTACCCCACCTGCCTGCCTCACCGAACCCCCCTCAGGGCCACCTGCCATCCCCCTCTCACCTCCCCCGCTCGACCACGCCACCCTGGCCCATGCGGAGCACGTGAAAGGGAGGTGACCAACGCCACCCCCCGCAGCTAACCCTCCCCTCACGCAACCAGCCTCCCCCTGTCGTTCTTATCCCCCACCTCCCTCTCTGCCTCGCCCAGGACCCCCAGATCTACCCCGCGAGCGCCTGCCTCTCCCCCTCTTTCTCCTTCGCCACCGGCTCGCCACCACCAGTCTACCACCGGCCCAGACGATCTAGCCGGAGAAGGGTGCTACGAGGGTGTCGAGGAGGCTTCCTGGAGCCGCTGCGACGTCCCCGTGCCCGCCAACAAGGAGGAGACGCACCAGGAGCGCTGGACCAGCGCACGCCGACGCGAAACCCTAGCTTCAGTCCGCGAGCTTCGCCGTGGATCGCGACTACCCCTGCCCGAACCGACCACGCCAGCACGCCCGCGGTAAGCCCCTGATCCCCCCAGACAACGTCCCGATCTTGCTCGCTTCCTGGTTGCGCGAGTCACGGCGTCGAGCACCCTCAGTGCACGGTGGGATCGTCGTCGTCGTCTGCTCCAGCGCGCGCCAACACCCTAGCTAGCACGCGAGCGACCCTCTAACACCAACCCCGAGCCTACCGCAGCGGCAGCCACCCCGCTCGCGGCCGCCAGGTCCCTGGTTCGAGCCGCCGCGCCGCGCGTTCGCTGTTGCTTTTTGCGTCTGAGGCAGAGGAAGAAGCACAGTGGCCGCGGGCGCCACTTTGCACAAAACCCCTTCCCCAATCTTTTGGCAACTTGTGAACCCTCGAGGCCCCACCCGCCAGCGTCCGTGGGGATCTTGCTAAAAGGCTCCCAGGGAAAACGTTAACCAACCCGCAGTCCTCCCCAGTGCCCGCGTGTGTGTTTCGCGAATTACCCCCTGCCCTTTTTGGTTCACCAACCCGCAGTCCAGCCGGGCCCAGTGTCAGCGTCTGTTGCAATTTTACAAATAGGCTCCTGGCGTTTCCAACAATGAACCCGCGGTCCAGGTTGTTCTCAGGCACTGCCGCGTGGGCCCGAGATACCTCCTGGCCCACCTGTCTGCGACTCAGGCTGGGTCAGTCTGAGTGGAAAATGTTTCAGACACCGTTTTAAATATTCAAACTAGTTTAAAATGATTCAAATTCAAATTCTATTCAGATTATTAATAACTTTTTCATACTTTATCCAAATTAGACAAATAATATATGTATGAATATCAGCAAGATGAGAGGAATTCAAACATGCCATCTATTTTGTATTTTGGACAAGTAAAATCCCAAGTTATGTTAATTACAACAATTGCCACTGGATTTCAATAAACCATAACTTGGGTTTTATAATTCCAAATCTAGCAAGTAAATAGCCTAATTTGGTCAGCTCGACGAGACCTTTCTGTTTGTGCTATCCATGATTTCAATTGCAGCATGCATCATATAACTATATAAAGATCAACAACTGTTATGACAACAAAATATGGCTCAAACCCAATTCAAATGTTATTTTCTTGCCCTTCACACCTCACCTATGCCATGCTACTTTACTTGCCATGTAATTGTGCATCATTCATCATGGCATGATTGTTTGCTTGACGCATCTTATTCATATGCTTGTGCTCTATATTTACGTTGGCCTTGTTTGTTTGGTTTTTCTCGGATAGACACTGAGCAGGGGTTGTATCAAGAGAACCAGGAGCACTACCCAGATCCGTCCCTTGCTTCAACTGAGATACCAGGCAAGCACTTCCCCATGCTTGCATACATACAGTACCTATCGCCTCTATCTTAATCTTGCATCATCGAGTCGCGATTGCATTAAATTGAATCCCAAGTATGCATAGCCTTTACTTTTAAACCCCACCAAGCTTGTTCCTCCATCCCATGAGCCATTACTATAGGAGTTGTTTGAGCCATGCGAGTCGTAGAACAGCATGTGTAGGGTATGTGAGCGTCTGTTGGACAATGAGGTACCTAAACAACTTAATCTGAGTAGTTCTGGGATAACTAAAGAAAGTGGCACCGGTGAGCAACATCTGCTATTTGGTTTTTCCTGCTCACTTGTGTCCCGTAAGACCCCGAGTACTTGATTCCTGTTCCTTGATTTATCGCGCTATCCACATCCGGGAGGTATATGGGACCCCCCTGAGCCAGAGCCTGATTCCGTCTTATTTCTTGGGGCCACAAACTAGTTTGAGGTTTTATTACTATCCTGTACCTATGCCATGCTTTACTGCTTTATTTACGATTGTGCGAGGTACTGCACACTGTACTGTTTAGGATCGGGACACGATTCCGCGGTGTCGACAAGCCCCGTTTGGGGTTCCCAGTCGTTCACAGCCGTATTACCCAGTACCTTGAGGCCGTCTCGGAGCTTGCTTACTCCGTTGCGGGATCTACTTAAGGGGTGGCCCCCTGAAATATTTCTGAATCTTGTGATTGCTTTGTCGTGAAGGCCTCGTTGGGTTTGATTCGGTTTTTCCGAGGTTGATCGAGTGTGTGTTGCTATTGGTGCACCCCGGCCGGGTAAAACTTTCTGAAAGCCGTGTCCACGGATATGGACGACTTGGAGCACAGTTTCTCGATCATAGACAAGTATAACTAAAGTACCGCCTTAATTTGACTAAGTAACTTGACTAGTAAATAGTGCAACACTCATGGAATGGTTAATAAAAAATCGCCAACGGATGGGGGTTGTTCGTCCGCTTCCTTGTTGGTAAGCAGGGAGGAGGATGGATCGGATGAGATTACCACTATAACTGTTGTACTTAAATTCACGGACATCCGTCTATCATTGGTTAGGCGGATGGTTAGCGTTTATCTGTAGAATTGCTAGGGTTTATCTTTCGCTGCAATCGCGTCACCCCAGGTTGTGTCCCCTTTAGAGGCATTAAGACTTGCTGAGTACCCTTAGGGTCTCACACGATAAATTCTTGATTCAGATGAACAGGTACCTTCTCAGGACGGATACTGGGTGGAAGAAGCCGATGATGTGGGCAACGATCGTTCGGTGTAGAGATTCCGGGATCGGGGATCCGTGAGACCTGTAGTTGGGATGTGCTTATTTTCTCTGGCATCTTATGCCGATTTGCTTCTTATCCGTACTCGGATTCTGTTTGCCGCTTCCGCATGATACTCTGATGTGTGTGTATGAGGAGTTATCCTAAAATATAGATCTATCTAGGTCATTTGAATCTTGCCGTATGGCGTTGGTATATTTCCTTTCTTTCTAGATGGTATGGCTCTGATGTACTCTTGTATGGTGGCTTGCGTACATACCCACTTGTGTACGTAGTTGATCCCTTCGCCTGCCGACTACGCCGCCCGTACAGGTCCCGTTGAGAGGGTAGCGGTTGGGACGTCTGAAAGGACTACCAGTGTGTGGCTTTTGGGGCCCCGCCGTACTATTTCAACCGCTATCACTCATCCAGGCTTGTATCTAGGAGCGTAGTTCACCGAGGTAGTTACAGGTACCATGAGGCGGATCTCGAGGGCGAGATCCATTGTTAGTGGTGTCGAATTGTGGCATCCCGCAAAACCACTACTAGAAAATCGCGTTGAATTTGTGCATTGCATCGTCATCATCATGCATTGTTTGCATAAAAATATTGTCGCAAACCCCGTTTTATTTTCCAAACGCCCCATCTTTATTCAAACGCCAAACCCCGGGTGCTGCCGGATATTTTATTTGTCTAAAAATCACTTGCAAAAGTATCGCAAATTAAATAAGAAGTTAAATTATTTTAGCGGGGGCAGTCGAACGGGCCAACTCGACCCGAACGACCACCCCCGGGAATAATAATCGGTCCGCCCCCTTTTTCTAAACCTACCAATTAATCTACCCCAACCTACACCTCCACCTCACCCTGGCCAATCCCTGAACGCCACGTCGTCCCTCCCCAAACCCCCACCAACCGCGAGCTGCCACTTGGCCTCTCCCTCCACTCACCCCTCCCTCCACTCACCCTGCCCCACCAACCAACACCAGCACACACCGCACCACACGCAGAGCACGCGCGGTACCTGCGCCCACCCTGCCCCGCGTGGCCCCCGGCCCCACCCTGCCCCTGGGTCCCACCTAGCGCGCGTGCCCGCTCTCTCTCTCCCCCTGTTCTTCTTCCCCGCGGCGACTGCCTTCCCCCACCGCTCTCGCGGCCCTCTCCCTCGGCTCCCCGCGCCGCGAGCACCTGCGCCCCCTCGCCGCCGTCTCTCCCCGGCGCTCCACCGCGCAACCCCGGCCCGCCTTCCGCCTTCCTCCGCCGCTCCCCACCCTCAGCTCGCCGGCCCCCGACTCCGGCGCAGCGCCGCCGCCTCTCTCCTCCCTCCCTCTCCTCACCCGCGCGCGTCGCCCGCCTCCGCCGTACGCTCCGCCGCCGGTCCACCTCGGCCTAGCCCCGCGTCGCCAACCCGCAGCCGCCGGTCGCCGCCGCCCTCGCCCTCCGAGGCCGAGCCGCCGGAGCCGCCCCTCTCTCGCCTCCGCCCATCCCGCCGCCGACCATGCGCCCGCCGCGCCACCTCCCAGCACCCCGGCCCTCTCCGCCTCGACCCTCCGCCCGCTCCACCCAGCCCGCGAGCCGCCGCCGGCCCCCGACCTCGCCCGCCTCCGTCCGATGCCCCGTCGCCGCTTCCGCGCGTCCCCGGCTCGCCGCCGAGCTCGCCTCTGCGCCAGCACGCGCCGCCCGCCCTCTAGCTCCTCCGGCCATCCCGCGTCGCCTGCTAGTCCCCGGCCCCGAGCGTCGCCGCCGACCATGCGCCGGCCTCCTCCGTCGCCGGACCCGCCAGCTCGCCGCCGGTCTCCGGTGCCTCCCCGTCCTCGTCGGGCAGCCGCCGCCAGGACCCGTTCCCCGCCGGCAGCGCTCCACCTCCGTCCTGCCGTCTTCCCCGCCTCCGGCGCGAGCCCGGCCGTCGCCGTCCTCGGGACCAGCAGCCAAGCGCCGCCCCTTCTCTCTCCGAGCCGCCAGCGGCCTGATCCGCATCGTCTAGCCGTCCGCGAGCCCACGAGCCACTCCCCGACCCCGGCCCAACAAGGATGTCCGCGTACAAGACCCGCTGTTTTGATGCCGCGTCTTGAACACCAAGATCTTCGGACGCCGATGCGAAATACGCCAAGGACTACCTCATGGATCTGAAGGCCGAACCTCTCGGACGTCAAGCTCTTCCTTCCGGAACCCGAAGACCCTGAGGTCGAACCTCGTTGAACCCCAGTGGAACCTCAAGACCTTCCGGCGCCGAGATCCAAGCTCTCCCTCGAGAACGCCGGGATCTACAATCGGAACCGTCGACATGACCCGACGACCGCGGAACCGACAAGTTCGCCATCGACCCCGTGGGGCCCGACAAGATCGGCACGACGACAAGAACGACACCGACCCGGAAGCACCCGATGCGCCCCGACGCCGAACCAAGTCCGGCTTCCCGAAACGCCAAGACCCTAACCCCCGGAGTCCGAGAACGTTCCCGCCAAGGCCGTCGAACCCTGAACCCTGGACCCCGACCCCGAACCCCGTCGAACCCTAACAAGATCGCCGAACCCTAAATGTGTGAACCCTTCCCGACACCCTATCTTGTTGCATTAAATCATTCATCTCGCATGCATATCATTGGTTTGGGGGCCTTATGCCGATTCACCTCTAATTAAATATGGGGCCCATATGCGGGTAAATCTAGCCTTATATTGGCCTCATTTAAATTTGTGTAGCGAACCGGTGCTATCTTTTGCCATGCTAAAACAACATTTAAATTTGCGGGGTATCTAAACAACATGAACCACCTAATAATTAATTGTCGGGACCCCGGTTCCACTTAACATGACCTAATTGCATCGCACCTTTGCCGTGTCATCCATCATGCATGCATCATGCCGATCTTCTGCCGTTGTATTAAATATTGCATCCGGTGTTTCTTCTAGTGTTTTGCTTCTTCGCGGATAAGGCCGATGAGTTGATGTGAGCTTCACCCCGATCTTCGGTTGAACCTTCGACCATGTTTTCAGGCGAGCACCTCCCCCTTTCTACCTATCTTACTTTTATAGTCTTTATTCCCTCCTGTTGATCTATTGCTATCTGTGTTGCGATGCTTTAGTTTCCGTACCTGTGATATACCGTGCAGCCCTATATTGCCTTGGACACACCCTATTAACTGTTGTTTGGTAGATAGTTGGACTTGCGCGTCGTAGTTGCTTGCTCAAGTGCTGATGTGTGTCGTCATATGCCACAGTTGCTGATGTATTGCCGCATGTTGATGTTGGAGATGATTCTAGTTTTACTTATCGTTCACTTTAAATTCTGTTTAACAACTAAAATTGAAATAAGCAGAGGCATCGGTGGGTGATAGAAAATATTTGGTTTCCGAACGCCCACTTGTGTCCCGTAAGACCCCGAGTACTTGATACCTGTTCCTTGATTTATCGCGCTATCCACATCCGGGAGGTATATGGGACCCCCCTAAGCCAGAGCTTGATTCAGTCTTATTTCTTGGGGCCACAAACTAGTTTGAGGTTTTATTTACGATCCTGTACTTATGCCATGCTACTTTCTGTATTTAAATTGTGCGAGGAGCACACTGTACTGTTTAGGATCGTGGCACGATTCCGCGGTGTCGACAAGCCCAGCCACACTTTCGGGTTCCCAGTCGTTCACAGCCGTCCCCACAACCTTAAGCCCGTCTCGGAGCCGGCCGGCTTCGTTGCGGGTTCTACTTAAGGGGTGGCCCCCTGAAATATTTCTGAATCCTGTGATTGTTCAGTCGTGAAAGCCTCGTTGGGTTTTGATTTGGTTTTTCCGAGGTTGATCGAGCGTGTGTTGCTATTGGTGCACCCCGGCCGGGTAAAACTTTCTGAAAGCCGTGTCCGCGGATATGGACGACTTGGAGCACAGTATCTCGATCATAGACAAGCATAACTAAAGTTTACTGCTATAAATTTGACTTATAATGACTAGTAATCAGCTTCACTATAATGGAATGGCTAATTAATACTGCCCACAATTGCTTGTTTGGTTGTCGCTTGCGACAATTGTATCTGACTAGTAAGTATTGCAACTACAACGGAATGGCTGAATAAAAGTACCAACAACTGCTGGGTTTTGGGTTATCTCATGCTAAATGTATCTGACTAGTAAGTGTTGCCACTATCACGGAATGGTTAACTAAAAGTGCCCACTGTTTACTTTATCAGGATGATTATCTAAACCTGACTAGTAATTGCTGCAACGATAACTGAATAAATAAAACTGCCAACGGTGTGAGTTCCTCGGTTGACTTCCTCGTTTGGTCTCGAGGGGGATACACCAGGATGGGTTTGTTTGGTGTTAGCCTCAGGTTGGATCCGGATAGGTCATTCTCACCCCTCTCTGATAACCGCCAGTTGTATCGAGTCTCTATAGGTTGTTTAGTGCATGCCGCCGCTGCCGCTTCAGTCCACCAGACCTATGTAGGCGAGGACCGCCGAATTCTAGCCTCGCCGTGTACTGGCCTCAGTACTGACGCTCCTTCTTTTTCCTTTGCCCTTTGTCGGCACCCCTTTTGTTTAAGCAGGTGTGAGATCGACGTCGTTGGCAGGGTTACCCTTCCGGCTTGGCCTAGGCAGGGTTATGGACGCCATTGGTTATTCTTCAGGGCTCTTAGCCCCATTTGCATCTTGTCCGTAGCTGGACGCTCTATCGTTTTCAAGGTGATTTGGATCTTTGTATATAATATTTGTATTCTTGGCTCCTTGAGTCGCTGCTATATATATCTGTTCTGTGGGTCCCATCGAGGACTGTTGTGTAATGTTATTACTTCGTTTTCCACCCGCACGAAAGTGCCTGGTGGGCACCTTTGAATCGTTTCTATGCGGGTTTGGCGAATTTTGCTAAAACTTGCATAGGTCCGATTCTGAGGGTGTTACAACTGAGCAAGGCATAACAATGCAATACTAGACACTCATGATCCTATGAGATTCGATTGGGAATTACAACAATATACATAGACCGCCAACCAACTGCATCTATGACTGGTAATCCACCTTCAGGTTATCATCCGAACCCCCTCCAGTATTAAGTTGCAAGCAACGGATAACTGCTTTAAGCAAAGTGTGTAAAGTAAACAATACAATTGTTCCATGAACAAAAGATCGTTATTTTGTCCCTAGTAGAAACAACACATCTACAACCTTAGAGATTTCAGTCACTTCCCCATATTCAATAGAGGCATGAACCCACTATCGAGCATAAATACTCCCTCTTGGAGTCACTAGCATCTACTTGGCCAAGATAGCTACTATAAACGGAGAGCATGCAAGATCTCAAACAACACAGACATGATAGAATCATTAACCAATATGACATAGTAATCTCAATATCCATCGGATCCCCACAAACACAACATGCATGATTACAAATAGATGATCTTGATCATGAACGGAGCTCACAAGATCTTAACATGGTAGCACAAAGGAGGAGAAACAACCATCTAGCTACTGTATGGACCCATAGTCCAAGGTGGAACTTCGCACGCATCATACTGCATGAGGAAGGCCTCCGAGATGATCTCTCCCCTAGGGCAGGGTGCCAGGAAGAGCTTCAGATCCCCCTGATCTAGGGACAATGGTGGTGGCCACTGTGGACTGTTTCATGGAGATGTGATCAGGTACTTAGGGTTTAGGTATCAGGGGGCTTCTTATAGGTGAAGGGGGAGACCGAGGGGGTGCCCGAGGCGGACGCACCCCCCAAGCGCGGGCCAGGCATGGCCGTGCGACCAGGCGGTGTGGGCCCCTCGCGGCCCTCCTCCGTCTCGTCTTTTGGATCCGTGTTCTCCTCGGTGAAATATTGACTTTGGCTTTTGTCCCGTCCAATTCCGACAATATTCATTTTCTGGCTTTTCTGGAACCAAAAACAACAGAAAACAGGCAACTGGCACTATGGCATCTTGTTAATAGGTTAGTCCCAGAAAACATATAAAAATACCTCAAAGTGTAGACAAAGCAAAGCAAAGTAGATACTAAACAAGCATGTAACATCAAAAATTATAGATACGTTTACGACATATCAAGCATCGCCAAGCTTAACTCCTGCTCGTCCTCGAGTAGGTAAATGATAAAAAGAATATTTTTTAAGGTGACATGCACCATCACAATCAAGATCAAACCATTTGCAAGCATTGAAAGCTGGGATCAAAGTACTCTAAACATGATCATGAAAGATGAAGTTCTAACAATAAGACAAAGTAACTATGCATGCAACATGAAAGGATACAAACAAATATTCATGAATAACAATGCATTGAAAGACGTTTGTTTGTTTCACATACAAAAAACATAGCATAATGGCATTCAGCTTGTCCCTCATGGAGTAGCAAAACATAGATGCATAGGACACCTTCGAAGTTCATAAGGGTGACTAGATAGAAATAGTTCAAGAACAAGCAATATCAACAATATGAATCGATCAATAAGTTTTGGGACAATGCACATAGAACTAAGAATGGCAACTATGCTCTATTAATTGGAGCCTAAGGATAAAAGGTGGTGAATCAATATAATAGTGGAAGAAAGGCCCTTCATAAAAGGGAAGCAGGGATTTCAAGTCTCATAAAGAGCTTTGATACGTCGGAAACGTATCTATAATTTTTGATGTTCCATGCTTGTTTAGTATCTACTTTACTTTGCTTTGTCTACACTTTGAGGTGTTTTTATATATTTCTGGTACTAACAAGATGCCATAGTGCCATTTGCCTGTTTTCTTCTGTTTTTGGTTCCAGAAAGGCAGAAAATCAATATTCTCGTAATTGGACGGGACAAAAGCCAAAGTCAATATTTTACCGTGGGTAACACGGAGCCAGAGTACGAGACAGAGGGGAGGCACCAGGGGGCCACACCTCCTGGCGGCGCAGGCTAACCCTAGCCATGCCTGGGGGGTGTGACCACCCTGGTCGCCCCCTGCCTCGCCTCTTCGTCTATAAAGACCCCCCGATGCCAAAACCCTAAGTACCCGATCAATATTCCACGAAACCGTCTATAACCGCCGCCACCATCCTCCCTAGATCGGGGGGATCTGAATGTAACATCCCAGCATTAGAGCTTAGAAATAAGCTGAACACAGTTGTGTGCATTGCATTCATGCATAGAAAATCTGAATAATTTTCGCGCTTTTAAATAAAAACTTGTCAAAGTGATTGAAGCTTCTCTTAACTTGATGGAATTGAAGTAGATCATCAAGTTGACTGCGATAAGTTTCAATATGACCTTTGTTAAAACCTTATTTTCGGTAAACATGATTTGATCTAAGGGTAGATCAAATGCAATAAAATTAAACCCTAATACATTACTTAGTGATTTATATTTGATCCTTAGGTGATCATATCATAGTATTCATTATAATCACTCATGAGTACCAAGTTAAGGATATAACACAATAATAAGAATGTAACAACTATATCTTAATCTCATCTACTTATACCATGAGTATCATGGAAATACCTAACTTTAACTCTCTAGTGAGATTGAGTAGGAAGGAAACCTAAGTCAAGATCATTCACCATATATCTTTATTTCTATACCAATCTTTATCATCTCTATTGAATCCTATCCTTATATTTGTTGTTCATCAATATTGAGTAATCAACTATTGATTCAACAATTCTTAACTTATCAATTCTTGACCTATCAACTCTTGACCTTGTTATATGTGGCATCCCGCAAAAACCACTACTAGAAAATCGCGTTGAATTTGTGCATCGCATCGTCATCATCATATGTTGTTTGTCAAAAACTATTTTCGCAAAGCCCGATTTGTTTCCAAACGCCCCATCTTAATTCAAATGCAAAGCCCGGCCTCCGGATTATTTTTGTTTGAATGCTATCGGTTTGCAAACGACGTTAATAAAACAAATAAAAATTATATTATTTTTAGTGGGGGCAGTCGAACGGGCCAGATCGACCCGAACGACCACCCCCAGGATTTTAAATCGGTCCAACCAGTCCCACCCATAATCCTAAACCTACCAAACTATCTACCCCAACCCAGCCTCCACATCACCTTGGCCACTCACACGCTGCCACCTCACCCTCTCTCTCCCTCACCCAATCCCCTTGTGCCACCTAGACTAAACCCACCCCAATCCCTCACAGCCACTCCCTCTCTCTCTCCCCACCAACCCCCAGCTGGCCCCACCCCAAAAGCACACAGCACACACGCATGCACCGCCCCAGCCCCTCCCTATCCCTGCACGTGGGCCCCCTTCCTCCCCTGGTCCACCCGCCAGCCTCCACCCACGCAGCCCCTGGGCCACGACCTGCCCCGCCCTGGGCCCCACACGCGCCCCACGCGGCGTGCCCCGCTCCCTCCCTGGCGTCTTCCTCCTCACGTCGCACCCCCCGCGCGCGCCTCCCTCCTCTCTAGCTCCCCTGGCGCCGTCCTTCTTCCCCGCGAGTGCCCCTCTCTCTCCAACCTCGCCGCCGGTCGCTGCCTCCGCCCCGCCGCCAGGCCGCCTCTCCCCTGCACCCCCGCCACCACTCCTCCCCTTCTCCCTCGGGCGCCGCTCCGCGCGAGCCCGCCGCCCCGCCGCTCGCTGCGCCGCCCTCCGCCTCGCCGGCCACCCTCCGCCGCACCTCGCCGCTCCTGCCTCACCTCCCCTCCGTCCCGCTCCCAGTCGTCCTCCGCCCCCGCCCCGAGAACCTCCCCAGCAAGCGCCCGCGCTCGCCCACCGCCTGTCGCCGCCGCCGTCCTGCGGACAGGCGCGCCACCCGCGGCCGGCCATCCCCCTCCCTCCGCCCGCGCCCGCGGCCATCTCCTCCACCGCGAGCACCACGCCCCCGAGCCAGCCCGCCTCCACCCGCGCTAGCCAAGCCCCGACGCCGGCGACCCTGAGCCCTCCCTCTCCGGCGCCCCCAACCGCCTCCTCGCCTGTGGCCCCGCGCGGCCCCGCCGGTCCGTCGCCGCCCCGTGCCCCCTCCGCGCTCGCCCTCCTCAGCGTCCGGCCGACCCCCACCTCGACCCCTGCTGCTCGCCGCCGCCGGGCCCGCGTCGCCGCTGGCCAAGCACGCGCCGTGGCTCCCTGCCCGCCTGCAAGCCGTCCCCTGTCTCCACCGAGTGCGCGCCGTCGCTGGGCCCACGCAACCGCCTCGCAGATGGCCCTGCAGTGCCGCCCCGCCCGAGCTCTGCCATCCGCCTCCACCGTGCAGGATCCCGGTGTAGTACCAAGTTGGTGCCAAGTGTTTGGTGTGGAACGACAAGATCGACACCGGCAGTCGAATCCCGGAACCCCCAAGTTCACCTCGCCAAGGTCTCCATCGAGAACGCTGAGAACTTCCACCGGAGCCGAAGATCCGGAGCTCTTCTTCATAGAACGCCAAGTACCCGAAGGCCGTTCCGCTGAAACCCCAAGATCATCAACGGCACCCAAGCTCGACACCGGCAACTAAGATGGCACCACAAGACCGCCGACAAGAAACCGCGAACCGGAACCGGAGATCTCCGTCACGGAACCCCAAGGCCTTGAGGAGGAGCCGATGATATCGCCTCCACGGAACACTGAGTTCTCCATCCAGGACGCCAAGACCGACAACATGAACCGAAGACACGGACGCGACAGGAACTACCCCCGATACCCGAGAACGATCCCGCCAAGCCCGAACCCGTCGAACCCTGGATCCTGAGACCGACCCCGAACCCCGGAACCCCAAGATCGTCGAGAACCCTAATGTGTGACCTTTTCCCCGAGTCCTATTTTTATAAATGAAATATAAACTTGTGCATATTGAATTGTTCACGCATGCATACATTCATGTGGTTTGGGGGCCTTATGCCGATTCACCTCATAATTAAATATGGGGCCCATATGCGGGCAAATCTAGTCTCATATTGGCCTCATTTAAACTTGTGTAGCGAACCCGTATTATCTTTTGCCTTGTTAAACAACATTTAAATTGCGGGGCTTCTAAATAACATGAACCACCTAATTAATTGTCGGGACCCCGGTTCCGCTTAATATGACCTAATTGCATCGCACCTTGCCATGCCATACATCATGCATGCATCATGCCGATCTTCTACCGTTGTATTAAATATTGCATCCGGTGTTTCTTCTAGTGTTTTGCTTCTTCGCGGATAAGGCCGTTGAGTTGATGTGAGCTTCGCCCCGATCTTCGGTTGAACCTTCGACAATGTTTTCAGGCGAGCATCTCCCCCTTTCTACCTATCTTACTTTTATAGTCTTTATTCCCTCCTGTTGATCTATTGCTATCTGTGTTGCGATGCTCTAGTTTTCGTACCCGTGATATCCCTTGCCGCCCTATATTGCCTTGGACACACCCTATTACCTGTTGATTGGTAGATAGTTGGACTTGCGCGTCGTAGTCGCTTGCTCACGTGCTGATGCGTGTTGTCAAGTGCCACAGTTGTTGATGAATTGCCGCATGTTGATGTTGGAGATGATCATAGTTTTACTTATCGCATACTTTAATTCCTGTTTAACAACAAAAATTGAAATAAGCAGAGGCATCGGTGGGTGATAGATAATATTTGGTTTCCGAACGCCCACTTGTGTCCCGTAGGACCCCGAGTACTTGATACCTGTTCCTTGATTTATCGCGCTATCCACATCCGGGAGGTATATGGGACCCCCCTAAGCCAGAGCTTGATTCGGTCTTATTTCTTGGGGCCACAAACTAGTTTGAGGTTTTATTTACGATCCTGTACTTATGCCATGCTACTTATGTATTTACGTTTGTGCGAGGAGCACACTGTACTGTTTAGGATCGGGACACGATTCCGCGGTGTTGACAAGCCCAGCCATACTTTCGGGTTCCCAGTCGTTCACAGCCGTATACCCAAACCTTGAGTCCGTCTCGGAGCTTGCTTACTTCGTTGCGGGATCTACTTAAGGGGTGGCCCCCTGAAATATTTCTGAATCCTGTGATTGTTCAGTCGTGAAAGCCTCGTTGGGTTTTGAGTTGGTTTTTCCGAGGTTGATCGAGCGTGTGTTGCTATTGGTGCACCCCGGCCGGGTAAAACTTTCTGAAAGCCGTGTCCGCGGATATGGACGACTTGGAGCACAGTATCTCAACCATAGACAAGCATAACTAAAGTTTATTGCTATAAATTTGACTTTATAATGTCTAGTAATTAGCTTCACTATAATGGAATGGCTAATTAATACTGCCCACAATTGCTTGTTTGGAGTGTCGCTTACGACCATTATACCTGACTAGTAAGTGTTGCAACTACAACGGAATGGCTGAATAAAAATACCAACAACTGCTGGGTTTAAGGGTTATCTCATGCTATTCATATCTGACTAGTAAGTGTTACAACTATAACGGAATGGTTAACTAAAAGTGCCCACTGCTTACTTTATCAGGATGATTATCTAAACCTGACTAGTAATTGCTGCAACGATAACTGAATAAGTAAAACTGCCAACTGTGTGAGTTCCTCGGTTGACTTCCTCGTTGGTCTCGAGGGGGAAATACCAGGATGGGTTTGTTTGGTGTTAGCTTCAGGTTGGATCCGGATAGGTCTTTCTTACCCCTCTCTGATAACCGCCAGTTGTATCGAGTCTCTATAGGTTGTCTAGTGCATGTTGCCGCTGCCGCTTCAGTCCACCATACCTATGTAGGCGAGGACCGCCGAATTCTAGCCTCGCCGTGTACTGGCCTCAGTACTGACGCTCCTTCTTTTTCCTTTGCCCTTTGTCGGCACCCCTTTTGTTTAAGCAGGTTTTGAGATCGACGCCGTTAGCAGGGTTACCCTTCCGGCTTGGCCTGGGCAGGGTTATGGACGCCATTGGTTATTCTTCAGGGCTCTTAGCCCCATTTGCATCTTGTCCGTAGCTGGACGCTCTATCGCTTTCAAGGTGATTTGGATCTTTGTATATTATATCTGTATTCTTGACTCATGGAGTCGCTGTTAAATATATCTGTTCTGTGGGTCCCATCGAGGACTGTTGTGTAATGTTATTACTTCGTTTTCCACCCGCACGAAAGTGCCTGGTGGGCACCTTTGAATCGTTTCTATGCGGGTTTGGCGGGAATCGCTAAAACTTGCATAGGTCCGATTCTGAGGGTGTTACAGAGTGGTATCAGAGCTCAGCAGTTGCGATACCCCACAAGTCCAGCCTGTAGGATAACCTAGCTAACGGCCGAAGTAGAGTGTCAAAACTATTTTTGAAAATCGGTTGGATAGTTCTGATTAGGTCTGATTTTACTCCTTACCCCTCTGCTATTCTCCTCTTATTTCCACGTGTTTTGAATCCGCTCTCTTCTCTCTCTTCGAGTCCAGGATATCTCGTGGTTGGGTTTCCGTCGTACCTTCAGGGTTTCGCTTCCTCCTCTGGCAACGGTGTTGCTACATCTGGGCTTCATGCTATCTGCGGAATTCGTCTACGGTGTTACCATTCTTTGTTCCTTGTTTGTGCCTTCCGGTGTTTCCAGACGCGACGGCATCCTCTACGCCATATCCGATGCAGAGTCTGCATCCCTCCTATGATCCGAACCTCGCTTGTCGAGATCTTCAGTCTGATTTCGAGAATGGTTGCACTCTTTTCTACTGATTGTGCAGAGTAATAGTTTGGGTGCGTGATGGATTGGCCCCCATGCCGACTACCCCTTCTATTCGCTTTTGTACATTGAAGTGGACGAGAATGCATCGATTCCCTCTTCCTACCGAAGTTAGAGGTGGCTTTATTTGTTGATACCTCTACCTTCGACCTTTTGTCCCCGGAGTGTTCCCGCGACGATCACGGACAACGACCTCTTGTTAGTGGTGTCGCGAGGATCTACACGAAGCGAGAAGACGCGGACCGCCGACCTTCCTTCCGGTACCATGGGGCGGATCTCGAGGGCGAGATCCATTGTTAGTGGTGTCGAATTGTGGCATCCCGCAAAAACCACTACTAGAAAATCGCGTTGAATTTGTGCATCGCATCGTCATCATCATATGTTGTTTGTCAAAAACTATTTTCGCAAAGCCCGATTTGTTTCCAAACGCCCCATCTTAATTCAAATGCAAAGCCCGGCCTCCGGATTATTTTTGTTTGAATGCTATCGGTTTGCAAACGGCGTTAATAAAACAAATAAAAATTATATTATTTTTAGTGGGGGCAGTCGAACGGGCCAGATCGACCCGAACGACCGCCCCCAGGATTTTAAATCGGTCCAACCAGTCCCACACATAATCCTAAACCTACCAAACTATCTACCCCAACCCAGCCTCCACATCACCCTGGCCACTCACACGCTGCCACCTCACCCTCTCTCTCCCTCACCCAATCCCCTTGTGCCACCTAGACTAAACCCACCCCAATCCCTCATAGCCACTCCCTCTCTCTCTCCCCACCAACCCCCAGCTGGCCCCACCCCAAAAGCACACAGCACACACGCATGCACCGCCCCAGCCCCTCCCTATCCCTGCACGTGGGCCCCCCTTCCTCCCCTGGTCCACCCGCCAGCCTCCACCCACGCAGCCCCTGGGCCACGACCTGCCCCGCCCTGGGCCCCACACGCGCCCCACGCGGCGTGCCCCGCTCCCTCCCTGGCGTCTTCCTCCTCACGTCGCACCCCCCGCGCGCGCCTCCCTCCTCTCTAGCTCCCCTAGCGCCGTCCTTCTTCCCCGCGAGCGCCCCTCTCTCTCCAACCTCGCCGCCGGTCGCTGCCTCCGCCCCGCCGCCAGGCCGCCTCTCCCCTGCACCCCCGCCACCACTCCTCCCCTTCTCCCTCGGGCGCCGCTCCGCGCGAGCCCGCCGCCCCGCCGCTCGCTGCGCCGCCCTCCGCCTCGCCGGCCACCCTCCGCCGCACCTCGCCGCTCCTGCCTCACCTCCCCTCCGTCCCGCTCCCAGTCGTCCTCCGCCTCCGCCCCGAGAACCTCCCCAGCAAGCGCCCGCGCTCGCCCACCGCCTGTCGCCGCCGCCGTCCTGCGGCCAGGCGCGCCACCCGCGGCCGACCATCCCCCTCCCTCCGCCCGCGCCCGCGGCCATCTCCTCCACCGCGAGCACCACGCCCCCGAGCCAGCCCGCCTCCACCCGCGCTAGCCAAGCCCCGACGCCGGCGACCTCGATCCCTCCCTCTCCGGCGCCCCCAACCGCCTCCTCGCCTGCGGCCCCGCGCGGCCCCGCCGGTCCGTCGCCGCCCCGTGCCCCCTCCGCGCTCGCCCTCCTCTGCGTCCGGCCGACCCCCACCTCGACCCCTGCTGCTCGCCGCCGCCGGGCCCGCGTCGCCGCTGGCCAAGCACGCGCCGTGGCTCCCTGCCCGCCTGCAAGCCGTCCCCTGTCTCCACCGAGCGCGCGCCGTCGCTGGGCCCACGCAACCGCCTCGCAGATGGCCCTGCAGTGCCGCCCCGCCCGAGCTCTGCCATCCGCCTCCACCGTGCAGGATCCCGGTGTAGTACCAAGTTGGTGCCAAGTGTTTGGTGTGGAACGGCAAGATCGACACCGGCAGTCGAACCCCGGAACCCCCAAGTTCACCTCGCCAAGGTCTCCATCGAGAACGCTGAGAACTTCCACCGGAGCCGAAGATCCGGAGCTCTTCTTCATAGAACGCCAAGTACCCGAAGGCCGTTCCGCTGAAACCCCAAGATCATCAACGACACCCAAGCTCGACACCGGCAACTAAGATGGCACCACAAGACCGCCGACAAGAAACCGCGAACCGGAACCGGAGATCTCCGTCACGGAACCCCAAGGCCTTGAGGAGGAGCCGATGATATCGCCTCCACGGAACACTGAGTTCTCCATCCAGGACGCCAAGACCGACAACATGAACCGAAGACACGGACGCGACAGGAACTACCCCCGATACCCGAGAACGATCCCGCCAAGCCCGAACCCGTCGAACCCTGGATCCTGAGACCGACCCCGAACCCCGGAACCCCAAGATCGTCGAGAACCCTAATGTGTGACCTTTTCCCCGAGTCCTATTTTTATAAATGAAATATAAACTTGTGCATATTGAATTGTTCACGCATGCATACATTCATGTGGTTTGGGGGCCTTATGCCGATTCACCTCATAATTAAATATGGGGCCCATATGCGGGCAAATCTAGTCTCATATTGGCCTCATTTAAACTTGTGTAGCGAACCCGTATTATCTTTTGCCTTGTTAAACAACATTTAAATTGCGGGGCTTCTAAATAACATGAACCACCTAATTAATTGTCGGGACCCCGGTTCCGCTTAATATGACCTAATTGCATCGCACCTTGCCATGCCATACATCATGCATGCATCATGCCGATCTTCTACCGTTGTATTAAATATTGCATCCGGTGTTTCTTCTAGTGTTTTGCTTCTTCGCGGATAAGGCCGTTGAGTTGATGTGAGCTTCGCCCCGATCTTCGGTTGAACCTTCGACAATGTTTTCAGGCGAGCATCTCCCCCTTTCTACCTATCTTACTTTTATAGTCTTTATTCCCTCCTGTTGATCTATTGCTATCTGTGTTGCGATGCTCTAGTTTTCGTACCCGTGATATCCCTTGCCGCCCTATATTGCCTTGGACACACCCTATTACCTGTTGTTTGGTAGATAGTTGGACTTGCGCGTCGTAGTCGCTTGCTCACGTGCTGATGCGTGTTTTCAAGTGCCACAGTTGTTGATGAATTGCCGCATGTTGATGTTGGAGATGATCATAGTTTTACTTATCGCATACTTTAATTCCTGTTTAACAACAAAAATTGAAGTAAGCAGAGGCATCGGTGGGTGATAGATAATATTTGGTTTCCGAACGCCCACTTGTGTCCCGTAGGACCCCGAGTACTTGATACCTGTTCCTTGATTTATCGCGCTATCCACATCCGGGAGGTATATGGGACCCCCCTGAGCCAGAGCTTGATTCAGTCTTATTTCTTGGGGCCACAAACTAGTTTGAGGTTTTATTTACGATCCTGTACTTATGCCATGCTACTTATGTATTTACGTTTGTGCGAGGAGCACACTGTACTGTTTAGGATCGGGACACGATTCCGCGGTGTCGACAAGCCCAGCCACACTTTCGGGTTCCCAGTCGTTCACAGCCGTATACCCAAACCTTGAGTCCGTCTCGGAGCTTGCTTACTTCGTTACGGGATCTACTTAAGGGGTGGCCCCCTGAAATATTTCTGAATCCTGTGATTGTTCAGTCGTGAAAGCCTCGTTGGGTTTTGAGTTGGTTTTTCCGAGGTTGATCGAGCGTGTGTTGCTATTGGTGCACCCCGGCCGGGTAAAACTTTCTGAAAGCCGTGTCCGCGGATATGGACAACTTGGAGCACAGTATCTCGACCATAGACAAGCATAACTAAAGTTTATTGCTATAAATTTGACTTTATAATGTCTAGTAATTAGCTTCACTATAATGGAATGGCTAATTAATACTGCCCACAATTGCTTGTTTGGAGTGTCGCTTACGACCATTGTACCTGACTAGTAAGTGTTGCAACTACAACGGAATGGCTGAATAAAAATACCAACAACTGCTGGGTTTAAGGGTTATCTCATGCTATTCATATCTGATTAGTAAGTGTTACAACTATAACGGAATGGTTAACTAAAAGTGCCCACTGCTTACTTTATCAGGATGATTATCTAAACCTGACTAGTAATTGCTGCAACGATAACTGAATAAGTAAAACTGCCAACTGTGTGAGTTCCTCGGTTGACTTCCTCGTTGGTCTCGAGGGGGAAATACCAGGATGGGTTTGTTTGGTGTTAGCTTCAGGTTGGATCCGGATAGGTCTTTCTTACCCCTCTCTGATAACCGCCAGTTGTATTGAGTCTCTATAGGTTGTCTAGTGCATGCTGCCGCTGCCGCTTCAGTCCACCATACCTACGTAGGCGAGGACCGCCGAATTCTAGCCTCGCCGTGTACTGGCCTCAGTACTGACGCTCCTTCTTTTTCCTTTGCCCTTTGTCGGCACCCCTTTTGTTTAAGCAGGTTTTGAGATCGACGCCGTTAGCAGGGTTACCCTTCCGGCTTGGCCTGGGCAGGGTTATGGACGCCATTGGTTATTCTTCAGGGCTCTTAGCCCCATTTGCATCTTGTCCGTAGCTGGACGCTCTATCGCTTTCAAGGTGATTTGGATCTTTGTATATTATATCTGTATTCTTGACTCATGGAGTCGCTGTTAAATATATCTGTTCTGTGGGTCCCATCGAGGACTGTTGTGTAATGTTATTACTTCGTTTTCCACCCGCACGAAAGTGCCTGGTGGGCACCTTTGAATCGTTTCTATGCGGGTTTGGCGGGAATCGCTAAAACTTGCATAGGTCCGATTCTGAGGGTGTTACATTATAGCATTCACTTAAGGCTTATAAAGAAAGAAGTCAGAAGAGGTAAATAGTAATGTTAGTATTAGATATCATCTATAGGATGGGAGTGATTAGAGGAAATCAAATCAATATGGTAACAAAGAAGATCACAAGGATGAAGTCTAAAGATAAGTTACCAGGAGTAGTCCTATTGGATCAAGTAGGTATAGTCAATGAATTATATCTCTTAATACAATAGAGGTAAACAGAAGAAAATTATAGTACAACTGTAATGTTGTATTGATGAAGCCTTGATTAGCCAACTGGAACCCCAAAACCATAAAGGATCAAAAGATTATAATGATCATGCCTTATTCACCAAGATTGAATGCTTATACCATGTATAAGTGACATTGGTGGATAAAACATAATTGAACCATAATATAGATATAGTATCCTAGATTAGACATTACAAGTCACATTAATATAATGTGAGGTTGGAATGTTAGATACTGGAGTTAAGAAGAGACAAGATAGTATGATTAAGATAATGTTAGAGTAATATTGGATTAAAGATGTAGTATTTTCCTCTTGGGAAATACTAACTCTTGAGATGAAGTAAAGTATATATATACAACTACTAGGGTAGTATTAGTGATGGATGATTAAGGAAGAGTATGGTTGGAGTTAGAAGTAATCACTCGTTGAATTGGAGATTATCAGCAGTAGGATAATTTGATATAGCCAAGTATAGATGTGAGAAGATTATGAAAGCTTTAGTGTTAAGCTCACTGCATTTATAAATAGATTTAGAGGAATAAAGGTGGATAAGAATATTTTTGTGAAGTAAAGTTCAGCATGTTAACACATGATGATGGATATGAAGGAGTAGTATATCTAGGAAAGGAATTCCTTAATTAGAAGTCCATAATTATGATGTATGGAATATAGGAATCCTTGCTAAACACTAAACCCTAAATCTAAGATCAAACCTAATATCCAATTTCTTTGGTTGATCTATCATCTTATTTACACAAAGCTTCATAAAAATATTTACTATATCAAATCACCTGAGCACATCTTTTTCATTTTCAACCATCATTATCATATGTGCTTATGGAACTATCTTCATCAATTGTTTCTCATAAGTTAGCCTAGAAAAACAATCCCACTATTTTACTTTAAATGGTGATATTATTAAAATCACAAACATAAAGACAATAGGTTTAGCCATTAACCTTTATTCACATCAATAAAATAAATATGAGAATATTAAATCTTCTAAGAACTTATGGTAAAGCATTTTCAATTCAAACTTTAACTCATATGTTAGTTGTAATAAAATATATAATTACTATTCCCTAAATCTATGAGAATAATATTAACCATATTAAGTCTTTTGAATGTCATGCATCAAATAATGATATATGATCATTATATAAAATTTTCCCTCCAAACTATAAGTTAACAAGAATTAAATTCTACCATTAAATAAAGAAAGTGAATAACAAAGTTCCTTACCAAATATTAGAATGATCTATATAAACAAAATAAAGGAAATAAAGAAAATATCACAATATATAATAAAAGTTCACAAATTGATTCTTAATAACTTTATTGTTGGTGCAACTGTTCAGCAAATAAAATTCCATAAAGAAAATTTCAAACCAAATATGAAAATACAAACCTGAAAGTAAAACAGAAAACAGAAAAGAATAAAAAAGGGACTCAGACCAGAAACTGGCCCATGGCCCATCCCCTCTCTTGCTTACTCGTCGCCGCAAGCAGCCGATCACAGCCCAACTGGCCCAATTCCTCGGCCCATACCGTTTTGCCACTTCTTTCTCCTTTCTTCCTCCTCTCGCCAAAATCCAGCGCCGGCGAAGCTGCTGCCTGGCACACCGTCGGCCATCCGCCGTTGTCGTGATGCCCGCTGTCGCCAAGATCCGAGCCGTCGTTGATCGTTGCCTATAAGAAGACCGCTATCGCGCTGGAGAGCCCTATCTTCTTCTCTTTCTTGTTTTCCTCTTCTGTTCTAAACCCTAGTTCATTGGTGTTGGTTGATCCGGCCAAGTCCGACCACCCTATGCCTCGCCAAAGCCACCATTAGAAGCTCCATCGTGGACTTGTTCGATTAGGATCAAGGACGGGAGTCGGGGCGCCGAGAATCAAGCAGAATCGAAGGTTCCCTTCTGACGGCCACCATGGCCATCGTCGTCGATTCATGGTCTACACGCCTCCTCTCGCTTCCCCAAGAACTCCATCACAATTAGGGTGAGCTCCTCTATCTTCCAATAGTCGCTGTTGGATCAATTGCATCCGGTATTGTGGTCTTGCCATGCGCCGACGTATACCGCCGCCAGTCGCCGTCGTGCCCCGCCATCCGACACTACTAGAGAAAAGGCTATAGGAGACATGCTTATGCGAGGCACATTTAGCATATGCGCCTCCTATAAAAATAGGCGAGGCGCACATTGCGATATGCGCCTCTAGTATAAAAATAGGCGAGGCGCATATGATAAGAATGCGCCTCCTATAATCCCTGTACGGACAGAATCTAGCAGCCCCATATTATGCGAGGCGCATTCTAGTCATATGCGCCTCCTATATATCAGATAGGCGAGGCGTATATAGACAGAATGCGCCTCGCATATTTTGTGTGGGCCCGCGTGTTGGTAGGTGCACGAATATGCGAGGCGCATATGGCTATATGCGCCTCCTATATTGGACAATATGCGAGGCGCATATGGCCAGAATGCGCCTCGCATATTCTGTGTGGGCCCGCGTATTGGTAGGTGCA
Source organism: Avena atlantica (assembly GCA_910589765.1). Taxonomy (NCBI): domain Eukaryota; kingdom Viridiplantae; phylum Streptophyta; class Magnoliopsida; order Poales; family Poaceae; genus Avena; species Avena atlantica. The sequence continues at coordinate 116,753,040 of OU342735.1, forward strand.
CGAATATGCGAGGCGCATATGGCTATATGCGCCTCGCATATTGGACAATATGCGAGGCGCATATGGCCATATGCGCCTCAAGTAACTCATGCGGGCCCGGGCGCTGGTAGGTGGCCGCATATGCGAGGCGCATATTGCACAATATGCGCCTCCTATAGTTTGAATTATAGGAGGCGCATATTGCCTCGCATAAGCTGCACCCCTTTTTTTCCAGCTTTTTGCACATGGAGGCAACTAGCACCCCACTCACTTGTGTCACTTCTTCCTCCTCCACCAAACAAATCTGGTCGCCCCCCTCCACCTCCCCACCTCATTTCCCCCATTGATTCACCTTCGAATCTTGCTCAACATCCATTGGTTGACACCCATATGTAAGTGAAGTCTCTTGCTCCTCTAGATCTACAACATGTCCATTTACTTCTCCTCCGGCTCTCTTGCGCAAGTCGATGTTGGAGGAAGCGTGAAGGCGTTGCTTGCATGTATGCGCGTTGTCGGAGACACCGACTATATGATTGTGTTGTGGTGCTACTTTTTTTGTAGGGATTTCATTTGAGATGCCAATGTTTCGCCGGAATGTCGATTTATTTCTTTTCCGGCGAATTTCTGGCACTCACGGATGTCCTCTTTTTAGGGGAGGTCATGCCGAATTTTTCCGGCGATCCACGTTCATATATGCTCTAATTATTCTCTTGCTCTTTGTACCACGCAGGCGGCCATGGTCCGACCACTGATCAACAAAGCCCGCGTGGATAGGTGGATGACATGCGCGAGGGCCGACATGGAACGTGCAAACAAGACAGAGATAAGATGTCCATGTCGGGACTGCAAGCTGATGTATCTGATAAGGCATGATTCCGGAATGCTGGAGTCGCACCTGCTTCGACGTAGTTTCATGGATGGCTACACTCGATGGATACGTGATGATCACGACGAAGATCAAGATGCCAGTGATGATCACGAAGATCAAGACGCCAGTCACGATCACGAAGATCAGGGTGGTGGCATTGGACATGGACACGAAGATGATCAAGGTGGCGTCGGGCATGGACACGAAGATGATCAAGGTGGTGCCGACCATGATTCGAGCTGGTTGGGAGACCCTCATGTCCAAGATCTGCTTCTCAAGGAGACGAGTAACGCCAGAGCCGCCGGTAGAGAGAAGGCTAAACTGGAGCAAATGGAGAAAGACGCGGTCACTCCATTGTTTGACGGATGCAACGACGGGGATACCCGTCTAAATGTAACGCTTAGGGCTCTGGAGATGAAGGCGAAACACAAAATGACCGACGAATGTTTCGACGACAACATTGTATTCTGGCACGATATTCTTCCCAAGAAGGGGAACACATGTCCGACTAGTATCGCTGAGGCGAAGAAAGTCGTGTGTCCTCTCAATCTACCGCACGTGAAATACCACGTCTGCATAAATGATTGCATCATCTACCGGGGCGAGGACGCGGAGAAGACCACGTGTCCAGTGTGCAAGACCTCTCGATACAAGAGAGGGACCAAGAAAGCTCCTAGGAAGGTGGTGTGGTACTTTCCTCTAACTCCTCGTTTGCAGCGGTATTTCGCAGACCCTAAGGAAGCACAGCTCATGCGCTGGCACGCGGAAAGAAAGAGGCCGGAAGACGATGATCCGGAGAAGGAGGAAATGTTGAGGCACCCTTCGGATGCTTGCCAGTGGAAGGCGTTGGACCTACAATATTACCAACATTTTGGGAAAGAGTCAAGGAACCTCAGGCTGGGCGTGAGCACTGACGGACTCAATCCGTTTGGAAGCCAGAGCAGCACACACAGCACCTGGCCCGTGTTTGTATGGATCTACAATCTCCCTCCCTGGTTGTGCATGAAGAAGAAGTATGTAACCATGAGTATGCTCATTCAAGGGCCAAAACAACCTGGTACAGACATCAATCTGTATCTCACGTTGTTGAAAGAGGAGTTGGCCACGTTATGGGAAGAAGGAGCCCGTACATGGGACGCCTCGAGACAAGAGTACTTTGACATGAGAGCGGCGGTGATCACGACGGTGCAAGACTATCCTGGTTACGGATACTTCTCGGGGCAGGTGGTCCAAGGATTCTATGGGTGCGTTAGGTGCAAGGATAATACAACGTACCGCCAGCTACAGAAAGATCCCGGGTCTGGGAAAACCGTGTTCCTTGGGGCTCGGAGGTGGCTTCCCAAGAATCACGCCTGGAGAAAGCTAGGACATCTGTTCGATGGGACGATCGAGCTCCGAGGAATCCCACACCAGAAGAGTGGCGCGGAAATCTACAAGCTGTTGAATAACTGGAAGGAGTGCCCTGCGCCAGGAAAGACCCAGAAGAAGCCAGAGCCGTTGCTGAAGGTATGGAAGGCGAGGTCTGTTTTCTGGGACTTGCCATACTGGAAGATCCTCCGCGTGCCTCATAGCCTTGATCTCATGCATATCACGAAGAACGTGGGCGAGAGTCTGCTTGCCACCCTCCTTAACACCGACAAGACCAAAGATGGGCCGAAGGCAAGGAACGACTTGAAGCATATGGGCATCAGGGATGAACTTCAACCACCACCTAGCGATGATGAGGAGGAGGACGAGGTGGAGGAGACAGAAACACAGAATAGCCGTCGTCGCAAGGGGAAAAAGGTTAAGAAGGGAGAGGTCAAGCTCAAGGCCTCATGCTTCACTCTGAGTAAGAAGGAGGCCATACAGTTTATGAAGTGCCTCCTCGGAGTCAAATTTCCGAACGGCTACGCGGGGAAGATAAGCAGATGGCTAGACGAGGCGAAGCAGCGCTTCAGCGGGATGAAGTCTCACGACGTCGCCGTGCTAATGACGCAGGTACTCCCAGTCGCGATCCGAGGTATAATGGACAAGCACATCCGTGAAACACTGTTTGGCCTCTGCAACTTTTTTGACGTCATCTCTCGGAAGTCGATAGGCATTAAGCAGCTCACGAGGCTACAGGACGAGATCGTGGTGATAATGTGCGAGCTCGAGATCTATTTCCCCCCCGCTTTCTTCGACATCATGCTTCATCTGCTTCTCCATGTCGTGGAGGATATCGTCCAGCTCGGTCCTGCGTTTCTGCGAAGCATGATGCCGTTCGAAAGGCTCAATGGACACATCAAGGGATACGTTAAGAACAAGTCCCGTCCAGATGGAAGCATAGCAAACGGCTTCCTGGCCGAAGAGTGCATCTCTTTCTGCTCGAACTTTCTACAAACCGAGACCCCTCTTGGTATGCCATTCAACAAGCACCTCGGGAGGCTCGCTGGATGGGGTCACCGCGAGGGTCGACGTGCAAAGCATGTCGACATGGAGGGCCGAACCAAGGACTTTGAAAGAGCAAACCTGGTCGCGCTGCAACACCTGCAGGTGGTTGATCCATACATACATGAGCACAAAGAGTTTATCAAGAAGAATTACGCTGATCAGGGGCGCCAGGTCCCGAGGGAGGAAGATGTTATCAAGGAGCACAACTCCGGTTTCACGCGGTGGTTTAGGGAGAAGGTCATAGCTAATCCACCGCAGGGCGAGTACTCGGAGGAAGATAAACTCATATTCTCATTGTCACAGGGCGCCTCGCACAACCTCATGACCTATCAGGCTTACGATATCAACGGATACACGTTCTACACAGAGGAAAAAGACAATAACTGCGATTACCAGAACTCAGGGGTAACAGGGATATTCTACACCGGCGACATCCCGGAAAGATACTACGGAAGGATCGAGGAGATTTGGGAGCTCGACTATGTTACGGAGAAGGTGCCGATGTTCCGTGTCAGGTGGGCCAAGAGCGTCGAGAAAGAAGACCGGTATTTCACCACGATGGTTATACCGTCAAAGACCACCAGCGCGAACGCACCCGCAAGAAATGAGCCTTGGGTTTTGGCTAGCAAAGTCGACCAATGCTGGTACATCAAAGACCCGTCAAAGCCTAGCCGGGTTGTCGTCAGGAGAGGCAAAAGGAACATTATCGGAATGGACGGAGTCGCCAACGAGCAAGACTTTGACCAGAACGGCGACCCGAAGATAGAAGACGGGTATGGCAACCAAACACCGTACACCATAACCCTACCTAAGAAAGGACTTCCGTTCAAGAGAAGTAGTGAAGACGTCCCGGACCTAACCTATGCAACCGCAACAAAGAAGGGCAAGAAGACGACCATTATCAAGAAACGCTAGCGCGCTCCGACCATTGTCAAGAACCGTCGTGTGTGTGGCCTACTATTATGTATCAAAACATTCTTAATTTTCATTATGTGTGTGTTATAATAATATTGCATTGAGAATATTATGTATCGACAAGACACATTCATTGAGAATACTCACTTTTGTTGTTTTAGAAATATTTGAATATTTAAAATATTTGTAGTATATTTTATAGTTCATATTTGTATGCTTTTACATGAAAATTGGCCTTTAAAAAAATTCCAAAAATTTGGCCCCCTTAGGATTCGAACTTGGGTGGCCTGCAGTGAAGGACAAGGCATGTTACCACTGGGCTGCTGTGTGATAGTTGATAGAAACATGCGCACTGCCCTATTTGTCTAGGATTGCATATTACGCGAGGCGCATCTGGGCTAAATGCGCCTCGCATAATATTATGCGAGGCGCATTTAGCCCAGATGCGCCTCGCGTAATCCGGTATAGATCAAAGCCGCGTCTCACGCCCGAGTCTCACATCTTTCTGCACATCTCACGCACGCGTCTCATCTCAGATCGCGAAGCCGCCGCCGCCGCAGCCCGCCGTCCGCGCCCGGAGCAGCCCGTCGTCCGCGCCCGGAGCAGCCCGCCGTCCGCGCCCGGAGCAGCCCGCCCGCGTCGCGGCCGGAGCAGCCCGCCCGCCGGACCTGCAACCTCGAGGCGCTCGTCGGCCACGACTTCCTCCCGCGCGGCTCCGACATCTGCACGCGCCGCCCCCTCGTGCTCCAGCTCGTGCACCAGCCGCAGCGCCACGCCGGCGTCGACTCCGCCTACCCGCCCGCCCTCCTCGCCTCCTCCACTTCCCCGTAAGCTCCTCTGTCCCTCCCCGCCTCCACTTAATTCTTTTCTTTATGTGAATAATTCAGTCATAACGACTGAGTTGCTGCGAGCAAGGAAATCTGAGCTTTTCCTTATCTTTTCTCTGTGGTATTTCAGTCATAACGCCTTATGTGAATAATTCAGTCATAACGCCTTGTTTTTTTCTTACCACTTTGATTCGATATGTGAAAAATTCAGTCATGTAAGCTGCTGCGAGCAAGGAAATCTGAGCTTTTCCTTATCTTTTCTCTGTGGTATTTTTATGAGTCAGTCATCTTGCTGTTGTTGTTGTTGTTTCATTAATTGGAAAAGTTAATCGATGAAATCAAAGAGGAGAAATATTTATACACACCCTGTTGCTGTTTGCAACCGCAAATCTGTACTACGACTGAGTTGTGTAATCTATGCATTGCGAGTGTTAACAAGTACTGTATGATGAATAACATTATCTGAAAGTTTTAGAAAGCATGATATATAAGCTGCTGGTATATAAGTACTGTATGATGATATATAAGCTGATATATAAGTACTGTATGATGATATATGATGATATATAAGTACTGTATGATGGTATATAAGTACTGTATGATGATATATGATGATATATAAGCTGATATAAGCTGATATATAAGCTGATATATAAGCTGATATATATAAGCTGATATATAAGCTGCTGGTATATAAGTACTGTATGATGATATATAAGAAAGCATGATATATGAAAGTATGTATGATGATATATAAGCTGCTGGTATATAAGTTTTAGAAAGCATGATATATCTGTTAAGCATGATATATAAGTACTGTATGATGATATATAAGCATGATATATAAGCATGATATATAAGCATGATATATAAGCATGATATATATTGCAAGTTCTGTTGAATAATTGGGATGGGAATGTAGACATGTTTGTCTAGTGCAGACTTGGCCATTGGGGTATATAAGCTGCTGGTTGTTCAAGCTTCATGTGGATATATAAGCTAGATGCAACTGTTCCCTTTGGGGTATCATAATCTGCTAGTACTTGTGCATTTTCTTCCGAAGTCTAGGCCATTGAACAGATGCAACTGAACAGATGGCCCATCTTACCATGATACCATCAATCCCCATACGATATATGTATCTGATTACCATGATACCATCAATCCCCATAGGATATCTGTATGTGTTTGTGTATGCTGGCACATATCTGTATGTGTTTTTGTATGCTGGCAGTGTTTGTGTATGCTGGCAGAAAATGGCTGTGATGATGGCTGTGTTTGATCCTTTTTGTGCAGGTTTTTCTTTTTGAGTTGCCAATGTTTCGCCGGAATGTTGATTCATTTCCGTTCCGGTGAATTTCTGGCACTCCTAGACATAGAAAATTAGCAAAGTTCATGCCAAAATTTTCTGTGAATTTTTGTGCTTATTAGTTTCATTTATTTGTGTGTTTAGAAATGTCGGATCCGGGCCCTTCTAGCCAGAAGCCCTTTTGGGAGCAGCAGGAGGAGATGGAATCCCTAGAGGCCCCGGAATTTGTTCCGCGGGACGACGAGATGGAGGAGGACGAGGATACCTCGTCGGGCAATGAGGAGATGGGGGACGCCGATGGCGACGCCGATGGCGACGCCACTACCACTGATGGCGGCGGTGAAGCTACTATAGACGGTGGTAGCGCATCGAAGAAGTCTCGGAAGGATCGGACGCCGATCGTGGTCGACCTCAAAAGGTCCATCATCACAAGCGTGAGCCCTAAAGGTGCGCCTTTGGAGCCAGAAGAATTTGTTGGGGGTTACTCTAACCAGCTCGCGGCAATCCTCCGGAACACCGTCACGATCAACATGGAGAACCTGAAGGCCGAAGAGAACAGGGGTTTCCTCATCCAGCTTTTCCGGAAGCTGCACGCAAGATACGCGTTCCCGGGTGATGAGGAAAACAAGTATAATAATGACAATCTCAAAGGGAATCCGGTGAACAAGTATGCCCTCGGGAGGATGACCAAGGCCTTGTCAAATTGGAAGGCTCGGGTGAAGAATCTGATTTTCGAGGAGAAGCTAAGTTATCCAGAGCTCGTCAAGAAGGAGCCTCTGGTCAAGGAAGAAGACTACAATGTTTTCAAGGCCAGATGTAACTCCGCCTTGGGCAAGGCCAGGACTGAGAAGGGCAAGAATATGAGATCCCGAAACATTGGTACCCACCATCTCGGCTCCGGCGGTTATAGAGCCGCGAGGCCCAAATGGGATAAGGAGGACGCCGACGCTCGTGCAAAGGGGTTGACACGTCCCTTTGACGACATAAAGGAGGAGCAGGCAAAGAATTTCGTGAGGGCCCGGTTTGCCCCGCCGAAGAAAGGGGGTTCTGATTATTCTTCGGAGCCCGCCGGCCCCTTTGCTCCGAGGGTGACGGACTTCATGCAAAAATATGTAAGTAGTTTGCATGCAAGTCGATTAATTGCATTCATGATTAATCAATGAAGTCCAGTTTTCTGATCAAATGCTTCGCGTTCCTTGTGCGCAGGACGAGGAGTGTAGGAGCTCCTCATCCCAGGGGTCAGCGCCACCGCCTGTCGCCAAGTGGGACACCACTTTTAATAGGGCGCTGAACCGGACCAAGAGTGTCGATCCCCTGGCGGCCCCGTCGGCTGGTCGTGTGGTCGGCTTTGGCGGCATATCATGGTCCGAGTACTATGGCACCCCGGAGCGGAAGGGTAAGAAGGCCGAAAGCGCCGAGGTAAAACTCCTAAGGGAACAGGTGGAAGCCTTTCCAAATATAGTCCAAGATGCCGTGAACAAGGCTGTGTCAGCTGCCGAGACAAAGTTCCAAGAACAAGTCCAGTCACAAGTCCAGTCACAAGTCCATTCACAAGTGAACGAGAAGCTCAACACCATCCTTCCCGTCTACATGGAAAAGTACAACAAGTGGCAGAAGGGTGGTAAACGGGGGCCGCCACCGGTTCCCAACCTCAACAGCGCCCAATCGGACAATGTGGCGCGGCCGGAGGCGTTGGTGACTCCTCCAGTAGGGCCGGTGGTGGTGGAAACTCCTCTAGCTCCGGAGCTTAACTTGCCCACTGCGGCGAAGGCGCCGGCCCGCACCACCGTGCCATCAGGCAGCCACTCCGCCACTTGCGTGCTCAAGCCTGTCGGCGTCGGTGCCTCGACATTGGCCGAATTTGACGCCCTCAAGGTAACTAACTAATTAAAGCGAGAGTTGGGAGGCTCAACCACACCGATGACTTGATCTATGTTTTTCTAACGCTCGGCCTACATGTCGATCTTTCGCAGGGAGACACTCCTTGCACTCTAATGCATTGGGTGGGCGGCCAGTTGATGGATGTTGCCAAGGGTACTATTGTTCAACCAGAGAACCGCAAAATGCACAATGTCACAATGCCACCTGACATGATGAGGGTCAAATACAATATGGTGCTTCCGGGCTACGAGCAAGTGGAACCTCCCTCTCAACCTCAAGGATGGGATGATGAGGACACGGCAGCGGTCCTCAATACCGGCTTCGGCTACTTGTACCTATGGCCGAAGAGCCAGATCCGTTTGGGGACAGAGGACCAGCTCAACATCACCCTAGAGGCAGCACAACCAGCACATGATGAAGACTTCGAGATGGGAGACTTGGACAACATGGCACAGAATCCCGATGATGATGAAGAAATTGACCCGAACTACGGAGACCAGTTTGTTAACACAAGGTTTTCTGATTTGTATGAGCCGGGACCATCAGGCACACATCAAGTTGCCGAGACCCAACCAGCACCAGCGAAACCCCCTTGCAAGGTGCGTCTCTTCCCAACTAGTCAGGAGACGCCGCCACCTGTCCCCTTCACCGAGCCTCCAAGGCCAGTAGTTCCTTTGATCAGCCCCGGCACCCTCCATAAGACGGTCGGTGAGGTGAACGCAGTGGCCGAAGCCGTAAAGAGCAAGAAGGGTCGCAAAAGGAAGCCTAAGGGTGATCGGGGCCAGGATCCAAATCCTCTTTTCCGGGACGGTGCTGTGGGGCAAGCCAGGAATCAGCAGCACGTGGCAGGTGTACCGATGATGTGTAAATCGATGCTCGAGGTCGCAGGCTCACATATGCGTAGTATTCATTATGGATGTCTGACAATTGAGCAGTGCCGCATTCGCGACAACGATCAGTCGTACCTCGTTTTCAAGGCTAAGGTGCCTTCTCACATGCCGTGCTTCGTCACTGTACCCCCCGGGGATATCTTCTACGTGCGGCATACCGACCTGTTTGACATGTTGAACGGGTTTCGACTGCACAATACCCTGGTCCGGTTGTTCTCCCTCAATATGGCCATGGAGATCACCAGAGACAAGATCCCGGGCATCCAGATAGTGGATCCCTACTTCATGCGTGACGCCGTCCTGAAAGATGCTGAGGCCATAGATCTGGCGACCGACTACCTCTCAAACTTCCTGCAAACATACTCGGACAAGGATGTGATTCTCCTTCCCTACCATCCCATCACGGAGGATGATCGGACAGGCTGTGTGCTCATAAGCTTGAATTTGAAACACTCAACAGCCTTGTACCTCGACTCAAACAGTGCGATCCAAAAAAACTACACCAATATCAAGAAAATTCTTGATGGCGCTCTCACCGGCTACGTCGCAGCGGGAGGCGTCAAACCGGCAAGGCCACATGTAAAGTTCGGCGCGCATGTGTTCCGCCACACGACGAAGTTTGCCTGCGTCAAGCAGCCGCCTGGCAGTGGGAAGGATGCCTTCTACGCCATTTACCACATGAAGGCGTTCTTCAATGACATGGAGACCAAAACGCTGCCATCTGACCTCGTGAAGTGGGCTGAAAAGCTTGCATGCATACAGGCTCGCAACCTCAGGCAACACTTCTTCAACATCCAGGAGGAGATCGCGACAATCGTGTAACAGGGAGTCATAAAAGCCGGAGGCACCTTCCACGGCGGCTATACACCGTCCAACAGGGAGATAGACGAACGCTTAGCGCAGCAGGGTGACGGCAGGATGTTCATGCAAATGGCGAAAACTCGGTCGGGCTTCATCAATGCCCCCCCAAAGCCGACTCAAGAGCCGAAGAAGACTTCATGATTGCATTGCCTGGGTACCTAGCTGTTAGTTCCGAACTCGTGTTGTAACCTCTTATCACTGTGTTAAACTTGCCTAGCAAAACCTCTAGAATATGTTTCGTCAACCGTTGAACTTGATTGTGAGAGACACTAGCTAGTTATTTGTGTTACGAACTATTTTAAGTGCTTGTTGCTTTTCATTTGTCATCGCTTCCCTACTTTCTTGTGGTTTGCTTTCTTTGTCTTTCTTCGAAATGCCGATGATTAGAACGTGTTGTGGTGTCACGTGTATGACTATGCCGCTGTTTGATCTTGTGTGCCAAGTAGACTAGTAATTTGGGCATATACTCTACTTGCCGCATGAGATCAAACAGCGAGCATTGTTATTTCCGTGCCCAATCTAAGTATGAGGCACTAATCCATGTCATTCTTGGTTTGCTTTCTTTTGGTCTTTCTTCGAAATGCCGATGATTAGAACGTGTTGTGGTGTCACGTGTATGACTATGCCGCTGTTCGATCTTGTGTGCCAAGTAGACTAGTAATTTGGGCATATACTCTACTTGCCGCACAAGATCGAACAGCGAGCATTGTTATTTTCGTGCCCAATCTAAGTATGAGGCACTAATCCAAGTCATTCTTGGTTTGCTTTTTTTTGGTCTTTCTTCGAAATGCCGATGATTCTATCTTTGTGAACTGCTAGCTATTGCTTTCCACTGACATAAGTAATATCATCTTTATTATGTGTAGGAGATGCCGAGGTGTTATGTCGTGTACGTCGGTCGGGTTCCAGGTGTGTACGAGGAGTGGAAAGACTGCCAGAAGCAAGTGAACAACTTCTCGGGCAACAGCTACCAAGGCTATGAGAGTAGAGAGGTGGCGGAAGAGAAGTGGAGGAAGCATGGAAGGAAGAAATGGAGGAACTTCCTCGTGATCACCACCTTGTTGCTCTTCATTGTAGGTTGTGTTCTACTTCATCTAGGTAGAGCTACGTCGTTGGAGTTGTAATGTGAATTGTGAACTTGTACTCGAAGGTGTAATGTGATTGTGAACTTGTACCGATCGGAGGTGTGAACTTGTGGCACAAACACTTGATGTATGAACTTGTATGTCATGATTGATGTGTATTCATGTTGGTTCTATTATGCTTTGGCAAAATGCAAGTTTCTGAAAAATTCTGTGGACTATATTGTATATTTGAATATCTGTATATTATTTATATATAGTGGTCTGTAAAACTTGAATTTCGAAAATATTACCGGAGGCGCATATAGGATACTATTGGAGGCGCATATACTATAAATACCCGAGGCGCATTCTGAAACATATGCGAGGCGCATATGTTATAAATACCCGAGGCGCATTCTGAAACATATGCGAGGCGCATATATATAACTACCCGAGGCGCATTCTGAGACATATGCGAGGCGCATCTAATATGCGCCTCCTATACTTCACATATGCGAGGCGCATATCGATATGCGCCTCGCATATTATTATGCGAGGCGCATATTGATATGCGCCTCGCATATGTGAAATACCCGAGGCTTGAAGCTAGAGGCACATGTGATATGCGCCTCGGATAGGCTTTTTGGTGCGCCTCGGATAGGCTTTTCTCTAGTAGTGCGATGACCATTTTTGAGCGGCGCCACCATAGCTAGGCTCCTCGCATCATCCTCTTTCCGATACACACAACCGCAGCCGCGCGCGCGAACGGAAAACATTGATCGACAATCGATCTGGGTGGATCATCCATGTATGAGGTCAGCATGACAGCATGCTGATGTCACCCCCCAGCCCAGTCAATAAATTTGACTCGTCTTGCACGCGTGGCGGATGACGTGGTCACTGGCCCACTGGTCAGTGACCTTGGGTAGGTTTAGCTTTGGTACAAAACATCTTTTCTGTTTAGGAATTAGATAAAACATTATAATATCAAATATAAATAATTCCTGAAATGTAATTAAATAATTAAATCTTGTTTAATTAATAACTTTTGTGTTGTAATTCAGAAAAATATGTGTAATATATGATTTTTTAGAAAAATAAAATCTACAACTTAAAACTATTATCAAATATTATTATGATAAATATTTAAATAAATATTATTTAATAAAAGTTTTATAAGTAATAAAACTTTGATAATTCCTATTTTAATTATGGTAAAGGTTAAAAATATAAATAAAATACCAAAAAACTTAGAAAAATAAGAATCATAATTTAAAACTATAAACATGCATTATTACTCCACTTAATTAAATATTTGTTATTTATTAAGTCTTTATAAAGTAACAAGTATTATAAAAATCATAAATAATTATTTATAAATCACAAAAATAAATGTAATATACCAAAATGATCACAAAAATAATACCTACATGTTTAAAATGTGATATTCCACTTATAAGTTATTAAAAAGTTAAACACTTTAATAACTTTAATTTAAAACCTATTTCTTTAGTTAATAATTCATAAAATGACAAATAAAATTTGTTAATATTTCTTAAATTAACCAAATAAATGTAATAAATAGTATTAATCTTAAATACTAACATTATGAAGTCAAACACCATTTAAATGCAATTTAATTGAATGATCCTTCACCCATAAGTATAAATTATTTTATAAAAGAATTTTTATTTAATGTAAAATCTCCAAGAATAATTTGTAAAGAGATAAAACACATTCCTTTACTTTAATCACAAGTTTATAAACAAATTAAAACACTATAATTGAATTCATAAGTAGTAAATAATATTGTTTATTTATTCACAAACCTTAACCACACCCTTATAAGAAGATAAATCCCTTTATACAATTATAATGTAAAGAAACTACTACTCCAATAGAAGTAATGCCATTCTTAAGTAACTCTAAGGAAACAATATAAAGTGAACAAGATACAAATGTCATAAGTAATACACCCTAAGTCTATCTACATCCTTAAAGTTACCTTTAGTTTGCAAAGCTTTAAGTATGATACTAAATACTTTATTACATGTTTTATAGTTAATTTGGTCTGTTATAATTAAGTTATAAAACATCTCAAGTCAAAACTATTCAAGCAAGAACAAACAACATCAATCACATTTAATTAACCACAAAGATTGTTTAAACCTTAGTAAGGAAATCTTTTCTTCAAATGTTATTCTTTTTGCCACTTCAGAAAAACAAATAACAAGTAATCACAATCACATTACTTTATACTTTACTTGTATAATAAGATTGTTAATACTTAAATTCTTTATAAGTGACATTACTTGTAAAGTAAAACTTGAAGATAAATAATTAAGATGTAAGCAACCTTGAGTAGCATTCCATATGTGTGTATTTTATTGTTATATAGATACATGTGGTTTCCCACACACTCACAAGCCTTAATAAGAAGCACATGTGTGAAACTTAATCTAAAAGGGCAACACATTCTAACAGGAACCATTTCCAGTTTCCAAACCCTAGATCAACGTTACCCCGGGATTCGAGTTTATCAACTTGCATTACATTACTTATGCATAAAAGCATCTTGCTTCTTTAAACATTAGTCCTTACCAGACCAATGATGCAGATTTTAGCTATTGGATCTTATATTGTCTTGAAGACCGTGAGTGCATAATATTGCAATCACAAAAGGCAAGTTCACACTTGCTCATGTCCTTTATTTTCTGTAAAGTATTTTACAAATACAGTGTTGTCATCACCTGCATTTGAAAAAGATCAGAAAACACTATTTTCATAATAATGTGATTATAGGTTATTTACCATGAGGTAATAACCTACTATAAGAGTTCCGGTGGTAAAGGAACATATTATCTAGGACTTAACAACCAATGTCGCTAGTGATTCTTGCGCCGTATATTACGCGTTGACCATGAGATTTGGAATGGGATGGACAAGTCAGCTGTATCTTTTCCCTCTCGCATGGATCTGGATGTGCGGGTCATGGCTGTTATCACTCGTAGCGTGCATATTATATGGTAATTCATAGAGGATATGCATCATATGGGTGGGAGCCCTCAACGTCCCACGATAGTTCCGGCATCTGAACGGTCTGTACTGCCATTGCCGTAATTCAATAGGTGGGCTGGCGTACACCAAGGAGACATGCGGGGTCATGGAGAAGGCAGTGATTGGCTTGGATCTTAGTCTGAGCCTCACACCAAGGAAGTGTGAACGAACCTGCAATTCGTATGTGCAACAAAGATAAGATCTCTCATGGGTAAAGTGACGCACCTCTGTAGAGTGTAAAAACTGTAACTTATTACTCCCTGTTCCGGGAAGGAGCTGCGAATGCGACGGGAAAGGAACTCCATGAAAGTTCTGGTAAACCCGTGAAGTCCGACGGACATAGTTTTTCAGAATAAAAGCATCCTTTGAAGACATGTTTACGAAAACTTGCATTGCCTACGACCTACGGTCTGTGGCTGTAGCTATAATGCATCAAACACTCCTTTTCTAGTGAACTTGCTGAGTACGCTCGTACTCAAAGTATCTTCTTAACCCTTGCTAGGTTCTAAAGCCAGTACAAACGATGTATACATCAAGTTATGCTCCAGGAATCATCATTAAAAGCTAAGGCTCTTCAATGAAGTCAAGGAAGTCATCATATATATCAACTCAAGTGAAGATGAAGTTGCGGATTAGATAAAAATAGAATCTCTAGCCATAGAACCTACTTCTGTAGAGTACTGCAATAGCAGCAATACAAGTCAAATAGTTAGATGCTAATTTTATTAGCATAATAGTTATGAGTTGTTTATTTCTGATTCTTCTTTGTACGAAGTTTCTTTCTCTCTCTTTAACCTAGAGTGTTCTCTGGATCTTGTGTAAAGAGTTGATTTCTAACCTATAGTCATGTCTTGGACCTGCTGTGTTTCTGTTGTACTACTCCGAGGGATGTAATACTAGTGAATGGTGTTTCATTGGTGTTATGTCAACGACTATAGTGTACTACATCATGCAGTGGTATGCTGGGTCACCGCACTGAATCTCTTCTCGACAACCTGCCAGAGGTCAGATCATCCCGGAGGCCTTCTTCTTCATCATGCTAGCCTTCGGTATGAAGCGTGAGTAGTTCCACCTTATACTATGGGTCCATGTAGTAGCTAGATGGTTGTATCTCCTCCTATGTGCTATCATGTTTAGATCTTGTGAGCTCCGTTCATGATCAAGATCTCATCTATTTGTAATCATGCATGTTGTGTTTGCGGGGATCCGATGGATATTGAGATTACTATGTCAGATTGATTAATGGTTTTGTCTTATTGATTCTATCATGTCTGTGTTGTTTGAGATCTTGCATGCTCTCTGTTGTTAGTAGCTATCTTGGCCAAGTAGTTGCTAGTGACTCCAAGAGGGGGTATTTATGCTCGATAGTGGGTTCATGCCTCTATTTAATATAAGGGAAGTGACAGAAATCTCTAAGGTTGTATATGTGTTGTTGTCACTAGGGAGAAAACAACGGTCTATTGTTCATGGAACAAGTGGATTGTTTACCTTACACACTTTGCTTAAAGCAGTTTTCTGTTGCTTGCAACTTAATACTGGAGGGGGTTCGGATGATAACCTGAAGGTGTATTTATAGTCATAAATGCAGTTGGATGGCGGTCTATGTATCTTGTTGTATTTCCCAATCGAATCTCATAGGATCATAAATGTCTAGTATTGCATTGTTATGCCTTGCTCAGTCCTGTCAATTGCCCTGCTGTAAATTGTTTACCCAGCATGCCATGTTTGTTTATCTAAGGAGGACACCTCTAGTGAACTATGGACCCCGGTCCAATCTTTACCATTGATGCATATTCCACTGTTACTGTTTACTTGCTGCAAACCATCATCACCTTCCATACCATACAGTTAATCCTTTCTTATAGCAACCGGTGAGGTTGACAACCTCATTGTTAGTTGGGGCAAAGTATTGAGTTTGTGTTGTGGAGGTTTCCATGTTGCTTGCAACACCTTTGAGACGTTTCCTTCCTCCTACAGGTTCAATAACCTTGGTTTCTTATGAGGGAAAACGTTCTGCTGTGTTGCTTCATACCTTGCTCTTGGGGTTTCCCGACGAAGCGTCCACCACGCATCAAGATATTTCTGGCGCCGTTGCCGGGGAGTCTAAGGACGTCTTAACAAGGGGAGTCCTCCTCAACTTTTCTCTTTACTTTGTTTTTAGTTTGCTTAGTTTCTTTTGCTTGGTTTTGTTTGCTTCTTTTTATCAAAAACTCCAAAAAAATAGTTTAGTCTGGTTTGCTTTCTCTTATAAAAAACACACAAAATTTAGTTCCTGCCCTAGTTGCTACCATGTCTGGTTTGGGTACAATCTCCGTGACAGCTATGGAAAAGATCTTTACTTTTAAGCAAAAAAGTGAAGAGAGTTTCAAAGAAGCTTGGTCTAGAATCTCTGCTTTACAAAGGGAAACTGAGCCTAAGATGAGTCTTAGCTTGGTTATTGTAAGATCCCTCCCTTTATAAAGGTAAGGATCCTTGTGATTGCAATGCTAGTCCCTGGATCAATGCTAGCATCCACAGTTTAAGATGAAGTACACAGAAACAAAGGTCATTATTACATATCATTCCAGAGGCAAACATAGTCTTTTACAAACTCCATGGACACATGCCTAATACAAGAGTTCAAATATATAATAAGATAAATAAGTCTTCATCTTCATGTGCCACAGGCAAGCATGTTGAGTGTAGACTCATAACCCCTAATCATCATCAGAATAACCTGCAACATCACAAGTTACAGCCACGGTGGGTCAATACTTTGGAATAGTATTGGCAAGTGATACCTTAGTAGAATATTAGCATCTAGGTACTACATGCATTTGGCTAAGTGTAGCTCAGGATTTCTTTGCTCAAAATAAGTTTTACCTATCAGTTGAAAACACTAAGTCTTTCTTTGATAAATTTTTCCCAAGGAATCACCAATAGACATTGGTGATTCTTCACCCTTGTTCAACCACAAGTTTTAACTTAGAAATTTGGATGAGGAGATTCTTGATAGCTTCCATGTCTTGATGCTCAAGTTGTCCAATACCAGGGACATGGCTAAGTACTTAGATTCTTCCATCTGCAGAGGTTGTGCACTTTCCCCACAAGACTTGATTTTCACCAAGACATGACCTTTCAGAAGCCTTCCCTTAGACCAAATGGACGCGCTCCAAACGTATCATCCCACTACCACCAACTGTCCAAATGGCTAAGTTATTGCAACCTATATGATCCAGGCCGAGCCCATAATGCCATGTGGCTACACTAGAAGCTTCTTAACATATGGCATCTCAAATCCCTTTGTTCCTGGGTGGCTTTCCACAAGTGAGATACACAAGGTAAACCATAGAAATGGGCCTTGTATAACCACTCAACACAAACCATTCTTTCCATTCCACCCAGGTGTTTCATTCACTTAGTTGTTTTATTAAGCAAAAACACAAGTCCAAAGACTTAGAAATATTTTCATATAACATGAATATATTACCACCCTTGGTTGCTACTAGCTAGGCTAAGCATGGCAATGGTAAGCATCTTAACTTAGAAATTTCTAGCAATTCTACAACTACTAGGATTTCCCAAGCATAGCATATAGATCAAAATATTCATGCAAGTCCTATACAATATATTTCTAGTGCATACTTGAAAATTATAGGAATAAAATCACGAAGCACCACTTGACTTGGTAGTTTGGGGAGTAACAACAATCTTCACAATCACAATCACTATTTGCACCAAAATCTACACATAAAATAATGGCACAAAGATCACATATCAAAATATACAAACAAAAATATATGAATGCATGCAAATTCCATGTGATGATTTTTCTACACCAAACAAGACAAGTTTACAGTACTGAATCCTAAACAAGTCTAAAACACACCAAATAAACTTTATTTGATCAACAAATCATTTTTCAAATAATTACTATACACAAATTATGCCTACAATTTTTTTTGTAAAAACAACCATTTTTACAGAGGCAAAACATTAAACACATTGCATAAACAGAAAGGATTTTCTCTCCTGATTCCAATGATATAAAATTTGTAAAATTTGAACATGTGGATCAAAAGTTATGAATTTTACAAGTTTGGTTAACTAATAGATCAAATTTCTGTTTTAAATTTAAACACATGCCACGCGGCGCTTTCTGATTCGCCGGTACCGCTTTGCACGGATCGAACATCGTGGACCGTTAGATCTAACTTAACTCGTACGGCTCAGATCGTCACTTACCGCTTCGATGCAGATCTAATCTAGAGCGCTGGATCTAGATCCTACGGCTGCTAAGCATGCGACCAAGGATGGGCGGCACAGATGGCTGTTGGCGGCGGCGGCGCTACTGGAGGCGATGGTCCAGCGAATACAGGAGGGGCTGGGGGATGTGGGGTGGCTTACCAGACTCGCAAGATCACGAGGAAGCTCGAGATGTTGCTGGCGTGGACAGGGGCGAGTTGATGTGGCCGTAGGAACTCATCGGAGTTGAGCACAACGTCGGGTGCACGGTGACGAAGACGTTGGCGATGCTCTGGGTCACCCTAGCATGAACCAGTTGCATTAGGGGGTGCGCAATTCTACGGTGAACACTACTGGATCAAGGGGAATACAAGGGGCGGTCGGATTATACCTCAATTGCTCGCCGGAGTCGAAGGACGGTTCTCTCGCTTGCGGGCGTGAATAGGGACGGCGAGCTGGGTGTAGCACCCTGGTAAAATCCACTACTAGAAAATTGTGTGTTAAATAATACTTGTGCATCATCATGACATCAGCATGCATCTAATTGACTAAATCTATTTTGTTAAAAGACCTAATTTGTTTTCTATATTAATATTCGCCCCTCTTTGTTCAAACCAAAACCGTCGGTCCAGCCGAATCTTTTATTTATCTAAAACTATTTATAAAAGTTTATTTTAAAACAAAAGAAGTAACAAAACTATTTTTTTGGGGGGAGGCAGTCCAGCTAGCCGGCCCAAAGGCCCAACCGGCCAGACCACCTACTACCCCGGAAAACCTAACCCTAATCCTTCCTCTCACCCCACCCTTCCGCCGCCACTCCCTGGCTCCACACGCACACACCTGATCCACACCCGGTACAGCAACCGTCCACCCCACCTCTCAACTAACCCTACCCCGGCCCCACCCCTTCCCGCTACCGACAACCATCGACGCGTCGTCCTGGCCCTCTCGATCCCCTTGCTCCTTTTTCGTTCTGGAGCGCCGCCGCCACTGGCCTCTCTGCATCGAACCCTGGCGCCTGCCTCCCTTCATCTCTCCCGCACCAAGCGCAGACCTTGTGTCCCTCCTCGCCGCTAGTACACCTCCCCCTGCAGGAGCTCTGCTCGGCCCGCCCTGCGACTGGCGTCCCCTTCTCCGCCTCCTCCCCGGTCCGGTCGAGCCCGACCTCGCTTGTATCCCGTGGGCGCAGTGGTCCCAGGGCATCGTCATCGACCTTCTCGTCGGCCACCTCTCTCCTCTCCGGCCGCCATCCACCGCGGCCGCGCGCTCGATCCCCTTCCCCATAGCGCCGCCTTCCCTGGTGCCCTCTTGCAAGCGACCATCGCCTGCAGCTCCGGTCACCGCCTCCTCTCCCTCGTCCAGCCCCGCGTGGATCCGCCTTGCGTCGACCCTCCTGCACCTCCTACTGCGTCGGCCTTGGCCTGCCCTGCACCGTCGCCCATCGCTTGGCCCTATTTTGCCGCCCTCCGTCTCCCTGCTGCGACCGCGTGGCCTCGCCTCTTAGTGTCGCCGTTCTCTCGTGGCTAAGAAATCCCTGCAGGTTCTGTCGTGCACGGCTCCGTATTTTGTTTCACCTATTCTGCATGCGTCGCTGCAAGACGCCCATGATATTGGGTGTCGAGTCACGCTTAGTGCCTAATTCTGCCAAGATATTGTGCTATTTTGGTACCATGTTTGGGAATATCTATGCCACAAGATCTCCGTCCCGAGTGTGGTTCCACATCCGTCGACAAATCTTTTGGTGACTCCTCGATTCCGAGCACACCTCCGCCAACATCTTCCTCGCGGACTAAAGGCTGATCCTGTCGGACCCCGATTCCCTAGAATGCTAGTTATTCTCCCCGGATGCCAAGAACGCCACATGGAAACCGAAGACCGATCCCGAACCCGGCGCCGTGTCAAGTTCTCCTTCCCGGCGGCCGAAGGCCGAACCCGACCTGAAGACCGATCCTCGGAGCCCAAGATCGTCGAACCCCCCCGATGTGTGACCCTTTCTTCAAGACCCCTATTTTTCTAAGAATATATTATATACATTGTTGCATTTAAATTGTCATGCTTTCACATATCATGTGGTTTGGGGGCCTTATGCCAATTCACTTCATAATTAAATATGAGACCATATGCGGGCAAATCTAGCCTAATATTGGCCCCATTTAAGTTTGTATAGCGAACCGGTGATATGTTTTGTCTTGTTAAGCCATCATTTAAATTTCGGGGTACCTAAACAACATGAACCATTAATTAATTGTCGGAACCCCGGTTCCGTATAATATTGTCTATTTTCATCGCATGCTTGCCATGTCATACATCATACATGTATCATGCCCGATCTTCTGTCGTAGTATTAAATATTGCATCCGGTGTTTCTGCTAGTGCTTTGCTTCTTCACGGATTAGGCCGATGAGTTGATGCGAGTGTCGACCCGATCTTCGGATGAAACTTCGGCAATGTTTTCAGGCGAGCATTCTCCCCCTTTCTACCTATTTTACATTTCTAGTCTTTATTTCCTCTTGTTGATCTATTGCTATCTGTGTTGCGATGCTCTAGTTTTCGTACCCGTGATATCCCTTGCAGCCTTATATTGCCTTGGACGCATCCTATTACCCGTTGCTTGGTAGATAGTTGGA
The DNA here is from genome assembly GCA_910589765.1 of Avena atlantica. Classification (NCBI taxonomy): domain Eukaryota; kingdom Viridiplantae; phylum Streptophyta; class Magnoliopsida; order Poales; family Poaceae; genus Avena; species Avena atlantica. The sequence goes on from OU342735.1 coordinate 116,773,957, forward strand.
CTTGCGTGTCGTAGTCGCTTGCTCAAGTGCTATTGCGTGTCGTCAAGTACCACAGTTGTTGGAAGAATGCCATATGCTTTATGTTGGAGATGATCATGGCTTTAATTATCGTTTAATAACTAAAATTGAAGTAGGTAAATAATGTAGAGGCACAGGTGGGCAATAGATGTTATTTGGTTTTTAACCGTCCACTTGTGTCCCGTAGGACCCCGAGTACTTGATACGTGTTCTTTGAATATTCGCACTATCCGCATGTGGGACCATGAATCCCCCTAGCTAGAGCTTGAGTCATATTTATTTCTTGGGCCACAAACTAGTTTGGGGCTTTATTACTATCCTGTACTTATGCCATGCTTTACTGCTTTATTTACGATTGCGCGTGGAGCGACTGTACTGTTTAGGAATTGTGATACGTTTATGCGGTATCGACAAGCCCAATCACACTTTCGGGTTCCCAGTCGTTTACAGCCGTCGACACAAACCTCTGGGTCCATCTCGGAGCCGGCCAACTTCATCGCGGGTAGCTTGGTGGGGTGCCCCCCTGAAATTTATATGAATCTTGCAATTGCTCTGTCGTGATGCCTCGTTGGGTTTTCATTTGGTTTTTCTCGAGGTTGATCGTGCGTGTGTTGCTATTTGTGCCCCCTGCAGGGTAAAACTTTCTGAAAGCCGTGTCCGCGGTTATGGACGACTTGGAGCACAGTATCTCGATCATAGACAACTATAACTAAAGTAGTGCTATAAATTTGACTTTATAATGACTAGTAATCAGCTTCACTATAACAGAATGGCTAAATAAAAGTGCCAACAATTGCTGGTTTGGATTGTCACCTGTTACCATTGTATCTGACTAGTAAGTATTGCAACTACAATGGAATGGCTAAATAAAAGTGCCAACAACTACTGGGTTTTGGGATGCCTCATGCTATATGTATCTGACTAGTAAGTACTACAACTACAACGGAATGGTTAACTAAAACTGCCCACTGCTTATTATATCAGGATGACTCATGCTATCTATATCTGTCTAGTAATTGCCGCAACTATAACGAAATGAATAAAACTGCCAACCGTGTGAGTTCCTCGGTTGACTTCCTTGTTTGGTCTTGAGGGGGAAATACCAGGATGGGTATGTTTGGTGATAGTTTTAGGATGGATCCGAATAGGTCTTTCTTATCCCTATCTGATAGCCGCCAGTGGTATTGAGTCTCTATAGGTTGTTTAGTGCATGCTGCGCTGCCGCTTCAGTCCACCATACCTATGTAGGCGAGGACCGCCGAATTCTAGTATCGCCGTGTACTGGCCTCAGTACTGACCGCTCTCTTTTCTTTTGCCCTTTGTCGGCACCCCTTTTGTTTAAGCAGGTTTTGAGATCGACGTCGTTAGCAGGGTTACCCTTCCGGCTTGGCCTGGGCAGGGTTATGGACACCATTGGTTATTCTTCAGGGCTCTTAGCCCCATTTGCATCTTGTCCATAGTCGGACGTTGTATCGTTTTTAAGGTGATTTGGATCCTTGTATTGTATATCTGGATTCTTGACTCTTTGAGTCAGTGTTGTATATATCTGTTCTGTGGGTTCCATCATGGACTATTGTGTAATGGTATTACTTCGTTTTCCACCCGCACGAAAGTGCCTGGTGGGCACCATTGAATCGTTTCTATGCGGGTTTGGCGGGAATCGCTGAAACTTGCATAGGGCCGATTCTGAGGGTGTTACACTGGGTTACGAGGAAGCAAACGGAAGGTATCAGGGAATGCGCAAGAACATGCTGGTCCCGTTTGTTTGAACCAGAGAAAGGGGGGCGGTCGGAGCTCACCGGAATCAGTCGCCAGAGGTCGTCGGTGCTGCGGGGGTTTGAGCTCGAATGAGCGCAGCCTGGTGGCGGAGTGAGCGAGGAAAGTGGGGGGAAATGACCGCGGCGGCGAGGGGTTTTAGTAGCCAGAAGCGGGGCGAGGATCACGCGCTGATTCAATGGGAATTAAGCGAGTTTTAATCGCGGCGTCACTGCACGGTGGTAACGGCGGAGCAATGTCTGCGCGCGAGAAAATGGGGAAGACGACGCTGACGTGGAGAGGGCCCAGTGCTCAGTGGCTGCGGGGCTGGTTCGTCGCGGGTGAGAGAAGGAGCAGAGGGGGAATGGCCCGGGTGGGCTTTTCGGCCGGTTTTGCTGCTGGGCTGGAAAGGTGGCGCCAGGCCCAATTGTGTTTTCTAATTCCTTTTCTTTTTCTAAATTGATTTTCAGGAACCTTTTTCAAATGAATTCAAAAACATTTGAATTCCAAATCTTTCTGGGCTTTTATAAAATGAATCCTGTATAATGGACTTGCATAGTTCCTTTGAAAATTTTAAAATAACAGTGCCTTAGCACATGGTTTGATAAAGATTTGAAAAGGGTTTTAAAACCATATTTGTTTTGGAAATTTTTCTCCAAGATTTAACATTCAATCAATCCAACTTATGAGCAAACAAAACTTGGTTTAAAACAAATATTCTCTCCTTTGAGAGTGGCATTGAAACAATGTTTGCTTACATAAAATCATAGCACTCAAAGTTTCTGTTTCTTTCAAACGAGTTTGAAATTGAACCCTAAATGAGTATGCATGCATGGATGATATGCAAAGCTAGGGATGTTACAAATCTAACCCCCTTAAGGTGAATCTCGCCCTCGAGATTCAGATTGGCTAGCAAATAGGTGAGGGTGGTCTTTCCGAAGATCATCTTCTCTTTCCCATGTTGCTTCTTCTTCGGAATGATGGTTCCATTGAACTTTGTAGAATTTGATAGTCTTAGTCCGAGTAACTCTTTCTGCAGTCTCAAGAATATTGATGGGTTTTTCCTCATAAGTGAGGTCACTCTCCAATTGGACCTCATCCAATGGTATGGTATCCTTCAAAGAAGTCTCTTCCATCTCTGGATGGCATTTCTTAAGATGACTCACATGAAACACATTGTGAACGACAGACAATGATTCTGGCAATTCAATCTCATAAGCTACTTCTCCTTTATGACTCAGAATCTTGAATGGCCCAACATATCTTGGGGCCAATTTTCCTTTGACTCCAAATCTCTTCACTCCACGAAGTGGTGACACTCTAAGATAAGCTCTATCACCCACTTCATAGGTGACTTCTCTACGCTTAGGATCTGCGTAGCTTTTCTGTCGGGACTGTGCTATCTTCAATCTGTCCTTAACTAGTTTGACTTTCTCTTCAGCCTCTTTGATTAGTTCTGGTCTGAACAAACTTCTTTCTCCCACACCATTCCATAGCAATGGGGTGGTACACTTTCTCCCATAGAGAAACTTAAATGGTGCCATCTCAATACTGGCTTGATAGCTGTTATTGTAAGAGAATTCTGCATAAGGCAGACTTTCATCCCAACTATCTCCATAGTCTAGAGCACATGCTCTCAACATATCTTCAAGTATCTGGTTGGTCCTTTCTGTTTGTCCATCAGTCTAAGGATGAAAGGCAGTGCTGAATTCTAATCTCGTTCCCAATGACTCATGTAGTTGCCTCCAAAAATGAGAAGTGAATTGAGTTCCCCTATCAGACACAATGCTTTTGGGGTACTCCATGCAGACACACAATCCTACTCATATAGATATTGGCTAACCTAGCACTTTTGTAGGTTGTCTTCACGGGTATGAAATGAGCCACTTTAGTTAGGCGATCCACTACTACCCAAATAGAATCATATCCTGACCTGGTCCTTGGCAATCCGGTGATGAAATCCATGCCAATCTTATCCCACTTCCAATCAGGAATAGGTAGTGGTTGTAACAATCCTGCTGGTTTCTGATGTTCCGCTTTCACTCTACTACATACATCACACAAGGCAATATGTTCGGCGATGTCCTTCTTGAGATTATTCCACCAAAATCTTTCCTTCATATCCATGTACATTTTGGTGTTACCCAGATGAATAGAATACGGTGAGTTGTGCGCTTCTTGTAAAATCAGTTTCCGAAGCTCTGGATCTTGCGGAATGCAGATACGTTTTCCATACCATAAAGTACCCTATTCGTCTTCATGGAATCCTTTGGCTTTTCCTTTACCAATCTTTTCCTTAATCTCCTCAATTTCCTTATCTATCTTTTGGGCTTCTTTGATTTTGTCCAACAAAGTGGGTTGAACATCCAATGACATGAGATGTACTTCAGGCACAATCTCCAATCTGAGATCACTAAATTGGGCACACAGATCATCTAGCAACTCTCCCTTTGTAAGGCCATTCACAAAAACTTTACGGCTTAGAGCATCTGCTTCAACATTTGCTTTACCAGGGTGGTATTGCAAACTCAAGTCATAGTCCTTGATGAGTTCTAGCCATCTTCTTTGTCTCATGTTGATTTCTTTCTGGGTGAAGATATACTTCAAACTTTTGTGATCTGTGAACACTTCACATCGCTTTCCCAAAAGATAGTGTCTCCATGTTTTGAGTGCATGGACAACAGAGGCTAACTCTAAATCATGAGTAGGGTAATTTACCTCATGAGTTTTGAGTTGTCTCGAGGCATAAGCCACAACTTTCCCTTCTTGCATTAACACTGCACCTAATCCATGATGAGATGCATCACAATATACTTGGAAATCCTTCTCCAAATCTGGCAAACATAAGACTGGTGCTGTCACTAGTCTCTTCTTCAATTCTTGGAAACTGAGTTCACATCCTTCAGACCAAGCGAATTTCTTATATTTCTTTAGCAACTCTGTCATTGGCTTAGCTATCTTGGAGAAATTCTCAATGAACCTTCTGTAGTATCCCTCCAAGCCAAGGAAACTACGAACCTCTTTCACTGACTTAGGAGATTCCCACTCAGTTACAACTGACACTTTCGCGGGATCAACTACTACACCATCTCCTGACACAACGTGTCCAAGAAATCCAACTTCATTTAACTAGAATTCACACTTGCTGAATTTGGCATACAGCTTATGCTCTCTAAGCTTCTCAAGTATCAATCGCAAATGTCCTTCATGCTCTTCTTTGCTCTTGGAGTAGATCAAAATGTCATCGATGAATACGACAACAAACTTGTCAAGGAACTCCATGAACACCTTGTTCATCATATTCATGAAGTAAGCTGGTGCATTGGTCAAACCAAATGGCATCACGGTATACTCATACAATCCATACCTAGTGGTGAAAGCTGTCTTAGGTATGTCTTGTTCTCTTATCTTGAGCTGGAAATAACCTGACCGGAGATCAATCTTTGAGAACACACAGGCTCCTTCTAGTTGATCAAACAAGTCATTGATTCTAGGCAAAGGGTATTTGTTCTTGATAGTCACCTCATTGAGTGAACGGTAATCTATGCATAACCTTTGACTCCTATCTTTCTTTTCCACAAATAAAACTGGTGCTCCCCAAGACGAAGAACTTGGTTGAATAAATCCTTTCTGCAACTGTTCTCCAAGTTGTTTCTTGAGTTCTTTCAACTCATCAACTGACATATTGTACAGTATCTTTGCTATTGGTCCAGATCCTGGTAGCAAATCAATCAAAAATTCCGCATCTCTATCTGGTGGCATTCCCGGCAATTCTTCCGGAAACACATCCGGATATTCACTCATAATTGGCACACTGTCTATGCTAACCCCCTTAAGAGAATTTAGCTTACTCCCTTTCGATTCAAAGTGAGACTTGAATTTTATCCGTTTCTTTTCCGGGGTTGTGAGTGCAACAGTTCGATTAGCACAATCTAGCACTCCTTCATACCTGGTCATCCAATCCATTCCCAAAATTACATCTAGTCCTTGGGAATCTAGGATTATCAGACTCACTGGAAACTTATGCTTTCCAAACTCTATTACTAGACCCGGCATCCAAGACTCACTATCATATCTCCACCTGGGGAACTTAATTTTATTGGACACCCAATGTTTTCAGTTGGAAACCCATTTCTATCAACAAATGCTTTTGATATGAATGAATGTGATGCACCAGTATAAAAAAGAACAAGTGCTAGAATAGAATTGAGTTTGAACTTACCAGCCACAACATCGGACTCCTCATAAATTTCTTCCACATTGATGTGGTTCACTTGTCCCTTTTGGAAAGGTTTGGGCTTGTTGGGTCCTTCAACTTTCTTTTCTGGGCATTCATTTGCATAATGCCCCATCTTCTTGCACTTGAAACATTCAACCTGACTAAGATCCTTCTTTACAGGCTGGCTTCCACTACCACTTCCACTTCCATTGTGGTGGTTCTTGTACCCACTCTTGTGATTCTTGTACTTGTCATTGTCATGACTACGGTGATGCTTGTTGTCATGATGACGGTTGTGTTTGTGGTGTTTGTTGTACTTTCCATGCTTGGCCTCCATCTCCTTGACTATCTCATCTTGCTCCGCGAAGAGCTTGTCCTTCTCACGAAGCTGCACCTAGAGTTCATCATTGCTAAGCATGACGTTGGTCCTATCAGTATCTAGGTGCCTAAGAAGAACCTCTAAGTCCTGGAGGTATAGACGAATCGGCTCTGCCGTCTCTCTAGCAGTATCCTCGAAGTCAATGGCCTCACCATCCTCGTCACGTCTACCGAAGGCGTGGAAGTGAGTACCTCTAATCTCCCGAGAGTGTCTCCCTAGCAAACGTCCAAGCAAATCCTGCATGACTACCTCTAGGCCTCTCTCCTTGTCATCATGCATGAGCTTGAAGGTGATGGCCTCCGTGGCTGGCTCAGTCTGGCGTCCTGTCTGAGTAACCTTGAAGCCCCAAAGGTCCTTCCTCTCGAACTTGGTGAGGGGAAGCATCATGATGGTAGGAAGTGGGAGATTGAGCACACTAGTGGTCTCAATAAGACGGGTGCCAAAACGAGTTCCCTTGAACTCTTCAGCCGTGCTGATAGTAACATTAGGCATCTATTTTATAAGATAGAGAAAAGTTAGAAATAACATCAACATAAAGCACAAAACAAGATAGCACAAGCATATCATTTGCAAACCAAACACAAGTCATGGCATACATAAATCCATTACAAGCATCCAAGGTTCAACATAACTTAGACAAAAAATTTTGGAAATAAAATGATAAGTGTGGTGGTCCAACTAACGAAGTACGTTACAACTCTCACTCACTAGACAAAATGGCTATCAAAGCATCCTTAGTAGCCATCTGCCTATCTTGTTCACAAGATTCCAAAATCAAGTCTATGATCTCTTCCCTTAGTTGTTGGTTGGTAGTCTCCAACTCTTGGGTATGTTTCTTTTCTTCTCTAAGGTCATTCTAGGTGTTGAGCATTCTGCACTTGAGTCTATCACCAAGCTCTTTGATGGCCTTCCAAGCTGCATCCCTTGCAGAATCAAAGAATGTGGTGTGAATCACTGAGTTGGTAACAATGCAGAATCCTGATTCTTTGTGGTTGTCTTCCTTGTTTTTGTACAAGTGAAGTTGCACCCACCAATATTCTTCTCCTTCATCCATCACAGGGAAACCCTTCTCCTTCATCCATCATAGGGAAACCCTTAGTTGTTGGTTGGTAGTCTCCAACTCTTGGGTATGTTTCTTTTCTTCTCTAAGGTCATTATAGGTGTTGAGCATTCTGCACTTGAGTCTATCACCAAGCTCTTTGATGGCCTTCCAAGCTGCATCCCTTGCAGAATCAAAGAATGTGGTGTGAATCACTGAGTTGGTAACCATGCAGAATCCTGATTCTTTGTGGTTGTCTTCCTTGTTTTTGTACAAGTGAAGTTGCACCCACCAATATTCTTCTCCTTCATCCATCACAGGGAAACCCTTCTCCTTCATCCATCACAGGGAAACCCTTAGTTGTTGGTTGGTAGTCTCCAACTCTTGGGTATGTTTCTTTTCTTCTCTAAGGTCATTCTAGGTGTTGAGCATTCTGCACTTGAGTCTATCACCAAGCTCTTTGATGGCCTTCCAAGCTGCATCCCTTGCAGAATCAAAGAATGTGGTGTGAATCACTGAGTTGGTAACCATGCAGAATCCTGATTCTTTGTGGTTGTCTTCCTTGTTTTTGTACAAGTGAAGTTGCACCCACCAATATTCTTCTCCTTCATCCATCACAGGGAAACCCTTGTACACAGCTGCACCATGTATCCCCATGGTAACCATAAGGTTCTTGAGGGCCTTTGGAAATTCAGTCTCACACTCTAGGGTCATGGTCATGAGTGGTCCCTTCCTTACGGCTTCGTTGATGGAGTTCATCTACAAATAGAGATGAGAAATAAGAATTAGAAAAGTTTACGAGAATAAAAAGACAAGTGTGGAAATTGTTGAAAATTTTTCCTTAGTGGTTTCTAATCCAATCCCAGGTTTATAATCCTACAGTCAACACAGTGCTCTGATACCATCTGTAAGATCCCTCCCTTTATAAAGTTAAGGATCCCTGTGATTGCAATGCTAGTCCCTGGATCAATGCTAGCATCCACAGTTTAAGATGAAGTACACAGAAACAAAGGTCATTATTACATATCATTCCAGAGGCAAACATAGTCTTTTACAAACTCCATGGCCACAGGCCTAATACAAGAGTTCAAATATATAATAAGATAAATAAGTTTTCATCTTCATGTGCCACAGGCAAGCATGTTGAGTGTAGACTCATAACCCCTAATCATCATCAGAATAACCTGCAACATCACAAGTTACAGCCACAGTGGGTCAATACTTTGGAATAGTATTGGCAAGTGATACCTTAGTAGAATATTATCATCTAGGTACTACATGCATTTGGCTAAGTGTAGCTCAGGATTTCTTTGCTCAAAATAAGTTTTACCTATCAGTTGAAAACACTAAGTTTTTCTTTGATAAAAAAATTCCCAAGGAATCACCAATAGACATTGGTGATTCTTCACCCTTGTTCAACCACAAGTTTTAACTTAGAAATTGGGATGAGGAGATTCTTGATAGCTTCCATGTCTTGATTCTCAAGTTGTCCAATACCAGGGACATGGCTAAGTACTTAGATTCTTCCATCTGCAGAGGTTGTGCACTTTCCCCACAAGACTTGATTTTCACCAAGACATGACCTTTCAGAAGCCTTCCCTTAGACCAATGGATGCGCTCCAAACCTATCATCCCACTACCACAAACTGTCCAAATGGCTAAGTTATTGCAACCTATATGATCTAGGCAGAGCCCATAATGCCATGTGGCTGCACTAGAAGCTTCTTAACATATGGCATCTCAAATCCCTTTGTTCCTGGGTGGCTTTCCACAAGTGAGATACACAAGGTAAACCATAGAAATGGGCCTTGTATAACCACTCAACACAAACCATTATTTCCATTCCACCCAGGTGTTTCATTCACTTAGTTGTTTTATTAATCAAAAACACAAGTCCAAAGACTTAGAAATATTTTCATATAACATGAATATATTACCACCCTTGGTTGCTACTAGCTAGGCTAAGCATGGCAATGGTAAGCATCTTAACTTAGAAATTTCTAGCAATTCTACAACTACTAGGATTTCCCAAGCATAGCATATAGATCAAAATATTCATGCAAGTCCTATACAAAATATTGCTAGTGCATAGTTGAAAATTATAGGAATAAAATCATGAAGAACCACTTGCCTTGGTAGTTTGGGGAGTAGCAAAAATCTTCACAATCACAATCACTATTTGCACCAAAATCTACACATAAAATAATGGCACAAAGATCACATATCAAAATATACAAACAAAAATATATGAATGCATGCAAATGCCATGTGATGATTTTTCTACACCAAACAAGACAAGTGTACAATACTGAATCCTAAACAAGTCTAAAACACACCAAATAAACTTTATTTGATCAACAAATCATTTTTCAAATAATTACTATACACAAATTATGCCTACAAATGTTTTTGTAAAAACAACCATTTTTACAGAGGCAAAACATTAAACACATTGCATAAACAGAAAGTATTTTCTCTCCCGATTCCAATGATATAAAATTTGTAAAATTTGAACGTGTGGATCAAAAGTTATGAATTTTACAAGTTTGGTTAACTAATAGATCAAATTTCTGTTTTAAATTTAAACACAGGCCACGCGGCGCTTTCTGATTCGTCGGTACCGCTTCGCACGGATCGACCAGCGTGGACCGTTAGATCTAACTTAACTCGTACAGCTCAGATCGTCACTTGCCGCTTCGATGCAGATCTAATCTAGAGCGCTGGATCTAGATCCTACGGCTGCTAAGCATGCGACCAAGGATGGGCGGCGCAGATGGCTGCTGGCGGCGGTGATGCTACTGGCGGCGATGGTTCGGCGAATACATGAGGGGCTGGGGGATCTGGGATGGCTTACCAGACTCGCAAGATCACGAGGAAGCTCGAGATGTTGCTGGCGTGGACAGGGGCGAGTTGATGTGGTCTTAGGAACTCGTCGGAGTTGAGCACAACGTCGGGTGCACGGTGACGAAGACGTTGGCGATGCTCTGGGTCACCCTAGCATGAACCAGTTGCATTAGGGGGTGCGCAAGTCTACAACGAACACTAATGGATCAAGGGGAATACAAGGGGCGGTCGTATTATACCTCAATTGCTCGCCGGAGTCGAACGACGGTTCTGTCGCTTGCAGGCGTGAACGGGGACGACGAGCTGGGTTACGAGAAAGCAAACGGAAGGTATCAGGGAACGCGCAAGAACATGCTGGTCACGTTTGTTTGAACTAGAGAAAGGGGCGCGGTCGTAGCTCACCGGAATCAGTCGCCGGAGGTCGTCGGTGCTGCAGGGGTTTGAGCTCGAATGAGCGCAGCCGGGTGGAGGAGTGAGCGAGGAAAGTGGGGGGAAATGACCGCGGCGGCGAGGGGTTTAATTAGCCAGAAGCGGGGCGAGGATCGCGCGCTGATTCAATGGGAATTAAGCGAGTTTTAATCGCGGCGTGCACGGTGGTAACGGCGGAGCGGTGTCTGCGCGCGAGAAAATGGGGAAAACGACGCAGACGTGGAGAGGGCCCAGTGCTCAGTGGCTGCGGGGCTGGTTCGTCGCGGGTGAGAGAAGGAGCAGAGGGGGAATGGCCCGGGTGGGCTTTTGGGACGGTTCTACTGCTGGGCTGGAAAGGTGGCGCCAGGCCCAGTTGTATTTTCTAATTCCTTTTCTTTTTCTAAATTGATTTTCAGGAACCTTTTTCAAATGAATTCAAAAGCATTTGAATTCCAAATCTTTCTGGGCTTTTATAAAATGAATCCTGTATAATTTGGGGTATAAAACCATGCTGTCTTGTTGGACTTGCATAGTTCCTTTGAAAATTTTAAAATAACAGTGCCTTACACTTGGTTTGATAAAGATTTGAAAAGGGTTTTAAAACCATATTTGTTCTGGAAATTTTTGTCCAAGCTTTAACATTCAATCAATCCAACTTATGAGCAAACAAAACTTGGTTTAAAACAAATATTCTCTCCTTTGAGAGTGGCATTGAAACAATGCTTGCTTACATAAAATCATAGCACTCAAAGTTTCTGTTTCTTTCAAATGAGTTTGAAATTGAACCCTAAATGAGTATGCGTGCATGGATGATATGCAAAGCTTTGAAAACATGATTTTAGGGATGTTACAGTTATTAATAGTTTCTACCACAATATTGCTCTTTGTTATGGATATGCTTTTGATGCTGTGGCTGATAAAGATATTTTTCGATGTAATGAGGATGAAGCTTTTGATTCCATAAAGAAATTGATTATAATTTATAATATGCTTGACAAGTCTGATTCCTCTTTTATAGATATTTTTGTTAGGTTGAACACTCTTGAGTCCAGTACTGCTGCTTTGAACAGTTGCTATCACACACTTAGGGAGTACCATGATTATGTTCCAATAAATTCTGAGCCTTCAAAGTGGTTTCCCACAATCAAAGTCTCTATAAATAGTGTAACTTTTGATGCTTGCTGTGATATCATGTCTGAATTTTTCCTTATGCCTAAAGATATTTATGAGTCTTTGAGTCTTTGGGGACTTTCTGAAGGAGGAGAAGAAATATCTCTTACTAATAATGCAACTTTATTGCCCATTGGAATAGCTGAAGGTGTGTTCACAAAAATCTCAGGGAAAATGGTGTCTACTGATTATCTTGTTATTGAATGTGTAGGCAAAGGACATATTACACTTGGAAGATCCCTACTAAAACACCTTGGAGCAATAATAGATGTGGGAAAAGGCATTATGCATTTTGCTCCTCCAGTAAGCAATCATATTTTCCCTAAAGAGAAGAAGAAAGGTAAGAACGGTAGGAGCAAGAGGTTTGATGTTAATGCTTCTTCATTTGAAAATACTTGATTTCTTGCTTCTTGTACCAAGCTTAAAGGCGTTAAAGAAAAGTACTTGTTGGGAGATAACCCAAGATTTTCCTTGAGTCTTGGAAGTTATTACTTTAGTAATGACCTCTACTTATCCTTTTTTGTTTGATTTTTGTGCCAAGGATGACCTCTAATGAGAGGGAAGTAAGATTTGGGGAGTTGCTGTCCCGAAACAGATTTCTGTCCTCCACCATAAAAATTCGCGAGGATTCTATGTAAGTCGGATTGAGCTGAAAATTTACGAATAAATCCCCTAGTATGTTAGATAACTTTATTTAGTTCAACACTTTTTGATTTGAGCAGCAAAAGGTCTTCGAGAAAATGGTCTCTACCTCCTGGTCTGTTTTGACAGATTTCTGCCATTATTTGCATTTGCTTCTTATTGATTCCTTTTTGGGTTCTTTTTGGGAAATTGAGCTTTTTGAAGGAGTTTCTACAGTAGCTTGTGTTTTTAGTGAAAAGTTTTGCTGTTCTAAAGCTAAACCCAAGGGTCTATTATCTTTTGAATATGCTAATGTTTCTAATGAAGATTGTGTGAAGTTTTGTATGAAGGAAAAAATTTAGGTGTAGAGAGAGAATGGTGTAATAAGATGAAGAATGGACAAGATATCAAGCTTGGGGATGCCACCCCGGTGTCAACCCAAGAAATATCCAAGAGGTACAAGCGTCAAAGCTTGGGGATGCCCAAGTCATCCCCTTCTCATCAATAAAAAGCTCAGGTCTTTCTAGACACTTTGTTTTTATTGTTTCATGCACTGTTGTGTTGTTCTTGGAGCGTCTTAGTTTTCGTTTGCTTTTCTTAGTTTGCTTGAATAAAGTAGTTTGGACCCCATTCTCTCTATGTTGTTTCAAATAAATCGATTGGTGTTGGAAAGGAGTAGAAAGTTCTTGCTTGAAAAGTGCAAGAGGAGCTTGCTTTGACTGTGACTTAGACTTTAGCATGTCATGCTAGGTGTTGTTTTGACCTTATGCTTAGTGATTATTGCTGTAGCATGACTTGTTCCAAACAATTGGGATTGCTTAGTGTGCCTTAAAAGAATTATGCGTTGTTTTAGCATACAAAAGCATAGTATTGTGGTATTCTCCTTTGATTCTTTGTTTGGGTTGACTTGGCACATGCTCACACCATGTTATGACTATGAACCAGTCACCATAGCCTCTATGATCATTTAGTCCTTGACTTGTAGTACCACTCTATGCTTTGATTAGTAATGTTTTTGTCGCTCTGCATGATTATGGCCATTATTGCTCTCTTAGTTGGTCACTCCCAGTCTTTTGCTAGCCTCCACTTGTATGAGTAAGTTCTACTCATGATTCCAACTCCCAATAAACCAAGTTATTCCAAAGTGTCCACTATAAATTCCTATGAATGGTGTGTTACACCATTCCAAGTATATTCTTGTTTTCAGCTATCTTCCAATTAAAAAGTATTTTGTCACCATCATGCTCTTTTCTCTATGGATGTTGCCGGTGTGAAATAAAAAGGGAGCTTGTAAGTCCATGGAGTTATGTATTTTGTGTTAGAGAAACACCCAGGCCACTAGCCTAATCCATGCCTAATCATGGTGGAAACTTGCAGCATCACCCTAATGAGCAATCTGTGAAGCATCCTCAATAAAAACCTATGCAAATAGCAAATAAAAAGATCTTTGAGATGCTCATTGTTTGCTTGCCTTGTCATTTTGGTTATGGGATAGCTCCTATACCATGTGCAAGGGGTACCCCGTTGGCGGTTCTCTTTGATACGCATGTACTTACTATGACAAGAACTTATATGTGACTAAAGTTGAGTAGCATGAGGTGCGACCCTCATATTCAAGGGACATGAGATTTCCAACTTATACTTTGTCAAGCATATACTCCATAGTTTGTTCACTTTAACCTTAATCACTTCAAGATGCTTATGATAGGGGCAATGAGGGCTGAAAGCTAACAAGTACCATAATTTTTGGAAGCACTTTTTGAAACTTGAAATCCCTTCTTCCCTTTGTGAAGGGCCTTTCTTCCACCATTATATTGAGTCTCCACCTTCTATCTTCAGGCACCAGTTAAGAGAGCATAGTTGCCATTCTTAGTTCTATGTGCATTGTCCCAAAACTTATTGATTGATGCATATTGTGATATTACTTGTTCTTGCACTATTTGTATCTAGTCACTCTTATGAACTTTGAAGGTGTCCTATGCATCTATTTGCTACTCCATGAGGGACAAGCTGAATGCCACTATGCCATGTTTTCTATATGTGAAACAAACAAACGTTTTTTAATGCATGTTATTCATTATCTTTGTTTGTAGCCTTTCATGTTGCATTCTTAGTTACTTTGTCTTATTGTTAGAACTCATCTTTCATGCACATGTTTAGAGTTCTTTGATCCCAACTTTTAATGCTTGCAAATGGTTTGATCTTGGTTTTAATGGTGCATGTCACCTCAAAAATTATTCTTTTATCACTTACCTACTCGAGGACAAGCAGGAGTTAAGCTTGGGGATGCTTGATACGTCGAAAACTGTCACATCCCAAGATTTTCCAAATCTTGTAATGTGAAAATAAATGAATAAAATAAAACTTTGTTTGATTTTCAGGGCCAGAAGAAACTTTTGAATTTAATTGGAACTTCAAACCAATTTGAATCAAATAAATCCTAAAGGGATTTATAAGGATAAACATTTATTAAAGGAAATTAAAAATATTTTGGATTTACTATTTTGGATCTTTTAATAAAGGATTTGGTTTTCAAAAGAAAAGGTGGATTCATAAATAAAGATTATTTTATAAAGCCAAATTAAACCTTGGCCAAGCTTGGGAATTAAAACATTTTGTTTGGAATAAAAATAGCAAAGGTTTATTTAAATAAATTAATAAGGATTTAATATCCAATTTTATCTAAATAAAAGGTTTTACCATTTTAAATGAAACATCAAAACTTATTAAATTATTTTAAATAAGTTTTCCAAATATTTTATATTCTCAAATAAAACCTACTGAAGTGTTTTGGCTTTATTTTAGATTTCAAAATAAATATTTTAAATAAAATAAATCCTAGTTGATTTAATAATGAAGGTCTATTGTATTTAATTATTAATGGGCCCTAAAATAAAAGGTTATTTTGTTTTAAATAAGTTTCCAAGTATTCTTTATTTCCAAATAAAACCTACTGATTTGGTTTTGAAAATATTTGGATTTCAAATGGAGATTTTGTTAATTAAATCAAACCCTATTTTATTAAATAACTAAAGATCCATTTTATATAATTAAAGAATGGATCCTAAAAAGAATAAAAATTACTATTTTTATTTTGGGATTTGGTTTATGTTGATAAACAGAACCAAATTCAAAGTTACAAAGTTTAGTGATTGTTTGAATCAAATTGAGTGTTGTTTGATTGTTTGAATTTCAAAAACAGAAAAAGAATTAGAAAAGGAAAATGTTCCAGGAAGAAAAAAAATGGAATTGGACCTAGCCCAGCCGGCCAAGCCCACAAGCCCAGCAAACTAGCCCAGCTTCCCCTCCCAAGGAAAACGTTTTGTACCCAGAATCTAACTCAGACAGACGATGACTGGTGGACCTCCCTCTCACTTCTTTTCCCACTGACGACTGGACCCCACTCTCCTGTTCATCCTCCTCACCCGCGCGACCTCCTTCCCCCAAACCTCGCTGCCGTTGCTGCCATTCAATCCGCGTGTTCAATTCGCCATAATACCGAGCTTTAATCTCGCCGCGACCACGCACGTTAAAACGCCAGCGTCTTCTCCTCCTTTCCCCTCTGTCACCCCATCTCGACACGCCCCCAGGCCGCCCCAATTTCTCCCCGAGCAGCTCTGTCTCTGACGAGCTTCCACCTTCAATTCCGACCAGTACTTTCCACCTCCATCCTCACCGGCCACGCACACACACTCAGCACTTCCAGGCGCACCTTCCAGCGCCATCAGTTTGCTCCCGCGCGTCCCTGAGCGTCGGCAACGTCTTCCCCGAGCCAACGCCGCCGTCTGCTCCAACTGCGGCGACGTCTCTCTGGTAAACCAGACTACCCCGACCCCTCTCGTTCACGCACACACCTTCGCCGTGTCTTGGCGCATCTGACCGTGCATTTCATTTGCCTCTGAGTGATCCCTAGCGCCGTCCTCGACAACAACTGAGCAAGGCCGAGGCGCAGCTCCACTCCGGCGAACAATCGCAGCTGTACCAGAGCACCCCCTGCCACGACAAGCACACGTCGAGCATCACCACGTCCTCGCGAATCTGGTGAGCAACCTCCCCTCTCTTCTAGCGTCCTGCCTCGCCAGCGCCGCCACTATCTGGCCGCTCCGCCGCTCGCCGTTGTCCTAGCGCCGCCAGCTTTTGGCAAGGCAGTTAGAGCCGTTCGATCTAGATCGGGCGAGTAAGATTAGATCATTTAAGTCACGAAGAGGTACGCTTTCTGAACCGTGCGATCTGTTAGATCCAACGCGCCACGTTGCCGATCCGGCCGAACCGGTATCATCCAACCAGAACGCCCCGCGTGGCCAGGTTTCGTTTTAAAAAACAGATTTGAATCTGTTATAGATTCAATTTTCAAACCTTTGTAACTTTCGATCCACACGTCCAAAAATTACAAATTTGATACCGTTGGAATCAGTGGAACAAACCCTAGCCAACCATGCCTTTGGTTTAGCAAATAGTATCTGTTAGATTGTTTGATTTTGCAGAAACTTTTGTGTGCTTGTTAAGATTAGAAAAATGATTCAAAAATGTTTTTGAGTTTGAAACATTGGCAAATTGTTTTGATGTGAACTTACTGACCCTAGGAACCAACCCTTGGTGTTGAAAATGATTTTGGTAAAGTTTAGGTTGGATTATTTGACTTAGCCATTTTCTAGCCAAATAAAATTATTGATTTTTTTTGTTATGAAAATGTTTTTGTAAAGAAAACTTTGGGAAAATGTTTTGATCAAACCTACTGGCCATAAACACCAAGTTTTGAGAAACCTCAACTTATTTGGTGAACCACTTAAAGTTGTTGCTTGATAAAAAATGTTTTTCCACCACATAAAATGTCGAATGGATTTAAAAATGGTTTATGGACAAAACCCTTTTGCAAATAACTTTGCCATTTTGGTAAATGACCACTTTGGACTTTACAAAGTTTAGAAGCCTAGTGGAGACCATCTTTGCAAATAGAACCATCCCTTGTATGCTTACATGCATGACTTAGATCTTAGATCCCATTGTTTTATGTGTGAGAAATGTTTGATTGATTAATTGGAATGCTAGTTGATATAGAGTTTGCTTGATTGATTGTAGTGAAATTAGCAAAGTGTGAGACTAGCAAGATCAAGGAGTGAACCAACATTCCCTACCAAAAAGGCAAGTGACACTATCATCTAAAGTCCTACTATTTTCATTATACTTAGTGGATTTTGAAACATGCATGAAAATAATTTTATACTTATGCTATGCTAAATCCTAATAGGATTCCCTATATATACCTTAGTGAAAACAATGTAGTTGTTACATGCTTATCCAAGCTATATTTTTAAAAGAGATACATGTTGAGATTTTATGAAGTTGAGAAAAGGACTTGTGTTTTATATAATAAAACAAGGACTCAATGAACCACCTGGGTGGCGAAGGATACTTTGAGTATTGGAGAAGTTGGCAACAAAAGGAACCATGTCTATGGCAATCTCTTTGTGTTGTGCTCCAAAGGAAACCACCCAGGAAACTTAGAGATTGAACATGTTTCTCCAATTGTGGCTTTCGTGTGCAACCACATGCTATTATGGCTCTGGCTTAGTCAACTACATTGGGAAGACCCATGCATTGTCTTCAGTTTACTGGACATGGGGATCTGGAATGCTTCATGGGTGCTGAAGACAAGCTAGCAATGGTGTATGGGAGGACCCTTTGGAAAGACTTCGTTACATTCTCAATCTGCCAGTACTCCATCTTGGTGAGTGCTAATCCAGTGGCCACTGGTGGCAAAAGGATGGGATTGTGACATGTGGGTAAAGTGTACTCCTTCTGCAGAATATAATAAAATCTATGTACTTAGCCGTGTCCCCGGTTATGGACAATACTGAGCAACTAAAGTTTGAACTATGGGAGATCTCGACATTCTAATTTCTAAAAGAAAACTTTTAAGGACTTGATGCACTTGGGGTTACCAAGGAGCTCAAGAGACTTTGACAAAACTTGATGTACTTGGGGTTACCAAGGAACTCAAGAGATTTTGTTGAAAACATGAACACTTGGGGTTACCAAGGAACTCATGAGGTTTTGATAAAACTTGTTGCACTTGGGGTTACCAAGTAGCTCAAGGGAATTTTGACAAGGACTTGAACACTTGAGTTTCTACCAAGGAGTTCAAGGAACTTGGAAAAGAGATTTGACAAAGGACCAAATCCATTTTGAAAAGATAGGATAAATTTTGCTTTATGCAAATAAGCCTTAAACTCTACTTAGCCAAATATGCATGTATTGATAGGATCCACTCATATTATACATAGTAGTGAAGCTTGCCAATACAATTCAAATGTATTGACCCTTGTGGCTGTAACTTCTAATGTTGCAGGTTTGATTGATTTTAGAGAAGATTGATTGATTAGGATTACAAAGTCTACAACCAACATCTGCCTGTGGCACTTTGAAGATGAAGGACCCATGACTATAGTTATTCCGCTGCAATGTAATGTAATAGCCAAATGAGCTATGTATGATGTAATAAAATTAAGTTATTCCTGGTTATAAAGTTATGTTATGACCTTTGTTTCTTGATATTACATCTTAACTGTGGATGCTAGCTATTGATCCAGGGACTAGCATTGTAAACACAGGGGATACCAACTTATATTGTGTAAAGGTTGGGACACTCCCTCTCTACAGATGGTATCAGAGCATTGTGTTGCCTGTAGGATTTGTAAACCCTAGGATTGGACAAAAAACCCTTAGAAGAATAGGAGTTATATTTCTATCCAAAACTTATTTACAAAAACACTTGTAAACTCTTTCCTCAACCATTTTGGTTTAACTCTACACCTCTTCTACCTCAACTTGATGGAAAACCTACCCCATGGCCAAGAACTACACCTTGTGCAAAGGACTTCATCAACTTTAATGACTTCAACTTCTTCAACTCTAATGACTTCAACATCTTCAGCATATTCACCAAGGACTCCCAACTTGGATACCACCAAGGACTACAAGTGAAACAAGGAAATCTTACTCAAGAATTAGAGACTGAGGGAATGCAAAATAAGAAGGAGCCATCAACAACTTTGAAGTATTGCAACCAAGAGTTTATCTCAAGGAAACCATGATCTCATACAAGAAGAATCATAAAGGAAGGAAAGATCACAAGTGAACCATATAGATGGACCACCATATTTTAGTTAAGACAAAACCACCAACTTATGTGGTGTAACAAAAATATTTTATTGCCTAAGTATGTACTTGAACTTTGTTTGAGTGAAATGTTTGGTTTGTGACTGCATGCACATTGATTGTGTGAATTGTGATGTGTGTGATTAGAAATAATTCCTTAGAAACATCTTGCCTATTCTAATCTTCCTTCAACCCAAACAGATGACTACTCCAAAAGACTCCAAGGTTGATGACACCAACACCAACCAAGAGGACAGCATGAAAGAGCTCATAGCAACCCAGAACCAATTGAACCAAGTGACAGCTCAATTCATATCCAACTCTAGTGGAGAAGATCCAAAGCTACAAGGATTTTTGGAAACTCAAGGCCAATTGATGCTTAAGGTGACTGATCAAATGATCAAAATGGAAGAAAGCTATCCCAAAAGAGTCTATGACAACAAAGATGACAAAAATATTATTCTAGATGGAGCCCCAGCTTGCATTATTTGTGCAGACAAGGATCATACTTACAAGGAGCATGGAGATCAATGCCCCAACTGTGAAGAGAAACATACTGTTGGACAATGTCCCACCTCTCAAGCCACTTGTTATTTGTGTGAAGGAAACAATCATGTTCCTATCCAATGCCCCATCTATGCCATTGTTGAACAAAGGAAACAAGAAGGATCCAAGTATGCCAAGAATGTTGATGGCAAAGGAAAAGGACCACTTATACCTCCAAACAAGACAACCCAATTCAAAGGATCAAAGAAACCCAAGAAGCAAAAGATAGAAAAAAGCCATGTGGACTGTTATAAGTGTAAGGAAATGGGACACTATTCTGGTGAATGCCCAGAGAACCCAAAGAATAAAGAGATTGGCCAAGTAGTGTGCAACAACTGCAAAGAGCTAGGCCACTATGTAGCAACTTGTCCACAAGAGCCACGTAAAGAGCTCAAGGACATCCATTGTTTCAACTGCAAGAATCCAGGACATTATGCAAGCAACTGTCCAGAAAAGATGAAGAACAAGTTGAACAAGCCTATGGAGAAACTCAACCTTGGCCCATGAGTCAAGTATGGAAACCAAGGACACATGCAAATGTTTGCCATGAGAAATTTCCCCAGGATCCCAAGAAGGACAATTTGTAATTTTTATTTGAAAAATTTTAAGGGTGGTAGTACCCTAGTGTTTGAACCGGCTTGTAACCCTAGCCTTCCCAAATCTCGGGACGAGATTTATTTTAAGGGTGGTAGCCTGTCACATCCCAAGATTTTCCAAATCTTGTAATGTGAAAATAAATGAATAAAATAAAACTTTGTTTGATTTTCAGGGCCAGAAGAAACTTTTTGAATTTAATTGGAACTTCAAACCAATTTGAATCAAATAAATCCTAAAGGGATTTATAAGGATAAACATTTATTAAAGGAAATTAAAAATATTTTGGATTTACTATTTTGGATCTTTTAATAAAACATTTGGTTTTCAAAAGAAAAGGTGGATTCATAAATAAAGATTATTTTATAAAGCCAAATTAAACCTTGGCCAAGCTTGGGAATTAAAACATTTTGTTTGGAATAAAAATAGCAAAGGTTTATTTAAATAAATTAATAAGGATTTAATATCCATTTTTATCTAAATAAAAGGTTTTACCATTTTAAATGAAACATCAAAACTTACTAAATTATTTTAAATAAGTTTTCCAAATATTTTATATTCTCAAATAAAACCTACTGAAGTGTTTTGGCTTTATTTTAGATTTCAAAATAAATATTTTAAATAAAATAAATCCTAGTTGATTTAATAATGAAGGTCTATTGTATTTAATTATTAATGGGCCCTAAAATAAAAGGTTATTTTGTTTTAAACAAGTTTCCAAGTATTCTTTATTTCCAAATAAAACCTACTGATTTGGTTTTGAAAATATTTGGATTTCAAATGGAGATTTTGTTAATTAAATCAAACCCTATTTTATTAAATAACTAAAGATCCATTTTATTTAATTAAATAATGGATCCTAAAAATAATAAAAATTACTATTTTTATTTTGGGATTTGGTTTATGTTGATAAACAGAACCAAATTCAAAGTTACAAAGTTTAGTGATTGCTTGAATCAAATTGAGTGTTGTTTGATTGTTTGAATTTCAAAAACAGAAAAAGAATTAGAAAAGGAAAAGGTTCCAGGAAGAAAAAAATGGAATTGGACCTAGCCCAGCTGGCCAAGCCCACAAGCCCAGCAAACCAGCCCAGCTTCCCCTCCCAAGGAAAACGTTTTGTACTCAGAATCTAACTCAGACAGACGATGACTGGTGGACCTCCCTCTCACTTCTTTTCCCACTGACGACTGGACCCCACTCTCCTGTTCATCCTCCTCACTCGCGCGACCTCCTTCCCCCAAACCTCGCTGCCGTTGCTGCCATTCAATCCGCGCGTTCAATTCGCCATAAACCGAGCTTTAATCTCGCCGCGACCACGCACGTTAAAACGCCAGCGTCTTCTCCTCCTTTCCCCTCTTGTCACTCCATATCGACACGCCCCCAGGCCGCCCCAATTTCTCCCCGAGCAGCTCTGTCTCCGACGAGCTTCCACCTTCAATTCCGACCAGTACTTTCCACCTCCATCCTCACCGGCCACGCACACACACTCAGCACTTCCAGGCGCACCTTCCTGCGCCATCAGTTCGCTCCCGCGCGTCCCTGAGCGTCGGCAACGTCTTCCCCGAGCCAGCGCCGCCGTCTGCTCCAACTGCGGCGACGTCTCTCTGGTAAACCAGACTACCCCGACCCCTCTCGTTCACGCACACACCTTCGCCGTGTCTTGGCGCATCTGACCGTGCATTTCGTTTGCCTCTGAGTGATCCCTAGCGCCGTCCTCGACGACGACTGAGCAAGGCCGAGGCGCAGCTCCACTCCGGCGAACAATCGCAGCTGTACCAGAGCACCCCCTGCGACGACAAGCACACGTCGAGCATCACCACGTCCTCGTGAATCTGGTGAGCAACCTCCCCTCTCTTCTAGCGTCCTGCCTCGCCAGCGCCGCCACTATCTGGCCGCTCCGCCGCTCGCCGTTGTCCTAGCGCCGCCAGCTTTTGGCAAGGCAGTTAGAGCCGTTCGATCTAGATCGGGCGAGTAAGATTAGATCATTTAAGTCACGAAGAGGTACGCTTTCTGAACCGTGCGATCTGTTAGATCCAACCGTGCGATCATTTAAGTGATATGAGCCGCATCATACGGCAAAATGTGGATTTACTCACCTAGTAGTGATGGTGGATAAATTTACAAAGTGGATTAAGGCTAAACCCGTAACCAGTTGCGATGGAGACACAACCAGAAAGTTCATTGAGGATGTGATCATCCGATTCAGATATCCGCACGGTATAATTACTGACAACGGGAGCAATTTGTCCATGGGAGAACTTGCCAAATTATGCGAAGAACAAGGGATCTGACTCGATATTGCATCAGTCGCGCATCCACAAGCTAATGGACAAGTCGAAACAACTAACGATCTTATTTTACAAGGAATCCGACCTCGTCTCGAGGCACCGCTTCATCGTGCCGTGGGGGATTGGGCGGAAGAATTACCATCTGTGGTATGGAGCTTGCGTACAACTCCTAACAGATCAACCGGATACACTCCTTTCTTCTTGGTCTATGGTGCATAAGCAGTTCTTCCAAGTGATCTAATTCATCAGTATCCACGAGTCAAAGTGTATATCAAAGAAGATGCATAAGTTTCTTGACAAGATGATCTCGATATAATCGAATAAGTACGTGTCGTTGCTGAGCAGAGATCTACAACCTATCAGCAGAAGTTGCGCAAGTATCATTGTCAGAGAGTACAAAACCGTTTTTTTCTAGAAAAGGCGATTTTGTTCTCCGACTTGTGAAAAAAATAAAGCACAAACTTTTCCCAATTTGGGAAGGACATTTTATGATTAGCAGAGTTCTGCATAATGGGTCGTATTATTTAACCGATATGAGACCAATCAAGGAAAGTCCAAATACTCGGAAAAGAAAGAGAGCTGGCGGTAGTACATGCCCGAATGAGATAGACCGTCCATGGAATATTGCACAGCTATGTCCCTTCTATTCTTAGTTATATTTCCTTGTAATCATATATGTACATGATCAAAGTGAAATAAAGTCTTGGTTTCCTCATATGATATTTTGGGAAGTTTTTTACCATCTTATTTCTAAAAGAGCATGTCATTTTCAAAAATCCTACAATGCTTGAAAGTACTTTATGATCATGTTCATTCTGGTTACGATTTTTGAATATCTAAAAATGTTACCTTAGGGTAAAAAATTCAATTTATTGTTTATACCTTGGTTTTTTATCTGATTGCTTAGACGTGGGTATTTTCCGAGTAATGAATTGTTGGTACTGGAAGACGACTTTATTTCTGAGTTTAAACTGGTTTAGCAATTGAGCTCCGTTGCTCGGCAAAGTTTCCGTGCTAAAGGTTGGCCGGCTAATGAAAGGGACGAGGCAGAGAGCCAGATAAAACGACAAGTATAAGCATAAAAACTAGTGCTTCAGAAAATTTTCAAGCATGCATATAAAAAATATACAAACAACAAAAAGTTCTATGATAGTAAAAGCATCAGTTTTTACAGACCGGCACATCCAAAATAAATATTGTTTCCATCATTACATTGCCCAGAATTTAGAATAATGCATAAAAACTGTTTATGCTGCAGATTCAGGTGGTGGTGATGAAGAAGGCGAAGCGGTGGAGTCGACAACGTTGTCTCCCTGGACCTCAGACTCGGAAGCTGCTTCAGCGAGTCTGTCTTCTGGCTCTTGAGGCGAGGGAGGCATGGCAACGGATCTGAAGAACGGTGTCATGTAGTTGGTCATATGTGCCACATGACAAGCATAACCTGCATAGGAATCTTGGATATCCTTGATGTCCTGCGGGTTACCCTCATCATCGTCCTTGGCGATACCTTTGGTGACATGCCAGATTTCCATCTCGCTGTGGTGGCTCATCACCATGGTAAGAGCAGTCTGGGCAGCAGTCCGAGCATAGGATATCTTCTAGTCCTTGATAATCTTTGTAATCTCCTTGGCCTTGTCTCTCACCTCTTGAATTGACATATTGTGCAAGTCGGAAAGTTTGAGCGCCTCGCTAGCCTCTTCAAGAGTCTGGCGGAAGTCGAACAAAACATCTCCGATGAGCTTGATGCGCTCGAGGCGAGGTTCAGAGGTAGGAGAGTCGGAAAGATTCAGGGGGCTGGTAAATAACCAAAAGTCAAAATTTGATTCAAAAGAAAGTCAAAAAATCAATCGAATAAAGTAAGTCAAAAATCTTACCTAGCACAGAATAATTCCACTGGGCATGCTCCTCATGGAGGCTATTCAGCTTGCTCTCTGTGTCCTAGGCTTGATCCCTCTGACTATCAAGGTCCTTCCGAAGATCATCCAATTGTTTGTCTCAGAGGGCCAATAGCTTCTCGAGCCTCATGGTCTCATGGTTGCTTAACTCTAGGACAGCAGCTACGGATTTCTCCGATTCAATAGTTAGCTTCTCAAGCTTGCCTCGGAGCTCAGCATTTCCAGTTCCAAGACCTTGAAGTTCTCGGATTGCTCCACCATCTTTCTTGACTAACACAACAGTTCTTCAAAAGAAACATATCAGTCGGACAAAGTACGTTTGACTACGACAAATAGCTAATTGACAAAGAGGAAGTCAGAAAAGTTTACCTTCTACTTCATCTTTTTCAACTTTTAACTTTGAATTTTGAAGGCGCAGGGCTTTGATTTCCTTGCGTTTATTACAAATGTTCTTGAGCAATTCCTGGTTAGAAGATGCAATTTTCTATAAGTTTAGAAGACAGAATACCATCAGACGGCTACTAAGACTCGGGCTGCAAATTTAACTAAATAAAAATACAGCACAAGCCTTGGGGGCTACACTACATCGTTGTTTAGCATCCAAGAAGCATCAACTTGGATTCAGCGATGTTTATACGACTTTATGCTTGGGGATAGAGGATATGATAATAAAATAAATGCAAATAAGAATCGGAAACTTACAATGTGTTACAAGTGCAACTTCTCAAATCAGAGTTTAGTGTTGTGAAACACTTTCTCGGCAAGGGAGAGGGAGGGAACATCCGTCGCTGGAGTTCGCCAGACTCTATCTTAGCATCCCGGACCAAAATTTGGTCCAGGAGGCTGACCATCTTGACGTCCTCCTGCTCCTGGATTTCTTCCTCTGCGGTAAGGGTTTGCTTCTCAAGGCTGGACTGTGCCAGCCTGAGGATCTCTTCCTTCTTTTTCCAATTTAGGCCAGAGACAACAGAGCCAGGCATTTAATCCACTACTCCTGTAGATATTACCATGGGATCATTACCCTTAGAGGGTTCACCCTTGTTAGTTGCTTGGCCACCAACGGTGACCAAGGCTTTCGAGACGTTGCCAGCATCAGGAGAGGTGGAAGCCTCTGGTGCTGATGGAGTGCTGGATGGAGTTGGTGGTGGCATGGCAGGGAGATAACAAGCTTCTATTGACGCAGTGGAAGCTTGCCTGGTTTGCTGTTTGGCTTTATCTTACTCTTCAAAACTGTTTTAACTCCGAAGCACGAAAATCCGAATATCAGGTGTGCTTTGGAAAGAAAGAAAGGTATAATGTACTGAAAATAAAAGATAGGGTGCTTGCTTTTTAACTACTGGCAGCACTTGGCTACCAGCAGTGATAACAACATCCTTCGCCTTGCGCTTCTTGGAGGCAGAGGCGGAAACTTCTTGCACCTCATCATCCTCTGTCGCCTCAAAATCATCTAAAAGATAGCCCTCTAGTGGAGCTAGCTCAGACTCGGGGAGTGATGACCCACAAGTATAGGGGGTGTATCGTAGTACTTTCGATAAATAGGAGTGTCGATCCCAACGAGGAGCAGAAGGTGCTGAACAGTGGTATGGAGAAGGAAATCCCTGTGAATACTTAGCAAACGGATTTTTAGTGGTTTTCTGACAAGGCAACAAAACAATGAGCAAGTAACAGAAGTAACGAACAAACAGAGCAAGTGGCCCAATCCTTTCCTAGCAAAGGACAAGCCGGTGGAAATACTTATAAGGACCAAACGTTCTTAAGGACACATGAGAATTCTGTCAAGTGCTTTCGCTTCAAATAGCTGAGTACTCTTCACTGGTGTTCGTAAGTGTTGTGTGGGTGAACCTATGCTAACATACCGCCCTTCCTAGGACTAATACATACTTGTGATTAAATCCCCTGCAAACATCCGTAACTACAGGAAAGTAATTAAGATATAAATCTAACCACAGCCTTAAACTCTGAGATCCTACGCTCCCTTGTGCAAAGGTGTCCTAACGGGGGTTTAGGTTTCTGTCACTCCGGCAACCCCACGATTAGTAGCCAAATACACAATGCATTCCCCTAGGCCCATAAATGGTGAAGTGTCATGTAGTCGACGTTCACATGACACCACTAGAAGAATAGCACCACAACTTAAATACTAAACCATTGAATAATAACTCATCACAGATTCACTACTAACAACATGACTTCTCCCATGTCCGCAAGAACTAAACGAACTACTCACAAGACATGATGATGGTGCTGGTGGAGATGATGGTGTGGATGGTGATGATGATGATGATGATCCCGATGAAGCCTAGCTTGATGACGGTGTTGATGGCGATGGTCTCCCTTCTCTAGGAAGGAATTCCCCTGACAGAAATCTGTTTACCGGAGAGATCTTTCTCTCTCTCGGTGTTTTCCGCCCCCAGAGGCGGCGGAAATCTATCTGTGGTCGCTCACCTGGTATTAGGGTTCCAAAGGGAAGATATAGGTGAAGGGGCGGAGTCGGAGGTCGGGCAGGTGGGCCAGACCTTCCCTAGGCACGGGGTCAGGTGGGCCCGCGCCTAGCGGGGGGTGTCCCCCCTGAGGCCCATCTCCGTCCCTCCTTCTGGCTTCCTTCGTCTTCTGGTAAATAAATATGTTTCCATATTTTTCTGGTATTTTTCTGATCTTCGCGAAATTGCACCGAAACGCCTTCTTTTCCATTAGAATCCAGACTCCGGCAGTCCATCCTCCAAGAATCATCCAACATGCATAAACAGATGAAAAACCATAAGTAATACCTCATAATAAGACAAATGTCAATGAAAAGAAGTAAATTATGATATAGAAGGGTGATGCAAATTGGGCGTATCAATTCCCCCAGGCTTAGACTTCGCTTGTCCCCAAGCGAATACTGAGCTCAGTAAACATGTCCACATGTTTATGGAGTGAAGTGTCGATAAAACAATACGAACAAGAAGCATCACACTTACCAGTGCACAACTCATAGAAGAAAGGAACTCACCATTATATAACTTTAGCTTGCAACCAAGTACAGCAGTCACAATAGAGATGCATAAAGATAAATCATAATTGGAATTGGCAAACTTGTTCTTGGTCAGAAAACACCTAACAAACAGTTTCACAAAAGCTTTTCTTTGTAGAAGTTTAAAAACAGGAGCACTCTTTGCTCAAAAAGTTTCACAAGTGAAGGCTTTCAAAGTAATACTCAATAGATAAGAGTTTTGTGCAAACAAGGAAGATAAAGAACATGATTGAATAAATCACCATATGAATGCTTGAAACACAACAACTCAAATGCTTGCTGGAGAAAAAGAGGAAGTAGGTTTACTGACTCAACTGGTAACTAGGAGGAAGGTCCCTTCTTAGAGGGTAGCAGGGATTACAAGTCATAAAGAGCTTCCAAAAGATTATGGTACTTACTAGCTTTGAGCCCTCATTGCCCCTATCATAAGAATCTTGAGATGATTAAGGTTAAAGTGAACAAAGATGGAGCATATGCTTGAAGAAATATAAGTTGTCAATCTCATGTCCCTTGAATATGAGGGCCACTCCTCATGCATACTCAACTTTGGGTCCAGGTAAGTTCTTGTCATTGTAAGTATTTGCATATCATTGAGAACCGCCAACGGGGTACCCTTTGCACATGGTACATGAGCTTTCCCATAACCAAAATGACAAAGCAAGCATACAATGAGCATCTCAGCGATCTTTTTATTTACCATATGCATAGCTTTTTATTGAGGATGCTTCATAGATGACTCACTATGGTGATGCTGCAAGTTTCCACCATGATTAAGCATGGCTTAGGCTAGCGTCCCAGGCATTTCTCTAATACAGAATACAAACTCCATGGACTTACAAGTTCCCTCTTTATTTCACATCGTTGACATCCATAGACAAAAGAGCACGATATCAACTGTGTACAGAGTACAAGTGCAATGTTGAAAACGTTCCCTGTGACAACACGGTTCTGCTAATTCCAACGTATAGATGCAAGCATATACAACTTCGATGTCCACAATGGTTCAAGTTTATTAGGGGCAAGTAATAAAGTGTGCCATCAAGTTTGTGAGAGCTTTACTAACTAGTTTTCACATAACAAAATACTTTTTAATTCGAAAGGTAGATGAAACTTGAGAATTTGCTTGGAATAGCAAAAGCTACTAGGTAGATATGGTGGACACAAGTGGCAAAAGTTTTGGTTTGAAGGATTTTGGAAACATGAGAAGTATGCCTTCTCAAAACAGGTTTTTGTCTAGCAAGGCTGGGTAGCAAGCAAGAGAGTTGAAAGAAATAAGCAAACATACAAGTAATAAAGCCAAACATGCAATCTTCCTTGAAGACACAAAAGGATCTTAAATAAAGAATACTAAGCTGATGAGCCAACAAGAAAGAAAACAAATGATACCAAATACCTGTAAGCTTTTTCTTTCCTTTTCTCTTTCATAGTAATGCTACTGACTAGAACTTGGTTTTCCAAAACCAATTTAGATCCACTTGATGATCCCAGAGTGGTGCCAATACTGATCAACAAGATCCATCATATAATAGAGATTGCAAACTAAAATAAGAAGTGCAAAAAGTAAAAGATGAGACTTCTCATTAATATTCCAATAGAGGCACTCACACCAAGGGATACAAAGATAATCAACTAAAGGAGAGTACTTCCACATGCAAACCAAACTATAAAATAACCTCTCTACCATAGATATGAATCCACTAAAAAGGTAAAAGATAAAAGATAATGGTGGTGATACCGCGACACTCCCCCAAGCTTGGAACAAGCCAAGGGGATGCCACACCTGATGTCGAATTACGTCCTCGGTGGTGGTGGTGTTCTCTTGTCATCATAAAACTTCCAAGGCAATGGTTCCCCATCCAAAAAGGATTTCCTTGTCTCTGCAATCCTGAAACTAGCAGTAGAGCTTATGCAATCAAATCTAGCCTCATACTCACAGTTTTGATTTTGTATGTCATAGAGTTGTGCTTGCAATTGATTGGTGGTCTGACGAAGTGAGAAGATCTCTTCTCAAAGCTTAGCAACTTCCCCCTCGTTCTTGGTGATGATTTCTGAACTTATCTTGTGAATAATATCCACTTCGTGTTCCGCCATCTTCTTGTATCTGAAAACTTCTTGTTCCAGCGCTTCCATCCTATCTTCCAGACTGCCTTCTCCTTTAGACCCTTGAACTTCTTTCATATGTACCTTCCCCTCCTTGAGGATCAACTCTTTGGGATGGATCCTCAACTCATACATGTACGGGTTGAGGACTTCCGCAGAGGAATCCCCCGTGGGTGATCCAGAGGAAGACATTGAGGCTCCAAATCTGAGAAACGTTCCTGACAGAAACAAATCGAAACGAAAACACGACAAGAACACGATGCAAGAACCTCAGGGAACCCGGGAGGTTATATATTACAAAGATTCAAAGCATAAGGAAGGTTTTGCCACGGAAACGAGGCGGAGACGGAGTCTGAGGGGGAGACACCCCCCTCAGACGCGGCCAGGCTGGGCCCATGCCTGGGGTGGGTTTGTCCACCCCAGGCTCCGTTTCCTCTTCAGTTTCGTCTCATCACTTCCCTTATGTATTAAAAACATCAAAAATATAAAAAGATTGGGGTTTCACGAACCTTCTGTTTTCACCACTTTTACCTATTCAAGGGCGAACTCTGCAGTTTCTGGTGGTTGGCTTCTGATAAATTCTTCTGGAGTTATCATTTGAATAACATCAACGTCTTTGTCACATCCCAAGATTTTCCAAATCCTGTAATGTGAAAATAAATTAATAAAATAAAACTTTGTTTGATTTTCAGAGCCAGAAGAAACTTTTGAATGCAATTGGAACTTCAAAACCATTTGATTTAAATAAAAACTAAAGGGATTTAAAAAGATAAACATTTAATAACAGAAAAAAATAAAAACATTTGGAAATACTATTTTGAAACAATTAAATGAAAAGATTTTTTTTCAAATGAAATAGAAGTTTATAAGTAAAGGATATTTTATAAAGCCAAATTAAACCTTGGCCAAGCTTTGGAATTAAAACATTTTATTTTAAATAAAATTAGCAAAGGTTTATTTAAATAAATTAATAGGGATTTGATATCCAACTTTATTTAAATAAAAGGTTTTACCAATTTAATTGAAACATCAAAACTTATTAAAATAAGTTTTCCAAATGTTGATATTCACAAATAAAACCTACTAAAGTGTTTTGACTTTATTTTAGGTTTCAAAATAAATATCTCAATAAAACAAATCCTATTTGATTTAATAATGAAAGTCTATTATATTTAATTAATAATGGACTCTAAAATAAAATGTTATTTTGTTTTAAACAAATTTCCAAGTATTCTATATATAAAACCTACTAATTTGGTTTTGAAAATATTTAGGTTTCAAATAAATATTTTATTAATAAAATCAAACTCTATTTGATTTAATAACTAAGGCCCACTTTATTTAATTATTAATGGACCCTGTAACAAAAATGTTATTTTATTTTAAACAAGCTTCCAAGTATTCTTTACTTTCAAGTTAAAAACCTACTGATTTGGTTTTGAAAATATTTGGATTACAAATGGAGATTTTATTAATTAATAAATCAAACCCTATTTTATTAAATAACTAATGAACCATTTTATTTAATTAATGAATGGTCCTAAAAAGAATAAAAATATTACTTTATTTTTTGGGATTTGGTTTATGTTGATAAACAGAACCACAAACTCATTATAAGTTTGAATTGTTTGAATGGTTTGAGTGAATGAATAATTGATTCAAGTTCAAATCAGAAAATAGGAATAGAAAGAATTAAACAAACAGACAGAAAAAAATGTAAATTGGACCTGACCCAACTGAGCCAGCCCAATAAGCCCACTCGGAGCCTAGCTTCTCTCCCTCCCGAAGAAAACGGTTGACACCAATTAACTGACCCACGAAGACGATGACAAGTGGACGCCGTTATCTCTTCCTTTCCCACTGACCAGAGGACCCCACCGCCACGTCCCTCTTCTTCCCCACCCCCACGACCTGTTCTTCCACCCCCTCTCTCCCGTTTCTGTGTTGAATTCGCGGGCTTAATTCTCGTTTAATGGCGCAATAATTCCGCCCTGCGACCACGCAAGATAAAGCGTATTCCCCTCCTCTTTCATTCTCCCCAAACCCCACACCTCGAGAGCCACCAGGCTGTCGCAATTTTCTTCCGCACCGCCGCCGTCTCCGACGACCCTCCTCGCCGATTCCAGCCAGCACACTCCACCTCTTGCATCCTCGAGCACGCAGCTATGATCAGCAACCCCCAGCGGACTCTTCTGCAGCCGCAGCGCACCCGCGGGCGCCCCTGAGCATCGGCAACGACGACACCGAGCATGCGCCGCCATCTGCCATTGCTCCGTCGAGCATTTCAGGTGAACTCCGACCACCCCGCGTCTCCTAGATCACGCACACAGCATCGCCTTGGTCTTGCGCATCTGATACTGTCTTCCATTTGTCCTAGCGTGCATCGTAGACCCGTCTCCGACGACGCCCGAGCGAACCCGACGCCAGCAGGAACTCCGGCGAGAAATCGAGCCCACTCCCGAGCGCCCCTCGTCGAACCAACAACGCCTTGAGCATATCCAGGCTATTGCGAACCAGGTGAGCTTACTCCCACCCTTTCTTGCTTCCTGCCTCACCAGCGCCGCCGCCAACTGGCCGCTCCGCCGCTCGCCATTGACATTGCGCCGCCTGAGTTTGGCCAGTGCGATGACAGCCGTTCGATCTAGATTGAGCGGGCACGATGGAGTCACTTAAACCGCGAAGGGGTATGCGCTCAGTACCGCACGATCTAGTTAGATCCAAGGGCTACCGCGCGTGATCCGGCCGAAGCGGTACCGCCCAATGAGACAGCGACGCGTGGCATGTATCAGATCTAAAAATCAGTTTTGAATCAGATTTTTTAGCAAATTTCAAACCCTTATAACTTTGGATCCACACGTCCAAAAATTACAAATTTTATGTCGTTGGATTCAGGAGAGCAAGCCCTAGCCAACTGTGGCCTTAGTTTAGAAAATAGTATATGTTAGTTTGCTTGATTTTGCAGATTCTTTTGTGAGCTTGTTTAGAGTATAAAAAAATTGTTTAAAATTGATTTTAAGGTTAAAACTTTTGCAAAATGGTTTGTTGTGACCTTACTGACCCTAGGAACCAACCCTTGGTGTTAAAAATGATTTTGGTAAAATTTAGATTGGATTACTTGACTTAGCCATTTTCTTGCCAAATAAAAAGAATGGTTTTTGTTATAAAAATGTTTATGGAAAGAAAACCTTAAGAAAATGGTTTGATCAAACCCACTGACCCAAAACACCAAGTTTTGAAAATTAGCAACTCATTTGGTGAACAACTTAATAGTTTTCCTTGATAAAACATTTTTCACCACATGAAATGATGAATGGATTTAAAAATGGTTTATGGATAAAAACCCATTTGCTAATGACTTTGCCACTTTGGTGAATGGCCAATTTGGATCTTACAAAGTTTAGAAGCCTAGTGGAGACCATCCTTGCAATAGAACCAAACCTTTGCATGCTTATGCATGACTTAGATTCCATTACCTTGTGTGTGTGAAAAATTGTTTGTTTGACTTTGGTTTGGAATGTGAATTGAAATTGTGTTTGCTTGATTGACTTGTAGTGAAGTGTGAGACTAGCAAGGTCAAGGAGTGAACCACCATTCTCTACCAAAAAGGCAAGTGATGCTTCATACTTTTTGTCCTGTTACTTTCTCTATGCATTAGTGATTTTGCTAAGTAAAACTTGCATGGAAATTTTGCTAAGTGTAAACCTTACTATAGGAAATCCTAGTAGATGAATCCTTAGTAGGATTTTCCTAAGTTAAGATTCCTATTACTATCAAGCTTAGCCTAGCTAATAGAAAACATGGGTGGAATATATATTCACACTATGGAAAAAATTTCTAAGTCTGAGGACTTATGTTTTTGTGTAATAAAACAACTAAGTTAATGAATCACCTGGGTGGAATGGGCTTGCTTGGTGGTGTTTGGTTGAGTGGTTCACAAGACCATGGACTTGGCTTGTGTATCTCACTTGTGGTATGCCACCCAGGAACAAAGAGATTTGAGATGTCAAATGTTGAGAAGCTTCAAGTGCAACCACTTGGCAATATGGGCTCTGCCATGATCATATAGGTTGCAAGAACTTAGCCATATGGACAGTTGGTGGTAGTGTTTGATAGGTTGGAACACGTCCATTTTGGTCTAAGGGAAAGCTTCTGAAAGATCTTGTCTTGGGAAACCAAGTCTTGTGGGGAAAGTGCACCACCTCTGCAGAGTGTAAAACCTAAGTACTTAGCCATGTCCCTGGTAAAGGACAATTTGAGCATCAAGACATGGAAGCAATCAAGAATCTCATCATTCAAATTTCTAAGTTAAAACTTGTGGTTTGAACAAGGGTTGTTTGAAATCTTGAATCTTTGGTTGATAGATGCCTTGGAAAGGATCTTCAATCTTTGATTGAGATAAATGATTTTGTCAAGCAAAAACTTAGTATTTTCAAAATGTTAAGGAAAATCTATTTTGAGCAATGCAAGCCTCAACTCCACTTAGCCAAATGCATATAGTTGATAGACTCCACCGTACTATCATAGTATCACTTACCAATACAATTCCAATGTATTGACCCTTTGTGGCTGTAACTTGTATGTTGCAGGTTTGATTGATTTTAGTGAAGATTGAGTGTTTTGGATTACAAAGTCTACAACCAACATCTGCATGTGGCACTTTGAAGATGAAGGACCCCATGACTATAGTTATTCCGCTGCAATGTAATGTAATAGCCTAATGAGCTATGTTTGATGTAATAAAATTATGTTATTCCTGGTTATAAAGTTATATTATGACCTTTGTTTCTTGATATTACATCTTAACTGTGGATGCTAGCTATTGATCCAGGGACTAGCATTGTAAACACAGGAGGCTCTATCTTATATTAGGTTGAGACCCCTACAGATGGTATCAGAGCATTGTGTTGCCTGTAGGATTTGTAACCCTAGGATTGGACTTAAACCCTTAGAAAAATAGGAGTTATGTTGTTCCAAAAACTTACTTACAAAACACTTGTAAATTCTTTCCTCAACCATTTTGGTTTCAACTCTACATCTCCTCTACTTCAACTTGATGGAAAAACCAACCCCATGGCCAAAAACTTCACCTTTTGCAAAGGACTTCTTCAACATCTTCAACTCTAATGACTTCAACATCTTCAGCATATTCACCAAGGACTTCCAACTTGGACATCACCAAGGACTACAAGTGAAACAAGGAAATCTTGATCAAGATTTAGAGACTGAGGGAATGCAAAATAAGAAGGAGCCATCAACAACTTTGAAGTATTGTGACCAAGAGTTTTTCCCAAAGAAACCATGATCTCAAGTAAGAAGAAATCAAGAAGGATGGAACGATCCCAAGTGAACCATATAGATGGACCACCATAATTTAGTTAAGTCAAACCACCAACTTATGTGGTGTAACAAAAATATTTTGTTGCCTAAGTATGTGCTTGAACTTTGTTGTTTGAGTGCAAAGTTGTTTGTGAATGTTTGGTTTGTGATTGCTTGCACATTGCTTGTGTAAATTGTGATGTGTGTGATTAGAAATAATTCCTTAGAAATATCTTGCCTATTATAATCTCCTTTCAACCCAAACAGATGACTACTCCAAAAGACTCCAAGGTTGATGACACCAACACCAACCAAGATGACAGCATGAAAGAGCTCATTAGCAACCCAACACCAGTTGAACCAACTGACAACTCAGTTCATAGCCAACAATAGTGATAAAGATCCAGCACTACAAAGGTTTTTGGAGGAACAATCCCAACTGATGCTTAAGGTGACTAATCAAATGATCAGCATGGAAGAAAACTACCCCAAAGGAGTTTATGATAACAAAGATGACAAGAATGTTGTTCTAGATGGAGACCCAGCTTGCATTATTTGTGGAGACAAGGATCATACTTCCAAGGAGCATGAAGGTCAATGCCCTAACTGCGAAGAAAATCATCCTGTTGGACAATGTCCCATCTCCCAAGCTACTTGTTACCTTTGTGAAGGAAATGACCATGTACCTATCCAATGCCCCATCTACTCCATGGTGGAACAAAGGAAACAAGAAGGATCCAAGTATGCCAAGAATGTTGATGGCAAAGGAAAAGGACCACTTATACCTCCAAACAAGACAACCCAGTTCAAAGGATCAAAGAAACCCAAGAAACCAAGACCAGACATGAACCTTGTGCAATGTCGTAAATGTAAAGAAATGGGACACTATTCCAGTGAGTGCCCAGAGAACAAGAAAAATAAGGGAATTGGCCAAGTGGTGTGCAACAACTGCAAAGAACCAGGCCATTATGTAGCAACTTGTCCACAAGAGCTACGTGAAGAACTCAAGGACATCCACTGTTTCAACTGCAAGGAACCAGGACATTATGTAAGCAACTGTCCAGAAAAGATGAAGAACAAGTTGAACAAGCCTATGGAGAAACTCAACCTTGGCCCATGAGTCAAGAATGGAAACCAAGGACACCATGCAGATGTTTGCTTAGAGAAATTTTCCCCAGGACCCCAAGAACGCCAATATGTAATTTTTGTTTGAGAATTCTTAAGGGTGGTAGTACCCTAGTTGTGTTGAACTTGCTTGTAACCCCAGCCTTCCCAAATCTCGGGACGAGATTTATTTTAAGGGTGGTAGCCTGTCACATCCCAAGATTTTCCAAATCCTGTAATGTGAAAATAAATTAATAAAATAAAACTTTGTTTGATTTTCAGAGCCAGAAGAAACTTTTGTATGCAATTGGAACTTCAAACCCATTTGATTTAAATAAAAACTAAAGGGATTTAAAAAGATAAACATTTAATAACAGAAAAAAATAAAAACATTTGGAAATACTATTTTGAAACAATTAAATGAAAAGATTTGTTTTCAAATGAAATAGAAGTTTATAAGTAAAGGATATTTTATAAAGCCAAATTAAACCTTGGCCAAGCTTTGGAATTACAACATTTTATTTTAAATAAAATTAGCAAAGGTTTATTTAAATAAATTAATAAGGATTTGATATCCAACTTTATTTAAATAAAAGGTTTTACCAATTTAATTGAAACATCAAAACTTATTAAAATAAGTTTTCCAAATGTTGATATTCACAAATAAAACCTACTAAAGTGTTTTGACTTTATTTTAGGTTTCAAAATAAATATCTCAATAAAACAAATCCTATTTGATTTAATAATGAAAGTCTATTATATTTAATTAATAATGGACTCTAAAATAAAATGTTATTTTGTTTTAAAAAAATTTCTAAGTATTCTATATATAAAACCTACTGATTTGGTTTTGAAAATATTTAGGTTTCAAATAAAGATTTTATTAATAAAATCAAACTCTATTTGATTTAATAACTAAGGCCCACTTTATTTAATTATTAATGGACCCTATAACAAAAATGTTATTTTATTTTAAACAAGCTTCCAAGTATTCTTTACTTTCAAGTTAAAAACCTACTGATTTGGTTTTGAAAATATTTGGATTACAAATGGAGATTTTATTAATTAAATCAAACCCTATTTTATTAAATAACTAATGAACCATTTTATTTAATTAATGAATGGTCCTAAAAAGAATAAAAATATTACTTTATTTTTTGGGATTTGGTTTATGTTGATAAACAGAACCACAAACTCATTATAAGTTTGAATTGTTTGAATGGTTTGAGTGAATGAATAATTGATTCAAGTTCAAATCAGAAAATAGGAATAGAAAGAATTAAACAAACAGACAGAAAAAAAATGTAAATTGGACCTGACCCAACTGAGCCAGCCCAATAAGCCCACTCGGAGCCTAGCTTCTCTCCCTCCCGAAGAAAATGGTTGACACCAATTAACTGACCCACGAAGACGATGACAAGTGGACGCCGTTATCTCTTCCTGTCCCACTGACCAGAGGACCCCACCGCCACGTCCCTCTTCTTCCCCACCCCCACGACCTGTTCTTCCACCCCCTCTCTCCCGTTTCTGTGTTGAATTCGCAGGCTTAATTCCCGTTTAATGGCGCAATAATTCCGCCCTGCGACCACGCAAGATAAAGCGTATTCCACTCCTCTTTCATTCTCCCCAAACCCCACACCTCGAGAGCCACCAGGCTGTCGCAATTTTCTTCTGCACCGCCACCGTCTCCGACGACCCTCCTCGCCGATTCCGGCCAGCACACTCCACCTCTTGCATCCTCGAGCACGCAGCTGTGATCAGCAACCCCCAGCAGACTCTTCTGCAGCCGCAGGGCACCCGCGGTCGCCCCTGAGCATCGTTAACGACGACACCGAGCGTGCGCCGCCATCTGCCATTGCTCCGTCGAGCATTTCAGGTGAACTCCGACCACCCCGCGTCTCCTAGATCACGCACACAGCATCGCCTTGGTCTTGCGCATCTGATACTGTCTTCCATTTGTCCTAGCGTGCATCATAGACCCGTCTCCGACGACGCCCAAGCGAACCCGACGCCAGCAGGAACTCCGGCGAGAAATCGAGCCTACTCCCGAACGCCCCTCGTCGAACCAACAACGCCTTAAGCATATCTAGGCTATTGCGAACCAGGTGAGCTTACTCCCACCCTTTCTTGCTTCCTGCCTCACCAGCGCCGCCGCCAACTGGCCGCTCCGCCGCTCGCCGTTGACATTGCGCCGCCCGAGTTTGGCCAGTGCGATGACAGCCGTTCGATCTAGATTGAGCGGGCACGATGGAGTCACTTAAACCGCGAAGGGGTATGCGCTCAGTACCGCACGATCTAGTTAGATCCAAGGGCTACCGCGCGTGATCCGGCCGAAGCGGTACCGCCCAATGAGACAGCGATGCGTGGCATGTATCAGATCTAAAAATCAGTTTTGAATCAGATTTTTTAGCAAATTTCAAACCCTTATAACTTTGGATCCACACGTCCAAAAATTACAAATTTTATGTCGTTGGATTCAGGAGAGCAAGCCCTAGCAAACTGTGGCCTTAGTTTAGAAAATAGTATATGTTAGTTTGCTTGATTTTGCAGATTCTTTTGTGAGCTTGTTTAGAGTATAAAAAATTGTTTAAAATTGATTTTAAGGTTAAAAATTTTGCAAAATGGTTTGTTGTGACCTTACCGACCCTAGGAACCAACCCTTGGTGTTAAAAATGATTTTGGTAAAATTTAGATTGGATTACTTGACTTAGCCATTTTCTTGCCAAATAAAAAGAATGTTTTTTGTTATAAAAATGTTTATGGAAAGAAAACCTTAAGAAAATGGTTTGATCAAACCCACTGACCCAAAACACCAAGTTTTGCAAATTAGCAACTCATTTGGTGAACAACTTAATAGTTTGCCTTGATAAAACATTTTTCACCACATGAAATGATGAATGGATTTAAAAATGGTTTATGGATAAAAACCCATTTGCTAATGACTTTGCCACTTTGGTGAATGGCCAATTTGGATCTTACAAAGTTTAGAAGCCTAGTGGAGACCATCCTTGCAATATAACCAAACCTTTGCATGCTTATGCATGACTTAGATTCCATTACCTTGTGTGTGTGAAAAATTGTTTGTTTGACTTTGGTTTGGAATGTGAATTGAAATTGTGTTTGCTTGATTGACTTGTAGTGAAGTGTGAGACTAGCAAGATCAAGGAGTGAACCACAATTCTCTACCAAAAAGGCAAGTGATGCTTCATAATTTTTGTCCTGTTACTTTCTCTATGCATTAGTGATTTTGCTAAGTGAAACTTGCATGGAAATTTTGCTAAGTGTAAACCTTACTATAGGAAATCCTAGTAGATGAATCCTTAGTAGGATTTTCCTAAGTTAAGGTTCCTATTACTATCAAGCTTAGCCTAGCTAATAGAAAACATGGGTGGAATATATATTCACACTATGGAAAAAATTTCTAAGTCTGAGGACTTATGTTTTTGTGTAATAAAACAACTAAGTTAATGAATCACCTGGGTGTTATGGGCTTGCTTGGTGGTGTTTGGTTGAGTGGTTCACAAGACCATGGACTTGGCTTGTGTATCTCACTTGTGGTATGCCACCCAGGAACAAAGAGATTTGAGATGTCAAATGTTGAGAAGCTTCAAGTGCAACCACTTGGCAATATGGGCTCTGCCATGATCATATAGGTTGCAAGAACTTAGCCATATGGATAGTTGGTGGTAGTGTTTGATAGGTTGGAACGCGTCCATTTTGGTCTAAGGGAAAGCTTCTGAAAGATCTTGTCTTGGGAAACCAAGTCTTGTGGGGAAAGTGCACCACCTCTGCAGAGTGTAAAACCTAAGTACTTAGCCATGTCCCTGGTAAAGGACAATTTGAGCATCAAGACATGGAAGCAATCAAGAATCTCATCATTCAAATTTCTAAGTTAAAACTTGTGGTTTGAACAAGGGTTGTTTGAAATCTTGAATCTTTGGTTGATAGATGCCTTGGAAAGGATCTTCAATCTTTGATTGAGATAAATGATTTTGTCAAGCAAAAACTTAGTATTTTCAAAATGTTAAGGAAAATCTATTTTGAGCAATGCAAGCCTCAACTCCACTTAGCCAAATGCATATAGTTTATAGACTCCACCGTACTATCATAGTATCACTTGCCAATACAATTCCAATGTATTGACCCTTTGTGGCTGTAACTTGTATGTTGCAGGTTTGATTGATTTTAGTGAAGATTGAGTGTTTTGGATTACAAAGTCTACAACCAACATCTGCATGTGGCACTTTGAAGATGAAGGACCCCATGACTATAGTTATTCCGCTGCAATGTAATGTAATAGCCTAATGAGCTATGTTTGATGTAATAAAATTATGTTATTCCTGGTTATAAAGTTATATTATGACCTTTGTTTCTTGATATTACATCTTAACTGTGGATGCTAGCTATTGATCCAGGGACTAGCATTGTAAACACAGGAGGCTCTATCTTATATTAGGTTGAGACCCCTACAGTCTTCATTATAAGGATCTCCAGAAATATAATGTTTTAGTCTTTGTCCATTCACCACTTGTGTTGTGTCATCCTTTATAGAAGAAATTTTAATGGCACCTGAACGGTACACTTCCTTGATAACAAAAGGTCCTTCCCATTTGGAGAGTAGTTTCCCTGCAAAAAATCTGAGACGAGACCTATACAAAAGAACTTTCTCGCCAACATGGAACTCCCTTTTGAGAATTCTCCTATCATGCCATCTTTTTACTTTTTCCTTAAAGAGCCTAGCATTTTTGTAAGCTTCACCTCTCCACTCATCTAGATTACTTAAGTCGAACAGTCTTTTGTCACCAGCAAGTCTAAAGTCTCTATTCAATTCTTTCACTGCCCAATAAGCTTTGTGTTCTAATTCTAAAGGCAAGTGACAAGCCTCCCCATAGACCATTTTGTAAGGAGACATCCCCATAGGATTTTTATAAGTAGTTCTATAAGCCCACAAAACGTCATTCAACTTTTTAGCCCAATTTTTCCTAGATCTATTGATAGTCTTCTGCAAAATAGATTTGATTTCCCTATTGGAAAGTTCTACTTGCCCAGTAGTTTGGGGGTGATAAGCTGAAGCTATTCTGTGGTTTACATCATACTTAAAGAGAGTTTTTATAAAAACCCCATGAATAAAATGAGAGCCTCCATCAGTCATGAGATATCTAGGCACACCGAACCTAGGAAAAATGACATCTTTAAGCATTTTCAAAGAGGTCTTACCATCAGCACTGTTTGTAGGTATGTCTTCTACCCACTTTGTGACATAGTCAACAACAACAAGAATATGAGTATTGTGGCATCCCGCAAAACCACTACTAGAAAATCGCGTTGAATTTGTGCATTGCATCGTCATCATCATATGTCGTTTGTCAAAAACTATTTTCGCAAAGCCCGATTTGTTTTCCAAACGCCCCATCTTAATTCAAATGCAAAGCCCGGTTCTCCGGAGTAATTATTTTGGCCGTTATCAGTTTGCACACGGCCCGTTTAAAACAAATAAAAAGTTTAATTGTTTTAGCGGGGGCAGTCGAACGGGCCGAATCGACCCGAACGACCACCCCCATTTTTCAAATCGGTCCACCCCAAACCAGCCCTCTAACCCCTATATCTACCAAACTACCTACCCAGCCCAACCCTCCACCTCACCCCACCCAATGGCAACCTGCCACCTCACCCTCTCCCCTCCCCCTAGCCTACCAGGAGCTGCCACTTGGCCACCCCCTCCTCCACCCCCTCTTTCTCTCCTCTCTCTCCCCAACCCAACACA
Source organism: Avena atlantica (assembly GCA_910589765.1). NCBI lineage: Eukaryota > Viridiplantae > Streptophyta > Magnoliopsida > Poales > Poaceae > Avena > Avena atlantica. The sequence goes on from OU342735.1 coordinate 116,816,188, forward strand.
CCCACTCAGCACTCACGCGCACACACCTGCCGCCTGGCCCCGCCACTGGGTCCCACCCAGCCGCCCCACGCACGCGCCCCGCGGGCCCCACCCCGTCCCCGACGCGCGCTCGTCTCCTTCTCCCTCCTTCTCCCCTCCCAGCGAGCTTCTTCGCCAGTGCCGCGCGGCCCCAGCGTCGCCCCTTCCCCCTCTCGCCGGAGCCTCGCCGGCCGCGCCGCCCTCAGCCCGCCGCCCCGCGTCCTCCCTGGCGCCCTCGCCGTCCTCCCTCTCCCGCTCGCCGCGCGCAGCGCCCCGCACCGGCGACCTCCGCGCGCCCCTCCTCCAAGCTCCGCCTCGCCGGCGCGCCGCCCGTGCCGCCCGCCTCGGCGCCGTCCCCGCTCGAGCCCCGCCTCCGGCCTCTTACTCAAGCGCCGCCCCGACGCCGGTCGCCTCTCCCCAGGCCCCACCGTCGCCGCGCCCAGCTCTCCGCCTCTCCGCCTTCCGCGCCTCCTCCGCCTCAGCGCGCGCCGCCGCGTCCTCTGCCTCGCCGCGGAGCTCCTCCTCCCACTCGCCGTCTGCCGCCGGCGAGCTCGCTCCCTCCCCTCCGCGCGGCGCCGCCCCTGCTCTCCTCCGCCGGCCCGCGCTCCGGTCGTCGCCGCCCTGGCCATCCTCCAAGCCCCGCAGCGCCCCCAGCGGCTCGAGCCGCCCCTGCTCTGGCCCGGTCCCGCAGTCCTCCATCTGGCCGACCCCACCGCGCCCTGCAGCGAGGTGCTGGCTCGCGTGCCTGCGTGCTTCCGCCCGCGGTCGTCCCGATCCGAGCCCGGCCGCCCGTCTCCGTCGCCAAGGCTGCACCTCTGCCGTCTGCCTCGCGTCTTCTTCAAGTGTGGTGCTGTTTGACAAGAGTTGACCGGAGCGACAAGCGAGAGCGAATGGAAGAAACCCCACCAAGAGCGAGGGTACCCGAGGACGCAAAGCCGAAAGGCCAAGATCTGCTTCATGGGGCCGAAGACCGTGAACGCCAAGTCCCTGGGTTCAAGGCAACAAGACCCCGATGCCGACGACTTCGCCCACAAGTTCTTCACTACGGACGCCGGGACCCCCGAACCCGAAGGCCGATCCCGCCGTACGCCAAGGTCTTCAATCGGTCCGAGAACTCCACCCTGAACGCCAAGATCTCCTCAAGGTTCCGTAGGACCCCGGTATCGATCCCGAGTTCGCCAACGACACTGAAGACGGAGCGCTAAGACTGTGCCCGGATCTGGAGTCCGAACCCGATACCGTCAAGGCCACCGACGCGGAGATGCCGAGTACTCCATCCCGGACACCGAGGCCCCGGTGCGACAAGTGCTTCATCCCGAACAACAAGAACTACCCCCGATAACCCAAGAACGCTCCCGCCGATACCGAACCCAGATCTGAACCCTGAGACCGACCCCGAACCCCGGCACCCCAAGATCTGCCGAACCCTAAATGTGTGACCCCTTTCCTCGAGCCCTATTTTATAAATGAAATAACAACTTGTTGCATATTAAACATTCATCTTGCATGCATACATTCATGTGGTTTGGGGGCCTTATGCCGATTCACCTAATAATTAAATATGGGGCCCATATGCGGGCAAATCTGGTCTCATATTGGCCTCATTTAAACTTGTGTAGCGAACCGGTATCTTATTTTGCCATGTTAATCCAACATTTAAATTGCGGGGTAAACAAATAACATGAACCACCTAACTAATTGTCGGGACCCCGGTTCCACTTAATATGACCTAATTGCATCGCATCTTTGCCATGCCATACATCATGCATGCATCATGCCCGATCTTCTGCTGTTGTGTTAAATAGTACATCCGGTGTTTCTTCTAGTGTTTTGCTTCTTCGCGGATAAGGCCGTTGAGTTGATGTGAGCTCCGCCCCGATCTTCGGTTGAACCTTCGTCAATGTTTTTCAAGCGAGCATCTTCCCCTTTCTACCTATCTTACTTTTATAGTCTTTATTCCCTCCTGTTGATCTATTGCTATCTGTGTTGCGATGCTTTAGTTTCCGTACCTGTGATATACCGTGCAGCCCTATATTGCCTTGGACACATCCTATTACCTGTTGTTTGGTAGATAGTTGGACTTGCGCGTCGTAGTCGCTGGCTCAAGTGCTGTTGCGTGTCGTCAAATGCCACAGTTGTTGATGTATTGCCGCATGTTGATGATGGAGATGATCATAGTTTTACTTATCGTTCACCTTAATTTCTGTTTAACAACTAAAATTGAAATAAGCAGAGGCATCGGTGGGTGATAGAAAATATTTGGTTTCTGAACGCCCACTTGTGTCCCGCAAGACCCCGAGTACTTGATACTTGTTCCTTGAATTATCGCGCTATCCACATCCGGGAGGTATATGGGACCCCCCTGAGCCAGAGCTTGATTCATTCTTATTTCTTGGGGCCACAAACTAGTTTGAGGTTTTATTTACGATCCTGTACTTATGCCATGCTACTTATGTATTTAAATTGTGCGACAGATAGCACACTGTACTGTTTAGGTAAGCGGAGTGATTACGCGGTATCGATAGTCCCCGTTTGGGGATCTGCTGTCGCTTACAGCCATTGTCGCAAACCTTGAGTCCGTCTCGAAGCTTGCTTACTTCGTTGCGGGTGTACTCCAAGGGGTGGCCCCCTGAAATATTTCTGAATCCTGTGATTGTTCAGTCGTGAAAGCCTCGTTGGGTTTTGAGTTGGTTTTTCCGAGGTTGATCGAGCGTGTGTTGCTATTGGTGCACCCCGGCCGGGTAAAACTTTCTGAAAGCCGTGTCCGCGGATATGGACGACTTGGAGCACAGTATCTCGATCATAGACAAGCATAACTAAAGTTTATTGCTATAAATTTGACTTTATAATGACTAGTAATCAGCTTCACTATAACGGAATGACTAAATAATACTGCCCACAATTGCTTGTTTGGAGTGTCGCTTGCGACCATTGTACCTGACTAGTAATTATGGCAACTATGACGGAATGGCTAAATAAAAGTACCAACAACTGCTGGGTTTTTGGGGTTATCCCATGCTATCTGTATCTGACTAGTAAGTGTTGCCACTACAACGGAATGGTTGACTAAAAGTGCCCACTGCTTACTTTATCAGGACGATTATCTAAACCCGACTAGTAAAGTGCCGCAACTATAACTGAATAAGTAAAACTGCCAACTGTGTGAGTTCCTCGGTTGACTTCCTCGATTGGTCTCGAGGGGGGGAAATACCAGGATGGGTTTGTTTGGTGGTAGAATCAGATTGGTTCCGAATAGGTCTTTCTTATCCCCCTCTGATAGCCGCCACTGTACCGAGTCTCTATAGGTTGTTTAGTGCATGCTGCCGCTGCCGCTTCAGTCCACCATACCTTTGTAGGCGAGGACCGCCGAATTCTAGCCTCGCCGTGTACTGGCCTCAGTACTGACGCTCCTTCTTTTTCCTTTGCCCTTTGTCGGCACCCCTCTTGTTTAAGCAGGTTTTGAGATCGACGCCGTTAGCAGGGTTACCCTTCCGGCTTGGCCTGGGCAGGGTTATGGACGCCATTGGTTATTCTTCAGGGCTCTTAGCCCCATTTGCATCTTGTCCGTAGTCGGACGCTCTATCGTTTTCAAGGTGATTTGGATCTTTGTATATTATATTTGTATTCTTGACTCATGGAGTCGCCGTTATATATGTATCTGTTCTGTGGGTCCCATCGAGGACTGTTGTGTAATGTTATTACTTCGTTTTCCACCCGCACGCAAGTGCCTGGTGGGCACCTTCGAATCGTTTCTATGCGGGTTTGGCGGGTTTCGCTAAAACTTGCATAGGGCCGATTCTGAGGGTGTTACAGAGTGGTATCAGAGCTCAGCAGTTGCGATACCCCACAAGTCCAGCCTGTAGGATAACCTAGCTAACGGCCGAAGTAGAGTGTCAAAACTATTTTGCAAAATCGGTTGGATAGTTCTGGCTAGGTCTGATTTTACTCCTTACCCCTCTACTATTCTCCTCTTACCCCTACGTGTTTTGAATCCGCTCTCGTCTCTTTCTTCGAGTCCAGGAATTCTCGTGGTTGGGTTTCCGTCGTACCTTCAGGGTTTCGCTTCCTCCTTTGATAACGGTGTTGCTACATCCGGTGTTCAAGCTGCCTGAGGAATCCGTCTACGGTGTTACCATTCTTTGTTCCTTGTTTGTGCCTTCCGGTGTTTTCCGACGCGACGACATCATCTACGTCAGATCCGATGCAGAGTCCGCATCACCCCTTTGTTCCGAACCTCGCTTGTCGAGATCTTCAGTCTGTTTCCGAGAATGGTTGCCCTCTTTTCCACTGATTGTGCTGAGTAATAGTTTGGGTGCGTGATGGATTGGCCCCCATGCCGACTACCCCTTATATTCGCTTTTGTACATTGAAGTGGATGAGAATGCATCGGTTCCCTCTTTCCATCGAAGTTAGGGGTGGCTTTATTTGTTGATGCCTCTACCTTCGACCTTTTGTTTCCGGAGTGTTCCCCCGACGATCGCGGACAACGACCTCTTGTTAGTGGTGTCGCGAGGATCTACACAAAGCGAGAAGACGGAGAACGCCGACCTTCCTTCCGGTACCATGGGGCGGATCTCGAGGGCGAGATCCACTGTTAGTGGTGTCGAATTGTGGCATCCCGCAAAACCACTACTAGGAAATCGCGTTGAATTTGTGCATTGCATCGTCATCATCATATGTCGTTTGTCAAAAACTATTTTCGCAAAGCCCGATTTGTTTTCCAAACGCCCCATCTTAATTCAAATGCAAAGCCCGGTTCTCCGGAGTAATTATTTTGGCCGTTATCAGTTTGCACACGGCCCGTTTAAAACAAATAAAAAGTTTAATTGTTTTAGCGGGGGTAGTCGAACAGGCCGAATCGACCCGAACGACCACCCCCATTTTTCAAATCGGTCCACCCCAAACCAGCCCTCTAACCCCTATATCTACCAAACTACCTACCCAGCCGAACCCTCCACCTCACCCCACCCAATGGCAACCTGCCACCTCACCCTCTCCCCTCCCCCTAGCCTACCAGGAGCTGCCACTTGGCCACCCCCTCCTCCACCCCCTCTTTCTCTCCTCTCTCTCCCCAACCCAACACACCCACTCAGCACTCACGCGCACACACCTGCCGCCTGGCCCCGCCACTGGGTCCCACCCAGCCGCCCCACGCACGCGCCCCGTGGGCCCCACCCCGTCCCCGACGCGCGCTCGTCTCCTTCTCCCTCCTTCTCCCCTCCCAGCGAGCTTCTTCGCCAGTGCCGCGCGGCCCCAGCGTCGCCCCTTCCCCCTCTCACCGGAGCCTCGCCGGCCGCGCCGCCCTTAGCCCGCCGCCCCGTGTCCTCCCTGGCGCCCTCGCCGTCCTCCCTCTCCCGCTCGCCGCGCGCAGCGCCCCGCACCGGCGACCTCCGCGCGCCCCTCCTCCAAGCTCCGCCTCGCCGGCGCGCCGCCCGTGCCGCCCGCCTCGGCGCCGTCCCCGCTCGAGCCCCGCCTCCGGCCTCTTCCTCAAGCGCCGCCCCGACGCCGGTCGCCTCTCCCCAGGCCCCACCGTCGCCGCGCCCAGCTCTCCGCCTCTCCGCCTTCCGCGCCTCCTCCGCCTCAACGCGCGCCGCCGCGTCCTCTGCCTCGCCGCGGAGCTCCTCCTCCCGCTCGCCGTCTGCCGCCGGCGAGCTCGCTCCCTCCCCTCCGCGCGGCGCCGCCCCTGCTCTCCTCCGCCGGCCCGCGCTCCGGTCGTCGCCGCCCTGGCCATCCTCCAAGCCCCGCAGCGCCCCCAGCGGCCCGAGCCGCCCCTGCTCTGGCCCGGTCCCGCAGCCCTCCATCTGGCCGACCCCGCCGCGCCCTGCAGCGAGGTGCTGGCTCGCGTGCCTGCGTGCTGCCGCCCGCGGTCGTCCCGATCCGATCCCGGCCGCCCGTCTCCGTCGCCAAGGCTGCACCTCTGCCGTCTGCCTCGCGTCTTCTTCAAGTGTGGTGCTGTTTGACAAGAGTTGACCGGAGCGACAAGCGAGGGCGAATGGAAGAAACCCCACCAAGAGCGAGGGTACCCGAGGACGCAAAGCCGAAAGGCCAAGATCTGCTTCATGGGGCCGAAGACCGTGAACGCCAAGTCCCTGGGTTCAAGGCAACAAGACCCCGATGCCGACGACTTCGCCCACAAGTTCTTCACTACGGACGCCGGGACCCCCGAACCCGAAGGCCGATCCCGCCGTACGCCAAGGTCTTCAATCGGTCCGAGAACTCCACCCTGAACGCCAAGATCGCCTCAAGGTTCCGTAGGACCCCGGTATCGATCCCGAGTTCGCCAACGACACTGAAGACGGAGCGCTAAGACTGTGCCCGGATCCGGAGTCCGAACCCGATACCGTCAAGGCCACCGACGCGGAGACGCCGAGTACTCCATCCCGGACACCGAGGCCCCGGTGCGACAAGTGCTTCATCCCGAACAACAAGAACTACCCCCGATAACCCGAGAACGCTCCCGCCGATACCGAACCCAGATCTGAACCCTGAGACCGACCCCGAACCCCGGCACCCCAAGATCTGCCGAACCCTAAATGTGTGACCCCTTTCCTCGAGCCCTATTTTATAAATGAAATAACAACTTGTTGCATATTAAACATTCATCTTGCATGCATACATTCATGTGATTTGGGGGCCTTATGCCGATTCACCTAATAATTAAATATGGGGCCCATATGCGGGCAAATCTGGTCTCATATTGGCCTCATTTAAACTTGTGTAGCGAACCGGTATCTTATTTTGCCATGTTAATCCAACATTTAAATTGCGGGGTAAACAAATAACATGAACCACCTAACTAATTGTCGGGACCCCGGTTCCACTTAATATGACCTAATTGCATCGCATCTTTGCCATGCCATACATCATGCATGCATCATGCCCGATCTTCTGCTGTTGTGTTAAATAGTACATCCGGTGTTTCTTCTAGTGTTTTGCTTCTTCGCGGATAAGGCCGTTGAGTTGATGTGAGCTCCGCCCCGATCTTCGGTTGAACCTTCGTCAATGTTTTTCAGGCGAGCATCTTCCCCTTTCTACCTATCTTACTTTTATAGTCTTTATTCCCTCCTGTTGATCTATTGCTATCTATGTTGCGATGCTTTAGTTTCCGTACCTGTGATATACCGTGCAGCCCTATATTGCCTTGGACACATCCTATTACCTGTTGTTTGGTAGATAGTTGGACTTGCGCATCGTAGTCGCTGGCTCAAGTGCTGTTGCGTGTCGTCAAATGCCACAGTTGTTGATGTATTGCCGCATGTTGATGATGGAGATGATCATAGTTTTACTTATCGTTCACTTTAATTTCTGTTTAACAACTAAAATTGAAATAAGCAGAGGCATCGGTGGGTGATAGAAAATATTTGGTTTCCGAACGCCCACTTGTGTCCCGTAAGACCCCGAGTACTTGATACCTGTTCCTTGAATTATCGCGCTATCCACATCCGGGAGGTATATGGGACCCCCCTGAGCCAGAGCTTGATTCATTCTTATTTCTTGGGGCCACAAACTAGTTTGAGGTTTTATTTACGATCCTGTACTTATGCCATGCTACTTATGTATTTAAATTGTGTGACAGATAGCACACTGTACTGTTTAGGTAAGCGGAGTGATTACGCGGTATCGACAGTCCCCGTTTGGGGATCTGTTGTCGCTTACAGCCATTGTCGCAAACCTTGAGTCCGTCTCGAAGCTTGCTTACTTCGTTGCGGGTGTACTCCAAGGGGTGGCCCCTGAAATATTTCTGAATCCTGTGATTGTTCAGTCGTGAAAGCCTCGTTGGGTTTTGAGTTGGTTTTTCCGAGGTTGATCGAGCGTGTGTTGCTATTGGTGCACCCCGGCCGGGTAAAACTTTCTGAAAGCCGTGTCCGCGGATATGGACGACTTGGAGCACAGTATCTCGATCATAGACAAGCATAACTAAAGTTTATTGCTATAAATTTGACTTTATAATGACTAGTAATCACCTTCACTATAACGGAATGACTAAATAATACTGCCCACAATTGCTTGTTTGGAGTGTCGCTTGCGACCATCGTACCTGACTAGTAATTATGGCAACTATGACGGAATGGCTAAATAAAAGTACCAACAACTGCTGGGTTTTTGGGGTTATCCCATGCTATCTGTATCTGACTAGTAAGTGTTGCCACTACAACGGAATGGTTGACTAAAAGTGCCCACTGCTTACTTTATCAGGACGATTATCTAAACCTGACTAGTAAAGTGCCGCAACTATAACTGAATAAGTAAAACTGCCAACTGTGTGAGTTCCTCGGTTGACTTCCTCGATTGGTCTCGAGGGGGGGAAATACCAGGATGGGTTTGTTTGGTGGTAGAATCAGATTGGTTCCGAATAGGTCTTTCTTATCCCCCTTTGATAGCCGCCACTGTACCGAGTCTCTATAGGTTGTTTAGTGCATGCTGCCGCTGCCGCTTCAGTCCACCATACCTTTGTAGGCGAGGACCGCCGAATTCTAGCCTCGCCGTGTACTGGCCTCAGTACTGACGCTCCTTCTTTTTCCTTTGCCCTTTGTCGGCACCCCTTTTGTTTAAGCAGGTTTTGAGATCGACGCCGTTAGCAGGGTTACCCTTCCGGCTTGGCCTGGGCAGGGTTATGGACGCCATTGGTTATTCTTCAGGGCTCTTAGCCCCATTTGCATCTTGTCCGTAGTCGGACGCTCTATCGTTTTCAAGGTGATTTGGATCTTTGTATATTATATTTGTATTCTTGACTCATGGAGTCGCCGTTATATATGTATCTGTTCTGTGGGTCCCATCGAGGACTGTTGTGTAATGTTATTACTTCGTTTTCCACCCGCACGCAAGTGCCTGGTGGGCACCTTCGAATCGTTTCTATGCGGGTTTGGCGGGTTTCGCTAAAACTTGCATAGGGCCGATTCTGAGGGTGTTACAAGTATACCCTTTTGAAGGAGGAAAATACCCCATAAAGTCAAATCCCCAACAATCAATAGGTTCAATAACAAGAGAATAGTTCATAGGCATTTCATTGCGTCTAGAGATGTTACCTACTCGTTGGCATTCATCACATGATAAGACAAACTTCCTTGCATCTTTAAAAAGGGTAGGCCAATAGAATCCAGATTGTAAAACCTTTTGTGCAGTCCTATCTCCAGCATGATGTCCTCCATAAGCACTGCCATGACATTTTCTCAATATGTCTTGTTGTTCAAATTCTGGAACACATCTTCGCATAATGCCATCTACTCCTTCTTTATATAAGTGTGGGTCATCCCAAAAGTAATGCCTTAGATCATAAAAGAATTTCCTCCTTTGCTGGGCTGTAAAGGTTGGAGGCAAATACTTGGAAACAATAAAGTTAGCATAATCAGCATACCAAGGACTCTCATGTGGACTTTCCCTTATTGCAGCTAACTGCTCATTTGTAAAACTATCATTAACAGGCAAAGGGTCAAAAGAAATGTTTTCCAAACGAGATAAATTATCAGCACCTTTCCTATCCACAATATGCAGATCAAACTCTTGCAAAAGCAACACCCACCTTATAAGCCTAGGTTTAGCGTCCTTCTTCATCATAAGGTATTTAATAGCTGCATGATCAGTATGAATAGTAACCTTGGAATCAACAACATAAGGTCTAACTTATCACAAGCAAAGATTACAGCTAAGAACTCCTTTTCAGTAGTAGCATAATTCTTTTGAGCAGCATCCAAAGTCTTGCTAGCATAATGAATGACATTTAACTTCTTGTCAACATGTTGTCCTAGGACAACACCCACAGCAAAATCACTAGCATCACACATAATTTCAAAAGGTAAACTCCAATCAGGTGGTATAGGAGCAGTTGTCAAAGCTTTCTTCAAAGTGTCAAAAGCTTCCTTACTATCATCATCAAAAACAAAAGGTACATATTTTTGAAGAAGATTAATAAGGGGCTTTGAAATTTTGGAGAAATCTTTAATAAACCTCCTATAGAAACCAACATGACCAAGGATACTACGAATACCTTTGATATCTCTAGGACAAGGCATCTTTTCTATTGCTTTAATTTTGGCTCTGTCAACTTCAATGCCTCTTTCAGAGATCTTGTGTCCAAGAACAATCCCTTCATTAACCATGAAATGGCATTTCTCCTAGTTAAGAACAAGGTTGGTTTCCTCACATCTCTGCAAAACTTTGTCAAGGTTGTGCAAACAGTTATCAAAAGAAGTTCCATAGACGTAAAAATCGTCCATGAAAACCTCCACAATTTCTTCACAAAAACCATGAAAGATAGCAGACATACATCTCTGAAAGGTAGCAGGAGCATTACATAAACCAAAAGGCATACGCCTATAATCATAAGTACCATAAGGACAAGTGAAAGTGGTTTTATCTTGGTCCTATGCTTTCACAACAATTTGAGAAAACCCAGAATAACCATCAAGAAAGCAAAAGTGGGTCTTTTTGGACAACCTCTCAAGCATCTGATCAATAAAGGGCAAAGTATAATGATCTTTCTTAGTAACTTTATTAATCTTTCTAAAATCAATGCACATTCTATACCCAACCACTACTCTTTGGGGTATAAGCTCATTATCCTCATTAGGCACAACATTTATCCCCCTTTCTTGGGAACACAATGAACATGGCTAACCCATTTACTATCAACAATAGGATAAATAATACCAACATCAAGGAGTTTTAATACCTCATTTCTTACCACATCCTTCATCTTAGGATTTAGATGACGTTGATGCTCAACAACTGGTTTTGCATCAAGCTCTATATTAATAGCATGCTGACATATAGTAGGGGAAATCCCCTTTAAATCATCAAGAGTATAGCTGTAACACTACGATTCTGAAAAGACCGTAACTTCTATGTGACATGCCAATCCCTGGATCGGTTCATTGGCCCACAATAGAATAAAGATGAATAACATATAAAAATATCCATGCATCATAAATAACGATGATCCAGAGTATCATTATTACAATAATGTCTTAGCCCAAGGCTAGCTTAGCTTATTCAAGTAGCAACATAAACAAAATAAATCCTCCATTCTTCAAATTGCCCACAAGTGAACAAGTGCCGAGTGGAGTACCGTGGCCTAAATCGATCACTCAGAATCGGAATATCCTGCAACATGAAACGTAGCAGCCCCGAAGGGTTAATACATAGAATGTATGGCAAGTAGATCTATTAAAGGAGACAATAGTGCTAACATCTACATGCATATTTGGCAAGTGGAGCTGTGGCTAGCTTGCATTTGCAAATACCTTTGTCCTACTTTTATAAACAGTTTTTGATTTTCTTTGAAAAGATCCCAATTAAGTTAACCCATCAACATTAAAGCAATTAGCAAATTAGAATGAGCGAGAAACATGTCATGGAATCAATATCAAGCAACTCAGATGTCCATAACCGGGACACGGCTAATCGATTAGTTTATACACCCTGTAGGGGTTAGTATACTTTACCCATGTGACTTGGCCAGCCCAGCTCGTACCACCACTCTCATATTGGGTGATGATAGGGAGAAGTCCAAGAAGAGATCGTTCGGTAAGTAGCTCCCCAAACCCGACACAGGTCGGTCCAACCTACCAAAATTCTACATCTCTGGATACGTGGGTTCGAGTTACCACAACCTACTGAGTCCAACCAACCGCCCATTCCATTATTGGCACATGGTTGTACACGTAAGCTACCAAATAAAGAAGCCAATCATTTTCTCTTGATACCTGGGTGCCTTTCCGCAATGATACCACCAAAAATTATCAATCCCATCACACCCAGGAGGTTCATTGATTAAGTTGTTTTTAGGTTTCACAAACCAACACATTTAGAAACAACTTTCAGTGATGTAACCCAGCCCTCGTTCATCATAGCATGGCTAAGCACATCTACCAACGGTGGCTCATCTACAGGAAAGCCCTACCACATAATGGGACATAGCATAGCGATAGTAATATCCTACACATGCATCTACAAAATACACAACAATGCAATGGAAGTAATAGGACCATATCATGAACAAGGTAGCATCGACTTGCCTTGGCTGTAGCGGTCGAACGAACAATCCACACACGAGCAAGCGTTGCACTGGTCACAATCTACACGATACAATTGCAATCACATAAACAAACCATACACAATCATATACAAATAATGACAATGCAGGACGCATGCATGACAATTTGAACATTGCTATAGTAGCTTCGTATATTCTTATTCAGTATACCTACTGTATGCATGCATGGAAAATATTTTAAGTGCATAGAAAACAAAGCAGGCAATTTAAAATGCCCAAATAATTGAGCTAGAACCCAAATATTTAGCCACTGCTAATAAACTATTTGTAAAATCTTGGAAAAATATCCACTGTGTAGGCAACCTAAAATAGAACCAATACCAATTGGAATTACTCAAAAAGGATTTATATAATTCCCCGAGTAATTAAAATACTCCAGTAAGCCCTTTTATAGATTCTGCAAATTCCATTACTGTAAGTCTACCCTTTTAATTCACTGTAAGATTGCCCTTGTTCTACTGATTCCAGGGACATCTTATTTGCAATTTTTGGACTTGTAGAACTTTTTCTATGAATTTAATTCCCTAAAAAGAACATTAACTCATTTAATTAACCAAGACAAAACCTTGCTGCAAAAGCAAAAAACAACTGTACAGCAATATTCTACGTGATACACTGAATCCATACATATTTTATTTGCAATTTTTGGCCCCGTAGATTATTTTATATGGATTTTACAAATTCTGTCTAAATTCTGCCAAAATAATTCGAATTAAAAATAAACAGTCAACGTGACCGTTTGACTACGCCGACGTGGCGTTGACCAGTCAGCGCCCTGGGCTGACTAGTCATCTGGACCATTGGATGCCGATCGAACGACAGAGGGAGGTCGCGAAGGGGGCTCACCGGGGCGGCTTCGGGGTCGAAGGTGAGGCTACTTCGGCGGTGGGCGGCGGCGGGGCGACGTACAGTGTGCGGGGCGCGACACTGAAGCTCAAGGCAGCAATGGCAGGGCATCTCGCGTCCGCGGGCGACGGCGATGGCGGGCTGGAGCGCGGCGTCGGTGTCGGCTCCGGCGGGAGTAACGGCGAGAAATCGCCGGCGATGTGGGGTCCTGCAGAAGGGGAAAAAGCCATGAGGAGATGCAGTCGGGGGTGGCCAGCATCACAGAGGCAAGGGAGAGCGTGGGCAGCTCCTCCTACCTCGCGCAGCGAGTTTGCTGACGGCGGCGATGTCGGCGGCGGGGTGAGCAAGCTCGGAATGAGCTAGGGTTCGAGGGAGGGGGGTGGAAGAAGGTTGCGGCCCGAGGGTTTAGGGGGGGCTCGGGCGGAATCCTGCTCAAAAATGGCCGCGCGAACCTCCGTGTCAGCTAACGCGGCTATGCGGGCTGGCCACGGCGGCAGCGGCTATCTGCTGCGCGCGCGTGCCGCTGCTGTGGCCTGGCAGGCCCCGGCTGGGCCGGCTAGGCCGCGGGCCAGCTGGCGGCGCCGGCTGTGGTTTCCCCTTTTTTTATTTTTTTCTTTTTTTCTTTTTCCCTGATGAATTTCCTTAACTGAATTTAGCTGACAGAAAATGCATAATAGAAGCTAAAAATTCATATTGCCATATAATTTGCTACGAAGCTCCGATTGAGGCGATTCAAAGTGCTACGGGTTCGTGACGGAACCCTCTACGCACCTGTGCTATCCAAACCACCAAAATATACTGTTTTTAACAGAGGCATGGTAAAACCGAGCACTCAAGTGTAGGTGTCAAAATGCAATTGCAAGTGAAATGTTTTGCCAAAACCTTTTCAAACTGAATTTTTGCAATAATGATCATGATGCAATGACATGTATGCTATGCAGTACCAAATCTAAAATTTGGGATGTGACAAGACTAACCCCCTTAAGATGAATCTCATCCCCGAGATTCGGCGTGGCTAGCAAATAGGTGCGGGTGGTCCTCTCGGATGTCATCCTCACGCTCCCAAGTGGCTTCCTCTTCGGTGTGGTGGCTCCATTGCACCTTGTAAAACCTGATCGTCTTGGTACGGGTAATCCTCTCCGCTGTCTCCAGTATCTTGACCGGCTTCTCCTCATAGGTCAAGTCATTCTCAAGCTGAACCTCCTCTAGTGGCACCGTGTCTCTCAATGGTGTATCCACCATCTCCGGATGGCACTTCTTAAGCTGGGACACGTGGAACACATTGTGTACGGCGGACAGAGCCTCTGGCAACTCCAACTGATAAGCAACCTCTCCTTTGCGTGCTAAGACCCGATACGGTCCTATAAATCGAGGTGCCAGCTTACCCTTGATTCCAAATCTCTTAATTCCACGCAGTGGCGACACTCTGAGGTATGCTCTATCACCTATCTCATACACCACTTCCTTGCGTTTGATGTCAGCGTAGCTCTTCTGCCTCGAGTGTGCTACCTTCAGCCTGTCCCTAATCAAAGCGACCTTCTCCTCTGCGTCCTTGATCAAATGAGTTCCAAATAGCTGACCGCTCTCCTACTCCATCCCATAGCAATGGTGTCCGGCATCTTTTCCCATATAGCACATCGAACGGTGACGTCTTGATGCTGGTTTGGTAGCTGTTGTTGTAGGAAAACTCAGCATACGGAAAATTCTCATCCCAACTAGAACCATGAGCCAAAGCGCAAGCTCTCAACATATCCTCCAAATATGATTTACCCTCTCGGTCTGTCCATCAGTCTGGGGGTGGAACGCTGTGCTAAACTCCAACCCAGTTCCCAATGATTCGTGCAGCTGGTGCCAAAAATGCGATGTAAATTGGGTGCCTCTATCTGATACAATGCTCTTGGGAACTCCATGTAGGCACACAATTCTGTCCATATAAATCTTGGCAAACCTTGCACTCGTGTAGGTTGTCTTCACCGATATGAAGTGGGCTACCTTGGTAAAATGGTCGACCACTACCCAAATAGAGTCATATCCCGACCTGGTCCTGGGAAATCCTGTGATAAAATCCATTCCCACTCTATCCCACTTCCAATCCGGCACGGGCAATGGCTGTAGCAATCCTGCTGGCTTCTGGTATTCCGCCTTCACTCGGCTACATACATCACATAGGGCAATATGCTTGGCGATGTCTCCCTTCATGTTGTTCCACCAAAATCTGTCCTTCAGATCCATATACATATTTGTATTGCCCGGATGTATGGAGTATGGCGAGTCATGAGCTTCCTGCAGAATCATCTTCCTTATCTCCGGGTCGCTGGACACACACAAACGATCTCCATACCACAAGGTTCCTTGCTCATCCTCGCGAATTTATTTTTCTCGATTCTCCTTCATCTTTTCCTTTATCTCCTCTATCTCCTTGTCTCCTACTTGAGCCTTCCTGATCATGTCCTGTAGCGTTGGTTGGACTTCCATTGCTGCCAAATATCCTTCTAACACTACCTCCAGTCTAAGGTCCTTGAATTGCTTGCACAAATCCTCGGGTAATTCCCCAACAGTCAATCCATTGGCATAGACCTTCCAGCTTAGAGCATCCACTACTACATTGGCTTTACCTGGGTGGTATTGCAAGTTCATATCATAATCCTTGATAAGCTCCAACCATCTCCTTTGCCTCATGTTCAGTTCCTTCTGTGTAAATATGTACTTCAGGCTCTTGTGGTCGGTGTATACATCACAGTGTTTTCCCATTAGGTAGTGCCTCCATACCTTGAGTGCATGCACAATCGATGCTAATTCCAGGTCTTGTCTGGGATAATTCCTCTCATGGTGTTTAAGTTGCCGCGAGGCATATGACACCACTCTCCCATCTTGCATCAACACACTTCCAAGTCCCTGTCGAGAAGCATCACAGTACACTTGGAAATCCTTCTGAAGATCAGGTAGACACAGAACAGGTGCGGTCACTAGTCGACGCTTCAGTTCCTGAAAGCTGGCTTCACACGCATCTGTCCACTCAAACTTCCTCTCCTTCTTCAGAAGTTCCATCATCGGCTTAGCAATCTTGGAGAAATTTTCAATGAACCTCCTGTAATATCCAACAAGTCCCAAAAAGCTTTGAATATCGCCCACATTCTTGGGCGCTTCCCACTCAGTTACTGCTGTCACTTTGCTTGGATCAACAGCGACTCCTTCTCCTGACACTACGTGTCCAAGAAACCCAATAGTGTTAAGCCAGAATTCACACTTGCTGAATTTGGCATACAGCTTGTGTTCCCCTAGCTTCTCCATAATCAGTCGCAGATGTTTCTCATGCTCAGCATCGTCCTTGGAATATATCAGTATGTCATCGATGAACACAACCACGAACTTGTCCAAGTACTCCATGAATACCTTGTTCATCATGGTCATGAAATATGCCGGACCATTCATTAGTCCAAAAGACATAACCGTATACTCATATAAACCATACCTAGTAGTGAAAGCAGTTTTTGGTATGTCCTCCTCCCGGATCTTCAATTGGAAATAGCCCGATCGCAGATCAATTTTGCTAAACACCTTTGCTCCATCCAGTTGATCAAACAAATCATTTATGTTCGGCAGGGGGTATTTGTTCTTGATGGTCACTTCATTTAGCGAGCGATAGTCCACCACTAACCTCTTGCTGCTGTCCTTCTTCTCCACAAATAGAACAGGTGCACCCCATGACGACGAACTAGGCTGAATAAATCCCTTGTCCAACTGCTCCTTTAGCTGTTTCTTTAATTCCTTCAGCTCATCCACATCCATCTTATATGGTCTCTTTGCTATAGGCCCTGTTCCCGGCATCAGATCGATGATAAACTCCACATCCCTGTCAGGTGGCATCCCTGGCAGCTCTTCCGGAAACACGTCGGGGTAATCCTTTATCACAGACATAGTATCCATGCTAATCCCCTTAAGAGTATTCAACTTACACCTTCCCGGTCGCACAGATGACTTGAACCTAATCCTCTTACCATCCGGGATTTTGAGCGAAACCGCTCGCTGCGCACAATCTATGTGTCCCCCATGCATAGACATCCAATCCATGCCCAATATTACATCTAAACCTTGTGACAACAATACTACCAAATAACCTTGGCTATAGCGGTTGAACGAACAATCCACATACGAGCAAGCGTTGCACTCGTCACAATCTACACGATACAATTGCAATCACATAAACAAACCATACACAATCATATACAAACAATGACAATGCAAGATGCATGCATGACAAGTTGAACATTGCTACAGTAGCTTCATATATTCTTATTCAGTATACCTATGGTATGCATGCATGGAAAATATTTTAAGTACATAGAAAACAAAGCATGCAATTTAAAATGCCCAAACAATCGAGCTAGAACCCAAATATTTAGCCACTGCTAATAAACTGTTTGTAAAATCTTGGAAAAATATCCACTCCGTAGGCAACCTAAAATAGAACCAGTACCAATTGGAATTACTCAAAAAGGATTTATATATTTCCCTGAGTAATTTAAATACTCCAGTAAGCCCTTTTATAGATTCTGCAAATTCCATTACTGTAAGTCTATCATTTTAATTCACTGTAAGATTCCTCTTGTTCTACTGATTCCAGGGACATCTTATTTGCAATTTTTGGAGTTGTAGAACTTTTTCTATGAATTTAATACCCTAAAAATAACATTAACTCATTTAATTAACCAAGACAAAACCTTGCTGCAAAAGCATAAAACAACTGTACAGCAATATTCTACGTGAGATACTGAATCCACACATATTTTATTTGCAATTTTTGGCCCAGTAGATTATTTTCTATGGATTTTACAAATTCTATCTAAATTCTGCCAAAATAATTCGAATTAGAAATAAACAGTCAACGTGACCGTTTGACTACGCCGACGAGGCGCTGACCAGTCAGCGCCCTGGGCTGACTAGTCAATGGTCCATCTGTACCATTGGATGCTGATCGAATGGCAGAGGGAGGTCGCGAAGGGGGCTCACCGGGGCGGCGTCGGGGTCGACGACGAGGCTACTCCGGCGGTCGGTGGCGGAGGCGGGGTGGCGTACGGTAGCGGGGTGCGACGCTGAAGCTCACGTCAGCGATGGCGGGGTCTCTTGCATCCGCGGGCAACGACAATGGCGGGATGGAGCGCGGCGTCGGCTTCGGTGGGAGTAACGGCGAGAAATCGCCGGCGATGTGGGGCCCTGCAGAAGGGGAAAAAGCCATGAGGAGATGCGGTCGGGGGTGGCCAGCATCACAGAGGCAAGGGAGAGCGTGGGCGGCGCCTCCTACCTCGCGCGGGAGTTTGCTGGCGGCGGCGATGTCGGCGGCGGGGTGAGAAAGCTCGGTACGAGCTAGGGTTCGAGGGAGGGGGGAAAGAAGGTTGCGGCCCGAGGGTTTAGGGGGGGGGGGGGGCTCGGGCGGAATCCTGCTCGGAAACGGCCGCGCGAAGATTGGGGCGCCGGCGGAGTCCTGCTCGTCGCTGGCTCGCCGAGCTGACAGGTGGGCCCCCCCTGCCAGCCAACGCGGCTACGCGGGCTGGCCACGGCGGCAACGGCTATCTGCCGCGCGCGCGTGCCGCTGCTACGGGCTGCTGCTGCGGCCTGGCAAGCCCCGGCTAGGCCGCGGCCAGCTGGCGGCGCCGGCTGTGGTTTCCCCCTTTTTTTTTGATTTTTTTTCTTTTTCCCTGATGAATTTCCTTAACTGAATTTAGCTGACAGAAAATGCCTAATAGAAGATAAAAATTCAGATTGCCATATAATTTGCTATGAAGCTCCGATTGAGGCGATTCAAAGTGCTACGAGTTCATGACGGAACCCTCTACGCACCTGTGCCATCCAAACCACCAAAATATACTGTTTTTAACAGAGGCATGGTAAAACGAGCACTCAAGTGTAGGTGTCAAAATGCAATTGCAAGTGAATTGTTTTGCCAAAACCTTTTCAAACTGAATTTTTGCAATGATGATCATGATGCAATGACATGTATGCTATGCAGTACCAAATCTAAAATTTGGGATGTGACAATAGCCCATAGCTCCTCGGTGTTTCTTCAATATCTCCAATAACCTTTCTTCTTCCTTTCCTAAAAGTTTAGAACTAATAATAACAGGATATATCTTTTTGTCATCAAGATAAGCATATTTAAGATCATCAGGTAAAGGTTTTAATTCAAAAACAGGGTCCCGTTTAGGTGGAAGAGTGGTACCCAAATCTTCCACTGGTAAATTATGCTTGAGTAACTCATGCTGACAAAGGAAAGCCTCATCAATCTCATTTCTTTCCTTCATGAAGGCATCACTTTCATGATCTTCCATGAACTGCTGCAAGGCATTGTTAGGAGCAAGAGAAATAGCAGAAAGTTGTTCAACCCTTAAAACCTCATTAGACAGTTCATTTTCATAAGGAGTTTTGGAAAATTTGGAAAAATTAAACTCATAGGACTCTCCAGAAAACTTAGTCAAAACTTTTTCCTTCCTACAATCTATGATAGCCCCACAAGTGTTCAGAAAGGGTCTATCAAATATAATAGGATAGGTTTTACTAGCTTCTTTACCAAGTACTAGAAAAACAACAGGATATTTAATCTTACCACAAAGGACCTCCACATCTCTTACAATGCCAATGGGGCAAACTTGCTCCCTATTAGCAAGGTGAATAACCACATCAATGTCCTCAAGCTCACAAGGACCAATCTCATGCATAATTTCCCTGTAAAGCTCAAAAGGAATAGCACTAGAACTAGCACCAATATCACATATACCATAGTAGCTATGACTACCAATTTTAACAGAAAGCACAGGGACACTATATTTTATAACTTTCTTAGGATGAGAAACGACATTAGTGGCGTCTTCATAGAAGACAATATGCTCATCCTCTATATTTCTAGTGACAAGATCTTTAAGAATAGCTACTACAGGCTCAATATTAATAAGCTCGTCGGACCCTACAGTTTTCTTTGCTCTTTTGCTAACCACATTAGCCATAATAGAGTGCTCCCTTACCTTGGAAGGAAAAGGGGTTTTCTCAACATAAGGTTCAGGCAAAATAGGATCAACAGTACAAATCTCTAGGCTAGCCGAAACATGGGTGACAATGTCTTTGTAAGGAGCATGGTACTTGTCCCACTCTTTCTTGGGAATTTCAATATAAGAGGCAAAGGCATTAAAACATTTTACAATAAATTGAGGATCAATCCCAATCTTATTACTAATATCACGGAAGTTGTCAGTTCCCATAAAATATTTAATGCATTCATAATCATAGTTTATACCTGACCTTCTTCCTTTGTCATTCTCCCAAGCTTCAGTGTTCTCTTGAATACGGTCTAGAAGATCCCATTTAGCTTCTTCCTTCATACGTGTGAATGATCCAACACAAGAAGCATCTAGTAAATCTTTATCATGAAGAGAAAGCCTAGCATAAAGGTTATTGAGAATAATATTGCTAGGGAGTTCATGAATAGGACATTTAAGCATTAGTAACTTCAATCTCCCCCAAGCTTGAGCTGTATTTTCTCCATCAAGAGGCCAAAAGTTATATATAAGATTTATATCCTTATGAATCTCATTGGGAGG
Source organism: Avena atlantica (assembly GCA_910589765.1). Lineage (NCBI taxonomy): Eukaryota > Viridiplantae > Streptophyta > Magnoliopsida > Poales > Poaceae > Avena > Avena atlantica. Next base: position 116,836,693 of record OU342735.1, read on the forward strand.
ATAAAATTTAGAGTAAAAGAGAGACGACATCTCCTCCCATTCCATGGATTATCCATTCTTCAGCAACTTATACCAGTCTTCAGCTCTCCCTTTCAAGGATATGGAGAGTAACTTCTTCTTCACCTGTTTAGTTGTGATACCTACACACTTAAACAACCCGCATAATTCATGGATAAAAAGCAAGTGATCACCATGATGGACAGTTCCATCCCCAAAATAATAATTATCCATAACACGATTAACAATACTTGTAGGTATCTTAAAAGGATCTATCTCAACAGGAGGTGGTTCATCTACTACTTTAGCAGTGGTAGTAGTTTTCCCAAACAGAAAACCAAGTGGGTTATCCATATTGGAAACAAAGTAACAAGCAGTAACAAGAGCAATACTTGTAGTAAAAGTTTCCCTTACCTGTTCCACTCTTAAATAGCGCTTCACTCCCCGGCAACGGCGCCAGAAAATAGTCTTGATGACCCACAAGTATAGGGGGTGTATCGTATTACTTTTGAAAAATAGGAGTGTCGATCCCAACAAGGATCAGAAGGTGCTAAATAGTGGTATGGAGTAGGAAATCCCTGTTAATACTTAGCAAACAATTTTTTAGTGGTTTTCTGACAAGGCAACAAAACAAAGAGCAAGTAACAGAAGTAACAAACAAACGGAGCAAGTGGCCCAATCCTTTCTTAGCAAAGGACAAGCCGGTGGAAATACTTATAAGGACCAAATGTTCTTGAGGACACATGGGAATTCTGTTAAGTGCTTTCGCTTCAAATAGCTGAGTACTCTTCGCTGGTGTTCGTAAGTGTTGTGTGGGTGAATCTGTGCTAACATACCGCCCTTCCTAGGACTAATACATACTTGTGATTAAACCCCAGCAAACACTACAGGAAAGTAATGAAGATATAAATCTAACCACAACCTTAAACTCTGAGATCCTACGCTCCCTTGTGAAAAGGTGTAATAACGGGGGTTCAGGTTTCTGTCACTCTGGCAACCCCACGATTAGTATCCAAATACACAATGCATTCCCCTAGGCCCATAAATGGTGAAGTGTCATGTAGTCGACGTTCACATGACACCACTAGAAGAATAGCACCACAACTTAAATACTAACACATTGAATAATAACTCTTCACAGATTGACTACTAACAACATGAATTCTCCCATGTCCTCAAGAACTAAACAAACTACTCACAAGACATATTATGGATCAAGATCAAAGATGATATGATAATGGATAACAATCTGAACATAAACAATAATCCAATGGTTCCACTCACAAGCATCAACTACAATAGTAATTAACACCAGGAAAGTTTCCCCTAATGAACTAAGCAATATCCAACACAATTGTTACAACAGTACAGAGTGGTGATGATGGTGCTGGTGGAGATGATGGTGTGGATGATGATGATGATCCCGATGAATCCTAGCTTGATGACGGTGTTGATGGCGATGGTCTCCCCTCTCCGGGAAGGAATTCCCCCGGCAGAAATATTTTTGCCGGAGAGATCTTTCTCTCTCGGTGTTTTTTGCCCTAGAGGCGGCGGACATCTATCTGTGGTCGCTCCCCTGGTATTAGGGTTCCAAAGGGAAGATATAGGCGAAGGGGCGGAGTCGGAGGCCGGGCAGCTGGGCCACACCTACCTATGCGCGGGGTCAGGTGGGCCTGCGCCTAGGGGCATGTGGGCCCCCTGAGGCCCATCTCCGTCCCTCCTTCTGGCTTCCTTCGTCTTTTGGTAAAATAATATGTTTCCATATTTTTCTGGCATTTTTCTGATCTTCGTGAAATTGCACCGAAACGCCTTCTTTTCCATCAGAATCTAGACTCCGGCAGTCCATCCTCCAAGAATCATCCAACATGCATAAACATATGAAAAGCCATAAGTAATACCTCATAATAAGATAAATATCAATGAATAGAGGTAAATTATGATACAGAAGGGTGATGTAAATTGGGCATATTAGGGAGTTTGTTGAGCTAACAAAGTCGAGAAGCATCGATGAAAATAGAGTCGGAGAAATAATAGAAAGGAACGACAAAACACGAAAGCAGAGTCGAAATGTTTATCGGAGTCAGAGGACAGTTGGATGTGAACATCTTCATGGAGACATCCGGAACTTTTCGTTCCACTCTCTCCTTGATCAAATATTGCATGAGGGTCTTGTAATCCTTTGCCGGAATCTGGTGTGGGCTCACCCTCATGTTGTCCTTCTTGTCACTGGTGAAGGTGTGCATAAGGCGATCTCCATGATGCTGCAGAGGCTGGATCCGGCGATCCAGCCAGCAGTGGATCAAGTCGGATCCACGGAGGCCCTTGTGCTTCATCAGAAACTCAATCCGCCTCTTGGCGAGGATCAAGATATCCGACAATTCTGGCGCTTCTGCGTCCCATGACTTCTGGTGGGGGGCGGCACCATCGATGAAAGCCTGAAGACCTTCCGCCTTTCTAGGGGCCAGAATATACTCATGATAAAAATAGGTTCCGGCCCAACGTTTGAAGGATTCGCTAGAATTAATCCTAGGATAAAATCGGTTTCTCCTAAGGACCAAGCTAAGGGTGCCGGTGGTGTAAGGCACACCGACGCTAATGGAGTTCTTCCGGGTACCATAGTAGTATCGAAAATGGGTGAGACTTGGCCTAATGCCAAGAAACCCCTCTCACAGAGCTGCGTGAGTGCTAAGATCGAGCAGAGAGTTGGGAGGGAGGTTATGGAGTTGCACACCATATTTAAGGACCTCGATGATGAAGTCCGACGGTGGCAAGCTGAGGCCACGGTCGATGTGCATGCCGAACAACACCCGCTCGCTATCACGCAGGGTGGGAATGGCGTGTCCAGAGGCGCTCCGCCACGCGCCCGCGAAAATCAAGCCTTCCTCCTCCATGACCTGGTAGTTCGACGTCGTCCATGACGCTGGGGACCTGATACGTCAGAAACGTATCTATAATTTTTGATGCTCTATGCTTGTTTAATATCTACTTTGCTTTGCTCTGTCTACACTTGGAGGTGCTTTTTACATGTTTTCTGGTACTAACCTATTAACAAGTTTCCATAGTGCCAGTTGCCTATTTTCCGATGTTTTTGGTTCCAGAAAAGCTAGTAAGGAAATATTCTCGGAATTGTACGGGACAAAAGCCAAAGTCAATAACTTTCCGTGGGTAACAAGAAGTCCAGAGGGGATCCGGAGAGGCGGGCGAGGGCGCCCAGACCCCCCTAGGCGCGGGTCGGCCCTGCCCCGTGCCTAGGCAGGGTGTAGGGCCCCTGGCCACCACCTCGGCCTCCCCCTTTGTAACATCCCAAAAATATTAAACTTGGATCATCAAACTCTAATCACCAAACTTAGGGTTAACAAAAACTTTTCCAACTAAAAGTATGAAAGCATTCATATGTGTGTATTAAAATTTGGATTCTTTTGAATTGCCATGGTTATGTGTTTATGTGATTGTAAAATGATTCTTAGGTAAAATAAACATCATCTAAACAATCCCCAAACTTTTCCCAAAGACAAACAAGTCAAAACAAATAAATTAAATGAATGGTCACTTTGGCCAATTTAACTCCCATGCCTACTTTGGCTATCCTTAACTTTCAAAACCCAACAGAAAAATGTATGGATCTTTGCACCCCTTGATAGTAGTCATTATAAGGTACCAAGGCCCACTTTGTGATCATCCAAAAACATTCAAATGCTTAGTTTAAAAGACAGTTTAAAATTGAATCTATTTCATATGGGAAGATCCCACTATTTCAAAAACCACTCGAACCAACTCAATTTTCAAAACCCAAGCATCCACAGACTCCCCAGTACATGCCTAGCACACCCACCAAAAATATTTTCAAAATTCAAAACTTAAGTTCATGCGGCCATTTCATCAAACAGGTTGCAGATTCAAATCAACAAAATCAAAAACACTATGTTGAGCAGTGTTTTGGGCCAACCTTGTTCCCTCTCTGGTTACAACTAGCCTTAGTAGATCGTCTAGCAACCTTAACTAACCTCTAGCACCACTGTAAGCTGGCCATCGTCATCAATGGTGAGCAGGCCGAGAGCACCCATGTCACCCCAGTGTGCACAGCAAGCTAGGAGAAGAACTAGCCGTGCCAAGTATGCAGACCATGCCTCACCACCCCCTCTCGACCAGCCCTAGATCGGAGACAGCGACCAGAACCGCCAGGAATGCCGCGCCCGTGCCGCTGTCGACCATGCCGACGCGCATCGCAGAGCACGCGCCGTTCCCACGCCACCTGACCACCTCGAGCCCTCGCTGCCCGCCAGCATGTACCCCACCATCCCAGGAGACCACCAGACATGTTCGTTTCACCGCCCGTACCCCGTAGCCACTGATCGCTGTGGAGTTCGTCGCCTCTGCCTCGCAGAGCATCGCGCGTTCCTGACCATTTTCCACCACCCCTACACGCGCATTTAAGCTCTAGAGAATCACAGGAGACCACCCGTCGATCGCCAACCGCAGCCATGCCTCTAGCCGCCCGTAGCCGTGTCGCCACCGTCGCCTGCCCATCCCTCTCTGTCTCGCCGTCGAGCCTATAAAACGAGATTACCCCTGCTCGATTTATTCACACCATCTCACTTCCCTCATCTCACTGATCATTCCATCCCTTAGCCGGAGCACGATGAAGCAGCAATTCGCCGGAATTGCACCGGAGCAGGCCGCCTCTGGAGAAGAAGGGAGCTGTTGATTTCGACCACCCCCGGAGCTGCCGCGACCACCCCTGAGTTCGCCGTTGTCGACTTCGTCGTTTTCCCACCTCGCCGTCGCCATTGGAGCCCCGGTATGTCCCCTATGCATCCCCACCGAGCCGCTAGGGTTCGAGCTCGCCGGTGACTTGGTCATCGTCGACGACGACCCTCAGCCGCCGATCTTCATTCTAATCCAACACACCACATCGCCCCGTACCGCTTCGCGTTTTATGAGCCACTGGCCAGTAGACCCCCCTGTCAGTTGCGCCCCGCCCTGCGGAGTAACACTGGGCCGGCCCAATAACCTTTCCCGCGCAGCCCACTCGTTTGAATTTAGCTTTTTCTATTTTCATTCAAACTCAGTTCTGTACCTAGTTTCAAAATTCAACCCAGCTCGATTCAGTGAACCAAATTGCATGAAACCAATTTTGTTAGAGAGGTATTGAAATGCTTAATCCAAGCCCGTTGGATTCAAATCATTTGGATATGTAGATCAACCTTGGTAAAAATAACAAGTTAGAACCTTTTCTGCATTCAAACATTTTTCAAATTTCAACCATAATAGCTTTTGAGTTGATTACAACTCTCAAAAATCTCATTTGATCAAAACTTTCAGAATATATAAAAACATTTGGGTTTACTTACAGAAATAATGTTCAAGTAATAAAAGAATGCCACATAGGCATTTCTAGTCACTTTATTTTATTTTAAATAAAAGAATAAACCTTATTAAATTGTGACACCACTTTAAATCACATTCCCATGTACTAAAATATGTGGTGATAACATGTGTCAACATGATCCCATGTTTGAGTTGGAGAATATTAAATCTTAAGTAGTTTTTCAATGAGTAGAAATTAATTTTCTAAAAATAAAATAAATAAGACAAATGCTTTAATCTTGAATGTTAGTGATGATGCTAGATCATCTATAGAACCCTTTTGTGTGATGATTGAAAGTAGTTAAGTATTTTTTGGTGATTGTGTACCTCGTATCTATTTATAGACGCTAGTACCGACCAAGGATACGAGGAGGAAGGAGAATACTACGAAGAAGAAGCCGAGGAGAACTTCAACCACTGCTCTGCACAAGGCAAGCCTAATACTACTAGTTGATTGAACAAGCTAGCACTTGCAATTATGAAAGTTAGATAACCTATGCAATGCACTAAGCATGCTTGGTTGGACACATTTGATGATACCCAATCCTAGTTTTACTTGCAAGATTTATACTTTATCTCTTTATCAAGGCTATTACTTAGAGTCTACTTAAGTGACTTGTAGATTCTAGGAAGATAATTGAAGGTTGCATAAAGAGCATTAAATTTGGCCTAAGCTAGATAATATTGATGTCACCCTAAGGCATGGGATTGAACTTAGTTAAACTCCACTTGTTTACCACCCCTCATTAGTACTCACCCCCACTTGTAGATGCTAGTGCTAAGCATAAAACCTGATTAGCTTTAGATGGGAATACTTGGTGGAAAATGGTTATGAAAACATTAGAATGATGAGTCATTCTACTGAGATGTTTTGACATGTGTTTCCAAACATCCGATGATTTGGATGATGAAAATGTTAAGGCATGAGCCTTAGCCCTTTATAAAATTGATGGTGGTCTGGATGCGATACCATTCCAGATTTACCGTACAACCACAATACCCGAAATTTGGGTAGGGCTTGACTGGAAACTTATATACTTTAGTATGGGTTACCTCACGGCCAAGGTCTGAGCTGAGGCTACCTTGTGAAGATTGTCCACCTGTGCAGTACCCAAGATGACAGTTGGTCATGGTTGGGAGGCCAAACTCACAGGAGAGGTGCCTATACTAGGACATGTAATGGAAAGGTTAGGATTGATTATCCGCATACTGAGTATGGTGAATTCAGGATTTGTTCCTGACGGATGTATCGAATGTTGTGGTGAAAGTGTATAATCTCTGCAGAGTGTCAAACTATTCGAATAGCCGCGTCCGTGGTTATGGACAATTGGAGTGGCCATACTGTTCCCCCGTCAGATGTTTTCAAAATGACTTATGAAATGAATTGATATTTTGACTTGACCACAACAGAGTTGTGATATGAAATACAAGTTCCCACTTAGGTGTTATAAAATTTCAACTAGCTTTTCTTGCTTCTGAACTTAGTAGAGGTAAATCTGGATATTTGCAAAACAACCCTAGAGCTTAGTGTCCTACTACAAAACCCCCCTTCACTTGTTAGTATTAGTTTGCGAGTACTTAAAGAGTACTCATGGCTTTGTCCCTGGCTATTCCCATGGCCAGACTATGAAGAGGAGTACCAGGACGAAGGACCCCAGGAAGGTTACGACAACTAGGATCATCTCCCATCGTCAGCATTGCCTATGACCCCAAAGATGGAGCTTCGCCTACGCTACCTTTATTATTACGTATATCCGCTGCTTGAGTTGTATTAAGAACTATATCATGAGATCCTTATGTGTGTAAGACTTTATGTATGGTTTGTAATGGATGATGTACTGTGGTATCCAAATCTGTTATGTCTCGCAAAAATGGTAATCCTGGGATTGCGATGTATGACATAACAGGCATCTGGGATTAAAAATCCGGGTGTTGACAAGTTGGTATCAGAGCCATCCTGACCATAGGTTAGACTGGCCGTTTGAATCAAAAACTTAGTTTCAAAACCAAAGGAAGCAAATATTTACAAAAACTTATTGCCATTCTTATCATCTTGTTTCTTTCATAAAAATTCATGTTCCTCCAAAAACTCTTGCAAAATACATAAAATTTGACACACTTGATCACTCTACTAACTTACTCATCCTATATTCTTATAGATGGACGTGAAGTACTGCAAGTTTTATCTGTTGGGGAATGGGGGAGACCTTATCTTTGAGCGGGATTTGGACCAGCTTTCAGAACTTCTGGAGCGTCCACACCCCGAGTTCTTCGGAGCTCAGCTCAATGATCAAGGAGGAGAAGATCTGCAGTGGCTAATTGTTGCAAGTCTCCGAGGAAAGATTGAACCTCCCACTGCTGAGGGAATTCAGTTCACCTTAGAGAACAATTGGATCGATGGACTTGCCAGGGCCATGCAGGAAGCTCTTGCCCGTCTATGTGGGCAGAGTCTCAACCAGATCACGGGTACTCGCTTTGAGTTTTGTCCAAGGCGTGATGCTATGGGACAGCCACTGGAAGCCCCATACCACCACGAGCTGAAGACTCAGTTGGACCACCTCAGCTTCATGATGTATGATCGTCAGCAGGAATTGGATAATTGCCATGACTACTCCAACGACAAGTCCGCCATCATCAAGACGAAGGATCAGACCATCGCCATGCTAGCAAAGGATCGCAAGTCTCGCCGCCGTCAGCTTGACAAGAAGGAGCACATCATTGCCCGTCTTCACCACCGTATCTCGGATTTGGAGGATACCATCCACGAGAGAGACATGCAGTTGGAGGAAAGGGAGAATGCCGGAGAAGACCTGCATGGAGACCCCTACTCCTATCTCAGCGATGATGATGATTTTCTGGAGGAATAGGCCATGGACTTCTTCACCCATGAGGATGATTTCGCCTTCATCGATGATGATGAGGATGATGAGGATTACGAATACACCGACTCCAAGGAGTAGTAGCACTTGAGCACTAGCATAGTGATTTGTATTCGGTCCCACTGTATCGTAGTTTCTAGAATGGTTCTTAAAACCATCTGTTTTTCCTTTGTTGTGGTGTGTGTTGTATCGTGTGCTATGAATGAATGAATGAAAATCAAGTTGCTAGAAAATCTGAGTCAAACTTTAAAAACTTTTCAAAGTCCCCGAACCTTAGAAATTTCCCTCTTTTCTCATGATCTATCTCAATCTTTAGATGCCTCGCAGAGGAAGTGGTTCATCCCCGGACAGGATGTTGCAGATCCTGCAAATGTTGGTTTCTAACCGTGAAGCTGAAAGATCCGAACGTCAAGCCAACCTAGCCACCCTTCAGCAGATAGCTCAGATGCCCAACAACAATCAAGGCCAAGGAAATCAGGACAACCATGGATCTAAGCTCAAGAATTTCCAGAATACCAACCCACCCGTTTTCACTAAGTCAGAAGAGCCCTTAGACGCCGATGATTGGCTACAAACCATGAAAAACAACCTGGAAGTCGCCGGAGTGGAAGCTAACGAGAAAGTTCTGTTCGCTACCCACTATCTAGCCAGAGATGCAAGAGCATGGTGGAACAACGTTCGTGCAATGACCGGAGGACAGATGATGACCTGGGAGGAATTCAAGGTCAAGTTCAGCAGAACCCATGTGCCACCGGGTTTGATAAAGAGGATGATAGATGAGTTCAGAGAACTGAAGCAAGGAAGGATGACTGTAGTGGAATCCCGTGACAAATTCTTGTCATTATCTAGGTATGCCCCGGATGAGACCGACACCGTAGCCAAGAAGAAAGAAAGATTCCTGAATGGTTTGCATGATGTGATGCAGATGGTATTGGTCAATATCCCCTTTGCTGATATTGAATCTCTTGTCGACTCTGCCATCTAGATGGAAGGAAAGATCAACCAAGCCAATGAGAACCGCAAGCGTCACATGATGCATCAGCCAAGAACCCATCAGACCCGAAAGTATCGCCCTAACCCATCTCCAGGATTTGCCCCAAGAACCAACAGACCCCTGATGAACCGTCCGACCTATTCCAACCGTGGAAACCCGAGGCCCGGAGGAAATCACAACAACCCTGGCAACTCTAACAATTTCAACCGTGCCCCACCCAAGTTCAACAACAACAATGCTGCCGCCAACACCAACACTGCCCCGAGGACTGGAAGCAATGCTGTGCCTGTTGCCGCAAAGGACAAGTCGCAAGTGACTTGTTATGACTATGGAAATAAAGGCCACTACTCCAATGAGTGCCCTAAGAAGAATGCCGCAGCCCCCAATGCCAATGCCCCAGCTCAGCAACAGCATCGTGTTCAACCCGGAAGAAGGTTTGCCCCAGGGAACTCGCTCAACCGCAATGGCCGTCTTTTTCTCATGCATGCTGAAGAAGCCCAGGAAGCGCTAGATGTCGTGCTGGGTATGTTTTCTGTTAATTCAGTACTTGCTAGAGTGTTGTTTGATTCTGGTGCATCGCACTCATTTGTCACCGAAGAATTTGCATGCACTAGTAAGATTCAACCAACCAAACTGAAGCACGTTATGATTGTTCAAATCCCCGGTTCAACCAACAAAGCTAGGCAAATTTGCAAAGCCATCCCTATCCGAATCCATGGCATAGATTTTTATGCTAATCTGATAGTACTCGGAACTAAAGGTTTGGAAGTAGTACTAGGAATGGATTGGATGTCCAAACATAAAGGATTAATCGACTGTGCCAAGAAAGCCATCACCATGACCAGTACAGCTGTAATATCAGTCGAGCATATATCTGAAACCTTACCTCGTCAATTCAAGTGCAACAAGAGTATAGCCCAACCTACCATTGACCAAGTCCGGATAGTCTGTGAATACCCCGATGTATTTCCAGATGTTTTGCCCGGTATGCCCCCAGATCGAGATATCGAGTTTATCATCGAACTGATCCCCGGAACCGGACCCATAGCCCAGAGACCATATAGTATGAACCCGTCTGAACTAGCGGAACTGAAGAAGCAACTGGATGCCATGTTGGAAATTGGATTGATTCAACCAAGTGCGTCACCATGGAGATCACCTGTTTTGTTCGTGGACAAGAAGGATGGAGGTAACCGTTTGTGTACGGATTATCGGAAGTTGAATGATGTCACTATCAAGAACAAGTACCCATTGCCCAAGATAGAAGATTTGTTTAATCAGTTGACCTATGCCAAAGTGTTTTCTAAGATTGATCTTAGAACAGGCTATCATCAACTCAAGATTCGTGCAGAGGATATTCCCAAGACTGCCTTTACCACTCGATATGGATTATACGAGTATATTGTCATGTCTTTTGGATTAACCAATGGCCCCGCTTATTTCATGAATCTCATGAATAAGATTTTTATGGACTTCCTGGATAAATTTTCGTTGTTTTTATAGATGACATTCAGATTTATTCCAAATCAGAAGAAGAACATGAGCTGCACCCAAGGACCATTCTTGGAACCCTCAGAGAGCATCAGTTGTATGCCAAGTTTAGCAAATGTGAATTATGGTTACAGGAGATAGGATTCCTCGGCCACATTGTATCAGCCAGAGGAATTGCCGTTGACCCTGCAAAGGTGAAAGATGTCGAAGATTGGAAAGCCCAAACCACTCAAACCCAAGTTCATGCATTTCTCGGATTGGCGGGATACTACCGCAAGTTCGTAGAAGGATTCTCGAATATCGCCAGACCCATGACCCAATTGCTGAAGAAGGACAAGAAGTTTGAATGGACGGACAAATGTGAAGCGAGTTTTCAAGAACTCAAGAGAAGATTGATTTCAGCCCCAATCTTAATCATGCCGGATATCACGAAGCCCTTTGACGTGTATTGTGACGCATCCAAGATCGGTCTCGGATGTGTGATAATGCAAGAAGGCAAAGTTATACCTTATCTATCTCGGCAACTGAAACAGCATGAGCAAAATTACCCAACCGATGACCTCGAACTCGCAGCCGTAGTTCTAGCCCTGAAGACATGGAGGCATTACCTGATGGGAAATCGTTGTGAGATATATTCGGATCACAAAAGCCTGAAGTATATATTCACTCAGAAGGAGCTGAATATGAGGCATAGAAGATGGATTGAGCTAATCAAGGATTACGATCTGGACATTCACTACCATCCCGGTAAAGCCAACGTGGTAGCAGATGCCCTTAGCAGATTGCCGTGCCGCTTGAACTCCATGATTTTAAAGGAGCAACCAAGCTTGCACAAAGAGGTGGAAGATTTTCGAATGGAATTAGTGAGTGAAGGATTTTTGGCTAGCATAGAACTTCAACCCACTTTGATCAGCCAGATCAGAGAGGCGCATAAAGTAAATGCTCGTATCGACGGAATCAAGCGTCATATCGGTATAGGCAAAGTAACCGGATTCACTGAAGACGAAGAAGGAGTTCTATGGTACAAAGGACGCCTTTGTGTACTAGCAGATTCTGAGTTGAAAGAAGTTATTCTGAAGGAAGCTCATGATACTCTTTATTCTATCCACCCCGGAGGAATAAAGATGTATCAAGATTTGGAATAACAATTTTGGTGGCATAAGATGAAGAGAGAAATCGGAAGCTATATCGCTAAATGTGATATATGTCAAAGAGTCAAGGCGGGACATCAAAGACCCGCTGGATTGTTGCAACCGTTATAGATTCCGGAATGGAAATGGGATTCCGTTGGAATGGACTTTATCACCGGATTGCCTACTTCTAGTAGGGGAAATGACTCTATCTATGTCATATTGGACAGATTGTCCAAAGTCGCCCATTTCTTACCAGTCAAGGCCACCTATCAGAATTCGAAGCTAGCGGAGTTATACATCGCTAGAATCATCAGTTTGCATGGAGTCCCCAAGAACATCGTATCGGATCGAGGAACTCAGTTTACCTCGAGATTCTGGAAGAAAGTCCAAGAAGGTTTAGGAACCCGACTATATTTCAGCACCGTGTATCACCCACAGACCGATGGACAAACGAAGCAAGTAAATCATATACTCGAAGATATGCTGAGAGCATGTGTGTTAGAGTATGGATCTAAATGGGAAGACTGTCTGCCGTTCGAAGAATTTTCATACAACAACAGTTATCAAGCTAGTTTGCAAATGGCCCCATTTGAATTCATGTATGTAAGGAAGTGTCACACCCCTTTGAACTGGTCGGAAGTAGGAGAGAGTCAGATTTTTGGACCCAATATCCTACGCGAAGCAGAAGAGAAGGTTCACAAGATCCGTGAGCACCTCAAGACATCCCAGTCCAGACAGAAGAGTTACGCCGACAAGAGACGTCGAGACCTCTCCTTCAACATAGGAGATTTTGTGTATCTGAAAGTGTCACCATTGAAAGGAATGCAGCGTTTCGAACTCAATGGAAAGTTAGCCCCCAGATATATCGGACCCTTCAAGATTCTGAACCGTCGAGGAGAAGTTTCGTATCAATTGGAACTACCCGAAGAGATGTCAGCCGTGCACAATGTGTTCCATATCTCATTACTTCGCAAGTGCCTCGATGTCCCGGAGAAGACTGAAGTGTTCAAGAATATTGATCACCGGACCATAGAGATCAACGATGACCTGACCTATCCTGAAGTACCCATACGTATTTTGGAAGAAGCCTTCAGAACTACCAGAACCCGAAGCATCAAGTTTCTCAAGATTCAGTGGAGGAACCACACAGAAGAGGAAGCTACCTAGGAGCGCGAAGATCACATCAGGACGGAGTTTCCCGATCTCTTCAAATCCTAGGTAATCTTTTTCGTCCTTTTTCAAATCTCGGGACGAGATTTTGTTTAAGGGGGGAAGGTTTGTAACATCCCAAAAATATTAAACTTGGATCATCAAAATCTAATCACCAAACTTAGGGTTAACAAAAATTTTCCAACTAAAAGTATGAAAGCATTCATATGTGTGTGTATTAAAATTTGGATTCTTTTGAATTGCCATGGTTCTATGTTTCTTTGCTTGTAAAATGATTCTTAGGTAAAATAAACATCATCTAAACAATCCCCAAACTTTTCCCAAAGACAAACAAGTCAAAACAAATAAATTAAATGAATGGTCACTTTGGCCAATTTAACTCCCATGCCTACTTTGGCTATCCTTCACTTTCAAAACCCAACAAAAACATGTATGGATCTTTTCACCCTTGATAGTACTCATAATAAGGTACCAAGGCCCACTTTGTGATCATCCAAAAACATTCAAATGCTTAGTTTAAAAGACAGTTTAAAATTGAATCTATTTCATATGGGAAGATCCCACTATTTCAAAAACCACTCAAACCAACTCAATTTTCAAAACCCAAGCATCCACAGACTCCCCAGTACATGCCTACCACACCCACCAATTTTTTTTTCAAAATTCAAAACTTAAGTTCATGCGGCCATTTCATCAAATAGGTTGCAGATTCAAATCAACAAAATCAAAAACACTATGTTGAGCAGTGTTTTGGGCCAACCTTGTTCCCTCTCCGGTTACAAATAGCCTTAGTAGATCATCTAGCAACCTTAACTAACCTCGAGCACCACTGTAAGCTAGCCATTGTCATCAATGGTGAGCAGGCCGAGAGCACCCATGTCACCCCAGCGTGGACAGCAAGCTAGGAGAAGAACTAGCCATGCCAACCTTGTCTAGCATGCAGACCATGCCTCACCGCCCCCTCTCGACCAACCCTAGATCAGAGACAGCGAACAGAACCGCCAGGAACGCCGCGCCCATGCCGCTGTCGACCATGACGATGCGCATCGCAGAGCACGCGCCGTTCCGATGCCACCCGACCACCTCGAGCCCTTTTCGCCCGCCAGCATGTACCCCACCGTCCCAGGAGACCACCAGACATGTTTGTTTCACCGCCCGTACCCTGTATCCACCGCTCACCGCGGAGTTCGCCGCCTCTGCCTCGCAGAGCATCGCACGTTCCCGACCATTTTCCATCGCCCCTACACGCGCATTTAAGCTCTAGAGCATCGCCAGGAGACCACCCATCGATCGCCAACCACAACCATGCCTCTAGCCGCCCGTAGCCATGTCGCCACAGTCGCCTGCCCATCCCTCTCGGTCTCGCCGTCGAGCCTATAAAAGGAGACGACCCCCGCTTGATTTCTTCACACCACCTCACTCCCCTCATCTCACTGATCATTCCATCCCTTAGCCGGAGCACGAGAAGCAACAGTTCGCCAGAATTGCGCTGGAGCAGGCCGCCTCTGGAGAAGAAGGGAGCCGTTGATTTCGACCACCCCCGGAGCTGCCGCGACCACCCCTGAGTTCGCCGTCGTTGACTTTGTAGTTTGCCCGCCTCGCCATCGCCACCGGAGCCCCGGTATGACCCCTATGCACCCCCACCGAGCCGCTAGGGTTCGAGCTCGCCGGTGACTTGTTCATCGTCGACGACGACCTTCAGCCGTTGATCTTCATTCTAATCCAACGCACCACATCGCCCCGTACCGCTTCGCGTTTGATGAGCCACTGACCAATAGACCCCCCTGTCAGTTGCGCCCCGCGCTGCGGAGTGACACTGGGCCGGCCCAATAACCTTTCCCGCGCAGCCCACTCGTTTGAATTTAGTTTTTTCTATTTTCATTCAAACTCAGCTTTGTACCTAGTTTCAAAATTCAATCCAGCTCGATTCAGTTAACCCAATTGCATGAAACCAATTTTGTTAGAGAGGTATTGAAATGCTTAATCCAAGCCCGTTGGATTCAAATCATTTGAATCTGTAGATCAACCTTCGTAAAAATAACAAGTCAGAAGCTTTTTTGCATTCAAACATTTTTCAAATTTCAACCATAATAGCTTTTGAGTTGATTCCAACTCTCAAAAATCACATTTGATCATACCTTTCAGAATATATAAAAACATTTGTGTTTACTTACAGAAATAATTTTCAAGTATTAAAAGAATGCCACATAGGCATTTCTAGTCACTTTATTTTATTTTAAATAAAAGAATAAGCCTTATTAAATTGTGACACCACTTTAAATCACATTCCCATGTACTGCAACATGTGGTGATAACATGTGTCAACATGATCCCATGTTTGAGTTGGAGAATATTAAATCTTAAGTAGTTTTTCAATGAGTAGAAATTACTTTTATAAAAATAAAATAAATAAGACAAAGGCTTGAATCTTGAATGTTAGTGATGATGCTAGATCATCTATAGAACCCTTTTGTGTGATGATTGAAAGTAGTTAAGTATTGTTTGGTGATTGTGTACCTCGTATCTATTTATAGACGCTAGTACCGACCGAGGATACGAGGAGGAAGGAGAATTGTAAGATCCCTCCTTTGTAAAGGAAAAGGATCCCTGTGATTGCAATGCTAGTCCCTGGATCATTGCTAGCATCCACAGTTTAAGATGAAGTACCCAGATACAAAGGTCATTTATTACATCCATTCCAGAGATAAAACATAGTCTTTTACAACTCAAGGCCACATGCCTAGTACAAGAGTTTTGGAATAAGTAAATAAACATAAGTCTTCATCTTCATGTGCCACAGCCAAGCATGTTGAGTGTAGACTCATGACACCTAATCATCATCGGAGTAACCTGCAACATCACAAGTTACAGCCACAGTGGGTCAATACTTTGGAATAGTATTGGCAAGTGATACCTTAGTAAATTTTAAGTGGACTATATTACTATATGCATTTTGGCTAAGTGTAGCTTGGCTTGCTTTGCTCAAAATAGGTTTTTCCTATTAGTTGAAATCACTAAGTTTTTCTTTGTCAAAACATTTCCCCAAGAAACCACCAATAGACATTGGGGTCCTTTACCCTTGTTCACCCACAAATTTTTACTTAGAAGTTGGAGTGATGATATTCTTGATAGCTTCCATGTCTTGATGCTCAAGTTGTCCATTGCCATGGACTTGGGCGCAGTGATGGGCGGAGGAAACGGCCGGCGACGGGGTCGGGCGCGATTTGGGGAAGACGAGGGTGAGCTGGCGAGGTCCACCAGTCAGCGAGTGAGACGGAGAGGGGGTGGGGTCTGGGTGTCAGCGTCTAGGTGGGTGTGTCCGCACGTGCGAGCGAGCGAGAGAGTGGCCGGGTGGGCTAGTTGGGCCGGTTCTGCTGCTAGGCTAGAATAGGAGCGCCTGGCCCTTTTCTTTTGTTTATTCCTTTTTCTTTTTCTGTTTTGATTTTCAGGAATGGTTTTAAAATGAATTCAAACTCTTTTTGAATTCAAATATTTCTGGGGTTTTTGCAGTGTGCAACAGTCTCAAATCTAGGCATAAAACCATGTGGTTACTTTGCAAAGGCTTGGTCATTTTTGGAGAAACAAAATATCAGGAGCTTTGCACTTGATTTGCAAATGTTTGAAAAATGGTTTTTGAACCATTTCCATTTTGTAATGCTTGGTTCAAATTCCACACTCAATCCATTCAACAAAGGAGACAAACAACCTAGTTTTTAAAACATTCAAACTCTCAAATGGGGATGGCCATTTGATTTAAGTTTGCTCACATGAAATGATAGCACTATGTGCTTTGTTTTTCTGAAATGAGTTTTGAAATTGATCTCAATTCTATATGCATGCATGAATGATATGCAAACTTTGAAATCATGATTTTAGGGATGTTACAAATCTAACCCCCTTAAGGTGAATCTCGCCCTCGAGATTCAGATTGGCTAGCAAATAGGTGAGGGTGGTCTTTCCGAAGATCATCTTCTCTTTCCCATGCTGCTTCCTCTTCGGTATGATGATTCCACTGTACTTTGCAGAACTTGATAGTCTTTGTCCTTGTGACTCTTTCTGCAGTCTCAAGAATCTTGATAGGTTTCTCCTCATATGTGAGGTCACTTTCTAGTTGCACTTCCTCCAAAGGTATGGTATCCTTCAAAGAAGTTTCTTCCATTTCTGGGTGACATTTCTTAAGCTGACTCACATGAAACACATTATGGACTACTGACAAAGATTCTGGCAGTTCAATTTCATAAGCAACTTCTCCTTTGCGACTCAGAATCTTGAATGGCCCAACATATCTTGGTACCAACTTTCCTTTGACTCCGAATCTTTTCACTCCACGAAGTGGTGATACTCTAAGATAAGCTCTATCACCAACTTCGTAGGTGACTTCTCTACGCTTAGGATCTGCGTAGCTTTTCTGTCAGGACTGTGCTATCTTCAACCTGTCCCTAACCAATTTGACCTTCTCTTCGGCTTCTTTGATAAGATCTGGCCCGAATAAACTTCTTTCTCCCACACCATTCCATAACAATGGGGTGGTACATTTTCTTCCGTAGAGAAACTCAAACGGTGCCATCTCAATGCTGGCTTGATAGCTGTTGTTATAAGAAAATTCTGCGTAAGGCAGACTTTCATCCCAACTGGCTCCATAGTCTAGGGCACATGCCCTCAACATGTCTTCCAGAATTTGATTAGTCCTTTCCGTTTGTCCATCGGTTTGAGGATGAAAAGAAGTACTGAATTCCAACCTCGTTCCCAATGACTCATGTAGCTGTCTCCAAAAATGGGAAGTGAATTGAGTTCCCCTATTAGACCCAATACTCTTGGGCACACCATGTAGACATACAATTCTACTCATGTAGATTTTGGCTAACTTGGCACTTGTATAAGTTGTTTTCACGGGTATGAAATGAGCCACTTTAGTTAAGCGATCCACTACTACCCATATGGAATCATATCCTGATCTGGTCCTTGGTAATCCGGTAATGAAATCCATACCAATCTTGTACCACTTCCAATCAGGAATAGGTAGTGGTTGAAGCAAACCTGCTGGTTTCTGATGCTCCGCTTTTACTCTACTACACACATCACACAAAGCAATATGTTCGGCCATGTCCCTCTTGAGATTGTTCCACCAAAATCTTTCTTTCATGTCCATGTACATTTTGGTGTTACCCGGGTGAATAGAATACGGAGAGTTGTGTGCTTCCTGCAAAATCAGTTTCCGTAACTCCGGATCTTGTGGAACACAGATACGTTTCCCATGCCATAAAGTACCCTGTTCGTCTTCATGGAAATTTTTAGCTTTCCCTTGGCCAATCTTTTCCTTAATCTCTTCAATTTCCTTATCGGTCTTCTGAGCTTCTCGGATCTTGTCCAACAAAGTGGGTTGAACATCCAAAGACATGAGATGTCCTTCAGGCACAATCTCCAATCTGAGTTTTCTGAATTGGGTACACAAATCATCTGGCAATTCTCCTTTGGTAAGGCCATTCACAAATACCTTACGACTTAGAGCATCTGCTACAACATTTGCTTTACCGGGGTGGTATTGCAAACTTAAGTCATAATCCTTGATAAGCTCTAACCATCTTCTTTGCCTCATATTGATTTCCTTCTGGGTGAAGATATACTTCAAACTCTTGTGATCTGTGAACACTTCACAACGCTTTCCCAAAAGGTAGTGCCTCCACGTTTTGAGTGCATGGACGACAGAGGCTAACTCCAAATCATGAGTAGGGTAGTTTACCTCATGAGTTTTGAGTTGTCTCGAGGCATAAGCCACAACTTTACCGTCTTGCATAAGTACTGCACCCAAACCTTGATGAGATGCATCACAATATACTTGGAAATCCTTTTCCAAATCTGGCAGACACAGAACTGGTGCTGTCACAAGTCTCTTCTTCAATTCTTGAAAGCTGACTTCACAACCTTCAGACCAAGCAAACTTCTTGTCTTTCTTTAACAACTCAGTCATAGGCTTAGCAACCTTTGAGAGATTCTCAATGAACCTTCTGTAGTAACCTGCTAAGCCAAGGAAACTACGAACCTCTTTCACGTTCTTAGGAGATTCCCATTCAGTCACAGCTGAAACTTTAGCAGGATCAACTGCTACACCATCCTTTGTCATAACATGACCAAGAAAACCAACTTCCTCTAACCAAAATTCACACTTGCTGAATTTGGCATAAAGTTATGCTCTCTTAACTTCTCAAGTATTAAACGCAAATGTCCTTCATGTTCTTCCTTGCTCTTGGAGTAGACCAATATGTCATCGATGAAAATGACAACAAACTTGTCAAGAAATTCCATGAACACCTTGTTCATCATATTTATGAAGTAGGCTGGAGCATTGGTCAAGCCGAAAGGCATTACGGTATACTCATACAATCCATACCTTGTGGTGAATGCTGTTTTAGGTATGTCTTGCTCTCTTATCTTGAGTTGAAAATAGCCTGACCTTAGATCAATCTTTGAGAACACACATGCTCCTTCAAGCTGATCAAATAAGTCATTGATTCTAGGCAAAGGATATTTGTTCTTGATAGTTACCTCGTTGAGTGAACGGTAATCTATGCATAACCTTTGACTTCTGTCTTTCTTCTCCACAAACAAGACTGGGGCTCCCCAAGATGAAGAACTGGGTTGAATAAATCCTTTCTGCAACTGTTCTCCTAGTTGCTTCTTGAGTTCTTTCAGTTCATCCACTGACATTTTATATGGCCTCTTTGCTATTGGTCCAGAACCTGGTACCAAATCTATCAGAAATTCCACATCTCTATCCGGTGGCATTCCTGGCAATTCTTCCGGAAATACATCCGGATACTCACACACAATTGGCACACTGTCCATGCTAACCCCCTTAAGAGAATTTAGCTTACTTCCTTTGGATTCAAAGTTTGACTTGAATTTAATTCTTTTTCTTTCCGGGGTTGTGAGTGCAACAGTACGATTAGCACAATCTAGTACTCCTTCATACTTAGCCATCCAATCCATTCCCAATATTACGTCCAGTCCTTGGGAATCTAGGATTATCAGACTCACTGGAAACTTATGTTTTCCAAATTTTATTACTAGATCCCGGCATCCAAGACTTACTATCATTTCTCCACCCGGAGAACTAACTTTTATTGGACACCCAATGTTTTCAGATGGAAACCCATTTCTATCAACAAATGCCTTTGATATGAATGAATGCGATGCACCAGTATCAAAGAGTACAAATGCTGGAATGGAATTGAGTCTGAACTTACCAGCAACAGCGTCAGGCTCCTCATAGACATCCTCCACACTGATGTGGTTCACCTGTCCTTTCTGGAAAGGATTGGGCTTGACAGGTCCTTCAACTTTCTTTTCGGGCACTCATTTGCATAGTGTCCCATCTTCTTGCATTTGAATCATTCGACCTGACTGATGTCTCTCTTAGCAGGCTGACTTCCACTCCCACTACCATTACCACTGTGGTGGCTCTTATGTCCACCCTTGTGGTTCTTGTACTTGTCATTGTCATGACTGCGATGATGCTTGTTGTCATGACGGTTGTGGTTGTGGTGCTTGTTGAATTTCCCATGCTTATGGGATCCTGAGCTTCCACTGTCATCATAGTGAGATCGTTTGTGAGACGATCCTGAGCTGTGCTTGTCGGAGTGCTTTCTCTTTCTACTCTCGACTTGCTTCATTTTGTTCTCCAATATAGCAGCCTTGTCACAGAGCGACTGATAAGTGGGAACATATGCCACAGCCAGCTGCTGATTCAGCTCATCATTCAAGCCTTCCAGAAATTTTTCCTTTCTCTTGGCATCTGTGTCCACTTCATCTGGTGCATAACGCGCCAGATTGTTGAACTCTTCAATGTATTCAGCCACACTGCGGTGGCGCTGCTTCAGGTTGTGGAATTCTTTCTTTTTCAGGCTCATTATTCCTGATGAGATATGAGCAGTGCGAAAGCCATCCTCAAAGATAGCCCAAGTCACCTCATCTATGGGTGTGGTGATTTGGAAGTTGTCCCACCAAGTGGCGGCTGACCCTTCCAGCAGATGTGCTGCAAATCTGACCTTTTGAGCATCCGTGCAACCCACGGTTACTAAGTCCTTGTTTACAGAACATAGCCAATCATTGGCCACCATGGGATCAGTTGTCCCCGAGAACTTAGCTGGCCTCAATCGCAGAAATCTGGTGAGCATATCAAAGCCCGTAGGGTTGTTGTTGTTATTGTTGTTGTTATTTGGGTTGTTGTTGTTGTTGTTGTTGTTGTTGTTGTTGTTGTTGTTGTTGTTGTTGTTGTTGTTGTTGTTGTTGCTGTTGTTGTTGTTGTTTTGGTTCTGAATGAATGTTGTCATCATCTGCATGAGCTATGTTTGAGCAGTCATCATTTGTTGCATTTCTGGTGTGATGTTGTTGTTGTTGTTGGGGTTGGGGTTTGCGCGATGGGGAGGCATCTGTGTTTTGTTCAAATAGAGATAGGAATGAGATACCCATAGATGTTTTCATGCACATTACATCACATAAGCAAACACAAGCATGCAACAGAAAAAGTTCAACAAGAAGATAAGGAGTTCACAAAGTAAAACACACAAGTGGCAAGCCATCCACATGTCGGATGGTCCAATAACAAGTTCACAAATAACAAGTACGATAATAAAAGATAAACGGGTAGTCAAGTCTACTCATCAGCATCAATCTCCTCCTCGACAAAGATAAGACCTGCGTTCTCCATCGCGGTCTTGTTCTCCTCAATAGTAGTGGTCAAGGACTCAATCTTGGCCTTGAGATCCCTCTTCTGGGAACGAAGCCTCTCTATCACCGTCTGCTGCTGCTCTAGCTCGAAGTCCTTGGACTGCAGTTCTTCAATCATGTCCCAGATCTTCTTGTTCCTATCCTGGACACGTTTCTCCTGACTCTTGAACTTCCGGTCCTGGGTCTCGAACTTCGCCTCCATTTCCTTGACTATCTCGTCCTGCTGCGCGAAGAGCTTGTCCTTCTCGCGAAGCTGCACCCGGAGCTCGTCATTACTGAGCATGACATTGGTCCTGTCCGTGTCCACGTGCCTAATGAGAGACTCTAAGTCCTGGAGATACAGACGTATCGGCTCTGCTGCGTCCCTCGAGTCGTCCTCGAAGTCGATGGACTCTCCATCCTCATCACGTCTTCCGAAGACGTGGAAGTGGGTGCCTCTAACCTGTCGGGAGTGCCGGCCTAGCAGACGTCCCATCAGGTCCTGCATGACTACCTCCATGCCTCTCTCCCTGTCATCGTGCATAAGCTTGAAGACAATGGACTCCGTAGTAGGCTCTGTCTGGCGTCCGGGCTGGTTCACCTTGAAGCCCCAGAGGTCCTTCCTCTCGAACTTGGTGAGTGGATGCACCATGATGGTGGGAAGAGGGAGATTGAGCAAAGTGGTAAGCTCAACGATACGAGGACCAAAGCGGGTAACCTGGAACTCCTCAACAGTGTTGATGGTAATAGGCATCTATTTATAAGATAGAAAAGTTAGAACAACACAATTTAAGATAAAACAAAGACAAACATCTCATACATATCCTTGGAACACAAAATCACACAAGTCATGCATACATGAATCCATTACAGCAACCAAGGTCCAAACTTATTTAAGGTATCATTTTGGAAAATAAGGTGATAGGTGGTGGTCCAACTAACGAAGTGCGTTTACAATCCTATCTCACTGGATCTGTTGGCTAACACAATGTTCCTAGAGGCAATCAACCTATCTTGCTCACATGATTCCATCACTAAGTCTATAATATCTCCTCTTAAGGTTTGGTTGGTGGCTTCCAACTCTTGGGTATGTTCATTATCTTTCTCTAAGTCTTTTTGGAGGTTGAGCATTCTGCACTTGACTCTAGCACTAAGTTCTTTGATAGTCCTCCAAGCTGCTTCTCTTGCTGACTCAAAGAATGTGGTATGCACCACAGTGTTGGTGTACATGCAGAATCCTTTTTCTTTGTGGTTGTCTTCCTTGTTTTTGTACAAGTGAAGTTGCACCCACCAGTACTCAACTCCTTCATCCATCACTGGAAAGCCTTTGTACACAGCTGCACCATGTACTTCCATTGCCACCATGAGGTCCTTGAGAATTTTGGGAAACTCAGTCTCACACTCCAAGGTCATGGTCATGAGTGGTCCTTTCTTTACGGCTTCGTTGATGGAGTTCATCTACAAATAGAGATGAGAAAGAGAAGATTAGAAAAGTTTACGAGAAGAATAGACAAGTGTAGAAGTAGTTGAAATTTTTTCCTTAGTGGTTTCCAATCCTAGGGTCATAATCCTACAGGCAACACAGTGCTCTGATACCATCTGTAAGATCCCTCCTTTGTAAAGGAAAAGGATCCCTGTGATTGCAATGCTAGTCCCTGGATCATTGCTAGCATCCACAGTTTAAGATGAAGTACACAGATACAAAGGTCATTTAGTACATCCATTCCAGAGATAAAACATAGTCTTTTACAACTCAAGGCCACAGACCTAGTACAAGAGTTTTGGAATAAGTAAATAAACATAAGTCTTCATCTTCATGTGCCACAGGCAAGCATGTTGAGTGTAGACTCATGACTCCTACTCATCATCGGAGTAACCTGCATCATCACAAGTTACAGCCACAGTGGGTCAATACTTTGGAATAGTATTGGCAAGTGATACCTTAGTAAATTTTAAGTGGACTATATTACTATATGCATTTTTGCTAAGTGTAGCTTGGCTTGCTTTGCTCAAAATAGGTTTTTCCTATTAGTTTAAATCACTAAATTTTCTTTGTCAAAACATTTCCCCAAGAAACCACCAATAGACATTGGGGTCCTTTACCCTTGTTCACCCACACATTTTTACTTAGAAGTTGGAGTGATGAGATTCTTGATAGCTTCCATGTCTTGATGCTCAAGTTGTCCATTGCCATGGACTTGGCTAAGTACTTAGATTTTTCCATCTGTAGAGGTTGTGCACTTTCCCCACCAGACTTGGTTTCCCAAGATAGGACCTTTCAGAAGCCTTTCCTTAGACCAAGTGGACGCGCTCCAACCTATCATTCCCACTACCACCAACTGTCCAAATGGCTAAGTTCTAGCAACTTATGTGATCCAGGCAGAGCCCATATTGCCAAGTGGCTGCACTATAAGCTTCTCAACACTTGGCCTCTAAAATCCCTTTGTGCCTGGGTGGCATACCACAAGTGAGATACACAAGGTAAACCATGTCCATGGGCCTTGTGTAACCACTCAACCAAAAACCACCATTCAAGTCCCATTCCACCCAGGAGGTTCATTGACTTAGTTGTTTTATTAAGAAAAACATAAGTCCAAAGACTTAGAAATATTTTCATCATAGCATGTATATACTTTACCAACCCTTGTTTGCTACTAGCTAGGCTAAGCATGGCATAGTAACTTAACTTAGGAAATTTCCTAGCAATTCTACAACTACTTAGGATTTCCCAACATAGCACTTGGCAAAATAGTAACATGCAAGACTTAGCAAAATATTTCTAATGCTTGTACAAAATATAGGGATGGAAATATTCATGAAGTAACACTTGCCTTGGTAATGGGGAGAGTAGCACTCTTCACAATCACAATCACTAGCACCAAAATCTACACAAAAATTTGTAGCACAAAATTACACACAATTCATATACAATCATAAATATATGCATGTATGCAAAAATGCTAAGTGATGATTTTAAAACCCAACCAAGAAAATGCAAGATACTGAAACATAACTAAGTCAAAAACTTGCTAAACCAAACTTATTTAGCTCTAAAACAAATTACTAAACAAATTCTATACTCAAACTAGTCCTAAACAAGTTTCTGCATAAAAAGTCATTTTAACAGAAACTTTTTACTAAACACATTGTATAAACATAAATGGATTGTCTCCCTGATTCCAACGGTATAAAATTTGCAAAAATCTAACGTGGAAATCAAAAGTTATAGCCATTTCAATTTTGGATCAAAATCTGATTTCAAATCTGTTTTTGAATCAAACCCTAGCCACGCGTCATATTCTTACTGGCGCGTAATGCTTCGCTCCGGATCGCCCTTGCTAGCCGTAGGATGTAACGAACGATGCACGATTCAGATCTAATCATACCGCTTCGCTAAGTGAACTAATCCTACGCGCTGGATCTGGATCTGACGACTACAATTCATCTAGCCAAAATCGAGCGGCGCTAGAGGCGGCGACTGGCGGCGGCGAGCTCTGTCTGCAGCGGCGCGGCGCTACAGGTCGTCCGGAGGGGCAGGAGGATGCTCACCAGGTTCGCAGCGTCGAGAAGAAGCTCAACTTGGCAGCGGCTTGACGAGGGCCGCATGGGCACGGTTGCTGAGGCTCGTCGGAGTTGCGGCGGCGTCTGTCGCTTGCAGTCGAGGTCGCTGGCGAGGCTCCGCGTCGTCCTAGTATGTAAAGGGAGTGTCCCAAGCTTACAACAATATAAGGTGGAGTCCCCTGTGTTTACAATGCTAGTCCCTGGATCAATAGCTAGCATCCACAGTTAAGATGTAATATCAAGAAACAAAGGTCATAATACAACTTTATAACCAGGAATAACATAATTTTATTACATCTTACATAGCTCATTTGGCTATTACATTACATTGCAGCGGAATAACTATAGTCATGGGGTCCTTCATCTTCAAAGTACCACAGGCAGATGTTGGTTGTAGACTTTGTAATCCTAATCAATCAATCTTCACTAAAATCAATCAAACCTGCAACATACAAGTTACTGCCACAAAGGGTCAATACATTTGAATTGTATTGGCAAGTGATACTATGATAGTATAGTGGAGTCTATCATCTATATGCATTTGGCCAAGTGGGGTTGAGGCTTGCATTGCTCAAAATAGATTTCCTTATCATTTTGAAAATACTAAGTTTTTGTTTTGACAAAATCTTTTCCAAGGATTCTCTCAATCAAAGTTTGAAGATTTCAAATAACCCTTGTTCAAACCACAAGTTTTCATCTTAGAAATTTGAATGATGAGATTCTTGATTGCTTCCATGTCTTGATGCTCAAATTGTCCTTTACCAGGGACATGGCTAAGTACTTAGATTTTACACTCTGTAGAGGTGGTGCACTTTCCCCACAAGACTTGGTTTCCCAAGACAAGATCTGTCAGAAGACTTCCCTTAGACCAAAATGGACGCGCTCCAACCTATCAAAAACTACCACCCACTGTCCATATGGCTAAGTTCTTGCAACCTATATGATCATGGCAGAGCCCATATTGCCAAGTGGTTGCACTTGAAGCTTCTCAACATTTGACATCTCAAATCTCTTTGTTCCTGGGTGGCAATCCACGAGTGAGATACACAAGGTCAACCATAGACATGGGCCTTGTGAACCACTCAACCAAAATCCACCAAGCAAGTCCCATTCCACCCAGGTGATTCATTAACTTAGTTGTTTTATTAAACAAAACACAAGTCCTCAGACTTAGAATATTTTTCCATAGTGTGAATATATATTCCACCCATGTTTTCTATTATCTAGGCTAAGCTTGATAGTAATAGGAATATTAACTTAGTAAGATTTCCACTAAGGTTTCATCTACTAGGTTTTACTATAGCAAGGTTTATACTTAGCAAAATTCCATGCAAGTTTTACATACAGAAAATCAATAATGCATAGTGAAAGTAATGGGACAAAGTATGAAGCATCACTTGCCTTTTTGGTAGAGGGTATAAGTTCACTCCTTGTCCTTGCAACAATCACACTCTTCAAGTCACTACAAATCAACCAAGCAAGGCACATACTCAATCTACCAATCAAGCAAAACAACACATAAAATAACAAAGTCAAAGTAGTGCATGCAAGCATGCCAAGCTTTGTTTTGTTTTGAAAAGTGGTTCCTAATGGGTCATAAACATTTGAAAACACCTAATGGTCATTTTTTCAAGTGGCAAAGTCATTTGCAAAAGGTTTCACTTCAAAAACCATTTTCAAAACAAGGTATCATTTTATGTGGTGTAAAAATATTTTTACTAAGGCATTAACCTATAGGGTTCACCAAATAAGTTTTCAAACCATAAAACTTGGTGTTTGGGGTCAGAGAGTTTAAAACGAAACATTTCCCAAAAGTTTTCCTTCAAAATCATTTTTAATAAATAAGCCACATTTCTATTTGACTAGAAATGGTTTTAAATCAAAGAATCATTATTTTGTTTCACCAAATACATTTTTGAATCAACAAAGTGTTTCCTATGGTCAGTAGGTTCAAATCTCACCATTTTCCAAAGATTTTATCCCCAAATTCATTTTTAAACAATTTTCACAACCTTAACAAGCATTCAAATGTTTCTGCAAAAACAAACCATCTAACAGTTACTATTTACTAAACCAATGGCATGGTTGGCTAGGGCTTGTTCCACTGATTCCAATGATACCAAATTTGTAATTTTTGGACGTGTGAATCAAAAGTTACAATGGTTTGAAAATCACAATCTAATCTGATTTCAAAAATCAGTTCTAACCAAAGTCTGGCCACGCGTCACTTTGTCATTGGACGATACCGGTTCAGCCGGATCGGATTTGCGGCACGTTGGATCTAATTAGATCGTACAGTTCTGGAAGCGTACCCCTTCGCGGCTTAAGTGATCTATCGCAAGCGTCGGATCAAGATCCTACGATGCTAGCGTGCTTGACCATATGCGATCGGCGCCGGCAGTGGCTAGCGGCGGCGACGGTCAGACAGTGGTGGCGCTGGCGAAACAGGAAACGGGGAAGGATGGGAAGGTGCTCACCAGAATCGCAGGGCTGTGGTGATTCTCAAGGTACTGCTGGCTTGACAAGGGGCGCTCAGGGGCAGTCGTAATTCCTTGCCGAAGTTAGGTCTGGCGACGGTTGCACGCGTTCGAGGTCGAGGACGATGCTACGGGTCACGAGAAGGCAAACTAGAAGCATGGTTAGACGCGTACGATCAAGGA
The DNA here is from genome assembly GCA_910589765.1 of Avena atlantica. Taxonomy (NCBI): domain Eukaryota; kingdom Viridiplantae; phylum Streptophyta; class Magnoliopsida; order Poales; family Poaceae; genus Avena; species Avena atlantica. Next base: position 116,864,651 of record OU342735.1, read on the forward strand.
GATGCTGTGTGTGTGAAGGATAGGAAGAGGGGCGGTCGGATTTCACCTGGGGAACTCGCCGGAGTAGAAGACAGACGCGGCGAGGTTAGAGCACGACGAAGGTGATGCTCTAGGGAGCCCGCGGTTGAACGACGGGTACTGGGAGGAGCGTCTGGGTGTGGTGAGCGTGCTCGTGTGCTCGGGGAGGCACGGGGCGGTGTTGAGTCGTCGGAATCGGCACCGGACTTCGTCGGAGCAGAGGGTGGTGTTGAGTGAAATTCGGCAGCCTGAGGGCGTGTCGAGGTGGGGCGACAGAGTGGAAGGGAGGAGAAGACGCTGGCGTTTTAACGTGCATGGTCAAGGTGAGTAATGGTGGCCGCGTTAAGACGAATTAGTGCCGCGGAATCACTGCAGGAAACGGCGACGGGGAAGGGAGAAGAAGTCGCGTGGGTGAGGAGGATGAATAGGAGAGGGTGGGGTCGGCTGGTCAGCGAGTGAGTGAGAGGGAAGGAGGGTCCACTTTTCATCGTCTGTATGGGTGCGTGATCGAGTGCAAAATGTTTCGCTGAGGGAAAAAAAGGTGGGCTGCGAGTTGGGCCTTGCTGGGCTGGGCTGGCTGGGCTGGTCCAGATCCTATTTTTTTTCTGTCTGAAACCTTTTTCTTTTTCCAATTTCAATTTATGTTTTGAAATTCAATCAACTATTCAAACATTCAAACAATTCAAACAATTCCAACAATTGTAATGAGTTTTTGGTTCTGTTTATCAACATAAACCAAATCCCAAAATAAAATAATATTTTTATTCTTTTTAGGACCATTCATTAATTAAATAAAATGGACCTTTAGTTATTTAATCAAATAGGGTTTGATTTATTTAATAAAATCTCCATTTGAAAACCAAATATTTTCAAACCAAATCTAGGTTTTATTTGGAAATGGAAAACTTATTTTAAAATAAAATAACATTTTATTTTAGGTTCCATTATTAAATAAATAAAATGGACCTTGGTTATTAAATCAAATAGAATTTGTTTTATTTAAAATCTTTATTTTGAAATCTAAAATAAAACCAAAACACTTCAGTAGGTTTTATTTGAGAATATAAAATACTTGGAAAACTTATTTAAAATAATTTTATAAGTTTTGATGTTTTAATTAAAATGGTAAAACCTTTTATTTAAATAAAATTGGATATTAAATCCTTATTATTTTATTTAAATAAACCTTTACTATTTTTATCAAAACAAAACATTTTATTTCAAAACATTGGCCAAGGTTTAATTTGGCTTTATAAAATAATCTTTATTTATAATTCCACCTTTTCCTTTGAAAACCAAAATCCTTTTATTTAAAAGATCCAAAATAGTTTTTCCAAAATATTTTATTTTCCTTTATTAAATGTTTATCTTTTTAGATCCCTTTAGGATTTTACTTAATCCAAATAGGTTTGAAGTTCCAATTGAATTCAAAAAGTTTCTTCTGGCCCTGAAAATCAAACAAAGTTTTATTTTATTCATTTATTTTTTTCACATTACAAGATTTGGAAAATCTTGGGATGTGACAGGCTACCACCCTTAAAATAAATCTCGTCCCGAGATTTGGGGAGGCTAGGGTTACAAGTTGGCTCAAAACAACTAGGGTACTACCACCCTTAAAAATTTTCAAACAAAAATTACATATTGTCCTTCTTGGGATCCTGGGGATACTTCTCTAAGCAAACTTTTACATTGTGTCCTTTGTTTCCATACTTGACTCATGGGCCAAGGTTGAGTTTCTCCATAGGCTTGTTCATCTTGTTCTTCATCTTTTCTGGACAGTTGCTTGCATAATGTCCTGGGTTCTTGCAATTGAAACAGTGTATGTCCTTGAGTTCTTTACGTGGTTCTTGTGGACAAGTTGCTACATAGTGGCCTAGCTCTTTGCAGTTGTTGCACACTACTTGGCCAATCTCTTTATTCTTCGGGTTCTCTGGGCATTCACCTGAATAGTGTCCCATTTCCTTACATTTATAACATTGCACATGGATTTTGTCTATCTTTTGCTTCTTGGGTTTCTTTGATCCTTTGAATTGGGTTGTTTTGTTTGGAGGTATAAGTGATCCTTTTCCTTTGCCATCAACCTTCTTGGTAGACTTGGATCATTCTTGTTTCCTTTGTTCCACAATGGAATAGATGGGGCATTGGATAGGAACATGGTTGTTTCCTTCACATAGGTAGCAAGTAGCTTGAGAGGTGGGACATTGTCCAACAGGATGTTTCTCTTCACAGTTGGGGCATTGATCTCCATGCTCCTTGGAAGTATGATCCTTGTCTCCACAAATAATGCAAGATGGGGCTCCATCTAGAATAACATTTCTGTCATCCCAGTTGTCAAAAACTCTTTTGGGATAGCTTTCTTCCATTTTGATCATTTGATCAGTCACCTTAAGCATCAGTTGGCCTTGAGTTTCCAAAAATCCCTGTAGTGTTGGATCTTCTCCACTGGAGTTGGCTATGAATTGAGATGTCACTTGGTTCAATTGGTTCTGGGTTGCTATGAGATCTTTCATGCTGTCCTCTTGGTTGGTGTTGGTATCATCAACCTTGATGTTGGAGTCTCTTGGAGTAGTCATCTGTTTGGGTTGAAGGGAGATTAGAATAGGCAAGATATTTCTAAGGAAATATTTATAATCACACACATCACAATTCACACAAGCAATGTGCATGCAATCACAAACCAAACATTTCACTCAAACAAAGTTCAAACACATACTTAGGCAACAAAATATTTTTGTTACACCACATAAGTTGGTGGTTTTGTCTTTAACTAAAATATGGTGGTCCATCTATAGGGTTCACTTGTGATCTTTCCTTCCTTCATGATTCTTCTTGTATGAGATCATGGTTTCCTTGAGAAAAACTCTTGGTTACAAATACTTCAAAGTTGTTGATGGCTCCTTCTTATTTTGCATTCCCTTAGTCTCTAAATCTTGAGTAAGATTTCCTTGTTTCACTTGTAGTCCTTAGTGGTCTCCAAGTTGGAAGTCCTTGGGGAATATGCTGAAGATGTTGAAGTCATTAGAGTTGAAGAAGTTGAAGTCATTAGAGTTGAAAGTGTTGAAGAAGTCCTTTGCACATGGTGTAGTCCTTGGCCATGGGTAGGTTTTCCATCAAGTTGAAGTAGAAGAGAAGTAGAGTTGAAACCAAAATGGTTGAGGAAAGATTTTACAAGTGTTTTTGTAAATAAGTTTTGGAACAAATACACTCCTATTTTTCTAAGGGGTTTTGTCCAATCCTAGGTTTACAAATCCTACAGGCAACACAATGCTCTGATACCATCTGTAAAGGGAGTGTCCCAACCTTACAACAATATAAGGTGGAGTCCCCTGTGTTTACAATGCTAGTCCCTGGATCAGTAGCTAGCATCCACAGTTAAGATGTAATATCAAGAAACAAAGGTCATAATACAACTTTATAACCAGGAATAACATAATTTTATTACATCTTACATAGCTCATTTGGCTATTACATTACATTGCAGCGGAATAACTATAGTCATGGGGTCCTTCATCTTCAAAGTGCCACAGGCAGATGTTGGTTGTAGACTTTGTAATCCTAATCAATCAATCTTCACTAAAATCAATCAAACCTGCAACATACAAGTTACAGCCACAAAGGGTCAATACATTTGAATTGTATTGGCAAGTGATACTATGATAGTATAGTGGAGTCTATCATCTATATGCATTTGGCCAAGAGGGGTTGAGGCTTGCATTGCTCAAAATAGATTTCCTTATCATTTTGAAAATACTAAGTTTTTGTTTTGACAAAATCTTTTCCAAGGCTTCTCTCAATCCAAGATTGAAGATTTCAAATAACCCTTGTTCAAACCACAAGTTTTTATCTTAGAAATTTGAATGATGAGATTCTTGATTGCTTCCATGTCTTGATGCTCAAATTGTCCTTTACCAGGGACATGGCTAAGTACTTAGATTTTACACTCTGTAGAGGTGGTGCACTTTCCCCACAAGACTTGGTTTCCCAAGACAAGATCTTTCCTAAGCCTTCTGTGGCATCCCGCAAAACCACTACTAGAAAATCGCGTTGTTTTTGTGCATTGCATCATCATGACCGTATGCTCATGTCATCATGCCAGATTGCATTTGAGCATCGTCATCATCTTGCATTTGCTTGCATAAAACTATTTGCGGAAAGACCTGTCCTTATTTTCTAAACGCCCCGTCTTTAATTCAAAACCAAAACCGGGTCTCCGGAATATTTTGTTTTGACTAACCACGGTTTGCAGACGGTCCGTTTAAAACAAATAAAATATTAAATTATTTTAGTGGGGGCAGTCGAACGGGCCGATTCGACCCGAACGACCACCCCCAGGAATTAAAACGGCCCACCCGTAATCCTAAAGCTACCAGTCCTAATCTACCCACCTTTGCCTCCACCTCACCCTGGCCAATCACCATATGCCACCTCACCTCTCCTCTCTCCCTCACCCAATCCCCATCCGCCACCTAGACTAAAACCACCCCACTCCCTCACACCCTCACAGCCAACCCCCAGCACCCACCCTGGCCACACACACGCGCGCGCCCTGCCGCACCAGATCCCCCGCCCCGGCCCCGACTGGCCCCACGTGGCCCCACCCAGACCAGACCCTCCCCGTCCCCACAGCCTCTCTCCTCCCTTCTTCCCCCACCCGGCCATGGCGCCGTCGGTAGCGAGCCGCCCCGCCTCCGCGCCTCAACCTCCTTCCTCCCCCTCTCCGTCCGCCGCCGCGCGGCCACCCTCCGCGTGCGCCCGACCCGCGCCGCCGCTCAAGCTCCCCTCCCCTCCAGCGTGGCCGCGCCGCCTCCCTCCCCTGGTCTCAGGCGTCGCCACTCGCCGCCCCCCTTCCCTCCTCGCCTCGCCGCCGCCCCCGAGCACCACCGCGACCTCGACCCGGCCGCGTCGTCGCCTCGCCACCAGAGCCGCCCCTTCCTCCAACCTCCGCTCCCCCGCCGCGCCTAGCCCCGCCTCCACCTCATCCGCCGTTCTCCGCCGGTCCGCCCCCCCCCTCCGGCAGCACCCCCCTCCGCCGGCCTTCCCCTCCGCGCCGCCCCGATCGACCGCGAGCGACCCGCCGGCCACCGCTCCCTCCCTCGGCGGAGCCCGCCGCGCGCGCCGCCGTCGGCCGGCCGCCCTCGCCGTCCCTCCGGCCGCGCCGGCCTTGTCCCTTCCCGAGCTCCGTCGGGCCACCTCTACCCTTCCCCCTCGAGCCGCGCCGCCTCCCTCCCCTCTGCCCCGACAACCCCGCTCTGCCCCGCCAAGCTCGCCGGCCGCCTCCGCGTGTTGACGCCCCCGCCACCGTTTGGCGCCTCTCCGGCGCGTGGCAGCGCCCCGCCGGCGAACCTCACCCCTCGCGTCGCCCGTCCTGCCCCTCGCCGCCGCGGCCCATTCTTGTCTGGCCCCGAGCGCCGCCGCTTCCGCGCAGGGCCCGGCCCCACCACCTCAGCGCTGCCCATCCCCACCTCCCGCGCGCCGGTTCCTCCCTGCCGCCGTCAAGGGTCGCCCCCACCTGGCTCCGCCCCTGCGCAGCTCTGCGTCTGGCTCATCCGGTCTGCTGCATCTCTGCCTCGTGGACCCGGCGTCTCGGCCTTTGCCGTGATCTTTGCCTCTCGTCGTCGCTTTGTACCGTGGCCGCCAAGATCGACCGACAACTCCGTTATATATCAAAGATGTACCAATGCGACAAGAGAAGATGACAGAGCCAAACCCGAAGACCCTCGTCAAGAACTCCGACATGGAACCGATGATTGTCGGTACCCAAGATCTTCCTTATGGCACGACAATACCTCCGTCATGGAAACCGCAAGACCCACTTCCGGAACCTGAAGGCCCCGATCCCCCGTCGAACCCTGGACCCTGAGACCGGACCCCGAACCCCGGAACCCCAAGATCTGCCGAACCCTAATGTGTGAACCCCTTCCCGAAAACCCTATTTTATAATATAATACGACTTGTTGCATATTTAATTGTTCATCTCGCATGCATCTTGTGTGGTTTGGGGGCCTTATGCCGATTCACCTCATAATTAAATATGGGGCCCATATGCGGGCAAACCTAGTCTTATATTGGCCTCATTTAAATTTGTGCATCGAACCGTTGTCATATCTTGCCTTGTTAAACAACATTTAAATTGCGGGGTAGTTTAATAACATGAACCACCTAATTAATTGTCGGGACCCCGGTTCCGCTTAATCTTGCCTAATTGCATCGCACCCTTGCCATGCCATGCATCATATCATAAGCATGCCGATCTTTTGCCGTAGTATTAAATAGTGCATCCGGTGTTTCTTCTAGTGTTTTGCTTCTTCGCGGATAAGGCCGTTGAGTTGATGCGAGTGTCGACCCGATCTTCGGTTGAACCTTCGACAATGTTTTCAGGCGAGCATCCCCCCCCTTTTCTACCTATCTTACTTTTATAGTATTTATTCCCTCCTGTTGATCTATTGCTATCTGTGATGCGATGCTCTAGTTTCCGTACCCTTGATATCCCTTGCAGCCTTATATTGCCTTGGACACATCCTATTACCTGTTGTTTGGTAGATAGTTGGACTTGCGCGTCGTAGTCGCTTGCTCAAGTGCTGTTGCGTGTCGTCAAGTGCCACACTTGTTGGTGTTTTGCCGCATGTTTGATGTTGGAGTTGATCATGGTTTAACTTATCGTTCACTTTAATTCCTGTTTAACAACTAAAATTGAAGTAAGCAGAGGCATCGATGGGTGATAGATAATATTTGGTTTCCGAACGCCCACTTGTGTCCCGTAGGACCCCGAGTACTTGATACCTATTCCTTGTTTTATCGCACTATCCACATCCGGGAGGATTATGGGACCCCCCTGAGCCAGAGCTTGATTCAGTCTTATTTCTTGGGGCCACAAACTAGTTTGAGGTTTTATTTACTATCCTGTACTTATGCCATGCTACTGCTTTATTTACGATTGTGCGAGGAGCACACTGTACTGTTTAGGTAAGCGGAGTGTTTTCGCGGTATCGACAAGCCCAGTCACACTTTCGGGTTCACAGTCGTTTACAGCCATTGTCGCAAACCTTGAGTCCGTCTTGGAGTCAGCTAACTTCGTTGCGGGTCTACTCAATGGGGTGCCCCCCTGAAATATTTCTGAATCCTGTGATTGCTTTGTCGTGAAGGCCTCGTTGGGTTTTGATTTGGTTTTTCCGAGGTTGATCGAGCGTGTGTTGCTATTGGTGCACCCCGGCCGGGTAAAACTTTCTGAAAGCCGTGTCCGCGGTTATGGAAGACTTGGAGCACAGTATCTCGATCATAGACAAGCATAACTAAAGTAGTGCTATAAATTTGACTTTATAATGACTAGTAATCACCTTCACTATAATGGAATGGCTAACTAAAACTGCCCACAATTGCTTGTTTGGTTTGTCGCTTGCGACAATTGTATCTGACTAGTAAGTATTGCAACTACAACGGAATGGCTAAATAAAAGTACCAACAACTGCTGGGTTTTTGGGTTATCTCATGCTATCTGTATCTGATTAGTAAGTGTTGTAACTATAACGGAATGGTTAACTAAAAGTGCCCACTGCTTACTTTATCAGGATGATTATCTAAACCTGACTAGTAATTGCTGCAACGATAACTGAATAAGTAAAACTGCCAACGGTGTGAGTTCCTTGGTTGACTTCCTCGTTTGGTCTCGAGGGGGAAACGCCAGGATGGGTTTGTTTGATGGTAGTATCAGGTTGGTTCCGAATAGGTCTTTCTTATCCCTCTCTGATAGCCGCCAGTTGTATCGAGTCTCTATAGGTTGTTCAGTGCATGCTGCCGCCGCCGCTCAGTCCACCATACCTATGTAGGCGAGGACCGCCGAATTCTAGCCTCGCCGTGTACTGGCCTCAGTACTGACGCTCCTCTTTTTCCTTCGCCCTTTGTCGGCACCCCTTTTGTTTAAGCAGGTTTTGAGATCGACGTCGTTAGCAGGGTTACCCTTCCGGCTTGGCCTGGGCAGGGTTATGGACGCCATTGGTTATTCTTCAGGGCTCTTAGCCCCATTTGCATCTTGTTCGTAGCTGGACGCTATATCGTTCTCAAGGTGATTTGGATCTTTGTACTGTATATCTGTATTCTTGACTCTTGGAGTCGTGTTGTATATATATCTGTTCTGTGGGTCCCATCGAGGACTGTTGTGTAATGTTATTACTTCGTTTTCCACCCGCACGAAAGTGCCTGGTGGGCACCTTTGAATCGTTTCTATGCGGGTTTGGCGGGTTTCGCTAAAACTTGCATAGGTCCGATTCTGAGGGTGTTACAAAGTGGTATCAGAGCTCAGCAGTTGCGATACCCCACAAGTCCAGCCTGTAGGATAACCTAGCTAACGGCCGAAGTAGAGTGTCAAAACTATTTTTGCAAAATCGGTTGGATAGTTCTGGTTAGGTCTGCTTTTACTCCTTACCCCTCTGCTATTCTCCTCTTATCTCTACGCGTTTTGAATCCGCTCTCTTCTCTTTCTTCGAGTCCAGGAATTCTCGTGGTTGGGTTTTCGTCGTACCTTCAGGGTTTCGCTTCCTCCTCTGATAACGGTGTTGCTACATCTGGTCTTCATGCTATCCGAGGAATCCTTCGTCTGGTGGACTTCTCTTGGTTCCTTCTCGTGTCTTCCGGTGTTTTCCGACGCGACGATATCATCTACGCCAGATCCGATGCAGAGTCTGCATCACTCCTTTGTTTCCGAACCTCGCTTGCCAAGATCTTCAGTCTGATTGCGAGAATGGTTGCACGCTTTTTCACTGATTGTGCAGAGTAATAGTTTGGGTGCGTGATGGATTGGCCCCCATGCCGACTACCCCTTCTATTCGCTTTTGTACATTGAAGTGGACGAGAATGCATCGGTTCCCTCTTTCCATCGATGCTAGAGGTGGCTTTATTTGTGGATACCTCTACCTTCGTCCTTTTGTTTCCGGAGTGTTTCCTCGACGATCACGGACAACGACCTCTTGTTAGTGGTGTCGCGAGGATCTACACGAAGCGCGAAGATGCAGATCACCGACCTTCTTTCCGGTACCATGAGGCGGATCTCGAGGGCGAGATCCATTGTTAGTGGTGTCGAATTGTGGCATCCCGCAAAACCACTACTAGAAAATCGCGTTGTTTTTGTGCATTGCATCATCATGACCGCATGCTCATGTCATCATGACACATTGCATTTGAGCATCGTCATCATCTTGCATTTGCTTGCATAAAACTATTTGCGGAAAGACCTGTCCTTATTTTCTAAACGCCCCGTCTTTAATTCAAAACCAAAACCGGGTCTCCGGAATATTTTGTTTTGACTAACCACGGTTTGCAGACGGTCCGTTTAAAACAAATAAAATATTAAATTATTTTAGTGGGGGCAGTCGAACGGGCCGATTCGACCCGAACGACCACCCCCAGGAATTAAAACGGCCCACCCGTAATCCTAAAGCTACCAGTCCTAATCTACCCACCTTTGCCTCCACCTCACCCTGGCCAATCACCATATGCCACCTCACCTCTCCTCTCTCCCTCATCCAATCCCCATCTGCCACCTAGACTAAAACCACCCCACTCCCTCACACCCTCACAGCCAACCCCCAGCACCCACCCTGGCCACACACACGCGCGCGCCCTGCCGCACCAGATCCCCCGCCCCGGCCCCGACTGGCCCCACGTGGCCCCACCCAGACCAGACCCTCCCCGTCCCCACAGCCTCTCTCCTCCCTTCTTCCCCCACCCGGCCATGGCGCCGTCGGTAGCGAGCCGCCCCGCCTCCGCGCCTCAACCTCCTTCCTCCCCCTCTCCGTCCGCCGCCGCGCGGCCACCCTCCGCGTGCGCCCGACCCGCGCCGCCGCTCAAGCTCCCCTCCCCTCCAGCGTGGCCGCGCCGCCTCCCTCCCCTGGTCTCAGGCGTCGCCACTCGCCGCCCCCCTTCCCTCCTCGCCTCGCCGCCGCCCCCGAGCGCCACCGCGACCTCGACCCGGCCGCGTCGTCGCCTCGCCACCAGAGCCGCCCCTTCCTCCAACCTCCGCTCCCCCTCCGCGCCTAGCCCCGCCTCCACCTCATCCGCCGTTCTCCGCCGGTCCGCCCCCCCCCCCCTCCGGCAGCACCCCCCTCCGCCGGCCTTCCCCTCCGCGCCGCCCCGATCGACCGCGAGCGACCCGCCGGCCACCGCTCCCTCCCTCGGCGGAGCCCGCCGCGCGCGCCGCCGTCGGCCGGCCGCCCTCGCCGTCCCTCCGGCCGCGCCGGCCTTGTCCCTCCCCGAGCTCCGTCGGGCCACCTCTACCCTTCCCCCTCGAGCCGCGCCGCCTCCCTCCCCTCTGCCCCGACAACCCCGCTCTGCCCCGCCAAGCTCGCCGGCCGCCTCCGCGTGTTGACGCCCCCGCCACCGTTTGGCGCCTCTCCGGCGCGTGGCAGCGCCCCGCCGGCGAACCTCACCCCTCGCGTCGCCCGTCCTGCCCCTCGCCGCCGCGGCCCATTCTTGTCTGGCCCCGAGCGCCGCCGCTTCCGCGCAGGGCCCGGCCCCACCACCTCAGCGCTGCCCATCCCCACCTCCTGCGCGCCGGTTCTGCCTTGCCGCCGTCAAGGTTCGCTCCCACCTGGCTCCGCCCCTGCGCAGCTCTACGTCTGGCTCATCCGGTATGCTGCATCTCTGCCTCGTGGACCCGGCGTCTCGGCCTTTGCCGTGATCTTTGCCTCTCGTCGTCGCTTTGTACCGTGGCCGCCAAGATCGACCGACAACTACGTTATATATCAAAGATGTACCAATGCGACAAGAGAAGGTGACGGAGCCAAACCCGAAGACCCTCGTCAAGAACTCCGACATGGAACCGATGATTGTCGGTACCCAAGATCTTCCTTATGGCACGACAATACCTCCGTCATGGAAACCGCAAGACCCACTTCCGGAACCTAAAGGCCCCGATCCCCCGTCGAACCCTGGACCCTGAGACCGGACCCCGAACCCCGGAACCCCAAGATCTGCCGAACCCTAATGTGTGAACCCCTTCCCGAAAACCCTATTTTATAATATAATACGAATTGTTGCATATTTAATTGTTCATCTCGCATGCATCTTGTGTGGTTTGGGGGCCTTATGCCGATTCACCTCATAATTAAATATGGGACCCATATGCGGGCAAACCTAGTCTTATATTGGCCTCATTTAAATTTGTGCATCGAACCGTTGTCATATCTTTCCTTGTTAAACAACATTTAAATTGCGGGGTAGTTTAATAACATGAACCACCTAATTAATTGTCGGGACCCCGGTTCCGCTTAATCTTGCCTAATTGCATCGCACCCTTGCCATGCCATGCATCATATCATAAGCATGCCGATCTTTTGCCGTAGTATTAAATAGTGCATCCGGTGTTTCTTCTAGTGTTTTGCTTCTTCGCGGATAAGGCCGTTGAGTTGATGCGAGTGTCGACCCGATCTTCGGTTGAACCTTCGACAATGTTTTCAGGCGAGCATCCCCCCCTTTTCTACCTATCTTACTTTTATAGTATTTATTCCCTCCTGTTGATCTATTGCTATCTGTGATGCGATGCTCTAGTTTCCGTACCCTTGATATCCCTTGCAGCCTTATATTGCCTTGGACACATCCTATTACCTGTTGTTTGGTAGATAGTTGGACTTGCGCGTCGTAGTCGCTTGCTCAAGTGCTGTTGCGTGTCGTCAAGTGCCACACTTGTTGGTGTTTTGCCGCATGTTTGATGTTGGAGTTGATCATGGTTTTACTTATCGTTCACTTTAATTCCTGTTTAACAACTAAAATTGAAGTAAGCAGAGGCATCGATGGGTGATAGATAATATTTGGTTTCCGAACGCCCACTTGTGTCCCGTAGGACCCCGAGTACTTGATACCTATTCCTTGTTTTATCGCGCTATCCACATCCGGGAGGATTATGGGACCCCCCTGAGCCAGAGCTTGATTCAGTCTTATTTCTTGGGGCCACAAACTAGTTTGAGGTTTTATTTACTATCCTGTACTTATGCCATGCTACTGCTTTATTTACGATTGTGCGAGGAGCACACTGTACTGTTTAGGTAAGCGGAGTGTTTTCGCGGTATCGACAAGCCCAGTCACACTTTCGGGTTCACAGTCGTTTACAGCCATTGTCGCAAACCTTGAGTCCGTCTTGGAGTCAGCTAACTTCGTTGCGGGTCTACTCAATGGGGTGCCCCCCTGAAATATTTCTGAATCCTGTGATTGCTTTGTCGTGAAGGCCTCGTTGGGTTTTGATTTGGTTTTTCCGAGGTTGATCGAGCGTGTGTTGCTATTGGTGCACCCCGGCCGGGTAAAACTTTCTGAAAGCCGTGTCCACGGTTATGGACGACTTGGAGCACAGTATCTCGATCATAGACAAGCATAACTAAAGTAGTGCTATAAATTTGACTTTATAATGACTAGTAATCACCTTCACTATAATGGAATGGCTAACTAAAACTGCCCACAATTGCTTGTTTGGTTTGTCGCTTGCGACAATTGTATCTGACTAGTAAGTATTGCAACTACAACGGAATGGCTAAATAAAAGTACCAACAACTGCTGGGTTTTTGGGTTATCTCATGCTATCTGTATCTGATTAGTAAGTGTTGTAACTATAACGGAATGGTTAACTAAAAGTGCCCACTGCTTACTTTATCAGGATGATTATCTAAACCTGACTAGTAATTGCTGCAACGATAACTGAATAAGTAAAACTGCCAACGGTGTGAGTTCCTTGGTTGACTTCCTCGTTTGGTCTCGAGGGGGAAACGCCAGGATGGGTTTGTTTGATGGTAGTATCAGGTTGGTTCCGAATAGGTCTTTCTTATCCCTCTCTGATAGCCGCCAGTTGTATCGAGTCTCTATAGGTTGTTCAGTGCATGCTGCCGCCGCCGCTCAGTCCACCATACCTATGTAGGCGAGGACCGCCGAATTCTAGCCTCGCCGTGTACTGGCCTCAGTACTGACGCTCCTCTTTTTCCTTCGCCCTTTGTCGGCACCCCTTTTGTTTAAGCAGGTTTTGAGATCGACGTCGTTAGCAGGGTTACCCTTCCGGCTTGGCCTGGGCAGGGTTATGGACGCCATTGGTTATTCTTCAGGGCTCTTAGCCCCATTTGCATCTTGTTCGTAGCTGGACGCTATATCGTTCTCAAGGTGATTTGGATCTTTGTACTGTATATCTGTATTCTTGACTCTTGGAGTCGTGTTGTATATATATCTGTTCTGTGGGTCCCATCGAGGACTGTTGTGTAATGTTATTACTTCGTTTTCCACCCGCACGAAAGTGCCTGGTGGGCACCTTTGAATCGTTTCTATGCGGGTTTGGCGGGTTTCGCTAAAACTTGCATAGGTCCGATTCTGAGGGTGTTACAAAGTGGTATCAGAGCTCAGCAGTTGCGATACCCCACAAGTCCAGCCTGTAGGATAACCTAGCTAACGGCCGAAGTAGAGTGTCAAAACTATTTTTGCAAAATCGGTTGGATAGTTCTGGTTAGGTCTGCTTTTACTCCTTACCCCTCTGCTATTCTCCTCTTATCTCTACGCGTTTTGAATCCGCTCTCTTCTCTTTCTTCGAGTCCAGGAATTCTCGTGGTTGGGTTTTCGTCGTACCTTCAGGGTTTCGCTTCCTCCTCTGATAACGGTGTTGCTACATCTGGTCTTCATGCTATCCGAGGAATCCTTCGTCTTGTGGACTTCTCTTGGTTCCTTCTCGTGTCTTCCGGTGTTTTCCGACGCGACGATATCATCTACGCCAGATCCGATGCAGAGTCTGCATCACTCCTTTGTTTCCGAACCTCGCTTGCCAAGATCTTCAGTCTGATTGCGAGAATGGTTGCACGCTTTTTCACTGATTGTGCAGAGTAATAGTTTGGGTGCGTGATGGATTGGCCCCCATGCCGACTACCCCTTCTATTCGCTTTTGTACATTGAAGTGGACGAGAATGCATCGGTTCCCTCTTTCCATCGAAGCTAGAGGTGGCTTTATTTGTGGATACCTCTACCTTCGTCCTTTTGTTTCCGGAGTGTTTCCTCGACGATCACGGACAACGACCTCTTGTTAGTGGTGTCGCGAGGATCTACACGAAGCGCGAAGATGCAGATCACCGACCTTCTTTCCGGTACCATGAGGCGGATCTCGAGGGCGAGATCCATTGTTAGTGGTGTCGAATTGTGGCATCCCGCAAAACCACTACTAGAAAATCGCGTTGTTTTTGTGCATTGCATCATCATGACCGCATGCTCATGTCATCAAGACACATTGCATTTGAGCATCGTCATCATCTTGCATTTGCTTGCATAAAACTATTTGCGGAAAGACCTGTCCTTATTTTCTAAACGCCCCGTCTTTAATTCAAAACCAAAACCGGGTCTCCGGAATATTTTGTTTTGACTAACCACGGTTTGCAGACGGTCCGTTTAAAACAAATAAAATATTAAATTATTTTAGTGGGGGCAGTCGAACGGGCCGATTCGACCCGAACGACCACCCCCAGGAATTAAAACGGCCCACCCGTAATCCTAAAGCTACCAGTCCTAATCTACCCACCTTTGCCTCCACCTCACCCTGGCCAATCACCATATGCCACCTCACCTCTCCTCTCTCCCTCATCCAATCCCCATCTGCCACCTAGACTAAAACCACCCCACTCCCTCACACCCTCACAGCCAACCCCCAGCACCCACCCTAGCCACACACACGCGCGCGCCCTGCCGCACCAGATCCCCCGCCCCGGCCCCGACTGGCCCCACGTGGCCCCACCCAGACCAGACCCTCCCCGTCCCCACAGCCTCTCTCCTCCCTTCTTCCCCCACCCGGCCATGGCGCCGTCGGCAGCGAGCCGCCCCACCTCCGCGCCTCAACCTCCTTCCTCCCCCTCTCCGTCTGCCGCCGCACGGCCACCCTCCGCGTGCGCCCGACCCGCGCCGCCGCTCAAGCTCCCCTCCCCTCCAGCGTGGCCTCGCCGCCTCCCTCCCCTGGTCTCAGGCGTCGCCGCTCGCCGCCCCCCTTCCCTCCTCGCCTCGCCGCCGCCCCCGAGCGCCACCGCGACCTCGACCCGGCCGCGTCGTCTCCTCGCCACCAGAGCCGCCCCTTCCTCCAACCTCCGCTCCCCCTCCGCGCCTAGCCCCGCTTCCACCTCATCCGCCGTTCGCCGCCGGTCCGCCCCCCCCTCCGGCAGCACCCCCCTCCGCCGGCCTTCCCCTCCGCGCCGCCCCGCTCGAACGCGAGCGACCCGCCGGCCACCGCTCCCTCCCTCGGCGGAGCCCGCCGCGCGCGCCGCCGTCGGCCGGCCGCCCTCGCCGTCCCTCCGGCCGCGCCGGCCTCGTCCCTCCCCGAGGTCCGTCGGGCCGCCTCTACCCTTCCCCCTCGAGCCGCGCCGCCTCCCTCCCCTCTGCCCCGACAACCCCGCTCTGCCCCGCCAAGCTCGCCGGCCGCCTCCGCGTGTTGACGCCCCCGCCACCGTTTGGCGCCTCTCCGGCGCGTGGCAGCGCCCCGCCGGCGAACCTCACCCCTCGCGTCGCCCGTCCTGCCCCTCGCCGCCGCGGCCCGTTCTTGTCTGGCCCCGAGCGCCGCCGCTTCCGCGCAGGGCCCGGCCCCACCACCTCAGCGCTGCCCATCCCCACCTCCTGCGCGCCGGTTCTGCCCTGCCGCCGTCCAGGTTCGCTCCCACCTGGCTCCGCCCCTGCGCAGCTCTGCGTCTGGCTCATCCGGTCTGCTGCATCTCTGCCTCGTGGACCCGGCGTCTCGGCCTTTGCCGTGATCTTTGCCTCTCGTCGTCGCTTTGTACCGTGGCCGCCAAGATCGACCGACAACTCCGTTATATATCAAAGATGTACCAATGCGACAAGAGAAGGTGACGGAGCCAAACCCGAAGACCCTCGTCAAGAACTCCGACATGGAACCGATGATTGTCGGTACCCAAGATCTTCCTTATGGCACGACAATACCTCCGTCATGGAAACCGCAAGACCCACTTCCGGAACCTAAAGGCCCCGATCCCCCGTCGAACCCTGGACCCTGAGACCGGACCCCGAACCCCGGAACCCCAAGATCTTCCGAACCCTAATGTGTGAACCCCTTCCCGAAAACCCTATTTTATAATATAATACGAATTTTTGCATATTTAATTGTTCATCTCGCATGCATCTTGTGTGGTTTGGGGGCCCTATGCCGATTCACCTCATAATTAAATATGGGGCCCATATGCGGGCAAACCTAGTCTTATATTGGCCTCATTAAATTTGTGCATCGAACCGTTGTCATATCTTGCCTTGTTAAACAACATTTAAATTGCGGGGTAGTTTAATAACATGAACCACCTAATTAATTGTCGGGACCCCGGTTCCGCTTAATCTTGCCTAATTGCATCGCACCCTTGCCATGCCATGCATCATATCATAAGCATGCCGATCTTTTGCCGTAGTATTAAATAGTGCATCCGGTGTTTCTTCTAGTGTTTTGCTTCTTCGCGGATAAGGCCGTTGAGTTGATGCGAGTGTCGACCCGATCTTCGGTTGAACCTTCGACAATGTTTTCAGGCGAGCATCCCCCCTTTTCTACCTATCTTACTTTTATAGTATTTATTCCCTCCTGTTGATCTATTGCTATCTGTGATGCGATGCTCTAGTTTCCGTACCCTTGATATCCCTTGCAGCCTTATATTGCCTTGGACACATCCTATTACCTGTTGTTTGGTAGATAGTTGGACTTGCGCGTCGTAGTCGCTTGCTCAAGTGCTGTTGCGTGTCGTCAAGTGCCACACTTGTTGGTGTTTTGCCGCATGTTTGATGTTGGAGTTGATCATGGTTTTACTTATCGTTCACTTTAATTCCTGTTTAACAACTAAAATTGAAGTAAGCAGAGGCATCGGTGGGTGATAGATAATATTTGGTTTCCGAACGCCCACTTGTGTCCCGTAGGACCCCGAGTACTTGATACCTATTCCTTGTTTTATCGCGCTATCCACATCCGGGAGGATTATGGGACCCCCCTGAGCCAGAGCTTGATTCAGTCTTATTTCTTGGGGCCACAAACTAGTTTGAGGTTTTATTTACTATCCTGTACTTATGCCATGCTACTGCTTTATTTACGATTGTGCGAGGAGCACACTGTACTGTTTAGGTAAGCGGAGTGTTTTCGCGGTATCGACAAGACTAGTCACACTTTCAGGTTCCCAGTCGTTTACAACCATTGTCGCAAACCTTGAGTCCGTCTCGGAGTCAGCTAACTTCGTTGCGGGTCTACTCAATGGGGTGCCCCCCTGAAATATTTCTGAATCCTGTGATTGCTTTGTCGTGAAGGCCTCATTGGGTTTTGATTTGGTTTTTCCGAGGTTGATCGAGCGTGTGTTGCTATTGGTGCACCCCGGCCGGGTAAAACTTTCTGAAAGCCGTGTCCGCGGTTATGGACGACTTGGAGCACAGTATCTCGATCATAGACAAGCATAACTAAAGTAGTGCTATAAATTTGACTTTATAATGACTAGTAATCACCTTCACTATAATGGAATGGCTAACTAAAACTGCCCACAATTGCTTGTTTGGTTTGTCGCTTGCGACAATTGTATCTGACTAGTAAGTATTGCAACTACAACGGAATGGCTAAATAAAAGTACCAACAACTGCTGGGTTTTTGGGTTATCTCATGCTATCTGTATCTGATTAGTAAGTGTTGTAACTATAACGGAATGGTTAACTAAAAGTGCCCACTGCTTACTTTATCAAGATGATTATCTAAACCTGACTAGTAATTGCTGCAACGATAACTGAATAAGTAAAACTGCCAACGGTGTGAGTTCCTCGGTTGACTTCCTCGTTTGGTCTCGAGGGGGAAACGCCAGGATGGGTTTGTTTGATGGTAGTATCAGGTTGGTTCCGAATAGGTCTTTCTTATCCCTCTCTGATAGCCGCCAGTTGTATCGAGTCTCTATAGGTTGTTCAGTGCATGCTGCCGCCGCCGCTCAGTCCACCATACCTATGTAGGCGAGGACCGCCGAATTCTAGCCTCGCCGTGTACTGGCCTCAGTACTGACGCTCCTCTTTTTCCTTCGCCCTTTGTCGGCACCCCTTTTGTTTAAGCAGGTTTTGAGATCGACGTCGTTAGCAGGGTTACCCTTCCGGCTTGGCCTGGGCAGGGTTATGGACGCCATTGGTTATTCTTCAGGGCTCTTAGCCCCATTTGCATCTTGTCCGTAGCTGGACGCTATATCGTTCTCAAGGTGATTTGGATCTTTGTACTGTATATCTGTATTCTTGACTCATGGAGTCGTGTTGTATATATATCTGTTCTGTGGGTCCCATCGAGGACTATTGTGTAATGTTATTACTTCGTTTTCCACCCGCACGAAAGTGCCTGGTGGGCACCTTTGAATCGTTTCTATGCGGGTTTGGCGGGTTTCGCTAAAACTTGCATAGGTCCGATTCTGAGGGTGTTACACCTTCCCTTAGACCAAAATGGACGCGCTCCAACCTATCAAAAACTACCACCCACTGTCCATATGGCTAAGTTCTTGCAACCTATATGATCATGGCAGAGCCCATATTGCCAAGTGGTTGCACTTGAAGCTTCTCAACATTTGACATCTCAAATCTCTTTGTTCCTGGGTGGCAATCCACAAGTGATATACAGAAGGTCAACCATAGACATGGGCCTTGTGAACCACTCAACCAAAATCCACCAAGCAAGTCCCATTCCACCCAGGTGATTCATTAACTTAGTTGTTTTATTAAACAAAACACAAGTCCTCAGACTTAGAATATTTTTCCATAGTGTGAATATATATTCCACCCATGTTTTCTATTAGCTAGGCTAATCTTGATAGTAATAGGAATCTTAACTTAGGAAGATTTCCACTAAGGTTTCATCTACTAGGTTTTACTATAGCAAGGTTTATACTTAGAAAAATTCCATGCAAGTTTTACTTAGAGAAAATCACTAATGCATAGTGAAAGTAATGGGACAAAGTATGAAGCATCACTTGCCTTTTTGGTAGAGGGTATAAGTTCACTCCTTTTCCTTGCAACAATCACACTCTTCAAGTCACTACAAATCAACCAAGCAAGGCACATACTCAATCTACCAATCAAGCAAAACAACACATAAAATAACAAAGTCAAAGTAGTGCATGCAAGCATGCCAAGCTTTGTTTTGTTTTGAAAAGTGGTTCCTAATGGGTCATAAACATTTGAAAACACCTAATGGTCATTTTGTCAAGTGGCAAAGTCATTTGCAAAAGGTTTCACTTCAAAAACCATTTTCAAAACAAGGTATCATTTTATGTGGTGTAAAAATATTTTTACTAAGGCATTAACCTATAGGGTTCACCAAATAAGTTTTCAAACCATAAAACTTGGTGTTTGGGGTTAGAGAGTTTAAAACAATACATTTCCCAAAAGTTTTCCTTCAAAATCATTTTTAATAAATAAGCCACATTTCTATTTGACTAGAAATGGTTTTAAATCAAAGAATCATTATTTTGTTTCACCAAATACATTTTTGAATCCACAAAGTGTTTCCTATGGTCAGTAGGTTCAAATCTCACCATTTGCCAAAGATTTTATCCCCAAATTCATTTTTAAACAATTTTCACAACCTTAACAAGCATTCAAATGTTTTTGCAAAAACAAACCATCTAACAGTTACTATTTACTAAACTTTCCACTGATTGCAATGATACCAAATTTGTAATTTTTGGACGTGTGGATCAAAAGTTACAATGGTTTGAAAATCACAATCTAATCTGATTTCAAAAATCAGTTCTAACCAAAGTCTGGCCACGCGTCACTTTATCATTGGACGATACCGGTTCGGCCGGATCGGCTTTGCGGCACGTTGGATCTAATTAGATCGTACGATTCTAGAAGCGTACCCCTTCGCGGCTTAAGTGATCTATCGCAAGCGTCGGATCAAGATCCTACGGTGCTAGCGTGCTTGACCATATGCGAGCGGCGGCGCGGTCAGACAGTGGCGGCGCTGGCGAAACAGGAAACGGGGAAGGATGGGAAGGTGCTCACTAGAATCGCAGGTCTGTGGTGATGCTCAAGGTACTGCTGGCTTGACAAGGGGCACTCAGGGGCTGTCGTAATTCCTCGCCGGAGTTAGGTCTGGCGACGGTTGCACGTGGTCGAGGTCGAGGACGATGCTACGGGTCACGAGAAGGCAAACCAGAAGCATGGTTAGACGCGTACGATCAAGGAGATGCTGTGTGTGTGAAGGAGAGGAAGAGGGGCGGTCGGATTTCACCTGGGGAACTCGCCGGAGTAGAAGACAGACGCGGCGAGGTCTGAGCTCGATGAAGGTGATGCTCTGGGGCGCCCGCGGTTGAACGACGGGTACTGGGAGGAGCGTCTGGGTGTGGTGAGCGTGCTCGTGTGCTCGGGGAGGCACGGGGCGGTGTTGAGTCGTCGGAATCGGCACCGGACCTCGTCGGAGCAGAGGGTGGTGTTGAGTGAAATTCGGCAGCCTGAGGGCGTGTCGAGGTGGGGCGACAGAGTGGAAGGGAGGAGAAGACGCTGGTGTTTTAACGTGCATGGTCAAGGTGAGTAATGGTGGCCGCGTTAAGACGAATTAGTTCCGCGGAATCACTGCAGGAAACGGCGACGGGGAAGGGAGAAGAAGTCGCGTGGGTGAGGAGGATGAACAGGAGAGGGTGGGGTCGGCTGGTCAGCGAGTGAGTGAGAGGGAAGGAGGGTCCACTTTTCATCGTCTGTATGGGTGCGTGATCGAGTGCAAAACGTTTCGCTGAGGGAAAAGAAAGGTGGGCTGCGAGTTGGGCCTTGCTGGGCTGGGCTGGCTGGGCTGGTCCAGATCCTATTTTTTTCTGTCTGAAACCTTTTTATTTTTCCAATTTCAATTTCTGTTTTGAAATTCAATCAACTATTCAAACATTCAAACAATTCAAACAATTCCAACAATTGTAATGAGTTTTTGGTTCTGTTTATCAACATAAACCAAATCCCAAAATAAAATAATATTTTTATTCTTTTTAGGACCATTCATTAATTAAATAAAATGGACCTTTAGTTATTTAATCAAATAGGGTTTGATTTATTTAATAAAATCTCCATTTGAAAACCAAATATTTTCAAACCAAATCTAGGTTTTATTTGGAAATGGAAAACTTGTTTTAACATAAAATAACATTTTATTTTAGGTTCCATTATTAAATAAATAAAATGGACCTTGGTTATTAAATCAAATAGAATTTGTTTTATTTAAAATCTTTATTTTGAAATCTAAAATAAAACCAAAACACTTCAGTAGGGTTTATTTGAGAATATAAAATACTTGGAAAACTTATTTAAAATAATTTAATAAGTTTTGATGTTTTAATTAAAATGGTAAAACCTTTTATTTAAATAAAATTGGATATTAAATCCTTATTATTTTATTTAAATAAACCTTTACTATTTTTATCAAAACAAAACATTTTATTTCAAAACATTGGCCAAGGTTTAATTTGGCTTTATAAAATAATCATTATTTATAATTCCACCTTTTCCTTTGAAAACCAAAATCCTTTTATTTAAAAGATCCAAAATAGTTTTTCCAAAATATTTTATTTTCCTTTATTAAATGTATATCTTTTTAGATCCCTTTAGGATTTTATTTAATCCAAATAGGTTTGAAGTTCCAATTGAATTCAAAAAGTTTCTTCTGGCCCTGAAAATCAAACAAAGTTTTATTTTATTCATTTATTTTTTTCACATTACAAGATTTGGAAAATGACCAAGGTGCAGAGGGGATTATGTAGGCGAGAGGGGAGCGGCGATTAAGCGCGGAATCAAGGAAATTAAACGAAGAATAAATCGCGGCAGTGATGGACGGAGGAAACGGCCGTCGACGGGGTCGGGCGCGATTTGGGGAAGACGAGGGTGAGCTGGCTAGGTCCACCAGTCAGCGAGTGAGACGGAGAGGGGGTGGGGTCTGGGTGTCAGCGTCTGTGTGGGTGTGTCCGCGTGTGCGAGCGACCGAGAGAGTGGCCGGGTGGGCTAGTTGGGCCGGTTCTGCTGCTGGGCTAGAATAGGAGCGCCTGGCCCTTTTCTTTTGTTTATTCCTTTTTCTTTTTCTGTTTTGATTTTCAGGAATGGTTTTCAAATGAATTCAAACTCTTTTTGAATTCAAATCTTTCTGGGGTTTTTGCAGTGTGCAACAGTCTCAAATCTAGGCATAAAACCATGTGGTTACTTTGCAAAGGCTTGGTCATTTTTGGAGAAACAAAATATCAGGAGCTTTGCACTTGATTTGCAAATGTTTGAAAAATGGTTTTTGAACCATTTCCATTTTGTAAAGCTTGGTTCAAATTCCACACTCAATCCAGTCAACAAAGGAGACAAACAACCTAGTTTTTAAAACATTCAAACTCTCAAATGGGGATGGCCATTTGATTTATGTTTGCTCACATGAAATGATAGCACTATGTGCTTTGTTTTTCTGAAATGAGTTTTGAAATTGATCTCAATTCTATATGCATGCATGAATGATATGCAAACTTTGAAATCATGATTTTAGGGATGTTACAAGAATACTACGAAGAAGAAGCCGAGGAGAACTTTAACCAATGCTCTGCACAAGGCAAGCCTAATACTACTAGTTGATTGAGCAAGCTAGCACTTGCAATTATGAAAGTTAGATAACCTATGCAATGCACTAAGCATGCTTGGTTGGACACATTTGATGATACCCAATCCTAGTTTTACTTGCAAGCTTTATACTTTATCTCTTTATCAAGGCTATTACTTAGAGTCTACTTAAGTGACTTGTAGATTCTAGGAAGATAATTGAAGGTTGCATAAAGAGCATTAAATTTGGCATAAGCTAGATAATATTGATGTCACCATAAGTCATGAGAATGAACTTAGTTAAACTCCACTTGTTTACCAGCCCTCATTAGTACTCACCCCCACTTGTAGATGCTAGTGCTAAGCATAAAACCTGATCAGCTTTAGATGGGAATACTTGGTGGAAAATGGTTATGAAAACCTTAGAATGATGAGTCATTCTACTGAGATGTTTTGACATGTGTTTCCGAACACCCGATGATTTGGATGATGAAAATGTTAAGGCATGAGCCTTAGCCCTTTATTAAACTGATGGTTGTGTGGATGCGATATCATTCCAGATTTACCGTACAACCACAATACCCGAAATTTGGGTAGGGCTTGACTGGAAACTTATATACTTTAGTATGGGTTCCCTCACGGCCAAGGTCTGAGATGAGGCTACCTTGTGAAGATTGTCCACCTGTGCAGTACCCAAGATGACAGTTGGTCATGGTTGGGAGGCCAAACTCACAGGAGAGGTGCCTATACTAGGGCGTGTAATGGAAAGGTTAGGATTGATTATCCGCATACTGAGTATGGTGAATTCAGGATTTGTTCCTGACGGATGTATCGAATGTTATGGTGAAAGTGTATAATCTCTGCAGTGTGTCAAACTATTCGAATAGCCGCGTGCGCGGTTATGGACAATTGGAGTGGCCATACTGTTCCCCCGTCAGATGTTTTCAAAATGACTTATGAAATGAATTGAGATTTTGACTTGACCACAACAGAGTTGTGATATGAAATACAAGTTCCCACTTAGGTGTTATAAAATTTCAACTAGCTTTTCTTGCTTCTGAACTTAGTAGAGGTAAATCTGGCTTTTTGCAAAACAACCCTAGAGTTTAGTGTCCTGCTACAAAAACCCCCTTCACTTGTTAGTATTAGTTTGCGAGTACTTAAAGAGTACTCATGGCTTTGTCCCTGGCTATTCCCATGGCCAGACTATGAAGAGGAGTACCAGGACGAAGGACCCCAGGAAGGTTACGACAACTAGGATCATCTCCCATCGTCAGCATTGCCTATGACCCCGAAGATGGAGCTTCGCCTACGCTACCTTTATTATTACGTATATCCGCTGCTTGAGTTGTATTAAGAACTAGATCATGAGATCCTTATGTGTGTAAGACTTTATGTATGGTTTGTAATAGATGATGTACTGTGGTATCCAAATCTGTTATGTCTCACAAAAATGGTAATCCTGGGATTGCGATTTATGGCATAACAGGCATCTGGGATTAAAAATCCGGGTGTTGACACCCTTTGACTATTAGAATCCCCCGTTGTAGAAACCCTAAGTACCCAATCAAATCTCCACGAAACCTTCTGTAGCCGCCACCATCGTCATCCCTAGATCGGGGGGATCTGAAGTTCTTCCCAGCACCCTGCCAGAGGGGAGATCATCCCGGAGGCCTTCTCTCCGGTATGATGCGTGAGTAGTTCCACCTTGGACTATGGGTCCATGTAGTATCTATATGGTTGTATCTCATCCTTTGTGCTTTCATGTATAGATCTTGTGAGCTCCGTTCATCATCAAGATCTAATCTATTTGTAATCATGCATGTTGTGTTTGCGGGATCCGATGGATATTGAGATTATTATGTTGGTTTGATTAATGGTTTTGTCTTTATGATTCTATCATGTCTGTGTTGTTTGTGATCTTGCATGCTCTCCGTTGTTAGTGGCTATCTTGGCCAAGTAGTTGCTAGTGACTCCAAGAGGGGGTATTTATGCTCGATAGTGGGTTCATGCCTCTAGTTTCCAAGGGAAGTGACAATAATCTCTTCAGTTGTAGATGTGTTGTTGCTACTAGGGAGAAAACAACGGTCTCTTGTTCATGGAACATGTGGACTGTTTAACTTACACACTTTGCTTAAAGTAGTTGTCTGTTGCTTGCAACTTAATACTGGAGGGGGTTCGAATGATAACCTGAAGGTGGACTTCTAGTCGTAGATGTAGTTGGATGGCGGTCTATGTATCTTGTTGTATTTCCCAATCAAATCTCATAGGATCTTTCTTACTAGTAATTGCATTATTATGCCTTGCTCAGTTCCTGTGAATTGCCCTGCTGTAATTTGTTTACCCTTCATGCCATGTTGTTTATCTAAGGGGAGCACCTCTAGTGAACTATGGACCCCGGTCCAATCTTTACCATCGATACATCTTCCACTACTACTTGTTTACTTGCTGTAAACCATTACCTTCCACACCATATGTTTAATGCTTTGTTACAGCAAACCATTTTGCTTGACAACCTCACTGATTTGTAGGGGGAAAGTCTTGAGTTTGTGTTGTGCAGATCTCCGTGTTGCCTGCAATACCTGTGTGACGTTTCCTTCCTCCTACTGGTTCGATAACCTCAGTCTCTACTGAGGGAAAACTTGCTGCTGTGCTGCTTCACACCTTGCTCTTGGGGTTCCCAACAAGACTCCACATCAAACACCAAGTTCTCTGGCGCCACCACGGAGTCATCAGGACCCAGAGGCCCCGCATCTTCTTCTCCGCCACCGAGGAACCCACCGCCGCTCCTGAACCAGATGCAAATGCCATTGCTTTGGGGAAGATTGGAGGTTGGTGGGGGAAAGAGATTTTCTCACGGCATGTAGATGGGAATGACTGCGGAGTGATCGAGGAGTACGAGGAGACAATGAATGAAGCGGCGGAGAGATAAATCTGAGAGAAGAGTTTTCTCTTCTCTTTTATTTACCTCTGCGCCAAGATTCGTGCATCAATCGCGCGATTAGCGCCACGCGTATAGGAGAGAGGGAGGTAGCTTCCTCGCGACTCTTCTACCCCCTCGATTTTCGAGTGAGCATTGAAATGGTGTTCTATTCTGTAAGAAATGGACCCACCAACGGTCGTGTCGATGGGACTCCTGTCAGTGACAAGACCTGGTCTGAAAAGTTGTCAGCCTGCACGTCGCTGTAAAATCCAACTCATGTTTCAAACTGAGCAAGGAAAAGACTAAAGTTAGAATACGACATATCCGACTCAATTGACTCGGAATCCTACACTACTAAATGAAGTTTTCGGGAACCCTTCAAGATTCTCAAGATGAAGAAACAATCAAGCTAGAAAATTTATCTGAATTTGGATCTTGGAGACTTCCGTGAGTTAATGTTGGGGATATACTTTTTGGGTATACCCACAGGACTCGCTGACCAGGGTGGCCCACAAACGGGTTAGAGCTTTACTTCACGGGCGGCCCTGTCAGAGAAAGAGGATGAGCCAGTACCGGCTACGACAAGGCCTAGAGGAGTTACCGACTTAGGCCTGTATTATTACTTGCAGTCCAAGCTGTATCTAGTTACCGACTCTGTAACATAGCCGGATAGGTATCTCCTGTAAACCTAGGTCCTGGTATCTATATAAACCAGCCCTATGGGAGCCTTTAGGGAACAAACGAATCTTACTACCACAATGGAACTCGCACAGGCGAACCTCTCTTGTAATCCGCTGTAACATCTGGCTTACGCCGATATATTACTGGGTTACTAGCAGGAGTAGGATCCGATCCCTGCAGTCGGATCTGAACCTGGGTAAACTTGTGCTCACCGCTCTTGGAGCATCCGACGTCTCACACCCCATCTTTCCAATGCCACTAGGACCCCCTATGGCGTTCTTGTCGACAATCCGACGACACCAGAGCAAAGCATTAACACTCCGTGAACACACGTGATCCTCATATCAAAGCCATCCCCTCAGGTTGTCCCAATTTCTGTCACTTCGGGGCCTTTGGATCCGGACTATGATATGTGTACACAACTTGCAGATAAGATCATAAACAATACTATCATCATGAATCAATAACATGTTCAGATCTGAGATCATGGCACTCGGGCCCTAGTGACAAGCATTAAGCACAAAAAGTTGCAACAAAGTCAAATAGCACTAATAGAGATACTAGGCACCATGCCCTAACAATCTTATTCAATTACATGATAGATCTCATCCAATCCCTACCATCCCCATAGCTTACAGCGGGGGATTACTCACTCATGGATGGGGGAAACATGGATAGTTGATGGAGAGGCGTCAATGATGATTATGGCGATGATCCCCTCCAAATTCCCCATCCCGGCAGGGTGCCAGAACGGAGTTTCCGGTTCCGAATCACGGTTTCTGGTGGTGGCGGCGCAACGGAACTCTTTCTAGAAAAACGTCGACCCCCCTCGGTTTTTAGGTCAGGAGGCTTCTTATAGGTGAAGAGGGAGGCCGAGGGGGTGCCCGAGGTTTCCACACCCCTTCCAGGTGCGGCTAGGACCAGCCCGTGCAGCCAGGGTGTGTGGGCCCCTCGTGGCCCACCTCTGCCTCATCTTCTGGATCCGTGAGTCTTCTGGTAAAATAGGATTTTTGGCATATATTCCGGGATTTTTCCTGAAAGTTGATTTTCTGCACAAAAACTAGACACCAAGGTAATTCTGCTGAAAACAGCGTCAGTCCATGTTAGTTGTATCCAAATCACACAAGTTTAGAGGAGAAACAATAGCAAAAATGTTCGGTAAAGTAGATACGTTTTGGACGTATCATCGAGCAGCATACCTCTAACGAGCAGTCTGAGTGGGAGGTCGCAGAACCTCATGATCATCTTCATCAATCTCGGGAGGAGGACCGAAGCCGGAAGGAATATGGTTGCGCTTGCCTCTACGGGAACCACCTTGCCCTGAGAATAAAGCAAACAATAGGGAGGGATGGTGGGGTAAGTGCACAAGTTCGAAGAAGAAACAAAAGATAGATTTAAAAAATACAGGCAGCGAATCAAATATAATGCACCGGAACTTCCACCGAACCATCGGAACTTCCGGTGAAAAATTCACCACCGGAAGTTCCGTTGTGACTCACCAGAAGTTCCGGTGAGGCCACGAACACCACGGTTCAACAGGAAAATGGCATGGATCCAAGATCTAGGGTGCACATGTACGGATTCACACAAATGTATTGGTTAAATCTACCCTAGCAAGGTTTCCTAGGCCTACCAAGACCTCCCAACAAGTTCTTGCCAAAGAACTAGTCTAGACATGCTGAGCCCTAACTCAAGCAATGGAGAGAGAAAGATCTCCATTAATGGAGGGAGTTGAGGGAAAATACCGGAGTCCATGGCGAGAGATCGGGGTGGTAAGGATCCCACGGAGCAGATATGGAAACGGTTGTCCGGAGATGGAGGGGCCGGAGCACCTCCGTGGAGAGGTTGTCGCCGACGGCTGCTCCAAATAGAAGATGGGTCTTGGGGAAAACTGGGAGGAGACCCCGTTTTTCCCAGGGCCCACCTTATATAGGTCGATGAGCCTCACTGGAAGTTTCGGTGAACAACCGTAAGTTCTGGTGAACCGGAAGATCCGAGCACAGGAGGAAGTAGCCATGTCAGCGAGAAGTTCCGGAGAACTACGCACTAACCGGTACTTCCGGCAGCTGGCCGGAAGTTCCGGTGATGCCAGAAACACTTCCCAGGATTGGAAGAAACAAGGGAGAACTTGTGCAGGGAATAGAAGGGGCTTGGGGAAAGTAAAGGCTTGGTATCAAGAGCTCAAACTGTGAAGAACCAAAACAACAAAAGACACTAGGAAAACACAAGAACAACCAAGCACAAACACCCAAGGAAAAACCAAACAAGAAACACAAAAGGGCCGGTGGCTGAGGCCACCTTATATAAGACTAAATGGTTTGACACCGCGAAGATATATCTTGGGTTCACTACCAACACTCATCATGAAGCTCAAATGGTCATCTTAAGAGACTATAGAGTATGAAAACTTTAATGTGCGCATAATAGGGATAGTGTTCGTTCATAAGAGGAACTACACTCCCCCTAAATCCATGCTGATGACGCTCACGGACGTGGGTGCTTCGTTGGAAGACCCCAAGAGCAAGGTATGATGAGCACAACAGCAGTTTCCCTCAGTATGAAACCAAGGTTATCGAACCAGTAGGAGGAAGGAAATGTCTCAAAGGTGTTGCAAGCAACATGGAAACCTGCACAACACAAACTCAAGATTTTGCCCTAATGAATCAGTGAGGTTGTCAATCTCACCGGTTTGCTGTAACAAAGGATTAACTGTATGGTGTGAAAGGTAATGATGGTTTGCAACAAGTAAACAATAATAGTGGAATATGTATCATTGGTAAAGATTGGACCGGGGTCCATAGTTCACTAGAGGTGCTCTCCTTAGATAAACAACATGGCATCAAGGGTAAACAAATTACAGCAGGACAATTGACATGAACTGAGCAAGGCATAACAATGCAATACTAGACAAAAAGATCCTATGAGATTCGATTGGGGAATACAACAATATACATAGACCTCCATCCAACTGCATCTATGAATAGAAGTCCACCTTCAGGTTATCATCCGAACCCCCTCCGGTATTAAGTTGCAAGCAACAGACAACTGCTTTAAGCAAAGTGTGTAAGGTAAACAATACACTTGTTCCATGAACAAGAGACTGTTGTTTTCTCCCTAGTGGCAACAACACATCTACCATCGAAGATATTTCTGTCACTTCCCTTGAAAACTAGAGGCATGAACCCACTATCGAGCATAAATACCCCCTCTTGGAGTCACTAGCAACTACTTGGCCAAGATAGCTACTTACAACGGAGAGCATGCAAGATCACAAATAGCATAGACATGATAAAATCAAATAGACAAAACCATTAATCAATCTGACAGAGTAATCTCAATATCCATCGGATCGCCGCAAACACAACATGCATGATTACAAATAGATTAGGTCTTGATCATGAATGGAGCTCACAAGATATATACATGAAAGCACAAGGATGAGATACACCCATATAGCTACTACATGGACCCGTAGTGCAAGGTGGAACTACTCACGCTTCATACTGGACAAGATGGCCTCCGGGATGATCTCCCCTCCCGTAGGGTGCCGGTAAGAACTTTAGACCCCTCGATCTAGGTACGATGGTGGCGGCGGCTACAAACGATTTCGTGGAATATTGATCGGGTACTTAGGGTTTTGGCATTGCGGAGACTTTATAGGCGAAGAGGCGAGGCAGGGGGTCCACCGGGGTGGCTGCACCCCCCAGGTGCGGCCAGCCCTAGGGCGCATCGCCAGGGGGTATGGCTACCTGGTGCCTCCCCTCCATCCCGTACTCTGGCTTCGTGTTGCCCACGGTAAAATATCGACTTTGGCTTTTGTCCTGTCCAATTCCGAGAATATTGATTTTCTACCTTTCTGGAACCAAAAACAAAAGAAAACATGCATCTGGCATTGTGGCAACTTGTTAATAGGTTAGTTCCAGAAAACATATAAAAACACCTCAAAGTGTAGACAAAGCAAAACAAAGTAGATACTAAACAAGCATGGAACATCAAAAATTATAGATACATTTCTGACGTATCGAGCATCCCCAAGCTTAACTCATGCTCGTCCTCGAGTAGGTAAATGATAAAAGAATAATTTTTGAGGTGACATGCAGCATCAAAACCAAGATCAAAACCATTTGCAAGCATTGAAAGATGGGATCAAAGAACTCTAAACATGTGTATGAAAGATGGAGTTTTAACAATAAGAGAAAGTAACTATGCATGAAACATGAAAGGCTACAAACAAAGATCATGAATAACATGCATTGAAAAATATTTGTTTGTTTCACATACAAAAAACATGGCATAGTGGCAATCAGCTTGTCCCTCATAGAGTAGCAGATAGATGCATAGGACACCTTCAAAGTTCATAAGAGTGACTAGATACAAATAGCACAGGAACAAGCAATATCAACAATATGCATCAATCAATAAGTTTTGGGACACTGCACATAGAACTAAGAATGACACCTATGCTCTCTTAATGGTGCCTAATGGTAGGAGGTGGAGACTCAACATAATAGTGGAAAAAAGGCCCTTCATATAGGGAAGCAGGGATTTCAAGTTTCAAAAAGAGCCTCCAAAAATTATGGTACTTGTTAGCTTTCAACCCTCATTGCCCCTATCATAAGCATCTTGAAGCAATTAAGGTTAAAGTGAACAAACTATGGAGTATATGCTTGACAAAGTATAAGTTGGTAATCTCATGTCCCTTTAATACGAGGGCTATTCAACTTCAGTCACCTGTAAGTTCTTGTCATAGTAAGTACATGCGTATCATAGAGAACCGCCAACGGGGTACCCCTTGCACATGGTACAAGAGCTATCCCATAACCAAAATGACAAGGCAAGCAGACAATGAGCATCTCAGTGATCTTTTTATTTACTATTTGCATAGTTTTTATTGATGATGCTTCATAGATAGCTCATTATGGTGATGCTGCAAGTTTCCACCATGATTAGGCATGGCTTAGGCTAGCGGCCTAGGCGTTTCTCTAACACAAAATACATAACTCCATGGACTTACAAGCTCCCTCTTTATTTCACACCGGTGACATCCATAGACAAAAGAGCATGATATCATCCGTGTACAAAGTACAAGTGCAATGTTGAAAACGTTCCCCATGACAGCATGGTTCTGCTAATTCCAATGTATAAGTGCAAGCATATACAACACAGACGACACAATGGTTCAAGTTTATTAGGGGCAAAGAATATAAAGTGTGCCATCAAGTTCGTGAGGGCTTTAATCACTAATTTTTCACATAACAAAATACTTTTTAATTGGAAGATAGGTGAAAACAAGAATATACTTGGAATGGTGTAACACACCATGCATAGGAATTTATAGTGGACACTTTGGAATAACTTGGTTTCTTGGGAGTTGGAAGCATGAGTAGAGCTTACTCATACAAGTGTAGGCTAGCAAAAGACTGGGAGCAACCAACTAAGAGAGCAATAATGGCCATAATCATGCAGAGCGAGAAAACATTACTAATCAAAACATAGAGTGGTACTACAAGTCAAGGACTAAATGATCTATCATAGAGGCTATGGTGATTTTTTCATAGTCATAACATGGTGTGAGCATGTGCCAAGTCAACCCAAACAAAACATCAAAGGAGAATACCACAATACTATGCTTTTGTATGCTAAAACAACGCATGATTCTTTCAAGGCACACTAAGCAATCCTAATTGTTTGTAACAAGTCATGCTACAGTAATAATCACTAAGCATAAGGTCAAAACAACACCTAGCATGACATGCTAAAGTCTAAGTCACAGTCAATGCAAGCTCCTCTTGCACTTCCAAGGAAGAACTTTCTACTCCTTTCCAACACCAATAGACTTATTTGAAACAACACAGCGAGAACGGGGGTACAAACTACTTTATTAAAGAAAACTAAACAAACTAAGCAAAGTAAACGAAAACTAAGACGCCCCAAGAACAACACAACAGTGCATGAAAAAATAAAAACGAAGTGTCTAGACAAACCTGAGCTTTTTATTGATGAAGAAGGGGATGCCTTGGGCATCCCCAAGCTTTGACGCTTTTACCTCTTGGATATTTCTTGGGGTAACACCGGGATGGCATCCCCAAGCTTGAGCTTTTGTCCATTCTTCATCTCATTACATCATTCTCTCTCTACACCTGAAATTTTCCCTTCATACAAAACTTCACACAATCTTCATTAGCAACATTAGTGTATTCAAAAGATAATATACCTTTAGGATTAGCTTTGAACAACAAAACTTTTCACTAAAAACACAAGATACTGTAGCAACTCCTTCAAAAACCTCAATTCTCCAAAAGAGAACTCAAAAAGGAATCAATGAGAAGCAAATACAAATAATGGCAGAAATCTGTCAAAACAGACCAGAAGTTAGAAATCTATTTTTTCGAAGACCTTCTTTTGCTGAAATAAAAAAGTGTTGAACTAACGTAAGTTAGATAACATAGTGAAGGATTTATTAGTAAATTTGCAGCTCAATCCGAGTTACAGAGACTCCTCACGATTTTTTATGGTGGAGGACATAAATCTGTTTTGGGACAGCAACTCCCCAAATCTTACTTCCCTCTCATTAGAGGTCATTCTTGGCACAAAAAGCAAACAAAAAGGATAAGGAGAGATCATTACTGAAGTAATAACTTCCAAGACTCGAGGCAACTCTTGAGTTATCTCCCAACAAGTACTTTTCTTTAACACTTTTAAGTTAGGCACAAGAAGCAAGAAAATCAAGTATTTTCAAATGAGAAAGCATTAACATCAAACCTTGCTTTCAAAGGAGGAGCAAAAAGCAACTTCTCTCTCCTCATAGGGAAGTGTTCAATACCTTTCTTGAATGGAAAATTATATTTAATGGTTCCTTCTTTCATATCAATGATGGCACCAATAGTTCTAAGAAAAGGTCTTCCCAAAGTAATAGGACACGAAGCATTGTATTCAACATCCAAAACATAGAAATCAACAGGGACATAAGCATTGTTAACCATAATGATAACATCATTAATATTCCCCATGAGTTTGTTCTTAGCATTATCTCTAAGTGGGACATCCAAATAACAATCTTCCAAAGGTGGCAAATCAAGCATTTCATAAATCTTCCTAGGCATAATAGAGACACTAGAACCAAGATCACATGAAGCTTTGAGATCAAAGTCATTCACTTGCATATGAATAATGGGTTCCCAACTATCGTCTACTTTCCTAGGAATAGAAGCTTTGTGTTTTAACTTCTCTTCCTTAATCTTAACAAGAGCATCTGTAATGTGTTTGGTGAAAGCAACATGCATATCACTAGCATCAGGACTTCTAGCAAGCTTTTGCAAGAACATAATCACTTCAGAAATATTGCAACCATCTATATCAAAATCAAACTTAGCATCACTAGTAGTAGACTCATTAGGCTTAAGCATTGTAGGAGGAGGAATAGGGACTTCTTGTGGTTTAGTGGTGATGGTGCACACACTATTGTTTCTATCAATTTCAGCTTCCCTTTCCCACTTAGCATGAAGTTGGGCTAATAGTCTAACATTTTCATCAATAGTAACTTGTATGGCATGAGTGGCAGCAAAGGTACTTCCCATGGTTTCAGTTTTAGCGGCCATTTTATTAATCAAGGAGGACCGTGCTTCAGACAAAGAGGAAATATTTTTCTTAACATTTAAAAGCTTTTCCTCTATAGTCTTGTTGAAAATGGTTTGTTTACTAATAAAGTCTTTGAGCATGACTTCAAGTTCAGAGGGGGCATTTCTAGCATTGTTGTAGGAGTTTCCATAGGTATTGCCATTATTAGGAGGATAAGGCCTATAATTGTTGTTACCACTAAAATTATTCCTATAGGCATTGTTGTTGAAATTGTTGTTTCTAATGAAGTTCACATCAACTTGCTCTTCTTGAGCAACCAAAGAGGCTAAGAGAACATTATTAGGATCTAAATGAGCTTTACCATTAACAAGCATAGCCATAATGGCATTAATCTTATGACTCAAAGAGGAGGTTTCTTCAACAGAATTTTGAAGGGATACGGGTAGGCTACACTAGCGCAAATCAAAATTTTCTTCCGCGTAAACTAGGAATACTGTTGTCATAGATCACGGGATTATCACTAGACGCGCAGTTGCGGAATTGATGAAGCACGTCGAGGTAGTGCAGACGTTCCACGTCTCCTCCTTCTCCTCGTCCCACGAGCAACTCCCCTTGCGCGGCTCGTCCAAGCGCTACAGATGCAGCGCCTCTGAGGTATCCACACGTATAGGGTGGAAGCGTCAGACGCCGGACTGCTAGGTCCGCGCGTGCAACACAGGCGTGAGGAGTGGCGGCTGGGTGGAATGGTCTAACCCTGGTCAGCTCGCCCCACCCTCTCTTATAATCTTAGCAGCCCATTAGTAGCCTAAGCTTGGTCTAATTCAGATCCAATCCTCATTAGGCTTCCAACCCCTTAAGTGTGTGACCCTATAGGTTCGTATACGTATAGACATGACACGAATACACCTATTCTGTCAATAGTTGGCAGCGGCCTCTAGCAAGACGTGCCAACTCCTAAACGTATACAAAGATCATATTGGACGAACCATCACAAGGTTTAGTACATGTCTTTCCCTTTGACTCACGATATTTGGTCTAGCTCAAAGCTGACCTCTCTTTCTTGATACCGTAACTCGGAATCCCTTTACTAGGTTAACTCTTAACCTTATGTAGCATGGCCATGCATTTCTGGATCCGATCACTCGAGGGGCCCAGAGATATCTCTCTCAAGTAGAGAGGGGCAAATCCCATCTTGATTGACCATGCCTTGCAGCATGCTTCAGGACAAACCCGAAAGCTACCTTTATAACTACCCAGTTACGGAGTAGCGTCTAATAGCCCCAAAGTAGGTCGATCCACATCTGAAGTACATGTGACAATCTCAGGCCTAAGAACAAAACATACACGATGTGTAGAGAGAGCTGCAACTAATTGCCAGTCTCAAGTTGGGTCAGTCCAACCCCATGTTCATTACATGTGTCCACATCATTGGTTTGACATCTCCATGTCTATGACTTGCGAAACATAGTCATCAACCAATCGATGTGCTAGTCTAATATTCACATGTGTCCTCACATGAACTCCGACTAATGACAACTCTTAAATAACCATACAAGTATAGAGTTTCA
Source organism: Avena atlantica (assembly GCA_910589765.1). NCBI lineage: Eukaryota > Viridiplantae > Streptophyta > Magnoliopsida > Poales > Poaceae > Avena > Avena atlantica. Next base: position 116,899,952 of record OU342735.1, read on the forward strand.
CAAACAATTCACATAATTTCCAATCAATACAAGTTGCCTGATATGGATATTCAAGGAACATTACAATAACTCATGGATACATCAGAAATATAATCATCTCTATGATTGCCTCGAGGGCATATTTCCTTCAGTCTCCCACTTGCACTAGAGTCAATCTAGATTGTATCTAATACCTATTGATATTGCGTGCGCCTCATGTGCAGGCTGCGGGAGTGGCTTTGTAAAAGGATCAGCAACATTTGAGTCCGTATGTATTTTGCATATCATGACACTACCATCCTCAAAGAAATGTCGAATCTGATGGTAACGCATGCAAATATGTTTGTTCTTCTAGTGTTGTCTAGGTTCCTTGGCTTGTGCAATAGCACCATTGTTGTCACAATTTAAACGTCCGTGGGATTGGATGCGCCCTGAACCACACCAAGAGCGATCAGGAAATTCCTAATCCAAACAGCTTCCTTTGCAGCCTCCGAGGCGGCAATATATTCAGCTTCTATTGAAGAGGAGGCCACCGTATCTTTCTTGGAACTTTTCCAACTAACAGCACCACCATTCATGAAAAACACATAACCAGATTGGGATCTGGAGTCATCTAAGTCATTAAGGTAACTCGCATATGTGTAACCCCTTACACTGAGTTCATCCTCACCTCCATAAACTAGGAACACATCCTTAGTCCTTCTCAAGTACTTAAGGATATTCTTTACCACTGTCCAGTGACCTTCACCTGGATCAGCCTGGTATCTGCTCGTAACACTTAGAGCATTGGAAACATCTGGGCGAGTACATATAATTGCATACATGATGGATCCAATAGCCGAAGCATATGGAATCCCGCTCATGCGCTCACGCTCATCAGTAGTCGAAGGAAACTGAGTCTTGCTGAGTTTTATGCCATGAGACATGGGCAAGAACCCCTTCTTAGCCTCTTCCATGCTAAACCGTTTCAACACTTTGTTAATGTAGGTACTCTGTCTTAATCCAATTAGCCTCCTTGATCTATCTCCATAGATCTTGATGCCCAGAATATATGCCGCTTCTCCTAAGTCCTTCATCGAAAACTACTTTTCAATGAGGTCTTAACAGACTCGAGCATAGGAATGTCATTTCCAATCAGCAATATGTCATCTACATATAAGATTAGAAATACCAGCGCTCTCCCACTTTCCTTCTTGTAAACACAAGGTTCTTGTTCATTTTTTATGAAGCCAAACTCCTTTACAACTTCATCAAATCGAATGTTCCAACTCCGAGATGCTTGCTTCAGCCCATAAATGGAATTCAGAAGTTTGCATACTTTTTCAGCATTGTTTGGATCGACAAAACCTTCGGGCTGCATCATATACACGTCCTCAGTTAGGATTCCATTTAGGAAAGCCGTCTTGACATCCATCTGCCATATTTCATAGTCGAAATGTGCATCAATGGCTGGAATAATCCGTATAGATTTAAGCATCGCTACAGGCGAGAAAGTCTTGTCGTAGTCAACTCCTTGAACTTGTCGAAAACCTTTTGCAACAAGTCGAGCTTTATGGATGTGAACATTTCCATCCATATCAATCTTCTTCTTATAGATCCATTTGCACTCGATGGATTTAAAACCATCAGGCAGGTCAACCAAGTTCCAAACTTGATTGTCTCCCATGGAATCTATCTCGGATCTCATGGCGATCAGCCATTTATCAGATTCTGGGTCCACCATCGCTTCTGCATAGGTCGCAGGCTCATCACTGTCTAACAATAATAATTCCAGCGTTTCGTGGAGCCTCGCCGACCTTCGTGGTTGTGGTGCTTCTATTGCCATGGGTTCCTCAACTTGTTCTGCTACAATAGCATCACTCGTAGAAGCATCCTCAACTGGCTCATCTTGAACTTCGTCAAGTCGCACCGACCTTCCAATCATTCCCTTTGTGAGAAACTCTTTCTCTAGGAAAACACCGCTGCGAGCGACAAACACTTTGCCCTCTTCTCGGTTTTAGAATTAATACCCTAAGGTTTCCCTCGGATATCCCACGAAAATGCACTTATCCAATTTGGGTGTTAGCTTGTCCAACTGAAGTCGCTTGACAAATGCATCACAACCCCAAATCTTTAGAAAAGACAAACTGGGATTCTTTCCAGTCCACATCTCATATGGTGTCTTAACTACGGATTTAGATGGTACCCTATTAAGTGTGAAAGCTAACGTTTCTAGAGCATAACCCCCAAATGATAATGGTAAATCCGACTGGCTCATCATCGATCGAACCATGTCCAACAAAGTTCGATTACGCCATTCGGAGACCCCGTTTCTTTGAGGCGTTCCGGGCGGCGTAAGTTGTGGAACAATTCTGCAACTCTTAAGATGATCGCTAAATTCGTGACTCAAATATTCACCTCCACGATCAGATCGCAAGGCCTTTATTTTCTTGCCACGTTGATTCTCTACCTCATTCTGAAACTCCCTGAACTTTTCAAAAGTTTCAGACTTATGCCTCATCAAGTAGACATAACCATATCTACTGAAATCATTAGTGAAAGTAATGAAGTAGTGATATCCTCCTATGGCTTTCGTGCTCATTGGTCCACATACATTAGTATGTATGAGTTCCAACAAGTCTGTCGCTCTCTCGGGTAAACCCAAAAAAGGCGACTTGGTCATCTTTCCAAGTAAACAAGCCTGACATGTCTCGTATGATTCAAAATCAAACGAAGTTAGAAGACCATCACCATGGAGCTTCTTCATGCGCTTTTCACTTATATGCCCCAAACGACAATGCCATAAATAGGTAGGACTCAAATCATTAGGCCGAAGCCTTTTAGCGCTAACATTGTAAACAGATGCATCCTCAAGATTCAAAATAAATAACCCATTCACAATGGGAGCATTAGCCACAAACATATCATTCTTAGAGATTACACAACCATTGTTTGCACTCGCGAATGAATAACCATCCCTCATCAAACATGAAGGTGATAAAATGTTTCGACCCATACTAGGAATGTAATAAAAATTATTCAACTCCATAATAAATCCTGACGGAAGGTGAAGTTGCATGATGCCGACGAACAATGCAACAACCCTTGCTTTATTTCCGACGTGAAAATCCACTTCGCCTTTCTGCACTTCTATAGTCCTTATTAGCCCCTGCATCGAATTGCAAATATGAGCAACCGATCCGGTATCAAATACCCAAGAGTTAACATAGGAATCAACGAGAAGAATGTCCACAACATTTACAACAAGCGTACCTGAGTGGTAAGTACTCTTACTTCCACTCTTCTTCAAAGAAGCCTGGTACTTGCTGCAGTTTCTCTTCCAGTGGCCATGTTCATGACAAAAGAAGCACTCAGTGTCTTCTACAAGTCCAGCCTTTTGCTTGGGTGCAGGCTTAGGGATCTTATCCTTAGCCTTGCCCTTCTTCTTCCAAGAAGTACCCTTTTTCTTGAAGCTAGGCTTGTTCTGCATAGCCATCACATGGCTATGCCCTGCACACTTCTTCATGTCACTTTCTGCTGTTTTTAGCATCCCGCATAACTCATTAAGGCCCTTCTCCACCCCATGCATATGGTAGTTTGAAATGAACTGCCCATAGCTGGATGGAAGAGACGCCAAAATGAAGTCAGTGGCCAACTCTTGGCCTAGTGGAAAACCAAGCTTTTCCAAAGTCTGACTGTAACCAACCATTTGGATCACATGGGGGCCTACAGCTGCTCCCTCTGCTGGCTTTCATTCGACAAAGGACTTGGCAACATTGTACCTCTCAGTCCTTGCCTGATCTTGGAACATGTCCTTAAGCGCCATGATCATATCGTACCCATCCTGATCCTCAAACTTCTTTTGGAGTTTAGGTTCCATGCATGCAAGCATAAGGCAGCTAACCTCAAGAGAATCATCACATGCTATCTTGTAGGCATTCTTTAGGGCAGCAAACGCATTATCAGCAGGTTCATCGGGGATTGGGGTATCCAGAACCGTTTCCTTTTTATCAGACATGAGAACAATTCTCAGGTTACAGACCCAGTCCGTATAGTTTGTTCCATTAAGTTTATCTTTGTCAAGAATCAAACGCAAATAAAAAGGTGTGATGCAGTGTTCGGTGCCATTGATCTACAACAGAAAACATGCAAAATACTAAGCCATGTAACCATGAAAGAGTAAAACATATTAAACAATTTAATAGCATATACTCCCACTTAAATCAATATCCCTCTATTGATAATAAGTGATTCAAGATCCACAATTAACAAGTCGACTAATGAGCTTTAGCATCACTGCTAGAAGACAAGGTAAATCGGTAAGCAACACTTGCTAATCATATCACATATGACTCTTGTTGTTGGGTGACATCTCTATGTCAAAACTAGGCGCCCAACCTTTATGCCCCAAGGTCCTTAACTGTTAAGATGACCTTGTCAAGCTCACCAACCCTTATGCGTGTAGGTATCCGATACAAACCCATCCATCCAAGGAAAACCGCGGCACCCTAATTTCATAGGCCCACCAACGATTGTACAGGGCATAGGATGGTGCAAGGTTTGGTTGGGAGGACATGGTTTAACATAAACTTTGTGAGGGATCGTTCTACTTCTATCATATAAGCATGCATAGAAGTAAAACACATAAGAATAGCATTCACATAGATGTGACACAGTATGGCCCATTTTATCATGGTGATCTGCATCGCCATAGAACCTGTCCACCATGATGATCTCCATCTTCATGTTCCATGTGTGCCATCTTCAAGTGATGAGTCCTCCAAGAACTAATACAAGCTATTACTCCTAACAGCTAGTAATCAAAATTACATAGTATTGTGATCATCACAAGTTGGCACGCAGGCCATTACAATAATTGACAACACTTATGGCTCCAGCCGTGTTGCCCTACTCACGACACGCAGGTCATGATAAAATTCATACATGCATCACATACATATATAGGCCATACTGATCACATACATCCTGCAAAAACAAGTTATGCATAGAATCGCATTCTACCGGATTATGTGAACTCGCAGCACCTAGTTACCTTAACGAGATACAAAAATGTGCTATGACTAGGGGGGTCTCCCCCTGTGGGGTTCGAAGGGGCAGCGCCCCTCGCGGTATCTCCGGGCATCCGGAAAACTGTGAAAAATGAGAGATCGAATCTACAGAATTTTCTTTAAGGATTTTGATCGGCAAATCAAATTTACCATAAACCGTCTGTTGTTCCGATTCAATCAAACTCCTTTGATCACGGTAGATTTTAGATCTAGGTTCCAATTCGATCAATCATATTGATCTTCGCGTGATTCAACAGGATTTATGTGTCACTGTCTACCCCGATGGCGGAAACCGACCGGTAGGGGTAAGTCGTTCGACAACCTCAGAATCACGATCACAGAAAGCAAGATCATAGATCAATCCTGAACCACCGCCATATAAACGATCACATCATTCATATCAATCTTCATATCACCATATGCAAACATCCCGAACCTATAACTGAACATCATCGGCTCTGATACCACTGAAGGGATAGGGGTAGGCTACACTAGTGCAAATCAAAATTTTCTACCGCGTAAACCAGGAATACTGTTGTCATGGATCACGGGATTACCACTAGACGCGCAGTTACATAATTGATGAAGCGCGTCGAGGAAGTGCAGACGTTCCACGTCCCTCCTTCTCCTCGTCCCACGAGCAACTCCCCTTGCGCAGCTCATCCAAGCGCTACAGATGCAGCGCCTCCGAGGTATCCACACGTACAGGGTGGAAGCGTCAGACGACGGACTGCTAGGTCCGCGCGTGCAACACAAGCGTGAGGAGTGGCGGCTAGGTGGAATGGTCTAACCCTGGCCAGCTCGCCCCACCCTCTCTTATATAGGCGTCCCTAGTGGGCTTCTACATTAGCAGCCCATTAGTAGCCTAAGCCTGGTCTAATTCGGATCCAATCCTCATTAGGCTTCCAGCCCCTTAAGTGTGTGACCCTATAGGTTCGTATACATATAGACATGACACGAATACACCTATTCTGTCAATAGTTGGCAGCGGCCTCTAGCAAGACGTGCCAACTCCTAAATGTATACAAAGATCATATCGGACGAACCATCACAAGGTTTAGTACATGTCTTTCCCTTTGCCTCACGATATTTGGTCTAGCTCCAAGCTGACCTCTCTTTCTCAATACCGTAACTCGGAATCCCTTTACTAGGTTAACTCTTAACCTTATGTAGCATGGCCATGCATTTCTGGATCCGATCACTCGAGGGGCCCGAGATATCTCTCTCAAGTAGAGAGGGGCAAATCCCATCTTGATTGACCATGCCTTGCAGCATGCTTCGGGACAAACCCGAAAGCTACCTTTATAACTACCCAGTTACGGAGTAGCGTTTGATAGCCCCAAACTAGGTCGATCCACATCTCAAGTACATGCGAAAATCTCAGGTCTAAGGACAAAACGTACACGATGTGTAGAGAGAGAGCTGCAACTAATTGCCAGTCTCAAGTTGGGTCAGTCCAACCCCATGTTCGTAACATGTGTCCACATCATTGGTTTGACATCTCCATGTCTATGACTTGCAAAACATAGTCATCAACCAATCGATGTGCTAGTCTAATATTCACAAGTGTCCTCACATGAACTCCGACTAGGGACAACTCTTAAATAACCATACAAGTATAGTGTTTCACAAACAATTCACATAATTGCCAATCAATACAAGTTGCCTGATATGGATATTCAAGGAACATTACAATAACTCGTGGATACATAAGAAATATAATCATCTCTATGATTGCCTCTAGGGCATATTTCCTTCAAATTTACCTTCTTACCATGTGGAGATCTCTCAGTGTGCCATTCAAATTAGTTAACCATCATATTATCAAGGAGTTTTGTTGCAGCACCCAAAGTGATGCCCATAAAGGTACCTCCAGCAGCTGAATCCAATAGGTTTCTTGAAGAGAAGTTCAAACCTGCATAAAAAGTCTGGATAATCATCCAAGCAGTGAGTCCATGAGTGGGACAATTCTTAACCAAAGATTTCATTCTTTCCAAAGCTTGATCAACATGTTCATTATCAAGTTGTTTAAATTTCATAATATCACTTATCATAGATATAATCTTAGCAGGAGGGTAGTACTTTCCAATAAAAGCATCTTTGCACTTAATCCAAGAATCAATATTATTTCTAGGCAAAGATAGCAACCATTCTTTAGCTTTCCCTCTCAAGGAGAAAGGAAACAGCTTGAGCTTAATAATATCTCCATCTACATCCTTATACTTTTGCATCTCACAAATTTCAATAAAGCTATTGAGATGGGCAGCATCATCATCAGAACTAGCACCAGAAAATTGCTCCCTCATCACAAGGTTCAACAAAGCAGGCTTAATTTCATGAAAGGTAGCATCAGGAGAGGTGGGGAAATAGGAGTGCTTAGGAAATCATTGTTGTTTGTGCTAGTGAAGTCACACAACTTGGTGTTCTCATCAGAGTACATTTTGGCAAAAGTGGGGCAAGCCAAAAACATCAGCAACAGCTAGAGCAGGAACTATTTTTGTGTGTGTTTTTGATAAGAGAAAGCAAACCAAACTAAACTATTTTTTTTGAAGTTTTTGAGAAAAAGAGGAAAACAAAACCAAACAAAAGAAACTAAGCAAACTAAAAACAAAGTAAAGAGAAAGGTTGAGGAGGAATCCCCTTGTGAAGACGTCCTTAGCCTCCCCGGCAATGGCGCCAGAAAAAGCTTGATGACGCTCACGGTCTTGACGTGGGCGCTTCGTTGGAAGACCCTAAGAGCAAGGTATGATGAGCACAGCAGCAGTTTCCCTCAGTAAGAAACCAAGGTTATCGGAATAGTAGGAGGAAGGAAATGTCTCAAAGGTGTTGCAAGCAACGTGGAAACCTGCACAACACAAGCTCAAGACTTTGCCCCAATGAATCAGTGAGGTTGTCAATCTCACCGGTTTGTTTTAACAAAGGATTAACTGTATGGTGTGGAAGGTAATGATGGTTTGCAGCAAGTAAACAGTAACAATGGAAGATGTATCAATGGTAAAGATTGGACCGGGGTCCATAGTTCACTAGATGTGCTCTCCTTAGATAAACAACATGGCATGAAGGGTAAACAAATTATAGCAGGGCAATTGACAGGAATTGAGCAAGGAATAACAATACAATACTAGACAAAAAGATACTATGAGATTCGATTGGGAAATACAACAATATACATAGACCGAAATCCAACTGCATCTATGACTAGAAGTCCAACTTCAGATTATCATCCGAACCCCCTCTGGTATTAAGTTGCAAGCAACAGGCAACTGCTTTAGGAAAAGTGTGTAAGGTAAACAATCCACTTGTTCCATGAACAAGAGACCATTGTTTTCTCCCTAGTGGCAACAACACATCTACCATCAATGAGATTTCTGTCACTTCCCTTGAAAACTAGAGGCATGAAACCACTATCGAGCATAAATACCCCCTCTTAGAGTCACTAGCAACTACTTGTCCAAGATAGCTACTAACAACGGAGAGCATGCAAGATCACAAATAACACAGACATGATAGAATCAAATAGACAAAACCATTAATAAATCTGACATAGTAATCTCAATATCCATCGGATCCTTGCAAACACAACATGCATGATTACAAATAGATTATATCTTGATAATGAACGGAGCTCACAAGATCTATACATGAAAGCACAAGGAGGAGATACAACCATTTATCTACTACATGGACCTGTAGTCCAAGGTGGAACTACTCACGCTTCATGCCGGAGAAGAAGGCCTCCAGGATGATCTCTCCTCTGGCAGGGTGCCGAGAAGAACTTCAGATCCCCCCGATCTAGGGATGATGGTGGCGGATACAGACGGTTTCGTGGAATATTGATTGGGTACTTAGGGTTTTGGCATTAGGGAGACTTTATAGGCAAAGAGGCGAGGCAGAGGGGCCACCAGGGTGGCTGCACCCCCAGGCATGGCCAGCCCTAGGGCATGCCGCTAGGGGTGTGCCCCCTGGTGCCTCCCCTCCGTCTTGTACTTTGGCTTCGTGTTGCCCACGCTAAAATATTGACTTTGGCTTTTGTCCCATCCAATTCCGAGAATATTGATTTTCTGCCTTTCTGGAACCAAAAACAGAAGAAAACAGGCAACTGGCACTGTGGCAACTTGTTAATAGGTTAGTTCTAGAGAACATATAAAAACACCTCAAAGTGTAGACAAAGCAAAGCAAAGTAGATACTAAACAAGCATGGAACATCAAAATTATAGATATGTTTCCAATGTATCACATGCCTACATCCAAACAAAGATACACATTGAGACATGGGTAGGTCTGCAAGGTACTCAAGCCACATTGCTTCATGCCTTAACTCTCGGAACCTTGCTTCATCTAGAGGCTTCGTGAAAAGATCCGCAAGATTTGCCATGGTGGGAACATACTCCAAAGAAATGTCTCCTCTTGCAACATGGCCCCGAATGAAATGATGACAAATCTCAATATGCTTAGTCCGGTTGTGTTGTACAGGGTTGTGAGAAATGGAAAGAGCACTCTCATTGTCACAAAAGAAGGGGCACCTTGTCCAAAGAAAGTCCAAGATCCTTCAAGGTTTTCTTCATCCATAGCAATTGAGCACAACAACTTGCGGCGGAGATGTACTCATCTTCGGCAGTGGACATAGACACACAATTTTGCTTCATCAAGGACCAAAATACCAAGGATCTTCCAAGAAATTGACAAGCTCTGGAGGTTGACTTCCTTCCTACTTTGTCTCCAGTCCAATCCGAGTCCGTGTATCCAATGAGGTCAAAGCTGGCTCCCTTGGGGTACCACAACCCAAAGTTTGGGGTATGAACCAAATATCGAAGGATTCTCTTGACTGCCACCATGTGGCTTTCTTTTGGTGCGGCTTGGAATCTCGCACACATACCCACACTCAACATAATATCCGGTCGGGATGTACAAAGATAGAGCAAAGAACCAATCATAGAGCGATAAAGTTATTGATCCACATCCTTACCCTTAGGATCGAGATCAAGATTAACCTTAGTTGGCATGGGAGTCTTAACACCTTTGACTTGATCAAACTTGAACTTCTTGAGCATGTCTTGAATGTATTTGGCTTGGTTGATGAAGGTCTCCTTCCTCAATTGCTTGTCTTCAAATCCAAGGAAGAACTCCAACTCTCCCATCATGGACATCTCGAAGAGGTCAGTCATGAGCTTGGAAAAATCCTCATTAAAAGATTTTTTAATAGACCCAAAGATAATGTCATCAACATAGATTTGGAAAACGAACAAGTGGCCTCCTACTCTCTTAGTAAAAAGAGTGGGATCAATGAGGCCCACTTCGAAACCATGGTCTAACAAGAGCTCTCTAAGGCAATCATACCACACACGTGGGGCTTGTTTGAGACCATAGAGTGCCTTATTGAGCTTGTAGACATGGTTCAGGCACTACTAGAGAAAAGCCTATTCGAGGCGCACCAAAAAGCCTATCCGAGGCGCATATCACATGTGCCTCTAGCTTCAAGCCTCGGGTATTTATTATGCGAGGCGCATCTGATATGCGCCTCCTATACTTCACATATGCGAGGCGCATATCGATATGCGAGGCGCATATCGATATGCGAGGCGCATATCGATATGCGCCTCGCATATGTGAAGTATAGGAGGCGCATATCAGATGCGCCTCGCATATGTTTCAGAATGCGCCTTGGGTATTTATAGTATATGCGCCTTGCATATGTTTCAGAATGCGCCTCGGGTATTTATAGTATATGCGCCTCGCATATGTTTCAGAATGCACCTCGGGTATTTATAGTATATGCGCCACCAATAGTATCCTATATGCGCCTCCGGTAATATTTTCGAAATTCAAGTTTTACAGACCACTATATATAAATAATATACAGATATTCAAATATACAATATAGTCCACAAATTTTTTCAGAAACTTGCATTTTGCCAAAGCATAATAGAACCAACATGAATACAATACATTACACATCAATCATGACATACAAGTTCATACATCAAGTGTTTGTGCCACAAGTTCACACCTCCGATCGGTACAAGTTCACAATCACATTACACCTTCGAGTACAAGTTCACAATTCACATTACAACTCCAACGACGTAGCTCTACCTAGATGAAGTAGAACACAACCTACAATGAAGAGCAACAAGGTGGTGATCACGAGGAAGTTCCTCCATTTCTTCCTTCCATGCCTCCTCCACTTCTCTTCCGCCACCTCTCTACTCTCATAGCCTTGGTAGCTGTTGCCCGAGAAGTTGTTCACTTGCTTCTGGCAGTCTTTCCACTCCTCGTACACACCTGGAACCCGACCGACGTACACGACATAACACCTCGGCATCTCCTACACATAATAAAGATGATATTACTTATGTCAGTGGAAAGCAATAGCTAGCAGTTCACAAAGATAGAATCATCGGCATTTCGAAGAAAGACCAAAAAAAAGCAAACCAAGAATGACTTGGATTAGTGCCTCATACTTAGATTGGGCACGGAAATAACAATGCTCGATGTTCGATCTCATGCGGCAAGTAGAGTATATGCCCAAATTACTAGTCTACTTGGCACACAAGATCGAACAACGGCATAGTCATACACGCGACACCACAACACGTTCTAATCATCGGCATTTCGAAGAAAGACCAAAAGAAAGCAAACCAAGAATGACATGGATTAGTGCCTCATACTTAGATTGGGCACGAAAATAACAATGCTCGCTGTTTGATCTCGTGCGGCAAGTAGAGTATATGCCCAAATTACTAGTCTACTTGGCACACAAGATCAAACAGCGGCATAGTCATACACGTGACACCACAACACGTTCTAATCATCGGCATTTCGAAGAAAGACAAAGAAAGCAAACCACAAGAAAGTAGGGAAGCAATGACAAATGAAAAGCAACAAGCACTTAAAATAGTTCGTAACACAAATAACTAGCTAGTGTCTCTCACAATCAAGTTCAACGGTTGACGAAACATATTCTAGAGGTTTTGATAGGAAAGTTTAACACAGTGATAAGAGGTTACAACACGAGTTCGGAACTAACAGCTAGGTACGCAGGCAATGCAATCATGAAGTCTTCTTCAGCTCTTGAGTCAGCTTTGGGGGGGCATTGATGAAGCCCGACCGAGTTTTCGCCATTTGCATGAACATCCTGCCGTCACCCTGCTGCGCTAAGCGTTCGTCTATCTCCCTGTTGGACGGTGTATAGCCGCCGTGGAAGGTGCCTCCGGCTTTTATGACTCCCTGGTACACGATTGTCGCGATCTCCTCCTGGATGTTGAAGAAGTGTTGCCTGAGGTTGCGAGCCTGTATGCATGCAAGCTTTTCAGCCCACTTCACGAGGTCAGATGGCAGTGTTTTGGTCTCCATGTCATTGAAGAACGCCTTCATGTGGTAAATGGCGTAGAAGGCATCCTTCCCACTGCCAGGCGGCTGCTTGACGCAGGCAAACTTCGTCGTGTGGCGGAACACGTGCGCGCCGAACTTTACATGTGGCCTTGCCGGTTTGACGCCTCCCGCTGCGACGTAGCCGGTGAGAGCGCCATCAAGAATTTTCTTGATATTGGTGTAGTTTTTTTGGATCGCACTGTTTGAGTCGAGGTACAAGGTTGTTGAGTGTTTCAAATTCAAGCTTATGAGCACACAGCCTGTCCGATCATCCTCCGTGATGGGATGGTAGGGAAGGAGAATCACATCCTTGTCCGAGTATGTTTGCAGGAAGTTTGAGAGGTAGTCGGTCGCCAGATCTATGGCCTCAGCATCTTTCAGGACGACGTCACGCATGAAGTAGGGATCCACTATCTGGATGCCCGGGATCTTGTCTCTGGTGATCTCCATGGCCATATTGAGGGAGAACAACCAGACCAGGGTATTGTGCAGTCGAAACCCGTTCAACATGTCAAACAGGTCGGTATGCCGCACGTAGAAGATATCCCCGGGGGGTACAGTGACGAAGCACGACATGTGAGAAGGCACCTTAGCCTTGAAAACGAGGTACGACTGATCGTTGTCGCGAATGCGGCACTGCTCAATTGTGAGACATCCATAATGAATACTACGCATATGCGAGCCTGCGACCTCGAGCATCGATTTACACATCATCGGTACACCTGCCACGTGCTGCTGATTCCTGGCTTGCCCCACAGCGCCGTCCTGGAAAAGAGGATTTGGATCCTGGCCCCGATCACCCTTAGGCTTCCTTTTGCGACCCTTCTTGCTCTTTACGGCTTCGGCCACTGCGTTCACCTCACCGACCGTCTTATGGAGGGTGCCGGGGCTGATCAAAGGAACTACTGGCCTTGGAGGCTCGGTGAAGGGGACAGGTGGCGGCGTCTCCTGACTAGTTGGGAAGAGACGCACCTTGCAAGGGGGTTTCGCTGGTGCTGGTTGGGTCTCGGCAACTTGATGTGTGCCTGATGGTCCCGGCTCATACAAATCATAAAACCTTGTGTTAACAAACTGGTCACCGTAGTTCGGGTCAATTTCTTCATCATCATCGGGATTCTGTGCCATGTTGTCCAAGTCTCCCATCTCGAAGTCTTCATCATGTGCTGGTTGTGCTGCCTCTAGGGTGATGTTGAGCTGGTCCTCTGTCCCCAAACGGATCAGGCTCTTTGGCCATAGGTACAAGTAGCCGAAGCCGGTATTGAGGACCGCTGCCGTGTCCTCATCATCCCATCCTTGAGGTTGAGAGGGAGGTTCCACTTGCTCGTAGCCCGGAAGCACCATACTGTATTTGACCCTCATCATGTCAGGTGGCATTGTGACATTGTGCATTTTGCGGTTCTCTGGTTGAACAATAGTACCCTTGGCAACATCCATCAACTGGCCGCCCACCCAATGCATTAGAGTGCAAGGAGTGTCTCCCTGCGAAAGATCGACATGTAGGCCGAGCGTTAGAAAAACATAGATCAAGTCATCGGTGTGGTTGAGCCTCCCAACTCTCGCTTTAATTAGTTAGTTACCTTGAGGGCGTCAAATTTGGCCAATGTCGAGGCACCGACGCCGACAGGCTTGAGCACGCAAGTGGCGGAGTGGCTGCCTGATGGCACGGTGGTGCGGGCCGGCGCCTTCGCCGCAGTGGGCAAGTTAAGCTCCGGAGCTAGAGGAGTCTCCACCACCACCGGCCCTACTGGAGGAGTCACCAACGCCTCCGGCCGCGCCACATTGTCCGATTGGGCGCTGTTGAGGTTGGGAACCGGTGGCGGCCCCCGTTTACCACCCTTCTGCCACTTGTTGTACTTTTCCATGTAGACGGGAAGGATGGTGTTGAGCTTCTCGTTCACTTGTGAATGGACTTGTGACTGGACTTGTTCTTGGAACTTTGTCTCGGCAGCTGACACAGCCTTGTTCACGGCATCTTGGACTATATTTGGAAAGGCTTCCACCTGTTCCCTTAGGAGTTTTACCTCGGCGCTTTCAGCCTTCTTGCCCTTCCGCTCCGGGGTGCCATAGTACTCGGACCATGATATGCTGCCAAAGCCGACCACACGACCAGCCGACGGGGCCGCCAGGGGATCGACACTCTTGGTCCGGTTCAGCGCCCTATTAAAAGTGGTGTCCCACTTGGCGACAGGCGGTGGAGCTGACCCCTGGGATGAGGAGCTCCTACACTCCTTGTCCTGCGCACAAGGAACGCGAAGCATTTGATCAGAAAACTGGACTTCATTGATTAATCATGAATGCAATTAATCGACTTGCATGCAAACTACTTACATATTTTTGCATGAAGTCCGTCACCCTCGGAGCAAAGGGGCCGGCGGGCTCCGAAGAATAATCAGAACCCCCTTTCTTCGGCGGGGCAAACCGGGCCCTCACGAAATTCTTTGCCTGCTCCTCCTTTATGTCGTCAAAGGGACGTGTCAACCCCTTTGCACGAGCGTCGGCGTCCTCCTTATCCCATTTGGGCCTCGTGGCTCTATAACCGCCGGAGCCGAGATGGTGGGTACCAATGTTTCGGGATCTCATATTCTTGCCCTTCTCAGTCCTGGCCTTGCCCAAGGCGGAGTTACATCTGGCCTTGAAAACATTGTAGTCTTCTTCCTTGACCAGAGGCTCCTTCTTGACGAGCTCTGGATAACTTAGCTTCTCCTCGAAAATCAGATTCTTCACCCGAGCCTTCCAATTTGACAAGGCCTTGGTCATCCTCCCGAGGGCATACTTGTTCACCGGATTCCCTTTGAGATTGTCATTATTATACTTGTTTTCCTCATCACCCAGGAACGCGTATCTTGCGTGCAGCTTCCGGAAAAGCTGGATGAGGAAACCCCTGTTCTCTTCGGCCTTCAGGTTCTCCATGTTGATCGTGACGGTGTTCCGGAGGATTGCCGCGAGCTGGTTAGAGTAAGCCCCAACAAATTCTTCTGGCTCCAAAGGCGCACCGTTAGGGCTCACGCTTGTGATGATGGACCTTTGGAGGTCGACCACGATCGGGGTCCGATCCTTCCGAGACTTCTTCGATGCGCTACCACCGTCTGTAGTAGCTTCACCGCCGCCATCAGTGGTAGTGGCGTCGCCATCGGCGTCCCCCATCTCCTCATTGCCCGACGAGGTATCCTCGTCCTCCTCCATCTCGTCGTCCCGCGGAACAAATTCCGGGGCCTCTAGGGATTCCATATCCTCCTGCTGCTCCCAAAAGGGCTTCTGGCTAGAAGGGCCCGGATCCAACATTTCTAAACACACAAATAAATGAAACTAATAAGCACAAAAATTCACAGAAAATTTTGGCATGAACTTTGCTAATTTTCTATGTCTAGGAGTGCCAGAAATTCGCCGGAACGGAAATGAATCAACATTCCGGCGAAACATTGGCAACTCAAAAAGAAAAACCTGCACAAAAAGGATCAAACACAGCCATCATCACAGCCATTTTCTGCCAGCATACACAAATTTACATAACAGAACATTCAGCGAGCGAATAATTCAGCGATAATGGACATGTTGGAACACAACACGGGGAACATACAGCGACAGCGAGTTGTTGAATATGAGTGAGTTCAGAGATGGAAAAATTCCCAGCACAGCACACATGTTTGAGTATGAGTTCAGAGTTCAGAGTTACAGAATATGAGTGAGTTCAGAGTTGCAGAATATGAGTGAGTTCAGAGTTCAGAATATGAGTGAGTTCAGAGTACACACATGTTCAGAATATGAGTGAGTTCAGAGTTGCAGAATATGAGTGAGTTGCAGCATACATAAATGTTTGCAGCACAGCACAAATTGCTGCTTCCAAGGAATATATACTATTTTATCGTCATATAAAGTAGACAAATTCCATGGGTCAGTAGTAGAAGAATTAGTAGGCGTGACTACTCTCCATAGAAACAAGTTTTAGTTTCTACCCAATATTGTGTAACATTAAAGATATAGATAAAAAATAACTCTAGGGGAATAAACTCTCCATATCAACAAGCTTCAGCTTCTACCTGGTACTGTGTAAGATCCAAATAAATCTTCCGGTGGGGAGAAACAACTCCAAACCCACAACTTTTAGTTTCTAACTTTCGATCTAGCACTGTGTAACTGTAACATCAAACCTATAAATCAAACTATTTAGTACAAGTGGAAATCTTTGTCATTGTAACATTTCAGAACATACGCTGTAAACTTTTTAGTAAAAAAGTACAAGATTAAAATTTCTAGATGATCAAACAGACCATGCTCAACTTACCTATTGGAGTAACCTGCGTCATTAGCACCGCGACGTCGTGAGACTTCATCCCGCTGAAGCGCTGCTTCGCCTCGTCTAGCCATCTGCTTATCTTCCCCGCGTAGCCGTTCGGAAAATGGACTCCGAGGAGGAACTTCATAAACTGTATGGCCTCCTTCTTACTCAGAGTGAAGCATGAGGCCTTGAGCTTGACCTCTCCCTTCTTAACCTTTTTCCCCTTGCGACGACGGCTATTCTGTGTTTCTGTCTCCTCCACCTCGTCCTCCTCCTCATCATCGCTAGGTGGTGGTTGAAGTTCATCCCTGATGCCCATATGCTTCAAGTCGTTCCTTGCCTTCGGCCCATCTTTGGTCTTGTCGGTGTTAAGAAGGGTGGCAAGCAGACTCTCGCCCACGTTCTTCGTGATATGCATGAGATCAAGGCTATGAGGCACGCGGAGGATCTTCCAGTATGGCAAGTCCCAGAAAACAGACCTCGCCTTCCATACCTTCAGCAACGGCTCTGGCTTCTTCTGGGTCTTTCCTGGCGCAGGGCACTCCTTCCAGTTATTCAACAGCTTGTAGATTTCCGCGCCACTCTTCTGGTGTGGGATTCCTCGGAGCTCGATCGTCCCATCGAACAGATGTCCTAGCTTTCTCCAGGCGTGATTCTTGGGAAGCCACCTCCGAGCCCCAAGGAACACGGTTTTCCCGGACCCGGGATCTTTCTGTAGCTGGCGGTACGTTGTATTGTCCTTGCACCTAACGCACCCATAGAATCCTTGGACCACCTGCCCCGAGAAGTATCCGTAACCAGGATAGTCTTGCACCGTCGTGATCACCGCCGCTCTCATGTCAAAGTACTCTTGTCTCGAGACGTCCCATGTACGGGCTCCTTCTTCCCATAACGTGGCCAACTCCTCTTTCAACAACGTGAGATACAGATTGATGTATGTACCAGGTTGTTTTGGCCCTTGAACGAGCATACTCATGGTTACGTACTTCTTCTTCATGCACAACCAGGGAGGGAGGTTGTAGATCCATACAAACACGGGCCAGGTGCTGTGTGTGCTGCTCTGGCTTCCAAACGGATTGAGTCCGTCAGTGCTCACGCCCAGCCTGAGGTTCCTTGACTCTTTCCCAAAATGTTGGTAATATTGTAGGTCCAACGCCTTCCACTGGCAAGCATCCGAAGGGTGCCTCAACATTTCCTCCTTCTCCGGATCATCATCTTCCGGCCTCTTTCTTTCCGCGTGCCAGCGCATGAGCTGTGCTTCCTTAGGGTCTGCGAAATACCTCTGCAAACGAGGAGTTAGAGGAAAGTACCACACCACCTTCCTAGGAGCTTTCTTGGTCCCTGTCTTGTATCGAGAGGTCTTGCACACCGGACACGTGGTCTTCTCCGCGTCCTCGCCCCGGTAGATGATGCAATCATTTATGCAGACGTGGTATTTCACGTGCGGTAGATTGAGAGGACACACGACTTTCTTCGCCTCAGCGATACTAGTCGGACATGTGTTCCCCTTCTTGGGAAGAATATCGTGCCAGAATACAATGTTGTCGTCGAAACATTCGTCGGTCATTTTGTGTTTCGCCTTCATCTCCAGAGCCCTAAGCGTTACATTTAGACGGGTATCCCTGTCGTTGCATCCGTCAAACAATGGAGTGACCGCGTCTTTCTCCATTTGCTCCAGTTTAGCCTTCTCTCTACCGGCGGCTCTGGCGTTACTCGTCTCCTTGAGAAGCAGATCTTGGACATGAGGGTCTCGCAACCAGCTCGAATCATGGTCGGCACCACCTTGATCATCTTCGTGTCCATGCCCTAAGCCACCTTGATCATCTTCGTGTCCATGTCCAGTGCCACCACCCTGATCTTCGTGATCGTGACTGGCGTCTTGATCTTCGTGATCATCACTGGCATCTTGATCTTCGTGATCATCACGTATCCATCGAGTGTAGCCATCCATGAAACTACGTCGAAGCAGGTGCGACTCCAGCATTCCGGAATCATGCTTTATCAGATACATCAGCTTGCAGTCCCGACATGGACATCTTATCTCTGTCTTGTTTGCACGTTCCATGTCGGCCCTCGCGCATGTCATCCACCTATCCACGCGGGCTTTGTTGATCAGTGGTCGGACCATGGCCGCCTGCGTGGTACAAAGAGCAAGAGAATAATTAGAGCATATATGGACGTGGATCGCCGGAAAAATTCGGCATGACCTCCCCTAAAAAGAGGACATCCGCGAGTGCCAGAAATTCGCCGGAAAAGAAATAAATCGACATTCCGGCGAAACATTGGCATCTCAAATGAAATCCCTGCAAAAAAAGTAGCACCACAACACAATCATATAGTCGGTGTCTCCGACAACGCGCATACATGCAAGCAACGCCTTCACGCTTCCTCCAACAACGACCTGCGCAAGAGAGCCAGAGGAGAAGTAAATGGACATGTTGTAGATCTAGAGGAGCAAGAGACTTCACTTACATATGGGTGTCAACCAATGGATGTTGAGCAAGATTCGAAGGTGAATCAATGGGGGAAATGAGGTGGGGAGGAGGAGGGAGGCGACCAGATTTGTTTGGTGGAGGAGGAAGAAGTGACACAAGTGAGTGGGGTGCTAGTTGCCTCCATGTGCAAAAAGCTGGAAAAAAAGTGGTGCCAGCTTATGCGAGGCGTATATTGCACAATATGCGCCTCCTATAATTCAAACTATAGGAGGCGCATATAGCAATATGCGCCTCGCATATGCGGCCACCTACCAGCTCCCGGGCCCGCATGAGTTACTTGAGGCGCATATGGCCATATGCGCCTCGCATATTGTCCAATATAGGAGGCGCATATAGCCATATGCGCCTCGCATATTCGTGCACCTACCAATACGCGGGCCCACACAGAATATGCGAGGCGCATTCTGGCCATATGCGCCTCGCATATTGTCCAATATAGGAGGCGTCGCATATTCGTGCACCTACCAACACGCGGGCCCACACAGAATATGCGAGGCGCATTCTGGTCATATGCGCCTCGCATATTATCAAATATAAAAGGCGCATATAGCCATATGCGCCTCGCATATTCGTGCACCTACCAACACGCGGGCCCACACAAAATATGCGAGGCGCATTCTGTCCATATGCGCCTCGCCTATTTTTATACTAGAGGCGCATATCTTAAAGTGCGCCTCGCCTATTTTTATAGGAGGCGCATATGCTAAATGTGCCTCACATAAGCATGTATCCTATAGCCTTTTCTCTAGTAGTGAGGAAGTGGACCCTCAAAGACCGGAGGTTGCTTGACGTATAGCAACTCTTTCAAATGACCATTAATGAAAGCACTTTTAACATCCATTTGATGCAACTTGAAGTTATGATGAGTAGCAGAAGCAAGAAACATACGAATGGATTCAAGGCGAGCAACGGGGGCATAAGTCTCACCGTAGTCGATGCCCTCAACTTGTGAGTATACTTGGGCAACTAACTTTTCCTTGTTGCGCATGACTATCCCATTTGCATCACACTTGTTCTTGAATACCCACTTGGTTCCGATGACGTTTTAACAATCCTTCGGCCGCTCAACCAAAGTCCATACTTCGTTTTTCTTGAAGTTGTGAAGTTCTTCATTCATAGCGTCGAGCCAATCATCATCTTCAAGAGGCTCGAAGACTTTCTGTGGTTCCACATGAGAGATAAAATCATGGTTAGAGCTAAGAGAGGATAATTGCCTCCTAGTAGTGGAACCTCTATTGAAATATCCATAAACATTATCAAGGATATGGCCATCTCAGATGAGGTTGGCGAGACGATAGGTTTGACGGCGGGCTTGAGCATCAATACGAGATTCCTGAGCAACCACTTGGTCATTGCCACCATTTGAGCCCCTGCCTTGACTATAAGCACGAATACGAGGATCATATTCATCAATGTCCACCTCGGGGGAGTCATCATGTGGAGAGGAAGGAGTAGAGACTTGATCAACATTAGCTTGCCCTTGTTCTTGACGATCTTGACCTAGTTCATGACTAGCTTGACCTTGGGAGATGTCTTGAGAAGGAGCGCCATCTTGGGGAGGTAGATGTTGTTGATGAAGAGTTTGAGTATCGGGGCTAGAAGATTCATGAGCATGAGGAGATTCAGAAGAGCTTGAGGGAGCTTGTGCCAAAATAGTGGGCCCTTGAGGAGCAAGATTATCTTGAGAGAGTGAGGGATGCACTTGAGTAGAGCTTGGTCCTTCTCCTTCGGCAAGGGGATCCTCAATGGGGAGGTGGAAACCCACACTCATTCTTCTTATGGCCTTAGGAGTAATTTCATCACTTGGATCACAAACACCATCTTGCCTAACAAGGGACTCATGGTCTTCATCAAACTTCACATTGCTCGTCTCTTCAACTCTTCCATTGGCTTTGTTGTAGACTCTATAAGCATGGGACTGATTTGAGTACCCAACAAAAATTCCTTCTTGTGCCTTGGATTCAAACTTGGACAAATGAACTCCTTTCTTGAGAATATAGAAATTGCAACCAAACACTCGAAAGTAGCTAACGTTTGGCTTTTCCCGGTGAGCAGCTCATAAGGGGTCTTGTTCTTTTTCTTGCGAAGGTAAAGCCGATTGGTTGCATGACAAGCGGTGGATATGACCTCGACCCAAAAGTTGTATGGAGACTTGAATTCAGCTAGCATAGACCGAGCCGCATTCATTAAAGTGCGATTCTTCCTTTTGGCAACACCATTTTGTTGAGGGGTATAAGGAGTGGATTATTGATGCTTGATGCCTTCATCACTAAGAAACTCATCCAAGGTATAGTTCTTGAACTCAGTGCCATTGTCACTTCGGATGGAAAGAATGGTTGCATTATGTTTCTGTTGAACTTCATTTGCAAAGTCGATGACGGTTTGTTAAGTCTCACTCTTGTACTTGAAGAAGAACACCCAAGTGTATCTTGAGAAATCATCCAGGATAACCAAACAATACTTCTTGCATCCAAGACTATCATGAGAAGGAGGGCCAAAGAGTTCCATGTGCAAGAGCTCCAAGCATATTTCCGTGGTGATTTGATTGAGAGCTTTGTGAGGAGTTTCATGCATCTTCCCTTCAATACAATGCCTACACACACGATCTTTGGCAAAAGAAACATCGTTAATACCAAGGATGTGGCCCTCGGAGTGAAATCTTTGCAAAGTTCTCATGTTAACATGGGCTAGGAGGCGATGCCACAACCAGCCCTTATCGGCCCTGAAAAGTCCATCACATACTATCAGGGGGATAACCCCCGGTAGGCAACCCAGCTTGGCTTGCTCCGAGTAAAGAAAGAACCATGCCGAGTAAGTACGGCCGGGAGAGAGAATCGTATGCGGCCGACATAGGAACTATGTCAGCCCGTATAAGACAAAGTTGTTAATCTTGCAGGAGCCAACGAGTCGAGTCTTCCAAAGAAGGGCCGAGTCAGATAGGATGCGTGGCACCTTTCCAAATGTGGTTCAGGAGGGACAATGGTAAAGCGTGGTCAAAAGAGAAGGGCGACTCCGGGTGACACGAAAGGAGCCGGGTGACGCCCAAAGCAAGGGCTGACATACAAAGTTACTACGTGACGCCAAAAGGAATAGGAGGCGACGTACCAGAAGACCGTTAGCTGTAACGCTTTGTGGACTGGGCCATTGGGCTTAGGGCAAGTCGATGACCCGACCCATGTAATAGGGACCCGGATCCAAACAGTAACCCTAGAACCCAAAGGGGTGTAACTATAGCTAGCACCACCTATATAAGGAGGGGCATATCAGTAGCAGAAGGAGGTTGGACCAAGTAGGTAACTAGTGCTTAGAACACTAGTTCATACAGCTCAAGGAGCACTTGTAAATCTCAAGTGTCAATCAAATTCCTAAGTGTGGAGAGTTCATCTTGTTCTTCGTGCATGGCAAGACCGTGCAGTCCCTCCCCGGTGACCACAAGCACCCATTCGGCCCCCAACTTAAGCCTACCCATGGCATCTGCCTTGAAACCACCACGACAGTTGGCGCCCACCGTGGGGCAGAAGCAGGTGATTGATGGAGTCTTCATCCGGACGGGCAACATCATCGCCAAGACCGGCGAGCGCGTCTACTCGGGCCTCACCCAGAGGTTTTGTCGTGGTACTGCCGACGAGTACGCCATGGAGGGGTCCTCACAGTGCGTGTTTAGAGACGTGGGGGGAGGCAGACGGTTGATGGGTACGAGGTAACACAGCTTACCCAGGTTCAGATCCCACAATGGTGGCGGAATCCTACTCCTCCTATAAATCACTATAATGGCAATACACCGAGTTACAGGGATTGGTTCGCTGTGCGAGTTATGAGTTAATTGGTGCCCTAAAGGCTCCTCTAGGTCTGGCTTATATAGTCGCCAGATCCTAGGGTTATAGGGAAAATTCCTAGCCGGATAGGTTATAGAGTCCTACACTGTCTATAACTAGTCTAGCATGTCTTGCACTCCAAGGCTCCGGGTACATCGAGGACTCCTCCGTAGCCTTCCTTTATTGGGCATGGGCCTCCCTTCTGGATCCATCTAACTAGGCCGCCCAGCAGGCCATGAGCCATGCTACCTACTGTGGGCCACCCGTGTTATCTGGATAGGAGACATGCTATGAGGATACCCATATAGCATATCCCCAACAGTAGCCCCCCGGAGAACTCCGAGATCTTGCGCCGTATTGCCTCTTCAAGTTGAATGCTCCGTCTAGATGGATGTCGGCAAATCGTCAAGCAATATCTTGTAGCCCTCCCAAAGAACCCTGCAAGGTTTTCTCCGTCTTCAATTTGTAAGTCGAAGAATTGATGAATCTTCTATCGTACTCTTCCATAGTCGGATTGGATCCGTCCATGCCGGAATCTTCCGATATGATGGTTCATCTGCCAATGACAGCTAGGGCGATGTAGACATAGGTCAGCAACGCTTCGTAACTCACACATGCAGAGAACGCAATCATGTCCGTTTTTCCCGCGCGAGCGATACGAACCGTTGGCGGCGACAGTTGGTAACATGGAAAAATTTCCATGCACGCCCCCGCACATGTCGCTTACGCGGCAACCGTTCGATCATGCTACACGAATCTTGATGCCAGAGGTTATAAATAATAACAACGGTGGCAATTTTACTTTTCACCTCATTCTCCTCTGCGTCATCTTCTTCCTCCAGCGAGCGCCTCCTCGAGCTCTCCGTGCACTGTGCAAAAAAACCCTAGCTCCTCAACCTCTCCCAGTCACCACCGAAACCTCCCAACGGCTAGCAGCAACTCCTCCCCCTCCATGGCGGCGCCAGGCGATGCCGCGGCAAAGCCGGTGAGCGCCTTCATAGTGCCCCTAGAGGGATTGGTTATTCCCAAGTCTGCGGTGGTCAAAACCACCGACGGCGACCATAACCCAGCGGCGCTGGAGCTGCTAAAGGAGGAATATGACTCCCACAAGGGCGACTGGCGCGGTTTGGATATTTTGGACCGCGATATCAAGGAACTCATCAACGAGGGCTACCTCCCTGCGACGAAGGGGCTCGTCTGGCGGGAGGCGCCGGCCGGCGAGGTCACCCCTTCTCCCCAAGCCGGAGAGAAGGTGTACCTCAAAGCTCAAATGGTACGCGGCGTCTCCCTGCCCATCTCCAACTTTTTCCTTGCTGTCCTCAACCATTACCGAGTACAGCCTCAAAACCTCTCCCCCAATAGCATCTTAGCGCTTAGCAACCATGCAGCGCTTTGCGAGGGTTATTTAGGGGTTAGGCCTAGGCTAGATCTCTTCATCTATTTCTTCACCGTCAAGCGCGAAGCCGGAGCCGGCAAGAACGAGCTCAGGAATTGTGGCACCATTAGTTTTAAGATCCGGCCTGGCAGGCGGTTCCCCGACATCATCGGCAATGAATCTTGCAAGAATTGGCAACATACGTACTTCTACAGCCCAGATATCCCTCTGGCCAGCCGAGAAGCATCATACCCGGACTTCATCGATGGAGCCGCCACCGAAGCCTCGACATGGAGATCCCAATCCTCCCTTCCCTCTGACATCGATGCTTCCCTCGCTATAAGGCGGATAGAGTGGTTCGTAGAGACAGGTCTAACCAGATTGGACCTGGCCATGTGCTAGTTTATCAAGCGGATCTAGCCTCTGTAGCACCACTTGAAGCTGATGCACGAGTACACCAACGAGAGAAAGGATAGCCTCCATATCTCCGAGGACAATTTCTCGAGTGACTCCGTCAAGCTCCGCCTCAAGGACATCATCAAGGTGAAGGATAGGAAGTGTGGCTTCACCATCACCTACGACATGTTCATAGAGAGCAAGTACCCAAAGGTACCTTTTTGTTTTCCGTGTATGGCATATACTCCAGTTCTTCCGACTATCCATTGCTATCTCATCTAACACTTTGGATTTTCACTTAACAGCTTAGCGATCTAGAGGAGGATAGCATGGCTGTCCAAATCTATGATACAAAGATGAAGGAAGTCACCATCGTGTCCGACGACGATGTCCCGTTGGCGCAAAAGAGGAAGAGCTCCACCTCTGACGCTGCCGACGGAGGCAAGAAGAAGAAGACGGAGGGTGGAGCTTCCAAGAAGACTACCGCCGCCCTGGAGGCGGAGAAAAGAAAGATTAACGGGACCCCCTTTGTCAAAGCACCCCCTCTTGTGTAAGCTTCTTTCTCTCTGACATTGTCAACTGTTTGTCTTATTACTGTACTTATACTTTTTGTACGTTTCCGGAAGAAAGCTACTACTAGTTTGAAGAAGACCTCCAAAACTTTGGGGGATTCTAGAAACATTAAGGATATGTTGCATCATGACATGTCTTCCAACGCATCTCCCGCAATCGCCCCTGTCACTCCCAACGTCCAGCCCAAGTCCGCTCCGACAAGCTCTCAAGCCAAAGAAGCATCTGGCCCTTCCGCCATGGAAGTGGACTCAGGTGCCTCCACAGAGCTTGCTGTTGTTGGCGAACAGGCGACGTAGGAAAGTGCCGAAAACCAAATGGCTGAAGCTCCGGCTAAGGATGCCATCGGTAGTGGTAAGGTAGTGGTGGAAGGTGGTACGTCTGTCGAAGGCGGCGCCTCCGCACCCAAGAAGACCATAGAGTTCCCGAAGATAGTCTATCCAGTACTTATGCCGGGTAGCACCGCTCTAGTTCCTGGTGCAGCACCGACATCTCCAACATGCGGTCTTTAGGAGCTTCTCTGGCAAGCAGAAATCTTGCAAGGAAACAATTTATCCTTCGGCAAGTTGCTTGCTGAGAGTGTTACAAACCTCAAGATCATGGCACTTGTAAGTTTTATTTTCCTTCTGCATTTCATATGAGTATCCCACTGTAGCCCCCGAGGATTTAGATGGAAAAACATAGGTCTTTGCGTATAAATGCTCTAAGAGTGACTAAGCCAGAAAACTTCTCACTGTAGCCCCCAAGAATATAGTTTGAATAAATTATTCCGACTGGATGCTTTAAGAGTAGCATACGCAGTGTTTGTAAATTTCGATACTGTAGCCCCCAAGCTTCTAGTTGTAACTGAATTAGTTCCAACTAGATGCTTAAAGAGAAGCCAAGCATAAGACTGAGTTAAAAACTTTATACTGTAGCTCCCAAGCTTCTAATCGAAAGCTGAATTAGTTCCGACTAGATGCTTAAAGAAAGATAATGCTAAGTTAAAAACTCTCGCTGTAGCCCCCGAGCCTCTAGGTGGAAACTTTTCGGCTAGATGCTCCAAGTAGACTGAACAAAGTTTTAACTTTCTTCTTTCCACAGAATGAGAATGCTCGGAGGGGCGTGGACAATGACAAGTACCAGAAGATGCGCGCGGACTTGGAAGCCGAAAAGGGTAAAACTGCCTTCTTGAGGAACAAATCACCAAGAGCAAGCGTCTGTTTTTCCTTTCTTTTTCATATTCCGACTTGGTCTTGTGCCAACATTCTTCGAGTACTCACTGTGTACTATTCTTTCTCCGACTTGCAGAAGCCATTTCCAAGGCTAAGGATATTGTTGAGCAATCCAAGCATATTCAATAGCTGGATAGCGAAAACAAGATCCTTAAGCAGGAGAGGAAGGATATGCTGAAGATGCACGAGGACTCCATGAAAGTCCTGCAGGATTCCGCCCACGAGAAGATGAACCGCTTGAAGAAGGAAATCGCAATCCTGAAAGATCAAAGGAAAGCCGATGATGAGAAAAATCAACGCGATATGGATGCGTACAGGATCCTCCGACAAGAACGGGACTCCATGGAGGAGACTCTACAGCAGGCCGAGATTAGCATCTTCAGTAAGTGATTCTCCGCCTTGTATTTCTGTAAGTTAGATACTTTGAACTTTTTTTGTGTTTGTAGAACTCATGTGCTCTTTTGTCGGAAATTTGCAGCTCCTATGGGTTTAACGCGGTCACCTCGTCCGCCAAAGGAATGTATGGTCCTTGCCGGAAACTTTATCAACACCGCCATCAAGCAGACCAAAGAGATAGCCAAGCCCCTCCAGATTAACATCAAGGAGGTGGATTCTGTGACGAAGTTCTCGTAGATCCTGCGCCAAGCCCCCGAGCGTATCACAAGCTGGAAAGTTTCGTGTGCACGGGCCGGCGCAAGGATGGCGCTGTCAATGGTCAAGGCACACTACGAAGATGCCGACATCGACACGGTGACCTCCGGTATCCCTGACGTAGATGACGAAGGCCAAAAGATAAATCACGAAGCTATCTTGGTGTCACTCGCGGGTTTTGACACCAGAGTCGCCGAGTTGGTCCACCTTAACGTCTTTGTGCCCATGAAAACCATTGACGGCGGCAACCAAAGCTCCTCCGAGTCTCTCAACACTGCCGACTTTGAGGAGGGTGACTCTCCTGCTGCCGACGATGTTGCGTCCAAGTCGCTTGCGCCAGAGGAATGAAAAACAATTTGTAATATTTGTTTCCTCTGTAATGTGTATGCGGAAAAACTATGTGTTAACTTAAGGCGGAAAACAATGGTTATTATTTCCTGCTACTCAAGAACTGGTTTGTCGTGGTATTGCTGACGAGTACGCCATGGAGGGGGTCCTCACATTACATTTTTAGAGACGTGGGGTAAGGCGGGTGGTTGACGGGTACAAGGTAACACATCTTACCCAGGTTCCGATCCCACGACGGTGGCGGAATCCTACTCCTGCTATACATCACTATAAGGGCAATACGCGAGTTACAGAGATAGGTTCGCTGTGCGAGGTTGTTTGAGATTGTCTGATGTTGTGCCCTAAAGGCTCCCATAGGCCCGACTTATATAGTCACCAGGTCCTAGGGTTACAGGGAAAAGTCCTAGCCGGACAGGTTACAGAGTCCTACACCATCTATTACTAGTCTTGTGTATCTTGCACTCCAAGGCTCCAGGTACGCTGGTGACTCCACCGTAACCTTCCTTTATCCGGCATGGGCCTCCCTTCTGGATCCACCTAACTGGGCCACCCAGCAGGCCATAGGCCATGCTACCGACTATGGGCCACCTGGGTTAGTCGGATAAGAGACATGTTATAAGGATACCCATATAGCATATCCCCAACAGTAGCCCCCGGAGAACTCCGAGATCTTGCGCCGTCTTGCCTCTTCACGTTAAATTTTTCCGTCTAGATGGATGTCGGCAAATCGTCAAGCAATATCTTGTAGTCATCCCAAAGAACCCTGCAAGGTTTTCTCCGTCTTCAAATGGTAAGCTGGAGAAATGCTGAATCTTCCATCGTACTCTTCCGTAGTCGGATTAAATCCGTCCATGCCAGAATCTTCGATGCGACGGCTCATCTACCCGTGTTAGCTAAGACGATGTAGGATTAGTTCAGCGAAGCCTCGTAACTTACACACGCAGAGAACGCAATCATATCCGATTTTCCCGCGCGAGCGATACGAACCGTTGGCGGCGGCGGTTGGAGTCCTGGCAAAATTAACGCGCACGCTCACGAACACGTCGTCTACGCGGCAACCGTCCGATCAGATGCACGAATCTTGACGCAGAGTATGATAAGTAGTAACCGTGGGACACTTTCCACTTTTTACCTCATTCCTCTCGCATCATCGTCTTCTTCCTCCAGCCGCACGCCTCCTCGATATCTCCACGAGAAACCTCGAAAACCCTAGCCTCCCTCTGCGAGTCGCATCCTTCCAGCACTCCATGGCCAGCAGCAGCTCCTCCCTATCGATGGCGGCGTCGAGCGAAGCCACGGCGAATCCGGCGAGCTCCGTCGTCGTGCCCCCAGAAGGCCTGGTCATCCCCGCATCGGCGGTGATCGAAACCACCGGCGGCGACCATAATCTGGCAGTGCTAGAGCCTCTGGAAGAAGAGCCAGACTCGCACAAGGGCTACTGGCGCGGCTCGGACATCACCGACCGCGACATCCAAGAGATGGTCGCCGAAGGCTACCTCCCCGCGATGGAGGGGCTCGCCTGGCGGGCTGCGCCGGCCGGCGAGGTGACACCTTCTCCCCAAGCCGGAGAAAAGGTGTACCTCAAGGCTCAGCTGGTACGTGGCGTTTCCCTGCCCATCTTCCACTTCTTTCTCTCTATCTTGAACCACTACAATGTCCAACCCCATAACCTCTCCCCCAATAGCATCTTAGTGCTTAGCAACTTCGCGGCACTTTGTGAGGGTTACCTAGGGATTAGGCCTAGGTTAGACTTGTTCGTGTACTTCTTCACCGTCAAATGTGAAGCCGGACACAGTAGGGAGGAGCTTAGGAACTGTGGCACCATAAGCTTCAAGATTCGACCTGGCCAGCGGTTCCCCGACATCGTCGGCCACGAGTCCTGCAAAAACTGGCAGCGGACGTACTTCTATGGCCCCGACATTCCTTTGGCGGGCCGAGAAGTAATGCACCCAGACTTCGCGGATGGAGCCGTCGCTGAAGTTTCCACATGGAGATCCCATGCCTCCCTTCCCTCCGACCTCGACGCTTCTCGTGTAATAAGGCGGATCGAATGGTTCGTAGAGACGGGTTTGACCGGCTTGGACCTGGCCATGTGCTGGTTCATCAGGCGAATCCAACCTCTGCAGCACCGCGTGAAGTTCATGCACGAGTATACCAGTGACCGAAGGGATACCCTCCGGATCTTCGTGGATAACTTCTCGAGCGACTCCGTCAAGCTCCGCCTGAAGGACATCGTCAAGGTGAAGGATCTGAAGCGTGGCTTCACCATCACCTACGACATGTTCGTAGATGGCAAGTGCCCAAAGGTAGATATGTATTTTCTGTGTACGACATATACTCCAGTTTCTCCGTCTTGCCATTACCATCCCATCTAACACGGTGATTTCTAACTTAACAGCTTAGCGATCTAGATGAGGACAACCTAGATGCCCAAATACACGATCCAAAGATGAAGGAAGTCACGGTCGTGTCCGACGATGATGTCCCGTTAGCGCGAAAGCGGAAGAGCTCCACCTCTGACGCTGCCGACGGAGGCAAGAAGAAGAAGACGGAGGGTGGAGCCTCCAAAAAGACTACCGCCGCCCTGGAGGCGGAAAAGAGAAAAGCCACCGGGATTTTTGCCAAAGCACCCCCCTAGTGTAAGCTTCTCATTCTCCGACATTGTCTATCTGTCTGTTTTGTTCCTATACTTATGCATTTTGCACGTCTTAGGAAGAAAGCCACGACCAGCCTCAAGAAGACCTCCAAGACTTTGGGGGCTTCTAGAAATATCAAGGATATGCTGCATCGCAAGTCCTCCCCCGCCATCGCCCCTGCTACTCCTGCCGTCAATCCTTCCTCTGCCCCGACAAGCTCTCAATCTCAGGAGGCACTAGGCCCTTCTGCCATGGAAGTGGATTCTGGCGCCTCTACCGAACTCGCTGTTGTCGGCGAACAGGCGACGCAGGAGAGCACTGCTCTACAAATGGCTGAAGCTCCGTCTAAGGATGCCATTGGTAGCGGCAAGGCGGTAGTAGGAACCGGTACCTCTGCCGAAGGCGGCGCCCCTGCTCCCCAGAAGCCCTTCGAGTTTCCGAAGATAGTTTACCCGGCGCTCATGCCGAGTAACACAACTCTGGTTCCTGGAGGAGTGCCATCATCTCCGACGTGCGGTATTGAGGAGCTTCTCCGACAAGCAGATATCTTGCAGGGAAATAGCATTTCCTTTGGCAAGCTGTTGGACGAGAGTGCTACAAACCTCAAGATTATTGCACTTGTAAGTTTTACTTTACCTTTTGCATTTCATATGAGTATCCCACTATAGCCCCCGAGGATGTAGACGGAAAACCATAGGCTTTGCATCTATATGCTCTAAGAATGACTAAGTTAGAAAGAACTCTCACTGTAGCCCCCAAGCATTTAGATGGAAGAAATTATTCCGACTAGATGCTTTAAGAGTAGCATACGCAGTGTTTATAATTTTCAATACTGTAGCCCCCAAGCCTCTAGTTGTAACTAAATCAGTTCCGACTGGATGCTTAAAGAAAATCTAAGCATTTTCCTAGTTAAAACTTTATACTGTAGCCCCCAAGCCTCTAATCAAGAACTGAAGTAGCTCCGACTAGATGCTTAAAGAAAAGCTAAGCATATTGCTAAGTTGAAAAACTTTCGCTGTAGCCCCCGAGCGCCTAGATGGAAAGTTTCCGACTAGGTGCTCCAAGCAGACTAAACAACAGTTGAAATTTTTTCCTTTGCTCCACAGAACGAGAATGCTTGGAGGGGCATGGCCAACGACAAGTACCAGAAGATGCGCGCAGATCTTGAAGCCAAAAAGGGTAAAACTGCCATCTTAAAGGAACAGATCATCAAAAACAAGAATATATTTTCTTTTTTGCGCATTCCGTCTTGGTTTTATGCCTTCATTCCCCGAGTACTCACTGTGTACTTTGTTTTCTCCGACTCTGCAGAACATGTCGCCAAGGCCAAGGATATTGTCGAGCAGTCCAAGCATATCCAGCAGCTGGACAGCGAGAACAGAATCCTTAAGAAGGAGAGGGAAGAGATGCTGAAGATGCACGAGGATTCCATGAAAGCCCTGCAGGATTCCGCCTTTGCGGAAATCAATCGCTTGAAGGAGGATCTTGCGATCTTAAAAGATCAGAAGCAAGCTGCTGATGAGCAAAACCAATGCCACAGCGAGGCGTTTAAGCTCCTCCAAGAAGAGAAGGAATCCTTGGCGGACACCCTCTAGCAGGCCAAGGCCAGCATCTTTAGTAAGTTTCCTCCGCCTTGTATTTCTGTAGTCTAGATACCTAGAGTTTATTGAACTCATGCGCTCATTGTCGGAATTTTCAGCTCCTATGGGTTTAACCCGCTCGCCTCCTTCGGACAAGGAATGCATGGTTCTTGACGGCAACTTCATCAACACCGCCATCACCCAAGCCAAGGAGATTGCCAAGCCCCTCCAGATATACATCAAAGCCTCGAACTCCGTGACGACGTACTCGGAGATTCTGCGCCGAGCCCCCGAGCGTGTCACGAGCTGGAAAGCTTCATGTGCACGGGCTGGCGCAAGGATGGCGCTGTATATGGTGAAGGCACACTACGAAGATGCCGACATCGACACGGTGACCTCTGGTAACCCCCACATTGATGATGACGGCAAAGAGATTGATCACGAAGCCATCTTGTCATCACTCGCGGGTTATGACACCAGAGTTGCCGAGTTGGTGGACATCGATGTCTTCGTGCCTATGAACACCATCGACAGCGTCAACCAAGATTTCTCCGAGTCTCATTATAGCGCCGACGTTGAGGGTGATTCTCTGGCTGGGTACGATGCTGCTTCCAAGTCTCCTGCGCCCGAAGAGGGAACAACACTATGTAATATTTGTTTTTCCTTTGGTGTATGCGCGGAAAAAACTTGACGGTGTAACTTAAGGCAGAAAACAATGGTTGTTATTTCCTACTAATTAAGAAATTAGTTCCCAGCATGTATATATTTTTTAAGCAAGTGCTGGCTTATCCATTACTTTGGTTCTTATGCTTGACTTTTCGTGAGTCGGAAGACTCGTTGTCGGAACCATGCGCTTAGGTGATGATGCCCAATGGCACCGTCAATAACCTGAGCACAAAATTGCCGACAATAAGTGCCAAAAGTCACTACTCCAGAATCCACATAAAAACGACAAAGAACGTGTAGACCAGAAAACTTAAGCTAACGCCCGTAGGTGGAATTTTCACAAGTGCAAATGCAAAGCTTGTGCATAAAGGTTTTACATGATCCAAAAATGAACACTAAAGGAGGTAAAAGACTCAGAAATATGAGTGAACCAAAGAGCTTTATTTCATTGATCATATAAGAGATACACAATTAGATAAAAAAATGCTAAGTGTAAAAAGGACGTAGCTGTGCTACGTTCCATGGCCGATCAAGCTCCGGGTAGTCATCATCCGGGTCACATCGCTTACGCTTATGATCCTCGTTGGGTCTATCCTTTAGTTCACGATTGTCAACAAGGTAGTAAGACCCATTGAGAAGCGCCTTGATTATGATGAACGGTCCTTCCCATGGCGGGGATAATTTGTGTGACTTCTTCTGCTTAAGTCGGAGCACCAAATCCCCCTCTTTAAACGAGCGATGCTGAACGCGGCGACTATGGTAGCTGCGTAGCTTCTACTGGTAGATGGCAGATCTTTGGCATGCCAAAACACGCTCCTCCTCGAGAATGTCCACATCTAGGCGTCTGGACTTTTCAGTGTCATCCTCGTCGTAGGTGGCAACTCTTGGTGCATCGTGGAGGATGTCGGAAGGCAGGATGGCTTCTGGTCCATATACCATGAAATAAGGGGTGTAGCCGGTAGATCTGTTGGGTGTAGTTCGTAAACTCCACAGCACAGATGGCAATTCTTCCGCCCAGGCCCCAGCTGCTCTATGTAGAGGTGCCTCAAGACGTGGCTTGATTCCCTGCAGAATTAATCCATTAGCTCGCTCGACCTGTCCATTGGATTGTGGGTGTGCCATAGATGTAAGATCAAGTCGGATGCCTTTATCCCAGCAATATGCCTCCACTTCTCCGAGTGATAAATTGCTGCCATTGTCGGTGATAATGCTATGTGGGAGACCGAATCTCACCACTAGATCTTGGACGAACCTGAGGGAAGTTGCCCCGTCAAGCTTTCTAATGGGTTTAGCTTCTATCCATTTAGTGAATTTATCAACTGCTACGAGCATATGCGTAAACCCACAAGGTGCCGTCTGTAATGGTCCCACCATGTCTAGCCCCCAGACTGCAAACGGTCAAGTTATTGGTATTGTTCGCAGTTCTTCAGCAGGAACATGTGGTTGTCGGGCATAATGCTGGCATCCCATGCATGTCTCAACCAGCTTGTCGGAATCCGCCTTCGCAGTCAGCCAGTAGAATCCTTGTCGGAAGGCTTTCGCGACCAACGATCGAGGAGCGGCGTGATGCCCGCAATCTCTGAGATGGATTTCGCGTAGGATTTCAATACCTTCTAGCTGGGAAACACACTTTAGGTATACACCAGTAGTGCTCCTTTTGTAGAGTTGCCAATTTATTATGGTATAACCCTTTGCTCGTCGTACTATTTGTCGTCTTTCGACTTTGTCGTCGGGCAAAGTTCCATGTTCGAGGTATTCCTTGAACGGTTTTGTCCAAGCCGGAGGGACCTTAGTCACTATGTTGACAAAAGAGTCAGCTCTATCCGGGTTATCGATGTCGGCTCCCTTCACGGATGATGTGCACAGATTCTCTAGGAAAACTCCTAGCGGAATTCGCTTGCACCCTGATCCTAGCTTAGATAGCAGATCAGCCGCCTCGTTTTGTTCCCTAGGCACATACTTAACTTCGTAGCCCAAGAAGCTCTTGGCTATCTCGTCCACTTCGTCTCGATATGCCGCCATCATAGGGTTCCACGCATTCCAGGTGCCAGCCACCTGCTGGGAAACGAAGTCAGAATCTCCACAGCAAACTATGCGCTTGATGCCAATATCCTTGGTTACACGTAGTCCGTGAATGAGTGCTTCATATTCCGCCATGTTGTTTGTAGCCTCGAAGTGGATCTGCAGAACGTAGTGCAGCTTGTCTCCTGCTGGTGACTGTAGCAATACACCAGCCCCCGAGCCGTTGAGCAGCTTTGATCCGTCGAAGTGCATCACCCAGTACTCTGGTTCTGGCAATGGAGTAGCATCTGGCATCTCCGTCCAATCTGCAACAAAATCCGCCAAGGCTTGTGACTTGATAGCGTCGCGTATCTTGTAAGTGATCTCGAAGGCGGCAAGTTCAATGCCCCACTTCGCGACCCTTCCTATAGCGTCTCTGTTATTGATGATGTCGCACAGTGGAGTCTTGCTCACACTGTGATTGGGTGCTCCTGAAAGTAATGCCTCAGCTTTCGAGAAGCAAGGAATACTCCATAAGCTATCTTTTGGTAGTGCGGGTAATGCTGCTTAGACTCCGTCAAGACCTCTCTTACATAGTAAACTGGTCGTTGAACTCCGTGCTCATAGCCTGGTTCCTTCTGCTCTACCACGACGACGATGCTGATAACCCTGTTGGTTGCCGCCATGTAAATTAACAGGGGCTCTCCAGGTTCGGGTGCTGCAAGGATGGGCGCTGAGGAAAGAATCTCCTTGAGCTGCTTCAATGCTACATCTGCTTCGTCCATCCACGTGAATTTGTTTGCCTTCTTCAGCAACTTGTACAGCGGCAGAGCTTTCTCTCCAAGTCGGCTGACGAACCGACTAACTGCTGCAACACAACCTGTTAGTCGTTGAATGTCCTTTAGGCATGTCAGACGGTTTATGTTCAAGATGGCCTTGCTTTTCTCCGGGTTGACCTCGATTCCACGCTGGTAAACGATGAATCCCAACAATTTGCCGGCTGGAACCCCGAAGACGCACTTCTTAGGGTTAAGCATCATGTTGTATTTCCGGAGATTATCAAAGGTTTCTTTTAAGTCGGAGATTAAGTCGTTTGACTTTTTAGACATCACCGCAATATCATCCACGTAGGCGTGAACGTTCCGACCAATTTGGTCGTGAAGGCAATGTTGCATTGTCCGCTGTTCGGTAGCACCTGCGTTTTTCAGCCCAAAGGGCATTGTGACATAGCAAAACATGCCGTATGGGGTAGTGAACGAAGTGGCCAATTGGTCCGACTTCCTCATCTTGATCTGGTGGTATCCTGAGTATGCATCGAGAAAACACAAAAGTTCCGAGCCAGCCATCGAGTCAATGAATTGGTCAATGCGAGGCAAGTCAAACAGATCTTTGGGACATGCTTTGTTCAAACCGGTGTAATCAACGCACATTCTTAATTCGTTGGTTCCCTTTTTGGGGACAAGTACAAGATTGGCCACCCATTGGGTGTGAAGGACTTCTCGGATAAATCTAGCCTTGAGTAACCTAGCTATCTCTTTCCAATGGCGCGTCTCTTCTCATCTCCAAAGCGGCGTAGAGGTTGTTTCACTAGTTTGCATTTTGGATCAATGTTTAAGATGTGCTCGGCAAGTTCCCTAGGTACACCTTTCATGTTAGCAGGTTGCCAGGCAAAGATGTCCCTGTTCTCACGGAGGAACTCGATGAGCGCGCTTTCCTATTTGGGATCCAGGTTCGTCCCAATGGCGGTGACCTTGGAGGCATCGCCTACCACAAGTTCCACCGGCTTGGTCTCGATGGCGGCCTTGAACGCAGGAGCGGAGTCGGAGATCTGCTTCTTCGACGGGGGCATCTCCGAGTCATTGACCTTGCTCTGGATCTCTTTGAATTCTTCGCTGTAGAGGACAGCTTCTGCAATGGCTGCTTTGTTGATCTCGCAGTCCCTTGCCTTGGTAAAGCTTCCGGATACGGTGATGATGCCGTTTGGTCCGGGTATCTTGAGCTTGTTGTAGACGAAGCATGGTTTGTCCATGAACGTGTGGAATATGTCGCGGCCGAATATGACGTGGTACACGCTTTTGAAGGGGATGTAACATCCCTAAAATCATGTTTCAAACCATGCATATCATCCATGCATCCATGATCATATGAGTTTCATTTCAAACAAAACATTTCAAGACAGAAGCTTTGTTGCTCAATATTTTATGTAAGTTTACTCAAGCCCTTCTGTTACTTGTTTTTGAGAAAGGTACTGTTAATCAATCAGTATGGTTTAGAATCCAAACTCAAGTGATTTCAAAAACTTGAGCAAAGTCTCAAAGCAAAATATGAAATAAAAACTAATTCTATGCCTATTATCACACCTCATAAAGGCATGGTTTTATTTTATTTTCAAAAGACCCAAGTGTGTTTGAGTGAACAGTTGTGTTTGACACTTATTTGAGTACAAGATTTATTGTACAAGAATCCTGAATAGTATTGGAATCAAACAGATTTGAATTGAAGTTTGAAAACCATTTTAGAAAAGCAAACAGAAAAAGAAAAAGCTTAAAAGAGAAATAAATAAGCCTTCAGTCGAATCTGGCCCAGCTAAGCCCAGCACCCCCACCCCGCGAACCGTTTTTCTTCACTCGCCCCCGCACCCGCTGAGTGACTGACAGGCAGGACCCACTCCCCCTCTGTTTCTCGTGCTGACATCCAAGGCCCACACAGCGTCGTCGTCTCCACCCCACCGCGACGTGTTCTTCCCCAAATCACGCCGTGCGTTACCTGGTTGATTCGCT
Source organism: Avena atlantica (assembly GCA_910589765.1). Classification (NCBI taxonomy): domain Eukaryota; kingdom Viridiplantae; phylum Streptophyta; class Magnoliopsida; order Poales; family Poaceae; genus Avena; species Avena atlantica. Next base: position 116,937,153 of record OU342735.1, read on the forward strand.
CGTCAATTCGCATTGATTGCAGGAGTAATTCACGCCCCCGCCTTGCCTACTTAAACCCCCTCTTCCCCCTCTCCATTTCCCCCCCCCAAACTCCGAGCCCAGAGCGCCCCCAGGCTGCCCGCATTCGTCCTCGCACCGCCGCAGAGAGAGCTCTCCGACGACTAATTCCGATGACCCCCATGCGCCCCTCTCCCTCTGGTTCTTGCAGACAGCCTCGCCACTTTCTTGCGGATCTACTGACACCGCTGGTTCCTTTTATACTGCCCCAGGTCATCGATTCCGTTCAACACCGCAAGCTCCCAACGACACCCTCAACTCCGGCGACAAAATTCCGTAAGCCCTTTGTTCCCCTTCGCCTCTGACTCACACGATGTTGTTCGCCACTATCTTGTGCATCACCTAATGCCGCTTGTTCGTGCTAGGGAGACCAGGAGCGTCGCCAACGTCGCCGTCCACCCAAGCCCGACGCCGCCCGCAACTTCGACGAGCTCCAGCAATCCACTCCGTCCGCCCCTTGCCAAGTCGCCGCCAGGTTGAGCATCAGTGCGTCGCCACGGTTCTGGTAAGCCCCTCCGACGACCCTAGGACCACCTGTAGCACCGCGCTGCCAGTAGCCACCGCCAGCGCCGCCCAGCTTTGGTCGTTTGATCCAGGGCCGTCAGATCTGGATCCAGCGTGCAGGATTAGATCACTTAACGAATCGGTACGAGTAGATCTGAGCCATGCGGTTTAAGTAGATCTAACGTCTCAGAAGCGTGATCCTACGCGAAGCGGTACGGGCCAATTAGAATAAGACGAGTGGCATCTGTTAGAGTTTAAAAACAGAATTTGAATCTATTAGATGTTTAAATTTGTTTTGGCTATAACTTTTGATCCCCACGTTAGAATTTGACAAATTTTATACCGTTGGAATCAGGAGAGAAAGCTCTTTCTAAATATGCAATGTGTTTAATGTTTTGCTACTGTTAAAATGACTTTATTTGCAGAAACTTGAGTAGGGCTAATTTGAGTATGTGAATTATTTAAGAATTGATTTAGGGTTTAATTAAATGTTGTTTGGCAAGTTTTTAACTTGTTTATGAATCAGTACTGTACACTTGCTTTGTTGAGTTTTAAAAATCATCACATATCATTTTGCATGCATGCATATATTTTTGATTTTATATGTTTTGTATGTGATTGTGGCTATGAATCTTTGTGTAGATTTTCGTGCTAGTGATTGTGATTGTGAAGAGTGTAACTACTCTCCAAACTACCAAGGCAAGTGGTACTTCATTAATATTTTGTTCCTAAGTTTTCTACTAAGCATTAGAAATATTTTGTTAGCCTTGCATGTTATATTTTGCTTAAATGCCATGTTGGGAAATCCTAGTAGTTGTAGAATTGCTAGAAAATTTCTAAGTTAAGATACTATCTATGCCATGCTTAGCCTAGCTAGTAGAAACCAAGGGTTGGTGAATTATATACATGCTATAATGAAAATATTTCTAAGTCTTTGGATTTGTGTTTTGCCTAATAAAACAACTAAGTAAATGAAACACCTGGGTGGAATGGAAGGAAAGGTTTGTGTTGAGTGGTTACACAAGGCCAGGGGACTGGTGAACCTTGTGTATCTCACTTGTGGAAAGCCACCCAGGAACAAAGAGATTTTAGAGGCCAAGTGTTGAGAAGCTTCTAGTGCAGCCACTTGGCAATATGGGCTCTGCCTGGATCATATATATTGCTAGAACTTAGCCATTTGGACAGTTGGTGGTAGTGGGAATGATAGGTTGGAGCGCGTCCATTTGGTCTAAGGGAAGGCTTCTGAAAGGTCCTGTCTTGGTGAAAATCAAGTCTGGTGGGGAAAGTACACAACCTCTACAGATGGAAAAACCTAAGTACTTAGCCATGTCCCTGGAAAAGGACAACTTGAGCATCAAGACATGGAAGCTATCAAGAATCTCCTCATCCCAATTTCTAAGTAAAACTTGTGGGTGAACAAGGGTGAAGGACCTCAATGTCTATTGGTGGTTCCTTGGGAAAAGTTTTTGGACAAAGAAAAACTTAGTGATTTCAACTAATAGGCAAACCCTATTTTGAGCAAAGGAAGCCAAGCTACACTTAGCCAAATTGCATATAGAAATATAGTCCACCTAAATTATACTAAGGTATCACTTGCCAATACTATTCCAATGTATTGACCCACTGTGGCTGTAACTTGTGATGTTGCAGGTTACTCTGATGAGGATTAGGAGTCATGAGTCTACACTCAACATGTTTTCCTGTGGCACATGAAGATGAAGACTTTTATTTATTTACTTATTCAAACTCTTGTATTAGGCCTGTGGCCTTGGAGTTGTAAAGACTATGTTTGTCTCTGGAATGCCTGTAATAATGACATTTGTATCTATGTACTTCATCTTAAACTATGGATGCTAGTAATGATCCAGGGACTAGCATTGCAATCATAGGGATCCTTTTCCTTTATAAAGAAGGGATCTCAAGAAGGACATCGCCGAACATATTGCTTTGTGTGATGTGTGTAGTAGAGTGAAAGCGGAACATCAGAAACCAGCCGGTTTGCTTCAACCACTACCTATTCCTGATTGGAAGTGGGACAAAATTGGTATGGACTTCATTACCGGATTACCAAGGACCAGATCAGGTTATGATTCTATTTGGGTAGTAGTGGATCGTCTAACTAAAGTGGCTCATTTCATACCCATGAAGACAACTTATACAAGTGCTAAGTTGGCCAAGATCTACATGAGTAGAATTGTATGTCTACATGGAGTGCCCAAGAGTATTGTGTCTGATAGGGGAACTCAATTCACTTCCCATTTTTGGAGACAGTTACATGAGTCATTGGGAACAAGGCTGGAATTCAGCACTGCTTTTCATCCTCAAACTGATGGAAAGACAGAAAGAACTAATCAGATTCTTGAATACATGTTGAGAGCATGTGCCCTAGACTATGGAGCCAGTTGGGACGAAAGTCTGCCCTACGCAGAATTTTCCTATAACAACAGCTATCAAGCCAGCATTGAGATGGCACCATTTGAGTTTCTCTACGGGAGAAAGTGTACCACTCCATTGTTATGGAATGGTGTGGGAGAAAGAAGTTTGTTCGGATCGGAACTTATCAAAGAAGCCGAAGAGAAAGTCAAGTTGGTTAAAGACAGATTGAAGATAGCACAGTCCCGACAGAAAAGCTACGCAGATCCTAAGCGTAGAGAAGTCACCTATGAAGTGGGTGATAGAGCCTATCTTAGAGTGTCACCACTTCGTGGAGTGAAAAGGTTTGGAGTCAAGGTTGGCACCAAGATATGTTGGGCCATTCAAGATTCTAAGTCGCAAAGGAGAAGTTGCTTACGAAATTGAATTGCCAGAGTCTTTGTCAGCTGTCCATAATGTGTTTCATGTGAGTCAGCTTAAGAAATGTCATCCAGAAATGGAAGAAACTTCTCTGAAGGATACTATACCTTTGGAAGAGGTTCAGTTGGAGAGTGACCTCACTTATGAGGAGAAGCCTATCAAGATTCTTGAGACTGCAGAAAGAGTCACACGGACCAAGACTATCAAGTTTTGCAAAGTTCAGTGGAACCATCATTCCGAAGAGGAAGCAACATGGGAGAGAGAAGATGATCTTCGGAAAGACCACCCTCACCTATTTGCTAGCCAACCCAAATCTCGAGGGCGAGATTCACCTTAAGGGGGTTAGATTTGTAACATCCCTAAAATCATGTTTCAAACTCATGCATATCATCCATGTATCCATGATCATATGAGTTTCATTTCAAACAAAACATTTCAAGACAGAAGCTTTGTTGCTCAATATTTTATGTAAGTTTACTCAAGCCCTTGTGTTACTTGTTTTTGAGAAAGGTACTGTTAATCAATCAGTATGGTTTAGAATCCAAACCCAAGTGATTTCAAAAACTTGAGCAAAGTCTCAAAGCAAAATATGAAATAAAAACCAATTCTATGCCTATTATCACACCTCATAAAGGCATGGTTTTATTTTATTTTCAAAAGACCCAAGTGTGTTTGAGTGAACAGTTGTGTTTGACACTTATTTGAGTACAAGATTTATTGTACAAGAATCCTGAACAGTTTTGGAATCAAACATATTTGAATTGAAGTTTGAAAACCATTTTAGAAAAGCAAACAGAAAAAGAAAAAGCTTAAAAGAGAAAAAAATAAGCCTTCAGTCGAATCTGGCCCAACTGGCCCAGCTAAGCCCAGCACCCCCACCCCGCGAACCGTTTTTCTTCACTCGCCCCCGCACCCGCTGAGTGACTGACAGGCAGGACCGACTCCCCCTCTGTTTCTCTCGCTGACAGCCAAGACCCACACAGCGTCGTCGTCTCCACCCCATCACGATGTGTTCTTCCCCAAATCACGCCGTGCGTTACCTGGTTGATTCGCTCGTCAATTCGCGTTGATTGCAGGAGAAATTCACGCCCCGCCTTGCCTACTTAAACCCCCTCTGCCCCCTCTCCATTTCCCCCAAACTCCGAGCCCAGAGCGCCCCCAGGCTGCCCGCATTCGTCCTCGCACCGCCGCAGACAGAGAGCTCTCCGGCGACCAATTCCGGTGAGCCCCGTGCGCCCCTCTCCCTCTGGTTCTTGCAGACAGCCTCGCCACTTTCTTGCGCATCTACTGACACCGCTGGTTCCTTTTATACTGCCCCAGGTCGTCGATTCTGTAGGGGTCTCAACCTAATAAGGTAGATTCCTCATGTGTTTACAATGCTAGTCCCTGGATCAATAGCTAGCATCCACAGTTAAGATGTAACATCAAGAAACAAAGGTCATAATATAACTTTATAACCAGGAATAACATAATTTCATTACATCAAACATAGCTCATTTGGCTATTACATTACATTGCAGCGGAATAACTAGAGTCATGGGGTCCTTCATCTTCAAAGTGCCACAGGCAGATGTTGGTTGTAGACTTTGTAATCCTAATCAAACAATCTTCACTAAAATCAATCAAACCTGCAACATACAAGTTACAGCCACAAAGGGTCAATACATTTGAATTGTATTGGCAAGTGATACTATGGTAGTATAGTGGAGTCTATCATCTATATGCATTTGGCTAAGTGGAGTTGAGGCTTGCATTGCTCAAAATAGATTTTTCTTATCATTTTGAAAATACTAAGTTTTTGCTTGACAAAATCATTTTTCTCAATCAAAGATTGAAGATCCTTTCCAAGGCATCTACCAACCAAAGATTGAAGATTTCAAACAACCCTTGTTCAAACCACAAGTTTTAACTTAGAAATTTGAATGATGAGATTCTTGATTGCTTCCATGTCTTGATGCTCAAATTGTCCTTTACCAGGGACATGGCTAAGTACTTAGATTTTACTATGCAGAGGTGGTGCACTTTCCCCACAAGACTTGGTTTTCCAAGACAAGATCTTTCAGAAGCCTTCCCTTAGACCAAAATGGACGCGCTCCAACCTATCAAACACTACCACCCACTGTCCATATGGCTAAGTTCTTGCAACCTATATGATCATGGCAGAGCCCATATTGCCAAGTGGTTGCACTTGAAGCTTCTCAACATTTGACATCTCAAATCTCTTTGTTCCTGGGTGGCATACCACAAGTGAGATACACAAGCCAAGTCCATGTCCTTGTGAACCACTCAACCAAACACCACCAAGCCATCCCACTCCACCCAGGTGATTCATTAACTTAGTTGTTTTATTAGACAAAATCACAAGTCCTCAGACTTAGAATATTTTTCCATAGTGTGAATATATATTCCACCCATGTTTTCTATTAGATAGGCTAAGCTTGGTAGTAATAGGAATCTTAACTTAGGAAAATCCTACTAAGGATTCATCTACTAGGTTTTCCTATATCAAGGTTTATACTTAGCAAAATCCATGCAAGTTTACTTAGCAAAATCACTAATGCATAGTGAAAGTAATGGGATAAAAAGTATGAAGTATCACTTGCCTTTTTTGTAGAGAATGGTGGTTCACTCCTTGATCTTGATAGTCTCACACTTCACTACAAGTCAATCAAGCAAACACAAATTCAATTCACATTCCAACCAAAGTCAAACAAACAATTTTTCACACACAAAGTAATGGAATATAAGTCATGCAAGAACATGCAAAGGTTTGGTTCTATTGCAAGGATGGTCTCCACTAGGCTCCTAAACTTTGTAAGTTCCAAATTGGTCATTTACCAAAATGGCAAAGTCATTTGCAAATGGGTTTTATCTCAAAACCATTTTAAAATCCATTCATCATTTTATGTGGTGAAAAATGTTTTATCAAAACAAAAACTTTTAAGTTTTTCACCAAATGAGTTGCCATTGCAAAACTTGGTGTTTTTAGGTCAGTAGGTTTGGTCCAAAACATTTTCCCAAAGTTTTCTTTGCAAAAACATTTCCATAATAAAATCAATAATTTTATTTGGCTAGAAAATTGGCTAAGTCAAATAATTCAACCTAAATTTTACCAAAATAATTTTTAACACCAAGGCTTCGTTCCTAGGGTCAGTAAGGTCACAACAAACCATTTTGCAAAAGTTTTAACCCTAAATTCAATTTTAAACAATTTTTCTACTCTAAATATGCATACAAATGAATCTGCATAAATAAGCAAACAAATAGATACTATTTGCTAAACCAAGGGCATGGTTGGCTAGGTCTTGTTCTCCTGAATCCATTGATATAAAATTTGTAATTTTTGGACGTGTGGTTTGAAAGTTACAAGGGTTTGAAGTTTGCAAATAAATCTGATTCAAAAATCTGTTTAAACTCAAACACTGGCCACACGTCGCTATCTCACTGGCTGATACCGGTTCGGCCGGATCGGCATCGTGGTGCGTTGGATCAAGTCAAATCGCGAGGTCCAGAGAACGTACCTCTTCGCGACTAAGTGATCTAATCCTGCTCGTTCAAACTAGATCGAACGGCTCTTAGTGTTTTGCCAAAAGCTCGCGGCGCGACGACGGTGGCTAGCGGCGGAGCGGCCAGTCGATGACGGCGCCGGCGGTACATGAAGCAAAGGAGGGTGGGGAGATGCTCACTGGAATCGCTGACGCTCGCTGATGCTCAACGTGGTACTTGTCCGTCGAGGGGCGCTAGGGGGCAGCTGCGATTGCTCGCCGGAGTAGAGAGCAACGCCGGACGGCTCTGTCTGTGCTCGAAGGCGACATTGCAGATCACGTGGAGGCAAACAAAGGGCACGGTTAGATGCGTATGGTCGAGGGGATGACGGGTGTGTGAATGAGGGGGAGAGGGGCGGTCTGGTACAACCTGTGGGCGTCGTCGGAGAAGAGCCAGACGGCGGCGGTGCTGGAGGTTGTCGTTGCCGAGGTTGTAGGGTACCCACGGATGAATGAATGGCACAGAAAGATGCGCCAGGGTGTGGTGAGCGTGCTCGTGTGCTCGGGGAGGCGGGAGGTGGTGTCGAGTCGCCGGAATCGGCTCTGGACTTCGTCGGAACAGAGGGTTCTCGGGGAGAAATTGGGACGGCCTGGGGGCGTGCTTTGGGGAGAAGACAGAGGGGAATGAGAGATGATGCGCTGGCGTTTAAAGGTGCTTGATCGCTGCGAGTTAAGGTGGCCGTGTTAAGGCGAATTCAAGCCACGAATCAAAGCCTGCAACGGCTGGCGAGGGGGAGAAGAGGTCGCGCGGGGTGAAGAGGAAGAACAGGAGGAGTGGGGTCCGCTGGTCAGTGGGAAAAAGAGTGGGGAGAAGGTCCACATGTCAGTTGCTCCGCGGGTTCAAGATGGGGTGCGAAACGTTTTCTTTCGGGTGAGGGGGAGCTGGGCTGCTGGGCTTTGTTGGGCTTGGCCAGTTGGGTCAGGTCCGACTCTATTTTTTCTTCTTGTAATCCTTTTCTTTTTCTGAATCTAATTTCTGTTTTGAATTTTCAAACAAACAAACATCAACCAAATCAATTCAAACAACACCACACTTCATAATTTGAACTTGGTTCTGTTTATCAGCATAAACCTAAATTACAAAATAAAATAATATTTTATTCTTTTTAGGATCTTATTTAATAATTAAATAAAATAGACCAAAGTTATTTAATCAAATTGGGTTTGATTTATTTAATAAAATCTCCATTTGAAATCCAAATACTTTCAAAACAAAATCAGTAGGTTTTATTTGTAAATAAATAATATTTGGGAAACTTGTTTAAAACAAAATAACCTTTTATTTTAGAGTCCATTATTAATTAAGTATAATAGACTTTCATTATTAAATCAAATAGGATTTGTTTTATTGAGATATTTATTTTGAAACCTAAAATAAAGCCAAAACACTTTAGTAGGTTTTATTTGTGAATATCAAACATTTGGAAAACTTATTTTAAATAATTTAATAAGTTTTGATGTTTCAATTAAATTGGTAAAACCTTTTATTTAAATAAAGTTTGGATATTAATTCCTTATTATTTTATTTAAATAGTCCTTTGCTGTTTTTATTCAAAACAAAATGTTTTCAATTCAAAATCTTGGCCAAGGCTTAATTTGTCTTTATAAAATAATCTTTATTTATAAATCCACCTTTTCATTTGAAAACAAAATCTTTTATTAAAAGATCCAAAATAGTAATACCAAAATATTTTGTTTTCCTTTATTAAATGTTTATCTTTTTAAATCTCTTTAGGATTTTATTTAATTCAAATGGGTTTGAAATTTTAATTGAATTCAAAAAGTTTCTTCTGGCCCTGAAAATCAAACAAAGTTTTATTTTATTCATTTATTTTCACATTACAAGATTTGGAAAATCTTGGGATGTGACAGATTATGTTCAACACCGCAAGCTCCCGACGACACCCTCAACTCCGGCGACCAAATCCGTAAACCCTTTGTTCCCCTTCGCCTCTGACTCACACGATGTTGTTCGCCACTGTCTTGTGCATCACCTGATGCCGCTTGTTCGTGCTAGGGAGACCAGGAGCATCGCCCACGTCGCCGTCCACCCAAGCCCGACGCCGCCCGCAACTTCGACGAGCTCCAGCAACCCACTCCATGCGCCCCTTGCCAAGCCGCCGCCAGGTTGAGAATCAGTGCGTCGCCACGGTTCTGGTAAGCCCCTCCGACGACCCTAGGACCACCTGTAGCACCGCGCCGCCGTAGGCCGAGCTCGCCGCCACCAGTAGCCACCGCCAGCGCCGCCCAGCTTTGGTCGTTTGATCCATGGCCGTCAGATCTGGATCCAGCATGCAGGATTAGATCACTTAACGAATCGGTACGAGTAGATCTGCGTCGTGCGGTTTAAGTAGATCTAACGGCTCAGAAGCGTGATCCTACGCGAAGCGGTACGGGCCAATTAGAATAAGACGCGTGGCATCTGTTAGAGTTTAAAAACAGAATTTGAATCTAATAGATGTTTAAATTTGTTTTGGCTATAACTTTTGATCCCCACGTTTGAATTTGACAAAATTTATACCGTTGGAATCAGGAGAGCAAGCTCTTTCTAAATATTCAATGTGTTTAATGTTTTGCTTCTGTTAAAATGACTTTATTTGTAGAAACCTGTGTAGGGCTAATTTGAGTATGTGAATTATTTAAGAATTGATTTAGGGTTTAATTAAATGTTGTTTGGCAAGTTTTTAACTTGTTTATGAATCAGTACTGTACACTTGCTTTGTTGAGTTTTAAAAATCATCACATATCATTTTGCATGCATGCATATATTTTTTATTTTTTATGTTTTGTATGTGATTGTGGCTATGAATCTTTGTGTAGATTTTGGTGCTATTGATTGTGATTGTGAAGAGTGTAACTACTCTCCAAACTACCAAGGCAAGTGGTACTTCATTAATATTTTGTTCCTAAGTTTTCTACTAAGCATTAGAAATATTTTGTTAGCCTTGCATGTTATATTTTGCTTAAATGCCATGTTGGGAAATCCTAGTAGTTGTAGAATTGCTAGAAAATTTCTAAGTTAAGATACTATCTATGACATGCTTAGCCTAGCTAGTAGCAACCAAGGGTTGGTGAATTATATACATGCTATGATGAAAATATTTCTAAGTCTTTGGACTTGTGTTTTGCCTAATAAAACAACTAAGTAAATGAAACACCTGGGTGGAATGGAAGGAAAGGTTTGTGTTGAGTGGTTACACAAGGCCAGGGGACTGGTGAACCTTGTGTATCTCACTTGTGGAAAGACACCCAGGAACAAAGAGATTTTAGAGGCCAAGTGTTGAGAAGCTTCTAGTGCAGCCACTTGGCAATATGGGCTCTGCCTGGATCATATAGGTTGCTAGAACTTAGCCATTTGGACAGTTGGTGGTAGTGGGAATGATAGGTTGGAGCGCGTCCATTTGGTCTAAGGGAAGGCTTCTGAAAGGTCCTGTCTTGGTGAAAATCAAGTCTGGTGGGGAAAGTGCACAACCTCTGCAGATGGAAAAACCTAAGTACTTAGCCATGTCCCTGGAAAAGGAAAACTTGAGCATCAAGACATGGAAGCTATCAAGAATTTCCTCATCCCAATTTCTAAGTAAAACTTGTGGGTGAACAAGGGTTAAGGACCCTAATGTCTATTGGTGGTTCCTTGGGAAAAGTTTTTGGACAAAGAAAAACTTAGTGATTTCAACTAATAGGCAAACCCTATTTTGAGCAAAGCAAGCCAAGCTACACTTAGCCAAATTGCATATAGAAATATAGTCCACCTAAATTATACTAAGGTATCACTTGCCAATACTATTCCAATGTATTGACCCACTGTGGCTGTAACTTGTGATGTTGCAGGTTACCCTGATGAGGATTAGGAGTCATGAGTCTACACTCAACATGTTTTCCTGTGGCACATGAAGATGAAGACTTTTATTTATTTACTTATTCAAACTCTTGTATTAGGCATGTGGCCTTGGAGTTGTAAAGACTATGTTTGTCTCTGGAATGCCTATAATAATGACCTTTGTATCTGTGTACTTCATTTTAAACTGTGGATGCTGGTAATGATCCAGGGACTAGCATTGCAATCACAAGGATCCTTTTCCTTTATGAAGGAGGGATCTTACACTAGCTACATCCGATCTATGCACTTGCAGTCATCCAGCTATTTTCTGGCGCCGTTGTCGGGGAGCGAAGCGCTATAGGTCTTTTAGTTTTTTCTTATTTACTTTAGTATTGTTAAGTTTTGGTTTGAGTTACAGGTTTCCACCAACATGATGGAGTTTGAGCATATGACTAGTGCTAACCCACTCAACCGTTTTGGGAAGCCCTATGATATTTGTAAAAGAGACAACTCCAACAAGAAGTCAAGGGGGTTTGAAATAAATCATCTACTACTTGGTATTTTACACAAGAAGCAATTTACTGGAGATGAAGAAGATCCTGATCCATATGAGTATATTTCATGTTTCAAATATATATGTGGCACGTTCCAATAAACATGGTATATCGCCGATGAGGTAAGGGTTAAACTTTTTAGTCAAACTTTGACAAGTACAACTCTCTCATGGTATAGATCTCTACCCTCAGAAGACATTACTACTTGGGATGATTTAGCTTGTGAATTTTTATCTAAATATTACCCGTTATCAAAATCTTTTGGAATCAGGCGTCTTATAATGACTTGGAAGAACCGTCCCAATGAAGGACTAGTAAGAGCTTATATAAGATTTAAAAATTTGCTTAGATAATGTCCTCATCATGATTTACATGAATGGTATTTATTGCATATGTTTTATGGCGGTTTGATTGGACCAAATAGAATTGAATTAGACTCTTGCGCAAGAGGAGCTTTTACGGATTTATCTATAACTAAATCTTGGGCTTTACTTAATAGAATTCACGATTATTGAGATTCATGGAATTTTGGTCTAGGAAGTGAAGGAAGCACGAAAATAGATCATGAATGTATTCACGAATATAATAAAAAGGCCATGTTAATGAATTATCTTAAGAGCTTTATTTAGATTCAGATCTTGTATTGAAAGTTGTTAAAGCTTTTACATAAGACATCGAAGCTCCAAAGGTGGGTCCGGTCAAGTTTGATCTACCACCTGAACCTGAAAAGAAAAGAGAAGTTAAATCAACTATAGCCTCGCTCCCTACAACCATGTATGAGATACCTTTTCCTAACACTACACAAAAGCATATTTTGTAGTATGAACAGGTCAGAGTAGTACATGAGGAGAAAGAAGAGGAAAGTGTGCCAACACTTGAAAAACATCTAGATGAAACCAAAGATGAAGAGGTAACCAAGAAAGAAATCATGGCTATGTATGCACATTGTAACATAGTTGAACTTGATGAAGAGACTTCCATATTGGTTGAAGGTACAATTAAGGTAAAAGATGTGGGTAAGACTATTCTTCCCTGCATATTTAAGAAAACCTCACATTACGGTTTATGTGATCTTAGCACTTAAGTTAATGTTATATCTTATGATTTTTATCTAGAAATAAGAGAAGACATAGTAAACGATGGGTAGCCAAGTGCGGAGAGGATAACTGCTGAGAGCATATAAGTAGTAAGCCCACCCCAAGATGAGTGCTCTCTCCTCCGACTTCCCTAGAGCCTACAGTATCACAGCCGAGACAGCGACGGGAGCCGACTACAATAGAAAATACTGATATGACAATCATGTAGCCAATAAAAATCTTAGAATTCCAATGGGAGTAGTTGAACATGCAGTTATCACAATTAACAATAAAAATTTCTTATTGATTTTGTAGTTGTTGATATGCCAATTGACACTCTTTGCCCAATTATATTTGGAAGAAACTTTTTGAGTGATATAGGTTCCACAATTGACTTCAGAAAGGAGGTTGTATCCCTTAAGCTTGGGGAAGTGGAATAAGAATTCCATTTTTACAAATTTAAAGACAAACCTCTAATCATACAAGAAGAAGAGAGGGAGAAAACTATTGAAGAAATGACATCTCTTTTCTTAAATAATCAAGATGAAGAAATAAATGAAGACGCCAATTGTGAAGAAATAATTATGGACGATAAAACTCTAGAAGAATTAGAAAATTAATTTGATTCATTTCCCAATGAAGAACCTCCAACTGATGAAACTTTTGAAGAACCAGAAAAGAGAGGGTATGAGGAATTACCACCCCCAAAATTAAAAACTTTACCATATAATCTTAAGTATAGATTCTTAGATGATACTAATAAATTCCCTGTTATTATTAGTTCTGAACTTTCAGGGTAAGAAGAAGAACTTATGAAGGTACTAAAGGAGCACCGCAAAGCCTGTGGGTACCCAATGGATGACTTGAAGGGTATTAGTCCCATGATAGCCTCCCATCGGATATTCATGGAGGAAGGTGCTAAACTAGTTATAGAATTTAATAGAAGACTGAAGCCTGAAATAAAGGAAGTGGTAAGAAAAGAAATAGTATGCCTACTTGATGCAGGTATAATCTATGCTATAAAAAAAGTGAGTGGGTAAGTCCTGGTCATTGTGTTCCTAAAAAGGCGGCTTTACAGTTGTTCCTAATGAAAACAATGAATTGATACCTATTAGAATTGTTGTTGGATATAGGATGTGCATAGATTTCATAAAATTGAATAAGGAGACTAGGAAAGATCACTATCCTTTACCATTCATAGATCAAACTTTAGAGAGGTTAGCAAACCACACTCATTTTTGTTACTTTGATGGATATTCTGGTTTCTCCCAAATAGTTGTTCATCCTGAAGACCAACTTAAAACAACTTTCATTAGTCCTTATAGTTTACATGCTTACTGACGTATGCCTTTTGGTCTATGTAATGCTCCAACTACTTTTCAAAAATGCATGACTACTATATTTGCAGATTTTATAGAACTTATAATGGAAGTATTTATGGATGATTTTTCTGTCTATGGAACTTTGTTTACTAGTTGCTTGGAAAATCTCAATAGAATTTTGCAGTGTTGCGAAGAGACTAATCTTATCTTGAATTGGGAGAAGTGCCATTTTATGGTCAAAGAAGGCATAGTTCTTGGACACAAAGTATCAGGTAAGGGTATTGAAGTAGATAGGGATAAAGTTGAAGCAATGGAGAGAATAATGCCACAACCACGGATGTAAAAGGTATAAGAAGTTTCCTTGGTCATGAGGCTTTTATAGAAGGTGCATTAGAAAATTTTCTGGAATTTCCAAACCTTTGACTAATCTATTGCAAAAGGGAGTAAGATTTAATTTTGATGATAAATGCCTTATTGCCTTTGATATACTTAAATATGCTTTGTCCCGAGATCCCATCATTAAACCACCTATATGGGATATGACTTTTGATTTAATATGTGAGGCTAGTAATGATGTTGCAGGAGTAACTCTGGGATAACACGTCGGTCATAGATTTAACATTATACATCATGCTAGTAGAACTCTCAATAGTTCTCAAAAGAATTATCCTAAGGAAGAAAGGGAACTATTTTCTGTATTTTTCTCTTGTGATATGTTTCGTTCTTACATTGTTGATGCAAAAGTAAGAGTCCATACGGATCGTGATAGTTTAAAAGAACTCCTCGAAAGGAAGTTTCATAAGCCAAGACTGATCCGTTGGATCCTTCTACTTCAACAATTTGAATTGCAGATTATGCAGAGAGATGAAGCAAAGATAGTGGATGCATCATCTATATTTACCCAGCAAGACATCGATCTTATTGAGAGGAGTTTTAGTCTTGATGATTTTGCTTTCAAGAATTATAATATGAGCTAAAGCCAAATCCTCCCAAAAAGAAGAAGTCCTTGTTGTTGGAGGAGCTTGTCACTCCCGACTAAATAAACGTTAAGTGGAAGGTAAGTTTCCTAACTCTAATAAGTCCTTTGTTTTCATAGTTCCTACCATTAAAATTTTGCCTTTGAATTCCTTGCAACTATAAGGCCACAACTATACGGCCGGAGAAAAATCTCCCGTTGTATAGTTGGTCATCAAACATTCTGTATCCCCTTTGTAAAATAGTTTTTGGATGTTGTAACTATATGGGCGCAACTACACGGCCGAAGAATGTCAACACCTAGATTTTTAATCCTAGATGCTTGTTATGCCATACATCGCAATCCTAGGATTACCATGTTTGCGAGAAATAACAGATTGGATATCATAGTACATCATCCATTACAAACCATACATAAGGTCTTACAACAAATAAAGTATCACATGATCCAGTCTTAATACAATCATAGCAGTGAAATAACATAATAATAACGGTAGCATGGGCGAGACTCCATCTTCATGGTCACAGGCAATGCTGATGATGGGAGATGATCCTAGTTGTCGTAACCTTCCTGCAGTCTGTCCTCCTGATAGTCCTCTTCATAGTCTGGCCACGGGAATAGCCAGGGACAAAGCCATGAGTACTTGTAAGTACTTGGAAACTAATACTAACAAGTGAAGTGGTTTTGAGTAGGAAATACTAGGCTCTAGGTTGTTTTGCAAAAAGCCAGATTTACCTTAACCGAGTTCAGAAGCAAAGAAAGCTAGTTGAAAGTTTTATAACATCTAAGTGGGAACTTTAATTTCATATCACAACCCTGTTGTGGTCAAGTCAAGTCATGAATAATTTCATAAATCATTTTGAAAACATCTGACAATGGAACAGTATGGACACTTCAACTGTCCATAACCGTGGACGCGGCTATTCGAATAGTTTGACACTCTACAGAGGTGGTACACTTTCACCACAACATTCGATACATCCGTCAGGAACAATCCTGAATTCACCATACTCAGTATGCGGATAATCAATCCTAACCTTTCAATTACACGCCCTAGTATAGGCACCTCTCTTGTGAGTTTGGCCTCCCAACCATGACCAACTTTTATCTTGGGAACTACACATGTGGACAATCTTCACAAGGTAGCCTCAGCTCAAACCTTGGCCGCAAGGGAACCCATACTAAGGTATATAATTTTCCAGTCAAGCCCTACCAAAATCTCGGGTATTGTGGTTGTACGGTAAAATTGGAATGGTATCGCATCGAGACAACCATCAGTTTTATAAAGGGCTAAGGCTCATGCCTTAATAGTTTCATCATAAAAATCATCTGGTGTTCAAGAACACATGTCAAAACATTTTAGTAGAATGACTCATCATTCTAAGGTTTTCATAATCATTTTCACCAAGTATTCCCATCTAAAGTGATCAAGTTTTATGCTTAGCACTAGCATCTACAAGTGGGGGTGAAAACTAATGAGGGATGGTAAACAAAGGTGAATGATCTAAGTTCAATCTCATGCCTCAGGATGACATCAAGATTTATCTAACTTAGGCCAAGTTTTATGCTATCTATGCTACCTTTAAATATCTTTCTAAGATCTACAAGTCACTAAGTAACTAAACTAAGGAGCTTTGATAAAGAAATAAAGTACTAATCTTACAAGTAAAACTAGGATTGGGTATCAAGTAGAGTAAGCTTGCAAGTAAAACTTGCATGGTTTAGCCTAGCTTGCTAAGATAGTAGCTTGATAAGATATTAGTATAAGCTTGCAAGGATTAGCTTGCTAAGTTGCAAGTGTTAGCTTGCCTTGTGCAGAGCAGTGGTTGAAGTTCTCCTCGGCTTCTTCCTTGTAGTATTCTCCTTCCTTCTTGTATCCTTGGTCGGTACTAGCGCCTATAAATAAATACGAGGTACACAATCACCAAACAACACTTAACTACTTTTATTTATCACACCAAGGTTTTCACTAGATTATCTAGCATCATCTCAAACATTAAAATCATCAAAGCACTTGTCTTATTTATTTTGTTTTAGAAAAGTAATTTCTACTCATTGAAAAACTACTTAAGATTTAATATTCTCCAACTAAAACATGGGATCATGTTAACACATGTCATCACCACATATTTCAGTACATGGGAATGTGATTTAAAGTGGTGTCACAATTTAATAAGGTTTAACCCTTTTATTTTAATTAAATAAAGTGACTAGAATTGCCTATGAGGCATTCTTTTATTACTTGACCATTATTTCACCTAGATATTTTTATATATTCAGAAAGGTCTAGTTAAATGTGATTTTTGAGAGTTGGAATCAACTCGAAAGCTTTTGTGGTTGAATTTTGAAAAATATTTGAATGCAGAAAATCTTTTGCCTTGTTATTTTTACTATAGGTGACCTATAATTCCAAATGACTTAATCCAAGTATATTTTTTTACCTTTCATGAAGAAGTTTTTCCTGTGTGCAAACTTTTCAAAAGAACGTCGATTTCCATCTCAACAAAGAAAGAACTCCAAATAAATGAAAGCAATATTGCTTGTTGCCCGCCTTGTGTTGGAAAGGAGAAAATTTCAATAAAGTAATCCAATGGTCTTGGATTAAGAATTCCAGTACCTTTCTAACAAAATTAGTTTCATGCAATTTGGTTTAATGAATTGAGCTGGGTTGAATTTTGAATCTAGGTACAGAACTATGTTTGAAACTAAATGAATAAACCTAAATTCAAACTACTGGGTCACACGGGAATGTAAATGGGCTGACGCACGGCGCTCAGCGCGCGTGGGTGAGTTTAAGTGGTTGTCCCCACCATTCAGCGAGATAGGGGGTGCGAAGGGGTATGGGGAAATCTAAACCACATGATCAACATCTAATCGAACGACTATGACTTATCATCTCCGTCGGGCAACTCCGGCAAGGCAGAACCCTAGCGCGGCTAGTGGGTGTCTACGGGGGCTCACTGGGGCTCAGGCGAGGGTCGGCGATGGGGGAAAACGACGAAGTCGACGACGTTGAACCTCCTGGTACCGATGGCTTCTCCTGGGGAGGCTCCAATCGCTGGCTCCTTTCTTCCTCCTCCGCGGCAGACTCCGGCAAAATTCCGGTGACCTGCTGCTCGCCTTGCTCCAGGAATGAGTTGGGGTGGTTCTGAGAGAGAGGGGAGTGTGTTGGTGTGAAGAAATTGATCGGGGGTGGCCTCTATTCATAGTGCCAAGAGGGGACCGAAGGGCGCGGGTGGAGCTCGTCGTGGTCGTCGTCACAATGGGCTAATGGCATGGGCGACGGTAGGGGGCAGTGCTGTGCTCCCTGGTGAAGATCAACGGCATGGTCGCAAGGTGTGGGGTGGTGCGACACGGTCAGAACGCTGCGGTGCTCTAGGAGGGTCCGACGGGAAGTTTAATGGCGCTCGGGCTCTCCTGGTCGCGCGGCGACGAACGTGCATGTCCTAGCAGTTCCTGGGACGGTGTTGATCACGCACGCAAGCGGCGAGGGCGGCGCGGGTCGAGTGCGGCACTTTGGCACGCTCTCGGCATGGCCCAGAGGCATAGGGCGTGGTGGTTCTAGAGTGGTCCAGGGGTTGGCAGGGCGTTGGCGTTGGACAGGGGGTGGCGGTGGTCAATGTCCCAGACAAGGTGGCTATGCTTGGTGCTGCTCCTAGCTTGCTGTCGACCATGGGGTGGCAAGGTGAGGCTCGGCATGCTCACCATTGATGGCAATGGCAAGCTCACAGTGAGCTAAAGCTTGCTAAATGAGCTAGATGATCTACTAATAGCATGATGTGAGCTATTGAGGGAACAAGGTTGGCCAAATCACTGCTCACTATAGTGTTTTGTGGTTGTTTGATTTTTGTTTGGAAGGTGTTTGATGAAATGGCCGAAAGAGTTTTGAATTTTAATTTTTGAATGAAAATTGGTGGGTGTACTAGTTACATACTAGGTAGTCTCTGGTTAGTTGGAAAGGTCAAGGTGACTTGGTTTGGTTGCTTTTTGAGAATTGGTGATCTTCACATATGAATTGTCATTTGAATCAAGTTGCCAACTATTTTTGTAAGTTTGAAAGGTGGGTTTTGGTTCACTTTTACTTAGTCTAGCAAGGGGTGAAAAGAAATGGAATTTTTTCTATTTGAAATCTTGGACTATGAACACTCAAAGTGGCCTAGTGAGCAAGATTGGCAAAAATGACCATTTGCTTATTTTGTTTTTTTTTTTGAATTTATCTTGATTTATTTCTGCTTGGAAATGATTTAGATGATGTTGTTTTCATCTTTGAAACATTCATTGCTATTTATAACAATCACACAAGTCCATTCATGCATTCATACAATCATCACATACACACATGCATTCATATGATGTTAATTAACAAAAGTTTTTGTTAACCCTAATTTTGGTGATTGGAATTTGATAATCTTTGATCAATATTTTGGGATGTTACAAACCTTCCCTCCTTAAACAAAATCTCGTCCCGAGATTTGAGAAAGAAGAAAAACAAAACTAGGATTTAAAGAGATCGAGAAACTTAGTCTTGATGTAGTCTTCTCGTTCCCAGGTAGCTTCCTCTTCAGTGTGGTTGCTCCACTGGATCTTGAGAAACTTTATGCTTCGGGTCCTAGTGGTTCTGAAAGCTTCCTCCAAAATACGGATAGGTACTTCGGGGTATGTCAGGTCATCGTTGATCTCTATGGTGTGGTGATCAATGTTCTTGAAAACTTCAGTCTTCTCCTGGACTTCTAGGCATTTACGAAGTAACGATATATGGAACACATTATGTACTGCTGACATCTCCTCTGGCAGTTCCAGTTGATACGATATTTCTCCTCGATAATTCAGAATCTTGAAGGGTCTGATATACCTGGGGGCTAACTTTCCTTTGAGCTGGAAACGTTGCATTCCCTTCAAAGGCGACACTTTGAGATACACAAAATCTCCGATATTCAAAGCGAGGTCTCGACATCTCTTGTCGGCATAACTCTTTTGTCTAGATTGGACGGTCTTAAGGTGCTCACGGATCTTGTGAACTTTCTCTTCTGCTTCTCATAGGACGTCGGGTCCAAAAATCTGACTCTCTCCTACTTCCGACCAATTCAAAGGGGTACGACACTTCCTTCCATACATGAATTCAAAGGGGGCATTTGCAAACTAGCTTCATAACTATTGTTGTATGAAAACTCTGTGAACGGCAGACAATCTTCCCATTTTTATCCATACTCTAACACACAGGCTCTCAACATATCGTCGAGTATTTGATTTACTCGCTCCGTTTGTCCATATGTTTGAGGGTGATAAGCTGTGCTAAAATCAAATCTTGTTCCCAATCCTTCTTGGACTTTCTTCCAGAATCTCGAGGTAAATTGAGTTCCTCGATCCAACACGATGTTCTTGGGGACTCCATGCAAACTAACGATTCTAGTGATGTACAATTCCGCTAGCTTCGAACTCTGATATGTGGTCTTGGCAGGTAATAAATGGGCGACCTTGGACAATCTATCAACTATGACCCAAATAGAATCATTTCCCCTACTAGATGTAGGCAATCCGGTAGTAAAGTCCATTCCAACCGAATCCCATTTCCATTCCAGAATCTGCAATGGCTGCAATAGTCCTGCGGGTCTCTGATGTCCCGCCTTGACTCTCTGACAAATGTGACACTTGGCTATGTAGCTTCCAATTTCTCTATTCATCTTATGCCACCAAAATTGCTCCTTGAAATCTTGGTACATCTTCGTTCCTCCAGGGTGGATAGAATAAAGAGTATCATGGGCCTCTTTCAAAATAGCTTGCTTCAACTCTGAATCTGCTAGTACACAGAGAAGCCCTTTGTACCACAAAACTCCTTCTTCATCTTCGGTGAATCCGGGTACTTTGCCTGTACGGATACGACGTTTGATTCTGTCGATACTAGCATTTCCTTTCCACGCCTCCTTAATCTGACTGATCAAAGTGGGTTGAAGTTCTATGCTAGCCAAAAATCCTTCATTTACAAATTCCATTATGAAATCCTCCAACTCCTTGTGCAAACTAGGTTGCTCCTTCGGAATCATGGAGTTCAAGCGGCACGGCAATCTACTAAGGGCATCTGCTACCACATTGGCTTTACCGAGGTGATAGTGAATGTCCAGATCATAGTCCTTGATTAGCTCTATCCATTTTCTTTGCCTCATATTCAGCTCCTTCTGAGTGAATATATACTTCAGGCTCTTGTGATCCGAATAAATCTCACAACGGTTTCCCATAAGGTAATGCCTCCATGCCTTCAGGGCTACTAGTAAAAGGTCATGGGTAGGATAATTCTGTTCATGCTGCTTCAGTTGTCAGGATAGATAATATATTACTTTGCCTTCTTGCATCAACACACATCCGAGACCGATCTTGGATGCGTCATAATACATATCAAACGGCTTCGTAATATCCGGCATGATCAAGATTGGGGCTAATATCAATCTCCTCTTGAGTTCTTGAAAAATCGCCTCACATTTGTCTGTCCATTCGAACTTCTTATCCTTCTTCAACAATTGGGTCATGGGTCTCGCGATACTCGAGAATCCTTCTACGAACTTGCGGTAATATCCCTCCAATCTGAGAAATGCACGAACTTGGGTTTGAGTGGTTGGGGCTTGCCAATCTTCAACATCCTTCACCTTTGCAGGGTCAACGGCAATTCCTCCGGCTGATACGATATGTCCGAGGAATCCTACCTCCTGTAACCAGAATTCACATTTGCTAAACTTGGCATACAACTGATGCTCCCTAAAGGTTCCAAGGATGGTCCTTAGGTGTAGCTCATGTTCTTCTTCTGATTTGGAATAGATCAAAATGTCATCGATAAAACAACGACAAAATTATCCAGTAAGTCCATAAAAATCTTATTCATGAGGTTCATGAAATAAGCGGGGGAATTGGTTAATCCAAAATACATGATAGTGTACTCGTATAATCCATATCTGGTGGTAAAGACAGTCTTTGGAATATCCTCTACGCGAATCTTGAGTTGATGATAGCCAGTTCTAAGATCAATTTTAGAAAAAACTTTGGCACCAGTCAACTGGTCAAACAGGTCTTCTATCTTGGGCAGTGGGTACTTGTTCTTGATGGTGACATCATTCAACTTCCGATAATCCGTACACAAACGGTTACCTCTATCTTTCTTGTACAAAAATAAGACAGGTGATCTCCAGGGCGAAGCACTTGGTTGAATCAGTCCTATCTCCAGTATAGCATCCAGTTGCTTCTTCAACTCCCCTAATTCAGACGGGTTCATACTATATGGTCTCTGGGCTATGGGTCCAGTTCCCGGGATTATTTCAATGATAAACTCGATATCCAAATATGGGGCATACCGGGCAAAACATCTGGAAATACATCGGGCTATTCACAGACTATTCTGACTTGGTCAATGGTTGGTTGGGCTAGACTCTTGTTGCAATTCAATTGATGGGGCAAGGTTTCAGATACATGCTCTACTGATATTCCAGCTGTACTAGTCATGGTTATGGCTTCCTTGGAATAGTCGATTAATCCTTTATGTTTCGACATCCAATCCATTCCTAGTACTACTTCTAAACCTTTACTTCCAAGTACTATTAGATTAGCGTAAAAATCTATGCCATGGATTCAAATAGGTACGGCCTTGCAATTTTTTCTAGCTTTGGTGGTTGAACCAGGTATTTGAACTATCATAACATGCTTCAATTTGGTGGGTTGAATCTTACTAGTGCATGCAAATTCTTCCGTAACAAACGAATGCGATGCTCCAGAATCAAACAACACTCTTGCAAGTACTGAGTTAACAAAAAACATACCCAGCATGACATCTGGCGCTTCTTAGGCTTCTTCAGCTTGCATGAGAAAGAGACGGCCGTTGCGGTTGAGCGAATCCCTGGGGGCAAACCTTCTTCTAGGCTGAACACGACGTTGCTGCTGAGCTGGGACATTTGCATTTGGGGCTACGGAAATATTCTTGGGGAACTCATTGGAATAGTGACCCTTGGTTCCACATTCATAACAAGTCACCAGAGACTTGTCCTTTGCTGCAACAGGCACAACATTGCTTCCAGTCCTCGCGGCAGTGTTGGTGTTGGTGGTAAGATTGTTGTTGTTGAATTTGGGTGGTGCACGGTTGAAATTGCTGGGGTTGCGGGGGTTGTTGTTATTTCATCCGGGCCTTGGGTTTCCTCCTCCACGGTTGGGATAGGTCGGACGGTTCATCGGGTTTATTGGGGCAAATCCTGGTGGGTTGGGGCGATACTTCGGGGTATGATGGGTTCCTGGTTGATGCATCATTCTACGCTTGCGATTCTCATTGGCTTGGTTGATCTTGCCTTCCATATGAATGGGGGAATCCACTAAGGCTTCAATATTAGTAAATGGGATATTGACTAACACTGTCTGCATCTCATCATGCAGACCATTCAAGAATCTCTCCTTCTTCTTGGCTTCGGTATCAATCTCATCCGGTGCATACCTAGCCAATGACAAAAACTTTCTTTGGTACTCAACTACGGTCATTCTCCCTTGCTTCAGTTCCCCGAATTCATCTCTCATCCTCTTGATCAAACCCGGTGGCACATGGGTTCTGCTGAACTTGACTTTAAATTCCTCCCAAGTCATCATTTGTCCTCCATTCATGGAGCGAACGTTGTTCCACCAAGCTCTTGCATCTCCGGCCAGATAGTGGGTGGAGAACAGTACTTTCTCATTAGCCTCCACTCCTGTGACTTCCAAGTTGTTCTCCATGGTTTGTAACCAATCATCGGCATCTAGGGGCTCTTCAGACTTAGTGAAGATAGGTGGATTGGTGTTCTGAAAATTCTTGAGCTTGGATCCATGGTTGTCCTGATTTCCATGGCCTTGATTGTTGTTGGTCATCTTGGAACCACACGTGAGATACACAAGCCAAGTCCATGGCCTTGTGAACCACTCAACCAAACACCACCAAGCCATCCCATTCCACCCAGGTGATCCATTAACTTAGTTGTTTTATTAGATAAAATCACAAGTCCTCAAACTTAGAATATTTTTCCATAGTGTAAATATATATTCCACCCATGTTTTCTATTATCTAGGCTAAGCTTGGTAGTAATAGGAATCTTAACTTAGGAAAATCCTACTAAGGATTCATATACTTGGTTTTCCTATAGAAAGGTTTATACTTAGCAAAATCCATGCAAGTTTACTTAGCAAAATCACTAATGCATAGTGAAAGTAATGGGATAAAAAGTATGAAGTATCACTTGCCTTTTTGGTAGAGAATGGTGGTTCACTCCTTGATCTTTCTAGTCTCACACTTCACTACAAGTCAATCAAGCAAACACAAATTCAATTCACATTCCAACCAAAGTCAAACAAACAATTTTTCACACACAAAGTAATAGAATCTAAGTCATGCAACAACATGCAAAGGTTTGGTTCTATTGCAAGGATGGTCTCCACTAGGCTCCTAAACTTTGTAAGTTCCAAATTGGTCATTTACCAAAATGGCAAAGTCATTTGCAAATGGGTTTTATCTCAAAACCATTTTAAAATCCATTCAACATTTTATGTGGTGAAAAATGTTTTATCAAAACAAAAACTTTTAAGTTTTTCACCAAATGAGTTGCCATTGCAAAACTTGGTGTTTTTAGGTCAGTAGGTTTGGTCCAAAACATTTTCCCAAAGTTTTCTTTGCAAAAACATTTCCATAATAAAATCAATAATTTTATTTGGCTAGAAAATTGGCTAAGTCAAATAATTCAACCTAAATTTTACAAAAATCATTTTTAACACCAAGGCTTGGTTCCTAGGGTCAGTAAGGTCACAAAAAACCATTTTGCAAAAGTTTTAACCCTAAATTCAATTTTAAACAATTTTTATACTCTAAATATGCATACAAATGAATCTGCATAAATAAGCAAACAAACAGATATTATTTGCTAAACCAAGGGCATGGTTGGCTAGGTCTTGTTCTCCTGAATCCATTGATATAAAATTTGTAATTTTTGGACGTGTGGTTTGAAAGTTACAAGGGTTTGAAGTTTGAGCTAGGTTGGGTTGACGTTCAGCTCTTTCAGCTTCGCGGTCAGAAACCAACATTTGCAAGATCTGTAACATTGGGTCCAGGGATTAAGTTCTCCCTCTGCGAGGCATCTGAAGATTGAGATAGATCATGAGAAAAGAGGGAAATTTCTAAGGTTTAGAGTTTTTGAAAAGTGTTTGAAGTTTGACTCAGATTTTTCTAGCAACTTGCTTTTCATTCATTCATAGCACACGATATAAACACACACCACAACAAAGAAAGTAGATGGTTTTAAGAACCACTCTGGGAAACTACGATACAAACACACACCACAACAAATAAATCAGATGGTTTTAAGAACCATTATGAGCAGATTGTCCAACTCCTTATGTCGGTCATACATCATGAAGCCGAGGTGATCCACTTGATTCTTCAGCTCAGGGTGATATGGTGCCTCCAGTGGCTGTCCCATAGCATCACGCCTTGGGCAGAACTCAAAGCGGGTACCCTTTATCTGGTTGATACTCTGCCCACACAGACGGGCAAGAGCTTCCTGCGTGGCCCTAGCAAGTCCATATAGCCAGTTGTTCTCTCTGATGGTGAACTGAATTCCCTCTAAGGCCTTGTTTACTTCTCCGGTATTTTTATCCCGAAAAGACGCGGGGATATGCGGGGATTTGGTGTTCGCCCAATACTCTCAAATCCCCTCAAATCCCCTTCCCCAAAAATACTCTACCATGATGGAGAGTTTTTAATCTAGTCAAAAATACACTAGTGTGGAGGGGATTTGTGGGGATATTCCGGGATTATACCCTCAAAACCCGGCCTAGTAAACGACCTATCGGGGAAATTCCGGGATACAAAATAATCCCCTCCCATCCCCTGAAATACCCTAGAAGTAAACAAGGCCTAAGGTGGGGTCTTAAATCTTTCCTCGGATACTTGCAACAATCAGCCATTGCAATTCTTCTCCTTCCTGATCGTTGAGCTGAGCTCCGAAGAACTCGGGATGCAGGCGCTCCAGAAGTTCCAAAAGCTGGTCCAAGTCACGCTCAAAGATGATGTAGAGGGAGTGTCCCAACCTTACAACAATATAAGGTGGTGTCCCCTGTGTTTACAATGCTAGTCCCTGGATCAATAGCTAGCATCCACAGTTAAGATGTAATATCAAGAAACAAAGGTCATAATATAACTTTATAACCAGGAATAACATAAATTTATTACATCATACATAGCTCATTTGGCTATTACATTACATTTCAGCAGAAATCTATAAGCATGGGGTCCTTCATCTTCAAAGTGCCACAGGCAGACATGTTGGTTGTAGACTTTGTAATCCTAATCAATCAATCTTCACTAAAATCAATCAAACCTGCAACATTACAAGTTACAGCCACAAGGGTCAATACATTTGAATTGTATTGGCAAGTGATACTATGGTAGTATAGTGGAATCTATCATCTATATGCATTTGGCTAAGTGGAGTTGAGGCTTGCATTGCTCAAAATAGATTTTTCCTTAACATTTGAAAATACTAAGTTCTGCTTGGCAAAATCATTTTTCTCAATCAAAGATTTGAAGATCCTTTAACCAAGGCATCTCTCAATCAAAGATTGAAGATTTCAAACAACCCTTGTTCAAACCACAAGTTTTAACTTAGAAATTTGAATGATGAGATTCTTGATTGCTTCCATGTCTTGATGCTCAAATTGTCCTTTACCAGGGACATGGCTAAGTACTTAGATTTTACACTCTGCAGAGGTGGTGCACTTTCCCCACAAGACTTGGTTTCCCAAGACAAGATCTTTCAGAAGCTTTCCCTTAGACCAAAATGGACGCGTTCCAACCTATCAAACACTACCACCCACTGTCCATATGGCTAAGTTCTTGCAACCTATATGATCATGGCAGAGCCCATATTGCCAAGTGGTTGCACCTGAAGCTTCTCAACATTCGACATCTCAAATCTCTTTGTTCCTGGGTGGCAATCCAAAAGTGAGATACACAAGGTAAACCATAAACATGGGCCTTGTGAACCACTCAACCAAAATCCACCAAGCAATTACCATTCCACCTAGGTGATTCATTAACTTAGTTGTTTTATTAAACAAAACACAAGTCCTTAGACTTAGGAATTTTTCCATAGTGTGAATATATATTCCACCCATGTTTTCTATTAGCTAGGCTAAGCTTGATAGTAATAGGAATCTTAACTTAGGAAGATTTCCACTAAGGTTTCATCTACTAGGTTTTACTATAGCAAGGTTTATACTTAGCAAAATCCATGCAAGTTTTACTTAGAGAAAAATCACTAATGCATAGTGAAAGTAATGGGACAAAAGGTATGAAGCATCACTTGCCTTTTTGGTAGAATATGGGTTCACTCCTTGTCCTTGCAACAATCACACTCTTCAAGTCACTACAATTCAATCAAGCAAGGCACAATCTCAATCTACCAATCAAGCAAAACAACACATAAAATAACAAAGTCAAAGAAATGCATGCAAGCATGTCAAGCTTTGTTTTGTTTGAAAAAGTGGTTAATGGGTCATAAACATTTTAAAACACCTAATGGTCATTTTTTAAAGTGGCAAAGTTATTTGCAAAAGGTTTCACTACAAAAACCATTTTCAAAACAAAGTATCATTTTATGTGGTGTAGAAATATTTTTACCAAGGCATTAATCTCCAAGGTTCACCAAATATGTTTTCAAACCATAAAACTTGTTGTTTAGGGTCAGAGAGTTTAAAACAAAACATTTCCCAAAAGTTTTCCTTCAAAATCATTTTTAATAAATAAATCACATTTCTATTTGACTAGAAATGGTTTTAAATCAAAGAATCATTCTTTTTCTTCACTAAAAACATTTTTGAATCCACAAAGTGTTTCCTGTGGTCAGTAGGTTCAAATCACACCATTTGCCAAAGATTTTATCCCCAAATTCATTTTTAAACAATTTTTACATCCTTAACAAGCATACAAATGTTTCTGCAAAAACAAATACTCTAACCGATACTATTTGTTAAACTAAAGGCATGGTTGGCTAGGGTTTGTTCCACTGATTCCAACGATATAAAGTTTGTAATTTTTGGACGTGTGGTTTGAAAGTTACAAGGGTTTCAAAATGGCATCTAAATCTGATTTCAAACTCTATTCTAAATCATCTAGTGACACGCGGCACGTTCTGATTCGTCGAAAACGTTTTGCGCGGATCAGGCGACGCAGGCCGTTGGATTTAATTGACATTGCGCGGCTCAGGCGTGCTCTTACCGCTTCGTTCTACTTTCTATCCTATCCACCGGATCAAGATCGGACGGCTCTCAGTGCCTCGACCAGAAACTGGCGGCGCTGGACTCCGACGCGCGGCGGCGGCGGCTTGTCAGTGGCGTCGCCGGCGTTACAGGAAGCGAGAAGAAGGGATAGGGTGCTCACCTGGTTCGCTGAATGATGCTGATGCTCAACATGCTCTCGGGGAAGCAGGGGGCGTACGAGGGTGGCGTTAATTCCTCGCCGGAGTTGCTGTCTGGCACGGGTACGCACGGACGTCATTGGAGGCGAGGCTGTGGTCCTCGAGGAGACAAATGGAAAGCACTGTAAGACGTGCAAAGGTACATCGGTGATGCGAGCATGAAGGAGGAGGAGAGGCGCGGTCGGAATCTACCTGTGGGGCTCGTCGGAGAACGGCAGAAGACGACCGCTCTGTCGTGTTTGTTGTCGACGTTCTAGAGAACGCGCGGACGAGTGGTTGGTGCTGGGAGATGCGTAGGGAGATGGGGGTCACGCTCGGGTGGTCGAGGGGCAGTGGGGCGATTCGTGCTTGCCGGAATCAGTCGAGAACCTCGTCGGAGACGGCGGCGGTGCAGAAGGAATTTGCGACAGCCTGGTGGCTCTCGAGGCGTGGGGTTTGGGGGGGAATGGAAGAGGAGTAAGAGGGGATTTATCACGCGTGATCACTGCGAGGTTTAATTGCGGCATTAAGGCGAATTGACGACGCGAAATCACTGCCAGAAACGGGGAAGAACGGGTCGCAGCGGTGGAGACGATAAACATGAGAGGGTGGGGCATACCTGTCAGCGAGAAAGGAAGTGTGGGGAAGGGGTCCACTTGTCATCCTCTGTGCGGTTAAGGGTCTGAGTGAGAAAGAACGGTTCGCTGGGGGAGAGAGGTGGGCTGTTGCTGGGTTAGTTGGGCCGGCTGGGCTGGGTCGACTGTTCTCACATTTTTTTCCTGTCTGATTGATTTATCTTTTTCCATTTCTATTTACTGATTTGAATTTCAAACAAACAATCCAATCAACCAAATCAATTCAAACAAACACCACACTTCACAACTTTTGAACTTGGTTCTGTTCAGTAGCATAATCCAAAATTCCATAATAAAATAATATTTTTATTCATTTTAGGATCCATTCATTATTTAATAAAATGGACCTTTTGTTTATTTAATCAAATAGGGTTTGATTTATTTAATAGAATCTTAATTTGAAATCCAAATACTTTCAAAACCAAATCAGTAGGTTTTATTTGAAAGTAAAGAATACTTGGAAAACTTGTTTAAAACAAAATAACATTTTTGTTATAGGGTCCATTAATAATTAAATACAATGGACCTTAGTTTTCAAATCAAATAGGATTTGTTTTATTAGAATCTTTATTTTGAAATCTAAATAAAACCAAAACACTTCAGTAGGTTTTATTGGAGAAAATAAAATACTTTAGAAAACTTATTTAAAATAAATAAATAAGTTTTAGTGTTTTATTTAAAATGGGAAAAGCCTTTACTTTAAATAAAATTGGATATTAAATCCTTATTATTTTATTTAAATAAACCTTTACTATTTTTATTCAAAACAAAACATTTTATTTCAAATTTTGGCTAAGGTTTAATTTGGCTATATAAAATAATCTTTATTTATGAATCCACCTTTTCTTTTGAAAATAAAATCCTTTTATTTAAAGAACCAAAATAGTAATTTTAAATATTTTTATTTTCCTTTAATAAAAGTTTACCTTTTTTTAAATCTGTTTAGGATTTTATTTGATCCAAATAGGTTTGAAGTTCCAATTGAATTCAAAATGTGTCTTCTGACCCTGAAAATCAACAAAGTTTTATTTTATTCATTTATTTTTCACATAACAAGATTTGGAAAATCTTGGGATGTGACAGATGAGGTCTCCTCCATTCCCCAACTGATAGAACTTGCTATACTTCACGTCCATATATAAGAATATAGGATGAGTAAGTTAGTAGAGTGATCAAGTGTGTCAAATTTTATGTAAGTTTGCAAGAATTTTTGAGGAACATGAATTTTTATGAAAGAGTCTAAGTGATAAGAATGAGAATAGGTTTTCATAAATACCCACTTCCATGGTTTTGAAACTAAGTTTTTGATTCCAACATCCATTCTAACTAGGGTCTCCTATGGTCAGGATGGCTCTGATACCAACTTGTCAACACCCGGATTTTTAATCCCAGATGCCTGTTATGCCATACATCGCATTCCCAGGATTACCATTTTTGTGAGACATAACAGATTGCATATCACAGTACATCATCCATTACAAACCATAAATAAGGTCTTACAACAAATAAAGGATCACATGATCCAGTCTTAATACAATCATAGCAGCGGAATAACGTAATACTAACGGTAGCATGGGCGAGACTCCATATATGTCATAGGCAATGCTGACGATGGGATATGATTGATACATCCAAAACGTATCTACTTTCCCGAACAGTTTTGCTATTGTTTCTCCTCTAAACTTGTGTGATTTGGATACAACTAACACGGACTGACACTGTTTTCAGCAGAATTACCTTGGTGTCTAGTTTTTGTGCAGAAAATCAACTATCAGAAAAATTCCCGGAAAATATGCCAAAAATCCTATTTCACCAGAAGATCCATAGAGCCAGAGTACGAGACGGAGAAGGGGCCTGGAGGTCCCACACCCCTGCCAGGCGCGGGCCCACCTCTGGTCGCGCCTAGGGGGGTGCAGCCACCCCCTCGGCCTCCCTCTGCGCCTATAAGTTGCCTCTCGACCTAAAAACCGAGGGGGGTTTGATAGTTTTCCAGAAAGAGTTCCGCTCCGCCGATGCCACTAGAAACCAAGATTCAGATCCAGAAACTCCGTTCTATCACCCTGCAGGGACGGGGAATTTGGAGAGGATGATCGCCATCATCATCACCAACGCCTCTCCATCAACCATCGATTTTTCCCTCATCCATGAGTGAGTAATCCCCTGCTGTAGGCTTGGGATGGTAGGGATTGGAGGATTTCTATCATGTAATCGAATAAGATTGTTTGGGCATAGTGCATAGTATCTCTTTTAGTGCTATTTGACTTTGTTGCAACTTGTTGTGATTAATGCTTGTCACTAGGGCCCGAGTGCCATGATCTCAGATCTGAACTTATTATTGAATCATTATGATAGTATTGTTTGTGATATTATCTGCAAGTTGTGTACACATATCATTGTCTGGATCCAAAGGCCCCAAAGTGACAATAATTGGGACAACCGGAGGGGGTGGCTGTGGTGTGAGGATCACATGTGTTCATGGAGTGTTAATGCTTTGATCCGGTGCTCTATTAAAAGGAGCAACTTAATTGCCAGTAGTTCCCTAGAGGCCCCGCTACCACGGGCTGGCTGGACATAAGATGGTGTGCAAGTTCTCATTGCGATCCCGTATGACTATACATGGAGCACATGCCTAGGATTGATTAGTACTTGGATGCTTGTTATTATTTATCTGTAATGCCCTAGATCTCATAGTTACATGTTTAGACTCATCCATGCAACGCCCGTCCATCCACCCCTATGCCTACCGCACTCGAATCCTACTGTTACCGTTACTATTACTATTGCTCTTGTTTTGATGTTGCTACTACAAACTGTTGCTACTACAAATTGGGTAATACTACCCGCAAAGACTGCTGCGATCCCCTATACTTGTGGGTCATCAAGACTATTTTCTGGCGCCGTTTCCGGGGAGCATAACTTTATTTGTAAGTTCACTTGGATCTATTATTGTTCACTGCTACTCCTTTCATCATGGGGAAGCCTCGTGATGGAAAGTTTCCTATTTTGCCATCCACTATAAGAAGAGGTACAGTCCTAAACACCTTTGTTGCTCTTGATTCAACGTCTGTTATAAGCAAGCTTGTCACACCACCACCACATACTCATGCTACACACACTTCTACTACTGCTGAGTCTGAAACTACTTTTGATGCTCATGATGTTACTTCTACTTTGCTTGATGCGAGTGGTTCATTATGTCCTTTACTAGATGCTACTATGGACTGTCTAGGAAATACCAAAAATCCTAGTGAAGACATACCTATTAGCTCACCTGAGTCTAGTGAGAGTTATGATATTAATGATGGTTACATCCAGTTCACTTATGAATTTGTTGAAGAGTGCCGAAACACACATGGTACTAGTGCTATTAAGAGTCTCCTTGCTAGGCTCACCATTATTCCTAAGTTGTCCTCTGATCCTAAGTTTGCCACCTCTCCCATAGATATTAAAGATAAAGACTATGATTTCTCTCTTGATTTATCCTATTTAGATATTTTTGAGAAAGAACCTTTCTGTGGGACTAAAAATGAGAGTGTTGTGGCTCATATGAATGAGCTTTCTACTATGAGTGCTTTATTCTCTGATGTTTTTAAGATGCACAAGTACTTTGTTACTAAGATCTTCCCTTTTTCACTAAAAGGAGAAGCTAGGGCTTGGTTTATTAGATTACCTCCTGGTTCCATTGATAGCCCTGATTGCTTGTTTCTTCCAGAAATATTTTCCTCCTGGTTTATTAGATTACATGCTGATTTGCAGAGACTAAGATTAAGACAACTCGAGGTGTGGTAAGAGGCTGGTAATGAACTCTATTTGTTTTCATTTTTGTACATATACTCATCATTGTGAGCATGCCTAGCATGTTCATTGTATGGAGTATGTTACTGATGGATTCTTAGTAGTTTTTGCTTGTGTATGATTAGCTCCATCTTGCTAATAGTTTGTAGCATGTCATATGAATGTTTGCTTGCATTGGTTTATTCATATTTTGGTATGAAATTGTGGTATCCTCCTCTGAAAGTTTCATGTGAATCGACTTGGCACATGCTCACGCATGCATATGACTAAACAATAGTCAGTAAGCCTCGATGATTTATTTTGCCTCAGAGGTCTTGTATGACTTTCATGCCATAATTAGTCTTGTTTTGTTGCAAGCATGATTATGACAGTTATTGCTCTCTCGTTTGTCACTCCCTCTCTATTTCTAGCCTTCACTTGAACTGAGTATGAGCTCTACCTATGCTTCCAACTCCCCAAAACCATTATTGCCAAGTGTGTCCACCATACCTACCTATTAGCATCATTTGATATTTCAGTGCATATTCTATATGCCTTGTTTTCTTCCAAATAAAATGTTTGTCTGTTTTGAGAAAGTTAGTTAGTAAAGATCTCACGAACTTGATGACACACTTTATTCCTTGCACTTAATAATCTGAACCATTGTGACCTGTACATGAAAGTTATATGCTTGCAAATTATATGCTGGGAGTCAGCAGAACCATGCTGTCACGGGGAACGCTTTCAACACTTTTTGGATATCCTATCCAGTGGATATTTTGCTCTTTTGTTTACGGATGTCGACGATGTGAAATAAAAGGGGAGCTTGTGAGTTCATGGAGTCTATACATTGTGTTAGAGAAATGCCTGGCCTGCTAGCCTAAGCCATACCTAATCATGGTGGAAACTTGCAGCATCACCATAATGAGCATTTATGAAGCATACTCAATAAAAAGCTATGCATATAGTAAATAAAAAGATCACTGAGATGCTCATTGTCTGCTTGCCTTGTCATTTTGATCACGGGATAGCTCCCGTATCATGTGCAAGGGGTACACCGTTGGCGATTCTCTATGATATGCATGTATTTAAAATGATAAGAACTTTCTGGTAACCAAAGTTGAGTAGCATGCGGAGCGGCCCTCGTACTCAAGGGACTTAGGATTTCCAGTTTATGGTATGTCAAGCATATAACTCATATTGGACCTCACTTTCACCTTAACCACTTGAAGATGCCTATGATAGGGGCATTAAGAGCTCAAAGATAATGAGTACCTTCCTTTCAGCATTAGGAAGCCTTTCAAACTTTTCAAAACCATTTTCACTTCGCTGTTGAGTCACCACTTATTCTTTGATCACCTTCTTGAGAGCATAGTTGTCACTCTTGTGTTTGTCCCAAAACTTGGTTAATTATGTCATGACTTTGATGCTTGTATCTCTGATATTTTTACGTCTAGTCTTAACTTGAACTTCAGAGGTGCCTCGGCATTTATATTATGCTCTACAAAAAAAGGCAAGCGAGATACCGCTCTATCATACCTTACTATGAGCATTGCAATGTTGCTTATGTTTATGTTCCATGATACTTATTATTATTGAGTTGGTTTCTCTTCATAGCTTGCAATGACTATTGAGTAGACTTAGTTGCATACTTCTTACTATGAATGGTTTAAGCATATACTCCTGTGCTGAGAATATATACATCATATGAAGCAAATGTGTTCGTGAAAGTTGTTTTATCGCACTCAGTTTTCAACTGAATTGCTTGAGGACAAGCAATAAGCTAAGCTTGGGGGGAGTTGATACGTCCAAAACGTATCTACTTTCCCGAACACTTTTGCTATTGTTTATCCTCTAAACTTGTGTGATTCTAACACGGACTGACGCTGTTTTCAGCAGAATTACCCTGGAGTCTAGTTTTTGTGCAGAAAATCAACTATCAGGAAAATTCCTGGAAAATATGCCAAAAATCCTATTTCACCAGAAGATCCACGGAGCCAGAGTACGAGACGGATAAGGGGCCTGGGGGGCCCACACCCCTACCAGGAGCGGGCCCACCTCTGGCCACGCCTAGGGAGTGAAGCCACCCCAGGCACCCCCTCGGCCTCCATCTGCGCCTATAAGTTGCCTCTCGACCTAAAAACCGAGGGGGGTTCGATAGTTTTCTAGAAAGAGTTCCGCTCCGCCGCCGCCACCAGAAACCAAGATTCGGATCCAGAAACTCCATTCTGGCACCCTGCCGGGACGGGGAATTTGGAGAGGATCGTCGCCATCATCATCACCAACGCCTCTCCATTAACCATCGATATTTCCCTCATCCATGAGTGAGTAATCCCCTGCTGTAGGCTATGGGGATGGTAGGGATTGGATGAGTTCTATCATGTAATCGAATAAGATTGTTAGGGCATAGTGCCTAGTATCTCTTTTAGTGCTATTTGACTTTGTTCCAACTTGTTGTGCTTAATGCTTGTCACTAGGGCCTGAGTGCCATGATCTCATATCTGAACTTATTATTGAATCATTATGATAGTATTGTTTTTGATCTTATATGCAAGTTATGTACACATATCATTGTCCGGATCCAAAGGCCCCAAAGTGACAATAATTGGGACAACCGGAGGGGATGGCTGTGGTGTGAGGACCACATGTGTTCATGGAGTGTTAATGCTTTGCTCTGGTCCTCTATTAAAAGGAGCACCTTAATTGCCAGTAGTTCCCTAGAGTCCCGCTGCCACGGGTTGGCTAGACAGAAGATGTTGTGCAAGTTCTCATTGCGAGCACGTATGACTATATATGGAGCACATGCCTATGATTGATTAGTACTTGGATGTCTGTTATTATTTATCTTCAATGCCCTGGATCTTGAAGTTACATGTTTAGACTCGTCCATGCAATGCTAGTCCATCCATCGCTATGCCTACCGCACTCGAATCCTACTGTTACCATTACTGTTACTATTGCTCCTGTTTCGATGTTGCTGTTGCTTTTCTGTTGCTACTACAAACTATTGCTACTGATAAACTTCTGTGAGCAAGAACTATTTCCAGGTGCAGCTGAATTGACAACTCAGTTGTTAAGGCTTGCAAGTATTCTTTGGATCCCTTGTGTCAAATCAATAAATTGGGTAATACTACCCGTGAAGACTGTTGCGATCCCCTATACTTGTGGGTCATCAATGATCCTAGTTTTCATAACCTTCCCGTGGTCCGTCCTCCTGATAGTACTCTTCATAGTCTGGCCACGGGAATAGCCAGGGACAAAGCCATGATGACTTTTAAGTACTCGCAAACTAATACTAACAAGTGAAGTGGTTTTGAGTAGGAAATACTAGGCTCTAGGTTGTTTTGCAAAAAGCCAGATTTACCTTAACAGAGTTCAGAAGCAAAGAAAGCTAGTCGAAAGTTTTATAACATCTAAGTGGGAACTTGAATTTCATATCACAACCCTGTTGAGGTCAAGTCAAGTACGGAATCATTTCATAAGTCATTTTGAAAACATCTGACGACGGAACAGTATGGCCACTCCAACTTTCCATAACCGTGGACGCGGCTATTCGAGTAGTTTGACACTCTGCAGAGGTGGTATACTTTCACCACAACATTCGGTACATCCGTCAGGAACAATCCTGAATTCACCATACTTAGTATGCGGATAATCAATCCTAACCTTTCAATTACACGCCCTTGTATAGGCACCTCTCCTGTGAGTTTGTCCTCCCAACCATGACCAACTGTCATCTTGGGAACTGCACAGGTGGACAATCTTCACAAGGTAGCCTCAACTCAAACCTTGGCCGCAAGGGAACCCATACTAAGGTATATAAGTTTCTACTCAAGCCCTACCCAAATCTCGGGTATTGTGGTTGTACGGTGAAATTGGAATGGTATCTGATACGTCAGAAACGTATCTATAACTTTTGATGGTCCATGCTTCTTTTGTATCATTTGTCTTATGTTTTGTCTACACTTTGAGGTATTTTTATACACTTTCTAGAACTAACCTATTGACAAGATGCCATAGTGCCAGTTGCCTGTTTTATTCTGTTTTTGGTTCCAGAAAGGCAGAAAATCAATATTCTCGGAATTGGACGGGACAAAAGCCAAAGTCATTATTTTCCCGGAGCAACACGGAACCACGAAGCAGGGATGGAGGGGGGCCACAGGGTGGCCGCACCCCCTAGTAGAGGGCAAGCCCTAGAGGCACCCACAAGGGGTGTGGGCCCCCTAGACCCCCACCGACCTTGATTCCTACGCCTATAAGAAGCCTCCGACCCAAAAACCCTAGGGCATCGAGAAGAAATCCATGGAAACCTCCACAGCGCCGCCGCCACCGAAAGGGACATTCGAGGGGACAGAAAGTCTCTGTTCCAGCACCCTGCCGGGACGGGGAAGTGCCCCTGGAGCCATCTCCATCGATCTCCACCACCATCTCCTTCACTGTTGCTGATTCCCATGATGAGGAGGGAGTAGTTATTCCTCGAGGCTAAGGGCTCTACCGGTAGCTATGTGTTCATCTCTCTCTCTATGCATGATCTTGTTGTGGTCATGAGCTTTGTAATCAAGTAGATCTACCTTGCTACTCAAGTGCTTCATTAGATCTCTGCTCTCCCCATGTGTGTGAAAGTGACAGCGTGCACACCATTGTGCCACTTAGGTTTGAGTTTACATAAATACTCTTTGTGCTTTAATAGATCTATGTTTTTTCCCACGTGTGTGAAAGTGACAGCGTGCATACCGTGTGTGGCACTTTGGCTAGATTGAATATTTGTTATGAGTTATATTTGGAGTTGGATGTCTCTATGAAATTGTGGTGTTTGTTGGAACCATCTAGCGCTCAAGGTGACAATGTGGGGTTATCTAGATTGGGGAAGGCGGACTTTGATGCGTGTTGTTATAGCCCTACCGATGATTAGAGTGTCCAACCGGAGAGTAGTTAAGAGTAGTATCATGAAGAGAGGATATTTATATGAGTGATACGTTGGAAACGTATTTATAATTTTTGATGCCCCATGCTTATTTTGTATCTACTTTGCTTTGCGTGTCTACACTTTGAGGTGCTTTTTACATGTTTTCTAGTACTAACCTATTAACAAGTTGCAACTAGGGCAGATGCATGTTTTCTGCTGTTTTTGGTTTCAGAAAAGTTAGTAAATAAATATTCTCGGAATTGGATGGGACAAAAGTCAAAGTCAATTACTTTCCGTGGGGAACAAGAAGTCTAGAGGAGAGACGGAGGGGCCAGCCAGGGGGCCAGACCCACCCCAGGCGCGGGTGGGCCCAACCCTGCGCCTGGCTAGGGTTTGTCTACCCTGGCTGCCTCCTCGGTCTCCCCCTTCGCCTATAAGAAGCCCCCGATGCAGAAACCCTAAGCACTCGATCAAATATCCACGAAACCGTCTGTAGCCG
The DNA here is from genome assembly GCA_910589765.1 of Avena atlantica. Taxonomy (NCBI): domain Eukaryota; kingdom Viridiplantae; phylum Streptophyta; class Magnoliopsida; order Poales; family Poaceae; genus Avena; species Avena atlantica. The sequence continues at coordinate 116,975,050 of OU342735.1, forward strand.
CCGCCACCATCGTCCCTAGATCGGGGGGATCTGAAGTTCTTCCCAGCACCCTGCCAGAGGGGAGATCATCCTGGAGGCCTTCTCTTCGGTATTATGCGCGAGTAGTTCCACCTTGGACTATGGGTCCATGTAGTATCTAGATGGTTGTATCTCCTCCTTTGTGCTTTCATGTATAGATCTTGTGAGCTCTGTTCATGATCAAGATCTAATCTATTTGTAATCATGCATGTTGTGTTTGCGGGGATCCGATGGATATTGAGATTATTATGTTGGTTTGATTAATGGTTTTGTCTTTATGATTCTATCATGTCTATGTTGTTTGTGATCTTGCATGCTCTTCGTTGTTAGTAGCTATCTTGGCCAAGTAGTTGCTAGTGACTCGAAGAGGGGGTATTTATGCTCGATAGTGGGTTCATGCCTCTAGTTTCCAAGGAAAGTGACAATAATCTCTTCAGTTGTAGATGTGTTGTTGCTACTAGGGAGAAAACAACGGTCTCTTGTTCATGGAACATGTGGACTGTTTACCTTACACACTTTGCTTAAAGCAGTTGTCTGTTGCTTGCAACTTAATACTGGAGGGGGTTCGGATGATAACCTGAAGGTGGACTTCTAGTCATAGATGTAGTTGAATGGCGGTCTATATATCTTGTTGTATTGCCCAAACGAATCTCTTAGGATCTTTCTGACTAGTAATTGCATTGTTATGCCTTGCTCAGTTCCTGTCAATTGCCTTGCTGTAATTTGTTTACCCTTCATGCCATGTTGTTTATCTAAGGAGAACACCTCTAGTGAACTATGGACCCCGGTCCAATCTTTACCATTGATACAGCTTCCACTGTTACTTGTTTACTTGCTGCAAACCATTACCTTCCACACTATATGTTTAATCCTTTGTTATAGCAAACCGGTGAGCTTGACAACCTCACTGTTCGTTGGGGAAAAGTATTGAGTTTGTGTTGTGCAGGTCTCTGTGTTTCTTGCAACACCTGTGTGACGTTTCCTTCCTCCTTATGGTTCGATAACCTCGGTTCCCAACAGGTTGTGCATAGACAGTCGTCAAGATTTTCTGGAGCTGTTGCCGGGGAGGCTAAGGAAGTCTTCACAAGGGGAGTCCTTCACTTCTTTTATATTTACTTTTTTTAGTTTGCTTTGTTTCTTTTGCTTGGTTTTGTTTGCCTCTTTTCAAAAAACCCAAAATTTTTAGTTCCTGCTCTAGTTGCTGGTATGTGATTGCCTTGCTTGGTCATGCTTTCTATCAATGAATGGTTTCTTTGAAACTAGTTCTTATTGGCAAGGTGGGTTCACGGAAGAACAAAATTATTATTATAAGGAACACCGTTTGTCACAAAAAGGGAAATACTTATGGGAACAAATTGATAATTTGAATACTATTGCTAGAGAGGTGTGCTCTACTTATAATGTTACTTATTGCTTTGATAAGTCTTGTTGCTGTAGGAGGTATAAACACCTGCCTTTTCAATGTGAGTATAATGATAATGTTACCATATCTTCTTATGTTAAAGGAAACTATGATTTCTATGATGTGGAACAAATTGAAGAATTTATTGCCTTCAAGGGTGCATTTGAACTTGCCAGTTTGCTTGAAAATACTGATGATGCACCTTATGAATATGAGGTTTATGAGATACTTAAATTCTGCTTGATAATTACAAGGAAGCAAATGGCTGTATTCTTGAATATTTTAATTGATGCTTTCCACAAATGGAAGAGAATAATGCCTTGCAGGAGCCTATGGAAGAAGAAATCGTTGAAACTGGAAGCTCATTAGATGAAAAAGAGGAGGAGAGTGATGAACAAAAGAAGGAAGAATGGATTATCTACCCATGCCTACCATTTAATGAGAGTAACTCTTTATCCCTTACATTATTTTATTGTACCCCATGCTTACAAAGGAGGATGAATGTTATGTTCCTGTGGATCCTTTTGAAATATCTACTTTGGATAAAACATGTGGAGGTTTAATCCCACTATTTTTGAGCTTGATAGAAATTATGTGTTTGTAGCTCATGAAAAGCCTGCTTTATGTGATAGTTATATTGTTGAGTTTATTCATGAAGCTACTGAAAATTATTATGAGAGAGGAAAATATGGTTGTAGAAGTTTTCATGGTACTAAAACACCTCTCTTTGTGCTGAAAGTTTTGAAGTTACTCTTGTTTTCTCTTCCTATGCATGTCACCTTGTTCTTTGTGAATTTATTTGCATAGAAGATTCCTATGCATAGGAAGTGGGTTAGACTTAAATGTGTTTTGAATTTACTTCTTTGACTTCAATTCACAATCCTTATGTGAGCATCTTCTCATGCTATCAAGCCTAACTTAAAGGCGTTAAAGAAAAGTACTTGTTGGGAGATAACCCAAGAGTTTCCTTGAGTCTTGGAACTTACAACTTCTGTAATGACCTCTCCTTATCCTTTTTGTTTGGTTTTTGTGCCAAGAATGACCTCTAATGAGAGGGAAGTAAGATTTGGGGAGTTGCTGTCCCGAAACAGATTTCTGTCCTCCACCAAAAAAATTCATGAGGAGGCTCTGTAACTCGGATTGAGCTGAAAATTTATGAATAAATCCCCCAGTATGTTATCTAACTTTCGTTATTTCAACACTTTTTTATTTTAGCTACAAAATATGTTCAAACAAATCGGTCTCTACCTTCTAGTCCGTTTGACAGATTTCTGCCATTATTTGCATTTGCTTCTTATTGATTCCTTTTTGAGTTCTCTTTAGGTGAATTGAGATTTTTGAAGGAGTTACTACAGTAGCTTGTGTTTTTAGTCAAAATCTTTGTTGTTTCAAAGCTTTTCCAGAGGTCTAATATATTTTGAATAAGCTAATGTTGCTAATGAAGATTGTGTGAAGGAATAATTTCAGGTGTAAAGAGATAATGATGCAATGAAATAAAGATTGGACAAAAGCTCAAGCTTGGGGATGCCACCATGGTGTCACCCCATAAATATCCAAGAGGTACAAGCGTCAAAGCTTGGGGATGCCCAGGGCATCCCCTTCTTCATCAATAAAAAGCTTAGGTCTGTCTAGACACTTCGTTTTTATTGTTTCATGCACAGTTGTGTTGTTCTTGAAGCATCTTAGTTTTCGTTTGCTTTGCTTAGTTTGTTTAGTTTTCTTGAGTATTTTGGACTCCCGTTCACTCTGTGTTGTTTTGCAAATAAGTTTGCTTGGTATTGGAAAGGAGTAGTAAGTTCTTGCTTGAAGTGCAAGAGGAGCTTGCATTGACTATGACTTAGACTTTAGCATGACATGCTAGGTGTTGTCTTGACCTTATGGTTAGTGATTATTACTGGAGCATGTCTTGTTCCAAACAATTGGGATTTCTTTGTGTGCCTTGAAAAAATTATGCGTTGTTTTAGCATGCAAAAGCATAGTATCGTGGTATTCTCCTTTGATGTTTTGCTTGGGTTGACTTGGCACATGCTCACACCATGTTATAGCCTCTATGATCATTTAGTCCTTGACTTGTAGCACCAATCTTTGCTTTGATTAGTATGCTTTGTTGCACTGCATGATTATGGCCATTATTGCTCTCTTAGTTGGTTGCTCCTAGTCTTTTGCTAGCCTCCACTTATATGAGTAAGTTTTACTCATGCTTACAACTCCCAAGAAACCAAGTTATTCCAAAGTGTCCACTATAAACTCCTATTCATGGTGTGTTACACCATTCCAAGTATATTCTTGTTTTCAACTATCTTCCAATTAAAAAACTATTTTGTTATGTGGAAACTTAGTGATTAAAGCCCTCACGAACTTGATGGCACACTTTACTCTTTGCCCCTAATAAACTTGAACCATTGTGACAACTTTGTTGTATATGCTTGCACTTATAAGGTGGAATTAGCAGAACTGTGCTGTCACGGGGAACGCTTTCAACATTGCACTTGTACTTTGTACTCAGTTGATATCATGCTCTTTTGTCTATGGATGTCACCGGTGTGAAATAAAGAGGGAACTTGTAAATCCATGGAGTTTGTATCCCATGTTAGAGAAATGCCTGGGCCACTAGCCTAAGCCATGCCTGATCATGGTGGAAACTTGCAGCATCACCATAATGAGATATCTATGAAGCATCCTCAATAAAAATCTATGCATATGGTAAATAAAAGGATTGGTGAGATGCTCATTGTCTGCTTGCCTTTTCATTTTGGTTATGGGAAAGGTCCTGTACCATGTGCAAGGGGTACCCAGTTGGCGGTTCTCAATGATATGCAAATACTTACAGTGACAAGAACTTACCTGGACCCAAATTTGGGTATGCATGAGGTGTGGACCTCGTATTCAAGGGACATGAGATTGCCAACTTATACTTCATCAAGCATATACTCCAAGCTTTGCCACTTTAACCATAACCACTTCAAGATGCTTATGATAGGGGCAATGAGGACTGAAAGCTAACAAGTACCATAATTTTTGGAAGCCATTTTTGAAACTTGTAATCCCTGCTTCCTTTACAAAAAAGGCCTTTCTTCCACCATTATTGAGTCTCCACCTCTTCTACCTTTAGGACCCATTAAGAGAGAATAGTTGTCATTCTGTGTGCAGTGTTCCAAAGCTTATTAATTGATGCATATTGTGTTATTACTTGTTATTGTGCTACTTGTTTCTATTCACCCTTGTGAACTTTGCAGGTGTCCTATGCATCTATTTGCTACCCTATGAGGGACAAGCGGAATGCCACTATGCTATATTTTCTGTATGTGAAACAAACAAACGTTTTTCAATGCATGTTATTCATGTTCTTTGTTTGTAGCTTGTCATATTGCATGCATAGTTACTATGTCCTACTGTTAGAACTCCATCTTTCATGCACATGTTTAGAGTTCTTTGATCCCAGCTTTCAATGCTTGCAAATGGTTGAATCTTTATTGTGAGGGTGCATGTCACCTCAAAAATTATTATTTTATCACTTACCTACTCGAGGACGAGCAGGAGTTAAGCTTGGGGATGTTGATATGTTGGAAACGTATCTATAATTTTTGATGCTCCATGTTTGTTTTGTATCTACTTTGCTTTGCTTGTCTACACTTTGAGGTGCTTTTTACATGTTTTCTGGTACTGACCTATTAACAAGTTGCAACATTGCCAGATGCCTGTTTTCTACTGTTTTTGGTTTCAGAAAAGTTAGTAAAGAAATATTCTCGGAATTGGACGGGACAAACGTCAAAGTCAATTACTTTCCGTGGGGAACAAGAAGTCCAGAGGAGAGCCGGAGGGGCCAGCCAGGGGGCCACACCCACCCCAGGCGCGGGTGGGCCCAACCCCGCACCTGGTATCGTGGGAATGGCCACGGCAGATGCTGCAATCGGCAGCGAGTAGTAGAACGAGGGGCAAGGGCGGCCAGCCATCTGCGGTGCGAGATGAGGGCAAAGACACAGGGTTTTACCCAGGTTCGGCCCCCCGGAGGGTAAAGACCTACTCCTGCTAGATTGTATTATGGAGGTGTTTACAATGGGCGAACTCGGCGACTAGGCGGCGAGTTGCTTGGGTGTATGAGGGAACGTGTCTCTACTCACCCCTTAGGGAGGTTTATATAGGCTCACCTCCCCTAGGGTTTACATATCTCAACCGATTCGGTTACAACTTTGGTAATCGTTTAACCTAGACCGACTGGGCCTATCCACTCGCCTGGGCCTTCTACTTCCAGTCGCCTGGTACCTTGCTGGGCTTTGATCCACTCGCCGTTCTGCAGGCCCACTCGCCAGACCTTGGGCCAGTCGGAAACGTCCTGCTGAGTATACCCCAGTAGGCGTATCCCCATCAGTAGTCCCCGAGGCCGTCGTTGATTAGGCGTGGGTGGCTGCTGGCAGTCGGAGTATACGGCTTCAAGTTGGCATCCAGTCGAATCGTCGGCGGGCTCCTGCATGAAGGAATAAATCCGGCGAACCGAGTTGCGTCTTGGGCGAGTCGAGCCAACGGAATGCGGTCTTCGGCGAGCGACTTAGCGAGCCGAGTGGCTGGAGGTGGACCGTCAGGCGTGGTCAAACTAGCCGTTAAGGTAACTCAACGGTAACTTTCGGCGTAATCATCGCGCGGTAACGGCCCCCTAATTTGGCGGGCAACTCCCGCTATATAAGAGGAATGGTAGGCTATCGCAAAGCCAACCGCCCACCATTTCTTCCGAGTGCACACATCTTCCGTCCTTCGCTTCCGCGATCTAATCGACCCGAAAACCTCCGATCTCCAACCAACCTCTCGGCCATGGCCCTCTCCACCGAACCTTGGGGCAGATCCAAGTGCACAAGGGCGCAACTGGCCTCCTTCGAGGAGGCCGGAATCCTGCGGGCCGGCTGCTGGCGTATCCCCGCAGCCGGAGAAACGACCCCAAACCCGCGAGAGAGAGAGTTCGTTTGTTTCACCAGTCACCTCGAGCGGGGGTTAGGGTTTCCCACATCTTTGTTCTTCCGGCGTTTCTGCGCCTACTACGGGATCCAGCCCTCAGATTTGGGTCCCCATAGCATCGAGCAGCTCGCCATCTTCGTGGCGTTCTGCGAGTGCTACTTGGGCTGCCGGCCCTACTTTCCCTTGTGGCAAGATCTGTTCCATGGACGGATCAGCCGTGAGGAGGCGGGCGGCCCAATTCTAGCCGCGGGCGGCTTGAATTTCCAACTCAAGTCCAAAGCTTCCTTCTTCGACCTGATGCTGCCGGCCAAAGCAGCGAGCGACTGGAAAAAGTCATGGTTCTACGTGACCGAGGCGACTCCGGAGGACGAGGCGGCGATCCCGCGGTACTCGGCCAACCGTTCCGAGCCACGCCATCTCCAGGTCGGCAAGCTCCCCGACGACCAGCGGATGGTCGTCGATGAGATGCTCCAGACCATCCGTGGTCTGAAGAAGAAGGGGCTCCAGACGGTAAACTTTTACAATTGTTGGCTTGGGCGGCGGCTCGTTCCGCTCGCCCAACGCGACCATTACATGTACCAGTACACGGGCCAGGGAGACTCGACGAAGGCCTGCCTCGCCGAGTGGAAGCTGGAGGACTACCTCTCAGCGTTGAAGAAGATCACCCAGGCAGCGTACGCGGACGCGCAGGCCGGGGTCCCCCCCTACACCGCGAAGCGTCCGGCTCCGATGGTAATTTCTTTATCTTGTTCGCAGTCGCAGCACGTGCAGTCGCGGTAATTCTAACTCTGTTTCGTGTTCATCGCAGCTATTCCAAGTGGTGGAAGGGTGGCTACCACCCGCCGATGACGAGAGCCCCGGGCCATCCGCCCAGGATACAAGCGAATCGCCACCCGCCAAGGGCAACGAGGACGACGAGGACGAGTCCGAAGAGGAAATTGCCCCACTGGTCCGAAAGACCCGCGGGCAACGTCAGCGCGAAATCGAGGCGAGCAGGAGCCTCGAGCGTCATGACGATGACGACGAACTCCCAGAGACCACCTCGCGCCGTCAGGCCACCCCTTCGAAGAAGAAGAAGAAGAAGGAAAAGGAGGCGAGGGCCCCCCTGAGGAGGATAGCGAAGCCGCCGAAGACGGCCTCACCGCCGCACTCACCGAGCAGTTCCGATGCTCGCAGCTCGGCCGGTGACGGCGCTGCCCCGGCGACAACCGCGCTAGATGCGCCATCCGTGGAAGTGCCGCTGGCCTCAATGCCTCCGCCCTTCGCGCCGGTCTCCGTACTAGGGAAGGCTCCGGCTGTGGCGACTTCGCCTCGCAAGGAGGTCCCGAGCGCGGCGGTCTCGCCCCGCAAGGAGGCTCCGGCCGCGGCAGCTCCAATTCGCGAGGAGGCCTCCGCCGAAGGCGTCCCGGAGGCGCCAACTGCTACCTCAACGTCAAAGAAGCCGTCCGTATCCTGGGCCCCCGACGTCCTGGAACTGGGGCTCAGTCGCCGATTGGGCCCTGAGCTGGAAAAACCGGCCGGCCTTCGTACAGGGCTGCGTTTCATTCCAGTCGCCAAGTGAGTGCATTCGGCCTTCTATATTTTCTTTTAGTAGTTCGATTGTCTTTTATTGATTTGGTTCGATGTGCAGGACCGGAGTGAAAAAGATGGGTCACCCGACCGTGGCCAAGGTACCCTCCGCCGCTAGCGAGGAGGACCCTTCCCGCAAGAGGAAAGGTGACGAGGTCGCCGCCTCAGCGGAAGGCAGCAAGAAGGCCAAGGGCGACGACATCGTCGCCGTCTCTGATGACGCGGCGGCCGCGCCGGCTGGACCCGCAGTGGAAGCAACCGCGTCTACGAAGGAGGGCGTTTCCTTGCCTAGACCGGAGGAAGCGACTTCCTTTGGGGCGGGCGCCTCGATTGCTACCTTCCCCCGCTTCGTGACCAAGGTGGCCACGGCGAGTGGGGCTGCGGCCCCGAGCCTCGCTCCAGGGACCGCCGACGCTGAAATCGACCAACGTCGCGGGCACACGCCGGCGCTGCTTGCGTCTGTGGACGCGGTACAACTTCACGTCATGCTTGGTGCGGCCATCCAGGTACCTCCAGTCCCCGAGGATCAGGTCGGTGCTTAGCAGCGACTTGATTCTTATAGTTTCTTGTTTTGTACTTTCGAATCCAGTCCCCGAGTGCGTATGCGCTAAATTTTAGCGGGTATGCACTGAGGAATTTTCGTGGTCGCCAGTCCCCGAGTGCGCACTCGCTAAATTTTAGCGGGTGGGCACTGAGTAATTTTCGTGTGTGCTGACTTTGAAGATGTACAGGGTCTGCAGCTGGAGTCGGCAGAGCGATTGGCTGCGAAGCAGCGTGCTGAGAAGGAGCTGGCCACTATCCAAGAAGCAAACAAGGAGCTTCAGGCTGTTGCTGCGCAGGCGGAGGTGGCTCGCCAGGAGCTTGTCCCTGCTGGTGAGCTGGTGGCGGTGCGGTCTGCGTTAGGCGCTGCTGAGCAGAGGATCGCCGACCTCGAGCGCGAACTGCGGGAGGCAAAAGAAGAAGCAAGCTCGGCGAACGGGCGAGCTAAGGCCACCATTGCGGCCGCGGAGGAAGACCGAAAGGTGTCGGAATCCCTCATTGTTGGGCTTCAGGACGATCATACGTCGCTTCAGAGCTTCATCACGGGACTCGCCCCCTGTTGCTTGGTGAGTGCGTCTTTCCTGTCTTTCGGTTGTATTGTTTGTGGTTTCCATGGTACTCATAATTGTCTCCTTCTCGCAGGTCGTGTTATTGGTAGCCAAGAAGAAGCAAGCTCTCTTGACGCGAGGGAGTGCGTAAGCATGCTCGTCGACTCGGCGACGCTGTCGGCGACGTGCATCCGCGCCTACCTTCAAGAGATGTCGCCCACGGAGGTTATTCCCAGTGACCTCGTTGAGGTATGGGAGTACTTGGAGAAGGCGCCCGCGGTCGTAGAGTTCATGACGCGGTCGGCGTTTCGGCGTGGAGCGTCGACAGCGCTGAGCCTTGGGCTCGCCCACTTCCCCGAGGACTTCGACCTCGACGATGTGACGAGTGGGTACCCGTCGTCGACTGGCGCGGTGGATCTGTCCGAGGTTCTCAAGTTGCAGGAACGTGCCGCCGCGTACTCGGAGCGCGTCTGGGCGTTGGGCGACCTCCTCCCTTACCAGGAAACGGTCGTCGCGCCAAACGACCCCGAGCCGCCGCACCGTGACTTCAAGGTTGAACAACCTTTCCGCTCGGCGATGGCGGGTGAACTGACGACGTATCCGTCAAACCCGTACACCGCGTTCATCCGTAGGCGCCGGGATTCTGGCGCGTCGTCGTCGAAGCCTGCAGAATAGGGTAGTTTGCCTAGATGTGTTAGCAGCAGTTCTACCAAGCGGGCATAATTTGTAATGTAAGACAATGCGATATGCGATTGAATGGAACGTTGTGTTCATTTTGCTATTTGTTTGTGTGTTTTGGATTGATTTTGGATGAGTCCCCGAGCGCATCCGCCCTTTTGTGGGGTTCACCTCGTATATGATGTTTGTTGTTATCATGTGTTTTGTTAGTTTAGTCGACTCGCCCGAGCTCGGAGAGCCAGTCGCAAGGCGACTCCCTTGAGTGCTCTGTACTTTACCGTTTTCCCGTACGCGAACGGGGCCGGGTGGCCGAGTCTCCGAGCGTGGTACTTGGTAGTTCAAGGCGCGACTCGAGGGTGGTTGAGGACTGAGCGCGTTGGTGTGGGCGCGTCACTCCTGCCTGGCCCGGAGGGTCAGTCGCGTGGCGAGTCCTGGGCATGCTCTCTTACTTGGCGTTTTCCCTGACCGATCGCGACGGACTGGTATTCAGTCCCCGAGCGTGGTACTTAGCCGTTCGAGTCGCTATGCCGAGGATGCAGAGGACCGAGGTCGCCGTGAGAAGCGAGGGCAGTTGTCTTGGTTCACAAAACCAGTCGAGCTAGGCGACTCCAATGGGGCTCCGGTTTGGCGTTTTTCGTGGACGACGCAAGACCTGAAATGACTCAGTGCTCTTACATCGCACTACTTAGCCGTGCCGGTCGCTGTACCAAAGGTTGACTTCTGCATTTAAGCATGACGCTGTTTATTACGAGTGCGAGTGGCACAAGGCATGAAGAGTAGACGTAATTTGCAGTAACCGTTTCTTTTATTTCATAGCGACTGGAGAGTACATGTGTGGGGTTCTAGGAGTAGAACTTCCGGAGGAGATTTACATTCCATGGCCGCTTTACGTCGAGTTCGCCGTCCCCGCGGACGTCGATGAGGTAGTAGGCGTCGTTGCCGAGTACGCGCCCGATAGCGAACGGGCCTTCCCACGGAGGGGAGAGCTTGTGCATGCCCTTCTTTTCCTGGATGAGGCGTAACACCAGGTCGCCTTCCTGGAAGGTGCGGGTTTTCACCCGTCGGCTATGGTAGCGGCGGAGCCCTTGCTGATAAATGGCGGTACGCGATCGAGCGAGGTCGCGTGCTTCGTCGAGTTGGTCGAGCCCATCTTGGCGGGCCAGCTTGTTTTCGGCCTCCGTATAGTGGACGACCCGCAGCGAGTCGTGTTCGAGGTCGGTGGGCATGACTGCTTCGGCGCCGTAGACCATGAAGAAGGGAGTGAATCCTGTCGACCTGTTGACCGAGGTGCGGATTCCCCAGATGACAGAGGGGAGCTCTTCGACCCAGCATCCAGCGGTGCGCTCGAGTGGTACTTGGAGTCGCGGCTTCAGGCCGTGGAGGATGCTTTGGTTGGCTCGTTCCGCCTGGCCGTTGGATTCCGGGTGTGCGACTGACGCGAGGTCGCGCCGGATGTGGTGCTCTTCGCAAAATTCGGCCATTGCTCCCTTGGCGAAGTTTGTGCCGTTGTCCGTGATGATGCTGTTGGGGAACCCGTAGCGGTATATGAGCTCGCGTAGGAACTTAGTGGCGGTCTTCCCGTCGCATTTCCGGACTGGCTTGGCCTCTACCCACTTCGTGAATTTGTCGACGGCGACCAGCAGGTGGGTGTAACCAGAGGGGGCCTTCTTGAAGGGGCCTACCATGTCCATGCCCCACACGGCGAATGGCCAGGTGATGGGGATTGTTTTGAGCGCCGAACTTGGAACGTGCGTCTGGTTGGCGTACTTCTGGCACCCGGCGCATCGCTGGACGATATCGACAGCGTCGGCATGTGCGGTGGGCCAGTAGAAGCCGTGTCGCATTGCCTTGGCGACCAGGGAGCGCGCGGCAGCGTGGTGGCCGCAGTCGCCTGAGTGGATGTCGTGTAGGATTTTGCGTCCTTCGGCCGGTTGGACGCAACGTTGGAACACGCCGGTGACGCTGCGCTTGTGTAGCTCGCCGTCAATGATGGTGTAGGACTTACATCGGCGAGCGATCATTCGAGCGCTTGTCTCGTCTGCGGGCAGGGTGCCGGTCTCCAGGTAGGCGATGTAGGGCTTGGTCCAGTCGTCTGGCTCGGTGATGAGTGCGACCAAGGCTGCCTCTGGTTGGAGAGGGACTCCGATGTCGATCTCCCTCGGGGGAGAGACTGATGGTTTGGAGATTGTGTCGAGGAACACGCCGGCGGGTGGTGCGAGTCGAGCCGACCCGATGCGAGAGAGGGCGTCGGCCTCTTCGTTTTTCCGCCTGTCGATCCACTCGACAGAGTAGCCGGTGAAGTGGCCGCCCAACTTGTCCACCTCTTGGCGATACGCCGCCATGGTAGGGGAGATGGCGTCGCAGGTGCCGGCGACTTGTCCCGCAACGAGGTCGGAGTCTCCGTAGCATCGAAGGCGATTGACGCTCATCTCCTTTGCGGCTCGCATGCCGTGGAGTAGGGCCTCGTATTCAGCCATGTTGTTGGTGCAGGGCGTGAATTCGAGGCGGAGGATGTAGCGGAGCTTGTCGCCCTTTGGTGAAGTCAGCACTATCCCCGCGCCTGCACCGTCCGCGTTCTTGGACCCGTCGAAGTGCAGGTTCCAGTAATGGAGGTACGGCGGCTTTTCTGGCTGCTGGGCCTCCTCCCAGTCGGCGATGAAGTCTGCCAGTGCCTGGGACTTAATCGCCCTTCGTGGCTCGTATTTAATGTTGTGGACGCCTATCTCGACGGCCCACTTGGCGACCCGCCCGGTCGCCTCGCGATTGCGGATGATGTCTTGTAGTGGTGCTGAGGAGACGACCGTGATCGGGTGCTCCTGAAAGTAGTGCGGCAGGCGCCGCTGAGCCCTGAAGACCGCGTATACTAGCTTCTGGTACTGCGGGTATCGCTGGCGCGACTCGGTGAGGACCTCGCTGATGTAGTACACCGGCCGCTGGACCGGGCGCTCCTTTCCTTCCTCTGGTCGTTCGACAACCATTACGGCACTGACGACGCGCTCGGACGCCGCGACGTAAACCAGCATGGGCTCTTTGTCAGCGGGTGCGGCGAGTAGTGGTGCGGCGAGTAGCACCTTTTTAAGGTCGCGGAGCGCGTCGTCCGCTTCCTTGTCCCACTGGAAGGTGGGATTCTTGCGCATCAGGCGGTATAGGGGCATCGCCTTTTCGCCCAGGCGGGGGATGAAGCGACTCAGGGCCGCTACACGCCCGGCCAGCTTCTGGACGTCGCGCAGGCACTCGGGTTTGCCGAGCCGGGCGATCGTGTCGATCTTTGTTGGGTTTGCCTCGATCCCTCGTTTGGAGACGACGTACCCCAGTAGTTGCCCGGCGGGTACACCGAAGGTGCACTTGCCTGGGTTGAGCTTTATCTTGTACCTCCGCAGATTGGCGAAGGTCTCTGCTAGGTCGGCGAGTAGGTCGCCTTGGCGAGCGGATTTCACGACCACGTCGTCGATGTAGACGTGGATGTTGCGGCCAATTTGGCTCGCTAGGCATTCTTGCATGCACCGCTGGTAGGTTGCCCCGGCGTTCTTGAGGCCGAAGGTCATGGCGGTGTAGCAGAAGGCTCCGAATGGCGTGATGAACGCCGTCTTCTCCTCATCCTCGACAGCCATTTTGATCTGGTTGTACCCGGAGTAGGCATCGAGGAAGCATAGCGACTCCGAACCCGCGGTTGAATCGATTATCTGATCGATCCGCGGGAGGACGAACTGCTCCTTTGGGCAGGCGCTGTTCAGGTTTGTGTAGTCGATACACATTCTCCAGGTCCCGTTTTTCTTCTCGACCAGGACTGGGTTTGCCAGCCACTTGGAGTACTTGATTGGCCGGATGAAGCCGGCAGCGAGCAGGCGCTGCACTTCCTCGGCCATTGCTCGACGGCGTTCTTCATTGAAGGGCCGTAGCGACTGCTTGACGGGTCGCACTTTGGGGTCGGCGTTTAGTTTGTGCTCAGCGAGCTCCCTAGGGACACCAGGCATGTCGGAGGGTTTCCATGCGAAGATGTCCCTATTCTCACGAAGGAACTCGATGAGCGCGCCTTCCTACGCTGGGCTCATGCCTGTCCCGATCGTCACCGTCTGGCTGGGGTCGCCTGGGACCAGTTCGACGGTGCGGGTGTGCGTCGTGGCCTCAAAGGTTGAGGTGTTTGTGCCCTCTGAGTTGGGCTTCTTGAGTATTGTGGGGTCGTCATTGTTGACCCCGCTCGCGTATTTGGCGAGCTCGTCGGCGTGATTAGCTTCTGCCGCGATGACGGCGTCGGCGAGTTCGGCTCCTTTGGCCTCGCATTCGGCGGCCATGTCGGGGTCGCCGTTGATGGTGATGACGCCGCACGGCCCGGGGAGCTTCATCGCGTTGTACGCGTAGTGGGGCGCTGCCATGAATTTGGCGAACGCCTGGCGCCCTAGGACGCAGTGGTAAGGGCTGTCGAAGGGCACCAGCTCGAAGACGATTCGCTCGGTGCGGAAGTTTGCCGGAGTGCCGAAAGTGACTGGCAGCGTGACTTTGCCGATCGGATACGCCTTCCGACCGGGGACGATGCCGTGGAACGTAGTGTGGGTTGTCTCGATCATCGACTGCGGGAGCCGCAGCCGCCTGAAGGTGTCGAGGTAGAGGATGTTGATGGAGCTGCCGCCGTCCATCAGTGTCTTGGGGAGCCAGTAGTCGCCAACCTTGGGCTTGACCACCAAGGCGACTCGTCCTGGGTACTCGATGCGTGGCGAGTGGTCTTGCCGGCTCCAGGTGATGGGCTGTTCCGACCAGTTGAGGAACTGGGGGACGTCTGTTTGGGCCACCGCGTTGACGGCGACGGCGCGGGCGATGACCTTCTTCTCGCGCTTCGTGTTGAAGCCTGTGAAGGTGTGGAGCGAGCCGGCTACTTTGCCGAATTTTCCGCCATTTGGCGGGTCGTTGTCGGTGTCCTCCCGTGCGTGCCGTGCCTTCTCGATTTCCCTGAGGGTGTGGCAGTCGGCGGTGGTGTGCGTGGCGGGCTTTCCTTCCCTGCTGTGAAACGCACATGGTTGGTTAAGGAGGGCCGCGGGGTCGAACCTTGGCTTGTTCTTGTAGTTGCCGCCATCGCGTCGTTGCCCTCCGTCGCGGCGGTAGCTCTTGGGCTCGCGTTGTGCGTGCCCAGCGTTGGCGACGAAGTCGACTCGCCCGTCGTTGCGGCGCTTGCCTGTGAGGCGGGTGCCGCTGTAGCGTAGGTCGGTTCGGCGTCCTCCGTCGTTGCCGCCCGTGCGGCGTTGCCCTCCTGACTCGTCGTCGATTTCTTGGTTGGGGTCCTCCTCGGCGTACCGTTTGGCGATCTCGAGGAGGTCGGGGATGTTGTCGAGCGTGCGGGCGTGTCGCTTGAGCTTGGCGACTAGAGGCTCGTAGCGACACGAGGTCTTGAAGCAATGGATCGCGGTGTCCGGGTGGATGCCGACCGCATTGTACCAGAGCTCTTGCCACCGTTGGACCCAGTTGCGAGTCGACTCGCGAGGTCCCTGGACGCATCGTTCCAGGTCCTCGATGGTGGTGGCGCGGGTGTAGGAGCACTCGAAGTGCCTGACGAAGGCGTCTCGCATTTCCTCCCATGAGTCGATACTGTCTTGGGGGAGCGTGTTGATCCATTGTCTGCACGTCCCCTCCATCATCAGTGGGAGGTAACGGGCGGCGAGTAGGTCAGTGTGACCCGCGATCCCCATTGCCATGAGGTATGTGTCAAGCCAGACTGCGGGGTCGTACGAGGAGTCGTATTTTTCTATCTCCTTTGGCGCCTTGAAGTTTGGCGGGTACTTTTCGCCTCGGATCATTGGTCCGAAGCACTTAGGCCCTAGTCGACTGAGCGACCCCATAGGCTCGCCATCGCGGCGATTAGTTAGGGTGTGCCGCAAGTCGTCGGGCTGGCGTGCGCCAGTTTTGGTTGTTGATGATGTGAGTGCGGGCGTCGATGGGTTCTCCGTTAGCAGCGACGAAGTTGGTCGCCGACCTGGGATCGTTGGTGGAGAGTGCCGCGTTCGCGGGTCGGCGTTGGAGCTGCAGTGGCTCTGGTGGCGGGCAATTGAGGGTGTTTGCCGCCGCTGGGCGGCCGCTTGAGGCCGCCCTGCTTCCTGAGGAGCGTGAGTATACTCGCCCTTGCGAGTCGGAACCCGCTCTTTGCTGCTCCACGGCCTTTGCAAGCAGGGCCTTGACGTACTGGATTTGTAAGGCGCCGTCGCCGGTGGCCGTGATGCTATCGGCTGCTGCTCGGCCTGCCACGAGGTTGTCCATCGGGGTGGAGAACAGTGGGAGGCCGTTCGCGTCTCGCTCCCGTGAGGAGACGACTATCCGCGGCTGGTCCCTGGGAGGGGTGCGGTTGGGTGGTGGTGGGGCACCCATCGCCGTTGATCCTGGCGGGGGCCGAGCGCTCCCTCCTGGTGGCGCGTTCTCGCAGATCGCGCGCTCGGCTATGCGAGCCGGGTCGTTTTCGTCGTCGAAGTTCAGGGCGCGCCCCTGAACGGTGGGGTTCAGGCGTGACCTGATCCGCTGCTGGTGGTAGCGTGACAGTTCCTGTGCTGTCACTTGCTCGAGGCGAAATTTCTCGCGCTCGGCCTGCTCTTTGCGTACTGCCTCCGCCAATTTCAGGCGGAGTTCCTCGACCTCCGTTGCCGTGGCGTTAGGAGGGATTGGGGTGGAGAAAGGATCCTCCGGCGGATCGGCGCCGGTGGCCATGTAGGTCGCGGCATGGCGACCGGTTCCGTCGTGGAAGTCGGCGGAGTTTTCCGACCCGGAGTCGAATTCGAAGATCCCGAGGATGGAGGGGTCCTCGAAATCTCCCGCGTTGGAGACCTGGGCGATGGAGCCCGCGGACGAGGCCGCGGTGATGGATCCGGCGAGCGACGCCGGGGTCGCCGAGTCGGCGTCGTCGGTGAGGGCCGCATCTTCTGCGGCCGCTGGGTTCCCGACCACGTTGCTGTGGGCCGAGTTGTACTCGGAGGCGAGGCGGTGGATCGTGCGAACCTGGCTCTCAGAGAGCCGATCGCGTGGTGGCGACTCGCGGATGCGAGCCGAGTCCTCCGAGGTGATGACGTCGGTGAGGCCGACGAAGAGGCTGATCGTGCCGATTGGCAAGATTACGCTGTGCGTGACGGGTCGCGCCGCCGGGACGTAGCTGCATGGCAAGATCTGGAGCATCTCGCTGATCGCTATCATACGGCCGGTGGCGACCGTCTCGTTGATGGAAAGATTGGATCTCACCGCAGAACACCGGCCAGACCGGCCAGGCCCCACGGTGGGCGCCACTGTCGTGGGAATGGCCACGGCAGATGCTGCAATCGGCAGCGAGTAGTAGAACGAGGGGCAAGGGCGGCCAGCCATCTGCGGTGCGAGATGAGGGCAAAGACACAGGGTTTTACCCAGGTTCGGCCCCCCGGAGGGTAAAGACCTACTACTGCTAGATTGTATTATGGAGGTGTTTACAATGGGCGAACTCGGCGACTAGGCGGCGAGTTGCTTGGGTGTATGAGGGAACGTGTCTCTACTCACCCCTTAGGGAGGTTTATATAGGCTCACCTCCCCTAGGGTTTACATATCTCAACCGATTCGGTTACAACTTTGGTAATCGTTTAACCTAGACCGACTGGGCCTATCCACTCGCCTGGGCCTTCTACTTCCAGTCGCCTGGTACCTTGCTGGGCTTTGATCCACTCGCCGTTCTGCAGGCCCACTCGCCAGCCCTTGGGCCAGTCGGAAACGTCCTGCTGAGTATACCCCAGTAGGCGTATCCCCATCACCTGGCTAGGGTCTGGCTACCCTGGCCGCCTCCTCGGTCTCCCCCTTCACCTATAAGAAGCCCCTGATGCAGAAACCCTAAGCACCCGATCAAATATCCACGAAACCGTGTGTAGCCGCCGCCACCATCGTCCCTAGATGGGGGGAACTGAAGTTCTTCCCGGCACCCTACCGAAGGGGAGATCATCCAGGAGGCCTTCTCTCCGGTATGATGCGTGAGTAGTTCCACCTTGGACTATGGGTCCATGTAGTAGCTAGATGGTTGTATCTCCTCCTTTGTGCTTTCATGTATAGATCTTGTGAGCTCCGTTCATGATCAAGATCTAATCTATTTGTAACCATGCATGTTGTGTTTGCAGGGATCCGATGGATATTGCGATTATTATGTTGGTTTTATTAATGGTTTTGTCTTTATGATTCTATCATGTCTGTTTTGTTTGTGATCTTGCATGCTCTCCGTTGTTAGTAGCTATCTTGGCCAAGTAGTTGTTAGTGACTCCAAGAGTTGGTATTTATGCTCGATAGTGGGTTCATGCCTCTAGTTTCCAAGGGAAGTGACAATAATCTCTTCGGTTGTAGATGTGCTGTTGCTACTAGGGAGAAAACAACGGTCTCTTGTTCATGGAACATGTGGACTGTTTACCTTACACACTTTGCTCAAAGCAGTTGTCTGTTGCTTGCAACTTAATACTGGAGGGGGTTCGGATGATAGCCTGAAGGTGGAATTCTATTCATAGATGCAGTTGGATGGCGGTCTATGTATCTTGTTGTATTACCCAAACGAATATCTTAGGATCTTTCTGACTAGTAATTTCATTGTTATGCCTTGCTCAGTTCCTGTCAATTGCCCTGCTGTAATTTGTTTATCCTTCATGCCATGTTGTTTATCTAAGGAGAGCACCTCTAGTGAACTATGGACCTCGGTCCAATCTTTACCATTGATACAGCTTCCACTGTTACTTTTTTACTTGCTGCAAACCATTACCTTCCACACTATACGTTTAATCCTTTGTTACAACAAACCGGTGGGTTTGACAACCTCACCGTTCATTGCCGCAAAGTCTTGAGTTTGTGTTGTGCAGGTCTCCGCGTTGCTTGCAACACCTGTGTGACGTTTCCTTCGTCCTTCTGGTTCGATAACCTCGGTCTCAACTGAGGGAAAACTTGCTACTTGCTGCTTCACACCTTGCTCTTGGGGTTCCCAACAGGCTGTGAGTAGACAGTCGTCAATGAGAGAGTGTTCACTAGTGAAAGTATGATCCCTCGGCCTTGTTTCTAAACATTGAAACACTGTTTGCTACTAGATCTGTTGCATGTTTGCTTGCTTCCTTGTTGTTGCCTTTATTCTTTACCTCGCCGTCACAAGCTATTTTCTGGCACTATTACCACTTGTATTTCACTATATCTTTGCCGAACTAGTGCACCTATACACCTTTGAAGTGTATTGGGTGTGTTGGGGACACAAGAGACTTCTTGTATCTCGATTGCAGGATTGCTTGAGAGGGAATACCTTTGACCACTTCCTCCCTGAGTTCGATAAACCTTGGGTAATCCACTTAAGGGAAACTCGTTGCTGTTGATGGGGATATGCCGAATGGGGTATACCCAGCAGGACGTTTCCTACTGGCCCAAGCTGCCAGCGAGTGGGTCTGCGGTACGGCGACTGGATCGATATTTAACAAGAAGCCAGGCGACTGGAAGCTGGAGGCCCAGAAGCGTAGCTAGGCCCAGTCGGATTAGGTCAAGTACCCTCTGAATCCTTAACTAATTTGGTTGTAGATCTGTAAACCCTAGTGAGGTAAGCCTATATAAACCTCCCTAGGGTACGCATAGAGGACACGTTCCATCATACACCCCCATGCGACTCGCCGCCTAGTCGTCGAGATCGCCCTTTGTACTCTCTCATCAATACAATCTAGCAGGAGTAGGTCTTTACCATCTGGGGGGCCGAACCTGGATAAACCCTTGTGTCTCCGCCCTCATCTCGCACCATAGATGGCTGGCTGCCCTTGCCCCTCGTTCTACTACTCGCTGCCGATTGCAGCATCTGCCGTGGCCATTCCCACGATATTGGTTCCCACCGTGGGGCCTGGCCGGTCAGGCCGGTTTTCCGCGGCGAGATCCAATCTTCCCATCAACGAGACGATTGCCACCGGCCGCATGATCGTGATCGGCGAGATCCTCCAGATCTTGCCGAGCAGCTACGTCCTAGCGGTGCGCCCCTTCACGCACAGCGTGATCATGCCGGTCGGCACGATCAGCCTCTTCGTAGGCTTCCTCGATGTCATCGTCTCGGAGGACTCGGCTCGCATCCGCGAGTCGCCACCGCGCGATCGGCTCTCCGAGAGTTAGCTCCGCACCATCCACCACCTCGCCTCCGAGTACGACTCGGCCAACAACAATGTGGCCGAAACCAGCGTGGTCGCAAACGACGCGGCCCTCAACGACGACGCCAAATCGGCGACCCTGGTGTCAGTCGCCGGATTCATCGTCGCCGCGTCACCCGCTGGCTCCATCACCCAGGTCTCCAATGTAGGGGACTTCGAGGATCCCTCCATTCTTGGGATCTTCGACTCTGACTCTGGATCGGAGAACTCCGGCGACTTTCATGCCGGATCCGGTCGCTACGCCGCGACCTACATGGCGAGCAGCATGTACGCCCCGCCGGACCCCTTCTCCATGCCGATCCCGTCGACTGAGATGGCAACAGAGGTCGAACAACTCTGACTGCGACTGGCGGACACGGTCCGCAAAGAGCAGGCCGAGCGCAAAAAAATTCGCCTCGATCAGGCAACGATGCAAGAACTCTCGCGCTACCACCAACGCCACATCAGGTCATGCCTGAACCCCACCGTTCAGGGCCTCGCCCTGACACTAACAACGAGAACGACCCGGCCCATGCGGCCGACCGCGTAATCTGCGAGAATGCGCTGCCGGGAGGAAGCAAACGACCACCTCCAGGAACGTCAGCGAATGGCGCTCCCCCACCACCGCCCGGTCGCACGCCACCTCCAAACCAACCACAGATCATGATCTCCGCGCTGGAGCGGGACGCGAACGGCCTCCCGTTGTTTTCTACACCGATGGACAACGTCATCGCGAGTCACGCCGCGGTCGACAACATCAACGTGACCGGGGAAGGCACCCTGCAGATCCAGTACGCCAGGTCCCTACTCGCCAAGGCTGTCGAGCAACAAGCCGCGGGAGTAGACTTGTGGGGACGCGTGTACTCCCTCTCGTTAGGAAGCAGGGCGGCCTCGAGCGGCCGCCTGTCGATCGCAAACACACTCAATTGCCCGCCCCCGAGCCCCTGCAGCTCCAAACATGACCCACGAACATGGCAATCTCCACCAAAGAACCGCGCCCGACGGACAACATGGTCGCTGCCAACGGGCAGCCAGTCAACGCACGGACCCACATCATCAACAACCAGAGCTGGTGCGCACGCCAGCCTGACGACCTGAGGTACACCCTCACCAATCGCCGCGACATCGAGCCAAGAGGGTCGCTCAGCCGAGTTGGCCCCCAGTGCTTCGGCCCAATGATCCGAGGCGAAAATTACCCGGTGAACTTCAAAGCGCCGAAGGAGATCGAGAAGTACGACCCCTCCGTGTGGCTGGACACGTACCTCATGGCAATGGGAATCGCCGGCCAGACCGACCTGGTCGCCGCCCGCTACCTCCTCCTGATGATGGAGGGAGCGTGTCATCAATGGATCAACACCCTCCCCGCAGACAACATCGACTCTTGGGAGGAAATGCGCGACGCCTTTGTCAGGCACTTCGAGGGCTCATACACCCGTGCCACCACTATCGAGTACCTGGAGCGATGCGTCCAGGGACCCCACGAGTCGACCCGTAGCTGGGTCCAGCTGTGGCAGGATCTGTGGTACAACGCGGCCGGCATCCACCCGGACGCCGCGATTCACTACTTCAAGACCTCGTGCCGCTATGATCCCTTGGTCGCCAAGCTCAAGCGGGTGTACAAAACACTCGACAACATACCGGACCTCCTCGAGATCGCCAAACAGTACGCAGAGGAGGACCCTAACCAAGAAACCGATGACGAGTCGGGAGGAAACCGCCACACGAGCATCCAAGACAACGGGAGACGACCCGAGCTACGTTACAGCAAAACTCGCCTCACTGGCAAGCGCCGTGGTGACGGGCGAGTCGACTTCGTCACCAATGCCGGCTACGCTCCGCGCGAGCCTAGGAGCTTCCGCCATGACAGAGGCCAGCACTACGATGGCGGCAACTACAAGGCAAAGCCGAGGTTTGACCCCACGGCTCTCCTCAACCAATCCTGTGTGTTCCACAGCAGGAAGGGGAAGCCCGCCACGCACACGACCGCCGACTGCCACTCGCTGAGGGAAATCGAGAAGGCACAGTGCACACGGGAGGACCCCAACAACCACTCGCCTAATGACGGATCATTCGACAACAACGTGGGATCGCTCCACACCTTCATCGCGTTCAGCACCAAGCGCGAGAAGAAGTTTATTGCCCGCTCCGTCGCCGTCAACACGGTGTCCCGGGTCGATGTCCCGCGGTTCCTCAACTGGTCTGAGCAACGGATCACCTGGAGTCACGAAGATCACTCGCCACGGATCAAATATTCGGGGCGAGTCGCCTTGGTAGTCAAGCCCAAGGTGGGAGACTACTGACTCCCCAAGATGCTGATGGACGGTGGAAGATCCATCAACATTCTTTACCTAGAAACGTTCAGGCGATTGCGGCTCCCGCAGTCGATGATGGATACGACCTACGCCACCTTCCACGGAATCGTCCCTGGTCGGAAGGCGTGACGCTTCCAGTCACCTTCGGCACTCCAGTGAACTTCCGCACCGAGCGATTCGTCTTCGAGCTAGTGCCCTTCAACAGCCCCTACCATTGCATCTTGGGGCGACAGGAGTTTGCCAAATTCATGGCGGCGCCCCACTACGCGTACAACGCAATGAAGCTCCCATGACCGTGCGGCATCATTACCGTCCACGGAGACCCTGACATGGCCGTCGAGTGCGAGGAAAAGGCGTCAAGCTCGCCGATGCCATCATAGCGGCAGAAGCCAACCATGCAGAGGAGCTCTCCAAGTACGCGAGCGGGATCAACAATGACAACCCCACAATACTCAAGAAGACCAACTCGGAGGATGGTGGCTCCACCTCCTTTGAGGCAACAACGCACACTCGCACCGTCGAGCTGGTCCCAGGCGACTCCAGCCAGACGGTGATGATCGGGACGGGCATGAGCCCAGCATAGGAAGGCGCGCTCATCGAATTCCTACGTGAGAATCGCGACATATTTGCATGGAAGCCATCCGACATGCCTGGTGTCCCGATGGAACTCGCTGGGCACAAACTCAACGCCGACCCCAAAGCGCGACCCGTTAAGAAGTCGTTGCGGCCCTTCAATGAAGAGCACCGCCGAGCAATCGCCAAGGTGGTGCAGTGTCTACTCACTGCAGGCCTCATTCGGCCAATCAAATACTCCAAGTGGCTGGCAAACCCAGTTCTGGTCGAGAAGAAAAACGAGACCTGGAGAATGTGTATCGACTACACAAACCTAAACAGCGCCTGCCGAAAGGAGCAGTTCGTCCTCCCGCGGATCAAACAAATCATCGACTCGAACGCAGGCTCGGAGTCACTGTGTTTCCTCGACGCCTACTCTGGTTACAACCAGATCAAAATGGCAGTCGAGGACGAGGAGAAGACGGCGTTCATCACGCCATTCGGAGCCTTCTGCTACACCGCCATGACCTTCGGTCTAAAGAACGCCGGGGTGACCTACCAGAGGTGCATGTAGGAGTGCCTTGCGAGCCAAATTGGCCACAACATCCACATCTACATCGACGACGTGGTGGTGAAGTCCACTCGCCAGGGCGATCTACTCGCCGACCTGGCGGAAACCTTCGCAAACCTGGGAAGGTACAAGATAAAGCTAAACCCAGGAAAGTGCACCTTCGGTGTACCTACTGGACAGTTGCTGGGGTACGTCGTCTCCAAGCGAGAGATCGAGGCAACCCCACCAAGATCAACATGATAGCCTGGCTCGGCAAACCCGAGTGCCTACACGACGTCCAGAAGTTAGTCGGGCGAGTCGCGGCTCTCATTCGCTTCATCCCGGCTAGGCGAGAAGGCGATGCCCCTCTACCGCCTAATGCGCAAGAACCCCATGTTCCAGTGGGACAAGGAGGCAGATGACGTGCTCCATGCTCTCAAGGAGGTGCTACTCGCGGCACCTCTACTCGCCGCCCCCGTCGACAAGGAGCCCATGCTCGTCTACATCATGGCCTCCGAGCGAGTCGTCAACGCCGTCATGGTCATCGAATGACCAGAAGAGGGCAAGGAGCGCCCGATGCAGCGACCTGTATACTACATCAGTGAAGTCATCACCAAGTCACGCCAGCGCTACCCGTAGTACGAGAAATTGGTATATGCGGTCTTCAGAGCCTAGCGTCGACTGCCGCACTACCTCCAGGAGCACCCAATCACGGTCGTCTCCTCAGGACCATTGCAGGACATCATCCGCAACCGTGAGGCGACCGGGTGAGTCACCAAGTGGGCCGTCGAGATCGGAGTCCACAACATCAAGTACGAGCCACGCAAGGCGATCAAGTCGCAGGCTCTAGTAGACTTTCTCGCCGATTGGGAGGAGGCGCAACAGCTAGAGAAACTGCCGTACCTCCACTACTGGTCCTTACACTTCGACGGATCCAAGAATGCATATGGTGCAGGGGCGGGGATCGTACTCACATCTCCAAAGGGAGACAAGCTACGCTACGTCATGTACCTCGATTTCACCCCCTGGACCAACAACATGGACGAGTACGAGGCACTCCTCCACAGCATGCGAGAAGCCAAGGAAATGAACATCAATCGTTTGTGTTGTTATGGTGACTCTGACCTCATCGCCGGGCAAGTCTCCGGCACTTGCGATGCAGTCTCACCCACCATGGAGGCATACCGCCAAGCAGTGGACCAGCTGGGAGGCCACTTTTCTGGCTACTCCGTCGAGTGGATCGATCGGCGCAAGAATGAGGAAGCTGACGCCCTCTCCCGCATCGGGTCGGCTCGCCTCTCGCCACCCGCCGGTGTCTTCCTCGACACCATCACCAAGCCTTCCATCTCTCCCCCCGGGAGATCGACATCAGAATTCCGCTGCAACCAGAAGCAGCCCTGGTCGCCATGCTTGTCGAGCCAAGCGACTGGACCGCTCCATACATCGCCTACCTGGAGGGAGGGACCTTACCCACTGAAGAGACGGAGGCCTGGATGATAGTACGCCGCTGCAAATCCTTCGTCATCATCAACGGAAAACTCCACAAGCGTAGCGTGACCGGCGTGTTCCAATGCTGCGTCCAACCCACTAAAGGTCGCAAGATCCTCTAGGACATCCATGCTGGCGACTGTGGACACCATGCTGGCGCTCGCTCCCTGGTCGCCAAGGCCACACAACACGGCTTCTACTGGCTCACCGTGCATGCCGACACAGTCGACATCGTCCAATGCTGCGTCGGATACCAGAAGTATGCCAACCAGACCCACGTCCTGAGCTCAGCACTCAAGACCATCCCCATCACCTGGCCATTTTCCGTGTGGGGCATGGACATGGTAGGCCCCTTCAAGAAGGCCCCCTCTGGCTTCACCCACCTCCTAGTCGCAGTCGACAAATTCACAAAGTGGGTGGAGGCCAAGCCAGTCCGCAAGTGCGATGGGAAGACCGCCACCAAGTTCCTGCGCGAGCTCATCCATCTCTACGGGTTCCCGCACAGCATCATCACAGACAATGACACCAACTTCGCCAAAGGAGCCATGGCAGAATTTTGCAAGGAGCACCACATACGACTCGACCTCGCCTCAGTCGCCCACCTGGAGTCCAACGGCCATGCGGAACACGCCAACTAGAGCATCCTCCATGGCCTGAAGCCACGACTACAAGTTCCACTTGAGCGAACTCCTGGGTGCTGGGTCGAAGAGCTTCCATATGTCATCTGGGGCATCCGCACCTCCGTCAACAGGTCGACATGATTCACCCCCTTATTCATGGTGTACGGTGCCGAGGCCGTCATTCCAACCGACCTCGAGCACGACTCTCCTCGGGTGGTCAACTACGCGGATGCCAACAACGAGCTTGCATGCCAGGACGGAGTCGACCAGCTCGACGAAGGACGCGACCTAGCTCGCTCCCGCACCTCCATCTACCAGCAAGGGCTTTGCTGCTACCACATCCGACGAGTATGGACTCGCACCTTCCAGGAAGGCGACCTGGTACTTCGTCTGATCCAGGACAAGAAGGGCATGCACAAGCTCTCTCCCCCTTGGGAGGGACCATTCGCCATCGGGCGAGTGCTGGGCAACGACGCCTACTACCTCACCGATGTCCGAGGCGACGGAAAAATCGACGTCAAGCGGCCATGGAATGTAAACCTCCTACGGAAGTTCGACTCCTAGAACTCCAGACATGTACCCCCTACCCGCTATGAAATAAAGAAGATCAATTCGCACAAATTATGTCCACTCTCCATACCTTGTGCCATTCACACTCGTAATAACAGCGCTATGCTACTTGCGGAAGTCAACCCTTGGTTACGCGACCGGCACGACCAAGTAGTGTGGTACGAGGGCACTGAAAATTTTGGGCCGCGCATCTTCCATGAAAAAAGCCAACCTGGATCCCCATCGGAGTTGCCTCGCCCGATTGGCTTTCTGAGCCAAGACAACCGCATTCGCTTCCCACAGCGACCCAGTCCTCCACATCCCTGGCGCAGCGACTCGAACGGCTAAGTACCACGCTCGGGGACTGACACCAGTCCAAACTCGAGCGACTAGGGAAAATGCCAAGTATGAGAGCGCGCCCCGGACTCGCCACGCGACTGGTCCTATGGATCAGGTGGAGTGATGCGCCAAAAAAACGTGCCCCGTCCTTACCTACCTCAGGCATGCGACTAGAACTGCCAAGTACCACGCTCGGGGACTCGGCCACCCGACCCTGTTCGCGCCCGGGAAAATGGCTAAGTACAGAGCACCCCTTGGAGTCGCCATGCGACTGGCTTTCCAAGCCATGGCAAGTCGACCTTAACTTACTAACAGTTTAACCAACATACATATACATAAAAATGAGGTAAACCCCATAAAAGGGCGGACGCGCTCGGGGACTCGCACAACCAAACAATCAAATCAAAAACATTGACAAAAGCATCCTTGCATTCCTTCAAGCAGCAAAATTTGTATGATTACAAGGGAAGTTACATGTCTATTCTAACTAACGCCAGTCGGCAAACTAGTCTACTCCGCAGGCTTCAATGACGAGGCGCCACCACTCCTGCGACGGCGGATAAAGGGAACCCATGGGTTCGAAGGGTACGTCGTGAGTTCACCCGCCATGGCCGCTCAGAATGGCTGTTCCACCTTGAAGTCGCGGTGCGCCGGCTCGGGGTCGTTCGGGGCGACGACCGCCTCCTGGTACGGAATAAGGTCACCCATCGCCCACACCCGGTCGGCGTACACTGCAGCCCACTCGGTCAGCTTCAGCACTTCGGCGATCTCACTGTGCCCATTGATGAAGGGTACCCGCTCGTGACATCGTCGAGATTGAAGTCGTCGGGGAAGTGCATGAGCCCAAGGCTCAGCGCAGTCGCTGCACCACGACGAAAGGCTGACCGCGACATGAAGTCAACCATAGTCGGGGCCTTCTCCAGGTAGCGCAGACCTCGACGAGGTCGCTGGGGATCTCCTCCGTGGGCGAGATCTCCTGAAGGTATGCCCGAATGCAGGTCACTGATAGAGCGGCAGAGTCAACCAGCGTGGTGACGCATTGCCGCGCGTCATACTATTGTGCCTCGTCAGCATCATCAGTAATCCTTCCTGCAACACACAAGCAGGCAGTAAGGAAGGCTCCAGCAAAACAAAGTGACCCGCGCGCTCGGGGACTCGCCAAAAAACAAAGAACTCACCAATCAACGGGCGACAACGCTCCGTGATGAAATCCTGAAGGCCGGAGAGGTCATCTTGCAACCCGGCGACGAGTGCATCTGACATCTTCCGCTCCTCAGTAGCAGCAGCAACGGCTGCCTTGGCCCTCTCATCCACTGAGGTCGCCCTTCCCTTTGCCTCCTTGAGCTCCCGCTCCAAGTCAGCGATTTGCCTCTCCGCGGCGCTCAAGGATGATCGCGTTGCAGTTAGTTCACTCGTCGGGACCATGCCATGACGAGCCTTCTCCACCACGGACGCATGACCCTCTGTGTCAACAAAATAATTAACACAAGGACAGCAAGCTTAGCGACCAATAGACAAGCACAACGACCACTCACCAGCAGTCGCCCGAAGCTGCTCGTTCGTTCATTGGACAACGAGGAGCTCCTTCTCCAGACGTTCCCGGGTGGCAAGTCGCTCTGCCGATTAGCGCTACAAACCCTGCACAACCATGAAGGGGTTAGCAAAGATATTCCTAAGTGCCTAGCCGCTGAAATTCAGCGACTAGCCACTCGGGGACTGGATAGCGAAGAAATTCCTAAGTGCCTAGCAGCTGAAATTCAGCGACTAGCCACTCGGAGACTGGATAGCGAAAAAATTCCTAAGTGCCTCGCCACTGAAACTCAACGACTAGCCACTCGGGGACTAGACATCGAAATCAATAAGGATCCGACCGCTGAAATTCAGCGATCAGATCCTCGGGGACTGGACATACCTGGATGGCGGCACCTAGCATGCCGTGAAGCTCCATTGCATCACTACTAGGAAAATGGTCGTCTGTGGCGCACCTAAAAGGCCCATCCGTGGCGCACCTGTAGTGCGCCACGGGCCTTGCGCTACGGCTATCTCTCAGCCGTGGCGCACTGCCTAGTGCGCCACGGTTGTGTAGAGATAGGTGTAGCGCACCTCCTAGTGCGCCACAGAAGTTTGGCGTGGTGCGCTACCCCTTGGATCTTCTGTGGCGCACTACCTAGTGCGCCACTAAACATCCATGGTGCGCTTTAGGTGTAGTGCGCCACAGAAGGTAGACCATGTGCGCCACAGATGTATTTTTTGTTTTTTTTTTAATTTCCAAGCCAGATTATATGCAATACAGATTATATACAATATTACAGCAGATATACACACACAGATACAAGATATACAATTATATATATAAATACTCAATATGAAAAACAAGATTGAAACAAATACATATAGATAAGTCTCATACATGAATACATAGTCCAAGTTACATTGTTTTGATCATGTTACAAAGTAGTAGTTGGTGACATGCGAATACATGTGTCGATCGAACAAGTTAGAGCCCGAAAGCTCGCCTAGACATCTAAACTAGCTAGCTAAACACAAACGCGGGATAAATAACCAAAGAAGATAAGCATGATCACCGCCGCGACGAAGGTGTAGGTCTTCATCCGGTTCCTTGTCCTAACTCCCACTAGATAGCGCGTGTATCTATCTTCCGCCTCCGCCATAGTGTTGTACCCTTTGTAGCTATTGCCGCTGAAACGGTGCACCTGTCTCCGGCAGTCTTCCCAATCATCGTAGACTCCGGGAACCCGTCCCTTGTACACGACGTACCACGTCATCTACAAGTTGACAATAATAACTAACCGGTGATTGAAAAAACATGTATAATTAAAGTCGCATATGAAGATACACTTATAGAAAGTACTCTTAAATCAAAAAGAGCAAACTCGAAAAGAATGCCTCATATATAACTAGCTAGGTCGTTGGACACAGGAATTGCTTATGACGGGACTGTTAGCCAAGTAGGATGCACAATTCCTGGACTTGTGCATATCACAAGGCTAACAATCCTGTCATAGCACATTCACATATATATTGTGCCACGACATTTCAATCATCGGCATATTCTCGAAAAAGACAAAAATAACTCGAAAAGCATGCCTCATATATAACTAGCTAGGTCGTTGGACACAGGAATTGCTTATGACGGGACTGTTAGCCAAGTAGGATGCACAATTCCTGGACTTGTGCATATCACAAGGCTAACAATCCCGTCATAGCACATTCACATATATATTGTGCCACGACATTTCAATCATCGGCATATTCTCGAAAAAGACAAAAATAACTCGAAAAGCATGCCTCATATATAACTAGCTAGGTCGTTGGACACAGGAATTGCTTATGACGGGACTGTTAGCCAAGTAGGATGCACAATTCCTGGACTTGTGCATATCACAAGGCTAACAATCCCGTCATAGCACATTCACATATATATTGTGCCACGACATTTCAATCATCGGCATATTCTCGAAAAAGACAAAAATAACTCGAAAAGCATGCCTCATATATAACTAGCTAGGTCGTTGGACACAGGAATTGCTTATGACGGGACTGTTAGCCAAGTAGGATGCACAATTCCTAGACTTGTGCATATCACAAGGCTAACAATCCCGTCATAGCACATTCACATATATATTGTGCCACGACATTTCAATCATCGGCATATTCTCGAAAAAGACAAAAATAACTCGAAAAGCATGCCTCATATATAACTAGCTAGGTCGTTGGACACAGGAATTGCTTATGACGGGACTGCTAGCCAAGTAGGATGCACAATTCCTGGACTTGTGCATATCACAAGGCTAACAATCCCGTCATAGCACATTCACATATATATTGTGCCACGACATTTCAATCATCGGCATATTCTCGAAAAAGACAAAAATAACTCGAAAAGCATGCCTCATATATAACTAGCTAGGTCGTTGGACACAGGAATTGCTTATGACGGGACCGTTAGCCAAGTAGGATGCACAATTCCTGGACTTGTGCATATCACAAGGCTAACAATCCCGTCATAGCACATTCACATATATATTGTGCCACGACATTTCAATCATCGGCATATTCTCGAAAAAGACAAAAATAACTCGAAAAGCATGCCTCATATATAAATAGCTAGGTCGTTGGACACAGGAATTGCTTATGACGGGACCGTTAGCCAAGTAGGATGCACAATTCCTGGACTTGTGCATATCACAAGGCTAACAATCCCGTCATAGCACATTCACATATATATTGTGCTACGACATTTCAATCATCGGCATATTCTCGAAAAAGACAAAAATAACTCGAAAAGCATGCCTCATATATAACTAGCTAGGTCGTTGGACACAGGAATTGCTTATGACGGGACTGTTAGCCAAGTAGGATGCACAATTCCTGGACTTGTGCATATCACAAGGCTAACAATCCCGTCATAGCACATTCACATATATATTGTGCCACGACATTTCAATCATCGGCATATTCTCGAAAAAGACAAAAATAACTCACACTTGTCGTCCGAGAACCAAAGAGTAAGCAAAAAAACCAAAGAGTAAGCAAAAAAACCAAGCATTGATTGATATATAATAATAATAAGCAAAATAAGCAAGCGGTGATTCATAAACCTAATAAGATAAGTACACTTGTCGTCCACACACACACAAAGGTCATCTATAGTTTGCAACTACAACTAGGCCAACATCAAGCCTTCTGGCTCGGCTTAGGGAACGGGAGGACGCCCTGCCTCGTCATGAACTTCCTATAGTCACCCTACATCTCTAGGCGATCTTCTATGTCACGGTTATTCGGGATATTTCCTCCGTAGAAGATCCCCCCCGAAGTCATGACATCACGAAAGATGATTGCCCCAAACTGCTGCTGGATGCGATACATCTCTTGTCTAATATCCGAATCATTGATCTTGGCCTTTTCTTCGGCCCACTGTTTGAGATGATCTGGCAGCGTAGAATTCTGCTGGTCAAGTAGGAACGCCCTCATGTGATGGAGTGCGTAGTAGGCTTCCTTCTTACTGTTTTCCGGCTGCTTCACGCAGGGGAACTCTGTTACGTGGTTGAAGACGTGCCTGCCGAACTTGACCTTCTTACGCACGAAGCTGGTGCCTTCCGTCGAGGCAAAGCCAGTGAGAGCATCATCCAGAACTTCCTTGATCTTGTCGTAGTTTTTCTTCTTTTCTAGACTCCCCGAGTCGAAATACGTGGCGTGGGAATGCTTCGGCGATAAGGAGATGAGCGTGAAGTGTTCATCTCTGCGCAAAAAATTCAAATGGAATGTGTTGAAAAAAGAATGATGATGATCTAATAAAGCCAATCGACGGTGGCGACCGAATAACGACTTACTCAGGAAAGTAAGGCACGAGAATGTATTCCTTTGTCTTGTTCGCCACGAGGATTCTTTTTAGGTACGAGGCCACGATACGTCGTTCGGCGGGGGAACCCAAGCAGCCGTCACGCATGTAGTAGGGGTCCACTATAGCGATGCCCGGTGTGTTCTCTCTAATGATCTGCATGGCCAGGCTGAGAGAAAAGAGACGGACCATGGTATAGTGCAGCGGGTATAGGTGGACCATATTGAAGATGTCCTCGAACCGCAGGAAGAACAGATCCGCGGGGGCAGTGTCGACGAAGCCCAAGCCTGGTGGCACCTTAACCATGAATACCGGGTGCGAGGGATCTTTCTCCGATAGAAGGCGTCTCTCTATCGTCAGCACGCCGTCATGCACACTCTGCAGTTCCGAACTAGCGAGCTTCCGCAAATTCTTAGGTAGCATGGGCTCACCCGCCACATGAATCCTCCACATAATACCCTCGGGTCTTGGTGGCCCGTCCCGAAACCTGATCAGATTCGCAGTTAATGACGCCACCGGCTGGCTCGAGCTGCTAGATTTTCTTTTCCTGCCCTTTTTTCCTTTTGGAGAGCGGGCAGGCACCGCAATCTGAGCACCGGCCGCCCTATGTAGTGTGTCAGGGCTTAGAATAAAGGGCCGGTTGGTTGTATCAGCTGGCTCTATAAAGGCGCAAGCTGGAGGCGTCTCCTGAGAACCAAACAGACGCTTGGTGATAGTGGCTTTCTCTGTGGGGCCACCAGCTAGGTCTTCTTCGTTGCCAAACTGAGTGCGGAAGAAGTGATCATTCCAGTCTTCGAAGTCCTCGGCCGGATCCTGCGCCATGTGCATATCATCAACAAGATCATCCGACCCACCGCGTGGAGGTGACGGCGAGGGCGGTAAGGGGGCCTTGCCACCGCTTGTCGCTGGCACGACAGGCGGTGCTGTTGTCTGTGGCGTGATGGCCCCCGCCGTCCCCAAACGGATCATGCTCTTTAGCCATAGCAAGAACAAGCCAAAGCAACTTCTGAGGACATACGGCTCTTCTTCATCCGCTCCTGGGGGTTGAATGGGAGGTTCCAGGTCGTCGCAGCCCCTTAGCACCCGACTAATTTTAACCCTGTGCACGCTATCTGGCATCGGCTTTGAGTGGAACGTGCGCTGCAAGGGTTGAACGATGGTACCCTTGGCAACATCCCTCAGCTCGTTGTTCACGTAGCATAAGAGAGTGCAAGGAACATCCGTCTGCGGAAAACATGTACGGCGTCGTCAGAGCGAGATGCCACAAGAGTAATATATAGATGGCATGAAAGGCGGTAATTAAAGCAATTTGTTTACCGTGATGGCGTCGAGATCGGCTAATGTCGACGCACCGCATACGGCGACGGGCGTGCAAGAGACGGAAGGGCTGCTTGATGGCGCGGTGCTGGCCGCCGGTGTATTCTCCCTACCGACGGGTGCTTGGAGCTCCGGTGCCGCCGCGACGATGGCAGGGGGGGCACCAACATGTACTCCGGCGCCGCGGTGATGGCAGGGGGAGTCACCAACACTTGCGGCGCCGCGGTGCTAGCAGGCGGAGTCACAAACACGTAGTTCGCCTGATTCGTCGGCACCGCGTTGTTCGAGTGGCTGCTGACCATGCTTGGAATCGGGCACGGCCCTACTCGACCACCCGCACTCCAGTTCGCTATTGACTCCACCAAGGTAGGCAGGAAGGACGTAAGGGTGATTGCCAGGTTGTCTTGGACGATCTGCGGGATCCGCGCCACTTGTGCCTTAAGTTCTTGAACCTCTCTGTTTTCATCCTCGCTCCTTCCCGACGGCGCCACATGCGTCCTCGGCGGTGGACCAAAATGATCCACCCAATTCTTACCCCCGAGGCCGGCCAGACGGCCAGCCGACGACGGCTTCTTCGTAACCGGCTCTATTTTCTTGGCCCGGTTCATCGCCCTGTTAAAAGGGTTATCCCACCGGGTGGCCGCCGTCGACCCCTGGGATGAGGAACCCTGGGATCCATGACTAGCAACAATTTCCTCCTCCTGCAGAAGAAGTAACAGTGAATCATTTAGATCATCGATTAGATTGCAATCGTGTTGATCACCGGTAATTAGATTATACTTACCACAATTTCCTCGAATTCCTTCACCGCAGGATCCGCGGTGAGTTGTTTGGTTTTTGGGTCCACATGGTAACGGGCCCTGATGAAGTTTCGAACCTGCCCGGGTTCGAATTTAGCAAAGGGGTTTTCTATACCCTTGGATCTATACTCTTCGTCCTCCTTATTCCATTTGGCCTCCGCGGTTCTGTATCCACCAGATCCGAGATGGTGATGACCTATATTCATCGCCTGCAGCGCCTATCCCCGATTACTATTGGCCAGGGCTCTTTCGGATTCACACCTCTCCTTGAACTCCCGGAACTGATCTTCGGTGATCTGCGGGTCAATCTTCTGGATCTCCTCGAGACTTTTGCCTTCTTTATAGATCTTCTTCTTTATCCGGGTTCTCCAGCTGGCCAGGGCGGTGCTCATCTTTGTGAGGGCGGATTTGTTTACTTCGTTCCCATGATAATTTGTGTTCTGATACTTAGCGGGGAACTTGTATCTTGCGTGCAGCTTCTCGAAGAGGATTGTGCGCAAGTGGCCATTATCTTTATGCCGGAGATTCTCGGTGTTGATCGAGATGGTTGTCCGGGTGATCGCCGCCACTTGCCCACCGTACCCTTTGACGACAAGGGCGGGCTCCAAAGGAACCCCTGATGGGCTCACTTCGGTAATTTCCTCCCTGACCGTGCCGACCGTGTTCGGGCGCCGGTCCTTCGGCTTCTTCTTCTTAGGAGGGTTGCTACCACTCCCTGTGCCCTCGCCGCCATCAGTGGTTTCATCGTTCGCCGTTCCTTCGGCTTCTTCCTCCGCGTCTTCCATCTCATCATCCTCGCTCTCCGAAGGATGGTATTCTTCATCGTCTTCTAGACGCTGGGCCGCCTCCCAGAATGTCAATTGTTTATTCGGAGGTCTGAGTTCTCCTTCAGCGCTGATGCGCTTAGAACATCCAGCCTCGTCGTTGTCACACATATTTGCACTAATAAAAAACAAATAATTGGTTAAATGCACGGAAAAATCCGGCATGACCTTTGCTAATTTTCTTAAACTAGGAGTGCCCGATTTCTGCCGAAACGGAAGTTAATCAACATTCCGGCAAAAATCGGGAATCATTTCATACAAGAACCTGCATTCAAAAAGAACAAGCTCCATTCCTGGTTTTCCATAAGGACCAAACCACAGAAGCAACACCTACTGCTACCAAACTAAAAGGCACACTTGTTGGGCAATGACTGTAGATTATGAATAAAAGGAAACATAAAAGCAAAAGGTCCTTAAATTTGGCATTCCATCCCTGGATCCATCTATCTATTCCTTGGCCACTCAGCGAATGCAAAATGTAAAGCAAATATTTCTCAGAACTTGCTAATAGATTTTTAAGTCTAAAGAAAGAAGTTACCATCTGAACCAAAAGGTACTCAAACAACATTAGTGCCTAAACTGTGCTGGCATTCATATATAAAATTTTCAGCAGTTTCATAAACCAAGGAAATTAAGTTCAGAACATAAACAGGCGAGTGCCTTCAAATCAGGTAAGTAACCAATGTTCTATGAATTGTTAAATTTATTTCATCAGAAAAAGAGAAGTGGCACTGACAAAAAAAAGGATAGATGGAGGTGCTTGAGTACCACTGCCCAACAGAACCTTAGGTACAGTAATAGATCTCCCTTGCAAAAAAAAAGAAAATCAAATTGTTTAGCCAAGCGGCCCACTCCTTGTACTACAGCTATGGCCTCACGAGAAGTGTGAAGGCCTGGGATGGAAGATAGGCCTACTACTGAACATGAAGCCGTCTCAATTTTTCTGTGAAAACCAGTTGTTAAATTTGATGTAGATGCTGCATTATGTACTGAAACTAACGAGGATGGTACAAACTTTGAGGTCCTATTTCTGTCCAAAATGTGTACAGTATGTGTCACTGTTTAAAGCACCATCTTGAAAACTTACATGACAAATATGACAAACCTTATCTTCAATTCTCAATTTTTCAAGATAACCCATATGGCCATTTGCTAGTTTTTACTGATAACCTTTATAGTTTAGATTTTCTTTTGCCATGTGAATAATTCAATGTGAGCGGTAGCTAGGCAAAATGTAGCAGTGAAATGTTGAACTAAAGAGTTAGAGCAATTTTCCCAAATTAGAGAACTCCTACCCATGTACCCACACATTAATATTTCTATCAAATAAAATCAAGGAAAATGACTCCTAAAGTAATCTGCCTAAGTCTTGGTCTAATTCGTTCGCCAGTTTCTGCATCTTCTTCAGTAAAATTATGTACTGAACCCTAACCATGGCCTGCAGAGAGAGGGGAGAGAGAGGGAGAGAGGGAGAGAGGGGAGAGGCGACGCTCACCTCTGACGGGCGGACGACGACGGGAGAACGACGGAGTGCGACGACGGCGGCCTCCACCTCCTGAGACGCGGCGGCTGCCCCTCCTCGGACACGAGCCTCCTCCTGAGACGCGGGCCTCCTCCTGAGACGCGGGGAGCCCTCCTCCTCCTCAGACGCGGCGGCGGCGGATCGAGAGCGGCGGCGGCAGATCGTGCTCGATTGGGCTGAGAGATGGAGAGATGGGGATGAGAGAGGGGGGGTCGAGCGCACGTGTGTATAAATCCACTTAGGCAGAGAAGTGAGCGGGGACGGGAAGAAGAAGAGGAGGCCCGCGCTGTTATAACTAAAGGGCCTTTAGTCCCGGCTCGTGGCTCCAACCGGGACTAAAGGTTCATACGTCCCGGTTGGAGCCACCAACCGGGACCTATAGTCCAATTTTCAGCAGCTGAAGGGGCGCGCACGCAGGGGGCTCTTTCGTCCCGGTTGGTGGCTCCAACCGGGACGTATTCCCCTGTTTTCAAATTTTTTCAGTTATTTTCTCTCTGTTCCCGCCTTATTTTTTATTTTGGGGTTTAAATTTGTAATGTTTTTTAAATGATAATTACTTTGGAATTTAGAAAAACTTTAAACATAAAAAGTGTTTGGATTTGAATAACTAATTCGAAACCATTTTCTGTTTTGAAAAATAATTAATGTAACCATTTAAACTACGAACCATTTAAAATTAATAATGAAATAACTTATATTTTTTAAATATTAATTTGGAATTTAGAAAAACTTTAAACATAAGAAGTGTATGGATTTGAATAAATAATCCAAAACCAATTTATATTTTTAAAAAATAATTAATGTAACCATTTAAAATTAATTAACTTATATTTTTGCATATTAATTTGGAATTTAGAAAAACTTTAAACATAAAAAGTGTTTGGATTTGAATAAATAATTTAAAACCATTTTGTGAAGGTTTTTTCGAAACATGATCAATATACCAATTTTTTGTTTTGATTTTAAAAACACTTTTAAATATTCCAAAAAATGCCCAAAAGTGGTGATATATGCCATAGAAGTTTTCTTTTGATTTTAAAATACTTTTAAATATTCCAAAAATGCCCAAAAGTAATAATATTCCAAAAATGCCCAAAAATATGATTTAAAGTATAACTAAATTTCATAATACTTTGTTCATGAATATTACAATCTTTTTTGACCACGCGTTTACAATATTTTTTGAGCTAGCGTTTTACAATCTTTTTTCCCTTCTTTGTCACGGTTGAATAATTTAGCCCCGGCACTTTAATGTTTCTTCTTTCGAACGGGCTACCTTTTTTGGGTAGGGTTGTCCTTTTTCTTCTTGTGATGTATGTTGTTGCATCGTAGTCGTCGTCATCTTCAATCTTTGGATCGCCGTACTGGTCGAAGTCTTGCTCGTTGGCGACTCCATCCATTCGGATGATGTTTCTTTTTCCTCTCCTCACGACAACACGACTAGGCTTTGTCGGGTCGGTAATGAAAAAACATTGGTCCACTTTGGTAGCCAGTACCCACGGTTCATTTTTCGCGGCCACGTTTGCACCGGCGGCCTTGGATTTGGCTGCTTCGGGTATAACCATGGTTGTGAAATACCGGTCTTCTCTTTCGACGCTCTTTGCCCATCTGACACGGAACATCGGCACCTTTTCTCCACAGTAGTCGAGCTCCCAGATCTCCTCGATTCTTCCGTAGAATCTTTCCTTCACGTTGTCATCGGTGTAGAATTCCGACGTTACGCCTGAGTTCTGATAATCACACTTGTTGTCCTTTTCCTCCGTGTAGAATGTGTAGCCGTTGATATCATACGCCTGATAGGTCACCAGGTTTTGCATCGGTCCCTGCGACAAGGTGAATATGATCTTTTCCGTGTCAGAAGAATGCGAGCGCGGGGGATTATCAAGGAGCGTCTGCCTAAACCAACGCGTGAAATCTGAGTTGTGCTCTTTGATTATTTCTCCCTGCGTCCTCTGTATGCCCCGGTCACTGTACTTCTTCTCGATTAACCTTTTGTGCTTCTGTACCCAAGGATCGACCAGTTCTAAATGCTGTAGCGCGACGAGGTTTGCTCGATCAAAGTCTGCGCGTCGAAAATCGAAGTCTGCATGCAGTATGCGACGACCCTCTCGGTGACCAGATCCGTCGAGCTTGCCAAGGTGTCTGTTGACGGGAAGACCGACAGGGTTCTCGATGTCTAGATAATTCGTGCAAAAAGAGATGCACTCTTCGGCCAGAAAGCCCTTGGCTATGCTTCCTTCTGGACGGGACCTATTGCGAACGTATCCTTTGATGTGTCCGTTCATCCTTTCGAACGCCATCATGCTGCGGAGAAACATCGGCCCGAGTTGTACGATGTCCTCCACGACATGGACCAGCAGATGCACCATAATGTCGAAGAATGCGGGTGGGAAGTAGACCTCAAGCTCACATAGTATCACCACGATCTCCTCCTGTAGCCTTCCGAGCTGATTCAAGCCAATCGACTTCCTAGAGATGACGTCGAAAAACTTGCATAGGCCAAATAACGTTTCACGGACGTGCTCGTCCATTATCCCTCTTAGTGCGACCGGAAGTACCTGCGTCATTAGCACGGCACAGTCGTGAGACTTCATGCCACTGAACCTCTGCTTCGCCTCGTCTAGGTATCTGCTTATCTTGCCAGCGTAGCCGTAAGGAAATTTGACTCCTAGAAGGCACTTGAAAAACTGTTTGATCTCATCCT
Source organism: Avena atlantica (assembly GCA_910589765.1). Taxonomy (NCBI): domain Eukaryota; kingdom Viridiplantae; phylum Streptophyta; class Magnoliopsida; order Poales; family Poaceae; genus Avena; species Avena atlantica. The sequence continues at coordinate 117,013,800 of OU342735.1, forward strand.
GGCTTAGAGTGAAGCAAGAAGGAGGGCAGTAATATTCGTTCTTCTTGAACTTTTTACCCTTCCGACGACCTTGTGTCGTCTCCGACTCATGATCATCGTCATCTTCCTGATCATCAGGAGTAGTGCATCCTCCGTGAAGCTCCTTCCGGATACCCAAGCATATCAGGTCGTGCCTTGCTTTCGGACCATCTTTCGTCCTATCTGGCATGTTGATTATGGTGGCGACCAGACTCTCGCACACGTTTTTCGTGATATGCATGATGTCGAGGCTATGAGGCGTGCGGAGAAACTTCCAGTATGGCAACTCCCAGAAAACAGACCTTGTTTTCCATACCTTCATCAGCGGCTTGTCTTGTTGCTGCCTCTTTCGCTTCTTTCCAGGCTTAGGACAATCTTTCCAGTTTTTCAGCAACTCTTCCACTTCTTCGCTGCTCCTACGCTCTGGGATTCCTCGGGTCTCTGATTTGCCATCGAACAGGTCTCCACGTTTTCTCCATGGATCATTCCTGCCGAGGCACCTCCGGTGCGCCATGAACACGGTTTTCGATGACCCTGGATCTTTCTCTAGTTGGAGATAGCTTGTGTTATCCATGCACCTAACACATGCGTAGAATCCTTGGATAACCTGCCCCGAGATATACCCGCAACCTGGATAGTCTTGCACCGTAGTGACCAACGCGGCTCTCATAGTAAAATAATCTTGTGCGACGGCGTCGTAAGTATTGGCTCCAGATTCCCATAACGTGGCTAGCTCCTCTTTCAACAGCCCGTGATACAGATTAATGTCGGTACCAGGTTGTTTCGGCCCTTGAATTAGCATACTCATTTGTATGTACTTCTTCTTCATGCACAACCATGGAGGGAGGTTGTACATCCATACAAACACAGGCCAAGTGCTGTGCGTGCTGCTCTGGCTACCGAACGGATTGAGTCCATCGGTGCTCGCACCAAGCCTGATGTTCCTCGAATCTCCACCGAATTCTGGGAATTCGAGGTCCAATGCTTTCCACTGGCTAGCATCTGAAGGGTGCGTCAGCAGCTCATCTTTTTCGGGGTCATCATCATCTCCTGGCTTCTTCCTTTCCGCATGCCATCGCATGAGCTTCGCTTCCTTAGGGTCCGCAAAATAGCGCTGCAGACGAGGGGTGATAGGAAAGTACCATACCACTTTTCGAGGTGCTTTCTTCCCTTTCTTGTATCGACTCACGCCGCACACCGGACATGTGGTTTTCTCCGCGTCCTCGCCCCGATAAATGATGCAATCGTTGATGCATACGTGATATCTAACGTGCGGTATATCGAGAGGACAGACGATTTTCTTGGCATCCTCGATACTAGTTGGACATGTGTTCCCCTCCGGGAGACGATCGTGCCAGAATGCCATCATATCGTCGAAGCTTGCGTCGCTCAATTTGTGCTTTGCCTTCATCTCCATAGTCTTGAGCGTTACATTCAACCGGGTATCATCGGGCCTGCATCCTTCATACAATGGAGTAACCGCGTCTTTCTCAAGTTGCGCAAGCTTGGCTTTCTCTCTAGCGGCAGCCCTGGTGTTACTCGTCTGCTTGAGAAGCAGCTCTTGCACATAAGGGTCCCGCACCCAGCCTGACGTTGTTCCATCGTCGTCTGCTCCTCCGGCATCTAGATCATCATCATCCCGGTCTGCTTCCGCACCTTCACCATCTCCAGGAGACTCTTCATCATCTCGCCCGTTCTCGCCGTGATGATGATCATCGTCATGTTGGCCACCTTCTTCACCGTCTCCATCATCTACGCCATCGCTTATCCAACGAGTGTATCCATCCATGAAACCATGGCGGAGCAGGTGCGCCTGCAGATTCCCGGAATCTGGGTCGATCACCCAGTTGAGTTTGCATCTTCTGCACGGACATCTTATATCTGTCTTGTTATTTCGTATCATGTCGGCCGTCGCACATTTCAAAAATCTAGCCACAATGCCTTCGCTCATTATGCGGACCATTTTTGCCTGCACGATGTACACGGTACAATTTTGAAGTCTATTAGAACCACATAATGAATGCATGCATGCAATGGTCGATAGAAAATTTCGGCATGACCTATCCTAAAATTAGGACCTTTGCGAAATGCCAAAGTCTTGCCAAAATGGAAATGAATCAACATTTTGGCAAAACAAATGGCAACTTGTTCACATACAAACACAAGAGAGAGAGAGACCGATCCATACACACATGAACATATCATTATCCTCTCCATACACACATGCATGAGCATCATCGATACTCTCCATATACACACACATATGACCATCGATCCTCTCCACACATACACACATCATGAGCATCGATCATCTACATACATATGAGCACATGCATCATCCATATACACATGAACACATCCTTACATGGACAACTTACCGAGATGAGAGACCGATCGCGAGAAAGATGGAAAGGAGAGGTGCGCGCGTCGACCGGAGACGGATAGATGAGAGACCGGAGACCTCCTCTATTACTTATGTAACATCCAAAGCAAGTTTTACATGCTAAAAATGGTGAATGTATGGAGAAATTGAGGTGGGAAGGAGAAGATCCCGACTAGATCTAACGAGGAAGAAGAAGGGGAAAGTGAAGTGTGGGTGGTGGATGTGTGGGCACACATGTGCACATAAAGTGCTGTCCTAAAAGAATCAACACATCCGTGGCGCACACGGCCCCAGTGCGCCACAGGGAGTACAAACTTCTGTGGCGCACTAGGCCGAGTGCGCCACAGATGCTCCTAGTCCATGTGGCGCACTAGGCCGAGTGCGCCACAGAAGTTTGTGGCCGTTTCAGAGCAGAGGGGGGCATGCGCTTAGGCGTAGCGCACCAGGCACACGTGCGCCACAGATGACCCTAACAACCGTGGCGCACATGACTATAGCGCGCTACAGATGTTTGGCGTGTGGCCAACAGGGCCCTGGCCCACACACATCTGTAGCGCACTATAGTCATGTGCGCCACGGTTGTTCTAGTTATTAGTAGGGCACTGCCCACAGGTGAGCCACGCCTGTTTTAGCCGTGGGGCACTTCAACCATGTGAGCCACGGATGTGCTGATTACCTATAGCCGTTTTCCTAGTAGTGCATCCATCGACGGGAGCACGAACGGAGTGCACCCGCGACGTTGCTCGACCGCCATGCTGATGACCTCAGGCACCTTGCTCGATGGCGCTGATGCACTCGCTGTGGAGGCCTTCGCTACAAAGCGAGGGAACGTTGCTACTGCAGCCCTTGTGCCACTCGAGGTCGGGCCCGTTGCCCCGACTGATACCACGGGCTCCACCCGATGTGACTCCGCGTCCATCGTGGCCTTCGGGCCTGCATCTTCTCCAATTGGAGCTTCACTCGAAGCGACTGCTGGTTCATCCTAAATCATGACGACCTCATCGCCCTTTGCCTTCTTTGCGCCTTCAAAAGGAGCCTCGACCTCGTCGCCCTTCCTTCTTCGAAGGGTCGACTAGTGCCTCCGCGGCAACCAACGGGACCTTGGCCACTGAAGGGTGACCTATTTTCTTCACCCCAGTCTAGCAAAACAATGCTATCAGCAAACTCGCCAGTCCGATATGAATTGATTGGACAAACAAAAAACTCAGGAATACTCACTTGGCGATTGGGATAAAACCCAGGCCAGTACGAATGTTGGCCGGCTTTTCCAATTCCGGCCCCATTTTCCAACTGAGGTCCATCTCGAACACACTCTGTGCCCAAGACACTAACGGCTTCTTCGAGGACGAGGCCGCGGTAGGAGGATCAGCAGCGGTCACCGCGGGTGCTCCCCTTGGTGGCGAGGTCCTCGCGGCTGGAGCAGCCCCGAGCCCGATGACTGGGACAAAGGGTGGCGGCAACGACGCCAATGGAACCTTGCCTTCTACAACGGCTGCGTCCACCTCCGCGGTCGCATGCGTCGGTGCGTCGGCCCTACCTTCCTTGGCCGCACTGGTGGCATCGAAGCTACTCGCAGACAGAGGCGGTGACACCGGCTTAGTCGGCCTCTTCTTATTTGGTGGCGGTGGTTTCTTCTTCGATAGCGTGACCTCGCTCTGCGAGGTATGCTCAGGGAGCTCCTCATCATCCTTGTCGTGAGCCTCGAGGCTCTTGCTGTCCTCGAGCTCGAGTTGATGCTGCCCATGGGTCTTGCGGACCGTGGGTGTGGCGACTTCCACGGCCTCGTCGCCACCATCATCGTCGTCGTCATTGCCGCCCCCGTCACTTCTGACATCGCCGTTGTCGGGCGAAGACTCGCTATCATCCTCGGCAGACTCATTTGAGTTCTCGTCGTCTGCGGGTGGAAGCCATACTTCCACCACTTGGAACAACTACAACAACAAGATACGATTAGCACGAACCGCGACTACAAATCTGCGACTACGAAGTGTACAAGAAAGAAAAGACTTACTGTCGGAGCCTTGCGCTTCGTGGTGTAAGGGCGACACCGGCCTTCGCATCGAGATACTCCGCCTCGTTGATCTTATTCAAGGCCAAGGTGTAATCATTGATCCTCCACTCGGCATGGCAGGACTTTGTCGGGTCGTCCTTGCCCATGTACTCGCACATATAGTGGGCGCGACTGGGCAGAGGCACCAGCTGCCACCCAAACCAGCAATTGTATAGATTAATGGTTTGGAGGCCCTTCTTCTTCAGGTTGCGGATCATCTGTAGCATCTCATCGACGACCATCCGCTGGTCCATGGGGATCTTGGTAAATTGGAACCGACGCGGATCGGGCCGGTCGGCGGAGTACATTGGAAGTGCCACCCCATCGTCCGACGGCGAGTCGGTGATGTAGAACCAACTCTTCTTCCACTCGTTCGCTGCCTTCTTTGGCAGCATCAGGTCGAACAAGGAGGCATTCGACTTCAAATGAAACATGAGGCTCCCCACGGCCAACATCGGGCCGCCTGATTCTTCCCGTCCGAACCTACCGTGGAATAGATCTTGCCACAGGGGGAAGTACGGCCGGTAGCCCAGGTAGCACTCGCAAAACGCCACAAAATTGCGAGTTGCTCGATACTATGCGGACCTAGGTCTGATGGCTGGATGCCGTAGTAGGCGCATAAGCGTCAAAAGAACAGGGGGTGGGGAATCCGATCCCCCTCTCTAGGTGGCTGGTGAAGCAGATGAACTCCCATGCATGGATCTGGCACCACCTCTCCAGCCGTGGGGATGCGCCATCTCCCGTGCGGAGGATCCCCGCCTCCTTGAATAATTTTAACAGCACCTTCATGCACTTGGATCTTCCCCATGGCTCCGGCGAAGGCTCCATTGGTTGGAGGATCTAGGGCTATGGGTCGCTCTGGGTCACTCTAGTCGCTGCGAAGGAACGGAAGACTGGGAGTGCGCAAGATCAGAGGAATTGTGAGAAATGATCGTTCTTTACCCGTCACTCTCCTTATATAGCGGTCGTTACCCGCCATTCTCGGAGGACCGTTACCGCGCGGTGATTACGCCGATATTACAGTTGGTTTACCCAACGGCTAGTTTGACCAGCGTCGATGGTCCAACTTCGCCTATTCGACTCGCTGGCTTCAGCGAATTGACAATTCGCCTACCAGATCGCCCTAGCTATGATTCGACTACTCGCCGACCTGATCACCACAGGAGTGATTCGACTACTCACCGACCCATTCGCCATGCTGCGATTCGACTGGTTGCCGTTATTGCGACTAAAATAACAAGTTCCCGCTTTCATTCAGGAAGTCCACCACCGATTCGACTGGGTGTCCAAATTGGAGCCGCATACTCCGACTGCCAACAAACACCTGCGACGAATCCACGACGGCCTCCGGGACTACTGATGGGGATATGCCTAATAGAACTACTTCTCCCCCTTTGGCATCAAAACGCCAAAAAGGAAGAAGAGCGATGCTAATGCCCCTAAATATCACTCCTCCTCATCCTCGTCGTAGTCATTCCCGTCCCCTTCCTCTTCATCATACTCATCATCATCGTCATCAGCTGGAGGAGTGGGTGCCCTCGGTGGTGGAGGAAATAGGCAACTCTCGAGCTCGCCGTAGTTGATCCCTGAAGTGTTCAACTGAGCATACGGTTCCGGAGCAGTGGGAGGAGGTGGATGGCCAGTGGCACCTGAGACATGGTGGAGAATAAGCTGCTGTGTGTGATCCCTCTCATGATCTCTGCGGTACGCCTCATATTGGCCCTTGTGAGTGTCAATGCCCATGCAAAGAATGTGCCGCTGGACCCAAGTGAGTTGCTTAACCTCGCGTGCCATTGGGGAGACCGTGGAACGACGACCACTAGCCCGTGCATCACGCATGAAGGACTCCGGGGCAGTGGAAGGGTGATGGGTCTTCTGAGCCTTGTTGTAGATTTTCTTGGGCTTGTGAACCCCATCCAGAGTAGTGCCAAAATCCTCATGGGGCAACATATGCTTGATGAGAATCATAATGAAAGGAGCATAAGGAATAGAGAGCCTGTTGATCATAGCATCCGTCATCTCATGATAAATGTAGTCCATGGCATCCAGTTTGTAACCTGTGGCCGATCCAGAGTTAGTGGCACACTCGTGAGCAAAAGCAAGAAGAGGAACCAGGTGTCCACGGATCTTGTCATTGTTTCCACCACTAGGAGCGATGCAGTCCCTAAATATAGCAACAAGGGAGGCATACAAGGGAGAGAGTCCAGCGAAAGTTCCAGCAATACCATCAGAAGAAAGGCAAGGGGCGAGTACAGTGTCCTTGGATGGCTTTAGTGGTGAAATGATGCGATGGCCAGAAGGAGTGCCACGGCCATGGAACGCATACCCAAGTACCTGCCCAAATATGGGGGAGTCCGACTGAATCATTGTAGTCCTGGTCATCCACTTCATAGTGCGGCGCTCATCACCGCAAATCACAAGTGTGGAGAAAAACTGCCGCACCACAGATGAGTCATAGTTGCATTGAATGGTCATAAGGTGGTGGAGCCCCATCTTGTTGGTCACATCCAATGACTCCAGGAGCCTTGCCTTAGATTGAGCCTCAGTCAAGTTGATTGGGTGCATGGGGAGAATCCGAAAGGTGGCATACACATCATCATGAATAGCCCGAAAGTGGGCATTCCAAAACATAGAGTCCTCGGGGGGACCATCACTGTCAGCCTCATCATAGTAATCAGTCTGGCGAATGGTGGCATACTGAATACTGTCCATAGCCTTGTAATTGGGCCGAGACTGTTTGCCCTTGCGAGATGCGGTCCTCTTAGTTTTCTTACCTGCCTCTCCCATCCGTTCAGCCTCTCTTGCTGCTCTGCTGACCTCGGTTTCGTCAATGAACTTCCCTTCTGCAGTAGGCTTGAGATAATGGGAACGGGAACGACGGGCGAAGGTCTTGGTCATCTTGGAAACACCTGTGAAAAGCATTAGAGGGATAGCATGGAGATAAGCATACACACAAGTCCAGGAGAAAACAAATAGAAGGAGTAGCAAAGCAATCCATCAGCCAATGATGTGCATTGCAGGAGTCAGGACCAAACTAGATCAGAGTTCAATCTCCAGGCCGGATTATCCGGCCCTGGCAGGGGCGGATAATCCGCCCCCTGCAGAAATTTTCTGGATTTGCCCAGATCTACCATGGCAAAATAGATTAGGCACTAGGGTTGCAATTCTACTGATTCTAGCATGTAAGGAACAACACCAAGGATCTTCTACAACGAGATTTCCACCAAATAAAATGCATCCCATACAAAAGGAGAGAGATGACGGAGTTACCCTCACTCATTGGAGGAAAATCGCGGAGGAGAAGATACCCGGAGGCGAGGTGAAGAAGATCCGGGGAGAGCCCGGAGAATCCAGTGGTCAAATCGACTCCGGGAGGGGCGGATGCTCCGGCGATGGCTGGGGGCTAAGGGAGGGTTGGGGGAGGACTGGCTGCTCTGTTTGAGCCAGCCCTCCCCGACCCTGCCTTTAACAGGCAGATTTCACCCGGGGCGGATAATCCGCCCCCCACATTGGGCGGAAAGTCCGCCCTCCCTCTGAAAATTCTGTAAATTACAGATTCAGGCCGGAGCAACCTAGCAAAACCCCTCAATGGTGTTTAGAGGACTTGTGCGCAAGAATAGATGGTTCAAGGAGGGAAAGAAAGGGTTGGGTTGAGAGCATCAAACTGAGATGGTACTACACACTCAAATTTGCAAGAATCAAATCAAACAAAAGCCAAAATTGAGTGTGTTTTCCATAAGAAAAAGAGATATGCAAGAAAATCCAAAGAGACCCATGAGAAAACAACTCTTCTGAAGGAAGAGAACGGTGGCCAAAGCCACCATGTTGGAGCGCATGGCATGACACCGCAAAGATGTATCTTGAGTTCAAAACCAATGCTCATCGATGACCCACATATCATAAAATGATATTTAAGGGAAATGATTTTACTTGCTTTCGGCATTATGGGGGGAGGGTTAGCCCAATCAATTAGGACCACACTCCCCCTATGTCTATGCCCGCATCTAAACCAAATACATGAAAAAGAGCAAGTGAGTGTGCAAGGGTAGTCAAGCCAAGCTCCTTGAATCTATGATATTTAACTCATTCCTCAAATAACAAAATCTTGCTTCATCAAGAGGCTTCGTGAAAATATCAGCAAGTTGGTTCTTCGTGCTCACAAATGATAGGGCAACATCACCACGAGCAACATGATCCCGAATAAAGTGGTTGCGAATCTCTATATGTTTTGTTCTTGTATGCTGCACGGGATTGTAAGCAATTTTGATAGCACTTTCATTGTCACATAATAGAGGCACTTTGTCACAATTAACATCATATTCCTTTAAAGTTTGCCTCATTCATAACAATTGTGTACAAGCACTGGCAACATCAACATATTCAGCTTCGGCGGTTGAGAGTGAAATACAATTTTGTTTCTTTGATGACCAACACACTAGAGACCTGCCCAAGAATTGACATGCACCAGAGGTTGATTTCCTATCATCTTTGTCACCAGCCCAATCTGAATCAGTGTAACCACATAGAGAGAAACTTTAACCCTTGGGATACCATAACCCATAATTTGGGGAATGAACCAAATATCGGAAGATTCGTTTGACCGCCACTAAGTGGCTTTCTTTAGGAGCGGCTTGGTACCTTGCACACACTCCTACACTTAACACGATATCGGGCCTAGATGAGCAAAGGTAAAGGAGAGAGATGATCATGGATCGGTATACCTTTTGATCCACGTCTTTACCCTTGGGATTGAGCTCAAGATGACACTTTTTTTGCATTGGAGTAGCAACGCCATTGAGATCCATCATCTTGAACCTTTTGAGCATGTCTTGGATGTACTTAGCTTGATTAATAAAGGTTCCCTCTCTAAGTTGTTTGATCTCAAATCCAATAAAGAACCTCAAATCACCCATCATGGACATCTCAAACCTGTCAGTCATAAGCTTTGAAAATTCATCGTTAAAAGCTTGGTTAGTAGAGCCAAAAATGATTTCATCTACATAAAGTTGGCATACAGAAAGCTCCCCATTAACCTTCTTAGTAAAAAGAGTGGGATCGATTTGCCCAACTTTGAATCCACGGTCTAAGAAAAGCTCTTTAAGGTGCTCATACGACGCACGTGGGGCTTATTTAAGGCCATAGAGCGCCTTATCGAGTTTGTAAACATGGTTCGGAAATTTGGGGTCCTCAAAACCCGGGGGCTGCTTGACGTATACTAACTCATGTAGAGGACCATTAAGGAATGCACTCTTAACATCCATTTGTTGTAATTTAAAATTATGATGGGCTGCATATGCAAGAAGGATACGGATGGACTCAAGACGAGCCACAAGAGCATAAGTCTTGCCAAAATCTATTCCTTCCACTTGAGAGAATCCTTGAGCCACGAGTCTTGCTTTATTCCTCACAATAATACCGTTTTCATCTTGTTTGTTCTTGAAGATCCACTTGGTGCCGATAACATTGAGGCAATCCTTGGGTTTCTCTACAAGCTTCCAAACTTTGTTGCGATCGAAGTTATTTAATTCTTCATGCATAGCAACCACCCAATCTGGATCTTCAAGAGAATCAAAGACTTTCTTCGGTTCAACCATGGAAATGTGAGCTTGATGATCACAAAAGCTTGCAAGTTCTCTTCTAGTAGACACCAACAACCTTGTCAAGAGTGTGACCCCTTAGTTCAAGGTTCCGATCAGCACGTGCCTTGCGACGAGCCTCAATGTCCTTATTATTTCTAGAAGGAGTTGATTCAGAATTTGTATCCTTGTCTTGACCACTGCCTTGCCCTTGATCTTGATCTGAATTAACACCAGGAGGTTGCTGTAGAGCTTGTTCTTCAGGGCTGGATAATCCGCCCCTTGGAGGGGCCAGACTATCCGGACTGGGAGATGAAACACCAGTGGATTCTTCCTGAGCATGCCTGACAGGACTTGGAGACTCAGAGCCGGATAATCCGCCCTCGGGGGATGGAGAATATGGCCTCGGAGATTCTTGGCTGTTGTCTTCTCCTCCGGATCCCCTGGAACGAGTTGGAGTGCCAGGGGAGGATTGTCCGCCCCTTGGAGGGGGCGGATAGTCCGGCCTGGGACTACCACCTTGTCCAGGAGACAGATGATCTTCAGCAGCTTGCGGTGTTGCTGCAGAGTTTTCTCCAATAGTAGGAGCTTGTTGATTTTGTGTAGATGAGGGCTCCACTTGAGTGGAGCATTGTCCTTCCCGATCCGCCACAAGGGGTTCCTCAATGGGGCGGAAAAATCCCACGCCCATTCTTCTTATGGCATCTTGGGGTATTTCAACATCTGCATCACAAACATCAACTTTCCCTACAAAGGACCTGTTATTTTCATCGAACTCCGCACTAGAAGATTCTACAACAATCCCAGTGAGCTTGTTGTAGACTCTATAAGTGTGGGATTCGGCACCGTAACCAACAAAAATATCTTCTAAAGCATTGGACTCAAATTTTGACAAGTGGACACCTTTAATAAGAAAGAAACACTTACACCCGAATACCCTGAAGTATGATATGTTGGGCTTGTTACCGGTAAGTATTTCATATGGAGTCTTGTCCAAAATCTTTCGGAGGTAGAGCCGGTTCGGTGAGTGACAAGCAGTGGATATGGCTTCAGCCCAAAAATTATAAGGAGACTTGAATTCATCCAACATTGATCTAGCCATATCCATCAAAGTCCGGTTCTTCCTTTCGGCTACACCATTTTGTTGAGGGGTGTACGCAGCGGAATATTGATGTCTAATCCCCTCTTCGCTAAGAAACTCATTCAAAGTGTAGTTCTTGAATTCGGAGCTGTTGTCACTTCTTATTGCCAAGATAGGAACATTGTGTTGACGTTGAACTTCATTGGCAAAGTCAATGACAGTTTTTTGAGTCTCACTTTTCAGCATGAAGAAATAGACCCATGTATATCTTGAGTAATCGTCGACAATGACCAAGCAATATTTCTTCCCACCAAAACTTGCATGAGAAGGAGGACCAAATAAATCCACATGAAGTAATTCCAAGATCCTCTTTGATGACATAATAGTCTTCCTCTTGAGGGGAGAGTCATGCATTTTTCCTTCTACACAAGCCCTGCAAACACGATCTTTGGCAAAAGAGACATTGTCTTTTAGTCCAAGGATGTGGCCACCCTTCTGGAGACTTTGCAAAGTTCTCATGTTGACATGGGATAAACGGTGATGCCATAGCCAGCCCACGTCGGCCTTTCCGAATAGACACATCGGACCCGAAGTGGTTTTCCCCGAGAAGTCCACCACATACAGGTCATTTTCGCCGTATCCAACGAAAGTGACCTTTAGAGACTTGTTCCACAAGAGTACCACTAAATCATCATCGATAAAAATAGCAAAACCCATCTTGCCAAGGGCACGAACAGAAAGAAGGTTGTAACCGAGGGTCTCAACAAGCATGACATCCACGAGAGAGATATCGTGGGCAACCACAACCTTGCCAAGACCCAATACCTGAGATTTGGACTTATCACCATAGGATACTGTGATATTATCATGATTTTGACGCATCTCCATGATGATCTCCTTGCTTCCGGTCATATGACTAGTGCAGCCACTATCCAGCACCCATTTCGACCCACCGGAAGCATAGCCCTGCAAGAAAATTACTTCTTGGTTTTAGGTACCCATTTTTAAATGGGTCCTTTCATGTTAGTAACAAGGGTCTTTGGGACCCAAATAGACCAAGCAATATATTCATCAAAGGGACCGACATAATAAGCATAAACATCGCCATAATCATCACAAAAGAGTTCATAATTTGGATTGTGAGACCCTGCAAAACCAATATTGTTAGTTTCGTCTTTTGTGACAATCTTCTCAGCGGTGCTTGCCTTTGATTGCACATTCTTGGTCTTGTTCTTCTTGTTTTTATTTTTCTTGGACTTGGTGACATATCCAAGTCCCTCTTTACCATGATTTGACCTTTGCTTGCCAAGGACTTCATCAAGCACACCTTTATTCTTGGGAGTGATGTCCTTGATCACTTCTTTTCCACACTAGTATTTTCCTTGTGACTATATGTTGAGTTGGATGAGCTAGGAGCATCATATTTGGCCAATCGAATTTGAAGCTAATCATGTGACTCATTGAGAATAGAGAACTCGTTGTTCAACGCCTTGTGAGCATTGTCAAGTTTCTCCAATTCCTCTGAGAGTCTATCATGAGCAGCCCCAAAGTCAATCTTTTCCTTCTTTAACTTCTTTGCTTTGGTGACAGCATTGTCACGTTCCTTAACAAGTTTAGTCACAATTTCTTCATGTGACTCTTCAATAGACTCAAGCCTCTCTTCAAGAGATACCCGAGCATCTTCCTCTTCTTCAAGAGCATTTTTTAAGGATGCAATTTCCATTGCATCCTCCCTATCAATTCTGCCCTTTTCTTCGAGGAGAGCTTCGTTTTGGGCTAACTGATCCATAAGAGCTTCAAAACGAACTTTGTGCTCACCTTGCCAGTTAGTATAGAAATAATCCAAAGCAATAATCTCTTCTTTAACCTTAAGACTAGTAGGATCATCCATGTTAATCATAGCCTTAGGAAAAGAAGAGTTAGAGGAAGTTACCTCGGAGCTTCTTGCCATGAGACAAGTAGTATTCTTGTTGATGATGTTTTCGTTCGGAGAATCGAAGAGTGATGTTGATGTAGATGTGGTGGCTATAGCAGCCACCTCTTGAGATCTATCGTCCTTGTCCTCATCTTCACTTCCCGATGAATATTCTTCTTTATCCACTAGAACAATCTTTGGTTGCTTCTTGAAAGGAGCATTCTTCTTTACAAACTGTTTCTTGCGTGGAGCCTTTGACTTGTCCTTGAAAACGAGTCTTCCTCCATTATCTTCCCTACTTTGATGTGTACACTCAGCTACGAAGTGTAGCCGGTCACCACAGTTGAAACATGTTCTCACCTTGGGACCGTTTTCTTTTCTTCCATAGGCTCCACTCTTGCGTTCTAGTTCAGCTTCAGCCTTGGCTGGATCTTTCCAAAAGTTTCTAGCATAAAGGGCCAAGTATTTTCCATGAATCCTTTTTTATATCCTCAGGACAGTCCAGACCTTCTAGGGCATATTCATCATGATCAATCACACTAGTCTTCAAGGCCACGTTGACCCCCTTTTGCATCCCCATAGCTCGAGCACGAGCATCTTCAGCATTCTTGGCAGCCACTTTGAAAGCGGCCATTTCTTGCATTACCTCATTGGATGTCATGAGGTGATAGTCATGCCTACCTTGGAGACTTTTCAAATATGTGGGCTCAAATGGCATAAGAGCACTGACATACTTGCGCTTGATCCATGCATCATCAACATGAGAGGCACCATGATTTCTGAAATTTGTGGCTATAGCCTTAAGCCTCCTATACATGTCTTCATGGTCTTCTCCATCCAACATATAGAATCGTTCAGCTTCTTTGCTCAATGCATCATATCTATTCCTTTTCATACTTTCATTTCCGATGAAGAGCTCGGTGAGAGCATCCCAAGATTCCTTAGTTGTACTAAGATGCTGAATGTGTGGCATATCTTTGTCACCCACACCAAGTTGTATCATGTGTAGAGCTGTAGCGTTGAGTTGGCTATCGACAACTTCTCTTCTTGTAAGATTGTTAGGGTTTCCAACATGAAGACCATTTTCAATGATCTTCCACAACTCTATGGAGGAACTGCACACATGAGATTTCATCAAAAATTGCCATTGGGTAAAAGTAGATGCTGAAAGTATGGGTGGATCACCCGTATTATGTATATGTGGGTGAGGAATAGGTGGATCGAGGGAATACACATGAGAAACCTCATTGTATCCATCCTTACCGCTATCACTTTTCGAGGAGGAGCTTTTGCTAGTGTCATCACCAACCACTTCGTTATCTTTGGAAACAGTTTTACCCGTTTCCTTGGATTGTGGAGTGGTATCCTCAGAGTTAGATGGAGGTGATGATGCGGATGTGGAGAGACGCATTATCAATTGACGCATCTCTTCCATCTTATCCTCCATTGAAATCACCAAGGTTGTTTCCAACGTATTGAGATCGTTCATGGTGACTACCTCCGGAGCATCACTCCCATCTACCTTGGAACCCATACTTCTCTTAGGCGGTTAAGCCCGAAATAAGAGCCGGGGCTCTGATACCAATTGAAATGGATCGTATGGGCACCTAGAGGGGGGTGAATAGGTGCTAACCAATTTTTTAATACTTTTTCAATTTTAGGCTTGACACAAAGTAAATTCTCTAGATATGCAACTACGAGAATTTCCCTATATGCAACCCTAACTACTAAGCACGTAAAGAGAGGAGCGAAGAAACCGTAGTGGAGCACGCGGAGACACAGGGATTTGTTTTACCGCAGTTCCTTCCTTGTTAAGGGAAGTACATCTGCACTGGAGGGGTGGGCGGTTCTAAGACCACCACGCCACAATAGGCCTTACCCTATTCTCCGATGGATCTCACCACGAGAGGCCTGATTCACCTTCTCCGCTATTGGATCCCTTCGAGGAGGGAACCGGTGCCTTTTACAACACTATCGGGGCACACACCCACAACCGAATTGAGGGCTCCCGAGATGACAACAAGCTGCCACAAGAACAAGGTTTATCAATATAAGCAAAAACAAGGATCTAGGTATTTGCAAGAAATACTAGATCGGTGGTTCTCCAAATGAATGGAGAGGAGATGAAGAGCTTGATTGGTGATGATGAAGATCGAGTTCTCCTCCTTCGATTCCCCAAGGAACGGGGCCTTTGGGTGGATCTAGGTGGAGGTCTCTTAGATGAAGATTGCAGATCTGATCTTGTCTTTTTCGAATGAATCAAGAGCTCTGGCAGGAGGGGGAAGGCTGGCTTAAATACCCCCTCCCCAGATCTGGCCTTTGATAAACTTTGGGGGCGGATTATCCGCCCCTTGGGGAAACTCCGCCCCAAGGGCAGATTTTCCGGGAGAAACTCTGCTCCCTCTCTGGGGCTGGCGCCTGCGTGACTTGGTGAAGATCTTGGGGGCGGATAATCCGGCCCCCTCCTGGGGAGGATTATCCGGCTAGGCCGGAAATTCCGGCCAACACTCCGCCCCCTATTTGGGGCTTGTGCCTTGGCGGTGAGCAAGGGGGCGAACTATCCTCCCCCCTGAGGGGCGGATTATCCGGCAGGGCCGGAAAATCTGGCCAAAACTCCGCCCCCCCTCTGGGGCTTGCGCCTTCTTGGAAAGAGGGAGGGGCATATTATCCGCCCCCAAAGGCAGAATCCTTTTCCCTTTTTCTCAGAGAGAGCTGAAACACTTCAACACACATTAAATAATCCTTGATATTGTTATCTAACACACAAAACACTAGGGATTATAAAATGTTCTTTCAAAGGTGAAAGGACCTCTGTGGGATGATGTAACATCCCAGCGTTTAGGACTAAACTAAGGGTAGATTTAGTATTTTGTGCATATGCATGCATGCATCTAAAAACCTGGGTAAATTTTTCACCAAATTAAAATACTAGAGTGATCAGAGTTCTCTCACTCCGATGAATTAGGTTTAGTGTCATCTGAGGTGAGTGGGATGAATTTTGACATGACCTCTATTGTTTTATTGAATTATGAGGGGAGAAATTTGATTTATGTAAAATCCCAAAAATATTGATCAAGGTTATCAATTTCAATCACCCAAAATTAGGGTTAACAAAAACTTTTGTTAATTAAAATCATACGAATGCATGTGTTTATGTGATGAATGTATGAATGCTTGAATGGACTTGTGTGATTGTGGTGATTGGCAAGGAATGGTTTAAAGATGAAAACAACATCATCTAAATCAATTCCAAGAAGAATCAAGTCAATAGAAATTCAAAAACAAAGAAAACCAGCAAATGGTCATTTTTGCCAATCTTGCTCACTAGACCACTTTGAGTGTTTCTAGTCCAAAGATTTCAAACAGAAACAATTCCAATTCTTTTCATCCCTTGCTAGACCAAGTGAAAGTAAACCCAAGCCCACTTTGCAAACCCACGGAAACATTTGGCAATTCTATTCAAATGACATTTGAAAATTGAATCTATATCATATGGGAAGATCACCATTTCTCAAAACCCAACAAAACCAGTGTACCTTGAAAAATCCAAGCAACCAGATACTACCTAGTATGTGACCAGTACACCCACCAAGTTTCATCCAAAAATTAAAATTTGAATTTCTTGCGGCCATTTCATCAAACACCTTCTGAGCACAAATCAAACTAAACATCAAACACTATAGTGAGCAGTGTATGTGCCAACCTTGTTCCCTCTCTAGCTCTTAATACACTCCTAGTAGACCATTAAAGTTGTCTAAGCAGCTCTAGCTCAATGTAAACTCGACCATGCCATCAATCGTCACCATGGCGAGCACACTTGGCACCCCCAACATCGACAACATGCTACTGGCCTAACCAAGCCTAGCCACCGTGTCTGGGACACATGCCACCGTCCACCGCCACCCCCTATCCAGCGCTCGAGCCCTGCCAGCCACTGGACCACACGGAACGCTTGCGCCCAATGTCTCTACGACCATGCCGAGAGCGCGCTAGAGCGTCGCGCTTGACATGCTCGCACAGACCGCGCCCCGCCTTCGCCGCACGTGTGCGTGATCACCACCGCCCCATGAACCTCCCAGAAAACCCCGTTCACCGCCGCGCGACCCGTAGCCACTGTGCGCCATTAAAACATCTGTCGGTGCCGCCCAGAGCATCGACGTGTTTCGACCGAACCGAACCGCACCACCCCACGCCTCGCCATCAAGCCGTTGAGCTTCGCCAGGAGGAAGCATACCGTCCCCTACCTTCGGCCATGCCGTTAGCTCACTGTGAAGCCGACCTCGACGAGCTCCGCCCATACCCTTTGGTTCCCTCGTCGCAGTATAAATAGAGGACTTCCCCACTCGAATTCGTCACACCATTACACTCCCCTCTCTCTCTCAGAACCACCCCATTTCTTCCCCGGATCAAGGCGAGCACCAGGTTGCCGGAATTTCGCTGGAGCTTGCCGCTGCTGGAGGAGAAGGGCGCGGTTGATTGGAGCCACCCCGGGAGGAGCCACCAGTACCAGGAGGATCGCTGTTGCCACAGACCCCCACTGGTCACGCTAGGGTTCGTGCTCATCGCGTTTTGTTCATACGTGGACGACGACCCTTGGCCGTAGATCTTACTTCTAATCCTATGGTTGTAATCACCCCGTACCCCTTCGCACCCCCTTGTCTCACTGACTGGTGTGGACAACCACTTAAATCCTCCCGGGCACGCTGTGCGTCTTGGGCCGGCCCAGTTAACTTCCCGCGTGACCCAGTTCGTTTGAAATTAGGTTTATCTATTTAGTTTCAAACTTAGTTCTGGCTATAGATTCAAAAATCATTTTAGAGAGATTCACTGAAGCAAATTACATGAAATTAATGTTGTTATAAAGGCATTGAAATTCTTAATACAATTCCGTTGGATCCAAACCATTTGAAATTATAGATCAACTATAGCAAACATGACAAGGCAAAGACTTTTCTGCATTCAAACATTTTACAAAATTCAACCATAAAAGCTTTTTTTAACATCCCAAAATTCATGAATTACAAAAACTTGCATTTCATTCATGCATCCATAGCATTCTTGGCTTGCACAAAAATCTTCAAATCAAAATTCAAAATAAAACCAATTCTATGCCTATTATTCTTATGTCAATAAGGCAAGTTTTTATTTTTATTTTCTAAGGATCAAGTGTGGTTGATTAAATAGTTGTGTTTTTATACACAATTGTGTGCTTTGTTCACACTACAAAAATCCAGAGAAAATTTGAAATCAAACTCATTTGAATTTGGGTTGAAAATGATTCCTGAAAATTCAAACAGAAAAAGAAAAGGCAAAAAAAAAAGAAAAAAACGCGCCACCTATCTAGCCCAATCTCACTCTCGGCCCAGCAAGCCCACCCAGGCCATTCCCCCTCTGCTCCCACTCTCACGCACGCAAACCCTACCCCTCACCTTCTGACTAGTGGCCCCAACGCCACGTCGTCGTCTTCCCCAAACCCCGCGCGCAGACGAGGTCGCTGCTGCAGTTTCTTCCCCCTTCACTACCGGATTGAAATTCGATTAATTGGCATTGATTCGCCGCATGATTGACGCCCCTGCTCTGGCTACTTAAACACCACACCTCCGCGACCATTTCCCCTCAACCCCCATCACCAGAACGCCCCCAGGCTGCCTGTATTTGAGCTCAAATCGTCGCTTCCCGACAAACTCCGGTGAACTATTCCGGTGAGCCACGAGCGCCCTCCTATTCATTGTTCATACAAGAGTGCTTATGTGTTCTTTGCGCTTCTTCTGACACCATTGGTTCTGAAGGGAATATGCCCGAGTGGCAATAATAAAGTGGTTATTATCGTATTCCTTATTTATGATAAATGTTTATTTTGCATGCTATAATTGTATTAATACGGAAACGTTAATACATGTGTGTTTAATAAGAAAAAAGGAAGTTCCTAGTTATGCCTCTCTCATAAACTAGCTCGTTGATTAACAAGATGATTAAGGTTTCCTGATCATGGGCATTGGATGTTGTTAATAATGAGACCACAACATTAGTGTAATGATGTGATGAACATTCATCCGAAGTATAGCATTACGATCAAAGTCATTGAGATTATATTGCTATAACAACTTACGAGGTGATCCTAATCCTTAGACCATGAGATCATGTCAATCACTAACACCAGAAGAGTTTCTTATTGACATCAAACGTCACACCGTAACTGAGTGATTATAAAGATGGCTTCAAAACTAATAAAGTGTTATGTTGAGACTCAATGATCAAGAGTGGAATTTTTTCATCCCGATGACGGATAGATATACTCTGGGCCCTCTCGGTGATATCGCATTGGATAGCTTGCAAGGAAGTGATTTGATCACTAGAATGTTATATCCCGGGAACGAGAAAAGAGTACATGTCGGTAACGAGATCAAACAAGGTATGGAGATACCGATGATCGAATATCGGACATGTGATATATCGTGAAACAAAGGGATTAAGATACTAGCATAAAAAGTTCCGACGATCACAGGAAAGTCTTCGTTGAATGTGTGGGTGTCAGTATGGATCTCCAGGTCCCGCTTCTGATTATTGATCGGAGAAGGGTCTCGATCATGTCCGCATTATTCGTGAACCGTAGGGTGACACACTTAAGGGACACTGATATCCAATTGGAGCAAAAGTTTCATGCCGGAAAGAATAACAAGCGCAGGAATTTATTTCACTAGACACCGAAACTGTTTCGGTTGAAATTGCTAAAACTAGTTCTGCATGTGAAATTGAATACTAGCAAGGGATTTTATGTGAATGTTTGTTAATTAAAGTAATTAACAAAATTCTGAATATATAAATAAAAGAGTTTTATTTAAATGAGAGCTTGCATTAAATTTGGTGGAAATTTAATGCATGTGAGTGGATTTTGAGTGGAGGCTCTTTTATGGGAGTGGAGGCTTTTCATTTTGAGTGGGATATCCATCCACATGAATGTGGAAGAGGTGGGGCAGCCACCATGGCTGGCTCCATGCCCCTTGGGGTGCCCCCTCTATCCCTATAAAAGGCCCCCTCTCCTCTCTCTCACTCACACCTCCTCGTGAAGGATCTCTCTCCCCCTCTAGAATTTATTCCCCATGGTCTAGGACTAGTGAGATACATGTTCCCGGTGGATATTCGGCAAGAAAGGGTTGTGCTTCTGCTGCATCGTTGGAGCGAGGAGGCAGAGGTTGCTCGGTGTCTTGTACGTGTGTGCGAGGATGGATGCGCTGCTGTTTTGCGGCGCTAGGACTTCCTCTCGATCTTGAGATCGGCAAGAGATCGTCTACATCAACCACAAGTTTGGACTTGTTAAGCTTTGTCGGTCTTCAATGGTATGTTCTCTACGGATATACATCCGCCCATTGTTTGTATCTAGTAGATAGATCTTGGTACATAGTTGTTCCCATCGTAGGAAATTTTTTGTTTTCTATGCCGCGAACCCTACAGTGGTATCAGAGCCGGATCTATGCGTAGATGCTTTGCACGGGTAGTACACATATGAGTATGTGGGCGATAATGATCATTTTATTTCTTCTTAGTTGTACTTTGGATATTGGTGGCATAGTGGGATGAAGCGTCCCGGACAAACTTTACATGTCCTCGCACATGAGACCTGTTCCACGCTTGACATGCAACTAGTTTTGCATAAGAGGATAGAGGGTGTCTGTTTCTCCTACTATAGTCAATATATAATTTGCAACGAGTTTTCAACAATTTGGTTATCTTCGTTGTGGTTCATGTTCGTAGGTAAGAACGGTTCTATCTTCGAAAGCCCTAAGCCACGTAAAACTTGCAATGGATAAATTAGAGGCGTCTAGTTTAGATTGTTGCTGGGCTAGTGTTATGATATGGTGATGTTGTAAGTAGAAGTATGAGATGATACTCATACAACACACATAACATTTAGGTTCCATAGACCTTGGCCTTACACATAGAGGTATGATAGAGATCATACCACGGTGCACATGATAAAGATCATATGCGGGAACCATATCATTTCACTTATAAACATGTGATGTTTGATTGCATCTTATATTGCTTGTTTGGCATTTTATTAGCATAATAAGATGATCCCTCATTTAGATATCAAGATAAGAATGTGTTCTTCCTTAAGTATGCACCGACAATGTTTCGTCGCTTCAAGACATCACGTGATGATCGGGTGTACTTGAATCCACGAGCATATCTCGGGTGTAAGACAGTTACACACGCGAATACTAAGGTTCTTACTTGGAGAGCCTAGCATGTACAACATGGCCTCGGAACACGGACCGAAAGTTTAAGCATGAGTCATATGTTAGATATGATGACCATTTTATGCTCGCCTTTGAAGCTACACCGACTCACGTGATGATCGGACTTGGTGTAGTGGATTTGGTTCATGTAATCACCAAAAGACACGAGGGGTGTCGTTTTTGAGTGGGAGTTCATTTATAATTTGGATTAGTAGAACTCAATTTATCATAAATTAAATCAAAGTGAATTTGCATAATTTGTTCTAGTCATTGGCATTCGTTCACCACTTTTTGCTTAGTTGTAATTGAGATAATAGAACTATAGAATTCTGGATATTTAATTTACGAACTGGTATCGTGTTGTGTTGAGTGTCAATCTAAAGTTTAAAGTCCTATTGCAAACTTTCAGCAAACTCTGTTTACTCCGTGAGATTTAATAATTGGTATTAAATCGAGAGTAACAATTCCAGTGTTAGTATCTTAAGTATCACGTTTGCCTCCATGATTCTTGATTTAAAATCGAGATTATCTTGGAGCTGAAAGAATTGTTTCAGAAACCATCATGTGTGGCAGATATAACAATATCTGAAACAGTGTTTTGGTTGCAATATGATAGAGTATAATATATCATATGTGGCAGATATAACATATTGTATGAGAATTTACAAAGGTTGGAGATGCTAGACATCCTAATCATCCAAAAGGGTTTTGGAAAGTAACATTATACTCAAGATTCGTCCTTATAAGCTACATTAGCTTGATCATGAAAGTCATCATGATAAGGATGAATAGATATGTATGGAAAGTGTTTACTACACTAAAAGATTACTAAAGAATGGATTTTGAAAGAATGCCGATCATTTTGATGATGGTGATCTAATTCAAAGTGCAAGTCCAAAGGTATTATTATTTGAATATACACGCTTTGGACTATGTGTCATGTATATGGCGCCACTTTTGATGTTAATAGATTATTTTAAAAGGAAAAGGAAATGATGAAAGAGAATCTATAAAATATATTTGGCAGAAAAGAAAAGATTGGAAATATCCAATTTAGGTATATAGATGATATAAATGTTATGGATGTATTCTTTGCTTGTTAAACAATGTGTTTCTTGGGTATTGGATACCGAATTGGTTGGTATGAAATTTCATATGGGATGACGCAATTCATGAACCACAATGGCCTAAGTAACTAGCAAGAGAATATGTGATGATGTTCATCGAAAACAAACAAACTGTTGTTTGTATTTCTCGTTGACATCAAAGCTTGACTTCAAGATTTGTTTTAATAATTGTTATTTAAATCAGGTATTATGAGAACAAAGGTTGTTCAAATAATTACCGTATTCCATATAAGATGGATGATTTACAAATCTAGTTGGAGAAATCACATCCATAAAACCTAATTCTAAAATGTCACAAGACAAATGATTGAAAGATCACTTACAAAGTGACATCACCGTTTAAATTATATTGGAAAGAAAACATGAAGAATCTCCATATTCATGGATTTTTGGAGTCTTTGATTTGATCAAGTGACGCTTGTGAGACTTTCCTCGGGATAATTAAAACTTCGTTCAAAGGCCAAAGAAGAACGAACGACTAAAATATTGGAATTTATACGTATCGATGTATGTAGTCCATTATGTGTAGTCGTAAGTGACGGGTTTTAGCTTCATATACTTTCTCCAGAAATTTGAGTGAATGTTCACTTAATGAGAAAGAAGTATGAAATATTTGAAAATGTTTCAAAGACTTTCAAGATGAAGTGGAAAATCATTGTAACAAGAAAATAAATGATTTATGATTTTATCATAAAGGGACTTTTTTGAGTTACAAGTGTAACAAGAAAATAAATGAATTATGATTTATCATAAAGGGATTTATTTGAGTTGCAAGTTTAGAAAAACACCTAGATTTACATCTCCCGAAACACCATAGGAGTATGGAGTGTTTGAGATTTGTAATGAAACCTTGTTTGACATGGTTGGATCAAAGGTGTTATTTATAAAACTACCATTATGTTTTAAAATATTAAAGCTTTAGAGACTACCTCTTTTAGACTGATAAGAGCTCCATCTTGATCCGTTGAAATGACACCATAGGAGTTATGGTTTGGGGTAAAACCCAAATTGTCATTTCTTAAATTTTGGTATGCTAAACATAAGTAAGATGTTTACAACCAAAGTCGAATGAACATGTCTTTGTAGGTTATTTCGAATAACAATTGGATATTCCTCCATAACACCGAGAACAAAAGGGTTTGTCGCTTGAAATGTGAAGTTTCTTGAAAAAGGAATTTTTCGCAAAAGTTAAGTGAGAGAACAATAGAACTTTGATAAGGTTAACGAACCTTAGCTAAATGTGCTGAGTTGCGTAGCGCCGGAAATCATTCCGGAGGCTTCCGTAATGCTCATAGCTTATGTTCCTCAAAGGTTGTAGTCACGGAGATCTAAGTTCTTATTGAACCAGGTCGGTCGGATAAACAATCAAATACTGAGATTTGAGAGTAAAACATTATTGTTTGACAATGATGAACCGACTATATGCAAAGAAGCGATGATGGTCCCTGACTCCATCAAATGGCTTGAAGCCATGAAATCCGTGATAGTTCCATACACGAAAAATCAAGTTTTGAACTTGGAAGACCCTCCGGAAAGGTGTAAAAACCTATCGGTCGTATTTGGATCTATAAAGAAACATACATGGATGTTTCACATCTATATAGTCGACATGTTGGTAAAGTTTTTACGACAATGTTCAAGGAGTTGGCTATGACAAGATTTGATCTTTCATAGTGATATTTAGTCTGGACGGATTAAAGTAGCAACCACTACATATAATTTGGTATATGGTAGATGAATAAACAAAACAAAGTTCTTCTAATAGAATGGTTACCTAGCACGTGTAGATGACATGGTCCAAAGGGTTTTGTTAAATTCAAAGGATGCTAAAAGGGCATGCAAACTTCAATGGTTGAAGTAAGCATCGCGGAGTTGGAATCTTCACCATGATGAAATTGTTAAAGAAGTTTAACTTCATCAGGAGACGATGAAGATGCTTTCTTTTGCAAGAAATTAAGTGGGAGTGCTGAGAGATATTTCTAATACATTATGTGGAGGACATCTTGTTGATTGGAAATGATGTATCTTTTATTGACAAAGGTTAAGAATTTCATTTCGATGAAAGACTTAGAGGTCATTTGGCATCCAGATATTCATTTCATTTAGTATAAATGAAATGAATACATGGATTCATTTCATTTATATTATGATTCCAAAAACACCTACATGTTTGGCTGCCACCGGAATTTGGAAATGAGAGGTCTGAGATAGGAATCAGGTTTACACATGGGGATATTTCAATGGATTTGCCAAATTAAATGAAGGTCCAATTCCATGCCAACCAAACAACATAGGGATGGAATTGCAGAATAAATTCCAGGATTCCAGGCCCAAATGATGGATACCAAACGACCTCTTGGGCAAAACCCGAATATTTAGCATGAATTTCTATAGTGGAATGACTGTGAAGCTAAAATGGTTCCAAACGTACATATATGAGATATTGAAGGAGTTCAATATAGAAACGACAAGAAACGGTTCTTGTCGCATGGAAAGGAATTGAATCAAGATTCAAGTGTGCCGGCACTTGATAAGTGAAACAAGATTCAAGTATTTTGACACTTGATGAGTGAAATCACGAGAATGTTTTGATCAATCATACCATGATATGTACACATCCAGATATGTCCTATGCTCTAAGTGTTATGAGCATATACCAGAATGAATCATAAAATGATCATTGGACGATAGTAAGGATATTCTTATGATCTTCTGGAAGAACTAAGAATATATTGTGTAGAGGTGACAAACAATTACAAATAGTTCATTGTAAAGCGTTACATTGATACTAGTTTTGTCAGAAGATACAGATTAAGTTTATCTCTATTTAAACTATGGGTGGCACAATGTAATGCAAAGGAGATTCCATGATGGATTTGGATGAATTCCAAAGTTAATACATTGTGACGGATACTACAACAAAATCCTAAGTATATGACTGCTATAGTAGCAGCAAAGGAGGGCATTTGTGTCAAGTAGTTTGTTATCAAACTAAGGTGTGGTTCGCAATGGGCTAACACCAAAGATATATTGTACGACAATAGTATCGACATGATTTAACCCCAAGGAACTCAAGGTCTCACCAAAAGACCAAATTTATACAATGCCATCTCATTGGAGAATGAGTGATGCCTGAAGACGCAAAGACATGCAAATACACATGGACCTAAAAGTGTCAGATCCGTAGATTATGTTAACCACTTGCAGTTGCGTATGTGGAACACCAGAAAGCCATAGGTGTTCAATATGCAAATTTTTCAAACTAGATTATTGTCTCTAGTGCAAGTGGGATACTGAAGGGAATATGCCCGAGAGGCAATAATAAAGTGGTTATTATCATATTCCTTATTTATGATAAATGTTTATTTTGCATGCTATAATTGTATTAATACGGGAACGTTAATACATGTGTCTTTAATAAACAAAAAGGAAGTTTCTAGTTATGCCTCTCTCATGAACTAGCTCGTTGATTAACAAGATGATTAAGGTTTCCTGATCATGGACATTAGATGTTGTTAATAATGAGATCACAACATTAGTGTAATGATGTGATGAACATTCATCTGAAGTATAGCATTACGATCAAAGTCATTCAGTTTATATTTCTATAACAACTTACGAAGTGATCCTAATCCTTAGACCATGAGATCATGTCAATCACTAACACCAAAAGAGTTTCTTGTTGACATCAAACGTCACACCTAACTAAGTGATTATAAAGATGGCTTCAAAACTACTAAAGTGTTATGTTGAGACTCATGGATCAAGAGTGGAATTTGTTCATCCCGATGACAGATAGATATACTCTGGGCCCTCTCGGTGATATCACATTGGATAGCTTGCAAGAAAGTGATTTGATCACTAGAATGTTAAATCACGGGAACGAGAAAAGAGTACATGTCAGCAACGAGATCAAACTAGGTATGGAGATACCGATGATCGAATCTCGGACATGTAATATATCGTGAAACAAAGGGATTAAGATACAAGCATAAAAGGTTCCGACGATCACAGGAAAGTCTTCATTGAATGTGTGGGAGTCAGTATGGATCTCCAGGTCCCGCTTCTGATTATTGATCGGAGAAGGGTATCGATCATGTCCGCCTTATTCGTGAACCATAGGGTGACACACTTAAGGGACACTGACATCCAATTGGAGCAGAAGTTTCATGCCAGAAAGAATAACAAGCGCACGAATTTATTTCACTAGACACCAAAACTATTTCGGTTGAAATTGCTAAAACTGGTTCTACATTTGAAATTGAATACTAGCAAGGGGTTTTATGTGAATGTTTGTTAATTAAAGTAACTAAAAAAAATTTAATAAATAAATGAAAGATTTTTATTTAAATGAGAGCTTGCATTAAATTTGGTGGAAATTTAATGCATGTGAGTGGATTTTTGAGTGGAGGCTCTTTTATGGGAGTGGAGGCTTTTCATTTTGAGTGGGAGCTCCACCCACATGGATGTGGAAGAGGTGGGGGCAGCCACCATGGCTGGCGCCATGCCCCTTGGGGTGCCCCCCTCTCCTCTCTCTCTCACTCACACCTCCTCGTGAAGGATCTCTCTCGCCCTCTAGAATTTATTCCCCATGGTCTCGGACTAGCGAGATACATGTTCCCGGTGGCTATTCGGCAAGAAAGGGTTGTGCTTCCGCTGCATCGCTGGAGCGTGGAGGTGGAGGTTGCTCGGTGTCTTGTACGTGTGTGCGAGCACGGATGCGCTGCTGTTTTGTGGCGCTAGGACTTCCTCTCGATCTTGAGATCGATAAGAGATCGTCTACATCAACCATGAGTTTGGACTCGTTAAGCTTTGTTGGTCTTCAAGGGTATGTTCTCTACGGATATACATCCGCCCGTTGTTAGTATCTAGTAGACAGATCTTGGTACATAGTTGTTCCATCGTAGGAAATTTTTTGTTTTCTATGTTGCGAACCCTACAGGTTCGTCCTGTACCGCCCTAGGTCGTCATCTCCGTCAAGTATTGCGAGCACCCGAAGAAACCACCAACTCCGGCGAGCAATCCTGGTATGAATCGCCCGCCCCTTGGCCTCTGGTTCAAACCAACTTGTGCGCCTTGTCTTTGCGCGTGTCCTAATGCATTTTGTTTGTGCTGGGGTGATCCAAGTCGTCGCCTCCGTCGTCGTTTGCAAAAGCCCGACGCTGTCCGCAACTCCGACGAGCTCCCACGGCCACAGCAGCTCGCCCCTGTAAGATCCCTCCTTTGTAAAGGAAAGGATCCCTGTGATTGCAATGCTAGTCCCTGGATCAATGCTAGCATCCACAGTTTAAGATGAAGTACACAGAAACAAAGGTCAATATTACATATCATTCCAGAGACAAACATAGTCTTTTACAACTCCATGGCCACAGGCCTAATACAAGAGTTCAAATATATAATAAGATAAATATGTCTTCATCTTCATATGCCATAGGCAAGCATGTTGAGTGTAGACTCATGACTCCTAATCATCATCAGAATATCCTGCAACATCGCAAGTTACAGCCATAGTGGGTCAATACATTGGAATAATATTGGCAAGTGATACCTTAGTAGAATATTGGTGGACTAAACTCTATATGCATTTTGGATAAGTGTAGTTTAGGCTTGCTTTGCTCAAAATAGGTTTTTCCTATTAGTTGAAATCACTAAGTTTTTCTTTGTCAAAGCTTTCCCGAAGAACCACCAATAGACATTAGGGTCCTTCACCCTTGTTCAACCACAAGATTTTACTTAGAAATTGGGATAAGGAGATTCTTGATAGCTTCCATGTCTTGATGCTCAAGTTCTCCAATACCAGGGACATGGCTAAGTACTTAGATTCTTCCATCTACAGAGGTTGTGCACTTTCCCCACAAGACCTGATTTTCACCAAGACAGGACCTTTCAGAAGCCTTCCCTTAGACCAAATGGACGCGCTCCAACCTATCATCCCACTACCACCAACTGTCCAAATGGCTAAGTTATTGCAACCTATATGATCCAGGCAGAGCCCATATTGCCAAGTGGCTGCACTAGAAGCTTCTTAACATTTGGCCTCTCAAATCCCTTTGTTCCTGGGTGGTTTTCCACAAGTGAGATACACAAGGTAACCATAGAAATGGCCTTGTGTAACCACTCAACATAAACCATTCCTTCCATTCCACCCATGTGTTTCATTCACTTAGTTGTTTTATTAAGCAAAAACATAGTCCAAAGACTTAAAAAATATTTATTCATAGCATGAATATAACCATCCTTAGTTTCTACTATCTAGGCTAAGCATGGCATTGATAATACTTATAAATATTTCTAGCAATTCTACAACTACTAGGATTTCCCAAGCATAGCATATAGCTCAAAATAACCATGCAAGACTAGCAAAATATTTCTAATGCATAGTTTAAAAACATAGGAATAAATCATGAAGCACCACTTGCATTGGTAGTTTGGAGAGTAGCTACAATCCTCACAATCACAATCACTATTTGCACCAAAATCTACACATAAAATAATAGCACCAAAATCACATACAAAATAAATACAAGCAAAAATATATGGATGCATGCAATATGTCATGTGATGATTTTCTACACCAAACCAGACAAGTGCATGATACTGAATCATAAACAAGTACAAAACAAGCTAAATAAACTTTATTTGAACATTAAAACATTTTTCAAATAATTAATATACACAAAATAGGCCTACACATGTTTATGTAAAAATAACCATTTTAACAGAAAAAAAACATTAAACACATTGCATAAATGGAAAGGGCTTTCTCTCTTGATTCCATTGATATAAAATTTGTCAAATTTGGACGTGGGAATCAAAAGTTATGAATTAAACAAGTTTAAACATTTAATAGATCAAATTTCTGATTTTAAATCTAACTCACAGCCACGCGGCGACATCTGATTGGCTGGTACCGCTTCGCGCTGGATCGCGCTTGCGAGCCATTTGATCTAACTAAAACACACGGCCAGATCTGATTCATACCCTTTCGTTAAGTGATCTATCCTATGCGTTAGATCCAGATCCAATGGCTCCTGATCAACCTACCAAAGTCTGGCGGCGCGCGGCGACGGTGAGCGGCGGCGCGCTCTGTCTACGATGGCGCGGTAGCTACATAGGGGGTTGGGTTCGTCGGAGATTCTTACCAGACTCGCGGCGATGTGCTGAAGCTCAACATGGTAGTGGATTATCAAGGGGCGCGCGGACACGGTGAGGATTCCTCATCGGAGTAGAGGTAGACGTCGGGCAAGCCTTGGCATCGTCGGAGTCGAGGTTCTGGTGCGCGCTAAGACAAACCAGCGAGGCTGTTAGAGGCGCACAAGCCAGGCGAACATGTGCGTATCGAAAAGGAGAGAAGGGGTGGTCGGGAACTACCAGGAGGGGTCGCCGGAGTTGTGCCGAGCTTCGGTTGCTTCCAGTGGTGGACAGTGACGACGTTCTAGGATGATACAGAGAGAAAGAAATGCATGAGAAGAGGCGCAAGGACATGTAGAACATGCTCGCATGAAGCAGAGACAAAAGGGGTGGACGAGGCACACCAGAATTGGTTGCCGGAGGTCGTCGGTGCTGCGGCGGTGTGGGCACGATTATGGGCAGCCTGGTGGGGTGGAGTCTTTGCTGAGTGAGGGGAAATGAGCAGCGAGGGGAGGGGCCATATAGCTGGAGCAGGGGAGATAATCTCGCGAGGAAACGCCGGCAATCAAGCCCGCATCAATCGCGGCAGTGATGAGGTAACGACGGCGTTTGACGAGGTCGTGGGGGGTGCGTGGCTGGAGACGACGCTTGCGTGGCACTTGGGTCCACCAGTCAGCGAGCGTGGGGTCGAGTGGGTGCACGTGAGAAAGAGAGAGGGAAAAACCCTGGGTGGGCTTAGTGGGCTGGTTTCGCTGTTGGGCCAAAAGTCTGGCGCCGGCCTTTTCTTATTTCTTTATTCCCTTTTCTTTTTCTATTTGAATTTCCAAGAAACATTTTCAAATGATTTCAAAACTATTTGAATTCAAACTTTTTTTGGATTTTTGTAGAGTGTAACACTCATATTTCTGGGCATAAAATCATGTGGTATTTCTGTATTAGCTTGGTCCTATAGATCAAACAAAATAAACAGTGACTTAGCACTTGATTTGAGCAAGTTTTGAAAATGGTTTTAAATCCATATTTGTTTTGTAAATTTTTGGTTTAAGCACTAGCAATCAATCAAAACAATCTGAGTGCAACAAGGTTTGGTTTTGAAACAAATAATCTCCCATTGGAGAGTAGCATTTGATTAATGTTTGATCACATGAAATCATAGCTCTCTAGTTCTGTTTTCTTTCAAAATGAGTTTGAATGTGATCCCTAAATGATATGCATGCATGATATGAAATCTTTGAAAACATGATTTTAGGGATGTTACAAATCTAACCCCCTTAAGGTGAATCTTGCCCTCGAGATTTGGGTTGGCTAGCAAATAGGTGAGGGTGGTCTTTCTGAAGATCATCTTCTCTATCCCATGTTGCTTCTTCTTCGGAATGATGGTTCCATTGAACTTTGCAGAATTTGATAGTCTTAGTCCGTGTAACTCTTTGTGATGTCTCAAGAATCTTGATAGGTTTCTCTTCATAGGTGAGATCACTCTCCAATTGAACCTCTTCCAAAGGTATAGTATCCTTCAAAGAAGTTTCTTCCATTTCTGGATGACATTTCTTAAGCTGACTCACATGAAACAAATTATGAACAGCTGACAAATACTCTGTCAATTCAATCTCATAAGCTACTTCTCCTTTACGACTCAGAATCTTGAATGGTCCAACATATCTTGGGGCCAATTTACCTTTGACACCAAACCACTTCACTCCACGAAGTGGTGACACTCTAAGATAAGATCTATCACCCACTTCATAGGTGACTTCTCTACGCTTAGGATCTGCATAGCTCTTTTGTCGGGACTGTGCTATCTTTAATCTGTCCTTGACTAGCTTGACTTTCTCTTCAGCCTCTTGGATTAGTTCTGGTCCGAACAAACTTCTTTCTCCCACACCATTCCATAGAAATGGGGTGGTACACTTTCTCCCGTAGAGAAACTCAAATGGTGCCATATCAATACTGGCTTGATAGCTGTTATTATAAGAAAATTCTGCGTAAGGCAGACTTTCATCCCAACTGGCTCCATAGTCTAGAGCACATGCTCTCAACATATCTTCAAGAATCTGATTAGTTGTCACATCCCAAGATTTTCCAAATCTTGTAATGTGAAAAATAAATGAATAAAATAAAACTTTGTTGATTTTCAGGGTGAGAAGAAACTTTTGAATCCAATTTGAAACTTTCAAAACCTATTTGGATCAAAAGTAAATCCTAAAGGGATTTAAAAAGTTAATTAAACAATAAACTTAAAAATATTTAAAAATTACTATTTTGGATCTTTTAATAAAAGATTTGGTTTTCAAAAGAAAAGGTAGATTTATAAATAAGGATTATTTTATGGAGCCAAAATAAACCTTGGTCAAGCTTTTGAAATAAAACATTTTGTTTTGATAAAAATAGTGAAGATTTATTTAAATAAAATAATAAGGATTTAATATCCAATTTTATTTAAGTAAAGGTTTTTCCCATTTTAAATAAACACTAAAACTTATTTATTTATTTTAAATAAGTTTTCCATGTATTTTATATTCCCAAATAAAACCTACTGAAGTGTTTTGGTTTTATTTTAGATTTCAAATAAAGATTTCAATAAAACAAATCCTATTTGATTTAATGACTAAGGCCCATTTTATTTAATTATTAATGGACCCTAAAATAAAAATGTTATTTTATTTTAAACAAGTTTTTCATGTATCTTATATTTTCAAATAAAACCTACTGTTTTGGTTTTGATAAATCAAATTCTATTTTTAATGTATCTTATTTCAAACCTACTGTTTTCTGTTTTTCATGTATCTTATTTCAAATGGAGATTTTAATAAATCAAATTCTATTTTTAATAAACAAGGTCTATTTATTTAATTAATAATAGATCCTAAAATAAAAATATTATTTTATTTTGGGACTTTGGTTTATGTTGTTAAATAGAATCAAATTCAATTGCAAAGTTTGGTGAATGTTTTGATTTGATTTGAATGCTTGATTGATTGTTTGAATTTCAAAACAGAAAAATAGAAATGGAAAAGGATAAAACAATCAGACAGAAAAAAATGTGAATTGGACTCAGCCCAACCATCTGGCCCAGCTCCAGCCCAACAGCCTAACCTAGCCCACCTCTCCCTCTCAGCGAGCGAATCATTTTTCACCGCGAAAGAAACCCGCGAAGACGCTGACGAATGGACCCTCCCCCTCACTCCCTTTCTCGCTGACAAGCCTGCCCCACCGCCAGCTCACCGTCTTCAACCCCGCGACGACCTCTTCTCCCTCCCCTCGTCGCCGTTTCTGGCTGTGATTCCGCGACTTAAATTCACCTTAATGCGGCCACCATTACTCGCCATGACCATGCTCATTTAAACGCCAGCGTCTCCCCTCCATTTCCCCTCTGTCTCCTCCCCCAAGTGCGCCCCCAGGCTGTCGAATTTCGCTCAACACCACCCTCTGTCCGACGACGCTCCGGCGAGGATTCCGGCAGCCCCACGCCACCCCTTGCCTCCTAGAGCACGCAGCTGTGACCCCCATCACCTGGCGGACCTTTCCGCATCGCCAGCTCACCGGAGCGAGCTCTCCAAGCTCGATAGCGTCACCCCGAGCCAGCGCCGCCGTCTATCTCCAACTGCGGCGACATCTCCCTGGTAAACCAGACCACCCCTCTCTTCCCCGTGGACACGATAATGATCGCCATGCCCTTGCAAACCTAACAGTGTCTCCCTTTCGTCCTAGGGTGCCCCCATCCTCGCCCTCGATGACCTCTAGAACCGCCCGACGCCAGCGAGAACTCCGGCAAGCCATTACCCTCACCTCCGTGCGCCCCTTCAGCAACGACAACCTCCTTGAGCTTCCCCAGGCGTCTGCGAACACGGTGAGCATATTCCTTTCCTCCCTCGCTTCCTGTGGCATCGACTACGTCGTCATCTGACCGTCGCCGCCGCGCGCAGCCGTCGAGCGCCGCCCGTCCTTGGTCTAGATGCTTTAAGCCGTTAGATGCGAATCCTGCGGTTGTATTAGATTCACTTAAATGAAAGGGTATGTGACGATCTAAGCCGCACAGGCCCCTTTTAATCCTACGGTCTGTGTTAGTCGATCCACACGAAGCGTTTTCGACGAATAGGAAACAGACGCGTGTCCCAGAGTTGGTTTTAAAAACAGAATTTGATCAATTAGACTTGTGATTTTGTAAATTGCACAACTTTTGATCCACACGTCCAAAAATTACAAACTTTATATCAATGGAATCAGCAAGACAAGCCCTAGCCAACCATGCCATTTGTTTAGTAAAAAGCTTATGGAAAAATGTTTGTTTTTGCAGAAACATTTCTATGCTTGTTTAGATTGTAAAAATTATTCAAAAATGATTTTGGGGATAAAATCTTTTGCAAATGGAGTGATTTGAACCTACTGACCATAGGAAACACTTTGTGGTTACAAAAATGTATTTGGTGAAGGAAAAGAATGATTCTTTGATTTAAAACCATTTCTAGTCAAATAAAAATATAGTTTATTTATTAAAAATGGTTTTGGAAGAAAACCTTTGGGAAATGTTTTGTTTTAAACTCTCTGACCCCAAACACCAAGTTTTATGTTTTGAAAACATATTTGGTGAACCCTATAGATTAATGCCTTGGTAAAAATATTTTTACACCACATAAAATGATACTTTGTTTTGAAAATGGTTTATGAAGTGAA
The DNA here is from genome assembly GCA_910589765.1 of Avena atlantica. Classification (NCBI taxonomy): domain Eukaryota; kingdom Viridiplantae; phylum Streptophyta; class Magnoliopsida; order Poales; family Poaceae; genus Avena; species Avena atlantica. Next base: position 117,047,992 of record OU342735.1, read on the forward strand.
ACCTTTTGCAAATGACTTTGCCACTTTATAAAATGACCATTAGATGTTTTCAAATGTTCATGACCCATTAGGAACCACTTTTTCAAATAAAACAAATCTTGGCATGTTTGCATGCATTACCTTGACTTTGTTATTTTATGTGATGTTTTGCTTGATTGGTAGATTGAGATTGTGCCTTCCTTGATTGAATTGTAGTGACTTTAAGAGTGTGATTGTTGCAAGGACAAGGAGTGAACTTATACCCTCTACCAAAAAGGCAAGTGATGCTTCATACTTTTGTCCCATTACTTTCACTATGCATTAGTGATTTTTCTAAGTAAAACTTGCATGGAATTTTTCTAAGTATAAACCTTGCTATAGAAAAACCTAGTAGATGAAACCTCAGTAGAAATTTTCCTAAGTTAAGATTCCTACTACTATCATGCTTAGCTTAGCTAATAGAAAACAAGGGTGGAATATATATCCATACTATGGAAAATTTCTAAGTCTGAGGACTTGTGTTTTTGTTTAATAAAACAACTAAGTTAATGAATCACCTGGGTGGAATGGTAATTGCTTGGTGGATTTTGGTTGAGTGGTTCACAAGGCCCATGTCTATGGTTTACCTTGTGTATCTCACTTGTGGATTGCCACCCAGGAACAAAGAGATTTGAGATGTCAAATGTTGAGAAGCTTCAAGTGCAGCCACTTGGCATTATGGGCTCTGCCTGGATCATATAGGATGCAAGAACTTAGCCATATGGACAGTTGGTGGTAGAGTTTGATAGGTTGGAGCGCGTCCATTTTGGTCTAAGGGAAGGCTTCTGAAAGATCTTATCTTGGGAAACCAAGTCTTGTGGGGAAAGTGCACCACCTCTGCAGAGTGTAAAATCTAAGTACTTAGCCATGTCCCTAGTAAAGGACAATTTGAGAATCAAGACATGGAAGCAATCAAGAATCTCATCATTCAAATTTCTATGTTAAAAACTTGTGGTTTGAACAAGGGTTAAAGGATCTTCAATCTTTGATTGAGAAAAATGATTTTGTCAAGCAAAAACTTAGTGTTTTCAAATGTTAAGGATAAATCTATTTTGAGGAATGCAAGCCTCAACTTCACTTAGCCAAATGCATATAGATGATAGACTCCACTATACTACCATAGTATCACTTGCCAATACAATTCAGATGTATTGACCCTTGTGGCTGTAACTTGTTATGTTGCAGGTTTGATTGATTTAGTGAAGTGTGTTGATTAGGATTACAAAGTCTACAACCAACATGTCTGCCTGTGGCACTTTGAAGCTGAAGGACCCCATGCTTATAGATATTCTGCTGCAATGTAATGTAATAGCCAAATGAGCTATGTAAGATGTAATAAAATTATGTTATTCCTGGTTATAAAGTTGTATTATGACCTTTGTTTCTTGATATTACATCTTAACTGTGGATGCTAGCTATTGATCCAGGGACTAGCATTGTAAACACAAAGGACTCTACCTTATTAAAGGTTGGGACCCTTACATTAGTCCTTTCTGTCTGTCCATCAGTCTGAGGATGAAAAGCAGTGCTGAATTCTAACCTCATTCCTAATGACTCATGTAATTGCCTCCAAAAATGAGAAGTGAACTGAGTTCCCCTATCAGACACAATACTCTTGGGTACACCATGTAGACATACAATTCTACTCATATAGATCTTGGCTAACTTAGCACTTGTATAAGTTGTCTTCACAGGTATAAAATGAGCCACTTTAGTTAGGCGATCCACCACTACCCAAATAGAATCATATCCTGACCGGGTCCTTGGCAATCCGGTGATGAAATCCATACCAATCTTGTCCCACTTCCAATCAAAAATAGGTAGTGGTTGTAACAATCCTGCTGGTTTCTGATGTTCCGCTTTCACTCTACTACATACATCACACAAAGCAATATGTTCGGCGATGTCCTTCTTGAGGTTATTCCACCAAAATCTTTCCTTCATATCCATGTACATTTTGGTGTTACCCGGATGAATAGAATATGGTGAGTTATGTGCTTCTTGTAAAATCAGTTTCCGAAGCTCCGGATCTTGTGGAATACAGATGCGTTTTCCATGCCATAAAGTACCCTGTTCGTCTTCATGGAATCCTTTGGCTTTTCCCTTGCCAATCTTTTCCTTAATCTCTTCAATTTCCTTATCTGCCTTTTGGGCTTCTTTGATATTGTCCAACAAGGTGGGTTGAACATCCAAAGACATGAGATGTCCCTCAGGCACAATCTCCAATCTGAGATCTCTAAATTGGGCACACAGATCATCTGGCAATTCTCCCTTAGTAAGGCCATTCACAAAAACTTTACGGATTAGAGCATCCGCTACAACATTTGCTTTACCGGGGTGGTATTGCAAACTCAAGTCATAGTCCTTGATGAGTTCTATCCATCTTCTTTGTCTCATGTTAATTTCCTTGTGGGTGAAAATATACTTTAAACTCTTGTGATCTGTGAACACTTCACAACGCTTTCCCAAAAGATAATGTCTCCATGTTTTGAGTGCATGGACAACAGAGGCTAACTCTAAATCATGAGTAGGGTAATTTACCTCATGAGTTTTGAGTTGTCTCGAGGCATAAGCCACAACTTTTCCTTCTTGCATAAGTACTGCACCTAATCCATGATGAGATGCATCACAATATACTTGGAAATCTTTCTCCAAATCTGGCAAACATAAGACTGGTGCTGTCACTAGTCTCTTCTTCAATTCTTGGAAACTGAGTTCACAATCTTCAGACCAAGCAAATTTCTTGTCTTTGTTTAGCAATTTTGTCATAGGCTTAGCTACCTTGGAGAAATTCTCAATGAACCTTCGATAGTATCCTGCCAAGCCTAGGAAACTACGAACCTCTTTTACTGACTTAGGAGATTCCCATTCAGTTACAGCTGAAAGTTTGGCAGGATCAACTGCTACACCATCTCCTGACACAACGTGTCCAAGAAATCCAACTTCATTTAACCAAAATTCACACTTGCTGAACTTGGCATACAACTTATGCTCTCTAAGCTTCTCAAGTATCAAACATAAATGTCCTTCATGCTCTTCGTTGCTCTTGGAGTAGATTAGAATGTCATCGATGAATACAACAACAAACTTGTCAAGGAATTCCATGAATACCTTGTTCATCATATTCATGAAGTATGCTGGCGCATTGGTCAAACCAAATGGCATTACGGTATATTCATACAATCCATACCTTGTGGTGAAAGCTGTTTTAGGTATGTCTTGTTCCCTTATCTTGAGCTGGAAATAACCTGACCGGAGATCAATTTTTGAGAACACACAAGCTCCTTCTAACTGATCAAACAAGTCGTTGATTCTAAGTAAAGGGTATTTGTTCTTGATAGTCACCTCATTGAGTGAACGGTAATCTATGCATAACCTTTGACTTCTATCTTTCTTTTCCACAAACAAAACCGGTGCTCCCCAAGATGAAGAACTTGGTTGGATAAATCCTTTCTACAACTATTCTCCAAGTTGCTTCTTGAGTTCTTTCAACTCATCCACTGACATCTTGTACGGTCTCTTTGCTATTGGTCCAGATCCTGGTAGCAAATCAATAAGAAACTCCACATCTCTATCTAGTGTCATTCCCGACAATTCTTCCGGAAACACATCCGGATATTCACTCACAATTGGCACACTGTCTATGCTAACCCCCTTAAGAGAATTTAGCTTACTCCCTTTCGATTCAAAGTTAGACTTGAATCTTATCCGTTTCCTTTCCGGGGTTGTGAGTGCAACTGTTCGATTGGCACAATCTAGTACTCCTTCATACTTGGTCATCCAATCCATTCCCAAAATTACATTCAGTCCTTGGGAATCTAGGATTATCAGACTCACTGGAAACTTATGCTTTCCAAATTTTATCACTAGATCACGACATCCAAGACTTACTATCATGTCTACACCAGGAGAACTTACTTTTATTGGACACCTAATGTTTTCAGTTGGAAACCCATTTCTATCAACAAATGCTTTCGATATGAATGAATGCGATGCTCTAGTATCAAAAAGAACAAGTGCTAGAATAGAATTGAGTTTGAACTTACCAGCAACAACATCTGGCTCTTCATAGATTTCCTCCACATTGATGTGGTTCACTTGCCCTTTCTGGAAAGAGTTGGGCTTGTTGGGTCCTTCAACTTTCTTTTCTGGGCATTCATTTGCATAATGCCCCATCTTCTTGCACTTGAAACACTCAACCTGACTAAGATCTTTCTTGACAGGCTGACTTCCCTTGCCACTTCCACTTCCACTTTGGTGGCTCTTATATCCACCCTTGTGATTCTTGTACTTATCGTTGTCATGACTGCGGGTGTGCTTGTTGTCATGATAACGGTTGTGGTTGTGGTTCTTGTTGAATTTCCCATGCTTGTGGGATCCAGAACCTCCATTGTCATCATAATGGGAACGCTTGTGAGACGATCATGAGCTGTTCTATTCAGAGTGCTTTCTCTTCCTGCTTTCAACTTGTTTCATCTTGCTCTCCAAAATAGCAGCCTTGTCACAAAGAGACTGGTATGTGGGAACATAGGCCACAGCTAACTATAGGTGTCGTGGGAATGACCACGGCAGATGCTGCAATCGGCAGCGAGTAGTAGAACGAAGGGCAAGGGCGGCCAGCCATCTGCGGTGCGAGATGAGGGCAAAGACACAGGGTTTTACCCAGGTTCGGCCCCCCGGAGGGTAAAGACCTACTCCTGCTAGATTGTATTATGGAGGTGTTTACAATGGGCGTACTCGGCGACTAGGCGGCGAGTAGCTTGGGTGTCTGAGGGAACGTGTCTCTACTCACCCCTTAGGGAGGTTTATATAGGCTCACCTCCCCTAGGGTTTACATATCTCAACCGATTCGGTTACAACTTTGGCAATCGTTCAAACCTAGACCGACTGGGCCTATCCACTCGCCTGGGCCTTCAACTTCCAGTCACCTGGTATCTTGCTGGGCTTCGATCCACTCGCCGTTCTGCAGGCCCACTCGCCAGCCTTTGGGCCAGTCGGAAACGTCCTGCTGAGTATACCCCAGTAGGCGTATCCCCATCAGTAGTCCCCGAGGCCGTCGTTGATTAGGCATGGGTGGCTGCTGGCAGTCGGAGTATACGACTTCAAGTTGGCATCCAGTCAAATCGTCGGCGGGCTCCTGTATGAAAGAATAAATCTGGCAAACCAAGTCGTGTCTTGGGCGAGTCGAGCCAACGAGACATGGTCTCAGCGAGTGACTTTAACGAGCCGAGTGGCAGGAGGCGGACCGTCGGGCGTGGTCAAACTAGCCGTTAAGGTAACTCAACGGTAACTTTTGGCGTAATCATCGCGCGGTAACGGCCCCCTAATTTGGCGGGCAACCTCCGCTATATAAGAGGAATGGTAGGCTATCGCAAAGCCAACCGTCCACCGTTTCCTCCGAGCGCACACATCTTCTTTCCTTCAATTCCGCGATCCAATCGACCCGCAATCCTCCAACCTCCGAACAAATCCTCAGCCATGGCCCTCTCCACTGAACCTTGGGGTAGATCCAAGTGCACCAGGGCGCAGCTGGCCTCCTTCGAGGAGGCCGGAATCTTGCGGGCCGGCTGCTGGCGTATCCCCGCAGCCGGAGAGACGACCCCGAACCCGCGAGAGAGAGAGTTCATCTGTTTCACTAGTCACCTCGAGCGGGGTTTAGGGTTTCCCACATCTTTGTTCTTCCGGCGCTTCTGCGCCTACTACGGGATCCAACCCTCAGACCTGGGTCCCCATAGCATCGAGCAGCTCGCCATCTTTGTGGCGTTCTGCGAGTGCTACTTGGGCTGCCGGCCCTACTTCCCCCTGTGGCAAGATCTGTTCCATGGACGGATCAGCCGCGAGGAGGCGGGCGGCCCAATGCTAGCCGCGGGCGGCTTAACCTTCCAGCTCAAGTCCAAAGCTTCCTTCTTCGACCTGATGCTGCCAGCCAAAGCAGCGAGCGACTGGAAGAAGTCGTGGTTCTATGTGACCGAGGCGACTCCGGAAGACGAAGCGGCGATCCCGTGGTACTCGGCCAACCGTTCCGAGCCACGCAATCTCCAGGTCGGCAAGCTCCCAGACGACCAGCGGATGGTCGTCGACGAGATGCTCCAGACCATCCGCGGTCTGAAGAAGAAGGGGCTCCAGACGGTGAACTTGTACAACTGTTGGCTTGGGCGGCGGCTCGTTCCGCTCGCCCAACGCGAGCATTACATGTACCAGTATACGGGCCGAGGAGACTCGACGAAGGCCTGCCTCGCCGAGTGGAAATTGGAGGACTACCTCTCGGCGCTGAAGAAGATCACCCAGGCGGCATACACGGATGCGCAGGCCGGGGTCCCTCCCTACACCGCGAAGCGTCCGGCTCCGACGGTAATCCTTTTATCTTGTTCGCAGTCGCAGCATGTGCAGTCGCGGTAATTCTAACTTTGTTTCGTGTTTAACACAGCTGTTCCAAGTGGTGGAAGGGTGGCTACCACCCGCCGATGACGAGAGCCCCGGGCCATCCGCCCAGGACACAAGCGAGTCGTCACCCGCCAAGGGTAACGAGGACGACGAGGGCGAGTCCGAAGAGGAGATTGCCCCACTGGTCCGTAAGACCCGCGGGCAACGTCAGCGCGAAGTCGAAGCGAGCAGGAGCCTCGAGCGTCATGACGATGACGAGGAACTCCCGGAGGCCACCTCGCGTCGTCAAGCCACTCCCGCAAAGAAGAAGAAGAAGGAGAAAGAAGCGAGGGCCCCCCTAAGGAGGAAGACGAAGCCGCCGAAGGTGGCCTCACCGCCGCATTCAGCGAGCAGCTCCGACGCTCATAGCTCGTCCGGTGACGGCGTGGCCCCGGTGACAACCGCACTTGATGCTCCATCCACGGAGGCGCCGTTGGCTTCAATGCCTCCGCCCTTTGCACCGGTCTCCGGGCTAGGGAAGGCTCCGGCTATGGCGACCTCGCCTCGCAAAGAGGTCCCGAGCGTGGCGGTCTCGCCTCGCAAGGAGGCTCCGGCCGCCGCAGCTCCACTTCGCGAGGAGGCCTCCGCCGAAGGCGTTCCGGAGGCGCCAACCGCTACCTCAACGTCAAGGAGGCCGTCCGTATCCTGGGCCCCTGGCGTCCTGGAACTGGGGCTTAGTCGCCGATTGGGCCCTAAGCTGGAGAAACCGGCCAGCCTTCGCACAGGGCTGCGTTTCATTCCAGTCGCCAAGTGAGTGCATTTGGCCCTCACCATTCTCTTTTAGTACTTCGATTGTTTTTTATTGATTTGTCTTGACATGCAGGACCGGAGTGAAAAAGATGGGCCACCCGACGGTGGCCAAGGTACCCTACACCGCTAGGGAGGAGGATCCCTCCCGTAAGAGGAAGGTGGACGAGGTCGCGGCCTCCACGGAAGGCAGCAAGAAGGCCAAGGGCGACGACATCGTCGCTGTCTCTGACGACGCGGCGGCCGCGCCGGCTGGGCCCGTAGTGGAGGCGACCGCGTCCACGAAGGAGGGCACCTTGACTAGACCGGAGGAAGCGAGCTCCTTTGGGGCGGGTGCCTCGATTGCTACCTTCCCCCGCTTCATGACCAAGGCGACCACGGCGAGTGAAGCTGCGGCCCCGAGCCTCGCTCCGGGGACCGCCGACGCTGAAATCGACCAACGTCGCGGGCACACACCGGCGCTGCTTGCGTCAGTGGACGCGGTGCAACTTCACGGCATGCTTGGCGCGGCCATCCAGGTACCTCCAGTCCCCGAGGATCAGGTCGGTGCGTAGCAGCGACTTGATTCTTATAGTTTCTTGTACGTTCGAGTCCAGTCCCCGAGTGCGTATGCGCTAAATTTTAGCGGGTATGCACTGAGTAATTTTGGCGGTCGCCAGTCCCCGAGTGCGCACTCGCTAGATTGTAGCGGGTGGGTACTTAGTAGTTTACATGTGTGCTGACTTTGAAGATATACAGGGTCTGCAACTGGAGTCGGCAGAACGATTGGCTGCGAAGCAGCGAGCTGAGAAGGAACTGGCCACTCTCCAAGAAGTAAACAAGGAACTTCAAGCTGTTGCTGCGCAGGCGGAGGTGGCTCGCCAAGAGCTTATTCCTGCGGGTGAGCTGGCGGTGGTGCAATCCGCGCTAAGTGCTGCTGAGCAGAGGGTCGCCAACCTCGAGCGCGAGTTGCGGGAGGCGAAAGAAGAAGCGAATTCGGCGAATGGGCGAGCTAAGGCCGCCGTTGCGGCCGCGGAAGAAGACCGCAAGGTGTCGGAAGCCCTTATTGTTGGGCTTCAGGACGATCATTCGTCGCTTCAAAGCTTCATCACGGGACTCGCCCGCCCGTTACTTGGTGAGTGCTTCTTCCCTGTCTTTCAATTTTATTGTTTGTGGTTTCTGTGTTACTCATAACTGTCTCCTGCTTAGCAGGTCGTGTACTTGGTAGCCACGAAGAAGCGAGCTCGCTTGGCGCGAAGGAATGCGTAAGCATGCTCGTCGACTCGGCGACGCTATCGGCGACGTGCATCCGCGCCTACCTTCAAGAGATGTCGCCCACGGAGGTTATTCCCAGTGACCTCGTTGAGCTGTGGGAGTACTTGGAGAAGGCGCCCGCGGTCATAGAGTTCATGACGCGGTCGGCGTTTCGGCGCGGAGCGTCGACAGCGCTAAGCCTGGGGCTCGCCCACTTCCCCGAGGACTTCGACCTCGACGATGTGACGAGTGGGTACCCGTTGTCGACTGGCGAGGTGGATCTGTCCGAAATTCTGAAGTTGCAGGAACGTGCCGCCGCATACTCGGAACGCGTCTGGGCGATGGGCGACCTCCTCCCCTACCAGGAAACGGTCGTCGCGCCGAACGACCCCGAGCCGCCGCATCGTGACTTCAAGGTTGAACAGCCTTTTCGCGCGGCGATGGCGGGTGAGCTGACGACGTACCCGTCGAACCCATACACCGCGTTCATCCGGAAGCGCCGGGATTCTGGTGCGTCGTCGTCAAAGCCTGCAGAGTAGTGTAGTGTTTCTAGATGAGTTAGCAGCAGTTCTGCCAAACAGGCATAGTTTGTAATGTAAGACAATGCGATGTGCGATTGAATTGGATGTTGTATCCATTTTGCTAATGATTGTCGTGTTTTGGATTGATTTTGGATGAGTCCCCGAGCGCGTCCGCCCTTTTGTGGGGTTCACCTTGTGTATGATGTTTGTTATTATCGTGTGTTTTGGTAGTTTAGTCGACTCGCCCAAGCTCGTAGAGCCAGTCGCAAGGCGACTCCCTTGATCGCTCTGTACTTTACCGTTTTCCCGGACGCGAACGGGGTCGGGTGGCCAAGTCCCCGAGCGTGGTACTTGGTATTTCAAGGCGCGACTCGAGGGTGGTTGAGGACTGAGCGCGTTGGTGTGGGCGCGTCACTCCTGCCTGGCCCGGGGGGTCAGTCGCGTGGCAAGTCCAGGACGTGCTCTCGTACTTGACGTTTTCCCTGACCGATCGCGACGAACTGGTATTCAGTCCCCGAGCGTGGTACTTAGTCGTTCGAGTCGCTACGCCGAGGATGCGGAGGACCAAGGCCGCTGTGAGAAGCGAGGGCAGTTGTCTTGGTTTGCAAAACCAGTCGAGCTAGGCGACTCCAATGGGGCTCCGGATTGGCGTTTTTCGTGGACGATACAGGACCTGAGGTGACTCAGTGCTCCTATATCGCACTACTTGGCCGTGCCGGTCGCTGTACCAAAGGTTGACTTCTGCATGTTAGCATGATGCTGTTATTACGAGTGCGAGTGGCACAAGGCACGGAGAGTAGGCGCAATTTGCGGTAACTGTTTCTTTTATTTCATAGCGACTGGAGAGTACATATGTGGGGTTCTAGGAGTAGAACTTCCGGAGGAGATTTACATTCCATGGCCTCTTGACATCGAGTTCGCCGTCTCCGCGGACGTCGACAAGGTAGTAGGCGTCGTTGCCGAGTACGCGCCCGATAGCGAACGGGCCTTCCCACGGAGGGGAGAGCTTGTGCATGCCCTTCTTGTCCTGGATGAGGCGTAACACCAGGTCGCCTTCCTGGAAGGTGCGGGTTTTCACCCGTCGGCTGTGGTAGCGGCGGAGCCCTTGCTGATAAATGGCAGTGCGCGATCGGGCGAGGTCGCGTGCTTCGTCGAGTTGGTCGAGCCCATCTTGGCGGGCCAGCTCGTTTGCGGCCTCCGTATAGTGGACGACCCGCGGCGAATCGTGTTCGAGGTCGGTGGGCATGACCGCTTCGGCGCCGTAGACCATGAAGAAGGGGGTGAATCCCGTCGACCTGTTGACCGAGGTGCGGATTCCCCAGATGACGGAGGGTAGCTCGACCCAACATCCAGCGGTGCGCTCAAGTGGTACTTGGAGTCGCGGCTTCAGACCGTGGAGGATGCTTTGGTTGGCTCGTTCCGCCTGGCCGTTGGACTCCGGGTGTGCGACTGACGCGAGGTCGAGCCGGATGTGATGCTCTTCACAGAATTCGGCCATTGCTCCCTTGGCAAAGTTTGTGCCGTTGTCCGTGATGATGCTGTTGGGGAACCCGTAGCGATATATGAGCTCGCGTAGGAACTTAGTGGCAGTCTTCCCGTCGCATTTCCGGACCGGCTTGGCCTCGACCCACTTCGTGAATTTGTCGACGGCGACCAGCAGGTGGGTGTAACCGGAGGGGGCCTTCTTGAAGGGGCCTACCATGTCCATGCCCCACACAGCGAATGGCCAGGTGATGGGGATTGTCTTGAGCGCCAAACTTGGTACGTGCGTCTGGTTGGCGTATTTCTGGCAACCAGCGCATCGCTGGACGATATCGACAGCGTCGGCGTGTGCGGTAGGCCAGTAGAAGCCGTGTCGCATAGCCTTGGCGACCAGGGAGCGCGCGGCGGCGTGGTGGCCGCAGTCGCCTGAGTGGATGTCGTGTAGGATTTTGCGTCCTTCAGCCGGTTGGACGCAACGCTGGAACACGCCGGTGACGCTGCGCTTATGTAGCTCGCCGTCGATGATGGTGTAGGACTTGCATCGGCGAGCAATCATTCGAGCGCTTGTCTCGTCTACGGGCAGGGTGCCGGCCTCCAGGTAAGCCATGTAGGGCTTGGTCCAGTCGTCTGGCTCGGTGACGAGTGCGACCAAGGCTGCCTCTGGTTGGAGGGGGACTCCGATGTCGATCTCCCTCGGGGGAGAGACTGATGGTTTGGAGATCGTGTTGAGGAACACGCCGGCGGGTGGTGCGAGTCGAGCCGACCCGATACGAGAGAGGGCGTCGGCCTCTTCGTTTTTCCGCCTGTCGATCCACTCGACAGAGTAGCTGGTGAAGTGGCCGCCCAGCTTGTCCACCTCTTGGCGATACGCCGCTATGGTAGGGGAGATGGCGTCGCAGGTGCCGGCGACTTGTCCCGCAACGAGGTCGGAGTCTCCGTAGCATCGAAGGCGGTTGACGCTCATCTCCTTTGCGGCTCGCATGCCGTGGAGTAGGGCCTCGTATTCAGCCATGTTGTTGGTGCAGGGCGTGAATTCGAGGCGGAGGATGTAGCGGAGCTTGTCGCCCTTTGGTGAAGTCAGCACTATCCCCGCGCCTGCACCGTCCGCGTTCTTGGACCCGTCGAAGTGCAGGTTCCAGTAGTGTAGGTACGGCGGCTTTTCAGGCTGCTGGGCCTCCTCCCAGTCGGCGATGAAGTCTGCCAGGGCCTGAGACTTGATCGCCCTCCGTGGCTCGTATTTAATGTTGTGGACGCCGATCTCGACGGCCCACTTGGCGACCCGCCCGGTCGCCTCGCGATTGCGGATGATGTCTTGTAATGGTGCTGAGGAGACGACCGTGATCGGATGCTCCTGAAAGTAATGCGGCAGGCGCTGCTGAGCCCTGAAGACCGCGTACACTAGCTTCTGGTACTGCGGGTATCGCTGGCGCGACTCGGTGAGGACCTCGCTGATGTAATACACCGGCAGCTGGACCGGGCGCTCCTTTCCTTCCTCTGGTCGTTCGACGACCATTACGGCGCTGACGACGCGCTCGGACGCCGCGACGTAGACCAGCATGGGCTCTTTGTCAGCGGGTGCGGCGAGTAGTGGTGCGGCGAGTAGCACCTTTTTGAGGTCGCGGAGCGCGTCGTCCGCCTCCTTGTCCCACTGAAAGGTGGGATTCTTGCGCATCAGGCGGTATAGGGGCATCGCCTTTTCGCCCAGGCGGGGGATGAAGCGACTGAGGGCCGCTACACGCCCGGCCAGCCTCTGGACGTCGCGCAGGCACTCGGGTTTGCCGAGCCGGGTGATCGTGTCGATCTTCGTTGGGTTTGCCTCGATCCCTCGTTTGGAGACGACGTACCCCAATAGTTGCCCGGCGGGTACACCGAAGGTGCATTTGCCTGGGTTAAGTTTTATCTTGTACCTCCGCAGGTTGGCGAAGGTCTCCGCGAGGTCGGCGAGTAGGTCTCCTTGTCGAGCGGATTTCACGACCACGTCGTCGATGTAGACGTGGATGTTGCGGCCAATTTGGCTCGCTAGGCATTCTTGCATGCACCGCTGGTAGGTCGCCCCGGCGTTCTTGAGGCCGAAGGTCATGGCGGTGTAGCAGAATGCTCCGAATGGCGTGATGAACGCCGTCTTTTCCTCGTCCTCGACGGCCATTTTGATCTGATTGTACCCGGAGTAGGCGTCGAGAAAACACAGCGACTCCGAGCCCGCGGTTGAATCGATTATCTGATCGATCCGCGGGAGGACGAACTGCTCCTTTGGGCAGGCGCTGTTTAGGTTTGTGTAGTCGATACACATTCTCCAGGTCCCGTTTTTCTTCTCGACCAGGACTGGGTTTGCCAGCCACTTGGAGTATTTGATTGGCCGGATGAAGCCGGCAGCGAGCAGGCGCTGTACTTCCTCGGCGATTGCTCGACGGCGCTCTTCATTGAAGGGCCGTAGCGACTGCTTGACTGGTCGCACTTTGGGGTCGGCGTTTAGTTTGTGCTCAGCGAGCTCCCTAGGGACACCAGGCATGTCGGAGGGTTTCCATGCGAAGATGTCCCTATTCTCACGAAGGAACTCGATGAGCGCGCCTTCCTATGCTGGGCTCATGCCTGTCCCGATCGTCACCGTCTGGCTGGGGTCGCCTGGGACCAGCTCAACGGTGCGAGTGTGCGTCGTGGCCTCGAAGGTTGAGGTGTTTGTGCCCTCTGAGTTGGGCTTCTTGAGAATTGTGGGGTCGTCATTGTTGACCCTGCTCGCGTATTTGGCGAGCTCGTCGGCGTGATTAGCTTCTGCCGCGATGACGGCGTCGGCGAGTTCGGCTCCTTTGGCCTCGCACTCGGCGGCCATGTCGGGGTCGCCGTTGATGGTGATGACGCCGCACGGCCCAGGGAGCTTCATCGCGTTGTACGCGTAGTGGGGTGCTGCCATGAATTTGGCGAACGCCTGGCGCCCCAGGACGCAGTGGTAAGGGCTGTCGAATGGCACCAGCTCGAAGACGATCCGCTCGGTGCGGAAGTTTGCCGGAGTGCCGAACGTGACTGGCAGCGTGACTTTACCGATCGGATACGCCTTCCGACCGGGAACGATGCCGTGGAACGTGGTGTGGGTTGTCTCGATCATCGACTGCGGGAGCCGCAGCCGTCGGAAGGTGTCGAGGTAGAGGATGTTGATGGAGCTGACGCCGTCCATCAGTGTCTTGGGGAGCCAGTAGTCGCCAACCTTGGGCTTGACCACCAGGGCGACTCGGCCTGGATACTCGATGCGTGGCGAGTGGTCTTGCCGGCTCCAAGTGATGGGTTGTTCCGACCAGTTTAGGAACTGGGGGACATCTGTTTGGGCCACCGCGTTGACGGCGACAGCGCGGGCGATGACCTTCTTCTCACGCTTCGTGTTGAAGCCCGTGAAGGTGTGGAGCGAGCCGGCTACTTTGCCGAATTTTCCGCCGTTCGGCGGGTCGTTGTCGGTGTCCTCCCGCGCGTGCCTTGCCTTCTCGATTTCCCTGAGGGTGTGGAAGTCGGCGGTGGTGTGCGTTGCGGGCTTTCCTTCCCTGCTGTGGAACGCACATGGTTGGTTAAGGAGTGCCGCGGGATCGAACCTTGGCTTGTTCTTGTAATTTCCGCCATCGCGCCGTTGCCCTCCGTCGCGGCGGTAGCTCTTGGGCTCGCGTTGTGCGTGCCCGGCGTTGGCGACGAAGTCGACTCGCCCGTCGTTGCGGCGCTTGCCTGTGAGGCGGGTGCCGCTATAGCGTAGGTCGGTTCGGCGTCCGCCGTCGTTGCCGCCCGTGCGGCGTTGCCCTCCTGACTCGTCGTCAACGTCTTGGTTGGGATCCTCCTCGGCGTACCGTTTGGCGATCTTGAGGAGGTCGGGGATGTTGTCGAGTGTGCGGGCGTGTCGCTTGAGCTTGGCGACTAGAGGCTCGTAGCGGCACGAGGTCTTGAAGCAATGGATCGCGGTGTCTGGGTGGATGCCGACCGTGTTGTACCAGAGCTCTTGCCATCGTTGGACCCAGTTGCGGGTCGACTCGCGAGGTCCCTGGACGCATCGTTCCAGGTCCTCGATGGTGGTGGCGCGGGTGTAGGAGCACTCGAAGTGCCTGACGAAGGCGTCTCGCATTTCCTCCCAGGAGTCGATACTGTCCTGGGGGAGCGTATTGATCCATTGCCTGAACGTCCCCTCCATCATCAGCGGGAGGTAGCGGGCGGCGAGTAGATCAGTGTGACCCGCGATCCCCATTGCCATGAGGTATGTGTCAAGCCAGACTGCGGGGTCGTACGAGGAGTCGTATTTTTCTATCTCCTTTGGCGCCTTGAAGTTTGGCGGGTACTTTTCGCCTCGGATCATTGGTCCGAAGCACTTAGGCCCTAGTCGACTGAGCGACCCCATCGGCTCGCCATCGCGGCGATTAGCTAGGGTGTGCCGCAAGTCGTCGGGCTGGCGTGCGCGCCAGTTTTGGTTGTTGATGATGTGAGTGCGGGCGTCGACGGGTTCTCCGTTAGCGGCGACGAAGTTGGTCGCCGGCCTTGGATCGTTGGTGGAGAGTGCCGCGTTCGCGGGTCGGCGCTGGAGCTGCAGTGGCTCTGGTGGCGGGCAATTGAGAGTGTTTGCCGCCGCTGGGCGGCCGCTTGAGGCCGCCCTGCTTCCTGAGGAGCGCGAGTATACTCGCCCTTGCGAGTCGGCGCCCGCTTTTTGCTGCTCCACGGCCTTGGCGAGCAGGGCCTTGACGTACTGGATTTGCAAGGCGCCGTCGCCGGTGGCCGTGATGCTATCGGCTGCTGCTCGGCCTGCCACGAGGTTGTCCATCGGGGTGGAGAACAGTGGGAGGCCGTTCGCGTCTCGCTCCCGTGAGGAGACGACTATCCGCGGCTGGTCCCTGGGAGGGGTGCGGTTGGGTGGTGGTGGGGCGCCCATCGCCGTTGATCCTGGCGGGGGCCGAGCGCTTCCTCCTGGTGGCGCGTTCTCGTAGATCGCGCGCTCGGCTATGCGAGCCGGGTCGTTCTCGTCGTCGAAGTTCAGGGCGCGCCCCTGAACGGTGGGGTTCAGGCGTGACCTGATCCGCTGCTGGTGGTAGCGTGACAGTTCCTGCGCTGTCACTTGCTCGAGGCGAAATTTCTCGCGCTCGGCCTGCTCTTTTCGTACTGCCTCCGCCAATTTCAGGCGGAGTTCCTCGACCTCCGTTGCCGTGGCGTTGGGAGGGATTGGTGTGGAGAAAGGATCCTCCGGCGGATCGGTGCCGGTGGCCATGTAGGTCGCGGCGTGGCGACCGGTTCCGTCGTGGAGGTCGGCGGAGTTTTCCGACCCGGAGTCGAAGTCGAAGATCCCGAGGATGGAAGGGTCCTCGAAATCTCCCGCGTTGGAGACCTGAGCGATGGAGCCCGCGGACGAGGCCGCGGTGATGGATCCGGCGAGTGACGCCGGGGTCGCCGAGTCGGCGTCGTCGGTGAGGGCCGCATCTTCTGCGGCCGCTGAGTTCTCGGCCACGTTGCTGTGGGCCGGGTTGTACTCGGAGGCGAGGCGGTGGATCTTGCGGACCTGGCTCTCGGAGAGCCGATCGCGTGGTGGCGACTCGCGGATGCGAGCCGAGTCCTCCGAGGTGGTGACGTCGGTGAAGCCGACGAAGAGGCTGATCGTGCCGATCGGCAGGATCACGCTATGCGTGACGGGCCGTGCCGCCGGGACGTAGCTGCTCGGCAAGATCTGGAGCATCTCGCCGATCGCTATCATGCGGCCGGTGGCGACCGTCTCGTTGATGGGCAGATTGGATCTCGCCGCAGAACACCGGCCAGACCGGCCAGGCCCCACGGTGGGCGCCACTGTCGTGGGAATGACCACGGCAGATGCTTCAATCGGCAGCGAGTAGTAGAACAAAGGGCAAGGGCGGCCAGCCATCTGCGGTGCGAGATGAGGGCAAAGACACAGGGTTTTACCCAGGTTCGGCCCCCCGGAGGGTAAAGACCTACTCCTGCTAGATTGTATTATGGAGGTGTTTACAATGGGCGTACTCGGCGACTAGGCGGCGAGTAGCTTGGGTGTCTGAGGGAACGTGTCTCTACTCACCCCTTAGGGAGGTTTATATAGGCTCACCTCCCCTAGGGTTTACATATCTCAACCGATTCGGTTACAACTTTGGCAATCGTTCAAACCTAGACCGACTGGGCCTATCCACTCGCCTGGGCCTTCAACTTCCAGTCACCTGGTATCTTGCTGGGCTTCGATCCACTCGCCGTTCTGCAGGCCCACTCGACAGCCTTTGGGCCAGTCGGAAACGTCCTGCTGAGTATACCCCAGTAGGCGTATCCCCATCAATAGGTTCACTTCATCATTCAACCCTTCAAGGAACATTTCCTTCCGCTTAGCATCAGTGTCAACTTCATCCGGTGCGTATCGCCCCAGATTGTTGAACTCCTCAATATACTCAGCCACGCTGCGGTGGCGCTGCTTCAAGTTATGGAACTCTTTCTTCTTAAAACTCATCACTCCAGATGAGATGTGAGCACTACGGAAACCATCTTCGAAGATATCCCATGTCACATCCTTAATGGGAGTGGTGATCTGGAAGTTATCCCACCAAGTGGCTGTTGGTCCTTCCAACAAGTGAGCTGCAAATCTAACTTTCTCTTCATCAGTACAGCCAACAGTTACCAAGTCCTTGTTCACAGAGCGTAGCCAATCATTGGCCACCATAGGATCAGTAGTTCTTGAGAACTTTGCTGGCCTCAGTCTCAAGAACCTGGTAAGCATGTCAAAACCCGGTGGATTGTTCTGATTGTTGTTGTTGTTATTGTTGTTATTGTTGTTGTTGTTGTTGTTGTTGTTGTTGTTGTTCTGATTCTGTATGAACGTAGTCATCATTTGCATCAGCTGAGTTTGATTTGTCATCATTTGCTGCATCTTAGGAGTGATGTTGTTGTTGTTGTTGGGGTTGGGATTGGCACATTGGGGAGGCATCTGTGGTTTTCAATAAGGATAAGAATGAGATACCCATAGATGCTAACATGCACAATACATCACATAACAAATCACAACCATGCATCAGAGTAATAAAGTTCAACAACACAGACAACAAGTTCTGAAAAGTAAACACACCAATAGCAAGCCATCCACATGTTGGATGGTCATTGCGACTCAATAATCAAAGACATGATAAATAAAGGTAAATGAGTAGTCATCACTACTCCTCGGCATCAACCTCCTCTTCAACAAATGTAAGACCTGCATTCTCCATTGCGGTCTTGTATTCCTCGACATTGGTGGTCAAGGTCTCTACTTTGGATTTGAGAGCCCTCTTCTGTGAACGAAGCCTCTCAATCATAGTCTACTGATGCTCAAGCTCGAAGTCCTTGGCCTCCAGTTCTGCAGTCATGTCTCGAATCCTCTTGTTCCTATCTTGGAATCACTTCTCTTGACTCTTGAACTTTCTGTCCTGACTCTAAAACTTGGCATCCATCTCCTTGACTATCTCATCTTGCTCCGCGAAGAGCTTGTCCTTATCACAAAGCTGCACCTGGAGTTCGTCATTGTTGAGCATGATGTTGGTCCTATCAGTGTCTATGTGCCTAAGAAGAACCTCTAAGTCCTGAAGGTATAGACGAATCGGCTCTGCTGTCTCCCTCGAAGTATCCTCGAAGTCAATGGCCTCACCATCCTCATCACGTCTACCGAAGGTGTGGAAGTGAGTACCTCTAACCTGTCGAGAGTGTCTCCCTAACAGACTTCCAATCAAATCCTGCATGACTACCTCCAGGCCTCTCTCCTTGTCATCATGCATGAGCTTGAAGATGATTGCCTCCGTGGTAGGCTCAGTCTGTCGTCCGGGCTAATTAACCTTGAAGCCCCAAAGGTCTTTCCTCTCAAACTTGGTGAGGGGAAGCACCATGATGGTAGGAAGAGGGAGATTGAGCAAACTAGTGAGATCAATAATACGAGGGCCAAAACGAGTTCCCTTGAACTCTTCAGTCGTGCTGATAGTAACATTAGGAATCTATTTATAAGATAGAAAAAGTTAGAGTCAACACAATGAATAATTTACAAGACAAAGCATCACGGCACAACATTGACAAACACACATGTCATAGCATGCATAAAATCCATTACAAGCATCCAAGGTTCAACTTATTTTAGACAACATTTTTTTTGGAAAATAAAATGATATGTGTGGTGGTCCAGCTAACGGAGTACGTTTACAATCCCATCTCACTTGCCAAGTTGGCTAACAGGGCATCCCTAGAGGCAATCTATTTATCTTGATCACATGACTCCATTGCTAAGTCTATGATGTCTTTCCTTAAATTATTGTTGGTAGCCTCTAGCTCTTGGGTATTCTTCTTTTCTTCCCTAAGTTCATTCTGGGTGTTAAGAATTCTGCACTTGATTCTATCACCAAGTTCTTTGATGTCCCTCCAAGTTGCATCCCTTGCTGAATCAAAGAATGTAGTCTGCATCACTGTGTTGATGACCATGCAGAATCCTGAGTCCTTGTGGTTGTCTTCCTTGTTTTTATACAAGTGAAGTTGCACCCACCAGTACTCAACTCCTTCATCCATCACAGGAAAACCTTTGTACACAGCTGCACCATGTATTCCCATGGCAACCATGAGGTCCTTGAGAGCCTTGGTGAATTCTGTCTCACACTCCAAAGTCATAGTCATGAGTGGTCCCTTCCTCACGTCTTCGTTGATGGAGTTCATCTACAATTAGAGATGAGAAAGAAGATTAGAAAAGTTTACGAGAAGAAAAGACAAGTGTGGAAGTTGTTGAATTTTTTTTCCTTAGTGGTTTCCAATCCTAGGGTCATAATCCTACAGGGAACACAGTGCTCTGATACCATCTGTAAGATCCCTCCTTTGTAAAGGAAAGGATCCCTGTGATTGCAATGCTAGTCCCTGGATCAATGCTAGCATCCACAGTTTAAGATGAAGTACACAGAAACAAAGGTCAATTTTACATATCATTCCAGAGACAAACATAGTCTTTTACAACTCCATGGCCACAGGCCTAATACAAGAGTTCAAATATATAATAAGATAAATAAGTCTTCATCTTCATGTGCCACAGGCAAGCATGTTGAGTGTAGACTCATGACTCCTAATCATCATCAGAATATCCTGCAACATCACAAGTTACAGCCATAGTGGGTCAATACATTGGAATAGTATTGGCAAGTGATACCTTAGTAGAATATTGGTGGACTAAACTCTATATGCATTTTGGCTAAGTGTACTTTAGGCTTGCTTTGCTCAAAATAGGTTTTGCCTATTAGTTGAAATCACTAAGTTTTTCTTTGTCAAAACTTTCCCAAAGAACCACCAATAGACATTGGGGTCCTTCACCCTTGTTCAACCACAAGATTTTACTTAGAAATTGGTATGAGGAGATTCTTGATAGCTTCCATGTCTTGATGCTCAAGTTGTCCAATACCAGGGACATGGCTAAGTACTTAGATTCTTCCATCTGCAGAGGTTGTGCACTTTCCCCACAAGACCCGATTTTCACCAAGACAGGACCTTTCAGAAGCCTTCCCTTAGACCAAATGGACGCGCTCCAACCTATCATCCCACTACCACCAACTGTCCAAATGGCTAAGTTATTGCAACCTATATGATCCAAGCAGAGCCCATATTGCCAAGTGGCTGCACTAGAAGCTTCTTAACATTTGGCCTCTCAAATCCCTTTGTTCCTGGGTGGCTTTCCACAAGTGAGATACACAAGGTAACCATAGAAATGGCCTTGTGTAACCACTCAACATAAACCATTCCTTCCATTCCACCCAGGTGTTTCATTCACTTAGTTGTTTTATTAAGCAAAAACATAGTCCAAAGACTTAAAAAATATTTATTCATAGCATGAATATAACCACCCTTGGTTGTTACTAGCTAGGCTAAGCATGGCATTGATAAGACTTAGAAATATTTCTAGCAATTCTACAACTACTAGGATTTCCCAAGCATAGCATATAGCTCAAAATAACCATGCAAGACTAGCAAAATATTCTAATGCATAGTTTAAAAACATAGGAATAAATCATGAAGCACCACTTGCCTTGGTAGTTTGGAGAGTAGCTATAATCCTCACAATCACAATCACTATTTGCACCAAAATCTACACATAAAATAATAGCACCAAAATCACATAAGAAATAAATACAAGCAAAAATATATGGATGCATGCAATATGTCATGTGATGATTTTCTACACCAAACCATACAAGTGCATGATACTGAATCATAAACAAGTACAAAACAAGCTAAATAAACTTTATTTGAACATTAAAACATTTTTCAAATAATTAATATACACAAAATAGGCCTACACATGTTTCTGTAAAAATAACCATTTTACCAGAAACAAAACATTAAACACATTGCATAAATGGAAAGGGCTTTCTCTCTTTTGATTCCATTGATATAAAATTTGTCAAATTTGGACGTGGGAATCAAAAGTTATGAATTAAACAAGTTTAAACATTTAATAGATCAAATTTCTGATTTTAAATCTAACTCACAGCCACGCGGCGGCATCTGATTGGCTGGTACCGCTTCACGCTCGATCGCGCTTGCGAGCCGTTAGATCTAACTAAAATGCACGGCCAGATCTGATTCTACCCCTTCATTAAGTGATCTATCCTACGCGTTAGATCCAGATCCAATGGCTCCTGATCAACCTACCAAAGTCTGGTGGCGCGCGGGGACGGTGAGCGGCGGTGCGCTCTGTCTACGGCGGCGCGGTGGCTACAGAGGGGGTTGGGGTCGTCGGAGATGCTTACCAGACTCGCGACGATGTGCTGAAGCTCAACGTGGCAGTGGCTTGTCAAGGGGCGCGCGGACACGGTGAGGATTCCTCGTCGGAGTAGAGGCAGACGTCGGTCGAGCCTTGGTGTCGTCGGAGTCGAGGTTCTGGTGCACGCTAAGACAAACCAGCGAGGCTGTTAGAGGCGCACAAGCCAGGCGAACATGTGCGTATCGAAAAGGAGAGAAGGGATGGTCGGGAACTAACAAGAGGGGTCGCCGGAGTTGCGCCGAGCTTCGGTTGCTTCCAGTGGTGGACGGTGACGATGTTCTAGGATGATACAGAGAGAAAGAAATGCATGAGAAGATGCGCAAGGACATGTAGAACATGCTCGCATGAAGCAAAGACAAAGGGGTGGACGAGGCTCACCGGAATTGGTCGCCGGAGGTCGTCGCTGCTGCGGCGGTGTGGGCATGATTATGGGCAGCCTGGTGGCGTGGAGTCTGTGCTGAGTGAGGGGAAATGAGCACCGAGGGGAGGGGGTCTTATAGCTGGAGCAGGGGCGAGAATCTCGCGAGTAAACGCCGGAAATCAAGCCCGCATCAATCGCGACAGTGATGAGGTAACGTCGGCGTCGGACGGGGTCGTCGGGGGTGCGTGGCTGGAGACGACGCTTGCGTGGCGCTTGGGTCCACCAGTCAACGAACGCGGGGTCGAGTGGGTGCGCGTGAGAGAGAGAGGGAAAAACCGCGGGTAGGCTTAGTGGGCTGGTTTCTCTGTTGGGACAAAAGTTTGGCGCCGGCCTTTTATTATTTCTTTATTCCCTTTTCTTTTTCTATTTGAATTTTGAGGAAACATTTTCAAATGATTTCAAAACTATTTGAATTCAAACTTTTTTTGGATTTTTGTAGAGTGTAACACTCATATTTCTGGGCATAAAATAATGTGGTCTCTCTGTATTAGCTTGATCCTATAGATCAAACAAAATAAATAGTGACTTAGCACTTGATTTGAGCAAGTTTTGAAAATGGTTTTAAATCCATATTTGTTTTGTAATTTTTTTGTTTAAGCACTAGCAATCAATCAAAACAATCTGAGAGCAACAAGGTTTGGTTTTGAAACAAATAATCCCCCATTGGACAGTAGCATTTGATTAATGTTTGATCACATGAAATCATAGCTCTCTAGTTCTGTTTCTTTCAAAATGAGTTTGAATTTGATCCCTAAATGATATGCATGCATGATATGAAATCTTTGAAAACATGATTTTACAGATGTTACAGCCCCCATCCCAGCCGAAGCCACCTCGAGCTTCCTCGCGACCCTACGACGCTGGTAAGCTACTACACCGCCCCTATCCCCCTATGAATCGATGGAGTGTCACCGTCAGCCACATCGCCGCCGTCTGTGCCATTTGCGCCGCCACTTGTTGGTCGAAGCAACATGCACCGTTAGATTTGCATCATAGACTCAAGATTAGATCGAGCGCGAACCATTTTCTTTAGATCTGGCACATTGGATCTGATTAGATCCAACGGCGCGGAAGCGTGATCCACCCCGAAGCGGTACCGTCCAATCAGGAGCTGCCGCGTGGCTTGTTTATTGAATTTAAAAACCAGATTTGGTTTAAAACTTGAAAAATTCATAACTTTTGTTCTGTTTATCCAAAAAATTCAAATAATATATCATTGGATTCAAAAAAATAAATCCTACACTACTGTGGGCTTAGTTTTGTACCTTGTTTATGTAAAAATGGAATTTTATGCAGAGACATTTGTAGGGTTATTTTGAGTATAGAAATTATTTAGAGAATGTTTTTAAGACCAAATTAAGTTTATTTAGTCTATAAATGTTTAGATTAGTGTTTAGTACTGCTTACTTGTCTTGTTTGGTTTAATAAAAATCATCACATGGCATTTGCATGCATTCATATACTTTTGCTTGATTAATTTGAATGTAAATTTGGTGCTATCATTTTATGTGTAGATTTTGGTGCTAGTGGTGATTGTGATTTTGAGGATTGTTGCTACTCTCCCAACTACCAAGGAAAGTGGTGCTTCATGTTTTTATCCCACTATTTTGACTATCACTAGTGATATTTTGTATAGGGCTTGCATGAAATTTTGCTAAGTATCTATATGCTATGCTATGGGAAATCCTAGTAGTTGTAGTCTTGGTAGAATTTTATCTAAGTTAAGATACTTATTATATTGCCATGCTTAGCCTAGCAAGTAGCAAACAAGGGTGGATTATATACATGTTATGGAAAATATTTTCAAGTCTTTGACTTATGTTTTACTTAATAAAACAACTAAGTGAATGAATCACCTGGGTGGAATGGTATGTTTCGGTTATGTTGAGTGCTTACACAAGGCCCATATCTATGGTCTATCTTGTGTATCACACTTGTGGAAATACACCCAAGAACAAAGGGATTTGAGATACTTAGTGTTTATAAGCTTCTAGTGCAACCACATGGCATATGGGCTCTGCCTTGATCATATAGGTTGCAATAACTTAGCAAGATGGACAAATGGTGGTAGGGTGATAGGCTGGAACGCGTCCATTTGGTCTAAGGGAAGGCTTCTGAAATATCTCGTCTCGATGTATGTCGAGTCTTGTGGTGAAAGTGCACCACCTCTCGAGAAGGAAAAATCTAAGTACTTAGCCGTGTCCCCGGCAACGGACAAATTGAGCATCAAGTCATTGAAGTTATCAAGGATCTTCTCATCCCAATTTCTAAGTTAAAAACTTGTGGTTGAACAAGGGTAAAGGTTCACCAATGTCTATTGGTGGTTCCTTGGGAGTTTTTGTCAAACAAAAACTTAGTGATTTCAACTGATAGGTAAAACCTATTTTGAGCAAAGCAAGCCTAAGATACACTTAGCCAAATTCATATAGAAGCTAGAAACTATTATTCTACTAAGGTATCACTTGCCAATACTATTCCAATGTATTGACCCGCTGTGGCTGTAACTTTTGATGTTGCAGGTTACTCTGATGAGGATTAGGGTTATGAGTCTACACTCAACATGTTTACCTGTGGCACATGAAGATGAAGACTTTACTTTATTTTGCTAAGTTGAACTCTTGTACTAGCCTATGGCTATGGAGTTGTAAAAGACTATGTTATCTCTGGAATGACGATGTAATAATGACCTTTATATTTGTGTACTTCATCTTAAACTGTGGATGATATCATTTGATCCAGGGACTAGCATTGCAATCACAGGGACCTTTACCTTTATAAAGGTGGGGTCTTACACTTTTGAGATGATTCCAACTCTCAAAAATCACATTTGATAAGACCTTTCTGGATATATAAAAATATCTAGGTTTACTTGTAGAAATAATGAACCAACAATATAAGAATGCCCCATAGGCATTTCTAGTCACTTTATTTAATTAAAATAAAAGGGTTTAACCTTATTAAATTGTGACACCACTTTAAATCACATTCCCAAGTACTCAAATATGTGGTGATGACATGTGTCAACATGATCCCGTGTTTTAATTGGAGAATATTAAATCTTAAGTAGTTTTCAATGAGTAGAGATTACTTTTCTAAAATAAAATAAATGAAACTAGTGCCTTAATCTTTGTGATGTTTGTGATGATGCTAGATCATCTAGTGTGAGCCCTTGTGTGCTAAATAGAATTAGTTAAGTATTGTTTGGTGATTGTGTACCTCGTATTTATTTATAGACGCTAGTACCGACCAAGGATATGAAGAGGAAGGAGACTACTACGAGGAAGAAGCAGAGGAGAACTTCAACCACTACACTGCACAAGGCAAGTTACCACTTGCATGTTACCCATGCAAGCTAACTCTTGCAACTGTGAAAGCTAAATAACATATGTAATGCATTAGGCGTGCCTTGGTTATACTAATTGAGGATACCTAATCCCAGTTTTACTTGCAAGCTTAATTATTTTATTTCTTTATCAAAGCTTTTATTTGTGTTTACTTAGTGACTTGTAGATTTTGGAAAGATATTAAAGGTAGCATAAAGAGCATAAAACTTGGCCTAAGTTAGATAAATCTTGATGTCATCCTGAGGCATGAGATTGAACTTAGATAAGTCACACTTTATTACCACCCCTCATTAGTGTTTACCCCAACTTTAGTGGCTAGTGCTAAGCATAAAACTTGATCACTTTAGATGGGAATACTTCATGAAAATGGTTATGAAAACCTTAGAATGATGAGTCATTCTAATGAAATGTTTTGACATGTGTTCTTCAACACCAGATGATTTTGATGATGAAACTGTTGAGGCATGAGCCTTAGCCCTTTATAAAAACTGATGGTTGTCTGGATGCGATACCATTCCAATTTTACTGTACAACCACAATACCCGAATATTGGTAGGGCTTGACTAGAAGTTTATATACCTTAGTATGGGTTCCCTTGCGGCCGAGGTTTGAGCTGAGGCTACCTCGTGAAGATTGAACACATGTGCAGTTCCCAAGATGACAGATGGTCATGGTTGGGAGGCCAAACTCATAGGAGAGGTGCTTGTACTAGGGCATGTAATTGAAAGGTTAGGATTGATTATCCTCATACTGAGTATGGTGAATTCAAGATTGTTCCTGACGGATGTATCGAATGTTGTGGTGAAAGTGTACCACCTCTGTAGAGTGTCAAACTTTTCGAATAGCCGCGCCCGCGGTTATGGACAGTTGGAGTGGCCATACTGTTCCCACTTTTCGAATAGCCTCGTCAGATGTTTTTAAAATGACTTGTGAAATGAATCATGACTTGACTTAACCACAATAGAGTTGTGACATGAAAACTCAAGTTCCCACTTAGAGGTTATAAAACCTTAAACTCGTTTTCTTTGCTTCTAAACTCAGTTAGAGATAAATCTGGCTTTTTGCAAAACAACCTAGAGCTTAGGATTCCTACTCAAAACCACCTTACTTGTTAGTGATAGTTTGCGAGTACTTAAAGCGTACTCATGGCTTTGTCCCTGGCTATTCTCGTGGCCAGACTATGAAGAGGACTATCATGAGGATGGACTGCAGGAAGGTTATGACAACTAGGATCATCTCCCTTCGTTAGCATTGCCTGTGACCGTGAAGATGGAGCCTCGCCCACGCTACCGTTATTACGTTATTCCGCTCCTTGATTATACTAAGACTGGATCATGAAATCCTTTATTTGTTGTAAGACCTTATGTATGGTTTGTAATGGATGATGTACTGTGATATCTAATCTGTTATATCTCACAAAAATGGTAATCCTGGGATTGCGATGTATGGCATAACAGGCATCTGGGATTAAAAATTTGGGTGTTGAAAATTTATAAATAATTATGAACAATATATAAGTTAAAAGGAATTCAGTATTGAAATAAATGGATTGATTATAATAATGATATAAAAGAATTCTTTATTAATAAGAATACATTAAAGTGTTACATTTTTCTTTTACAATAAAAGAATAAGAGTAAATTAAAATTAAGTAATGAAGCAAACAATAGAAAAGAAATTACAACAATGAAATAAACAAGATAATTCTTTATTACAAGAAGATACTCAATACATTGTTTTTCTACAAATAAGTAAAGTCATAAAGAAAATTATAAAAGGATAAAGAAAATCCTAAACTATTTCCCTAAGCTAAGTCTTGAGCTATCCTTTAGTTTCTTTGAATGATTTTGGTTCCTGCAACATAAGCAAATAATATATACATCAAAAGGGTTTAGTGTTAGTATTAATGCTCTCAGTAGAAGCAGTGTATTGCACTGCTTTAAACACATCATGGAGAAGATTAAAATGGGGAACAGTTTCACCAAAAGAGTATCTGTTCTTATCAGTAACTTTGCCTCAGTACAACCTCACAGGCAGAGGGGGAAGTTTCACCACTGTATAGTAAAAGGCAACATTCAAGTTTTAGGAAAATATCTCCAGTTCCTATTTGAGATCATCCAAAAGGTTAGCATTGAAACTTGGACCTGAGAGGGACCCATAAGTAAGCAAGAATACATCACACACACTCCATGCAACTTTTGTGTTGTCAAAACCACAGACAACACATGAAGTACATATGAAATAGCATAGCTATATTAGCTGCTAGAATTTCCATTCCTCCACATCACTAGAACAATAAGAACACAAGATTACTGAAATTCAGAATCACAAAAGAACAGCAAACTTCACCTCACTAGATCACTGCAGTAGGATCTAGGTAATCAACCCCGCAAGAGGAAGGATTTGTACCTAAGCACAAGCAAGGAGGAGGAATATCAGGACCAATCCAAGAACATACCAGTAGCTGGATCAAGATGAAGAAGGCCACAAGAACAATTTAGTGACAAGACAAAGTAGACCAAGTGGACCGAGATCCACCACCACAACATCCACAACCAAATCATCTATCCCCACTTCAAGCACTAGGTTGGCTACTAGAGCCATACTAGTACTTGTTCTTGTCAACTTAAAACAAGCATCAGTTGGGGGAGAGAGAGGGAGCTCTCAGTTTAGTGTAGAAGTGCTACACTAGTTCATCCTAGAGCTGTTAAAGGCCAACAAATTATCTGTTCTTATCTTAGAATAATTTGGCCTCAGTCTTTGCATCATAGGCTAAACTAAGAAATCCAGCAGTCCACATCTGAGATGTTGCCACTATGCACACTCCTAGTGGAGGCACCACAGTGATAAACTTAACAGTTTTATCCGACCAATCTAGCTTCATAATTTTGCATCATGAGCTAAATTTCTATCTTTTGGACACCAACCTCAACTACTTCACTATTGTTACAGCAGCAAGTCATGCTACATGGGCAACCATTGTGCACACTCCAAGATTGGAGGCACCACAGTAGCAGCCCAAGACAGCAGAAGCCATCATACAAATTGTTCTTCATTAGATAGCCACAAGTTATTCAAACAAAAAAATTCTATCATTTTCCTAGAGGATAATCCTGGAATAAAATATGCATATCAATTCTCTATCTGTATGTATAGGAACTCAATTCTTCTCTAGATATCAAGCAAGCATTACACTTGGATCATCTTTAAATAAACCAAACAATATAAATCATTTTCCTAATAGATATTATTAGTCCTTCATGGACAGCTCCAACTGATAGGTTGTATCTGGACTCAAATATAGAAGCTTGCACAATAATTTACAAGGCAAACATTGGATCCAAGAAGAAGTAGTAGATCATGTGCATTTGTTCTTATTTTGTGCATCCTTATAGAAGGTACCACAGAATAATACACATGCCATAAGCCACAAGAAACAGTCCTGGATACAAAGGTTCAGTGAAAATGAATGCAAAATTAACTTAACAATTCATTCAGAAAGCATCTGCATCTAGCCACTAATTGTTAAAGTACATAATTTATCTGCTAATCAGAAGCAACTATAATCTGGTTATTTTCCTAGTAAACACTTAGGAATCATGAAAAATGGTTACTTCTCTGCCAATATAACATATTAGTTGGTTACTCCAAATCCATCACAAGTAATCAACATCTTAAATTCACCTTCCCTGTTTATACTTTCTAGCCTCAGGAATCATTTTTATTGGACTTTCTATATTGACAAGTGAAAGATATTTCACAATCCAACAAAATTATAATTCAGTCAGAAGTAATATTCCAACATATCACTTAAATATTACGTATTCCACCTCAATCTG
The DNA here is from genome assembly GCA_910589765.1 of Avena atlantica. Taxonomy (NCBI): domain Eukaryota; kingdom Viridiplantae; phylum Streptophyta; class Magnoliopsida; order Poales; family Poaceae; genus Avena; species Avena atlantica. Next base: position 117,076,773 of record OU342735.1, read on the forward strand.
TAGTAAAGGCTGTTGCTGAATAAAATGTAGTGCCATAGTAGAACAGTAGGAACAAAAGTATTCCCAACATCATTTCCCTAGTTTGCTAGAGCCAGAAACCACTTAAAACCTTTGTCTTATTGACAGGAAATCTACAACAACAAATTAGTTTTAGATATAAAGTTATCAAATGAGCCCATCTTAGTTTTGGCCATCTTAAACCGCTAGTACAACTTTAAATCATTCTCAGGTTTTTAGAGCTAGAAAAATGGACCAGGGCATGTCCATTGACATCTTAGTAACTCAAATTTAATGTAACTGAGGCCCAAGTTGAATCTTTTGAATCTAAAATCGACTGGCAACTGGCAAGTCCAAATTTCAATATAGTTCTTCTTCATCAATGAATCTGGCAACAATAGGTTGCAGTCTATAATCTATTTAAGCCCAAGAATAAGTACCGGGTCAATGTCAGTAGCCACATAAAGATCATAACATGAACATAAGTAAGACACTTCTAGAACAAATTAGGGCTTGACCTCCTGGAGGAATAGAGAGACTCTAATAATGTGGGAGTAGAGGGACTGACTTACCTAGGTATCCTCTCTTAAGCCGAGAAGAGTAAGCAGCACAAGCCGTCAATGGTGACCACGACGCGGCGGCACAAAAAACACTGTGGTACTTAACCCACACCGAGCCGCACTAGTGGATACATGTGCGTGGAAGAGGCGGTGCTGGCAACCAACCCATCATCAGACCACCATAACAGCACCACCATCTCACCACCATCACCATCCCAGGGTCACCGGAGCACATCGGAGTCAAAGGCTGAAACCCTAGCAACATGAATGTAGTGGGGACGAACAAAAGAGGGATCAAATGATAGATCGAATTGGATAGGAAGGAGCAGTGGAGTGGAGAGCGTCGAGGGCGACCGATGGCAGTGGCCAAAGAGACCGGAGCCGGCCATGGTTGCGGGGCGACGGTGGCAACCCCAAGACATCGTGTGAGGAAGAAGAGGGGAAAGCTCGGACCTGGTGGTCTAGCCCAACCCAGTGGGCTAGACTGACCAGTGGTCCAGGTCTGGGTAATAAGTAAATTAGCAAACAAATAAAAGGAGTAAAGTGGAAATTACTAAAATAACCTCTAAGCACTTTAATTCTAGAAAAATGTAGAAAAATCCTAAAAATATATTTAATACATCAAAATGTTTATTAAAATAATATCTAACTAAGAAAAATATAATAATACTTATTCTGGTTTAATAAAATGCAAATAAATATTAACATCATTGAATATCTAAATGAAATTTAGTAAATTTATAAAAGTAAATAAAAATCACTTTTGTGCATAAAAATAAATCTATTGTCTCATAAAAATATTTACTTAAATTTTTACAAATAAAACTTAAAAAAATATTTAAAGACATTCAATAATTGTGGAATTTTATAAAAAATAAAGATAATGCCTAAAAATAAATAAAATTCATTTTAAGATCCTAAATAAGTATATTTACTAGAAAAATACTAAGTATATTATTCCAAAAGTATTTTAAAGTTCCTACATCATATATCTTCATTTATATAAATTATTTAAATGAGACACTTGTTTGTTAATTATTTAAAATTATTTCCTAAGTAAGAAATAATCTTATTCAAAACACAATATTTTAGATCTAAATAGTCTAAACCCATAATTATAATTTAGGATACTATCCAGGTGTAAACAATCAACTTTATAATATTCCTTTAAAATCTTTAACTAACTATAAGTCAAACACTTACAATTTTTTTTGCAAATCATTAACTTATATTAGAAGTAAGTGATCTCAATTCATATATAATCATATTTAGCAAACTTGGTATTCACTAAATAAACTATAAAATAAATTCACCTATGTTTCTTTATATAGAAAAATCTTATAGTATAATCTATAAATAGTAAACATGCTAGATTTAAGTCTTTAAAACTAAGTTTCATATTTATAAGACTTTATTATGCTTAGGAAAAACCCTAATTGTTGGAAATACCACAAATGTTATATATCAAGTCCAATTATATTTTTATAGTTTATTTTGGTCTAATATATCATAAGCCAGGTATATAATGACTCAAGATCATTTAAAATTTATCAGAAACCATAACTTTAGTCCTATTAATCTTCAGAGTTGATTAACTTAACATAAATAATATTTTCTTCAAATGTTATTCTTTTTGCCACTTCAAAAGAAACACTATACCATTTCTTTTAAGTCATAACCACTTAAAACGTGAACTTTGTAATAGTTACATGATACCACTTAACCTTAGAATTGTATTATGATTCTACTTTACCTTACATGTCTTATATGTTTAGCTTAAAATCATTGCAACTACACTCTTTTGTGAAGTAAACTTGAAGGTAAATGAAATCCTAAACAAATCCTCTAAAGCCAACTCACATGTAATGTTAGGGAATTAATTGGGGATTTTACAACATGCATCTCATTACTTATGCATAACAGCATTTTGCTTCTTTAAACATTGTCCTAATCGGGAAATAATGGTATTTTGTAGAACCCAAGGTCCAGGGTCAAGTCGAGACATTCGACTACAATACTTCACTATATCAAGGCAAGTTCACACTTGTCATGTCCTTTGATTATTTTCTATCAAATATTTGTAAACTGTTGTGTCATCACCTGCATTTCAAAAAGGTCAGAAAACCCTATTTTCATAATAATATGATTATGGGTTATTTATGTAGGGTTCGCAGCATAGAAAAACAAAAAATTCCTACGATGGGAGCAACTATGTACCAAGATCTATATACTAGATACAAGCAACGGGCGGATATACATCTGTAGAGAACATACCCTTGAAGACCGACAAAGCTTAACGAGGTTGTACTCATGGATGATGTAGACAAACGCTTGCCGATCTCAAGATCAAGAGGAAGTCCTAGCGCCGCAAATCAGCGGCGCATCCGTGCTCGCACACATGTCCGAGCCACTGAGAAACCTCCGCCTCCTTGCTCCAGCGATGCAGCGGAAGCAACACCGCTTTCTTGCCGAAAAGCCATCGGGAACATATATCTCGCTAGTCCGAGACCATGGGAGGAAAACTAGAGGGGGAGAGAGATACTTCACGAGGAGGTGTGAGTGTGACAGAGGGAGATGGGGGCTTTATATAGGAGGGAGGGGTCATCCCAAGGGGTTGTCCGGCGCATGGGGGCTGCCCCCTCCCCTCCTCCATTCATGTGGGTGGAGCTCCCACTCACAAATTATCCCCTTCATTTCTCCACTCAAAAACCCACTCAAAAATCCCATTAAATTTCCACCAAATTTAATGCAATCTCTCTTTAAATAAAACACCTTTATCTATTCAGAATTTTGTCAATTACCTTAATGGACAAAGATTCACATATAACCCCTTGCTATTATTTCATGTTAACACCCGGATTTTTAATCCCAGATGCCTATTATGCCATACATCGCAATCCCAGGATTACCATTTTTGGGAGACATAATAGATTGGATATCACAGTCCATCATCCATTAAAAACCATAATACAGGTCTTACAAATAAAGGATCTCATGATCCAGTCCTAATACAATCAACGCAGCGGAATAATATAATAACGGTAGCATGGGCGAAGGTCCATCTTTAGGGTCACAGGCAATGCTAACGATGGGAGATGATCCTAGTAGTAGTAGACTTCCTGCTGTCCATCATCCTGGTAGTCGTCCTCATAGTCTGGCTAGGGACAAAGCCATGAGTACTCTTTAAGTACTCGCAAACTGACATTAACAAGTAAAGGGGTTCAAGTAGGAATCCTGAGCTCTAGATTGTTTTGCAAAAAGCCAGATTTATCTCTAACTGAGTTTAGATGTAAAGAAAACTAACTTAAAGTTTTTCAACACCTAAGTGGGTTTCATGTCACAATCCTGTTGTGGTCAAGTCAAAGTCACAATTCATTTCACAAGTCATTTTGAAAACATCTGACGACGGAACAGTATGGCCACTCCAACTATCCATAATCACAGACGCGGCTATTCGAATAGTTTGACACTCTGCAGAGGTGGTACACTTTCACCACAATATTCGATACATCCGTCAAGAACAATCCTGAATCACCATACTCAGTATGCGGATAATCAATCCTCCTTTCAATTACACACCCTAGTATAGGCACCTCCCCTATGAGTTTGGCCTCCCAACCATGACCATCTGTCATCTTGGGAACTGCATAGGTGGTCAATCATCACGAGGTAGCATCAGCTCAAACCTCGGCCGCAAGGGAACCCATACTAAGATATATAAACTTCCAGTCAAGCCCTACCCAAATTCGGCTATTGTGGTTGTACGGTAAAATTGGAACGGTGTCCCATCCGAACATAACCATCAGTTTTATAAAGGGATAAGGATCATGCCTCAACATTTTCACCATCAAGTCATCTTGTGTTAACAACACATGTCAAAACATATCATTAGAATGACTCATCATTCTAAGGTTTTCATAACCATTTTCACCAAGTGTTCCCATCTAAAGTGATCAAGTTTTATGCTTAGCACTAGCCACTAAAGTTGGGGGTAATCACTAATGAGGGGATGCTAATCAAGTGTAACTTATCTAATTTCATGCCTCAGCATGACATCTAGTTCTTTCTAACTTAGGCCAAGTTTTATGATCTTTATGCTACCTATAATAACTTTCCAAAATTCACAAGTCACTAAGTAAAAGAAAATAAAGGGTTATTATAAAGAAAAAATAAAAGAATAAAGCTTGCAATTAAAACTAGGATTTGGTATAATCAAGGTGGTATAAACAAATATGCCTAAGGCATCTAGCATAGGTTAACTAGTGTTTAGGCTTGCAAGTAAGACTTGCATGGTTTAGCTTTGCTTGCTAAGATAGTAGCTTGCATAGTCAACTTGTAGTGTTAGGATTGCCTTGAGTAGTGTAGTGATTGAAGTTCTCTTCTCCTTCTTCTTCTTCGTAGTAGTCTCCTTCCTCTTCGTATCCTTGGTTGGTACTAGCGTCTATAAATAAATACGATGTACACAATCACCCGACAATACTTAAGTACTTCTATTAGGCAAACAAGGATTCACACTAGATGATCTAGCATCATCACAATCATCACATAAAATTACGACCTAGTATTATTTATTTTATTTTTAGAAAGTAATTTCTAGTCATAGAAAAATACTTAAGATTGAATATTCTCCAATTAAAATATGGGATCATGTTGACACATGTCATCACCACATATTTTAATACTTGGGAATGTGATTTAAAGTGGTGTCACAATTTAATAACGTTTAACATTATTATTTTAATTAAATAAAGTGACTAGAAATATCTATGGGGCATTCTTTTATTACTTGTCCATTATTACTGCAAGTAAACCTAGATATTTTTATATATTCAGAAAGGTCTTGTCTAAAGTGATTATTGAGAGTTGGAATAAACTCAAAATCATTTATGGTTGATTTTTGAAAATTGTTTGAATGCAAAAAAGTCTCTCCCTTGTTATTTTTACTATAGGTGATCTATAATTCCAAATGGTCTGAATCCAACGGGCTTGGATTAATAATTCAAATACCTTTCTAAAAAAATTGGTTTCATGCTATTTGGTTCAGTAAAACTCTCTGAATTGATTTTTGAATCAACGGACAGAACTAGATTTGAAACTAAAATGAAAAATCTAGATTTAAACTAACTGGGTCGCGCGGGAGAGTTATTGGGCCAGCCCACTGCGCACAACACGCGCGGGATGGTTTAAGTGGTTTCCCCACTCGTCAGTGAGACAGAGGGTGGTGAAGAGGTATGGGGTGATTACGACCGTAGGATTAGATGCAAGATCAACGGACCACGGCCATCGTCCTCATCGGAACAGAACGCGAAGGGGACTAACCCTAGCACGACCAGTGGGGTCTAGGGTGGCTCACCTGGGCTTAGGCGATGGTCGGCGACAGGGGTGAACAAGGTTGTCAACAACGGTGGTTCTCCTGGTACTGGTGGCGTCTCCTGGGGTGGCCGCAAGCGACGCCGCCCTTCTCCTCCAGCAGTGGCAGACTCCGGCGAAATTCCGGCGAGGGAGATTTCGCCTTGCTCTGGGAAGAAGTGGGAAGGATCAGTGAGAGGTGGGGAGTGGAATGGTGTGAAGAAATGGTGCGGGGGAGGCCTTCTTTTATAGGGGAGCAAGAGAGGCCGATCGGCATGGGCAGAGCTCGTCGGGGTTGGCGCTACAGCGAGCTACTGGCATGGCGCGAGGGCTAGGACGGTGCGGGGTCTCCTGGTGGTGCTCAACGGCTTGATGGCGAGGCAAGGGGTGGTGTGGTTTGGTCTGGAACGGGCGATGCTCTGAGCGGCACCGACGACGTTTTTGACGACGCACAGGTGTTCCTGGTCGTGCGGCGGCGAATGGGCATGTCTGGTGGTCTCCTAGGATGGTGGTGATCGCAGTCACGGGGGGTGAAGGCGAGGCGCGGCCCGTGCGAGCATGTCGGGCACGGCGCTCTGGCATGCTCTCGGCATGGCAGGGACGAACTGGGGGCGGCGTGTTCTCAGTGGTCCATGGCTTGGCAGTGCTCAAGGGCTGGACAGGAGGTGGCGGTGGACGGTGGCCTGCCTCTTGGACATGGTGTCTAGGCGCAGTGATGGCTCGTTCTAGCTTTCCATGGTCAGCTGGCAAGGGGTGGCTTAGGCATGCACGACATGGAGCAATGGGTAGGGTTCTAGCTGGTTTAATGCGATGGTTGTCACTGGGGGAGACAAGGATGATCAAAAGGGAGACAAGGTTTGGAAATATCACTGCTCAAAACTGTGTAGTTAGGCAGAGTTAGATTTGTGTCTCCAGGTGTTTGATGAAATGGCCGAAAGAAATTCATATTTGAATTTTTGGATGAAATTTGGTGGGTGTACTGGTCACATACTGGGTAGTATCTGGTTGTTTGGATTTGTCAAGGGAAACTAGTTTGGTTGGGTTTTGAGAAATGGTGATCTTACCATATGAACTAGATTCAATTTTGAATTGTCCTTGGCATAGTTTTGCAAAATGTTTCTGTGGGTTTGAAAGGTGGGATTGGGTTCACTTTTACTTGGTCTAGCAAGGGGTGAAAATAATTGTATTTGTTTCTGTTAGAAATCTTGGACTAGAAACACTCAAAGTGGTCTAGTGGACAAGATTGGCAAAAATGACCATTAGCTCATATAGTTTGTTTTTGAATTTCTATTGCTTTGATTCTGTTTGGAAATGATTTATATGATGTTGTTTTCATCTTTAAACCAATCCTTTCCATTCATAACCATCACACAAGTCATTGCAAGCATTCATGCATTCATCACATACACGCATGCATTCATATGGATTTAATTAACAAAAGTTTTTGTTAACCTAAATTTGGGTGATTAGAACTTGATAACCTTGATTAATATTTTTGGGATGTTACAAACCTTCCCCCCCTTTAACAAAATATCGTCCCGAGATTTAAGAAAAACAAAACTAGGATTTAAAGAGATCTAGAAACTCCGCCCTAATGTCGTCTTCTCGCTCCCATGTAGCTTCTTCTTCAGTGTGGTTACTCCACTGGATCTTGAGAAACTTGATACTCCGGGTCCTGGTGGTTCTGAAGACTTCCTCCAAAATATGAATGGGTACTTCGGGATATGTCAGGTCATTGTTGATCTCTATGGTTCTGTGATCAATATTCTTGAAAACTTCGGTCTTCTCCGGGACTTCTAGGCATTTGCGAAGTAACGAAATATGAAACATATTATGCATGGCTGACATCTCTTCCAGCAGTTCCAGTTGATACGATACTTCTCCTCGGCGATTCAAAATCTTTAAGGGTCCGATATATCTGGGGTCTAACTTTCCTTTGAGTTGGAAACGTTGCATTCCTTTCAAGGGTGATACTTTCAGATATACAAAATCTCCGATATTGAAGGCTAGGTCTCGACGTCTCTTGTCGGCATAAATCTTCTGTCTGGATTGGGCGGTCTTGAGGTGCTAACGGATCTTGTGAACTTTATCTTCGGCTTCTCGTAGAATGTCGGGTTCGAAAATCTGACTCTCTCCTACTTCCGACCAATTCAAAGGGGTACGACACTTCCTTCCATACATGAATTCAAATGGGGCCATTTGCAAACTGGCTTGGCAAGTGTTGTTGTATGAGAATTCTGCAAAAGGCAGGCAGTCTTCCCATTTTGATCCATATTCTAACACACACGCTCTCAACATGTCTTCGAGTATTTGGTTTACTCGCTCCGTTTGTCCATCAGTCTGAGGGTGATAAGTTGTGCTGAAATCTAGTCTGGTTCCTAATCCTTCTTGGACTTTCTTCCAAAACCTCGAGGTAAACTGAGTTCCTCGATCCGACACAATGTTCTTGGGGACTCCATGCAAACTAACTATTCTAGAAATGTATAATTCTGCTAGCTTCGAACTCAGATAAGTGGTCTTGACTAGTAAGAAATGGGCGACTTTGGACAGTCTATCCAATATGACCCAAATAGAGTCATTCCCCCTACTAGATGTAGGCAAACCGGTGATAAAAGCCATTCCAACGGAATACCACTTCCATTCTGGAATCTGCAATGGTTGCAACAGTCCTGCGGGTCTCTGATGTCCCCCCTTGACTCTCTAATAGATATCACACTTGGCTATGTAGCTTCCGATTTCTCTCTTCATCTTATGCCACCAAAATTGCTCCTTCAAATCTTGGTACATCTTGGTTCCTCCTGGGTGGATAGAATAAAGAGTGTCATGGGCTTCTTGCAAAATAGCTTTCTTCAATTCCGAATCTGCTGGCACACATATACGTCCTTTGTACCACAAAACTCCTTCTTCATCTTCGGTGAATCCTGGTACCTTCCATGTACCTATAGGACATTTGATTCTATCGATACTAGCATTTCCTTTCTGCGCCTCATTGATCTGACTGATCAAAGTGGGTTGAAGTTCTATGCTAGCCAAAAATCCTTCACCAACTAGCTCTATTCAGAAATCTTCCAACACCTTGTGCAAACTTGGTTGCTCCTTTAGAATCATCGTGTTTAATCTACACGGAAATCTGTAAGAGCATCTGCTACCACATTGGCTTTACCGGGGTGATAATTAATGTCAAGGTCATAGTCCTTGATTAGCTCCATCCATCTCCTATGCCTCATATTCAGCTCCTTCTAGGTGAAAATATACTTCAGGCTCTTCTGATCCGAATAAATATCCCAACGGTTACCCATGAGGTAATGCCGCCATGTCTTCAAAGCTAAAACTACGGCTGCTAGTTCAAGGTCATGGGTTGGATAATTTTCCTCATGTTGCTTCAATTGTCGGGATAAATAGGATATGCCTTTGCCTTCTTGCATCAACACACATCCGAGACCAATCTTGGATGCATCACAATACACATCAAAAGGCTTCGTGATATCCGGCATGATCAAGATTGGGGTTGAGGTCAATCTCCTCTTGAGTTCTTGAAAACTTGCTTCACATTTGTCCGTCCATTCAAACTTCTTATCTTTCTTCAACAATTGGGTCATGGGTCTTGCGATGCTCGAAAATCCTTCTACGAACTTGCGGTAATATCCCGATAATCCGAGAAATGCACGAACTTGGGTTTGAGTGGTTGGGGCTTGCCATTCTTCCACATCCTTAACCTTGGCGGGGTCGATAGCAATTCCTCCTGCCGACACGATATGACCTAGGTATCCTACTTCCTATAACCAGAATTCACATTTGCTAAACTTGGCATACAACTGATGTTCCCTAAGGGTTTCAAGGATGGTCCTTAGATGTAGCTCATGTTCTTCTTCTGATTTGGAATAGATCAGAATGTCATCGATGAAAACAACGACAAACTTATCCAGGAAGTTCATAAAAACCTTATTCATGAGGTTCATGAAATAAGTGGGGGCATTGGTTAATCCAAAAGACATGACCGTGTAATCATACTCCATATCTTGTGGTAAAGGCAGTCTTTGGAATATCCTCTGCGTGAATCTTGAGTTGATGATAACCAGTTCTAAGATCAATCTTAGAAAACACTTTGGCACCGGTCAACTGGTCAAACAGATCTTATATCTTTGGTAGTGGGTACTTGTTCTTAATGGTGACGTCATTCAACTTTCGATAATCCGTACACAAACGGTTACCTCCATCTTTCTTGTCCACAAACAAAACAGGTGATCCCCATGGTGGTGCACTTGGTTGAATCAGGCCTATCTCCAGCATAGCATCTAGTTGCTTATTCAGATCCATTAATTCAAATGGGTTCATACTATAAGGTCTCTGAGCTATAGGTCCGGTTCCAGGGATTAGTTCAATGATAAACTCGATATCCCGATCTGGGGGCATACTGGGCAAAACATCTGGGAATATGTCGGGGTATTCACAAACTACTCTGACTTGGTCAATGGTTGGTTGGGTTAGACTCTTGTTGCACTTGAATTGATGGGGCAAGGTTTCAGATACATGCTCTACTGATACTCCGGCTGTACTAGTCATGGTTATGGCTTTCTTGGCACAGTCAATTAATCCCTTATGTTTTGACATCCAATCCATTCCTAGTACTACTTCCAAACCTTTGGTTCCAAGTACTATTAGATTAGCATAGAAATCTATGCCATGGGTTCTGATAGGTATGGCCTTGCAAATTCGTCTAGCTTTGGTGGTTGAACCAGGTATTTGAACTATCATAACATGCTTCAATTTTGTTGGTTGAATCTTACTAGTTCATACAAATTCTTCTACAACAAACGAGTGCGATGCTCTAGAATCAAACAACACTCTTGCAAGTACTGAGTTAATAAAAAACATACCCAGTACAACATTGGCGCTTCTTGGGCTTCTTCAGCATTCATGTGAAACAGGTGGCCGTTGCGGTTGAGCTAGTTTCCTGGGGAAAATCTCCTTCCAGGCTGAACACAACGTTGCTGCTAAGCTGCAGCATTCACATTGGTAGCTGCTGCAAGATTCTTGGGGCACTCATTGGAATAGTGACCCTTGGTTCCGCATTCATAACAAGTAACCCGAGACTTTTCTTTTCTTGCAACAGGCACAGCTTGCTTCCAGTCCTTGGGGTAGTATCGGTGTTGGGATTGTTGTTGTTGAACTTGGGCGGTGCATGGTTGAAGTTGTTGGAGTTGTCGGGGTAGTTGTTGTTGTGGTTTCCTCCGGGCCTTGGGTTTCCTCCTCCATGGTTGGGAAGTTCGGATGGTTCATTGGGGGTCTATTGTTTCTTGGGGCAAATCCTGCAGACGGGTTGGGGCGACACTTTGGGGTATGGTGGGTTCCTGGTTGATGCATCATTCAATGCTTGCGGTTCTCATTGGCTTGATTCATCTTCCCTTCCATCTGAATGGCAGAATCTACTAAGGCTTCAATGTTAGCAAACAGAATATTGACTAACACTATCTGCATCTCATCATGCAGACCATTCAAGAATCTCTCCTTATTCTTGTCTTCAATGTCAATCTCATCGGGTGCATACCTAGATAATGACAGAAATTTGATATGGTACTCAACTACGGTCATCCTCCCTTGCTCCAATTCTCTTAAGTCATCTCTCATCCTCTTGAATAAACCCGGTGGCACATGGGTTCTGCTGAACTTGAGTTTGAATTCATCCCAAGTCACCATTTGTCCTCCATTCATGGCGCGAACACTATTCCACCAAGATCTTGCATCTCCTGCCAGATAGTGGGTGGAAAACAGTACCTTCTCATTGGCTTCCACTCCAGCGACTTCTAAGTTGTTCTCCATGGTCTGTAGCCAATCATCCGCATATAATGGCTCCTCAGACTTACTAAAGATGGGTGGATTGGTGTTCTGAAAGTTCTTGAGCTTGGATCCATGGTTGTCCTGGTTTCCATGGCCTTGATTATTCTGGTTCATCTGAGCTATGTGTTGAAGGGTGGCTAGGTTGTCTTGATGTTCGTCTCTTTCAGCTTCGCGGTCCGAAACCAACATTTGCAAAATTTGCAGCATTTGGGTCCTGAGATGAGCTGCTTCCTCCGCGAGGCATCTGAAGATTGAGATAGATCATGAGAAAAGAGGGAAATTTCTAAGGTTCAAGGATTTGTTTTAGAAAAGTTTTTAAACTTTGAGTTTTGACTCTGGTTTTGCTAACTAGCAACTTGCTTTTTATTCATAGCACACAATACAAACACACACCGCAATAAGGAAACAGATGATTTTAAGAACCATTCTATGAAATTACGATATAGTGGGACCGAATACAACTCACTAACGCTAGTGCTCAAGTGATACTACTCCTCTGAATCGGTGGCTTCATCATCATCATCAATTAAGGCGGAGTCGTCATCATAAGTGTGGAAGTCCATGGCTTGATCCTCCATAAAGTCATCATCATCACTGAGGTAGGAGTAAGGGTCTCCACGAATATCTTCCCCTGCATTATCCATCTCCTCAAGCTGCATGTCCCGCTCATGGATGGTCTCCTCCAAACCTGTCACCTTGTGACGAAGGCGAGCAATGATGCGCTCCTTCTTGTCAAGCTAACGGCGACGTGACTGACGATCCTTCACAAGCATGGCGATGGTCTAGTCCTTCTTGACTGCGATGGCATAGTTGTGGTTGGCATAGACACGGGCGTTGTCCAACTCCTTCTGCCTGGCATACATCATGAAGCTGATATGGTCCACTTGATGCTTCAGCTCCGGGTGACTTGGTGCCTCCAATGTTTGTCCCATAGCATGACGCCTTGGGTAATACTCAAAGTGTGTGCCCTTGATCTAATTGACGCTTTTCCCACACAAACGGGCAAGAGCTTCCTGCATAGCTCTGGCGAGTCCGTCTAGCCAGTTTTTATCTCTTAAGGTGAACTAGATTCCCTCCGAGGTGGGTGCTTCCATCTTGCCTCTGAGACTTGCAACAATCAGCCATTGCAATTCTCCTCCTTGCTGATCGTTGAGCTATGCTCCGAAGAACTCGGGTATGGGTGCTCAAGAAGTTCCAAAAGTTGGTCTAAGTCGTGCTCAAAGATGAGCTCTCCTCCATTTCCCAACTAATAGAACTTGCTATACTTCGCGTCCATCTATAATAATATAGGGTGAGTAAGTTAGTAGAGTGATCAAGTGTGTCAAATGTTATGTAAATTTGCAAGAATTTTTTAGGGACATGAATTTTCTTGAAAGAATCTAAGTGATAAGAAAGAGAATAGGTTTTCATAAATACTCACTTTTTTTGTTTTGAAACTAAGTTTTTTTTTTGATTCAAGTGTCCATTCTAACTAGGGTCTCCTATGGTCAGGATGGCTCTGATACCAACTTTTCAACACCCGGATTTTTAATCCCAGATGCCTGTTATGCTATACATCACAATCCAGGATTACCATTTTTGCGAGACATAACATATTGGATATCACAGTATATCATCCATTACAAACCATAATATAGGTCTTACAAATAAAGGATCTCATGATCCAGTCTTAATACAATACACGCAGCAGAATAATATAATAACGGTAGCATGGACGAAGCTCCATCTTCAGGGTCACAGGCAATGCTGACAATGGAAGATGATCCAAGTTGTCGTAGACTTCCTGCTGTCCAACATCATGGTAGTCCTCCTCATAGTATGGCCACGGGAATAGCCAGGGACAAAGCCATGAGTACTCTTAAGTACTCACAAACTATCACTAACAAGTAAAGGGGTTCAAGTAGGAATCCTAAGCTCTAGGTTGTTTTGAAAAAAGCCAGATTTATCTCTACTGAGTTTAGAAGTAAAGAAAACTAACTTAAAGTTTTTCAACACCTAAGTGGTAACTTAAGTTTCATGTCACAACCCTGTTGTGGTCAAGTCAAAGTCACGATTCATTTCACAAGTCATTTTTTAAACATCTGACGACGGAACAGTATGGCCACTCCAACTGTTCATAACCGCGGACACGGCTATTCGAATAGTTTGACACTCTGCAGAGTTGGTACACTTTTCACCACAATATTCGATACATCCATCAGGAACAATCCTGATTAACCATACTCAGTATGCAGATAATCAATCCTAACCTTTCAATTACACACCCTAGTATAGGCACCTCCCCTATGAGTTTGGCCTCCCAACCATGACCATCTGTCATCTTGGGAACTGCATAGGTGGTCAATCATCACGAGGTAGCCTCAGCTCAAACCTCGGCCACAAGGGAACCCATAATAAGATATATAAACTTCCAGTCAAGCCCTACCCAAATTCGGGTATTGTGGTTGTACGGTAAAATTGGAATGGTGTCGCATCCGAACACAACCATCAGTTTTATAAAGGGCTAAGGCTCATGCCTCAACATTTTCACCATCAAGTCATCTTGTGTTCACAACACATGTCAAAACATCTCATTAGAATGACTCATCATTCTAAGGTTTTCATAACCATTTTCACCAAGTGTTCCCATCTAAAGTGATAAAGTTTTATGCTTAGCACTAGCCACTAAAGTTGGGGGTAATCACTAATGAGGGGATGCTAATCAAGTGTAACTTATCTAATATCATGCCTCAACATGACATCTAGTTCTTTCTAACATAGGCAAAGTTATATGCTCTTTATGCTACCTATAATATCTTTCCAAAATTCACAAGTCACTAAGTAAAAGCAAATAAAGGGTTTTGATAAATAAAAAATAAAAGAATAAAGCTTGCAAGTAAAACTAGGATTTGGTATAATCAAGGTGGTATAACCAAATATGCCTAAGGCATCTAGCATAGGTTAACTAGTGTTTAAGCTTGCAAGTAAGACTTGCATGGTTTAGCTTAGCTTGCTAAGATAGTAGCTTGCATAGTCAACTTGTAGTGTTAGGCTTGCCTTGAGTAGTGCAGTGATTGAAGTTCTCTTCTCCTTCTTCATCGTAGTAGTCTCCTTCCTCTTCGTATCCTTGGTCGATACTAGCGTCTATAAATAAATACGATGTACACAATCACCAAACAATACTAAACTACTTCTATTAGGAAAACAAGGGTTCACACTAGATGATCTAGCATCATCACAATCATCACCTAAAATTAGGACCTAGTCTTATTTCTTTTATTTTTAGAAAGTAATTTCTACTCATAGAAAACTACTTAAGATTTAAATTCTCCAATTAAAATATGAGATCATGTTGACACATGTCATCACCACATATTTTAATACTTGGGTATGTGATTTAAAGTGGTGTAACAATTTAATAAGGTTTAACATTACTATATTAATTAATTAAAGTGACTAGAAATGCCTATGGGGCATTCTTTTATTACTTGTCCATTATTAATGCAAGTAAACCTAGATATTTTTATATATTCATAAAGTTCTTGTCTAAAGTGATTTTTGAGAGTTGGAATCAACTCAAAATCATTTATGGTTGATTTTTGAAAAATGTTTGAATGTAGAAAAGTCTCTGCCTTCTTATTTTTACTATTGGTGATCTATAATTCCAAATGGTTTGAATCCAACGAGCTTGGATTAAGAATTCCAATACCTTTCTAAAAAAATTGGTTTCATGATACTTGGTTCAGTAAAACTCTCTGAATTGATTTTTGAATCAACAGACAGAACTAGGTTTGAAACTAAAATGAAAAATATAAATTTAAACTAACTGGGTCACGCGGGAGAGTTATTGGGCCGGTCCACTACGCACAGCGCCCACTCGGGCTGGTTTACGTGGTGTCCCCACTCGTCAGTGATACAGAGGGTGGCGAAGGGGTATGGGGTGATTACGACCGTAGGATTAGATACAAGATCAACAGCTCATGGCCGTCGTCCTCATCGGAACAGAACGCGACGGGGACTAACCCTAGCACGGCCAGTGGGGGTCTAGGTGGATCACCGGGGCTCAGGCGATGGTTGGCGACGGGGGAGAACGAGGTTGCCAACGACGGCGGTTCTCCTGGTACTGGCGGCGTATCTTGGGGTGGCCGCAATCGACGGCGCCCTTCTCCTCTAGCAGCGGCAGACTCTGGCAAAATTCCGGCGAGGGAGAGCTCGCCTTGCTTCGGGAAGAAGTGGGAAGGATCAGTGAGAGGTGGGGAGTGGAATGGTGTGAACAAATGGTGCGGGGGAAGCCTCCTTATATAGGCGAGCGAGAGAGGCCGAGTGGCATGGGAAGAGCTCGTCGGGATTGGCGTTACGGCGAGCTACTGGCATGGCGCGGGGGCTAGGACGGTGCGCGGTCTCCTAGCGGTGCTCAACGGCTTGATGGCGCGGCAAGGGGCGGTGTGGTTTGGTCTAGAACAGGCGGTGCTCTGAGCGGCACCGACGACGGTTTTGACGACACACATGTGTTCCTGGTCGCGTGGCGGCGAACGGGCATGTCTGGTGGTCTCCTGGGACGGTGGTGATCGCAGGCACGGGCGGCGAAAGCGAGGCGCGGCGCGTGCGAGCGTGTCGGGTGCAGCGCTCTGGCGTGCTCTCGGCATGGCAGGGACGAACTAGGCGCGTGATGACCCACAAGTATATGGGGTGTATCGTAGTACTTTCGATAAATAGGAGTGTCGATCCCAACGAGGAGCAGAAGGTGTTGACTAGTGGTATGGAGCAGGAACTCTCTGTAAATACTTAGCAAACGGATTTTTAGTGGTTTTCTAATAAAGCAAATAAACAAATTGCAAGTAACAAAGACAACAAGCAAGTGGCCCAATCCTTTCTTAGAAAAGGACAAGCCGGTGGAAATACTTATAAGGACCAAACGTTCTCGAGGAAACATGGGAATTCTGTCAAGTCCTTTCGCTTCAAATAGTTGAGTACTCTTCTTTGGTGTTGTAAGTGTTGTGTGGGTGAACCTGTGCTAACATACCAACCTTACTTGGACTAGTACATACTTGTGATTAAACCCCCTGCAAGCATCCCCAACTACAGGAAAGTAATTAAGATATAAATCTAACCACAACCATAAACTCTAAGATCCTACACTCCCTTGTGCAAAGGTGTCCTAACCGGGGATCAGGTTTCTGTCACTCCGGCAACCCCACATAGTAGCCAAATACACAATGCATTCCCCTAGGCCCATAAATGGTGAAGTATCATGTAGTCGACGTTCACATGACACCACTAGAAGAATAGCACCACAACTTAAATACTAAACCATTGAATAATAACTCAACACAAATCCACTACTAATAACATGACTTCTCCCATGTCCTCAAGAACTAAACGAACTACTCACAAGACATCATATGGATCAAGATCGAAGATGATATGGTAATGGATAACAATCTGAACATAAACAATAATCCAATGGTTCCACTCACAAGCATCAACTACAATAGTAATCAACACCTGGAAAGTTTCCCCTAATGAACTAAGCAAGTATTAAACACGATTGTTACAACAAGATGGAGTAATGATGATGGTGCTGGTGGAGATGATGGTGTGGATGATGATGATGATGATCCCGATGAAGTCTAGCTTGACTATGGTGTTGCTGGCGACGATCTCCCCTCCCCGGGAAGGGATTTCCCTCGCAGAAATTTGTCTGCCGGAGTGCTCTTTCTCTCTCGGTGTTTTCCGCCCTGCAGGGGCAGCAGAAATCTATCTGTGGTTGCTCCCCTGGTATTAGGGTTTCGAGAGGAAGATATTGGCGAGAGGGCGGAGTCGGATGCCGGGTGTAACATCCCAATTTCAGCAACCCTGATTTAATGTCCAAAAGGCAAAAATTAGGGGAACAGGAAGTTTTTCTTGTTATATGTTGCAGTGTTTGCTTACTTGTTTGATTGTGCTCATGCAACTGTTTTTGTATCATGTGATGTACTTCTCATCTCAACACTAGTTTACAAAAAGCTATTTTACAAAAGAGATTTCTTGGCTCATCTTTCATATTCTCAAATGTTCTGGCATTTCAAAAACCTGAGCCAAGATAACTTTGACACAACAAAAATACTTTACTATTTTCTATTAACAAAACTATGGAGACCTATATATTATCTCCTTATGTTTTCAAGACAGAACTCCTAGCTACTCTTACCCCTAGGTTTTTCTAAAACCTTTATTAAAAATATTTTCATCCTAACCTTGGTAGGAATACCAAGATGATCCTTATCTCCCTTCAAAGCACACCCAAATCAAATTAGCCATCCTTACCTCAAGCTAGGCTTGATGGTAACCCTAGTGGTAGTGGGATAAGTGATACGATGAATTGCCTTGATCTGGTGTCTGATGAATTGCCTTGACCTGCTGTCTAATGAATTGCCTTGATCTGCTGATTGCCTTGTTTTCTTAGGAACTAGAGTGAGCTAATCTAGTAGCTCATACCTTAGGACCCAATCTTTTCTTTTGATCATCACTCTCAAACTAAGCATCCAAATCTGGATCAACCCAAGCCACCTAAGTGGCCCTCTCCTCTCCTAATCACATCAATCCAGGGATAATCCCTCTTGATGGTTTCCAACCTAGTGAAGAACCTCTCCAAGCAAGTATCCCCTCTATTAAATCTATACCTCAGCATCAACCACTTAACGGGAAGTATAAACCCTTGCCACTCTCTCAAATGTTACCCTCATGCATACTAGTCAAAATCTCCAAATCTACCAAAATGGCCAAGTCTGGATTTCTTATCTAGATTTAATCTTTGGAGCTCTACCTTTTCCAACCTATGTGAATTATTGAGAATGTACTTGAACCATCTTGTAGTACATCTTTTGTACTACCAAAGACTACTCTTGCCCTTGAATAATCCATTTCAATTCCCACTCATCCATGATGGTTTTGTAGTCAAGATAATAATCTTTTCTGCAAATCTTGTCATCTTTCCTACTTTGGCAGAAGCTCACATATATATGCCACCACCCCTTGACCAACTCTTTGCATGGTTATGATCTACTAATCATGGCCTTTCAAACCCTACTTCACTTGTTTCCATTGGAGCCTTCTGCTTCTTAAATCCACATGGTTTAGGAGGCCACCTGATGTATCTGTTATGGCAGCCTTATATTCAACAAAGTTTGCCAACTCTTCTAGACCACCTCAAATTCAACCAAGCCAAATTATTGATTCCATGATAATCTATATGACTTGGTCTATCCATCCATATACCTTTTGTACCTAGGTGAGCTCAGAGATCCCTAATCCAACCCTGTTTAGGAGGTATGAAAATAACAAAACCCTAGATCCTCAAATCAATCTCTTCTTCCAAGAATACCTCTTGTTTGCCAATACCCAAGGTGATATTTTTATATATTCTAAGTATACATCATCTAACTTGGATGTAAACATCCACCAAATAATTTCCCATAATTATTGGATTATTAAACTATTTTATTTCCTTTACTTACCAAATTCTCAAAATCTCTGTCTATAAAGACAAGTTTGTTTTTATCCAAATCACCTTGCCAACTCAAGGCACATTTGATTCCTATCATATCCCATCTTTCCAACTAAAAAATAAATATTTTTGAGACTCTTTATTATTTCTTTTTGCCCTTTCTCCTAAATGGCAGAAACAGGAAATAATTCCCTAAAAATACTTTCCCACCTCAATAAATTCAAATAAAATTATCCAATGTGTAATATGGTGTTTAGGACCATATCACAAAAAAACCACTCTTTTCCAATGTAAAAATATCATCTTAGCTTCCATAATCTACTTCTGCACTTTTTGAATAAGTGCATTTAAGTGGGATTATAATCTCTAGAAAAATCCCATTTAAATCATGAATAGATTATTTGACCTCCTCTATCCACCAGTACCATTTACACACTTTGCCCAATGCAAATTTTTCAAACTCCTTCAAAAGTATCCACTTGATCAATTTTGCTAAACCAATGCAAAACTTGAGTCAAACCAACCTAAACCCCATCAAGTCTTTTCCAGGACTTCACCACAGCAACCAACACACCCCTGGTCGTGCACTGTAGCCCTATCTACTGTAGCTCCCCTCCCCTCTTTGTCTCTAGTGCTCTAGAGAAGAATAAAAAATGTGTAGCCATAACCATTGTCCTAGCAAATATCAACACTCCAGCACCCCCTGGTCAAGCCACTAGTCCCACACGACCACTCCACCACCCCAATGGACCAATCCCTGGCCATCTTCCCCCTCCAAGCTCCCCATGGACATGGTCCATCAAAAGCCCCTTCCTTCGGTTTATAAGCCCAAGGCCACCCCCAGCTCACCCCTCTTCCCTCATTTTGCCGAGAGTAGGAAGAACAGGAGCTCTCGGCCTCCTCATTGGATTCGAGCAAGGCTTCCTCCCCCTTCTCCCTCTGCATTTCACCCTCCTGTTCTCCCCTCTCCCTCCCGGTGCTAACGCTGCTCTTTTTATCGACATGCAGCCATCCCTGGGGCCACACCGTCGAACATGGGGAGAGAGTGCTAAATGAGCTCTATTTCGGCCACCATCGCGCGAGCCATCCCCCGAAGACAAACCTCGCCTTGCCGCCCCTTGTTCGACTCACGGAGGTGCTCCACGTCGCCCCGTCACCTCCCTGGCCCCTCCCAGCCATCTGGTAAGCGCCGCCGTCGAGCTCTAACCCCTTCCTAGGGTTTCCTCCCTGCGCCCTTGGTCGAAGGAAGAAGACGGCCCCTGGTCGTCCGATCCCCTTCTAATCCTACGGCCCCTGTCGCTTCTTACCCCTTCGCCGCTCTATGAGTCTGACCATCAGACCCCATCTGGCAGGTTCGAATTCCCTCCCCCCCCCCCCCACGCGCGACCCCGCCAGCGAGCCAGGCCCAAACCCCTCCTACGGCCCATCTGCTCACAGATCTGACACGCCCCTGTTTTTCTCAGAAAAGTATTTTCTTTTCCCAGATCTGCTTGTTTAGCACTTAGGATGAAATCCAAACAAAACTGTAAAACACTATATTTTGGCCAGATCTAATTTTTCGCATATGCATGCACCATTTATCTAACATGAAGTGTCCTTAGTTGACTCTAATAAAATCCAGAATAAATATGATAAATCATCTCCTAGGATATGGCCAGTTCACTAATGTTTTCCCCGGAGAGTTTGGTATCCCCAAATTGAGTAGATCCAATTGGTACTGGAATATATAATCCATGCCTTTCATGTCCACTGGCCCCACCTTAGTTTGCTTCCTAGATTGCAGTTAGCAAAAATACAAAAATCAAGCCTTTTCTACCTTTAGAAAATTCCTTAGGTCAAACAAAAGGAGGTAATGACCTAATTGCAACTCTCAGTAACTCTATACCACACTACTTATCAAAAACTAGGAGCCCAAAATTTATAGAGCTCTTTTTGAATTTTGGTGAATTAAACTGTTCTGTGTATGCTTAATTCACCAATAAATTCATAATATTAGACCTGTCACTCCAAAAAGGTTTATTCCAATTTCTACAGAAATTTATTAACAGTACCTAACATGTGTGCTTGGAATCACCTAAAAAGCTTCTGTAAATTTAAAATGATGAAAAAGAAAAATCTCAGACAGTACTGTCTTTGGGAATTTCTCAAGGGCATTATGGTAATTATTTTTAGGTGAATCCAACTCCACCTGAATTAGTCCATCAAATACTACCTAATCGCCCAAGGAAATAATTTTTGGAACTCCAAAACAGTTCTGGTGAATTATTCCCTAAAACTAGATCTTTAATCACTATAAAATTCATTATAAATCCTAGGAAATTGATAAAATAGTGAAACCACTTTTGTTAGCTTCATTTTATCAATACCTATCTGATAATATCATTTTTATATAATGGTAACATAAATATCAAGCCCTTGGTAAAAAAACCCTCTCTTAGGTAGTTCCTAGACTTTAAATCCAAAGGGGAGCCTTTCCCTAATGCCTCCAAATCCTTTTGCTAATCTGATCAAACCATCATCCAACATCCTAATGATGTATATCATGTATTTATCCTTTTCTTGATGTATGGTTTGATGCTTGTATTCCTTGTATTGATTGTGGTGTTGTTCGCTTGCATGTATGCTCGAACAGCGATTGTTGTGTTTGTGAGACGCCGAGAAGAAGGAAGGATCGGGTTATTCTTATTATTGTTATTATTGGTATTCTGGTATTCTAAAGAAGTCAAGGGACATCTCGCTGGTCACAGGAAAGCCACCATTTATGAACTCCTATATTAACCTACTCCTTTTTATTAATTGTTTTATATCTCGTTTATGAACTGCACAATTAAATTGCATGGTTTGTTTCAAATAAAAGGCGTGAGTAACTTGGCTCCTCCAAGTTATGGATGAGTGTCCATTAGGACACTTACCCTGTTGACACCCATTTTTACCCTTTAGATCTAGGCTAAGATGATTAGCATCTTCCCTCTTGGAGCCCATGGATATTCAATGATAAAACTATTTTGGGTTTTACCCTACCACAAAGTTTTCGAAATAAAACCCTTGGAAAGAGGCATCATTTCCAAGTGGAGGTTTTACTAAAGAAGATATAAGGAGGATGAAGAGAAATTCAAGTAAGATAAAGAGAAGGGATGTTCTACGCCTCTACCGGAACAATTTATCTGTGCAACCACGCTACCCCAGTCGCTGGGGCTTAACTCGTAGTTTGTGGTCTTTAGCCGCGGTTGTTCATACTCGGTAAAGGGGAGAAATCCCCTGAAATCCGGACTGTCTAGGAAAAGGTATCGGTGCAACAATTGGGTCTCTCGTGGGCAGTATGACTTGAGGAAGTACGGATGGAAGTGGATTCAAAATTTTGTTATCTGCCAAACTACGGTTTGGGGGTAGAGGCCAGTACGGATGGGAGGACTATGGTTGTCATGCCACATACTCGTACCGGAGAGAACAACCCAAAAGGAAAAGCTGCCTTTGCTAGGGATGGACCAATGAAAAGTTAGGTTTGATTATCCGAACCCCCGTCTATCATGTGTAGCGAGCCGTGGTTTTATCCCGGTGGATGTATTGATTCATGTGGGTAAAGTGCACAAACTCTGCAGAGTCTAATCTATACGAATAGCTGTGTCCACGGTCAAGGACGGTTGGAAAGGTGATTGCTAGGAGTACCCTTGGGACATGTTGAGATAAATAAACACGGATGTGACTTAGTCACAAGGAAAGATAAGAACAAGTTTGGTTTTGAACAGAGATGGTCGAAGATATTTAAAAAGGGTTTTACTATAAAAAACTGTTCTCAAAGTTTTTAATAAGGATGTGGAGATGTCCGGATTTTCTAAAAGGAGGCATATTTTCTAAAAACTCTTTTTCAACAAAGAAATAGAGATGCCATTACTAGACTTTTTCAGAAAACAATAAGAGTGTAGAGCTATCTCGCCACAGCCCAATATGCATTATCTTTGTTACCTTATCTCGGTGGTTTGCGAGTACATTCAAAGTACTCACCGGCATTGTCCCTGGCTATTTACTTGGCCAGATTGCAGATGTTAAGAAGTGACGAATGTGCTGATGTCTATG
This sequence comes from Avena atlantica, assembly GCA_910589765.1. Lineage (NCBI taxonomy): Eukaryota > Viridiplantae > Streptophyta > Magnoliopsida > Poales > Poaceae > Avena > Avena atlantica. The sequence goes on from OU342735.1 coordinate 117,100,056, forward strand.
TGATCTAGGCCGTCTTCCCAGTCAGTTGCATGTAGTTTAAGGCATGACATGGCCTCTGCGCTTGAAGACTTCCGCTACTTGTGTTGTATTCACCATAATGGCCACTCTGTAAGTTTTGTACTCGTTACTTTATGGATGATGTAATGATACTAGTCGGTTATGCTCACGGCTCACTGATCATGGGAACATGAATTTTATGCATAACGGGTATTCTCGGACCGTAAATCTGGGGTGCCACACCAGGCAGGTGGGTCACACATGCCCTAGGAGCGGCCCAAGGGGGTGCGCCTAGTGGGGTGTGGGCCCCTGTGGCCCTTCTACGCCTTCCCTTCTGGCTTCCTTCGTCTTCTGGGAAAATATAATTTCCCCATATTTTTCTGGTATTTTTCTGTTCTTCACGAAATTGCATCAAAACACCTCCTTTTCCTTCAGAATCCAGACTCCAGCAGTTCATCCTCGAAGAATCATCCAACATGCATAAACAGATGAAAAGACATAAGTAATACCTCATAATAAGACATATATCAATGAATAGAGGAAAATTATGATATAGAATGGTGATGCAAATTGGACGTATCAACTCCTCCAAGCTTAGACCTTTGCTTGTCCCCAAGCGAAAACTGAGCTCAGTAAACATGTCCATAGGTTTATGGAATGAAGTGTCGATAAAAGAATACGGATAAGAAGCATCACACTTACCATTACACAACTCATAGAAGAAAGCAACTCACCATTATATAACTTAGCTTGCAACAAGCACATGAGTCACAATAGAGATGCATAAAGATAAATCATAATTGGAATTGGAAAACTTTGTTCTTGGTTAGAGAACACCTGGAAAACGGTTTCACAAAAAGATTTTTGTAGAAGTCTTCAAAACAGGAGCACTCTTTTCTCAAAAGGTTTTTCACAATGAAGGCTTTCAAAGTAATACTCAATAGATAAGAGTTTTGTGCAAACAAGGAAGATAAAGAACATGATTGAATAAATTACCATATGAATGCTTGCAACACAACAACTTAAATGCTTGCTGGAGATAGAGAGAAGTAGGTTCGCTGACTCAACTTGGAAGTAGAAGAAAGGTCCCTTCATAGAGGGAAGCAGGGATTTCAAGTCATAAAGATCTTCCAAAAGATTATGGTACTTACTAGATTCGAGCCCTCATTGCCTCTATCATAGGCATCTTGAGATGATTAAAGTTAAAGTGAACAAGGATGGAGTATATGCTTGACGAAATATAATTTCGCAATCTCATGTCCCTTGAATATGAGGGCCACACCTCATGCTACTCAACTTCAGTTACCGGTAAGTTCTTGTCATTGTAAGTACATGCGTATCATAGAGAACTGCCAATGGGGTACCCCTTCCACATGGTACAGGAGCTTTCCCATAACCAAAATGACAAGGCAAGCAGACAGTGAGCATCTCAGCGATCTTTTTATTTACAATGTGTATAGATTTTTATTGAGGATGCTTCATAGATATCTCACTATGGTGTGCTGCAAGTTTCCACCATGATTAGGCATGGCTTAGGCTAGCGGCCCAAGCGTTTCTCTAACACAAAATACATACTACATGGACTTACAAGCACCCTTTTTATTTCACACCGGTGACATCCACAGACAAAAGAGCACGATATCAACTGTGTATAAAGTACGAGTGCAATGTTGAAAACGTTCCCCATGACAACATGGTTCTGCTAATTCCAACGTATAGATGCAAGCATATACAACTTCGATGACAAAATTGTTCAAGTCTATTAGGGGCAAGAAAATAAGGTGTGCCATCAAGTTCGTGAGAGCTTTACTAATTAGTTTTCACATAACAAAATACTTTTTAATTCGAAAGATAGATGAAGCTTGAGAATTTTCTTGGAATAACAATAATGCTAATAGGTAGATATGGTGGACACAAATGGCACAGGTTTTGTTCAAAGGGGTTGGAAACATGAGAAGTATGCCTTCTCAAAACAGGTTTTTGGCTAGCAAGGCTGGGTAGCAAGCAAAAGAGTTGAAAGAAACAAGCAAACATACAAGTAATAAAGCCAAACATGCAATATTCCTTGAAGTGACAAAAGATCTTAAATAAAGAATACAAAGCTTATGAGCCAATCAAGAAAGAAAATAGATGATACAAAATACATGTAAGCTTTTTCTCTTTTTCTTTCAAACCTCAAAAAGTGTTGCTATTGACCAAAGCTCGGTTTGCCAAAACCAATTTAGATCTACTTGATGCTCCCAAAGTGATGCCAATACTGATCAATAAGATCCATCATATAATAGAGATTGCAAACTAAAATAAGAAGTGCAAAAAGTAAAGGATAAGACTTCTCATTAATATTCCAATAAAGGCACTCACACCAAGGGATACATAGATAACCAAGTAAAGGAGAGATACTTCCACATGCAAACCAACCTATAAGATAACTTATCTACCAAAAGATATGAATCCACTAAAGAGGTAAAAGATAAAAGATAATGATGGTGATACCGCGTCACTCCCCCAAGCTTGGAACAAGCCAAGGGGATGCCAAACCTGATGACGAATTACTCCTTCGGTGGTGGTGGTGTTCTCTTGATAAGATCTTCAATAACTTTCTTCAAATCGTCAAACTCAAAGGTAAGAGCACAAATCAGCTCTGAGTTTTGCTCAATGCGGTTCATGATCATGTCAGATTGAGAACCCCAGTCCTTGTTATTCTTTCCCCACTCTTCCTTCTTAGCGTGTTCCTCCCCTGCATGGTTAGAACAAGGCAAATCCCACATCGAGGGAAAGTTCCCTTTGGGAACCTGTTGGTATTGACGCTCATGTATAAGAGTATGGAAGGGTCTCTTGGTACATGGAGGAGATGACCGTGGAGTAAGGATATGACGCACACTTCTCCCTCCTGTAGACATCTGTGCTCTCCTCCTAAGCTTGGTAGGGTTTGCCACCACTCCAATGCTTGCGACGGTAGCGCGGGTGTCCGGATGATCGTCCTCCTCCATGTCTTCTTCATCACCTACCAAAATCTCCTCCTCCTTCAGGTTTTGAGGATCGTCTTCCTCGGGCTTCTTGCCTTTGTCATTGGCGGAGGCCATGGTCCTCTAAACTTGAGAAGATTTCCTGACATAAACATGTCAAAACGAAAACAAGACGAGAACAAGATACAAGAACCTCGGGGGATCCGGAGGGTTATATATTACGAGGTTTCAATAGATAAGGAAAGTACTTGTACAAAAACAAGGCGGAGACGGAGCTCGGGGGTGTCACACCCCCCTCAGGCGCAGCCAGCTGGGGTCGTGCCTGGGGTGGGTTTGACCACCCCGGACTCCGTTTACTCCTCTGTTATGTCTCGTAACCTTCCTTATTTATTAAAAACATCAAAAATATAAAAAGATTAGGCTTTCACGAACCTTCTGTTTTCACCACTTTTACCTATTCAAAGAAGGACTCTGCAGACTCTCTTTTGTCCTTCTCCTGGCAATTCCTTTCTTCACAAGGCAATACACAAACTTCAATGGCAACATTAGTGTAAGCAAAAAATATAAACCTTTAGGTACACATTTCAACTGAAAACCCATCCAAACAAAGGCTTATGTAAGAGGCAAACGCAAAAGATGGCAGAAATCTGTCAAAACAGACCAGCAATCTTGAATCTGCTTAAACTACACTCTAAATAAAGTATTGTAATTTGTGAAAGTTGTGTGACTATAATGTAAAGGTGCTACTCCCAGTCCCATGCAAATCGTCCTCGGTGATACCTAAAAACATAGAAGCCACAAGGGTGAGTACAAAGACTCAACAAGTTCATTTGCGCATAACAAACAGTGCATAAGTCAAAACACAAAACCTTTATTAAACATCAATCTTACGTAGAACACACATAAATATGACACATATGCCTACATGCTCATCGCATCACGTATACCGGTATCGCTTGATGGACACCCGTCGGCATCCACTCACTCCAACTTGTGAAGGGTGCCTCCAAAGTGGGTCGCAACCCATCAATGAAAGTTGCATTGTGCCCACCAAAGTAGATCACATTATCATCATTAACATCATGATATGCAAATATGCACAAGTGCAAGTGGAATACTTCCCACACATTTCCCATCGACATCACCATTACCATAATCATAATCATCATATATCATAAAATAATAGAAAAATACTGTAATAGAAGTTGAGTGAAGAGAGATATGCAAAGTCATTATCCCGTCATGAACTTGCCTTAACCGTGGGGTACGAACTCTAAATTGTAGGGCTTCAAACCAAACCGGAAGTACCAACACCTGTTATTGGAACATATATCACACTCAATTCACATCTTCATAGGCATACAAGAAAAAGATCACATAGCTCTTATGCGCAAACACTGTCACGCATACATACATCGAACAACTTCTAAAAATACAAATGATAAAACTGAACCACAAAACTAGCTGTCGGTCATAACCAGATCAGTACTATCAGTGTCCTTTGTTCAAAAGACCCAAAGGTTATACTCAGCCGATGACTTAAATCTGAAATTACTCTCTAGGTGTCATAGTAATCCTAACCAAGTTGCACCCTTTTAAGTGTCATGCAAATCAGTAGCATAAGGTCCAACAGTACAGGCTAAAACTCAATTCTAGAAAAAAAAACTTCAAGTACTGCTCATTTCCTATCCAAGATGCTCCAGGCATCCCACGCATTCTACATAGCAACAATTCAATTAAATGACACTAACAAAATTCAGTATTATCCTAATTCCTGATACGGCCAACCGAAGGGATTTATTTAGCAAACCAATGATCTATTCTAGTACTCTTTCCTGGTTTAAAATTAGCAAGCTGCAACGGTGCAGCAACTTGAGTAATGAACCACACCAAAAAAATCATTTGGAGTATACTGAAACTCCGGATCTCTTCTACCGATACAGACTTATGAATTCAGTTGTAAACAAGGTCGTGGTGCCAACATATTAAACTAAACCGGTTTCAGATTAAAAACGGTTGGAACAACATGTTCCTTTTTGCAATCCCAGCCACGAGCACTAACCAGAAATTGCTATGTTGTAAAACAAACAAACATGAACTAACCAATTGGGAGTTGAGTATCCGGCTATCGGTGGCGACGATGAACGACTTGACGGAAACGGTCATGGTGGGCGACATCGTAGCTTCGCAACCTCACAGCCAAGCAGCGCGAGCGACGCCCTGACGGCAGAGGCGGCGGTCATAGGTCCACATCACGGCGGCAGACTGGGGTACCTTCGCTGGATATATAAGATTAGGTCACATATGTCATATGTGGCAACGACTCCCTCTACTAAACTAATAGGCCAGGAAAGTTGGGCTGTACGGACCGGACTAGCTCAGATACAAGAATTCCAGCCCAGAATGTTCGTTGTTTTATCCCAGGTTTGTCCAGCCTACAAGGCTTCAATCCAAATATATATATGCTAATAACACTACAAGGAGCGATATATAATTTTTACCAAACTCCATACATCTAGTCAGCCTTTAAGTACTAGCAGAAACTTCCTTTTTTACTATTTTTTTCTAAACTTCCATTTTTCATATCATACTTAAATATCAGCTTGCACTCATCTATTCCCCGAGTGATTAAATAATCTCAAAAACTTATCATATAAAATTGGGGTATTACACGACCAGCCCTAGCTCACAGGCAACGACCAGAACAGCCAGGAACGCCGCGTTCGTGCCGCTGTCGACCATGCCGACGTGCGCCGCAGAGCACGCTCCGTTCCCACGCAACCCGACCACCTCAAGCCCTCGCCGCCCGCCAACATGTACCCCACCGTCCCAGGAGACCACCAGACATGCCCATTTCACCGCCCGTGCCCCGTAGCCACCGCTCGTCGCAGAGTTTGCCGCCTCTGCCTCGCAGAGCATCGCACGTTCCCGAACGTTTGCCACTGCCCCTACAATCGCATTTAAACCATAGAGCATCGCCAGAAGACCACCGATCGATCGCCACCCTTGGCCATGTCTCTAGCCTCCCGTAGCCGTGTCGCCACCGTCGTCTGCCCATCCCTCTCGGTCTCACCATCGGGCCTATAAAAGGAGACGACCCCAACCGATTGAAGCACACCATTTCACTCCCCTCACCTCACTGATCGTTCCACCCCTTAGCCAGAGAAGGCGATCAGCGCATCGCCGGAATTTGGCCGGAGCTCACCGCTGCAGAGGAGAAGAGGAGCCATTGATTTTGTCCACCCCCGGAGCTGCCGCGACCACCCCTGAGTTCGCCGTCGTCGACTTCATCGTTCGCCCGCATCGCCGACCCTCGCCTGAGCCCCGGTGAGCCTCCCACGACCCCCACCTGTAGCGTTAGGTTTCTTTCTCGCCGGCGCCACCCGACGTGGACAATGAGTAGCAGCCGTTCGATTAGACTTATATCGTGCGGTTGAGATCGCCCCTGTACCGCTTCACGTTTAAAGAGCCACTGACCAGTAGACCCCCCTGTCAGTTGCGCCCCGCACTGCGAAGTGACACTGGTCCGGCCCGTTAACCTTTCTCGCGCAGCCCACTCGTTTGAATTTAACCTTTTCCATTTTAATTCAAACATAGTTCTGCACCTATATTTAAAAATCAATCCAGATCAATTAAGTGAACCAAATTACATGAAACCAATTTTGTTAGAAAGATATTGAAATGCTTAATCCAAGCCCGTTGGATTCAAATCATTTGGATCTATAGATCAACCTTGGTGAAAATTACAAGTCAGAAGATTTTCTGCATTCAAACATTTTCTAAATTTCAACCATAATAGCTTTTGAGTTGATTCCAACTCTCAAAAATCACATTTGATCATACCTTTCAGAATATATAAAAACATTTGAGTTTACTTACAGAAATAATGTCCAAGTAATAAAAGAATGCAACATAGGCATTTCTAGTCACTTTATTTAATTAAAATAAAAGGTTAAAACCTTATTAAATGTGACACCACTTTAAATCACATTCTCATGTACTGAAATATGTGGTGATGGCATGTGTCAACATGATCCCATGTTTGAGTTAGGAATATTAAATCTTAAGTAGTTTTTCAATGAGTAGAAATTACTTTTCTAAAAATAAAATAAATAAGACAAATGCTTTATTCTTGTAATGTTAGTGATGATGCTAGATCATCCATAGAACCCTTGTGTGTGATGATTGAAAGTAGTTAAGTATTGTTTGGTGATTGTGTACCTCGTATTTATTTATAGACGCTAGTACCGACCAAGGATACGAGGAGGAAGGAGGATACTACGAAGAGGAAGCCGAGGAGAACTTCAACCACTGCTCTGCACAAGGCAAGCTAACACTTGCAACTTAGCAAGCTTATACTGATACTGACGCTCACCGCCGGCCGTCCTCCGGTGACCATATCCGGGCGGCGCCGCTGTTAATAGGTTCCTCAGCGTGTACTCTTTCGAACTATAACAACCGTGTATGCCAAACTCCACTAGATCGTCGTCGCTGCTAGCCACCTGATCATCACCGACGAGATGACATCATAGCGACGTCATGCTTGCATCGTGTCTGCTGGGTTGACCAGTCTTCGCCGAGGTGGAGTGTGATGTGGCCTAGGGCCCAATAGTCAGTGACTGGGTCTAGGTGGGTTTGCGGTATAAAAAGTTAGTGCCTGTTTAGGAAATAATTAAAACAGTATAAATTCAAATATCAATATTCTAGAAAAGAAATAAAATGATTAAATCTTGTAAATTTAATAACTTTTGATTTATAAATCAGAAAAATATGTGTAATATATGAAAATTTTTAGAAAAATAAAATCTATAACATTAAAGTATTATCAAACATTATTATGTAAAAAATTTAAATAATAATTATTTAATAAAGATTTTATAAGTAATAAAACTTGGATAATTCATATTTTAAAAATTGATAATTATAAAAATATAAATAAAATACCAATACTCTTAGAAAAATGAGAACTATAATTTAAAACTATAATCATGTATTATTATTTCACCTAATTAAATATTTAGTATTTATTAAGTATGTATAAAGTAATAAATCTTATAAAAATCATATCTTATTATCTATAAATCATAAAAATAAATAGTATGAGTCCTAAATATTGATATTATAAAGTCAAAATGGTTTAACACATTTTCAATACAATTTTATTGAATTATCATTCCACCATATGTGTAGTCTATTTTCTAAAAATATATATATAAAGTATAAAAACTTCAAGAATAATTTGGGATTAAATAAAACCTTTTTACTTACCTCGACCACAAGTTCATAAACAAATCAAAATCCTATAGTGAAACCATAAGTAGTTAAGTAATGTTATTTCCCTGATTACCAATTATAACCATTCATTCACAAAAAGATAAATGATTCTATTCCATTATAAAAATCAAGAAACCACTACACCAAATAAAAGTATAACCTTTCTTAAGTAACTTTAAGGAAACATTATAAAGTACACAAGGTACAAATAACATAAGCAATATACCTTAAGTCCATTTATGTGTTTTATAGTTAACTTTGGTCTGTTATAATTAAGTTATAAAGAATCTCAAGTCCAGACTATTTAAGAAAGCATAAACAATATCAATCATATTCTAAAGGCTATCAGGATTGTTTAAACCTTAATAAAGAAATCTTTTCTTCAAAAGTTATTCGTTTTGCCACTTAAGTCAACATATGACAATTAATCACAATCACATTACTTTATACTTTACTTGTATACTTAGGATTGATAGCACTTAAGTTCTTTATAAATATCATTACTTGTAAAGTAAAAATTTGATGAACAATTATAGTATAAGAAATCTTGAGTAGCATTTCACATTTATGTGTATACCATTGTTTTATGATATTATAATTACATGTTGTTTCACACACAATCACAAGCCTTAATAAGAAGCACCAATATGAAACTTATCTAAAAGGACAACACATTCTAACAGTAACCATTTCCAGTTTCCAAACCCTAGATCAACGTTATCCCCGATATTCGCATTTATAAAGTGCATTACATTACTTATGCATAAGAGCATTTTGCTTCTTTAAACATTAGTCCTTACCGGACCAATGATGCTGATTTCAGATATTGGATCTTATATTGTCTCGAAGACCGTGAGTGCATAATCTTGCAATCACAAAAAGCAAGTTCACAGTTGCTCATGTCCATTGATTATTTTCTGTAAAGTATTTTGCAAATCAAGTGTTGTCATCACCTGCATCCCAAAAAGGTTAGAAAACATTATTTTTGATAATAATGTGAACTATTGGTTACTGATCCAGGGTGATCAGCTAATCTATTAAATCTGGTAGTTGGAATACCACTGCTCAGGAATATATCATCTAGGACTTAACAACCAATGTCGCCAGTGATTCTTGTGCCTTATATAACGCATTAACCATGAGATTTGGAATGGGACGGAGAAGTCAACTGTATCCTCTCATATGGAGGCAAGACAACCTTAACGTGACATTATGATTCCTTGTGTGGATCCAACATATGGGTGGACACCCTTACGCCCCACACTTTCGGTGTCTAGATTATCTATGAATGGTGTTCATGGGTATAGTCCATTTAATATGGTACTTGCCCGGGCATCACTAGGTCATACGGTCTTCGGGAACTCATCAGGGTTTTAGCCTGCCCGATAGGGGCTTAACGGAGGTGAGCCAGCCCCGAAGGATCGTGTAGACATATGAGGTCACGGAGAGGGCAGTGATTGGCTTGGATCTTAGGTTGGGCCTCAAACCATGGAAGTTTGAACGGGAACATACTCTCGGTCGTGCAACAAAGCTTAAGATCTCTCATGGGAAAAGTAACGCACCTGTGTAGAGTGTAAGAACTGTAACTTGTTACTCCCTGTTCCAGGAAGGAGCTGCGAACGCGGCGGGAAAGGAACTCCATGAAAGTTCTGGTAAACCCGTGAAGGCTAACGGACATAGCTTTTCAGAATAAAAGCAACCTTTCAAGAAATGTTTATGAAAACTTGCATTGCCTACGACCTATGGTCTGTGGTTGTAGATATAGTGCATTAAACACTCCTTTTCTAGTGAACTTGCTGAGTACGCTCATACTCAACATATCTTCTTAAACCTTGCTAGGTTCTAAAGCCAGAACAGACGATGTCTACATCAAGTTATGCACCAGAATCTAAAGTTCTTCAATGAAGTCAAGAAAGTCATCATATACATCAACCCAAGTGAAGACGAAGTTACTAATTAGATGGAGTTATAATCTCTAGACATAGAACCTATTTCTTTAGTGTATTGCAATAGCAGCAATGCTAGACCATCAGTTAAAATACTAGTCTTCATAGTATGATAGTTTTTAAGTTGTTTATTTCTGATTCTTCTTTGTAATAAGATTATTTCTCTCTCTTTAACCTAGAGTGTTCTCTGGACCTTGTGTAAAGAGTTGAGTTGTAACCTATAGTCATGTCTTGGACCTGTTGTGTTTCTGTTATACCACTCTGAGGGATGTAATACTAGTGAACGGTGTTTCATTGGTGTTATGTCAACGACTATAGTGTACTACATCTTGCACTGGTATGCTGGGTCACCACAATCAGGCTCCACGGCTTTCTTAGTACCTTTATTATTTGCACTAATCATCATAGAATACTCCTTTACCTTAGCTGGAAAAGGTACTTTCTCAACATAAGGTTCAAGCAAAATAGGATCAGTAGTACACACTTCAGTGTTTCTAACAAGAACATAACTAACAACATCTTTATAAGGTGTGTGGTACTTAATCCACTTCTTCTTGGGAATTTCTATGTAGGAGGCATAGGCCTTAAAATAATTGGCAGTACTTTGGGAATCAAGGCCAAACTCATTAGTAATATCACAGAAGCCATCAATTCCCGTAAAATATTTAATGCATTCATAATCATAGTTTATACCTGACTTTCTTCCTTTGTCGTTCTCCCAAGCTTCAGTGTTCTCTTGAATACGGTCTAGGAGATACCATTTAGCTTCTTCCTTCATACGTGTGAATGATCCAGCACAAGAAGCATCTAGTAAATCTTTATCATGAAGAGAAAGCCTAGCATAAAAGTTATTGATAATAATATTGTTAGGGAGTTCATGAATAGGACATTTAAGCATTAGTAACTTCAATCTCCCCCAAGCTTGAGCTTTACACTATCCATCACGAGGCCAAAAGTTATATATCAGATTTCTATCCTTATGAATCTCACTGGGAGGATAAAATTTAGAATACAAGAGAGATGCAATTTCCTCCCATTCCATGGATTGCCCATTCTTCAGCAACTTATACCATTCTTAGCTCTCCCTTTCAAGGATATAGAGAGTAACTTCTTCTTCACCCGTTCAGTTATGATACCTGCACACTTAAACAACCCGCATAATTCATGGATAAAAAGCAAGTGATCACCAGGATGGACAGTTCCATCCCCTAAATAATAAGTATCCATAACACGATCAACAATACTTGTAGGTATCTTAAAAGGATCTATCTCAACAGGTGGTGGTTCATCTACTACCCTAACAGTGGTAGTAGTTTTACCAAACAGAAAACCAAGTGGGTTATCCATATTGGAAACAAAGCAACAGACGGAAACAAAAGCAATACTCATAGTATAAGTTCCTTACCAGTTCCACTCTTCAATAGCGCTTCACTCCCCGAAAACAGCGCCAAAAAATAGTCTTGATGACCCACAAGTATAGTGGGTGTATCGTAGTACATTCGATAAATAGGAGTGTCGATCCCAACGAGGATCAGAATGTGTTGACTAGTGGTATGGAGCAGCAACTCTCTGTAAATACTTAGCAAATGGATTTTTATTGGTTTTTTGATAAAGCAACCAAACAAAGTGCAAGTAACAAAGACAACGAGCAAGTGGCCTAATCCTTTCTTAGCAAAGGACAAGTCGGTGGAAATACTTATAAGGACCAAAAGTTCTCGAGGACACATGGGAATTCTGTCAAGTGCTTTCGCTTCAAATAGTTGAGTACTCTTCTTTGGTGTTGTAAGTGTTGTGTGGGTGAACCTGTGCTAACATACCGACCTTACTTGGACTAATACATACTTGTGATTAAACCCATTGCAAGCATCCGCAACTACAGGAAAGTAATTAAGATATAAATCTAACCACATCCTTAAACTCTGAGATCCTACACTCCCTTGTGCAAAGGTGTCCTAACGGGGGTTCAGGTTTCTGTCTGTCCGTCAACCCCATAATTAGTAGCCAAATACACAATGCATTCCCCTAGGACCATAAATGGTGAAGTATCATGTAGTCGACGTTCACATGACACCACTAGAAAAATAGCACCACAACTTAAATACTAAACCATTAAATAATAACTCAACACAAATCCACTACTAACAACATGACTTCTCCCATGTCCTCAGGAACTAAACGAACTACTCACAAGAGATCATATGGATCAAGATCAAAGATGATATGGTAATGGATAACAATCTGAACATAAACAATAATCCAATGGTTCCACTCACAAGCATCAACTACAATAGTAATCAACACCGGGAAAGTTTCCCCTAATGAACTAAGTAAGTATTCAACACGATTATTATAGCGGGATGGAGTAATGATTATGGTGATGGTGGAGATGATGGTGTGGATGATGATGATCCCAATGAAGTCTAGCTTGACGATGGTGTTGCTTTTGACGATCTCCCCTCTCCAGGAAGGGATTTCCCTGGCAAAAATCTGTCTGCCGGAGAGATCTTTCTCTCTCGGTGTTTTCACGCCCGCAGAGGCGGCAGAAATCTATTTGTGGTCGCTCCCCCGGTATTAGGGTTTCGAGAGGAAGATATACGCGAGAGGGTGGAGTCGGAGGCCGGGCAGGTGGGCCACAGCTGCCCTAGGCGCGGCCAAGGGGGCCCCACGCCTAGGGGTGTGGGCCCCCTGTGGCCTTTCTACGCCTCCCCTTATGGCTTCCTTCGTCTTCTAGGAAATATAATTTTCCCATATTTTTCTGTTATTTTTCTGATCTTCACGAAATTGCATCAAAACACCTCCTTTTCCTTCAGAATCTAGACTCCGGTAGTTCATCCTCCAAGAATCATCCAACATGCATAAACAGATGAAAAGACATAAGTAATACCTCATAATAAGACATATATCAATGAATAGAGGCAAATTATGATATAGAATGGTGATGCAAATTGGATGTATCAGCGCGGAGCGTTCTCGGTGGTCCCTGGCTTGGCAGTGCTCGAGGGATGGACAGGGGGTGGCGATAGACGGTGGCCTGCCTCCTGGACATAGCGGCTAGGCGCGGCGATGGCTCGTTCTAGCTTGCCATGGTCTGCTGGCAAGGGGTGGCTCGGGCATGCACGACATGGATCAATGGGTAGGGTTCTAGCTGGTTTAATGCGATGGTTGTCACTAGGGAAGACAAGGATGATCAAAAGGGAGACAAGGTTTGGAAAGATCACTGCTCAAAACAGTGTAGTTAGGTAGAGTTTGATTTGTGTCTCCAGGTGTTTGATGAAATGGCCGAAAGAAATTCATATTTGAATTTTTGGATGAAATTTGGTGGGTGTACTGGTCACACACTGGGTAGTATCTGGTTGTTTGGATTTGTCAAGGGGAACTGGTTTAGTTGGGTTTCGACAAATGGTGATCTTACCATATGAACTAGATTCAATTTTGAATTGTCCTTGGCATAGATTTGCAAAATGTTTCTATGGGTTTGCAAGGTGGGCTTGGGTTCACTTTTACTTGGTCTAGCAAGGGGTGAAAAGAATTGTATTTGTTTCTATTAGAAATCTTGGACTAGAAACACTCAAAGTGGTCTTGTGGACAAGATTGGAAAAAATGACCATTAGCTCCTATAGTTTGTTTTTGAATTTCTATTGCTTTGATTCTGCTTGGAAATGATTTAGATGATGTTGTTGTCATCTTTAAACCAATCATTGACATTCATAACCGTCACACAAGTCGTTGCAAGCATTCATCCAGTCTTCACATACACACATGCATTCATATGGATTTAAATAACAAAAGTTTTTGTTAACCCTAAATTTGGGTGATTTGAACTTGATAACCTTGATTAATATTTTTGGGATGTTACCTTTCATTTTACATGCAGAAACACTTTCAGCAATTTCACCGAAACAATTCTGGTGTATAGTAAAATAAATTCATGCGCTTTGTTAATCTTTTCAGAATGAAACTATTTGTTCCAAATGGTGTCGGTGTATCTTAAGTGTGTCACCCTATGGTTCGCGAATAATGCAGACATGATCGAGACCCCTCTCAGATCAATAATCAGAAGCCGGACCTAGAGATCCATACTGACTCCCACACATTGAACGATGACTTTCTTGTGATCGTGAGAACCTTTTATGCTAGAATATTAATCCCTTTTTTTGACACAAATCCAGTGGGGAAGGCCCCCACTGTGTCATTTTCATATATTAAAAATATTTACAAGTTCGAAGGCATATGCATGCTCCCTGATCTGGATCAGTCTCCCAATTACAAAGTATCCAACCAATCAGTCATGCCCTGAATAAGACTGGGCTTAACCCTATGTCTAATCTCAAGTATAGATAATTTGTAAATGGAATAACATTGACCACTACTCTTCTGTACCTATTCAAATATAATCTGGTTTCTATGTGACCAAATGCTCCAACATCCTACAATCATAGATAGTTTGTAATATTCGTTTGTGCATCTTTCTTTGGCATCAATTATTCTGTCAATAATTCCTAGGTCCATATTTCATTCCTCCCCTAAGCTCCACCAGAAGTTCCTGCTAAACTCACATTCAAAGAAGAGATGATCCACAGTTTCCCTGATGTTTTCCTCACATAGTACACATGTGTAAGATCCCTCCTTTGTAAAGGAAAAGGATCCCTGTGATTGCAATGCTAGTCCCTGGATCAATAGCTAGCATCCACAGTTAAGATGTAATATCAAGAAACAAAGGTCATAATACAACTTTATAACCAGGAATAATGTAATTTATTACATCTTACATAGCTCATTTGGCTATTACATTACATTGCAGCAGAATATCTATAAAGCATGGGGTCCTTCATCTTCAAAGTGCCACAGGCAGACATGTTGGTTGTAGACTTGTAATCCTAATCATTAAACTTCACTAATATCAAACAAACCTGCAACATAACAAGTTACAGCCACAAGGGTCAATACATTTGAATTGTATTGGCAAGTGATACTATGGTAGTATAGTGGAGTCTATCATCTATATGCATTTGGATAAGTGGAGCTTAGGCTTGCTTTGCTCAAAATAGTTTTTCCTTATCATTTGAAAACACTAAGTTTTTGCTTGACAAAAATCTTTCCCAAGGCATCTCCCAATAGAAATTTGTGATCCTTTCAACCCTTGTTCACCCACAAGTTTTTAACTTAGAAATTTGGATGATGAGATTCTTGATAACTTCCATGTCTTGATGCTCAAATTGTCCTTTACCAGGGACATGGCTAAGTACTTAGATTTTACACTCTGTAGAGGTGGTGCACTTTCCCCACAAGACTTGGTTTCACCAAGACAAGATCTTTTAGAAGCCTTCCCTTAGACCAAAATGGACGCGTTCCAACCTATCAAACCCCTACCACCAACTGTCCATTTGGCTAAGTTATTGCAACCTATATGATCCAGGCAGAGCCCATAATGCCAAGTGGCTGCACTCGAAGCTTCTCAACATTTGACATCTCAAATCTCTTTGTTCCTGGGTGGCCATCCACAAGTGTGATAAACAAGGTTCACCAGTCCCCTGGCCTTGTGTAACCACTCAACACAAACCATTCCTTCCAATCCACCCAGGTGATTCATTCACTTAGTTGTTTTATTAAACAAAACACAAGTCCTCAGACTTAGAAATTTTTCCATAGCAAGAATATATATTCCACCCTTGTTTTCTACTAGCTAAGCTAAGCATGATAGTAGTAGGGATCTTAACTTAGGAAAATTCTACTAAGGTTTCATCTACTAGGATTTCCCATAGCATGGTTTATACTTAGCAAAAATTCCATGCAAGTTCTACTTAGAAATATCACTAATGCATAGTGAAAATAATGGGACAAAAGTATGTAGCATCACTTGCCTTTTTGGTAGAGAGTATAGGTTCACTCCTTGTTCTTTGCAATGTTCACTCACTTCAAATCACTACAATTCAATCAAGCAAACAATATTTCAATCTACCTTTCAAGAAATTCATCACATAAAATGATAGAAACAAAACAATACATGCAAGCATGTCAAAGATTGTTTTTATTTGAAAAAGTGGTTTCTAATGGTTCATAAACATTTGAAAACACCATTTTATAGAGTGGCAAAATCATTTGTATAAGATTTTACTTCATAAACCATTTTTACATCAAGTCATTATTTTATGTGGTGAAGAAATGCTTTTAATAAGGAAAAATTCTATAGGTTTCACAAAATATGTTTTCAAACCATATAACCTTGTGTTTAGGGTCAGAGAGTTTATTTCCAAAACATTTCTCTAAGGTTTTCTTCAAAAACCATTTAAACCATATTTTTATTTGACTAGAAATGGTTTAAATCAAGATTTTATTATTTTGCTTCACCCAATACATTTTTGAAACCACCAATTGATTTCTAGGGTCAGTAGTTTCAAAACAAATCATTTGCCAAAGATTTTATCCTCAAAATCATTTTAGAACAATTTCTATATTCTAAACATGCATACATAAGTTTCTGTAAAAACAAACAATTTAGCAGAAGCAATTTTCTAAACAAAGTGCATGGTTGGCTAGGGCTTGTTTTTCTGAATCCATTGATATAAAGTTTGCAAAATTTGTACATGTAGATTAAAAGTTATAGATTTTACAAAATCTAGCATCTAATAGATCAAATCTGTTTTAATTCAAACGAGCAGAGCCACGTGGCGTGTTCTAATTCGTCGGTACCGGTTCGCGTGGATCAGCAACGTGAGGCGTTGGATCAAGTTACATCGCACGACACAGATTGCGTACCCCTTTGGCGTTAAGTGATTCTATCGCATCCATTAGATCATCATCTAACGGCCCTCATCACCCTGACCATGTTCTGGCGGCGCTCGACGGCTGCGCGCGGCGGCGACGCTCGGCTAGCGGCGGAGCTGGCGCTAGAGGAAGCAAGGAAGCGTAAGGAGATGCTCACCAGGTTCAGGAGATCACAACGAAGCTCAAGGTACTCGCGGTAAGGCAAGGGGCGCACGAGGTTGCTGTCAATCTCTCGCCGGAGTTCTCTCTAGCGACGGTTGCTCTCGGTTGAAGACGAAGGTGACGCTACGGTACATGCCAGAGCAAGTAAAGGATGCAGTCAGATGCGCAAGATCACGGTGAGCACGCGTGTGTCAAAGAGAAGGAGAGGCGCGGTCGGATTTTACCTCGAATGCTCGTCGGAATTATGGCAGACCACGGCGGCGCTCAGACATGGACGAAGTCGAGGTTCTCGGGCACACGCGGTCAGACGGGAGGTACTAGGAGATGCATTGAACAATGGGGAGCATGCCCGTGTGCGCCAGGGAGCAAAGGGGAGGCATGGGCTGGCTGGAATTTGCTCGTGAAGCTCGTCGGAGCAGCGGCAAAGCAAAGTGAATTAGGGGTAGCCTGGTGGCTCACTGGAAGCGGGGTTTGAGGGGAAAGGAAGAGGAGAAGGAGGAGTTTTTAACTGGCGTGGTCGCGAGGATTAAACGTCGAGCATTTACCGGTAATTTATTCCGAGGAGTTAACGGCAGGAAACGGCCGAGGAGGCGCGGTCTTCGCGTGGGTGGAGAAGATGGTGAGGTGGCAGTGGAGGCTGGCGTCAGAGGGGAGAGGCAGGGGGAGTGGGGCCTGGTCGTCAGCATCTCTGCGGGTTTCTTTCTCGGTGAATAACGATTCGCTCGGTGAGAGGGAGAGGTGGGCTGGACTGGGCCTTGTTGGGCTAGTTGGGTTGGGTCGACCTTGCTCTATTTTTTTCCTTCTCTAATCTTTTTCCATTTTCTATTTCTAATAATATGTTTTGATTTTGATCAATCAATTCAAACATCAATTTCAATTCAAACCTTTGCCAAATTTTGTGTAGATTTAAATATTGATTAGTAGCACATTCTGAAGTCAATTTTTGAATAAAACTTTATTCTTTTTGGAGTCTTTTATTTATTCAAATAAGCCCTTGTTTTAAATCAAATAGGATTTAATAATATTTTCACACACCATTTAAGTTTCTAAAAACTTTCCAAATATTTTCAGTAGGTTTTTATTTGTTTATTTGGGTTCAAATAATTCATCTTTGAATCATTTGGAAAGTATTTAATATGATCATGAATCATTCGGATTGGGTTTTCATTTTAATTCCAATGGAATTAAATATAATTTTATTTTCCTAAGGTTTATTTGGAAGATTTCTTTAATCTTAATTAAGTTGATTTGAACAACTTTTATTTCACTTGGGTAAATTCCAAAATACTATTTTCTCATGAATTCATAATTATTCCTATTAGAGATTTGTCTTTATTAAAATAGGGATAGAATGGTTCATGCCATTTTATTTTATTTTGGAAATTCTTATCTTTTTTATTCTATTTGGATTTGGATTATAATTCATTCCATTTGCTTATGGATTAGGCCAAGATTTAATTTGGTCTTTAAATATTCTTTATTTAATATTTCTTTCTTCATCTTATAAAATCCTTATCTTTTTATTTAGAGATCCAAACTTGGTGATTCCAATTTGTAAAATCTTGTTTAATATTTGTTTATCTTTTTAAATGTCTTTTAGGATCATTTGCTCACCATTTGGTATGGATTTTAGATAAGGTATTTATTAGCTTTGGGAATTGAATTCCTTATCTTACTAAATTCATAAGTTTTTATTTATGGTTCTAATTTAAGTGAAACCAATTTATATGGTTTTATAATATTTCTATTTGTCATTTTTGATCATTTGTAAATGTTTGTTGACAAATTTTTATATGGAACAAATCCATAGGTTTGGAGATAACTTGGAAATGATTTTTATTCTATTAGGGTTTATGGTTTGGATTTATTTTCCAAGTGTTTAAATTTCCAGATGCATTTTATGAGGAATGCATTCCACTTGTTTTGAAAACAAAAGTTTGTTCCAGATGGGATTTTACTTTCCATTTAAAAACAAAAGTTTCTTTTCACCCTAAAATTCAACAATAATTTATTTTGTTTATTTATTTTTCACATTTCAAGATTTGGAAAATATTGGGATGTGACAGGCTACCACCCTTAAAATAAATCTCGTCCCGAGATTTGGGGAGGCTAGGGTTACAAGTTGACTCAAAACAACAAGGGTACTACCACCCTTAAAAAATTTCCAACTAGATCACTTCTTGACTTGCTTGGGATCTTGTTGAAATCTCTCTGGGCAAAAATCTGCATAGTGTCCTTTGTTTCCACACTTGAAACATGTGACTAGGCTGAGATCCTTCATATGATTGTTTATCTTGTGCTTCATCTTTTCTGGACAATTGCTTGCATAATGTCCTTGGTTACCACAATTGTAACATGTGATAAGATTGAGTTCATCACGTATCTTTTGTGGACAAGTTGCCACATAATGGCCTAGCTCTTTTCAGTTGTTGCACCATACTTGGCTAATCTCCTTATACTTCTTCTTTTCTGGACATTCACTAGCATAGTGTCCCATTTCTTTGCAATGACCACATTGCACATGGCTTTTGTGCTTCTTTTTCTTGGGTTTCTCCAAATCTAGGAGCGCTTCTAGTTCATGTTCTTCATATGTTATTTCAAAGGTAGGAACAGTTCCTGGTCTCCTTGACCTTCTATTACTCCTTGGATAATACATATGTATCCTCTTTGGTCCTTTAAATTGAGTCATGTTGTTGGGAGGTACAAGCTAAGATTTTCCTTTGTCTTCATCCTTCTTGGTAGACTTGGCTCTCTCATGGTAGTCTGCAATCAGTTGTTGCACTCCACCTTGTTTCCTTTGTTCAACTATGGAATAGATGGGGCATTGGATAGGGACATGATTATTTCCTTCACATAGGTAACAAGTAGCTTGGGATGTGGGGCATTGGTCAATTGGATGTTTCTCTTCACAATTGGGGCATTGATCTTCATGCTCCTTGGAAGTGTGATCCTTGTCTCCACAAATATTGCAAGCTTGGGTTCCTTCTAGAATAACATCTTTGTCATCCTTGTTGTCACAAACTCCTTTGGAAGAGTTGTCTCCCATGTAGATCATTTGAGTGGACATCCCTTGCAACAATTGGGATTGAGTTTCCAAAACTTTTTGCATGGTTGGGTCTATCTCATTGTTGTTGGCTAAAAACTGAGTTGTCACTTGGTTCAACTGGGTTTTTCTTGCAAGCAGTTGGTCTCTCATGTTGATCTCTTGGTTGTTGTTGTCACCATCCTTGATATTGGAGTCTCTTGGAGAAGTCATCTGTTTGGGTTGGGTTGGGATTAGAATTGGCAAAATACTTCTAAGGGAATAATTCCAATCATACACATCACAATTCACTCAAGCAATGTGCAAGCAATCACAAACAAGCATTCCACTCAAACAACAAGTTTCAAGCATATTTTTAGACAACCAAAAATATTTTTGTTACACCACATAAGTTAGTGGGTTTGACTTAAGCTAAATATGGTGGTCCATCTATATGGTTCACTTGAAATCTTTCCATCCTTCTTAGTTGATTCTTCATGAACAAGATTTTTGTATCCTTAGAGAATTTCTTGCATCTTGGTCTCAAATCTTCAAAGGTGATCATGGTTCCTTCTAAGTTGTGTTTCCTTAGTCTTCAAGCCTTGAGAAACATTTCTTGTCACACTTGTAGTCCTTAGTAATATCTAAGGTTGAAGTCCTTGGTGAAATGTTGAAGATGTTGAAGTCATTAGAGTTGAAGATGTTGAAGTCATTAGACTTGAAGATGTCCTTTGCACATGGTGAAGTCTTTGGTCATGGGGTAGGATTCATCCATCAAGTTGAAATATAAGAGATGTGGAGTCAAAACCAAAATGGTTTGAGGAAAGATTTTATAAGATTGTTTGTAAATAAGTTTTGGAACAAATACAACTCCTATTTTTCTAAGGGGTTTTGTCCAATCCTAGGTTTACAAATCCTACAGGGAACACAATGCTTTGATACCATGTGTAAGATCCCTCCTTTGTAAAGGAAAAGGATCCCTGTGATTGCAATGCTAGTCCCTAGATCAATAGCTAGCATCCACAGTTAAGATGTAATATCAAGAAACAAAGGTCATAATACAACTTTATAACCAGGAATAAAGTAATTTATTACATCTTACATAGCTCATTTGGCTATTACATTACATTGCAGCAGAATATGTATAAAGCATGGGGTCCTTCATCTTCAAAGTGCCACAGGCAGACATGTTTGTTGTAGACTTGTAATCCTAATCATTAAACTTCACTAATATCAAACAAACCTGCAACATAACAAGTTACAGCCACAAGGGTCAATACATTTGAATTGTATTGGCAAGTGATACTATGGTAGTATAGTGGAGTCTATCATCTATATGCATTTGGCTAAGTGGAGCTTAGGCTTGCTTTGCTCAAAATAGATTTTCCTTATCATTTGAAAACACTAAGTTTTTGCTTGACAAAATCTTTCCCAAGGCATCTCCCAATAGAAATTGGTGATCCTTTCAACCCTTGTTCACCCACAAGTTTTTAACTTAGAAATTTGGATGATGAGATTCTTGATAGCTTCCATGTCTTGATGCTCAAATTGTCCTTTACCAGGGACATGGCTAAGTACTTAGATTTTACACTCTGTAGAGGTGGTGCACTTTCCCCACAAGACTTGGTTTCACCAAGACAAGATCTTTTAGAAGCCTTCCCTTAGACCAAAATGGACGCGTTCCAACCTATCAAACCCCTACCACCAACTGTCCATTTGGCTAAGTTATTGCAACCTATATGATCCAGGTAGAGCCCATAATGCCAAGTGGCTGCACTCGAAGCTTCCCAACATTTGACATCTCAAATCTCTTTGTTCCTGGGTGGCCATCCAGAAGTGTGATACACAAGGTTCACCAGTCCCCTGTCCTTGTGTAACCACTCAACACAAACCATTCCTTCCAATCCACCCAGGTGATTCATTCACTTAGTTGTTTTATTAAACAAAAAACAAGTCCTCAGACTTAGAAATTTTTCCATAGCAAGAATATATATTCCACCCTTGTTTTCTACTAGCTAAGCTAAGCATGATAGTAGTAGGGATCTTAACTTAGGAAAATTCTACTAAGGTTTCATCTACTAGGATTTCCCATAGCATGGTTTATACTTAGCAAAAATTCCATGCAAGTTCTACTTAGAAATATCACTAATGCATAGTGAAAATAATGGGACAAAAGTATGTAGCATCACTTGCCTTTTTGGTAGAGAATATAGGTTCACTCCTTGTTCTTTGCAATGTTCACTAACTTCAAATCACTACAATTCAATCAAGCAAACAATATTTCAATCTACCATTCAAGCAATTCATCACATAAAATGATAGAAACAAAACAATACATGCAAGCATGTAAAAGATTGTTTTTATTTGAAAAAGTGGTTTCTAATGGTTCATAAACATTTGAAAACACCTAATGGTCATTTTATAGAGTGGCAAAATCATTTGTATAAGATTTTACTTCATAAACCATTTTTACATCAAGTCATTATTTTATGTGGTGAAGAAATGCTTTTAATAAGGAAAAATTCTATAGGTTTCACAAAATATGTTTTCAAACCATATAACCTTGTGTTTAGGGTCAGAGAGTTTATTTCCAAAACATTTCTCTAAGGTTTTCTTCAAAAACCATTTAAACCATATTTTTATTTGACTAGAAATGGTTTAAATCAAGATTTTCTTCTTTTGCTTCACCCAATACATTTTTGAAACCACCAATTGATTTCTAGGGTCAGTAGGTTCAAAAAAAATCATTTGCCAAAGATTTTATCCTCAAAATCATTTTAGAACAATTTCTATATTCTAAACATGCATACATAAGTTTCTGTAAAAACAAACAATTTAACAGAAGAAATTTTCTAAACAAAGTGCATGGTTGGCTAGGTCTGGTTTTTCTGAATCCATTGATATAAAGTTTGCAAATTTTGGACATGTAGATTAAAATTTTTAGATTTTACAAAATCTAGCATCTAATAGATCAAATCTGTTTTAATTCAAACAAGCAGAGCCACGTGGCGTGTTCTAATTCGTCGGTACCGGTTCGCGTGGATCAAGTTACATCGCACGGCACAGATTGCGTACCCCATCGGCGTTAAGTGATTCTATCGCATCCATTAGATCATCATCTAACGGCCCTCATCACCCTGACCATGTTCTGGCGGCGCTCGACGGCGACGCTCGGCTAGCGGCGGAGCTGGAGCTAGAGGAAGAAAGGAAGAGTAAGGAGATGCTCACCAGGTTCAGGAGATCACGGCGAAGCTCAAGGTACTCGCGGGAAGGCAAGGGGCGCACGAGGTTGCTTTCAATCTCTCGCCGGAGTTCTCTCTCGCGACGGTTGCTCTCGGTTGAAGACGAAGGTGACGCTACGGTACATGCCAGAGCAAGTAAAGGATGCAGTCATATGCGCAATATCGCGGCGAGCACGCGTGTGTGAAAGAGAAGGAGAGGCGCGGTCGGATTTTACCTCGAATACTCGTCGGAGTAATGGAAGACCACGACGGCGCTCAGACGTGGACGAAGTCGAGGTTCTCGGGCACGCGCGGTCAGACGGGCGGTACTGGGAGATGCAGTGAACAATGGGGAGCACGCCCGTGTGCGCCAGGGAGCAAGGGGAGGCGTGGGATGGCCGGAATTTGCTCGTGAAGCTCGTCGGAGAAGCGGCAAAGCAAAGTGAATTAGGGGCAGCCTGGTGGCTCACTGGCAGCGGGGTTTGAGGGGACATGAAGAGGAGAGGGAGGAGTTTTTAACTGGCGTGGTCGCGAGGATTAAACGTCGAGCATTTACCGGTAATTTACTCCGAGGAGTTAACGGCAGGAAACGGCCGGGGAGGCGCGGTGTTCGCGTGGGTGCAGAAGATGGTGAGGTGGCAGTGGGGGCCGGCATCAGCGGGGAGAGGCAGGGAGAGTGGGGCCTGGTCGTCAGCGTCTCTGCGGGTTTCTTTCTCGGTGAATAACGATTCGCTCGGTGAGAGGGAGAGGTGGGCTAGACTGGGCCTTGTTGGGCTAGTTGGGCTGGGTCGACCTTGCTCTATTTTTTTCCTGCTCTGATCTTTTTCCATTTTCTATTTCTAATAATCTGTTTTGATTTTGATCAATCAATTCAAACATCAATTTGAATTCAAACCTTTGCCAAATTTTGTGTAGATTTAAATATTGATTAGTAGCACATTCTGAAGTCAATTTTTGAATAAAATTTTATTCTTTTTGGAGTCTTTTATTTATTCAAATAAACCCTTGTTTTAAATCAAATAGGATTTAATAATATTTTCAAACACCATTTAAGTTTCTAAAAACTTTCCAAATCTTTTCAGTAGGTTTTTATTTGTTTATTTGGGTTCAAATAATTTATCTTTGAATTATTTGGAAAGTATTTAATATGATCATGAATCATTTGGATTGGGTTTTCATTTTAATTCCAATGGAATTAAATATAATTTTATTTTCCTAAGGTTTATTTGGAAGATTTCTTTAATCTTAATTAAGTTGATTTAAACAACTTTTATTTCACTTGGGTAAATTCCAAAATACTATTTTCTCATGAATTCATAATTATTCCTATTAGAGATTTGTCTTTATTAAAATAGGGATAGAATGGTTAATGCCATTTTATTTTATTTTGGAAATTCTTATCTTTTTATTTTATTTGGATTTGGATTATAATTCATTCCATTTTCTTATGTATTAGGCCAAGATTTAATTTGGTCTTTAAATATTCTTTATTTAATATTTCTTTCTTCATCTTATAAAATCCTTATCTTTTTATTTAGAGATCCAAACTTGGTGATTCCAATTTGTAAAATCTTGTTTAATATTTGTTTATCTTTTTAAATGTCTTTTAGGATCATTTGCTCACCATTTGGTATGGATTTTAGATAAGGGCTTTATTAGCTTTGGGAATTGAATTCCTTATCTTATTAAATTCATAAGTTTTTATTTATGGTTCTAATTTAAGTGAAACCAATTTATATGGTTTTATAATATTTCTATTTGTCATTTTTGATCATTTGTAAATGTTTGTTGACAAATTTTTATATGGAACAAATCCATAGGTTTGGAGATAACTTGGAAATGATTTTTATTCTATTAGGGTTTAGGGTTTGGATTTATTTTCCAAGTGTTTAAATTTCCAGATGCATTTTATGAGGAATGCATTCCACTTGTTTTGAAAACAAAAGTTTATTCCAGATTTTACTTTCCAAAGTTTGTTCCAGATGGGATTTTACTTTCCATTTAAAAACAAAAGTTTCTTTTCACCCTAAAATTCAACAATAATTTATTTTGTTTATTTATTTTTCACATTTCAAGATTTGGAAAATCTTGGGATGTGACAACATGTGTAATCCTCCAGATGGAAGTTCTTTCTTTGAAGATTGTCTCTGGTGTTTAGTCTGTCCTGCAATAAAAGCCAGAAGAAGAATTTGTGCTTTGGTAGGCATGGTGTTTTCCATAACCATTTATATGGGATGGGTGCCTCAGGTGCTTTAATGATGTGTTCATAGACTTTTTTGGTAGAGAAATTACTGCCACCCCATGGAAAGCACCACATGTCAGGTGTGTCAGTGTTCCTGTAGCTATTGATCATGTCCTTAAGCTCCCCAAACTATTCATTGGTTGTCATGGACAGTGGCAGTTGGAATAAATTGTATCCATCTTCAGCAATGGTGCTGGATTCTATGTTGAGACATATTCTTCCATTTTTGACAAATGAAAATAGTTCAGGTAATTTGATTCTGAGTGGGGTTGATCCATACCATTTTTCATACCAAAGTAGAGTACTAATCCCATTTCCAGCTATAGTTGTGGTCATGTCCTTAAATTCTGGCAGGAAGGAAAGGCAGTTTCGCCACCAAAAGGAGCCTTTGTTGGCTTGTGCATCAGGGAGTGCACCATTGCTGTAGTATTTCTGCCAGAGCAGATTGACCCATGGTATATCCTTTCCATTATAAAATTTGAATAAGTTCTTCATCATCATAGCTTTATTGTGCTCCCTAAGATTAATAATGCCAAGACCCCCAGCTTTCTTAGTTAAGCAAACTTTATCCCATTGGACCAAACATTTTCCTCTCTTCTCAATCTCCTTAACATGCCATAAGAAGGTTCTAGCAGTTTTGTCTATATGGTCAGTGTGAGTGTAGTGAATTTTCATTGCACACATAATGTGATTTGGCATGGCTGATATAACATATTTGATCACAATTACTCTGGAGCAGTATGACAGTAGATTGGATATCCTAGCTAGTCTTTTGTCCACTTTGCTAATTATAGGAGATAGGTCCTCAACACTGGGTTTTGTAGTGCCCATGGGTAGGCCCAGATATGTAAATGGTAAAGCTTCTATTTTGCACCTAGTAGTTCAGCCAGACTGACCATATTTTTAGGTGGAGTGTTGATTGGGATCATGGATGACTTGTGATAATTGATCCTTAATCCAGTAGCTTCAGTGAATTTTTTAAGCAATTCTTTTAATTTGCACAATTGTTCTGCATCAGCAGGCAGAATTAAAAGGGTATCATCAACATATTGGAGGATTGGGTAGTTTTGCCCATATGAATTATCAATGGGGAGTGATAGCTCTCCAATTTGCCAGGCATGATTCACAATGATCTGTAGCAGCTCAGCTGTGGCCACAAATAGAAGAGGTGAAAGGGGATCACCTTGTCTGACTCCTCTTTTGCAAGTAATGGTCTTCCCTCGTACACCATTCAGAATAACAGATGTGGTAGCACTGTGCAAAATCTTTGTTATCCAGGCAATGAACTTGTCACTGAATCCAAATTTCTTGAGCATGGTGAGGATGGCTTTATATTCTACCGTGTCAAATGTCTTTTCAAAATCAAGTTTCAGGATGATGATTTCTTTCTTTGACTTGTGGCATATATGCAGATACTCAAATGCCCATGCAAAGCAGTCTTGGATAGTTCTAGTTTTGATGAACCCATATTGGTTTTTGCTCACAATGGGAATGATAACTTTCTGAAATCTGTGGGCAATCAGCTTAGTGATGATTTTGAGTGCCATACTGACTAGTGAGATGGGCCTGAAGTCAGAAGGCCTGCAGGGATGTTGTGTCTTGGGTATGAGAGTGATGTATGCAATGTTGATGCTAAGTAAGTCTAGAGAGCCATTGTAGAACTAATCACAAAGATTGTAAAACTGGTGTTTCATAATGTGCCAGTATTTTTTCATAAACATACCATTAAATCCTTCTAGCCCAGGGGATTTATCAGGGGCATATGTTTTATGATATCATCAATTTCCTCATGGGTAAAAACAGCATCCACTTCAGATAGGTCATGTGGGATGATCATATCATCAAGTTCAAATTGAATATTAGTGTCAATGGATACACCTAGTCTCTCTATGAATGAGTTCCAAAGTAGAGCAGCTTTATGGTCATGCTCTACCAAAGTGGCATCCTGTTCATTGGTAAGAGTGGAAATAAAATTCTGCCTGTAGTTCCTGGTGGCTATAGAGTGAAAGAACTTGGTGTTTTCATTACCCAACTTGGCCCATCTGATATTGGCCCTTTTCCTCCAGTATATTCTTTTGGCTTCAAGCATCTTGTATTGATGGTTTTTGACAATATTTCTGAAAATTTTCTCCTGGACTGTAAGTAGTCTCTGTTCCTCCAGTCCATCCAGCAGAGAGAGGACAAAGTTGCAGTTGTCAATGATTTTTGTAAGGTTGGATAGATTTTTGCTCCATTTTTTGATGCCCTAACTGAGGCTTTTAAATCTGCCAGCTATGTCTTGTGCAGCATTTTATATGGTCCTCTATTGATCCAACAGCTATTCACAATTTCAGCAAGGCCATAAAATTCCATCCCGTGCTCCTCAAATCTAAAAATGTTGGATCTTGGGATGTCAGTGCCAACACTGATGATAATGGGGATATGGTCAGATCCAAGTCTGGACATGGGGGTAGCAATGGTATTGGGATATTCAGTGGTCCAGTTGTGTGACGTAAATATCCAGTCAAGTTTCTCAAGAAGTGGATCTGCTTGCATATTAGACCAAGTAAATGCTCTCCCTTTTAGTGGGATTTCCTCGAGGTCATGTTCCTGGATGATAGCATTAAAGCTATGTATGTTGGCAATGTTGCCTCCAGGTCTTTTTCTATCTTCAGTGCTTCTTATCATAATGAAATCCCCCATAACCATCCACAGGTCAAATGAAGATGAGTCAAGTTGCATAAACCAATCATAGAAATGATGCCTTCCTTCATTAGTGCATGGTGCATATATATTGGTGAGATACCAAGTTTGTGCAGTCAGATAGCTCTCAAATTTAATTGTCATCTAGAAGTGTGATTGACTGATAAGCTTTCCATTAAATTGTGCACCATTCCAGATAACAATATGTCCACCAGAATTACCCAGAGATGGTTGGTATGCAAACTGGTTTAGTCTTCTAGGGAAGAATTTTCTGATGTAGCTGCTATCAAAGTGTTCCCTCTTTGTTTCTTGTAAATAGATGATGTTATAATTACTTTGATTTATCTTATCAGCAAGATCATCACACCTATCATGTGAATTGATGCCTCTAACATTCCAATCCATAATGTATATTGATCTATTCATGTTTATTGGAGTGGTGGATATTGCCTGGGTGCCAGGTACTGACAACCATAGTGGGATAGAATTTAGGTGTTGTAAGCCTTGAGATTATGGACCAGGTGACTGGAGGTTTATATATGGAGATGAAGGAAGCACATTTTAGGGAATCTAAATGATGACAGATAATTGTGCTCAAATAAAGCCACACAAGATTATTACAACCCAGGATAGATATAAGTCTGCCATGCCAAATATAAAGGAAATCCAGATAACAAATAAGTCTGATTCAATAAAACTTGAGATAGTTTAACTGAGCAAAGTAGCTAAGATAGATAATAGTGAAGCATCTTCTCCTACACTTGGGCCACATAGGAGGGTGATTACACATCATTCTTTGACTTGTCCTTGTTCAGGTTGTCCTCTGACACCTCACTAGGGGGTATCTGAAAGAATCCAGTCCCAATGGCTTGAATGGTGCTCACAGGTAACACAGGAGGTGGGGCCCTGTCATTCTCCACCACAATAGCTTCAAAGTGTCCAGACAAGTTCAATGCAGCCATCTTGGAGCTCTCAGCATGGTCATCAGCAGCCTTCTGGTTTTTTAAGCCAGCATTCAGGCTGGCAATCCTGTAGCTTCTCCTCACATACTTGACAGTGTTGGGTTCAGGCTTCTTGCGCTTGGCGCTAGGAAAGTTATCTGGCTTGGGGATCACAGCAATCTCACTGTCAGAGCTCTCAGATTGTGCAGGAAGGGGATAAAGTTTTTGCTTGATGAAATGCTCAGTGGTGTGGTAGACTGATAATTGGGGTTGACAGTTGAGATCTCAAGTGTATATTTAACTGCATTGTCCATGTCATCAGCTTTAGTTATATTCACAGTGGCTCCAGTGATGCTACTGCCAGCAAGACTGGGGATTTGCACATGATCATCACCCATGAGACTGGTAAGCAGCAAAGCCAGGTTGTTGACAGGGTCAGGTACAAAGTTGTTGGGGTGTACAGGCACATCAGGCTGCAAGGGTGGGGTTTGAGGCTCAATAATGGCGACAACATGAGCCTCTTTTGTAGGTGCAGCCGGTGCAGTATGTGCAACATTATCCATAGAAACATCCATGCCTGCAACATTGATCTGAGCATGTGCAACATTTCCTCCAAAGTCCTGATTAAACTGATTGTCATGCCAGAACCCATGGTGCACAATAGGTGGAGGATGTGGGTTTCCACCATTTGGTGCCAGGGGGTCTTCATCACCTGCATTTCCACCCAACATAGTAGTAGATAGAATTACCATTGGGCATGTCCAAGTGTCACCAGTGCCATCTTCTGCCACATTTATTCCAACCACAATGCTGAGGGGTAGGGTGTTGATATTGTGTGCACGAAATTTGACCAGGATCCTAGCTCTGTTTGACAGATCCTTGTTCCATACCAGAAAAGACCATATGGAGTGAGTGTGCGCATAACAGTATCAGGATCCCAAAGCTGTTGGGGGTATTTTAGTAGCATGCACCAGACATCATGTGTAAAAACTGTAGAGCGTCGATTGATGCCACTATCTTCATTCACAATCCTAAGCATACTGTCCCCTATGTGGTATGGGCTACCTCCAACTGCAGCATCCCTATCAGTAACAGTTGCAAAATGGAAGAGAGCAGATCCCATTGCGCATCTAGATGTGCTCCTAACTTGCAGACCAAGTCCATGGAGAAACTCACCAATGATAGCCACTGTGCCGACGAAGTCTGCAGCTTTAGGTTCAGGTGTCAGTGTTGCAATCGCTCACTCGTCTGCGTACAGAGGGGCGTCACCACCAAGGAACACATATCCACGCTGGGTTCAAAGCTGTCCAGGAGGAGGGGCATGCATGCCCGCCGGCACGTGGGGTAGGCGATCGACTGGGTAGTTCGCCATTGTGGTGATCGGGGTGCTGAGCGGGGGTGGGGGGTGGAGGTGGTAGGGTTTGTACTGATGGTGGCAGGGGAAACATGGGAGGTGTAAACGGCAATGACGAAGAGGGAGGCGTTATCTGGGTGGTAGGTTGTGCTGGGATTGTTCTGCGCCGATAAATCCGAGATTTTGTTTTCAATGAGAGACAATATCGGGCAATGTGACCGTAATTATAGCATGTTCTGCAATGAATTGGGTTGGAGCAGGCCTGTGTCAGGTGCGCATTGTCCGCCAGACATCTAGAGCATTTAATTTGATGTGATGTTGTCCCATAGGTGCGGCCAAAAGACGAAACGGCAGGCGTGATATTAGGATTATGAATATTTGAAAAATAATGATTCTTCTGACTGTTTCTCTCTAACCACGGAGAAACAGGATCGAGCCGATATTGGTGATCATCGGGATTAGAGCTAGGTGATGCATGATATACTGACTTAGTGATTGATCTCTTTTGTCTAATATGGATCGAGTTTGCACCAGTGAGGACATGATTATTTCTGGAAGAAAAGATCGGGTAGAATATGTACCTTGAGCAGTCGACTTATTGGTTCTCCTAGGCCTAACCATGGTCCAGGCATTGTCTTGTTTAGCATACCAGAGGTGTTCTTCTCGCTGCTAGTTAGGTCCCCCATTGCTCCATAGATCGAAGTAGCAGAAGAAGTTCTCAGACTTGTAAGATCTCATTTTGACTATAAGGAGCCCAACTTCTTTCGAGCAAACATCAAATATGTATGTACGATCACGTAAGGGAGATACTCTGATCTTGTCCCCATCATCTCCCAAGCATGCCCAGATGGCGTGGCACACATTGATCGTGTTGATTTCAAATTTTGCACGCCCAAATGAAATCACTAGAGAGAAACCAGATGTGAGTGAGATTGGGTGAACCGAGGTTAAGAACATGTTACTAAACTTGGTCGCAAAGGCCTTCCCATGTGATCCATCCAAAGGGTGGATCATGGATGGAAGATCCATGATCAGAGGTGGTGAGGATTAGGGGTGTGGGGAGTAGGATGATCAGATTGGAATAGTGATTTTTTGGCCGGAGATGTGAAATCGCCGGCGTGGGAGCTATGGGGTGGTGGTGGTGGGTGAGTCCATCTTAATCCCTTTGTCTTGCGATATATTACATGTTCGAGATTCGATTATCGGTATCTTCATACCTAGTTTGATCTCTTTACTGACATGTACTCTTTTCTTGTTCCCGTGATATAACATTCTAGTGATCAAATCACTTTCTTGCAAGCTAAACAATGTGATATCACCGAGAGGGACCAGAGTATATCTATCCGTCATCAGGATGAACAAATTCCACTCTTGATCCATGGGCCTCAACATGACACTTTCGTAGCACTAAACCCATCTTTATAATCACCCTATTACGGTGTGACATTTGATGTTATAAAAATACTCTTCCAGTGTTCGTGATTGACATGATCTCATGGTCTAAGGATTAGGACTACTTCGTATGATGTTATAGAAATATAAACTCAATGACTTTGATCTTAATGCTATACTTCAGATGAATATTCATGACACCATTACAATAATGTTGTGACCTCGTTATTAACAACATCCAATGTCCATGATCGAGAAACCTTGATCATCTTGTTAATCAACGAGCTAGTTTATAAGAGAGGCATAACTAGGAACTTTTTGTTTGTTTATTAAACACACCGTATTAATACAATTATAGCATGCAAAATAAACATATATTATATAGTTGGAATATACATAATAACCACTTTATTATTGCCTCTTAAGGCATATTCCCTTCAGTCTCCCACTTGCGCTAGAGACAATAATCTATTTACATAGTGATAAATCTAACACCCATGGAGTTCTGGTGTTGATCATGTTTTGCTCTAGGGAGAGTTTAGTCAACGGATCTGCTACATTGAGATTCATGTGTACTTTACAAATCTTTATATCTCCATCCTTGACATGCTCGCGGATGGAGTGAAACCGGCGCTTAATATGCTTGGAATTCTTGTGAGACCTTGGTTATTTGGCATTGGCTATGGCTCCATTGTTGTCACAATAGATCACCACTGGGTCCAACGCTCTTGCAACCACACCTATTTCGGTTATGAATTCCTTCCTCCAAACTGCTTCCTGAGCCACTTCCGAAGCAGCAACATATTCAGCCTCCGATGTTGATCCCGCCACCACGAGTTGTCTAGAACTCCTCCAACTAACCGCTCCACCATTCATGAGAAATACGTATCCGGATTGAGACTTAGAGTCATCCGGATCAGTGTCGAATCTAGCGTCGACATAACACTTAGTGACGCGCTCTTCTTCACCTCTGTACACAAGAAACATATCCCTAGTTCTTCTCAATTACTTAAGGATATTCTTGACCGCTATCCAGTATTCCGATCCTAGATCAGATTGGTATCTACTAGTAAAACTAATAGCATGTGCCACATCCGGTCTTGTATATAGCATGGCGTACATTATAGAGCCTATGGATGAAGCATAGGGGGCTTTGTCCATTATCTCTCTTTCTTCCGTCGTAGCCGGACTTTGAGTCTTACTCAATGTCTTGCCTTGCAACATAGGTAAGAACCCTTTCTTATTTCCATCCACTTAGAATTTTTTTTAAAATCTTATCAAGTTATGTACTTTGTGATAGTCCTATTAGGCGCCTAGATCTATCCCTATATATATTTATGCCTAATATGTATGACGCTTCACCTAGGTCCTTCATTGAAAATTTGCTATTTAGATAACTTTTAACACTGTTTAAAAGATCTATATCATTTTCGATCAATAATATGTAATCCACATATAATATCAGAAATGACACATCGCTCCCACTCACTTTCTTATAAATACAAGCCTCTCCATAAATTTGGATAAATCCAAACTCTTTGATCACCTCATCAAAGAGGAGATTCCAATTCCGAGATGCTTGCTTCAGTCCATAGATGGATCGCTGAAGCTTGCATACCTTGTCAGCATCCTTAGGATTGACAAAACCCTTTGGTTGTACCATATAAAACTCTTCTTCAATGTTGCCATTGAGGAATGCAGTTTTGACATCCATCTCCCATATCTCATAGTTGAAATATCCAGCAATTCCTAACATAATCCTAACTGACTTTAGCATCGCTACGAGAGAGAATGTCTCATCGTAGTCAACTCCTTGAATTTTTCGAAACCCTTTTGCGAAAATTCAAGCTTTATAGACGGTTATATTACCATCAGCATCAGTTTTCCTTTTGAAAATCCATTTATTCTCCATGGCCTTTCGGTCGTGAGGTAAATCCACCAAGGTCCAAACCTGGTTTTCGTACATGGATTCCATCTCGGATTTCATGGTTCGAACCATTTGTTGGAATCCAGGCTCATCGTCGCTTCTTCATATGTCGCAGGGTCATCAGTTTCATCGACCATGAAATTCATAACAGGATTTCCGTACAGCTCGGGAGTTGCACGCGTCCTGCTAGACCTGCGAGGTTCAGTAGTATTCTCTTTCGGAGCTTCATGATTGTTATCATTAGTTCCCTCTTCATTTGGTGAAGTCAACTCCGGAACGGCTTCCGGTGTTGTGCTACTCGCCATATTATGATGAGAAGGTTCTACAATCTCTTCGAGTTCTACCTTCTGACTACACACACCTTTCGCGAGAAACTCTTTCTCTAGAAAGGATCCATTCTTGGCAATGAAAACCTTGACCTCGGATCTGTGATAGAAGGAATACCCAATAGTTTCCTTAGGGTATCATGTGAAGACGCATTTTTCTGCTTTGGGTTCGAGTTTATCCGGTTGAAGTTTCTTCACATAAACATCGCATCCCCAAACTTTAAGAAATGACAGCTTAGGTTTGTTTCCAAACCACAATTCATACGGTGTCTTTTCAACAGATTTAGATGGTGCCTGATTTAAAGTGAATGCATCAGTTTCTAGTGCATAACCCCGAAATTACAGTGGAAAGTCCGTCAGAGACATCATAGATTGAACCATATCTAGTAGAGTATGATTACGATGTTCCGACACACCATTTCGCTGTGGTGTTCTGGCAGGTGTGAGTTGTGAAACTATTCCACACTCTTTCATATGTATGCTAAACTCGTAACTTAGATACTCACCTCCACGGTCGGACCATAGAAATTTGATCTTTCTATTATGATGATTTTCCACCTCATTCAGAAATTCCTTGAATTTCTCAAAGGTTTCAGACTTGTGTTTCATTAAGTAGATATAACCGTATCTACTCAAATCATCCGTGAAATTAACAAAATAATGATATCCACCTCGCGCTGACACACTCATTGGACCACAAACATCAGAGTGTATGATTTCCAATAAATCTGTCGCCCATTCCATTGAACCGGAAAACGGCGTTCTAGTCATCTTGCCCATAAGGCATGGCTCACATGTATCAAATGATTCGAAATCAAGTGATTCCAAAAGTCCATCTGAATGGATCTTCTTCATGCGTTTAACGCCAATATGACCTAGACGGCGGTGCCACATATATGCGGATATATCATCATTAAGTTTAACCTTTTAGCATCAACATTATGAATATGTGTAACACTATTATCAAGATCCAACAGAAATAAACCATTCATCATCGGTGCATGACCATAAAAGATATCATTCATATAAATCGAACAACCATTGTTTTCGGATTTAAATGAATAACCATTGTGCATCAAACATGATCCGGATACAATATTCATGCTCAGTGCTGGCACCAGATAACAATTATTCAAGTTTATAACTAATCCTGATGGTAAGTGGAGAGGTAGCGTTCCAACGGCGATCACATCAACACTTGATCCGTTGCCGACATGCATCTTGACCTCACCCCTTGCTAGCGATCGTTTGTTTTGCAGCCCCTGATTCGAGCTACAAATATTAGCAACCGATCTGGTATCAAATATCCAGGTGCTACTGCGATTAATAGTCAAGTACACATCAATAACATGTATATCGTATATACCTTTATTTGCCTTGCCGGCCTTCTTGTCTGCCAAATACTTGGGGCAGTTGCGCTTCCAGTGGCCAGTCCCTTGCAATAATAGCACTCGGTATCAGACTTAGGGCCAAATCGGGATTTCTTTTCACGTACGGCAACCGTTTGCCGCCCTTCTTTCCCATCAGTTCACCCTTCCTGTCTTTCTTGAAACCGGTGGTCTTATTGATCATCAACACTTGATATTCCTTCTTGATTTCCACCTCTGCAGTCCTAAGCATTGACAGAAGCTCAGGGAGAGACTTCTTCATGCCCTTCATGTTATAGTTCATCACGAAGCTCTTGTAGCTAGGTGGCAGAGATTGGAGAATATGATGTATGCCTAAGTTAATGGGAATCGATATTCCCAAGGACACAAGCTTATCGGCGTACCCCGACATCTTGAGTACGTGCTCACTAACGGAGTTGTTCTCTTCCATCATGCAGCTAAAGAACTTTTTTGAAGCATTATAACTCTCTATAGCAGCATGGGTGTCAAAAATCTTTTTCAACTCTCGCATTGTATCAAAGGCATTGCCGTTTTCGAAACACTTTCGAAGTTCTATCTCTAGCCCATACAATATGCCGTAATGAACGAAGTTGTGCTCGTCCTGACGAGTCAAATAGATGTTCTTTTCTTTGTCAGGGGCGTCATCAAGTGGTGGGGGGCATAGCGGCGCTTCTAGCACATATTGCTTTTGTGCAACAAAGAGGAGAATCCTCAAATTCATGGCCCAGTCGGTAAAGTTTCTACCGTTCGTTGCAAGTTTCTCTTTCTCCATGAACACGTTGAAATTAAAAGCAGGTGGTGCCATCTACAACAGAATTTGTAAAGTTTAGACTAAGTTTATGATAGATCAATTTCAACTAATTCAAATTAAGAATGAACTCCCACTCAAAAACGACATCCCTCGTGCCTTTTTGGTGATTACATGAACCAAATCCACTACACCAAGTCCGATCATCACGTGAGTTGGTGTAGCTTCAAAGCCGAGCATCTATATGGGCATCATATCTTCATATGACTCATTCTTAACCTTTCGGTCCGTGTTCGGAGGCCATGTCTGTACATGCTAGGATCGCCAAGTAAGAACCTTAGTATTCACGTGTGTAAACTGTCTTACACCCGAAATATGATCGTGGATCCAAGAACACCCGATCATCACATGATTTCTTGGAGCGGGAAACATAATCGGTGCATACTTAAGGGAGAACACATTTTTATCTTGATATCTAAATGAGGGATCATCTTATTATGCTAATAAAATGCCAAACAAGCAATATAAGATGCAACAAACATCACATGTGAAAAAGTGAAATGATATGGTTCTTGCACTTGATCTTCATCATGTGCATCGTGGTATGATCTTCATCATTCCTTTATGTGTAAGGCCAAGTTCTATGGAACTTACATGTTATTTGTGTTGTAAGAGTATTGACTTATACTTTTACTTACAACATCACCATATCATGATACTAGCCCAGCAACAATCTAAACTAGAAGCTTCTAATTTATCCATTGTAAGTTTTACGTGGCTTAGGGTTTTCGAAGATAGAACCATTCTTACCTACGAACATGGACCACAACGTGGATAACCAAATTATTGAAAACTCGTTGCAAATTAGATATTGACTATAGTAGGAGAGACAGACACCCGCTATCCACTTATGCAAAACTAGTTGCATGTCAAGCGTAGAACAGGTCTCATGTGTGAGGACATGTAAAGTTTGTCCGGGCCGCTTCATTCCACTATGCCACCAATATCCAATGTATAAATAAGAAGCAATATCATGATCATCATCGCCCACATACTCATATGTGTACTACCCGTGCAAAGCATCTACACATAGATCCGGCTCTGATACCACTGTAGGGTACATAGCATAGAAAAACAAAAAACGAATATACGATGGGAACAACTATGTACCAAGATCTATCTACTAGATACAAGAAACGGGCGGATATACATCCGTAGAGAACATACCCTTGAAGACCGACAAATATTAGCGAGGTTGTACTCGTGGATGATGTAGACGAACGCTTGTTGATCTCAAGATCGAGAGCAAGTCCTAGCGCCGCAAATCAGCGGCTGATCTGTAATCGCACACACGTCTGAGCCACCGAGCAACCTCTGCCTCCTCGCTCCAGCGATGCAGCAGAAGCAACAACTCTTTCTTGCTGAAAAGCCACCGGGAACATGTATATCGCTAGTCCGAGACCATGAGGGATAAACTAGTGGGAGAGAGAGATCCTTCACGAGGAGGTGTGAGTGTGAGAGAGGGAGAGGGGGGATTTATATAGGAGGGAGTGGGCACCCCAAGGGATTGTCCGGCACATGGGGGATTCCCCCTCCCCTCCTCCATTCATGTGGGTGGATCTCCCACTCACAAATTAGCCCCTTCATTTATCCACTCAAAAATCCACTCAAAATTCTCATTAAATTTCCACAAAATTTAATGCAATCTGTCTTTAAATAAAACTCCTTTTATTTATTCATAATTTTGTCAATTACCTTAATGGACAAACATTCAAATATAACCCCTTGCTAGTATTTCATTTCACATGCAGAAACACTTTCATCAATTTCACTCGAAACAGTTCCGGTGTCTAGTGAAATAAATTCATGCGCTTTGTTAATATTTTCAGCATGAAACTATTTGTTCCAAATGGTGTTGGTGTCTCTTAAGTGTGTCACCCCGCGGTTCGCAAATAATGCGGACATGATCGAGAACCCTCTCAGATCAATAATCAGAAGCAGGACCTGGAGATCTATACTGACTCCCACACATTCAACGATGACTTTCTTGTGATCGTGAGAACGTTTTACGCTAGAATATTAATCCCTTTGTCTCACGATATATTACATGTACAAGATTCGATCATCGGTATCTTCATACCTAGTTTGATCTCGTTAATGACATGTACTCTTTTCTTGTTCCCGTTATATAACATTTTAGTGATCAAATCACTTGCTTGCAAGCTAAAGAATGTGATATCACCGAGAGGGCCCAGAGTATATCTATCCGTCATCGGGGTGAACAAATTCCTGTAACATCCCTAAAATCATGATTTCAAAGTTTGCATATCATTCATGCATGCATATAGTTTTGAGATCAATTTCAAGCCAAATTCAAGAAAACAGAAGCACATAGTGCTATCATTTTATGTGAGCAAACTTAAATCAAATGGCCATCCCCATTTGAGAGCTTAAGTGTTTTAAACCATGTTTGTTTGCTACCTTGTTGATTGTATTGGGTGTGGAATTTGAACAAAATTATACAAAATAAAAATGGTTTCAAACCATTTTCAAAACATTTGCAAATCAAGTGCTTTGGCACTGTTTATTTTGTTTATTCAAAAGAACCAAGCTTGAACAGAGAGACCATTTGACTTTATGCCTTGAAATGTGACTGTTGCACACTACAAAAGTTCCTGAAAATATTTGATTCAATTTGAATTTGATTTCATTTGAAAACCATTCCGGGAAATTGAATTAGAAATAGAAAAGGAATAAAGAAAAAAGAAAAAGGCCGGCGCTCCTATTCTGGCCCAACAGCGAAACCAGACCAGCTAGCCCACCCGGGTCCCTTCTATCCCTCGCTCACGCGTAGATGCACCCAGCGAGCCGCTAACACCCGGACCCCACTCCCCCTCTGTTCTGTTCGCTGACGAGCGGGCCCCTTCCACGTCGTCATCGTCTTCCCCAAATTTCCGCGCACGAACACCGCCGCTGGCCGTTGCTGCGTTGATTTCGCGGTGTAATTGGCATTGAATCACTGAGCGTTTCTTGTCGAGCCTCTGCCTACTTAAGCCCCTCCCTCTCGCGGCCATTTCCCCTCACCCAATTTCCTCTCCACGCCACCAGGCTGCTTGCAAGTCGCTCGACGCTGCCGCTGTTCCGACGATCTCCGGCAGCAAATTCCGGTGAGTCCCGACCCCCCCCCCCCCCGTTCCTCTGATTCAAATGAATGTGCCCAGCGTGATCTCGTGCATATTCTGATACCCTTTGCTTGCCTGCTCGTGACCCAGGACGCCGTCCCCGTTCGTGCCCGCAACCGACCGAGCCGCCACTCAACTCCGGCGATCGATTACGGTAAGCAGAGCGTGCCCCTTGATCTCTCTCACATACTAGGTTGTTCGCCACCGTCGTGCGCATCTCCTAAACCACTTGGTTCGTGCTAGGGCGACGTGGAACCTCGGCAACAACTTTGACAGCAAACACCCGACGCCGTGCACAACTCCGACGAGCTCTCCCAGCCTCTACAGCGCGCCCCTTGACCAGCCGACACCACCTTGAGCATCAGCAGCCCTCTGCGATTCCGGTAAGCCCCTTCTCCCTCTCGCGCGTGACCTAGAACGTCAGCTCCGCCACTGACAGACGCGCCGCCGCCTGTCGCCGCCGCTAGCGCCGCCACTAGATGGCCAGGCTGCTCAGCAGCGTTGGATCCAGATCGTGCGGATAGGATAGAACGCGAGCGAAGCGGTAAGATTAGATCTGAGCCGCGCGATTAAGTTAAATCTAGCGGCTCAGAAGCGTTATCCGACTCGAAACAGTACGCGCCAATGAGAGCGTGACGCGTGGCTAGGGTTCGTTTTAAAAACAGAATTTGAATCAGATTTATATCCAAATTTGATTTAGCTATAACTTTTGATTCCCACGTTAGATTTTGGCAAATTTTATACCGTTGGAATCAGGAAGACAAGCCCTTTCTGTTTATCCAATGTGTTTAATGTTTAGCTTCTGTTAAAATGATTTTAATTGCAGAAACTTGTTTAGGACTATTTTGAGTATATGATTTGTTTAGGAAATTGTTTTAGTGTCAAATAAACTTGGTTTAGCAAGTTTTTGACTTGTTTATGATTCAGTACTATGCACTTGCTTGGTGGAGTTTTAAAAAAATCATCACTTAGCATTTTGCATGCATGCATATGTATTTTTTTTGTTTGTATATGTTGTGTGTAATTTGTTGCTACCATTCTTTGTGTAGACTTTGGTGCTAGTGATTGTGATTGTGAAGAGTGCTACTCTCACAACTACCAAGGAAAGTGGTACTTCATGAATATTTCTATCCCTATATTTTTATACAAGCATTAGAAATATTTTGCTAAGTCTTGCATGTTACTATTTTGCCAAATGCCATGTTGGGAAATCCTAAGTAGTTGTAGAATTGCTATGAAATTTCTAAGTTAAGTTACTATCTATGCCATGCTTAGCCTAGATAGTAGCAAACAAGGGTTGGTGAAATATACATGCTATGATGAAAATATTTCTAAGTCTTTGGACTTATGTTTTCCTTAATAAAACAACTAAGTCAATGAATCACCTGGGTGGAAAGGGACTTGATTGGTGGTTTTTGGTTGAGTGGTTACACAAGGCCCATGGCTATGGTTTACCTTGTGTATCTCACTTGTGGAAAGCCACCCAGGAACAAAGGGATTTTAGAGGCCAATTGTTGAGAAGCTTCTAGTGCAGCCACTTGGCAATATGGGCTCTGCCTGGATCACATAGGTTGCTAGAACTTAGCCATTTGGACAGTTGGTGGTAGTGGGAATGATAGGTTGGAACGCGTCCATTTGGTCTAAGGAAAGGCTTCTGAAAGGTCCTGTCTTGGGAAACCAAGTCTGGTGGGGAAAGTGCACAACTTCTGCAGATGGAAAAATCTAAGTACCTAGCCAAGTCCATGGAAATGGACAACTTGAGCATCAAGACATGGAAGCTATCAAGAATCTCATCACTCCAACTTCTAAGTAAAAACTTGTGGGAGAACAAGGGTGAAGGACCTCAATGTCTATTGGTGCTTCCTTGGGAAAAGTTTTAACAAAGAAAAACTTAGTGATTTCAACTAATAGGAAAAACCTATTTTGAGCAAAGCAAGCCAAGCTACACTTAGCCAAAATGCATATAGTAATATAGTCCACCTAAATTTTACTAAGGTATCACTTGCCAATACTATTCCAAAGTATTGACCCACTGTGGCTGTAACTTGTGATGTTGCAGGTTACTCTAATGAGGATTAGGTGTCATGAGTCTACACTCAACATGTTTTCCTGTGGCACATGAAGATAAAGACTTATATTTATTTACTTATGCAAACTCTTGTATTAGGCCTATGGCCTTGAGTTGTAAAGACTATGTTTAACTCTGGAATGGATGTAATAAATGACCTTTGTATCTGTGTACTTCATCTTAAACTGTGGATGGTAGCAATGATCCAGGGACTAGCATTGCAATCACAGGGATCCTTTTCCTTTACAAAGCAGGGATCTTACAGATGGTATCAGAGCACTGTGTTGCCTGTAGGATTATGACCCTAGGATTGGAAACAACTAAGGAAAAAATTTCAACTTCTACACTTGTCTATTCTTCTCGTAAACTTTTCTAATCTTCTCTCTCATCTCTATTTGTAGATGAACTCCATCAACGAAGCCATGAGGAAAGGACCACTCATGACAATGACTTTGGAGTGTGAGACAGAATTCCCCAAGGCTCTCAAGGACCTCATGGTTGCATTAGAGATACAAGGTGCAGCTGTGTACAAGGGTTTTCCAGTGATGGATGAAGGAGTGGAATACTGGTGGGTGCAACTTCACTTGTATAAAAACAAGGAAGACAACCATCAGGAAAAAGGATTCTGCATGTTCACCAATTCAGTGGTGCACCCTACATTCTTTGAATCAGTAAGGGATGCAGCTTGGAATACCATCAAAGAACTTGGTGATAGAGTCAAGTGCAGAATGCTCAACCTCCAAAATGATCTAAGTAAAGAGAAGGAACATACCCAAGAGTTGGAAGCTACCAACCAAACCTTAAGAGGAGACATTATAGACTTAGTGATGGAATCATGTGAGCAAGATAGGCTGATTGCTTCTAGAAACATTATGTTAGCCAACAGATCCAATGAGATAGGATTGTAAACGTACTTCGTTAGTTGGACCACCACCTATCACCTTATTTTCCAAAATGTTGCTTTAAAATAAGATTGAACCTTGGTTGTTGTAATGGTTTCATGTATGCATGACTTGTGTGTTTTGCTCCCCAAGGATATGTATGTGATGTTTTGTCTTTTGTTTTATCTTGAAATGTGATGTTCTAACTTTTCTATCTTATAAATAGATGCCTATTACCATCAACACTATTGAGGAGTTCCAGGTTACCCGCTTTGGTCCTCGTATCATTGAGCTTACCACTTTGCTCAATCTCCCTCTTCCCACCATCATGGTGCATCCCCTCACCAAGTTTGAGAGGAAGGACCTCTGGGGCTTCAAGGTGAACCAGCCCGGACGCCAGACAGAGCCTACTACGGAGGCCATCGTCTTCAAGCTTATGCACGATGATAGGGAGAGAGGCCTTGAGGTAGTGATGCAGGATCTGATAGGACATCTACTAGGGCGACACTCCCGACAGGTTAGAGGCACCCACTTCCACGTCTTCGGAAGACGTGATGAGGATGGAGAGTACATCGACTTTGAGGACGATTTGAGGGACGCAGCAGAGCCGATACGCCTGTACCTCCAGGACTTAGAGTCTCTCATTAGGCACGTGGACACGGACATGACCAATGTCATGCTCAGCAATGATGAGCTCCAGGTGCAGCTTCGCAAGAAGGACAAGCTCTTCGCGCAGCAAGACGAGGTAGTCAAGGAAATGGAGGCGAAGTTCGAGACCCAGGACAGGAAGTTCAAGAGTCAGGAGAAGCATGTCCATGATAGGAACAAGAAGATCCGGGACATGACTGAAGAACTGCAGTCCAAGGACTTCGAGCTAGAGCAGCAGCAGTCGGTGATCGAGAGGCTTCGTTCCCAGAAGAGGGCTCTCAAGGCCAAGATAGAGTCCTTGACCACTAGCATTGAGGAGAACAAGACCGCGATGGAGAACGCAGGTCTTACCTTTGTCGAGGAGGAGATTGATGCCGATGAGTAGACTTGACTTCTCGTTTATCTTTTATTATCATACTTGTTATTTGAGAACTTGTTATTGGACCATCCGACATGTGGATGGCTTGCTACTTGTGTGTTTTACTTTGTGAACTTGTTATCTTGTTGTTGAACTTTTATCTTTGTGTTGCATGCTATGTGTTTTCTTATGTGATGTAATGTGCATGAAAGCATCTATGGGTATCTCATTCTTATCTCTATTTGAACAAACCATAGATGCCTCCCCGTCGCGCAAACCCCAACCCCAACAACAACAACATCACTCCAGAAATGCATAAAATGATGACTGCTCAAACACAGCTAATGCAGATGATGACAACGTTCATTCAGAACCAAAACAACAACAACAACAACAATAACAACAATAACAACAACAACAACAACAACAACCCTCCGGGTTTTGATATGCTCACCAGGTTCTTGAGATTGAGGCCAGCGAAGTTCTCGAGAACGACTGATCCCATGGTGGCCAATGATTGGCTACGTTACGTGAACAAGGACTTAGTAACCGTGGGCTGTACGGATGCTGAAAAATTCAGATTTGCAGCACATCTGCTGGAAGGGCCAGCCGACACTTGGTGGGACAACTTCCAGATCACCACTCCCATAGATGAAGTGACATGGGCTATCTTTGAGGATGGCTTTCGCACTGCTCATATCTCATCAGGAGTGATGAGTCTGAAAAAGAAAGAGTTCCACAATCTGAAGCAGCGCCACCGCAGCGTGGCTGAATACATTGAGGAGTTCAACAATCTAGCGCGTTATGCACCGGATGAAGTTGACACGGATGCCAAGAGAAAGGAAAAATTTCTTGAAGGCTTGAATGATGAGCTGAATCTGCAATTGGCTATGGCATATGTTCCCACTTATCAGTCGCTCTGTGACAAGGCTTCTATTTTGGAGAACAAAATGAAGCAAGTTGAGAGTAGAAAGAGGAAGCACTCCGATAAGCATAGCTCGGGATCATCTCACAAGCGATCTCATTATGATGACAGCGGAAGCTCAGGATCCCACAAGCATGGGAAATTCAACAAGCACCACAACCACAACCGTCATGAAAACAAGCATCACCATAGTCATGACAATGACAAGTACAAGAACCACAAGAGTGGACATAAGAGCCACCACAGTGGTAATGGAGGTGGAAGTGGAAGTCAGCCTGTTAAGAGAGACATCAGTCAGGTTGAATGCTTCAAATGCAAGAAGATGGGGCATTATGCAAATGAATGCCCTGAAAAGAAAGTTGAAGGACCCATCAAGCCCAATCCTTTCCAGAAAGGACAAGTGAACCACATCAATGTGGAAGAGGTCTATGAGGAGCCTGATGCTGTT
This sequence comes from Avena atlantica, assembly GCA_910589765.1. Classification (NCBI taxonomy): domain Eukaryota; kingdom Viridiplantae; phylum Streptophyta; class Magnoliopsida; order Poales; family Poaceae; genus Avena; species Avena atlantica. Next base: position 117,144,919 of record OU342735.1, read on the forward strand.
GCTGGTAAGTTCAGACTCAATTCTATTCCAGCATTTGTACTCTTTGATACTGGTGCATCTCATTCATTCATATCAAGAGCATTTGTTGAAATAAATGAACTACCAGTAGAAACTATTGGGTGTCCTATAAAAGTAAGTTCTCCTGGTGGAGAAATGATAGTGAATTCAGGATGTCATGATCTAGTCATAGAATTTGGGAAATATAAGTTTCCCGTTAACTTGATAATTCTAAACTCCCAAGGATTGGATGTCATTCTGGGAATGTACTGGATGACTAAGTACAAAGGAGTGATAGATTGTGCCAACCATACTGTCTCACTCACAACTCCAGAAAATAAAAGGATCAGATTCAAGACCAACTTTGAAGCAAAAAGGAGTATGCTTAATTCTCTTAAGGGGGTTAGCATGGACAGTGTGCCAATTGTGAGTGAGTATCCGGATGTGTTTCCGGAAGAATTGTCAGGAATGCCACCAGATAGAGATGTGGAGTTTCTTATAGTTTTGGTACCAGGGTCTGGACCAATAGCAAAGAGACCGTACAAAATGTCAGTTGATGAACTAAAAGAACTCAAGAAACAACTTGGAGAACAGTTGCAGAAAGGATTCATTCAACCAAGTTCTTCATCTTTGGGAGCCCCAGTTTTGTTTGTGGAGAAGAAAGATAGAAGTCAAAGGTTATGCATAGATTACCGTTCTCTCAACGAGGTAACTATCAAGAACAAATATCCTTTGCCTAGAATCAATGACTTGTTTGATCAGCTAGAAGGAGCATGTGTGTTCTCAAAGATTGATCTCCGGTCAGGCTATTTTCAACTCAAGATAAGAGAACAAGACATACCTAAAACAACATTCACTACAAGGTATGGATTGTATGTATACCGTAATGCCTTTTGGCTTGACAAATGCTCCAGCATACTTCATGAATATGATGCACAAGGTGTTCATGGAATTCCTTGACAAATTTGTTGTCGTTTTCATCGATGACATCTTAGTCTACTCCAAGAGCAAACAAGAACATGAAGGACACTTACGATTGATACTTGAGAAGTTGAGAGAGCATAAACTTTATGCCAAGTTCAGCAAATGTGAGTTCTGGTTGGAGGAAGTTGGCTTTCTTGGTCATGTTATGACGAAGGATGGTGTAGCAGTTGATCCTGCTAAGGTTTCAGCTGTGACTGAATGGGAATCTCCCAAGTCCGTGAAAGAAGTTCGTAGTTTCCTTGGCTTAGCAGGTTACTACAGAAGGTTTATTGAGAATTTCTCTAAGGTAGCTAAGCCCATGACTGAATTGTTAAAGAAAGACAAGAAGTTTGCTTGGTCTGAAGGTTGTGAAATCAGCTTTCAGGAGTTGAAGAAGAGACTTGTGACAGCACCAGTCTTATGTCTGCCAGATTTGGAAAAAGATTTCCAAGTATATTGTGATGCATCCCATCAAGGTTTGGGTGCAGTACTTATGCAAGACGGTAAAGTTGTGTCTTATGCCTCGAGACAACTCAAGACTCATGAAGTAAACTATCCTACTCATGATTTAGAGTTAGCCTCTGTCGTCCATGCACTCAAAACATGGAGACACTATCTTTTGGGAAAGCGTTGTGAAGTGTTCACAGATCACAAAAGTTTGAAGTATATCTTCACCCAGAAAGAAATCAATATGAGACAAAGAAGATGGCTAGAACTTATCAAGGACTATGACTTAAGTTTGCAATACCACCCCGGTAAAGCAAATGTTGTAGCAGATGCTCAAAGCCGTAAAGTTTTTGTGAATGGCCTTACCAAAGGAGAATTACCAGATGATTTGTGTACCCAATTTAGAAAACTCAGATTGGAGATTGTGCCTGAAGGACATCTCATGTCTTTGGATGTTCAACCCACTTTGTTGGACATGATCAAAGAAGCCCAGAAGATTGATAACCAAATTGAAGAGATTAAAGAAAAGATTGGCAAAGGAAAAGACAAAGGGTTCCATGAAGATGAACAGGGTACTTTATGGCATGGGAAACGTATCTGTGTTCCACAAGACCCGGAGTTGCGGAAACTGATTTTGCAAGAAGCACACAACTCTCCGTATTCTATTCACCTGGGTAACACCAAAATGTACATGTACATGAAAGAAAGATTTGGGTGGAATAATCTCAAGAAGGACATCGCCGAACATATTGCCTTGTGTGATGTGTGTAGTAGAGTAAAAGAGGAACATCAGAAACCAGCAGGTTTGCTTCAACCACTACCTATTCCTGATTGGAAGTGGGACAAGATTGGTATGGATTTCATTACCGGATTACCAAGGACTAGGTCAGGGTATGATTCCATATGGGTAGTAGTAGATCGCCTAACTAAAGTGGCTCATTTCATACCCGTGAAGACAACCTATACGAGTGCTAAGTTAGCAAAAATTTACATGAGTAGAATTGTATGTCTGCATGGAGTGCCCAAGAGTATTGTGTCTGATAGGGGAACCCAATTCACTTCCCATTTTTGGAGACAGCTACATGAATCATTGGGAACGAGGTTGGAATTCAGTACTGCTTTTCATCCTCAAACCGATGGACAAACAGAAAGGACTAATCAGATTCTGGAAGACATGTTGAGGGCATGTGCCCTAGACTATGGAGCCAGTTGGGATGAAAGTCTGCCTTACGCAGAATTTTCTTATAACAACAGCTATCAAGCCAGCATTGAGATGGCACCGTTTGAGTTTCTCTATGGAAGAAAGTGTACCACCCCATTTCTATGGAATGGTGTGGGAGAAAGAAGTTTATTCGGACCAGATCTTATCAAAGAAGTCGAAGAGAAGGTCCAATTGGTTAAGGACAGGTTGAAGATAGCACAGTCCCGACAGAAAAGCTACGCAGATCCTAAGCGTAGAGAGGTCACCTACGAAGTCGGTGATAGAGCTTATCTTAGAGTGTCCCCACTTCGTGGAGTGAAAAGATTCGGAGTCAAAGGAAAATTGGCACCAAGATATGTTGGGCCATTCAAGATTCTAAGCCGCAAAGGAGAAGTTGCCTATGAAATTGAACTGCCGGAATCTTTGTCAGCAGTTCATAATGTGTTTCATGTGAGTCAACTTAAGAAATGTCATCCAGAAATGGAAGAAACTTCTTTGAAGGATACTATACCTTTGGAGGAGGTTCAACTAGAAAGTGATCTCACTTATGAAGAGAAACCTATCAAAATTCTTGAGACTGCAGAAAGAGTCACAAGGACTAAGACTATCAAGTTCTGCAAAGTGCAGTGGAATCATCATTCCGAAGAGGAAGCAACATGGGAAAGAGAAGATGATCTTCGGAAAGACCACCCTCACCTATTTGCTAGCCAATCCGAATCTCGAGGGCGAGATTCACCTTAAGGGGGTTAGATTTGTAACATCCCTAAAATCATGATTTCAAAGTTTGCATATCATTCATGCATGCATATAGTTTTGAGATCAATTTCAAACCAAATTCAAGAAAACAGAAGCACATAGTGCTATCATTTTATGTGAGCAAACTTAAATCAAATGGCCATCCCCATTTGAGAGCTTAAGTGTTTTAAACCATGTTTGTTTGCTACCTTGTTGATTGGATTGGGTGTGGAATTTGAACAAAATTATACAAAATAAAAATGGTTTCAAACCATTTTCAAAACATTTGCAAATCAAGTGCTATGGCACAGTTTATTTTGTTTATTCAAAAGAACCAAGCTTGAACAGAGAGACCATTTGATTTTATGCCTTGAAATCTGACTGTTGCACACTACAAAAGTTCCTGAAAAGATTTGATTCAATTTGAATTTGATTTCATTGAATTAGAAATAGAAAAGGAATAAAGAAAAAAGAAAAAGGCCGGCGCTCCTATTCTGGCCCAACAGCGAAACCAGCCCAGCTAGCCCACCCGGGTCCCTTCTCTCCCTCGCACACGCGCAAATGCACCCAGAGAGCCGCTGACACCCGGACCCCACTCCCCCTCTGTTCTGTTCGCTGACGAGCTGGCCCCGTCCACGTCGTCATCGTCTTCCCCAAATTTCCGCGCACGAACACTGCCGCTGGCCGTTGCTGCGTTGATTTCGCGGTGTAATTGGCATTGAATCACTGAGCGTTTCTTGTCGAGCCTCTGCCTACTTAATCCCCTCCCTCTCGCGGCCATTTCCCCTCACCCAATTTCCTCTCCACGCCACCAGGCTGCTCGCAACTCGCTCGACGCTGCCGTTGTTCCGACGATCTCCGGCAGCAAATTCCGGTGAGTCCCGACCACCCCCGTGCCTCTGATTCAAACGAATGTGCCCAGTGTGATCTCGTGCATCTTCTGATACCCTTTGCTTGCCTGCTCGTGACCCAGGACACCGTCCCCGTTCGTGCCCGCAACCAACCGAGCCGCCACTCAACTCCGGCGACCGATTACGGTAAGCAGAGCGCGCCCCTTGATCTCTCTCGCATACTAGGTTGTTCGCCACCGTCTTGAGCATCTCCTAAACCACTTGGTTATTGCTAGGGCGATGCGGAACCTCGGCAACAACTTCGACAGCAACCACCCGACGCCGTGCACAACTCCGACGAGCTCCCCCAGCCTCTACAGCGCGCCCCTTGACCAGCCGACACCACCTTGATCATCAGCAGCCCTCTGCGATTCCGGTAAGCCCCTTATCCCTCTCGCGCGTGACCTAGAACGTCAGCTCCGCCACTGACAGACGCGCCACTGCCTGTCACCGCCGCTAGCGCCGCCACTAGATGGTCAGGCTGCTCAGCAGCGTTGGATCCAGATCGTGCGGATAGGATAGAACGCGAGCGAAGCGGTAAGATTAGATCTGAGCCGCGCGATTAAGTTAGATCTAGCGGCTCAGAAGCGTGATCCGACGTGAAACGGTACGCGCCAATGAGAGCGTGACGCGTGGCTAGGGTTCGTTTTAAAAACAGAATTTGAATCAGATTTATATCCAAATTTGATTTAGCTATAACTTTTGATTCCCACGTTAGATTTTGGCAAATTTTATACCGTTGGAATCAGGAAGACAAGCCCTTTCTGTTTATGCAATGTGTTTAATGTTTAGCTTCTGTTAAAATGATTTTAATTGCAGAAACTTGTTTAGGACTATTTTGAGTATATGATTTGTTTAGGAAATTGTTTTAGTCTCAAATAAACTTGGTTTAGCAAGTTTTGGACTTGTTTATGATTCAGTACTATGCACTTGCTTGGTGGAGTTTTAAAAAAATCATCACTAAGAATTTTACATGCATGCATATGTATTTTTGTTTGTCTGTATATGTTGTGTGTAATTTGTTGCTACCATTCTTTGTGTAGACTTTGGTGCTAGTGATTGTAATTGTGAAGAGTGCTACTCTCCCAACTACTAAGGCAAGTGGTACTTCATGAATATTTCTATCCCTATATTTTTATACAAGCATTAGAAATATTTTGCTAAGTCTTGCATGTTACTATTTTGCCAAATGCCATGTTGGGAAATCCTAAGTAGTTGTAGAATTGCTAGGAAATTTCTAAGTTAAGTTACTATCTATGCCATGCTTAGCCTAGCTAGTAGCAAACAAGGGTTGGTGAAATATACATGCTATGATGAAAATATTTCTAAGTCTTTGGACTTATGTTTTCCTTAATAAAACAACTAAGTCAATGAATCACCTGGGTGGAAAGGGACTTGATTGGTGGTTTTTGGTTGAGTGGTTACACAAGGCCCATGGCTATGGTTTATCTTGTGTATCTCACTTGTGGAAAGCCACCCAGGAACAAAGGGATTTTAGAGGCCAAGTGTTGAGAAGCTTCTAGTGCAGCCACTTGGCAATATGGGCTCTGCCTGGATCACATAGGTTGCTAGAACTTAGCCATTTGGACAGTTGGTGGTAGTGGGAATGATAGGTTGGAACGCATCCATTTGGTCTAAGGAAAGGCTTCTGAAAGGTCCTGTCTTGGGAAACCAAGTCTGGTGGGGAAAGTGCACAACCTCTGCAGATGGAAAAATCTAAGTACTTAGCCAAGTCCATAGAAATGGACAACTTGAGCATCAAGACATGGAAGCTATCAAGAATCTCATCACTCCAACTTCTAAGTAAAAACTTGTGGGTGAACAAGGGTGAAGGACCTTAATGTCTATTGGTGGTTCCTTGGGAAAAGTTTTCACAAAGAAAAACTTAGTGATTTCAACTAATAGGAAAAACCTATTTTGAGCAAATCAAGCCAAGCTACACTTAGCCAAAATGCATATAGTAATATAGTCCACCTAAATTTTACTAAGGTATCACTTGCCAATACTATTCCAAAGTATTGACCCACTGTGGCTGTAACTTGTGATGTTGCAGGTTACTCTGATGAGGATTAGGTGTCATGAGTGTACACTCAACATGTTTGCCTATGGCACATGAAGATGAAGACTTATATTTATTTACTTATTCAAACTCTTGTATTAGGCCTATGGCCTTGAGTTGTAAAGACTATGTTTAACTCTGTAATGGATGTAATAAATGACCTTTGTATCTGTGTACTTCATCTTAAACTGTGGATGCTAGCAATGATCCAGAGACTAGCATTGCAATCACAGGGATCCTTTTCCTTTACAAAGGAGGGATCTTACAATTCCACTCTTGATCCATGGGCCTCAACATAACACTTTAGTAGCACTGAACCAATCTTTATAATCACCCTGTTACGGTGTGACGTTTGATGTTATCAAGATACTCTTCCAGTGTTAGTGATTGACATGATCTCATGGTCTAAGGATTAGGACTACTTCGTATGATGTTATATCAATATAAACTCAATGACTTTGATTGTAATGCTATACTTCAGATGAATGTTCATCACACCATTCCAATAATGTTGTGACCTCTTTATTAACAACATACAATGTCCATGATAAGGAAACCTTGATCATCTTGTCAATCAACGAGCTAGTTTATAAAAGAAGTATAACTAGGAACTTTCTGTTTGTTTATTAAACACACATGTATTTACGTTTCCGTATTAATACAATTATAGCATGCAAAATAAACATCTATCATATACTTGGAATATACATAATAACCACTTTATTATTGCCTCTCAGGGCATATTTCCTTCAATTTACCAAAAGGTAATAACCTACTATGGAAGTGTAAGATCCCTCCCTTTATAAAGGTAAGGGTCCCTGTGATTGCAATGCTAGTCCCTGTATCAATGCTAGCATCCACAGTTTAAGATGAAGTACAGAGAAACAAAGGTCATTATTACATATCATTCCAGAGACAAACATAGTCTTTTACAAACTCCATGGCCATAGGTCTAATACAAGAGTTTAAACATAACAATATAGATAAGTCTTCATATTCATGTGCCACAGGCAAGCATGTTGAGTGTAGACTCATAACCCCTAATCATCATCAGAATAACCTGCAACATCACAAATTACAGCCACAGTGGTTCAATACATTGGAATAGTATTGGCAAGTGATACCTTAGTAGAATATTAGCATCTAGATACTACATGAATTTGGCTAAGTGTAGTTTAGGCTTGCTTTGCTCAAAATAGGTTTTACCTATTAGTTGAAAACACTAAGTTTTTCTTTGACAAAACTTTCCCAAGGAATCACCAATAGAAATTGGTGAACCTTCACCCTTGTTCAACCACAAGTTTTAACTTAGAAAACTGGGATGAGGAGATTCTTGATAGCTTCCATGTCTTGATGCTCAAGTTGTCCAATACCAGGGACATGTCTAAGTACTTAGATTCTTCCATCTACAGAGGTTGTGCACTTCCCCACAAGACTTTATTTTCACCAAGACAGGACCTTTCAGAAGCCTTCCCTTAGACCAAATGGACGCGTTCCAACCTATCATCCCACCACCACCAACTGTCCAAATGGCTAAGTTATTGCAACCTATATGATCCAGGAAGAGCCCATATTGCCATGTGGCTGCACTAGAAGCTTCTTAACATTTGGCATCTCAAATCCCTTTATTCCTAGGTGGCTTTCCACAAGTGAGATACACAAGGTAAACCATAGAAATGGGCCTTGTGTAACCACTGAACACAAACCAATCTTTCCATTCCACCCAGGTGTTTCATTCACTTAGTTGTTTTATTAAGCAAAACAAAATTCCAAAGACTTAGAAATATTTCTCGTAGCATGATTATATAAACCACCCTTGGTTGCTACTAGCTAGGATAAGCATGGCAATAGCAAGTATTTTAACTTAGAGAAAATTCTAACATTGCTACAACTACTAGGATTTCCCAAGCATAGCATATAGATACTTAGCAAAAATAATCATGCAAGACCTATACAAAATATTTCTAATGCATAGGTAAAAATATTGGGAAGAAACATGAAGCACCACTTGCCTTGATAGTTTGGGGAGTAGCAACAATCTTCACAACCACAATCAATATTAGCACCAAAATCTACACATAAAATAATGGCACCCAAATCACATAACAAAATATACAAACAAAAATTTATGAATGCATGAAAAATGCCATGTGATGATTTTCTACATCAAACAAGACAAGTATACAGTACTGAATCATAAACAAATCCAAAACATACCAAATAAACTTTATTTGACCTTTAAATCATTTTTCAAATAATTACTATACTCAAATTATGCCTATAAATGTCTCTGCAAAAATAACCATTTTTATAGAGGCAAAACATTAAACACATTGCATAAACAAATAGGATTTTCTCTCCTGATTCCAATGATATAAAATTTGAAAAAATTGAACGTGGGGATCAAAAGTTATGAATTTTACAAGTTTGAATCACTAATAGATCTAAATTCTGTTTTTAAATCTAAACGCAGGCCACGCGGCGTGTCCTGAATGGCTGATACCGATTCGGCTGGATCGATCAACGAGAGCTGCTGGATCTAAATGAAAATGCACGGCTAGATCTAACGCGTACCTCTTCGCTAAGTGACTCTATCGCGTGCGTTGGATCTAGATCTGATGGTTGCTAAACAAACGACCAAAGTCTGGCGGCGCTGGCGATGATGGCGCGGCGGCGGTACTCTGTCAGCGACGCTCCGGAAGATACATAGGGGCTGGGGTCAACGGAGGGGCTTACCGAACTCGCAAGGTCGCGCTGATGCTCAACCTCTTGTTGGCGTGGACGGGGGTGTACTATGGAGGTCAATAGGGCTCGTCGGAGTAGCGAGCGGCGTCGGGTTCTTGCAGTCGACGACGTTGCCGACGATGTGGACCGCCCTAACACAAACCGAAGGCGTCAGGGTGTGCACAACAAACTGGCGAACAAGATAGGGTCAAGCAGAAAGCACGGGGCGGCTTGGTATTACCTAAATCGTTCACCGGAGTTAGGCGACGGTTCTGCCATTTGCAGTGGTTGTCGGGGACGGCAACCTGGGTCATGCGCGGGCAAAGCAAAAGCATCAGGAGAAGCACAGAGACACGGCGAACTTGATAGAGTCAAGCAGAATACGAGGGGCGCTCTGTACTCACCGGAATCAGATGTCGGAGTTCGTCGGTGTAACATCCCTAAAATCATGTTTCAAAACTCATGCATATCATCCATGCATCCATGATCATTTAGGGTTCCTTTTCAAAACCAATTCAAAAACAGAAGCATCTGATGCTCATTATTTTATGTAAGCAAACTATGGTTTATTGCCACCTTCTAATAGGAAAGATACTATTTTGATCAGTAATGTTGAGTTTGGGTGATGCTACTAAAGTTTGGTCAAAGTTTCAAAAACAAATTATGATTTAAAAACCATTTCATCACCACTTATAAATATTTAAATAAAGCTTGTTTAATTCCTTTTCCAAACCTTTTTTGTTTTTCCCTCATATTTGAACAGTTGTTACACCTCCTAGGAGACAGGTTTCAGCAAACTTTGATTTAGAGAAAGTTTCATTTGAAACATAATTGATTTGAACTTTCAAATTCAAGCCAGAAATCCATTCAGAAAAGGAAAAAGATTAAAGGAAAAAAAATAAAACATACCAGCCAATCTGGCCCAACGCAGCCGTTTAGCCCATTTAGCCCAGCAACCACTCCCGCGAGGAAAACTTTTCGCACCTGTTGTTCGACCCGCCCCCTCACTAACGTCTGGCCCCCACCTCCTCTCTTCTTCTCTCGCTGACAACTGTGGCCCACGTGTCGTCATCGTCCTCCCCAAATTTCCGCGCGATGAACACGTCGTCGCCGCCGTTACCTCGTGGATTAAATCGAATCAATTCCCTTGATTCCGGCAGTAATTCGCCCAGCCTTCACCTGCTACTTAAACCCCACCCCGTCACGGTCATTTCCCCCCAAACACCCACACCCAATCGCCCCCAGGCTGCTCGTATTGAAGCTCGAACTACCGCTGTCCGACGAACTCCGGTGAAGTATTCCGTTGAGCCTCGTCTGCCCCGTGCCTGCTAACCCATAATGTCGTGTTTACCTTGTCCTTACGCTTCTTCTGACACCTTTGGTTCGACTTGTACTGCCCCAGGTCATCGAATCCGTCGAGCACCGCAAACTCCCGACACCGTCTCCAACTCCGACAAGGAATTTCGGTGAGGTTCGACTGCCCCGTGCCTTCCCCTTGACCCTATCAAGTTCGCCTGAACGTTGTGCACACACTGATGCCTTCCATTTGTGTTAGGGCGGATCAGAACGTCACCAACGTCGCCGTCCACCTAAGCCCGACGCTGTCCCCGACTCCGACGAGCTCCCACGGCCACCGCAGCTTGCCCCTGTCCACGCCAACAACATCTGGAGCTTCCTCGCAACCTTGCGACGCTGGTAAGCATCACCACTGTCCCTAGCCCTCGCTAGGATCACCGATCCATCGCCGGCAGAACCGTCGCCACCGCTGTGCCAATTTGCGCCGCCGGTTTAAGGTCAAAACGATTAGATCCACTGGATCTAGATCCAGTGGTCTAGATTAGACGCCAGGCCGAAGAGGTACGGGCAGATATGAGCCGTTGGATTTTATTTAGATCTGACGGTGTGCGAGTGTGATCCAGTGCGAATCGGTACCAACCAACCAGATGCTGTCGCGTGGCATGTGTTTCGTTTTAAAAATATGAATTAGATCTATTAGAGGTTTAAACTTGTTTAATTCATAACTTTTGATTCCCACGTCCAAATTTGACAAATTTTATATCATTGGAATCAAGAGAGAAAAACCTTTCTATTTATGCAATGTGTTTAATGTTTTGCCTCTGTTAAAATGATTGTTTTTACAGAAACATTTGTAGGCATAATTTGAGTATAGTAATTATTTGAAAAATGTTTTGTTATTCAAATAAAGTTTATTTGGCTTGTTTTGTACTTGTTTATGATTAAGTACTGTGCACTTGTCTTGTTTGGTGTAGAAAATCATCACATGGCATTTTGCATACATTCATGTATTTTTGCTTGTATATTTTGTGTATGTGATTTTGTGCCATTATTTTATGTGTAGATTTTGGTGCAAATAGTGATTGTGATTTTGAGGATTGTTGCTACTCCCCAAACTACCAAGGCAAGTGGTGCTTCATGATTTATTCCTATGTTTTTCAACTATGCATTAGAAATATTTTGCTAGTCTTGCATGGATATTTTTTATCTATATGCTATGCTTGGGAAATCCTAGTAGTTGTAGAATTGCTAGAAATATTTATAAGTCTTATCAATGCCATGCTTAGCCTAGCTAGTAGCAACCAAGGTTGGTTATATATTCATGCTATGAGAAAATATTTCTAAGTCTTTGGACTTGTGTTTTGTTTAATAAAACAACTAAGTGAATGAAACACCTGGGTGGAATGGAAGGAATGGTTTGTGTTGAGTGGTTGCATAAGGCCCATTTCTATGGTTTACCTTGTGTATCTCACTTGTGGAAAGCCACCCAGGAACAAAGGGATTTGAGATGCCATATGTTAAGAAGCTTCTAGTGCAGCCACTTGGCAATATGGGCTCTGCCTGGATCACATAGGTTGCAATAACTTAGCCATTTGGACAGTTGGTGGTAGTGGGATGATAGGTTGGAACGCGTCCATTTGGTCTAAGGGAAGGCTTCTGAAAGGTCTTGTATTGGTGAAAATCAAGTCTTGTGGGGAAAGTGCACAACCTCTGCAGATGGAAGAATCTAAGTACTTAGCCATGTCCCTGGTATTGGACAACTTGAGCATAAAGACATGGAAGCTATCAAGAATCTCCTCATCCCAATTTCTAAGTAAAAACTTGTGGTTGAACAAGGGTGAAGGTTCCCCAATGTCTATTGGTGGTTCCTTGGGAAAGATTTTGACAAAGAAAAACTTAGTGTTTTCAACTAATAGGAAAAACCTATTTTGAGCAAAGCAAGCCTAAGCTACACTTAGCCAAATGCATATAGTATCTAGTTGCCAATATTATTCTAAGGTATCACTTGCCAGTACTATTCCAATGTATTGACCCACTATGGTTGTAACTTGTGATGTTGCAGGTTATTCTGATGGTGATTAGGTGGTTATGAGTCTACACTCAACATGCTTGCCTGTGGCACATGAAGATGAAGACTTATTTATCTTATTATATATTTGAACTCTTGTATTAGGCCTGTGGCCATGGAGTTTGTAAAAGACTATGTTTGTCTCTGGAATGATATGTAATAATGACCTTTGTTTCTGTGTACTTCATATTAAACTGTGGATGCTAGCATTGATCCAGGGACTAGCATTACAATCACAGGGATCCTTTCCTTTATAAAGGAGGGATCTTACAGATGGTATCAGAGCACTGTGTTGCCTGTAGGATTATGACCCTAGGATTGGAAACCACTAAGGAAAAAATTTCAACAACTTCCACACTTGTCTTTTCTTCTCGTAAACTTTTATAATCTTCTTTCTCATCTCTATTTGTAGATGAACTCCATCAGCGAAGCCACGAGGAAGGGACCACTCATGAATATGACTTTGGAATGTGAGACAGAATTCCCCAAGGCTCTCAAGGACCTCATGGTTGCCATGGGAATACATGGTGCAGCTGTGTACAAAGGTTTTCCTGTGATGGATGAAGGAGTTGAGTACTGGTGGGTGCAATTTCACTTGTATAAAAACAAGGAAGACAACCACAAGGAATCAGGATTCTGCATTGTCACCAACTCAGTGATGCACCCTACATTCTTTGATTCAGCAAGGGATGTAGCTTGGAAGGCCATCAAAGAACTTGGTGATAGAATCAAGTGCAGAATGCTCAACACCCAGAATGACCTTAAGGAAGAAAAGAAGCATATCCAAGAGTTAGAGACTACCAACCAAAGTTTAAGGAAGGGCATCATAGATTTAGCAATGGAGTCATGTGATTTAGATAGACAAATTACCTCTAGGGATTCCCTGTTAGCCAACTTAGCAAGTGAGATGGGATTGTAACGTACTTCGTTAGTTGGACCACCACACTTATCATTTTATTTCCCAAATGTTGTTTAAAATAAGTTGAACCTTGTTTGTTTGTAATGGATCCATGTATGCCATGACTTGTGTGCTTTGATTTCCAAAGATATGCATGTAATGCCTTGTCTTGTGATTTATCTTAAATTGTGTTGATTCTAAATTTTTCTATCTTATTAAATAGATGCCTAATGTTACTATCAGCACGGCTGAAGAGTTCAAGGGAACTCGTTTTGGCACTCGTATTATTGAGCTCACTAATTTGCTCAATCTCCCACTTCCTACCATCATGATGCTTCCCCTCACCAAGTTTGAGAGTAAAGACCTTTGGGGCTTTAAGGTTAATCAGCCAGGACGCCAGACTGAGCCTACCATGGAGGCAATCATCTTCAAGCTCATGCATGATGACAAGGAGAGAGGCCTAGAGGTATTCATGCAGGATTTGCTTGGACGTTTACTAGGGAGACACTCTCGAGAGATTAGAGGTACTAACTTCCACGCCTTCGGTAGACGTGATGAGGATGGTGAGGCCATTGACTTCGAGGATGCTTCGAGAGAGACGACAGAGCCGATTCGTCTATACCTCCAGGACTTAGAGGTTCTTCTTAGGCACCTAGATCCTGATAGGACCAACGTCATGCTTAGCAATGACGAACTCCAGGTGCAGCTTCGTGAGAAGGACAAGCTCTTCGCGGAGCAAGATGAGATAGTCAAAGAAATGGAGGCCAAGTTTGAGAGTCAGGATAGAAAGTTCAAGAGTCAAGAGAAGAGAGTCCAAGATAGGAACAACAGGATTCGAGACATGACTGCAGAACTAGAGGCCAAGGACTTCGAGCTCGAGCATCATCAAGGTGTGATTGAGAGGCTTCGTGCACAGAAGAGGGATCTCAAAGCCAAAGTAGAGACCTTGACCACCAATGTCGAGGAATACAAGACCGCTATGGAGAATGCAGGTCTTACACTTGTTGATGAGGAGGTTGATGCAGAGGAGTAGTGATGACTACTCATTTACCATTTATTTACCATGCTTTTGATTATTAAGTCGCGATGACCATCCAACATGTGGATGGCTTGCTATTGGTGTGTTTACTTTTTCAAAAACTTGTTGTCTGTGTTGTTGAACTTTTTACTACTATGATGCATGATTGTGGTTTGTTATGTGATGTATTGTGCATGTTAGCATCTACGGGTATCTCATTCTTATCCTTATTGAAAACCACAGATGCCTCTCTGACGTGCCAATCCCAACCCCAACAACAACAACAACAACAACAACATCACCCCTTAGATGCAGCAGATGATGACAACTTAGACGCAGCTGATGCAAATGATGACTACTTTCATACAGAACCAGAACAACAACAACAACAATAATAACAACAACAATCAAAACAACCCATCGGGTTTTGACATGCTTACCAGGTTCTTAAGACTGAGGCCAGCAAAGTTCTCAGGAACTACTGATCCTATGGTGGCCAATGATTGGCTACGTTTTGTGAACAAGGACTTGGTAACCGTTGGCTGTACTGATGAAGAGAAAGTCAGATTTGCAGCACACTTGTTGGAAGGACCAGCATCCACTTGGTGGGATAACTTCCAGATCACCACTCCCATTGCGGATGTGACATGGGCTATCTTTGAAGATGGTTTCCATACTGCTCACATCTCATCCGGAGTGATGAGTTTAAAGAAGAAGGAATTTCATAACTTGAAGCAGCGCCATCGCAGCGTGGCAGAGTATATTGAGGAGTTCAACAATCTGGCGCGTTATCCACCGGATGAAGTTGACACTGATGCTAAGAGGAAAGAAAAATTCCTTGAAGGATCGAACGATCAACTGAACCTGCAGCTATCTGTGGCTTATGTTCCCACTTATCAGTCTCTTTGTGACAAGGCTGCTATTTTGGAGAGCAAGATGAAACAAGTTGAAAGCAGGAAGAGAAAGTACTCTGACAAGCACAGCTCGGGATCGTCTCACAAGCGTTCCCATTATGATGGTAGTGGGATTTCTGGATCCCACAAGCATGGGAAGTACAACAAACACCACAACCACAACCGTCATCATGACAACAAGCACCACCGTAGTCATAACAATGACAAGTTAAAGAATCACAAGGGTGGATATAAGAGCCACTACAATGGAAGTGGAAGTGGTAGTGGAAGCCAGCCTGTTAAGAAGGATCTTAGTCAGGTTGAATGTTTCAAGTATTATGCAAATGAATGCCCAGAAAAGAAAGTAGAAGGACCCAACAAGCCCAACCCTTTTCAAAAGGGAGAAGTGAATCACATCAATGTGGAAGAGATCTATGAGGAACCTGATGCTGTTGCTGGTAAGTTCAAACTCAATTCTGTTCCAGCATTTGTTCTCTTTGATACTGGTGCATCTCATTCATTCATATCAAGAGCATTTGTTGAAAGAAATGAACTACCGGTATAAACTATTGGGTGTCCTATAAAAGTAAGTTCTCCTGGCGGAGAAATGATAGTGAATTCAGGATGTCATGATCTAGTCATAGAGTTTGGGAAGTATAAGTTTCCCGTTAACCTGATAATCCTAAACTCCCAAGGATTGGATGTCATTTTGGGAATGGACTGGATGACTAAGTATAAGGGAGTGCTAGATTTTGCCAACCATACTGTCTCGCTCACAACTCCAGAAAACAAAAGGATTAGATTCAAGACCAACTTTGAATCGAAAAGGAGTAAGCTAAATTCTCTTAAGGGGGTTAGCATAGACAGTGTGCCAATTGTAAGAGAATATTCGGATGTGTTTCCAGAAGAATTGTCGGGAATGCCACCAGATAGAGATGTGGAGTTTCTTATTGTTTTGCTTCCAGGATCTGGACCAATAGCAAAAATACCGTACAAAATGTCAGCTGATGAGTTGAAATAACTCAAGAAACAACTTGGAGAACAGTTGCAGAAAGGACTTATTCAACCAAGTTCTTCATCTTGGGGAGCACCAGTTTTGTTCGTGGAAAAGAAAGATAGAAGTCAAAGGTTATGCATAGATTACCGTTCACTCAATGAGTTAACTATCAAGAACAAGTACCCTTTGCCAAGAATCAATGACTTGTTTGATCAGTTAGAAGGAGCTTCTGTGTTCTCAAAGATTGATCTCTGATCAGGTTATTTCCAGCTCAAGATAAGGGAACAAGACATACCTAAGACAGCTTGCACCACAAGGTATGGATTGTATGAGTATACCGTGATGCCATTTGGTTTGACCAATGCACCAGCATACTTCATGAATATGATGAACAAGGTGTTCATGGAGTTCCTTGATAAGTTTGTTGTCGTTTTCATCGATGACATTTTGATCTACTCCAAGAGCAAAGAAGATCATGAAGGACATCTACGTTTGATACTTGAGAAGCTTAGAGAGCATAAGCTATATGCCAAATTCAGCAAGTGTGAATTTTGGTTAAATGATGTTGTTTTTCTTAGACACATTGTGTCAGGAGATGGTGTAGCAGTTGATCCTGCTAAAGTTTCAGCTGCAACTGAATGGGAATCTCCTAAGTCAGTGAAAGAAGTTCGTAGTTTCCTTGGCTTGGCAGGATACTACAGAAGATTTATCGAGAATTTCTCCAAGGTAGCTAAGCCCATCACAGAATTGCTAAACAAAGACAAGAAATTTGCTTGGACTGAAGGATGTGAACTCAGTTTTCAAGAATTGAAGAAGAGACTAGTGATAGCACCAGTCTTATGTCTGCCAGATTTGGAGAAGGATTTCCAAGTGTATTGTGATGCATCTCATCATGGATTAGGTGCAGTACTTATGCAAGAAGGGAAAGTTGTGGCTTATGCCTCAAGACAACTCAAAACTCATGAAGTGAACTACCCTACTCATGATTTAGAGTTAGCCTCTATTGTCCATGCACTCAAAACATGGAGACATTATCTTTTGGGAAAACGATGTGAAGTGTTCACACATCACAAGAGTTTGAAGTATATTTTCACCCAGAAAGAAATTAACATGAGACAAATAAGATGGCTAGAACTCATCAAGGACTATGACTTGAGTTTGCAATACCACCCCGGTAAAGCGAATGTTGTGGTGGATGCTTTAAGCCGTAAAGTTTTTGTGAATGGCCTTAATAAGGGAGAATTGCCTGATGATCTGTCTACCCAATTCAGAAATCTCATATTAGAGATTGTGACTGAAGGACATATCATGTCTTTGGATGTTCAAACCACTTTGTTGGACAAGATCAAAGAAGCCCAAAAGACAAATAAGGAAATTGAAGAGATTAAGGAAAAGATTGGCAAGGGAAAAGCCAAAGGATTCCACGAAGATGAACAGGGTACTTTATGGTATGTAGAACGAATCTGTGTTCCACAAGATCCGGAGCTTTGGAAACTGATTTTACAAGAAGCACACAATTCACCGTATTCCATTCATCCGGGTAACACCAAAATGTACATGGATATGAAGGAAAGATTTTGGTGGAATAATCTCAAGAAAGACATCGCCGAACATATTGCTTTGTGTGATGTGTGTAGCAGAGTGAAAGCGGAACACCAGAAACCAGCATGATTGTTACAACCACTACCCATTCCTGATTGGAAGTGGGACAAGATTGGTATGGATTTCATTAGCGGATTGCTAAGGACCCGGTCAGGATATGATTCTATTTGGGTAGTAGTGGATCGCCTAACTAAAGTGGCTCATTTCATACCCGTGAAGACAACTTATACAAGTGCTAAGTTAGCCAAGATTTATATGAGTAGAATTGTATGTATACATGGATTACCCAAGAGTATTGTGTCTGATAGGGGAACCCAATTCACTTCTCATTTTTGGAGGCAATTACATGAGTCATTGGGAACGAGGTTGGAATTCAGCACTGCTTTTCATCCTCAGACTGATGGACAGACAGAAAGGACCAACTAGATTCTTGAAGATATGTTGAGGGAATGTGCCCTAGACTATGGAGCCAGTTGGGATGAAAGTCTGCCTTACGCAGAATTCTCTTACAATAACAGCTATCAAGCCAGTATTAAGATGGCACCATTTGAGTTTCTCTGTGGGAGAAAATGTACCACCCCATTGCTATGGAATGGTGTGGGAGAAAGAAGTTTGTTCGGACCAGAACTAATCAAAGAGGCTGAAGAAAAATTCAAGCTTAAGGACAGATTGAAGATAGCACAGTCCCGACAAAAGAGCTACGCAGATCCTAAGCATAGAGAAGTCACCTATGAAGAGGGTGATAGAGCTTATCTTAGAGTGTCACCACTTCGTGGATTTAAGAGGTTTGGAGTCAAAGGAAAATTGGCCCCAAGATATGTTGGACCATTCAAGATTCTGAGTCGTAAAGGAGAAGTAGCTTATGAGATTGAACTGCCAGAATCATTGTCTACTGTTCATAATGTGTTCACGTGAGTCAGCTTAAGAAATGCCATCCAGAAATGGAAGAGACTTCTTTGAAGGATACTATACCTTTGGAAGAGGTTCAATTGGAGAGTGACCTCACTTATGAGGAGAAGCCAATCAAGATTCTTGAGACTGCATAAAGAGTTACTCGGACTAAGACTATCAAATTCTGCAAAGTTCAATGGAACCATCATTCCGAAGAAGAAGCAACATGGGAAAGAGAAGATGATCTTCGGAAAGACCACCCTCACCTATTTGCTAGCCAACCCGAATCTCGAGGGCGAGATTCACCTTAAGGGGGTTAGATTTGTAACATCCCTAAAGTCATGTTTCAAAACTCATGCATATCATTCATGCATCCATGATCATTTAGGGTTCCTTTCAAAACCAATTCAAAAACAGGAGCATCTCATGCTCATTATTTTATGTAAGCAAATTATGGTTTATTGCCACCTTCTAATAGGAAAGATACTATCAGTAATGTTGAGTTTGGGTGATGCTTCTAAAGTTTGGTCATAGTTTCAAAAACAAATTATGATTTAAAAACCATTTCATCACCACTTATAAATATTTAAATAAAGCTTGTTTAATTCCTTTTCCAAACCTTTTTTGTTTTTCCCTCATGTTTGAACAGTTGTTACACCTCCTAGGAGACAGGTTTCAACAAACTTTGATTTAGAGAAAGTTTCATTTGAAACAGAATTGATTTGAACTTTCAAATTCAAGACAGAAATTCATTCAGAAAAGGAAAAAGATTAAAGGAAAAAAATAAAACAGACCAGCCAATCTGGCCCAACGCAGCCGTTTAGCCCATTTAGCCCAACAACCACTCCCGCAAGGAAAACGTTTCGCACCTGTTGTTCGACCCGCCCCCTGACTGACGTCGGACCCCACCTCCTCTCTTCTTCTCACGCTGACAACAGTGGCCCACGTGTCGTCATCGTCCTCTCCAAATTTCCGCGCGATGAACACGTCGTCGCCGCTGTTAACTTGCGGATTAAATCGAATCAATTCCCTTGATTCCGGCAGTAATTCACCCAGCCTTCACCTGCTACTTAAACCCCACCGCGTCATGGTCATTTCCCCAAAAAAATCCACACCCAATCGCCCCCAGGCTGCTCGTATTGAAGCTCGAACCACCGCTGCCCGACGAACTCCGGTGAAGTATTCCGGTGAGCCTCGTCTGCCTCGTGCCTGCTAACCCATACTGTCATGTTTCCCTTTTCCTTACGCTTCTTCTGACACCTTTGGTTCAACTTGTACTTCCCCAGGTCGTCGACTCCGTCGAGAACCGCAAACTCCCGACGCCGTCTCCAACTCCGACAAGGAATTTCCGTGAGGTTCGACCGCCTCGTGCCTTCCCCTTGACCCTATCAAGTTCGCCTGAACGTTGTGCACACACTGATGCCTTCCGTTTGTGTTAGGGCGGATCAGAACGTCGCCAACGTCGCCGTCCACCTAAGCCTGACGCTGTCCCCGACTCCGACGAGCTCCCACGGCCACCGCAGCTTGCCCCTGTCCACGCCAACAACATCTGGAGCTTCCTCGCAACCTTGCGACGCCGGTAAGCATCACCACTGTCCCCAGCCATCGCTAGGATCGCTGATCCATCACCGGCAGAACCGTCGCCGCCGCTGTGCCCATTTGCGCCGCCGGTTTAAGGTCAAAACGATTAGATCCACTAGATCTAGATCCACTGGTCTAGATTAGACGCCAGGCCGAAGAGGTACGGGCAGATCTGAGTCGTTGGATTTTATTTAGATCTGACGGCGCGCGAGTGTGATCCAGTGCGAATCGGTACCAACCAACCAGATGCTGCCGCGTGGCATGTGTTTCGTTTTAAAATATGAATTAGATCTATTAGAGGTTTAAACTTGTTTAATTCATAACTTTTGATTCCCACGTCCAAATTTGACAAATTTTATATCATTGGAATCAGGAGAGAAAAACCTTTCTGTTTATGCAATGTGTTTAATGTTTTGCCTCTGTTAAAATGATTGTTTTTACAGAAACATTTGTAGGCATAATTTGAGTATAGTAATTATTTGAAAAATGTTTTGTTATTCAAATAAAGTTTATTTGGCTTGTTTTGTACTTGTTTATGATTAAGTACTGTGCACTTGTCTTGTTTGGTGTAGAAAATCATCACATGGCATTTTGCATACATTCATGTATTTTTGCTTGTATATTTTGTGTGTGTGATTTTGTGCCATTATTTTATGTGTAGATTTTGGTGCAAATAGTGATTGTGATTTTGAGGATTGTTGCTACTCCCCAAACTACCAAGGCAAGTGGTGCTTCATGATTTATTCCTATGTTTTTCAACTATGCATTAGAAATATTTTGCTAGTCTTGCATGGATATTTTTGATCTATATGCTATGCTTGGGAAATCCTAGTAGTTGTAGAATTGCTAGAAATATTTCTAAGTCTTATCAATGCCATGCTTAGACTATCTAGTAGAAACCAAGGGTGGTTATATATTCATGCTATGAGAAAATATTCTAAGTCTTTGGACTTGTGTTTTGTTTAATAAAACAACTAAGTGAATGAAACACCTGGGTGGAATGGAAGGAATGGTTTGTGTTGAGTGGTTACATAAGGCCCATTTCTATGGTTTACCTTGTGTATCTCACTTGTGGAAAGCCACCCAGGAACAAAGGGATTTGAGATGCCATATGTTAAGAAGCTTCTAGTGCAGCCACTTGGCAATATGGGATCTGCCTGGATCACATAGGTTGCAATAACTTAGCCATTTGGACAGTTGATGGTAGTGGGATGATAGGTTGGAACGCGCCCATTTAGTCTAAGGGAAGGCTTCTGAAAGGTCCTGTCTTGGTGAAAATCAAGTCTTGTGGGGAAAGTGCACAACCTGTGCAGATGGAAGAATCTAAGTACTTAGCCATGTCCCTGGTATTGGACAACTTGAGCATCAAGACATGGAAGCTATCAAGAATCTCCTCATCCCAATTTCTAAGTAAAAACTTGTGGTTGAACAAGGGTGAAGGTTCCCCAATGTCTATTGGTGGTTCCTTGGGAAAGATTTTGACAAAGAAAAACTTAGTGTTTTCAACTAATAGGAAAAACCTATTTTGAGCAAAGCAAGCCTAAGCTACACTTAGCCAAATGCATATAGTATCTAGTTGCCAATATTATTCTAAGGTATCACTTGCCAATACTATTCCAATGTATTGACCCACTGTGGCTATAACTTGTGATGTTGCAGGTTATTCTGATGGTGATTAGGGGGTTATGAGTCTACACTCAACATGCTTGCCTGTGGCACATGAAGACGAAGACTGATATATCTTATTATATATTTGAACTCTTGTATTAGGCCTGTGGCCATGTAGTTTGTAAAAGACTATGTTTGTCTCTAGAATGATATGTAATAATGACCTTTGTTTCTGTGTACTTCATCTTAAACTGTGGAAGCTAGCATTGATCCAGGGAGTAGCATTGCAATCACAGGGATCTTTTCCTTTATAAAGGAGGGATCTTATAGTCGGGGCAGCGGCGGGGTTTGGTGAAATCCGAGCAGCCTGGTGGCGGAGCGACCGAGTGGGGTGAGGGGAAATGACCATGGTGAAGAGGAGATTAAATAGCCAGGAGCGGGGCGGTGATTACTCCCTGCATCAATGGGATTTAAGCATGGCGGTGACTGCGGCGAGGTAACGGCGGAGCGGCTTGGGCGCACGTTGATTGTGGACAACGCTGACGGGGCAAGGTGGGGTCGGCCTGTCAGCGGGTGGGTGCGCGCTGCTGCGGTGAGAAACAGAGAGAAAGGGAGAACCCCGGGTGGGCTGCTTTGTCTGTTGGGCCGAATGAGTGGCGCCAGACCCAGTTCTGTTTTCTAATCCTTTTTCTTTTTCTAAATTGATTTTCAGGAAACCTTTTCAAATGAATTCAAATGCATTTGAATTCCAAATCTTTCTGGACTTTTATAAAGTGAAACCTGCACAATTTTGAGCATAAAACCATGTTGTCTTACTAGACTTGCTTGGTTCCTTTGAAATTTTAAAATAAATAGTGCTTTAGCGCAAGATATAATAGGGATTTGAAAATGGTTTTAAAACCATGTTTTGTTTTGGAAATTTTTGTCCAAGATTTGGGACTCATCAAACAATCCTATGAACACACAACATTGATTTAAAACAAATATTCTTTCACTAGAGAGTAGAGTAGCATTGGATCAATGCTTGTCTACATAAAATAATAGCACTCAATGCTTCTGTTTCTTTGAAATGACTTGAAAATGATCCCTAAATGATTATGCATGCATGGGTGATATGCAATCTTTGAAAACATAGTTTTAGGGATGTTACAAATCTAACCCCCTTAAGGTGAATCTCTCCCTCGAGATTCGGATTGGCTAGCAAATAGGTGAGGGTGGTCTTTCCGAAGATCATCTTCTCTTTCCCATGTTGCTTCTTCTTCGGAATGATGGTTCCATTGAACTTTGCAGAATTTGATAGTCTTAGTCCGAGTAACTCTTTATGCAGTCTCAAGAATCTTGATAGGTTTTTCCTCATAAGTGAGATCACTTTCCAATTGAACCTCCTCCAAAGGTATAGTATCCTTCAAAGAAGTCTCTTCCATCTCTAGATGGCATTTCTTTAGTTGACTCACATGAAACACATTGTGAACTGCGGACAATGATTCTGGCAATTCAATTTCATAAGCTACTTCTCCTTTACCACTCAGAATCTTGAATGGCCCAACATATCTTGGGGCCAATTTTCCTTCGACTCCAAATATCTTCACTCCACGAAGTGGTGATACTCTAAGATAAGCTCTATCACCCACTTCACAGGTGACCTCTCTACGCTTAGGATCTGCGTAGCTTTTCTGTCGGGACTTTGCTATCTTCAATCTGTCCTTAACAAGCTTGACTTTCTATTCAGCTTCTTTGATTAGTTCTCGCCCGAACAAGTTCCTTTCTCCTACACCATTCCATAGAAATGGGGTAGTACACTTTCTCCCATAGAGAAACTCAAACGGTGCCATGTCAATACTGGCTTGATAGCTGTTATTGTAAGAGAATTCTGCGTAAGGCAGACTTTCATCCCAACTAGCTCCTTAGTCTAGAGAACATTCCCTCAACATATCTTCGAGAATCTGGTTGGTCCTTTCTGTTTGTCCATCAGTCTGAGGATGAAAAGTAGTGCTGAATTCCAATCTCGTTCCCAATGACTCATGTAGTTGCCTCCAAAAATGAGAAGTGAACTGAGTTCCCCTATCAGACACAATACTCTTGGGTACTCCATGCAGACATACAATCCTATTCATGTAGATCTTGGCCAATTTAGCACTTTTTTAGGTTGTCTTCACGGGTATGAAGTGAGCCACTTTAGTGAGGCGATCCACTACTACCCAAATAGAATCATATCCTGACCTGGTCCTTGGCAATCCGGTGATGAAATCCATGCCAATCTTATCCCACTTCCAATCAGGAATAGGTAGTGGTTGCAGTAACCCTGCTGGTTTCTGATGTTCCGCTTTCACCCTACTACATACATCATTCAAAGCAATATGTTCAGCGATGTCCTTCTTCAGATTATTCCACCAAATCTTTCCTTCATATCCATGTACATTTTGGTGTTACCCGGATGGATGGAATATGGTGAGTTGTGTGCTTCCTGTAAAATCAGTTTCCGAAGCTCCGGATCTTGCGGAACGCAGATACGTTTTCCATACCATAAAGTACCTTGTTCGTCTTCATGCAATCCTTTGGCTTTTCCTTTGCCAATCTTTTCCTTAATCTCTTCAATTTCCTTGTCTGTCTTTTGGGCTTCCTTGATTTTGTCCAACAAAGTGGGTTGAACATCCAATGACATGAGATGTCCTTCAGGCACAATCTCCAATCTAAGATCTCTAAATTGGGCACACAGATCATCTGGAAACTCTCCTTTAGTAAGGCCATTCACAAATACCTTACGGCTTAGAGCATCCGCTACAACATTTGCTTTACCGGGGTGGTATTGCAAACTCAAGTCATAGTCCTTGATGAGTTCTAGCCATCTTCTTTTTCTCATATTGATTTCTTTTTGGGTGAAGATATACTTAAAACTTTTGTGATCTGTGAACACTTCACATCGTTTTCCCAAAAGATAGTGTCTCCATGTTTTGAGTGCATGGACAACAGAGGCTAACTCCAAATCATGAGTTGGGTAATTTACCTCATGAGTTTTGAGTTGTCTCGAGGAATAAGCCACAACTTTCCCTTCTTGCATTTGAAATACACCTAATCCATGATGAGATGCATCACAATACACTTGGAAATCTTTCTCTAAATCTGGCAGACATAAGACTGGTGTTGTCACTAGTCTATTCTTCAATTCTTGAAAACTGAATTCACATCCTTCAAACCAAGCAAACTTCTTATCTTTCTTTAGCAACTCTGTCATTGGCTTAGCTATCTTGGAGAAATTCTCAATGAACCTTCTGTAGTATCCCTCCAAGCCAAGGAAACTACGAACCTCTTTCACTGACTTAGGAGATTCCCACTCAGTTACAACTGACACTTTCGCGGGATCAACTACTACACCATCTCCTGACACAACGTGTCCAAGAAATCCAACTTCATTTAACCAGAATTCACACTTGCTGAATTTGGCATACAACTTATGCTCTATAAGCTTCTCAGGTATCAAACGCAAATGTCCTTCATGCTCTTATTTGCTCTTGGAGTAGATCAAAATGTCATTGATGAATACGACAACAAACTTGTCAAGGAACTCCATGAACTCCTTGTTCATCATATTCATGAAATAAGCTGGTGCATTGGTCAAACCAAATGGCATCACGGCGTACTCATACAATCCATACCTAGTGGTGAAAGTTGTCTTAGGTATGTCTTGTTCTCTTATCTTGAGCTGGAAATAACCTGACCGGAGATCAATCTTTGAGAACACATAGGCTCCTTCTAACTGATCAAACAAGTCATTGATTCTTGGCAAAGGGTATTTGTTCTTGATAGTCACCTCACTGAGTGAACGGTAATCTATGCATAACCTTTGACTTCTATCTTTCTTTTCCACAAACAAAATTGGTGCTCCCCAGGATGAAGAACTTGGTTGAATAAACCCTTTCTGCAACTGTTCTCCAAGTTGTTTCTTGAGTTCTTTCAGCTCATCGACTGACATCTTGTAAGGTCTCTTTGCTATTGGTCCTGATCCTGGTAGCAAATCAATCAGAAATTCCACATCTCTATCTGGTGGCATTCCCGGCAATTCTTCCGGAAACACATCCGGATATTCTCTCACAATTGGCACACTGTCCATGCTAACCCCCTTAAGATAATTTATCTTACTCCTTTCGATTCAAAGTTAGTCTTGAATCTAATCCTTTTGTTTTCTAGGGTTGTGAGTGTGATGGTATGGTTGGCACAATCCAACACTCCCTTGTGCTTAGTCATCCAGTCCATTCCCAAAATGACATCCAATCCTTGGGAATTTAGGATTATCAGATTAGCGGGAAACTTATACTTCCCAAACTCTATGACTAGATCATGACATCCTGAGTTCACTATCATTTCTCCGCCAGGAGAACTTACTTTTATAGGAAACCCAATAGTTTCTACTGGAAGTTTATTTCTTTCAGCAAATGCTCTTGATATGAATGAATGCGATGCACCAGTATCAAAGAGAACAAATGCTAGAACATAATTGAGTTTGAACTTACCAGCAACAGCATCAGGTTCCTCATAGATCTCATCCACATTGATGTGGTTCACCTGTTCCTTCTGGAAAGGATTGGGCTTGTTGGGTCCCTCAACTTTCTTTTCTGGGCATTCATTTGCATAATGACCCATCTTCTTGCACTTAAAACATTCAACCTGACTAAGATCCTTCTTGACAGGCTGGCTTCCACTACCACTTCCACTTCCATTGTGGTGGTTCTTGTACCCACTCTTGTGATTCTTGTACTTGTGATTGTCATGACTACGGTGATGCTTGTTGTCATGATGACGGTTGTGGTTGTGGTGGCTGTTGTACTTTCCATGCTTGTGGGATCCAGAACTCCCACTATCATCATAATGGGAACGCTTGTGAGACGATCCCGAGCTGTGCTTGTCAGAGTTGTGTTTCCTCTTCCTGCTTTCAACCTGTTTCATCTTGCTCTCCAAGATGGAAGCCTTGTCACAAAGAGATTGATAGGTGGGGACATAGGCCACAGATAAATGCAGGTTCAGTTCATCGTTCAGTCCTTCGAGGAACTTCTCTTTCCTCTTGGCATCGGTATCAACTTCATCCGGTGCGTAACGCGCCAGATTGTTGAACTCCTCAATATATTCAGCCACGCTGCGGTGGTGCTGCTTCAAGTTATGGAACTCCTTCTTATTCAAACTCATCACTCCGGATGAGATGTGAGCTGTACGGAAACCATCTTCAAAGATAGCCCATGTCACATCCTCTATGGGCGTGGTGATCTGGAAGTTATCCCACCAAGTAGCTGCTGGTCCTTCCAACAAGTGTGCTGCAAACCTGAATTTCTCCTCGTCGGTACAACCGACAGTTATCAAATCCTTGTTCACTGAACGTAGCCAATCATTGGCCACCATGGGATCAGTAGTTCCTGAGAACTTTGCTGGCCTCAGTCTTAGGAATCTGGTGAGCATGTCAAAACCTGGTCGATTGTTCTGATTGTTGTTGTTGTTATTGTTGTTGTTGTTGTTCTGATTCTGCGTGAAAGTGGTCATCATCTGCATCAGCTGTGTCTGTGCTGTCATCAGCCACTGCATCTTGGGGGTGACATTGTTGTTGTTTGGGTTGGGGTTGGCACGTCGAGGAGGCATCTGTGGTTTTCAATAAGGATAAGAATGAGATACCCATATATGGTTAACATGCACAATACATCACATAGTCAATCACCAAACAAGCATAAAAAATGACATAAAGTTCAACGACATAACAACAAGTTTGAAAAGCAAACACACCAATAGCAAGCCATCCACATGTTGGATGGTCATTGCGACTCAATAATCATAAGCATGGTAAATGATAGATAAATGAGTAGTCATCACTACTCCTCTGCATCAACCTCCTCATCAACAAGTGTAAGACCTGCATTCTCCATAGCGGTATTGTATTCCTCGACATTGGTAGTCAAGGCCTCTATCTTGGACTTAAGTGCCCTCTTCTGCGAACGAAGTCTCTCAATCACACCCTGCTGATGCTCGAGCTCGAAGTCCTTGGCCTCTAGTTCTGCAATCATATCTCGAATACTCTTGTTCCTATCTTGGACTCTTTTCTCTTGACTCTTGAACTTTCTATCCTGACTCTCGAACTTGGCCTCCATTTCCTTGACTATCTCATTTTGCTCCGCGAAGAGCTTGTCCTTCTCACGAAGCTGCACCTGGAGTTCGTCATTGCTAAGCATGACGTTGGTCCTATCAGTATCTAGGTGTCTAAGAAGAACCTCTAGGTCCCGGAGGTATAGAAGAATCGGCTCTACTGTCTCTCTAGCAGCATGCTCGAACTCAATAGCCTCACCATCCTCGTCGCGTCTTCCGAAGGCGTGGAAGTGAGTACCTCTAATCTCCCGAGAGTGTCTCCCTAACAGACGCCCAAGTAAATCCTGCATGACTACCTCTAGGCCTCTCTCCCTGTCGTCATGCATAAACTTGAAGATGATTGCCTCCGTAGTAGGCTCAGTCTGGCGTCCTGGCTGATTAAACTTGAAGCCCCAAAGGTCTTTCCTCTCAAACTTGGTGAGGGGAAGTGTAGGGGTCCCAACCTAATAAGGTGGAGTCCTCCTGTGTTTTACAATGCTAGTCCCTGGATCAATAGCTAGCATCCACAGTTAAGATGTAATATCAAGAAACAAAGGTCATAATATAACTTTATAACCAGGAATAACATAAGTTTATTACATCAATCATAGCTCATTTGGCTATTACATTACATTGCAGCGGAATAATTATAATCATGGGGTCCTTCATCTTCAAAGTGCCACAGGCAGATGTTGGTTGTAGACTTTGTAATCCTAATCAAACAATCTTCACTAAAATCAATCAAACCTGCAACATACAAGTTACAGCCACAAAGGGTCAATACATTTGAATTGTATTGGCAAGTGATACTATGGTAGTATAATGGAGTCTATCATCTAAATGCATTTGGCTAAGTGGAGTTGAGGCTTGCATTGCTCAAAATAGATTTTTCTTATCATTTTGAAAATACTAAGTTTTTGTTTTGACAAATTACTTCCCAAGGCATCTACCAATCAAGACTGAAGATCCTTTCCAAGGCATCCACCAATCAAGGACTGAAGTGCTTGGCAAAACCATTTTTCTCAATCAAAGACTTCAAGATCCTTGTACCAAGACATCTCTCCATCAATGATTGAAGAATTCAAACAACCCTTGTTCAAACCACAAGTTTTAACTTAGAAATTTGAATGATGAGATTCTTGATTGCTTCCATGTCTTGATGCTCAAATTGTCCTTTACCAGGGACATGGCTAAGTACTTAGATTTTACACTCTGCAGAGGTGGTGCACTTTCCCCACAAGACTTGGTTTCCCAAGACAAAATCTTTCAGAAGCCTTCCCTTAGACCAAAATGGACGCGCTCCAACCTATCAAACACTACCACCCACTGTCCATATGGCTAAGTTCTTGCAACCTATATGATCATGGCAGAGCCCATATTGCCAAGTGGTTGCACTTGAAGCTTCTCAACATTTGACATCTCAAATCTCTTTGTTCCTGGGTGGCATACCACAAGTGAGATACACAAGCCAAGACCATGGCCTTGTGAACCACTCAACATAAACCAATCCTTCCATTCCACCCAGGTGATTCATTAACTTAGTTGTTTTATTAAACAAAAACATAAATCCTCAGACTTAGAGATTTTTCCATAGTGTGAAGATATTTTCCACCCATGTTTTCCATTAGCTAGGCTAAGCTTTGTAGTAATAGGAGACTTAACTTAGGAAATCCTACTAAGGATTCTTCTACTAGATTTTACTATAGCAAGGTCTATACTTAGCAAAATCCATGCAAGTTTACTTAGCAAAATCACTAATGCATAGTGAAAGTAATGGGACAAAAAGTATGAAGCATCACTTGCCTTTTTGGTAGGGAATGATAGTTCACTCCTTGATCTTGTTAGTATCATACTTCACTACAAGTCAAACAAGCAAACACTAATTCAATTTACATTCCAAACCAATAATCACTCAAACAATTTCACACATACAAGAAAATGGAAACCAATTCATGTATGGGAGCATGCACAAGATAGTTTTACTTTGAAAAGGGGTTTCTAAACTTTGTAAGATCCAAATTGGTCATTTACCAAAGTGGCAAAGTCATTAGCAAGAAGGTTTTGTCCAAAAACTATTTTTAAATCCATTCATCATTTCATGTGGTGAAAAATGTTTTTATTAAGGCAAAACTCTTAAGTTGTTCACCAAATGAGTTTGCTATTGCAAAGCTTGGTGTTTTTGGGTCAGTAGGTTTGGTCCAAACTATTTTCTCAAAGTTTCCTTTCCATAAACATTTTCATAATAAAATCAATAATTTTATTTGGCTAGAAATTGGCTAAGTCAAGTAATTCAACCTAAATTTTACCAAAATCATTTTTAACACCAAGGGTTGGTTCCTAGGGTCAGTAAGGTCACAACAAACCATTTTGCAAAAGTTTTAATCCAAAAATCATTTTTAAACAATTTTTATACTCTAAACAAGCATACAAAAGTTTCTGCAAATTCAAACAAGATAACAGATACTATTTACTAAACTAAGGGCATGGTTGTCTAGGGCTTGTTCTCCTGATTTCATTGATATAAAATTTGTAAAATTTGGACGTGTGGTTTGAAAGTTATAGGGTTTTCAAAATGGCATTTCAATCTGATTTCAAATCCTATTTTTAACTCTCCTGGTGCCACGCGTCCTATTTTCATTCGCCAGTACCGCTTCGCTCAGATTGACTATTCTGGCGCGTTGGATCAAGTCCGATCGTGCGACTCTGAACGCATACCCCTTCGCGTTAAGTGATTCTGTCGTACCCCTACGATCTGCATCTAACGGCTGGAGATGGCCTGACCTAATTCTGGCGGCGCTTAGCGGCAGCACGCGGCGGCGACGCTCTGCTAGCGGCGGAGCTGGCGATGCAGGAAGCGAGGGAGAGGCTGGCAAGGCTTACCAGGCTCGCAGAGACCTGCTGATGCTCGAGGTGGGGTCGGCTACTCGAGGGGCGCAAGGGGTTGCTGCTAATTGCTCGTCGGAGAAGCTGCGGGCGATGGTGCTCTCAGGTTGTCGTCGTTGGCGACGTTTAGGACCACGCTAAGAAAAGTTAGGGGCTGCGTTAGCTGCGCATGCGGTCGGTGGTCATGTATGCATCATCGAGAGGAAAGGGGGTGGTCAGATAGTACCTGGAGGACTCGCCGGAAAGGTAGCAGACGACGGCGGCGTATAGGTGGAGTTGTTGTCGATGTTCTGGAGCGCTCGGGGGCGATCTGGCGCTACGGGGATGATCGCCAGAAGGTGGGGATCATGGGAGCATGGTCGGGGAGTCAAGGGGTGGCGAGGGGCTGCCGGATTCGGCGTCGGAGCGTCGTCGGAGACAGGGCAGTCGAGGAGAAATTGGGATGGACTGGAGGCGTGCTCGGGGGAGGAGGCAGAGGGGAAACGGAGAGGAGAGGGAGACGATTAAATGTGCGTGATCACTGCAGGTTTAACTCGCGGCATTAAGGTGAATTAAGCTGGAGGATTCAACGGCAGAGCGGGGGGAAGAACGGGTCACAGAGGGTGAGGACGAAGAACAGTAGGGTGTGGGGTCCGCTGGCAGTGGAAGAAAGGGAGAAGAGGAGGGGTCCACATGTCTGTTGCTTAGCGGGTCAGAATATGGGTGCAAATCGTTTTCCTTCGGGGAGGGAGGAAGCTGGGCTGGATTGGGCTGTGTTGGGCTAGTTGGGCCAGATTGGTGGGCTGTTCTATTTTTTCTGTCTAAATTCTTTTTCCTTTTCTATTTCTATTTTCTGATTTGTTATTTCAAACAATTCTCAAGTATTCAAAACAATTCAAATCTTCACCATACATTGTGACTAAGAATTTGGTTCTGTTTAGTAACCTGAACCATAAATCCTAAATAAAATAAATAATATTTTAATCTTTTTAGGTTCCATCCTTAATTAAATAAGTAGGCCATGGTTTATTAATTAAATAGAGTTTGATATAATTAATAAAATCCCCATTTGAAATCCAAATATTTTCAAAATCAAATCAGTAGGTTTTATTTGAAAATAAAATTCATTTGGAAATCTTGTTCAAAAATAACCTTTTATTTTAGGGTCCATTAATACTTAAATAAAATGGGCCTTAGTTATTAAATCAAATAGAGTTTGATTTTATTAATAAAATCTTTATTTGAAACCTAAATATTTTCAAAACCAAATCAGTAGGTTTTGTTTGGGCAATATAGAATACTTGGAAATTTGTTTAAAACAAAATAACTCTTTATTTTAAAGTCCATTATTAATTAAATATAATAGACCTTCATTATTAAATCAAATAGGATTTGTTTTGTTGAGATATTTATTTTGAAATCTAAAATAAAGCCAAAACACTTTAGTAGGTTTTATTAGAGAATATAAAATACTTGGAAAACCTATTTAAAATAATTTAATAAGTTTTGATGTCTTAATTAAAATGGTAAAGTTTTTTACTTAAACAAAATTTGGATATCTAACTCCTTATTATTTTATTTTAAATGAACCTTTACTATTTTTATTCAAAACAAAATGTTTTAACTCAAAATCTTGGTCAATGATTAATTTGGCTTTAGAAAATAATCCTTATTTGTAAAACTTCTATTTCATTTGAAAACAAATCTTTTCATTTAATTGTTTTCAAAATAATATTTCCAAATGTTTTTATTTTCCTTTTATTAAATGTTTATCTTTTTAAATCCCTTTAGTTTTTTTATTAAATTCAAAAGGGTTTGAAGTTCCAATTGCACTCAAAAAGTTTCTTCTGGCTATGAAAATCAAACAAAGTTTTATTTTATTAATTTATTTTCACATTACAAGATTTGGAAAATCTTGGGATGTGACAGGAAGCACCATGATGCTAGGAAGAGGAATATTGAGCATACTAGTGAGCTCAATAAGACGAGTGCCAAAACGAGTTCCCTTGAACTCTTCAACCGTGCTGATAGTAACATTAGGCATCTATTTTATAAGATAGAAAAAGTTAGAATCATCATACATAGAGATAAATCACAATACAAGGCATCACATGCATATCTTTGGCAATCAAAACACAGAAGTAATGGCATACATAAATCTATTACAAGCATCCAAGGTTCAACTTAATTTAGAAAAGTTTTTTTTGGGGAAATAAAATGATAAATGTGGTGGTCCAAATAACGAAGTACATTACAATCCCATCTCACTTGCCAAGTTGGCTAACATGGCATCCCTAGAGGCAATCTGTGGATCCTGATCACATGACTCCATTGCTAAGTCCATGATGTCCTCTCTTAAACATTGGTTGGTAGCCTCTAACTCTTGGGTATGCTTCTTTTCTTCCCTAAGGTCATTTTGGGTGTTTAGCATTCTGCACTTGAGTCAATCACCAAGCTCCTTGATGGCCTTCCAAGCTGCATCTCTTGCAGAGTCAAAGAATGTGGTGTGCATCACTGAGTTGGTGACCATGCAGAATCCTGATTCCTTGTGGTTGTCTTCCTTGTTTTAATACAAGTGAAGTTGCACCCACCAGTACTCAACTCCTTCATCCTTCACGGTAAAACCTTTGTACACAGCTGCACCATGTATTCCCATGGCAACCATGAGGTCTTTGAGAGCCTTGGGGAATTCTGTCTCACACTCCAAGGTCATAGTCATGAGTGGTCCTTTCCTCACAGCTTCGTTGATGGAGTTCATCTACAGATAGAGATGAGAAAGAATATTAGAAAAGTTTACGAGAAGAAAATACAAGTGTGGAAATTGTTGAAAAATTTTCCTTTGTGGTTTCTAATCCAATCCTAGGGTCATAATTCTACAGGCAACACAGTGCTCAGATACCATCTGTAAGATCCCTCCCTTTATAAAGGTAAGGATCCCTATGATTGCAATGCTAGTCCCTGGTTCAATGCTAGCATCCACGGTATAATATGAAGTACACAGAAACAAAGGTCATTATTACATATCATTCCAGAGACAAACATAGTCTTTTACAAACTCCATGGCCATAGGCCTAATACAAGAGTTTAAACATAACAATATAGAAAAGTCTTCATCTTTATGTGAAACAGGCAAGCATGTTGAGTGTAGACTCATAATCCCTAATCATCATCAGAATAACCTGCAACATTACAAGTTACAGCCACAGTGGGTCAATACATTGGAATAGTATTGGCAAGTGATACCTTAGTAGAATATTAGCATCTAGATACTACATGAATTTGGCTAAGTGTAGTTTAGGCTTGCTTTGCTCAAAATAGGTTTTACCTATTAGTTGAAAACACTAAGTTTTTCTTTGACAAAACTTTCCCAAGGAATCACCAATAGAAATTGGTGAACCTTCACCCTTGTTCAACCACAAGTTTTAACTTAGAAAATTGGGCTGAGGATATTCTTGATAGCTTCCATGTCTTGATGCTCAAGTTGTCCAATACCAGGGACATGGCTAAGTACTTATATTCTTCCATCTGCAGAGGTTGTGCACTTTCCCCACAAGACTTGATTTTCACCAAGACAAGATCTTTTAGAAGCCTTCCCTTAGACCAAAATGGATGCGTTCCAGCCTATCAAACCCCTACCACCAACTGTCCATTTGGCTAAGTTATTGCAACCTATATGATCCAGGCAGAGCCCATATTGCCATGTGGCTGCACTAGAAGCTTCTTAACATTTGGCATCTCAAATCCCTTTATTCCTGGGTGGCATTCCACAAGTGATATACACAAGGTAAACCATAGAAATGGGCCTTGTGTAACCACTCAACACAAACCAATATTTCCATTCCACCCAGGTGTTTCATTCACTTAGTTGGTTTATTAAGCAAAACATAAGTCCAAAGACTTAGAAATATTTCTCATAGCATGATTATATAAACCACCCTTGGTTGCTACTAGCTAGGCTAAGCATGGCAATAGCAAGTATTTTAACTTAGAGAAAATTCTAACATTTCTACAACTACTAGGATTTCCCAAGCATAGCATATAGATACTTTGCAAAAATAATCATGCAAGACCTATACAAAATATTTCTAATGGATAGGTAAAAATATTGGGAAGAAACATGAAGAAACACTTGCCTTGATAGTTTGGGGAGTAGCAACAATGTTCAAAACCACAATCACTATTAGCACCAAAATCTACACATAAAATAATGGCACCAAAATCACATAACAAAATATACAAACAAAAATATATGAATGCATGCAAAATGCCATGTGATGATTTTATACATCAAACAAGACAAGTATACAGTACTTAATCATAAACAAGTCCAAAACATACCAAATAAACTTTATTTGATCTTTAAATCATTTTTCAAATAATTACTATACTCAAATTATGCCTATAAATGTCTCTGCAAAAAAATCCATTTTTACAGAGGCAAAACATTAAACACATTTCATAAACAGATAGGATTTTCTCTCCTGATTAAAATGATATAAAATTTGCAAAAATTGAACGTGGGGATCAAAACTTATGAATTTTACAAGTTTGAATCACTAATAGATCTAAATTCTGTTTTTAAATCTAAACACAGGCCACGCGGCATGTCTTGATTGGATGATACCGATTCGGCTGGATCGATCAATGAGATACGCTGGATCTAAATGAAAATGCACGGCCAGATCTAACGCGTACCTCTTCTCTAAGTGACTCTATCGCGTGCGTTGGATCTAGATCTGACGGTTGCTAATTAAACGACCAAAGTCTGGCGGCGCTGGCGACGATGGCGTGGCGGCGGCGCTCTGTCAGTGACGCTCCGGCGGCTACAGAGGGGTCTGGGGTCAACGGAGGGGCTTACCGAACTCGCAAGGTCGCGCTGATGCTCAACCTCTTGCTGGCATGGATGGGGGCGTGTTGTGGAGGTCACCGGGGCTCGTCGGAGTAGCGGGCGGCGTCGGGTTCTTGCAGTCGACAACGTTGCCGATGATGTGGACTGCCCTAACACAAACCGAAGGCGTCAGGGTGTGCACAACAAACTGGCAAACAAGATAGGGTCAAGAAGAAAGCACGGGGCAGCTTGGTATTACCTAAATCGTTCATCGGAGTTAGGCAGCGGTTCTGCCGTTTGTAGTGGTTGTCGGGGACGGCGACCTGGGTCATGCGCGGGCAAAGAAAAAACATCAGGAGAAGCACAGAGACACTGCAAACTTGATAGCGTGAAGCAGAATACAAGGGGCGCTCTATACTCACCGGAATCAGACGTCAGAGTTCGTCGGGACAGCGGCGGGGTTTGGTGAAATCCGAGTAGCCTGGTGGCGGAGCGAGCGAGTGGGGTGAGGGGAAATGACCATGGTGACGAGGAGATTAAATAGCCAGGAGCGGGGCAGTGATTACTCCCTGCATCAATGGGAATTAAGCGGGGCAGTGACTACGGCGAGGTAACGGCGGAGTGGCTCGGGCGAGCATTGATTGGGGACGACACTGACGGGGCAAGGTGGGGTCGGCCTGTCAGCGGGTGGGTGCGCGCTGCTGCGGTGAGAAACAGAGAGAAAGGGAGAACCCCGGGTGGGCTGCTTTGTCTGTTGGGCCGAATGAGTGGCGCCAGGCCCAGTTCTGTTTTCTAATCCTTTTTCTTTTTCTAAATCGATTTTCAGGAAACCTTTTCAAATGAATTCAAATGCATTTGAATTCCAAATCTTTCTGGACTTTTATAAAGTGTAACCTACACAATTTTGAGCATAAAACCATGCTGTCTTACTAGACTTGCTTGGTTCCTTTGAAATTTTAAAATAGACAGTGCTTTAGCACAAGATATAATAAAGATTTGAAAATGGTTTTAAAACCATATTTTGTTTTGGAAATTTTTGTCCAAGCTTTGGGACTCATCAAACAATCCTATGAACACACAACATTGGTTTAAAACAAATATTCTCTCACTAGAGAGTAGAGTAGCATTGGATCAATGCTTGTCTACATAAAGTAATAGCACTCAATGCTTCTGTTTCTTTGAAATGACTTGAAAATGATCCCTAAATGATTATGCATGCATGGGTGATATGCAGTCTTTGAAAACATAGATTTAGGGATGTTACAGGAAGTTCTGGTGGTAAAGGAACATAATACTTAGGACTTAACAACCAATGTCGTCAGTGATTTTTGCGTTGTATATTACGCGTTAACCATGAGATTTGTAATGGGACAGAGAAGTTAGCTGGATCAGCTCCCTTTCGCATGCCACGGACACTGTTCTGGGCATTTTGTAAGTTGAAGATCGTGGATACAGACGTGTATACAGGGAAAAGCCTATTGTGGATCTGAGCTTACAAAAGACAGATTTCTAGTGTTAATGGTTGTTGTGTGTATCAGACTAAGGTAAAGCCGTATTAACGAGGGAAAGTCTTCCTTGAGTCTGACCGTACAACAATTGTGGTGTATGCGAGGTCGCGGAGAAGGACAGTGATTGGCTTGGATCTTAGTCTGGTCCTCATACCCAGGAAGTGTGAACGGGAATGCGCGCCCGGATGTGTAACAAAGCTAAGATCTCTCGTGGGTAAAGTGGCGCACCTCTGCACAGTGTAAAAACTATGACATGTTACTCCCTGTTCCAGGAAGGAGCTGCGAACGCTGCAGGAAAGGAACCCCACGAAATCTCTCTAAAAAACTTGTAGGAAGTATGTTAGCAATGGTAAAGAGTTCTCTAAAAATATGATGAGTATTAACTTGAGAATTATATTGTCATGTTTCTAGTGAGATAATTCTTTACCATGATGCAATTTGGATAATAATAGTGAGCTATAACTCAGTAGTACTAATTATAATCTCTTCTCTATAGTGAGGAATGGCATCTCAGTACTCATACCGGAATGTTCAAATTGTTGTGTAGGACTTTAGATGACTATTGAGGTGGTTGGACAAATCTTTTGAGACAACTTTTATGGAATCTAAAATTGCAAATCTCGACTTTTCGTCAAGGTTTACAGTTTCTATGATAGGAAAGTGTTAGTCAAGTACCTTGTAATGCTTATAATACCCAAAAAGTTAGGGATAAGTGGAGAAATGCCATATAGGGAGGCAAGATGTATGGCGGAGGTGTATCAAATTGCAGTTTTAGAAGCAATAACCAGGCTTAGAAAATTGGAATCCAAGGAAATTGGTAGGTAGTACTCATACTACTATACCTCAAGATTTCACAAATTCGGAACTTAAGTTGGATCATGTTGCATTTGTGCAGACTAAATCTACCTTAGCTGCCGAATACATAGATCATAATAGGATATTACTCAATACCTACCATGACACACATTAGGTTCTAGTCCATGAGTTGGATATTAACCTTGAGGATTATACTGATCCTACTAAAGCAATAGATTGCAAAAAGGAGTTATATAGAGAAGCTAGGAATCTTAGAATAGTCTTTCAAAAAAGGTGTATGAAGAGACTAAGTTTGATGATCCACAAACTCAAACCTATGCCTATTATCGGGATGAGCCTCAAAAACATGTAGACCTAAGGGTGAAATAGGAGACAAGACAAGAAACTTAGGAAACATCCAATCCAAGTATTCCAGTTGGTAATTACGATGGATGGGGATTTGAATCTTACACTGGAACCAGGGAGAATCTCATTCCCTGAGATCCTAGTAAAGGAGTAGAAATCAGTTATAGTAGCACGGAACCTATGATCCATATGGGGTATTACCAATCCTATTGACCAGGAATAAGGCACTAACAGTTATTACGTCTATATGTATGACTTAATCAAGGAAAAAAGCATAGAACACGTCTTACTTTGAAAGTGTCTGAAGATAGAGAATTCCACGGGAGATCACGCATTTTCTAGTCATTTCTCAATGGCTAACCTCAATCTAAGTACTTGTAATAAAGAGTGCGCACCCTCTAGATGTTTATATACTCTAGAAGGTAGTCGTCGGGCTTGATGTCATCATATACGGAATTCCAGGAAGCACTAGAAAGAGGGAGAAAAGTAAGAAGAGACAATCCATAGAAGTGGAGGGTTTGAATAATGTACATATTCGGTAGTGTGTATTGTAGTGTTTGATAGGGATGACGTAATAAGTGAGAGTATACTCACATGGGCAAGTATGGTCTTGTAATATACATGTATTGTACAAGGTGAGAGTTAAACCATAGTTGTAAGGATTATTTGTAATAGCTTATAAAATCCATGTATAATACATGGTATATGTTTGGTTATTATTTGGATTTAGTTCTTGATTTCCTTGTGTGACTAGTACTGTGCATAAAGTTGAGATCAGAAACATGTGCATGATGTAAGTATGAGTTGTCGCTTTATGTAACAGGACTACAGGGGTATGGATACGGGAGTAGAATCTCGGTTTGAAGGACAGTGTTTGGATCAAGAAGCTAAGCAAAGGTAAAGTAATGAGGATGTAACCGCAACTGGACCATCAACTCGTCCATTGACAGAGGAGAATTTCATGCAACACATGCAAATGATGCAAGAGTACCAGAATAAGTTCATGTAGGAGATACTCAAACAAATTGGACCCAAAGAGGAAAACAAAGTGCGGTGACCCAGCATACCACTGCATGATGTAGTACACTATATTCGTTGACATAACACCAATGAAAAACCGTTCACTAGTATTACATCCCTCAGAGTGGTACAACAGAAACACAGCAGGTCCAAGACATGACTATAGGTTACAACTCAACTCTTTACACAAGGTCCAGATAACACTCTAGGTTAAAGAGAGAGAAATAATCTTCTTACAAAGAAGAATCAAAAAACAACTCAAAAACTATCATACTATGAAGACTAGTATTTTAACTGATGGTTTGGCATTGCTGCTATTGCAATACACTAAAGAAATAGGTTCTATGGCTAGAGATTATAATTCCATCTAATCAGTAACTTCGTCTTCACATGGGTTGATGTATATGTTGACTTTCTTGACTTCATTGAAGAACTTTAGGTTCTGGTGATAATTCCTGGAGCATAACTTGATGTAGACATTGTCTATTCTGTCTTTAGAACCTAGCAAGGGTTAAGAAGATATGTTGAGTACGAGCTTACTCAGCAAGTTCACTAGAAAAAGAGTGTTTAATGCACTATATCTACAGCCACAGACCATAGGTCGTAGGCAAAGTAAGTTTTCGTAAACATTTCTTCAAAGCTTGCTTTTATTATGAAAAGCTATGTCCGTCATCCTTCACGGGTTTACCAGAACATTTATGGAGTTCCTTTCACACCGCGTTCGCAACTCCTTCCCGGAACAGGGAGTAACAAGTTACAGTTCTTACACTCTGCAGAGGTGCGTTACTTTTCCCATGAGAGATCTTAAGCTTTGTTGCACGGACGGGAGTATGTTCCCATTCAAACTTCCATGGTTTGAGGGCCAACCTAAGATCCAAGCCAATCATTGCCCTCTCAGCGACCTCATATGTCTGCACGATCCTTCGGGGCTAGCTCACCTCCGTTAAGCCCCCTTTCGGGTATGCTAAAATCCTGATGAGTTCCCGAAGACTCTATGACCTGGTGATGCCCAGACAAGTACCATATTAAATGGACTATACCCCTAAACACCATTCATAGATAATCTAGACACTGAAAGTGTGGGGCGTAAGGGTGCCCACCCATATGTTGGATCCGGACAAGGAATCACAACGTCACGTTAAGGTCGTCTTGCCTCCATACGAGAGGAAAAGGATACAGCTGACTTCTCCGTCCCATTCCAAATCTCATGGTTAATGCGTTATATACGGCGCAAGAATCACTAGCGACATTGGTTGTCAAGTCCTAGATGATATATTCCTGAGCAGTGGTATTCCAACTACCAGATTTAATAGATTAGCTGATCACCCTGGATCAGTAACCAATAGTTCACATTATTATCAAAAATAATGTTTTCTGACCTTTTTGGAATGCAGGGTGATGACAACACTTGATTTGCAAAATACTTTAAAGAAAATAATCAAAGGACATGAGCAAGTGTGAACTTGCCTTTTGTGATTGCAAGATTATGCACTCACGGTCTTCGAGACAATATAAGATCCAATATCTGAAATCAGCATCATTGGTCCGGTAAGGACTAATGTTTAAAGAAGCAAAATGCTCTTATGCATAAGTAATGTAATGCACTTTATAAACGCGAATCCCAGGGATAACGTTGATCTAGGGTTTGGAAACTAAAAATTGTTACTGTTAGAATGTGTTGTCCGTTTAGATAAGTTTCATATTGGTGCTTCTTATTAAGGCTTGTGATTGTGTGTGAAACAACATGTAATTATAATATCATAAAACAATGAGATACACATAAATGTGAAATGCTACTCAAGATTGCTTATACTATAATTGTTTATATTCAATTTTTAATTTACAAGTAATGTTACTTATAAAGAACTTAAGTGTTATAAATCCTAAGTATACAAGTAAAGTATAAAGTAATGTGATTACGATTAATTTTCATATGTTGACTTAAGTGGCAAAACTAATAACTTTTGAAGAAAATATTTCTTTAATAAGGTTTAAACAATCCTGATAGCTTTTAGAATATGATTGATGTTGTTTATGCTTGCTTAAATAGTCTGGACTTGAGATGCTTTATAACTTAATTATAACAAACCAAAGTTCACTATAAACACATAAATGGACTTAAGGTATATTGCCTATGTTATTTGAACCTTGTGAACATTATAATGTTTCCTTAAAGTTACTTAAGAATAGTTATACTTTTATTTGGTGTAGTGGTTTCTTGATTTTTATAATGGAATAGAATCATTTATCTTTTTGTGAATGAATGGATATATTGGTAATCAAGGAAATAACATTACTTAACTACTTATGGTTTCACTATAGGATTTTGATTTGTTTATAAACTTGTGGTTGAGGTAAGTAATAAGGTTTTATTTAATCGCAGATTATTCTTGAAGGTTTTATACTTTATATAGATCTTTTTAGAAAATAGACTACACATATGGTCGAATGATAATTCAATAAAATTGTATTGAAAATGTGTTAAACCATTTTGACTTTATAATATCAATATTTAGGACTCATACTATTTATTTTTATGATTTATAGATAATAAGATATGATTTTTATAAGATTTATTACTTTATACATACTTAATAAATACTAAATATTTAATTAGGTGAAATAATAATACATGATTATAGTTTTAAATTATAGTTCTCATTTTTCTAAGAGTATTCGTATTTTATATATATATTTTTATAATTATCAATTTTTAAAATATGAATTATCCAAGTTTTATTACTTATAAAATCTTTATTAAATAATAATTATTTAAATTTTTTACATAATAATGTTTGGTAATAATTTAATGTTATAGATTTTATTTTTTTGAAAATTTTCATATATTACACATATTTTTTTTGATATATAAATCAAATTTATTAAATTTACAAGATTTAATCATTTTATTTCTTTTCTGGAATATTAATATTTGAATTTATATTGTTTTAATTATTTCCTAAATAGGCACTGACTTTTTATACCGCAAACCCACCTAGCCCCAGTCACTGACAATTGGGCCCTAGGCCACGTCACACTCCACCTCAGTGAGGACTGGTCAACCCTACAGACATGATGCAAGCATGATGTCGCTGTGACGTCATCTCGCCGGTGATGATCAGGTGGCTAGCAGCGGCGGTGATCTAGTGGAGTTTGGCATACGTGGTTGTTACATTTCGAAAGAGCACACACCGAGGAACCTATTAGCAGCGGCGGCGCCCGGATATGGTCACCGAAGGATGGCCGGCAACGAGCGTTTGCGGCGGTACAGTCGGAATCCTCATGGGTAGATGGCTATGGAATGCGAGCAACGAATCAGACAGGACCACGAGGTTCAGAGGCTCACCAGGAGCACGATGAAGGGCTCGGCGATGCCGGAGGTGGTCGGGAGCGATCTAATCGTCGACTCTGTGCATCCCGAATTGATTCCTTCCTCTAGGATGACGAGGGCGATGACACGGAGCTCATAGAATCCTTGGACGGCTCCGGGGTGGTCTCTAGACGGCGGCGTGCATCGGTAGTTGAAGCTAGGGTTTGGTCTCTGAGAGGAAACAGAGAGGAAGAGGAGAGATAGGGCAAGGGATGGCGTGCAAGGTTTCTCCACGCAATGCTGTGGTCCTCATATAGAGCTTCTAGAGCAGCGGCGCGCACCTTGACGCTCGCCGGCGACGAGGGCGTGGCCACCGAGCTGCTTGCAGCATCGGAAGGTCGACGACAATGCGAGAAAGACGATGAACCGGTACGGGCTGGGTTGGGCTATTGCTGGGCCGACGTGGGCTGTGTTCGGGCTTCTTGCGGTGACGAGTAAGTGAGAGGGGAGATGGGCCATGGGCCAGAATTGACTTCTACCTCTACTTCTTTTTTTTTCTTGTTCTCACTTTTCCTATTTTCTGTTTTGTTTTCAGGTTTGAATATTACACATTTGATTGAAATTTATTTATAGAATTTATTTTCTAGATAATTGCAGTATATAAAAAATGTATTTCAAATTCTGGTATGAATTTAGTATTTTGGTAGCATACTTAATTTATTATTTTCTAACTTTATAATTATAGAGATATTATTTTATTAAATAGAATAAGTAGGATTTAGGGTTTTTAGGATTTGTTTAAGATCTAAAAAATTAACTATAACATTATTTTTACTTTTATTTATAGTAATGAAGTTTTATAATGTTTAGTAATAGTCATAGGGTTTATTTTTATGTATTTAATCACATAGTAAAGTATAGGGTGGTTTATAACTATTGTATCCCCACTTATTCCATGCTCATATGGAATGAGTGGTTAAAGAAATGGATCAAGGAATTTGCCTAATGAATATAGATTGAATATTTATGAGGTGTTGATGATAAAACTCATTAATAAATTTAGGGTTCTGAATTGTAATTTCTTACCCTAGGTTTTAGGGTACTTACTATATTTATATTCTTTTGTTAATGTGAATAAAGATTAATGACTAAACATATTGTCTTTATGTTTGTGATCTTTAATGATATCACCCTTTAAAACAGAAAGTTATTTTCTAGAATTTCTTATGGAAAAGAATTGATAAATATAACTCCTAAGGACATATGGTTATGATAATTGGAAATAAGAAAGATGTGCTTAAGTGATTTGCTATAGGAAAATATTCCTATAAGCCATTGTAGAAATAAGATGATAGATCAATCATAGAAAGTGGATATTATGTTTGTTTCTAGATTTAGGGTTTATAGTTTACCAAGAATTCACATCCTCCATAATTCACAATCTTGGACTCTAATTAAGGAATTCCTTTCCTAGATATACTACTCCTTTATATCCATCCTCATGTGCTGACATGATGAGATTTACTTCACAAGAATAACCTTATCCACCTTTTATTCTTCTAAATCCATTTATAAATCCAATGAGCTTGACACTAAAGCTTTTCATAATCTTCTCATATCCATACTTGGTTATATCAAATTCTCTACTAGTGATAACCTCCAATCCAACAAGTGTTACTTCACACTCTTCCTTAATAATTCATTACCAACATTACTTTAATAGATTTATATATCAAATTCTACTCTCCTCAAAAGCTTACTATCCTTTAAGAGGAATAATATTACTTCAATAACTTCATGCTACTCTAGCTTCATCTTAGTCATACTATCTTATATCTACTTAACTCCAATATCTTATACTCAAACATCACATTATATCATGGTGTCTTGTCATGGATAACCTAGAATAACATATCTATACTAGGGTTCAATCATGTTCTATCCACCAATGTCACTTATACATGATATAATCATTCAATCTTGGTGACTAAAGCATGATCATCCCTTTCCTTTGATCCTTTATGGTTTAGGTTTCTAGTTGGATAATCAAGGTCTCATCAATACCACATTACAG
Source organism: Avena atlantica (assembly GCA_910589765.1). Taxonomy (NCBI): domain Eukaryota; kingdom Viridiplantae; phylum Streptophyta; class Magnoliopsida; order Poales; family Poaceae; genus Avena; species Avena atlantica. Next base: position 117,189,649 of record OU342735.1, read on the forward strand.
TTGTATTAAAATTATCTACTTAGTTTCTCTATTGGATTAAGGGATGTTATTCATGGATTATGCTTACTTAATTCAATAGGATTACTCCTTGGTATCTATCGTCAATGTTCTTCCTTATAATCTTCTTTGTTACCATATAATAATATCCTCCATATAACTCTTCTATCATTTAGGAGTGAATTAACTCCATCAATTTATCACATTGATCTTATTCTCTTCCAACCCTCCCATCATATAAATGATATTTAAATCTAGCATTACCACCTACCTCCTCTTACTTCTTTCTTTATAGGTCTTGAATGAATGTTATGATATGGACAAGAGTTGATAGGTCAAGAATTGGTGAATCAATAGTTGATTACTCAACATTGATGAACAACAGATATTAGAATATGATTCCAATAGGAATGGTAAAGATTTATATGGATAGAAATATACATGGTGAATGATCTTGACTTGATTTCCTTGCTACTTAATCTCACTAAAGGGTTAAGGTCAGGTATTACCATGATACTCATGGTATAAGTAGATGAGATTAAGATAGATCAATATTTAGTTGTTACATTCTTGTTACTTAAGTTATATTCATAGCTTGAGATTCATGAGTTGTGTAATGAATACTAGGATATGATTACTTAAGGATCACATATAAATCATTAAGTAATGTATTAGGGTTTAACTTTTATTACATTTGATCTACCCTTAGATCAAATCTCCCTTACCCAAAATAAGGTTTTAGCAAAGGTCATATTGAAACTTATCGCAGTCAACTTGATGATCTACTTCAATTCCATCAAGTTAAGAGAAGCCTCAATCACTTTGGGACAAGTTTTGTTCAAAGGCGCGAAAATTATTCGGATTTTCTATGCATGGATGCAATGCACACATCTGTGTTCATCTTATTTCTAAGCTCTAATGCTGGGATGTTATAGACTCTCCCCCTTCAAATAAACTTCGTCCCCAAAGTTCGTAAACTCTCACGTTCTGGAGTAAGGAATTGACTTGTTGGTTACGGCATTTCTCAACTCCATGGGAATCTTAAATGGGAATAATTGTAGTATTCCATATCCAGATCCTTTCCTTGAATTCTCACCATACTTGGCAATCTTCATCTTGTTTTCTTCAATCCTTCAAAGTTCCTTTTACAATCCTCCTTTAGAGATATGTACTTATTATCACCCCTTAATTTGGGGTCTCTTCTTTAGCTCCTTATCCTGATTAGGTATCCTAATCCAATTCCTTTACTTGATCATCGAACTTTCTTACTATACTGCGAAAGGTATAGGAAGTCTCACTAAAATAGGTTTTTAACTCTATTAAACAATAAATATGGTCAAAAGACTAACTTTTGATTTGTGATGGTATGGTTTATACTGGTAGTCCTTCTGAACATTGGTTTTGAACACATTTAGTCCATACCCATTGGAATTTCTTGTTCCACTACACATATCTAATTGACTGTGCCTTATTCTCTCTTAAGGATCACTTAAGAGTTGTTTCCTTTAGAATTAGTCTGTTCGGACTATTCTGTTTTATTACTTCAAGATTTTACCTTATCAAGATTTAGACAATCTATTATTATCACCTTAATTACTTCTTCAACTTCCTTATATTAATTGCCTTAAGGTTTGAGTACTACTACCTTGAGGTACACTTCGATCTTTCCTCCAGACATACTTCCGAAAATACTTCAATAATAATGACTCCTTTTAACCTTATGAAAATAAGGCTTAAGTTGTCATAGGTTAGTATTTCTTCTCCAACCTTTACTTGGAATTCGGATAACAGTACTTCCATTTACTGTTTACTCTCCCCCTTAGGGTTTACTAATGGCCTCTGAACTGCATATATAGTAACCATTGGCTTTATAATTAGATTGTTGGTCTTTGTCTAGCTTATACTCTACCTAGTTAGGGTCTCATGAAAGATTGTACGGTGTATCCATATAATTGTGGATCTCCGAAGTGAATCTTTCAGCATTATTTGTCTTACTTACTGTTTGGACATTCTGTCTTTAATAGACTTGCTTTCGTGAAGAATCTCGAAAGACGAATTTCTATACTCCTTTATGTCTTACTTAACTTAGGCCAAGTTTTATGCTCTTTATGCAACCATTAAGATGATCTGGTTAACTATGTCAACCAACACTGGCTGCGGACCAAATACCAACTGTGGATTAGAATACCGACTATGGATCAAATACCAGCTGCGGATCATCCTAGGTTGTAGGTATTACCCTACGGCTTCTAACATCCTTATGGCATTCTCTGTGAACTGTCAGAGCTTGAATACCATTTTTCTCTGAAACTTCGTATTTGCATTTATTCATGATGCTTCCATGAACTTGGTACAATTCTTTTATTAACTTCCTATCAACATCACCTATTTTAGGTGAACTCTAAGTTCATGACTCCTTATTGCTCCAAGTATTTTCTACAATAGACTTCCTTCTTATATCTGGCTAAGAATAACCTGAGCTTGATCTATCTTTCAAACTGCGCTAATACTCCTTATATTTTGCTTCATCCTTCATGTAAGTCTTCATCTTGGTCTTCGGAACTCGTCACTCCCTTACACGAATTACCTTTTCTATCTAGGTCTATAAAGTCAAGTAATACTGGATGTTGCAACATGCATTTGCACACCAAGTAAAACTTCATGTACAGATCTAGTCAATCAAAAAGATCCAAGAAAAACAAATAAATCCAAATATGGTACATATAACACGCAATATTCTAAGCCCGAAATATAGTAGTTGAGTATAATATCTCTAGACTTCAGGCTTAGTTGTGTAGTATATGCCACCTCCTCAGATAGGTTACGTTGTGATACTTAGCACATAGGGGTCAAACTATTCTTTATCTCAATATTTACCCAAATTTATCAATTGCAACACGATAATTTTTAACAAAGTGGTCTCAATTTGGTTTTGACTAACCTTTAGTCTCACTCTTGGAATGGCTAATATAACCAACCTATCATTATTTAGTAAACTAACCTCACATGATCACTCCAAATGACTAATCAGATTTTATTTGATAACTTAAACCAAAGATTATTAGAAATTTTTAGCACCTATGACTTCTATCATAGTTATACATGCTATCTTCTTACTCTACTTCGTGATAATTTATTAATTACTTGTCATTTTTACACCTACATCATGGTTTCGGAGATAATATCACCATGATCTTATTATGCTTTGCCTCTTTATCATGATTTAAGAGCTATTCTAACCATGATGACTTTGTTTCACACTACACTATTATTAAATCTTAACATAATTTCACTTCATCACGTAGAATTCTCAAGTGAATCCCACATGATTACTACTCATTACATCAACATTTATCCTGATGATATTCATCATGCTGTCATTGGTTAACAACTAACAATAAGATTCCACTGTGCTACTTGAATTCTAGGGTTAGGTTACACCATTTAAAATACTTTAATTGATGTCTTACACTTTCCTACAGTATCCTGGTGGTTTATGTCTCCTTCGGAAGACACTAAATAACACCTTACTTAAGAGAAGATGGAAAACTATTTCTAAGAAAGATGATTATACACCTCGTGACAAGGTTATCCTCAAGTGGATACTCATCACCATTCATAAAATTATTTGGTTTAGATAAGATGGCTCCTATAGTCACTATCCAACCTATAGATCTTCCTAAAAGGTTTTTAATCCTAAGGTCAAGGCATAGCTCTGATACCAACTTCAGTGACCTAGCATACCACTGCATGATGTAGTACACTATAGTCGTTGACATAACACCAATGAAATACCGTTCACTAGTATTACATCCCTCAGAGTGGTACAATAGAAACACAGTAGGTCCAAGACATGACTATAGGTTACAACTCAACTCTTTACACAAGGTCTAGAAAATGTTAAGGAAATCGGTAATCGTTAGCTCCTCGGTTGGCTTGGGAGTAGCGATTAATCGGAATTCGGACGATTAACTGATTTAATCGGTCGGCTATTAATCGGTGCAGCCTACAAAAATTAGCACCTAAAACACGTATGAATCCTCATCCTTAAGCTCCCGGATGAGATCCTTAAGGCGCTCGAGCTCTTGTATCTGAGTTTTGGGCGACAACTACGAGGAACTAGTTAGTGATGGCTGAAATCAAGCTCCTGGAGACAGGGATCGAACAGGAGCTTCGCAAAACCTACTTCATTAGGGCGGGCTAGCGGATGTATGGGCGATATGTGTTGATAATTTTGCAACTTTTTTACCAAGTGTAGTGGTTAATCGGGAACATACCTAGTAATCGGAGTGTCAGACCTATTAATTAGGCTAAACGATTAACACAAAGGATTAGTGGTAATCGACACGGTCAGGTCGATAGTAGCGATTAATCGGCCTATTAATCACTGATTCGGCCTATTTTTGAACAGTGGGTCCAGAGAAAACTCTAGGTTAAAGAGAGAGAAATAATATTCTTACAAAGAAGAATCAGAAATAAACAACTCAAAAACTATCATACTATGAAGACTAGTATTTTAACTGATGGTCTGGAATTGCTATTATTCCAATACACTAAAGAAATAGGTTCTATGGCTAGAGATTATAATTCCATCTAATCAGTAACTTCGTCTTCACTTGGGTTGATGTATATGTTGACTTTCTTGACTTCATTGAAGAACTTTAAATTCTGGTGATAATTCCTGGAGCATAACTTGATGTAGACATCGTCTGTTCAGGCTTTAGAACCTAGCAAGGGTTAAGAAGATACGTTGAGTACGAGCGTACTCAGCAAGTTCACTAGAAAAAGAGTGTTTAATGCACTATATCTACAGCCACAAACCATAGGTCATAGGCAATGCAAGTTTTCGTAAACATTTCTTCAAAGCTTGCTTTTATTCTGAAAAGCTATGTCCGTTAGCCTTCACGGGTTTACCAGAACTTTCATGGAGTTCCTTTCCCACCGCGTCCGCAGCTCCTTCCCGGAACAGGGAGTAACAAGTTACAGTTCTTACACTCTACAGAGGTGCGTTACTTTTCCCATGAGAGATCTTAAGCTTTGTTGCACGGCCGAGAGTATGTTCTCGTTCAAACTTCCATGGTTTGAGGCCCAACCTAAGATCCGAGCCAATCACTGCCCTCTCCGCGACCTCATATGTCTGCACGATCCTTCGGTGCTAGCTCACCTTCGTTAAACCCCCTTTCGGGCAGGCTAAAACCCTGATGAGTTCCCGAAGACTCTATGACCTGGTGATGCCTGGACAAGTACCATATTAAATGGACTATACCCCTAAACACCATTCATAGATAATATAGACACCGAAAGTGTGGGGCATAAGGGTGCCCACCCATATGTTGGATCCGCACAAGGAATCATAACGTCACGTTAAGGTCGTCTTGCCTCCATACGAGAGGAAAAGGATACAGCTGACTTCTTCGTCGCAATCTAAATCTCATGGTTAACGCGTTATATACGGCGCAAGAATCACTGGCGACATTGGTTGTTAAGTCCTAGATGATATATTCCTGAGCAGTGGTATTCCAAATGCCAGATTTAATAGATTAGCTGATCACCCTGGATCAGTAACCAATAGTTCACATTATTATCAAAAATAATGTTTTCTGACCTTTTTGGAATGTAGGTAATGACAACAATTGATTTGCAAAATACTTTACAGAGAATAATCAAAGGACATGAGCAAGTGTGAACTTGCCTTTTGTGATTACAAGATTATGCACTCATGGTCTTCGAGACAATATAAGATCCAATATCTGAAATCAGCATCATTAGTCTGGTAAGGACTAATTTTTAAAGAAGCAAAATGGTCTTATGCATAAGTAAAGAAATGAACTTTATAAACGCGAATCCTAGGGATAACGTTGATCTAGGGTTTGGAAACTGGAAATGGTTACTGTTAGAATGTGTTGTCCTTTTAGATAAGTTTCATATTGGTGCTTCTTATTAAGGCTTGTGATTGTGTGTGAAACAACATGTAATTATAATATCATAAAACAATGAGATACACATAAATGTGAAATGCTACTCAAGATTGCTTATACAATAATTGTTTATCTTCAATTTTTTACTTTACAAGTAATGTTACTTATAAAGAACTTAAGTGTTATCAATCCTAAGTGTACAAGTAAAGTATAAAGTAATGTGATTGCGATTAATTGTCATATGTTGACTTAAGTGGCAAAAACGAATAACTTTTGAAGAAAAGATTTCTTTATTAAGGTTTAAACAATCCTGATAGCTTTTAGAATATGATTGATGGTGTTTATGCTTGCTTAAATAGTCTGGACTTGAGATGCTTTATGACTTAATTATAACAGACCAAAGTTAACTATAAAACACATAATTGGACTTAAGGTATATATGCTTATGTTATTTGTATCTTGTGTACTTTATAATGTTTCCTTAAAGTTACTTAAGAATAGTTATACTTTTATTTGGTGTAGTGGTTTCTTGATTTTTATAATGGAATAGAATCATTTATCTTTTTGTGAATGAATGGTTATAATTGGTAATCAGGGAAATAACATTACTTAACTACTTATGGTTTCACTATAGGATTTTGATTTGTTTATAAACTTCTGGTTGAGGTAAGTAAAAAGGTTTTATTTAATCCTAGATTATTCTTGAAGGTTTTATACTTTATATAGATCTTTTAAGAAAATAGACTACACATATGGTTGAATGATAATTCAATAAAATTGTATTGAAAATGTGTTAAACCATTTTGACTTTATAATATCAATATTTAGGACTCATACTATTTATTTTTATGATTTATAGAAAATAAGATATGATTTTTAAAGATTTATTACTTTATACATACTTAATAAATACTAAATATTTAATTAGGTGAAATAATAATACATGATTATAGTTTTAAATTATAGTTCTCATTTTTCTAAGACTATTGGTATTTTATTTATATTTTTATAATTATCAATTTTTAAAATATGAATTATCCAAGTTTTAGTACTTATAAAATCTTTATTAAATAATAATTATTTAAATTGTTGACATAATAATGTTTGATAAAAATTTAAGGTTATAGTTTTTTTTGGTGAAAATTTTCATAATTACACATATTTTTCTGATTTATAAATCAAAAGTTATTAAATTTACAAGATTTAATCATTTTATTTCTTTTCTAGAATATTGATATTTGAATTTATATTGTTTTAATTATCTCCTAAACAGGCACTGACTTTTTATACCGCAAACCCACCTAGCCCCAGTCACTGACTATTGGGCCCTAGGCCACGTCACACTCCACCTCGGCAAAGACTGGTCAACCCTGCAGATACGATGCAAGCATGACATCAATGTGACGTTATCTCGCCGGTGATGATCAGGTGGCTAGAAGCGGCGGAGATCTAGTGGAGTTTGGCATACGCAATTGTTATAGTTCGAAAGAGCACATGCCGAGAAACCTATTAGCAGCGGCGCCGCCCAGATATGGTCACCGGAGGATGGCCGGCGACGAGCGTTTGCGGCGGTACAGTCGAAATCCTCGTGGGTCGATGGCTACGGCACGTGAGCAACGAATCGGACAGGACCACGAGGTTCAGAGGCTCACCAGGAGCACGATGAAGGGCTCGGCGAGGCTGGAGGTGTTCGGGAGCGATCTAATCGTCGAGGATGATTTCCTTCCGAGTCAGAAAAGATGGTCTCCATTCGGTCGACTCTGTGCATCCCGGATCGATTCCTTCCTCTAGGATGACGAGGGCAATGACACGGAGCTTATAGCATCCTCGGACGGCTCCGGGGTGGTCTCTGGACGGCGGTGTGCATCGGCAGTTGAAGCTAGGGTTTGGCCTCTGAGAGGAAACAGAGAGGAAGAGGAGAGATAGGTGAAGGGATGGCGTGCAGAGTTTCTCCACGTGACGCTGTGGTCCTCTTATAGATCGAGATTCTAGAGCGGCGGCGCGCATCTTGACGCTCGCCGGCGACGAGGGCGTGGCCACCGATCTACTTGCAGCATCGGAAGGTCGACGACAACGCGAGAAAGACGACGAACCGGTACGGTCTGGGTTGGGCTATTGCTGGGCCGACGTGGGCTGTGTTCGGGCTGCTTGTGGGGACGAGTAAGCGAGAGGGGAGATGGGCCATGGGCCAGAATTGACTGCTACCTCTAATTCTTTTATTTTTTTCTTGTTCTCACTTTTTCCTATTTTCTCTTTTGTTTTCAGGTTTGAATATTACACATTTGATTGAAATTTATTTATAGAATTTATTTTCTAGATAATTGCAGTATATAAAAAATGTATTTCAAATTCTGGTATGAATTTAGTATTTTGATAGCATACTTAATTTATTATTTTTTAAATTTATAATTATAGAGATATCCTTTTATTAAATAGAATAAGTAGGATTTAGGGGGTTTAGGATTTGTTTAAGATCTAAAAAAATTAACTATAACATTATTTTTACTTTTAATTGGAGTAATGAAGTTTTAAAATGTTTAGTAATAGACATAGGGTTTATTTTTATGTATTTAATCACATAGTAAATTATAGGGTGGTTTATAACTATTGTATCCCCACTTATTCCATGATCATATGGAATGTGTGGTTAGAGAAATGGATCAAGGAATTTGCCTAATGAATATAGATTGAATATTTATGAGGTGTTGATGATAAAACTCATTAATAAATTTAGGGTTCTAAATTGTAATTGCTTACCCTAGGTTTTAGGGTACTTACTATATTTATATTCTTTTGTTATGTGAATAAAGATTAATGACTAAACATATTGTCTTTATGTTTGTGATCTTTAATGATATCACCCTTTAAACAGAAAGTTATTTTCTGGAATGTCTTATGGAAAAGAATTGATAAATATAACTCCTAAGAACATATGGTTATGATAATTGGAAATAAGAAAGATGTGCTTAAGTGATTTGCTATAGGAAAATATTCCTATAAGCCATTGTAGAAAAAGATGATAGATCAATCATAGAAAGTGGATATTATGTTTGGTTCTAGATTTAGGGTTTAGAGTTTACCAAGAATTCCCATCCTCCATAATTCACAATCCTGGACTTCTAATTAAGATCCCCTTCCTAGATATACTACTCCTTCATATCCATCCTCATGTGCTGATATGATCAGCTTTACTTCACGAGAATATCCTTATCCACCATTTATTCTTGTAAATCCATTTATAAATCCAATGAGCTTGACACTAAAGCTTTTCATAATCTTCTCATATCCATACTTGGTTATATCAAATTCTCTACTGGTGATAACCTCCAATCCAACAAGTTGTTACTTCACACTCTTCCTTAATCATTCATCACCAACATTACTCTAATAGATTTATATATCAAATTCTACTCTCCTCAAAAGCTTACTATCCTTTAAGAGGAATAATATTACTTCAATAACTTCATGCTACTCTAGCTTCATCTTAGTCATACTATCTTATATCTACTTAACTCCAATATCTTATACTCAAACATCAAATTATATCATGGTGTCTTATCATGGCTAACCTAGAATAACATATCTATATTAGGGTTCAATCATGTTCTATCCACCAATGTCATACATGATATAAGCATTCAATATTGGTGACTAAAGCATGATCATCCCTTTCCTTTGATCCTTTATGGTTTAGGTTTCTAGTTGTCTAATCAAGGTCTCATCAATACCACATTACAGTTGTATTAGAATTATCTTCTTAGTTTCTCTATTGGATTAAGGGATGTTATTCATGGATTATGCTTACTTAATTCAATAGGATTACTCCTTGTTATCTATCTTCAATGTTATTCCGTATAATCTTCTTTGTTACCATATAATTATATCCTCCATATAACTCTTCTATCATTTAGGAGTGAATTAACTCAATCAATTTATCACATTGATCTTATTCTCTTCCAACCCTCCCATCCTATAAATGATATTTAAATCTAGCATTACCACCTACCTCCTCTTACTTCTTTCTTTATAGGTCTTGAATGAATGTTATGATATGGACAAGAGTTGATAGGTCAAGAATTGGTGAATAAATAGTTGATTACTCAACATTGATGAACAACAGATATTAGAATATGATTCCAATAGGAATGGTAAAGATTGATATGGATAGAAAGATACATGGTGAATGATCTTGACTTCATTTCCTTGCTACTTAATCTCACTAAAGGGTTAAGGTCAGGTATTACCATGATACTCATGGCATAAGTAGATGAGATTAAGATAGATCAATATTTAGTTGTTACATTCTTGTTACTTAAGTTATATTCATAGCTTGAGATTCATGAGTTGTGTAATGAATACTAGGATATGATTACTTAAGGATCAAATATAAATCATTAAGTAATGTATTAGGGTTTAAATTTTATTACATTTGATCTACCTTTATATCAAATCTCCCTTACCCAAAATAAGGTTTTAGCAAAGGTCATATTGAAACTTATCGCAGTCAACTTGATGATCTACTTCAATTCCATCAAGTTAAGAGAAGCCTCAATCACTTTGGCACAAGTTTTGTTCAAAGGCGCGAAAATTATTCGTATTTTCTATGCATGGATGCAATGCACACATCTGGGTTCAACTTAATTCTAAGCTCTAATGTTGGGATGTTACACCAAGATATCAGAGTAAGTCTTTCTGATTTCCAAAATGCCAAACCAATTCCTTTTGCATCGGCACCAGAACCTATGGATGCAGAGGATTGGCTGATGGATACAGAAAGGAAGCTTAGAACAGTCGGATGCAATGATGAGGAGAAGTTATGTTATGCAACATTTCTCTATCCGGATCTACCACAAATTGGTGGGAGAATCAATTAGCTATGCACACACCGGAAGAGATATTCACTTGGTAAGAATTCAAGAGAAAGTTTTGTGAGTACCATGTTCCAGAGAGCATTATGGAATTTAAGAGGAGAGAATTCAAGGACTTACGACAAGATGATGAAACCGTGATGAAATATATTAACAAGTTTAGTAAATTATCTTGTTATGCAGTTGATGAGGTAAATATGGAGGAGAAGTGCAAGAAAAGGTTCCTGGAAGGACTAAACCCTTATATGGAGATGAAAATAAGAGGGGCTGAAACACGATGTTTCCAAGAGCTGGTTTATGTAGCAATTACTTTCGAGGATGATTACAAGATGCTAGTGGAAGAGAGGAAGAAGTTAGTCAAGAAAAGTGTTATAAGGGAACCAAAGAAGATTCGATCTATTAAGTCAACATCAAACTTAATTTTTATACCTAGATTCATATTCACAAGTGGTACATCAAAGCATGAGGCATCAAAACGAAAGAAAAAAATCATATTCAATAAGTTTGGAGCTCCACGTCACATAAGAAGGAATTGTTGGAATACCGAAAAGGTATGCTATAGGTGTGGTTTGGGAGGACATAAGAGATCTGATTGTCCTAACAAGTTAGTTACTCGAGGAGTAAAATCACCATCAAGAGGTGAAAACTTCGGATGGAACAGCATCAACAAGGCTATGATAGGTATGTTTAGCATCAGTAGTACTTCATCAATAATGTCGTACAAAGTCAAAACTCATCACATGGAGCATTGGGAGGAAGTCTAAATTCAGCACTAGTCACTAATCATAGATAAATCAAGGTTGATAATAAACTCAAGGAGTGTGGATTTTATTAAAAACATCACCTTGGGAAGACAACATACCGGGAGGAAAGAAGAAAACTCAAGATGAGCCTACCGGAAACCTTCATGAACAAGAAAACACAAACTTCAGAACAAAGTTTAATTTAAGGTGGGAAGTTTGTAACATCCAAACATTTAGGACTAAACGAAGGGTAGATTTAGGATTTTGTGCATATGCATGCACACATCTAAAAATCCGGGTAAATTTTTTGCCAAATTAAAAGACTAGAGTGATCAGAGTTCTCTCACTCTAATGAATTAGGTTTAGTGTCATCTGAGATGAGTGGGATGAATTTTGACATGACCTCTGTTGTTTTATTGAATTATGAGGGGAGAAATTTGATTTATAAATAATTATGAACAATATATAAGTTAAAAGGTATTAAGTAATGAAATAAATGGATTGATTATAAAAATGATATAAAAGAATTATTTATTAATAAGAATACATTAAAGTGTTACGTTGTTCTTTTACAATAAAAGAATAAGAGTATATTACAATTAAGTAATGAACCAAACAATAGAAAAGAAATTACAACAATGAAATAAACATGAGAATTCTTTATTACAAGAATATACTCAATACATTGTTTTTCTACAAATAAGTAAAGGAATAAAGAAAATTACAAAAGGATAAAGAAAATCCTAAACTATTTCCCTAAGCTAAGTCTTGAGCTATCCTTTAGTTTCTTTGAATGATTTTGGTTCCTGCAACACAAGCAAATAATATATACAGCAAAAGGTGTTAGTGTTAGTATTAATGCTCTCAGTAGCAGCAGTGTATTGCACTTCTTTAAACACATCATGGAGAAGATTAAAATGGTGGAAAGTTTCACCAAAAGAGTATCTGTTCTTATCGGTATCTTTGCCTTAGTACAACCTCATAGGCAGAGGAGGAATTTTCACCACTATATAGTAAAAGGCCATAGTCAAGTTTTAGGAAAATATCTCCAGTTCCTATTTTAGCTCATCCACAAGCTTAGCATTGAAACTTGGACCTGAGAGGGACCCATAAGTAAGCAAGCAGATAGCACACACACCACATGCAGCTGATGTGTTGTCAACACCACAGACAGCACAAGAAGTATATATGAAAGAGCACAGCCGTATCAGCTGCTAGCATTTCCATTTCCTCCACATCTCCAGAATAACAAGAACATAAGATTACTGAAATTAGAATCACAAGCACATCAAACTTCACCTCACTATATCATTGGAGTAGGATCTGGGTAATCAACCCCACAAGAGGAAGGAGTTGTACCTAAGCACAAGCAAGGAGGAGGAAGATCAGGACCGATCCAAGAACATACCAGTAGCTGGATCAAGGTGGAGAAGTCCACAAGAATAAGTCAGTGACAAGACAAAGCAGACCAAGTGGACAGCTAGGGGTAGTGGACCAAGATCCACCACCACAACATCCACAACCAAATCATCTATCCCCACTGCAAGCACCAGGTTGGCTACTAGAACCATACTAGTACTTGTTCTTATCAATTTAAAACAAGCATCAGTTGGGGGAGAGAGAGGGACCTATCAGTTTAGTGTAGAAGTGCAACACTAGTTCATCCTAGAGTTGTTAAAGGCCAACAAAGTATATGTTCTTATCTTAGAATAAATTTGGCCTCAGTCTTTGCATCAGGCTAAACTAAGAAATCCAGCAGTCCACATCTGAGATGTTACCACTGTGCACACTCCTAGGGGAGGCACCACAGTGGTAAACTTAATAGTTTTAGACAACCAATCTAGCTTCAGCCTTTTGCAACATGAGCTAAATATCTATATTTTGGACACCAACATCAACTACTTCATTGTTGTTACAGCAGCAAGTCATGCTACCTGGGCTACCACTATGCACACTCCAAGAATGGAGGCGCCACAGTAGCAGCCCAAGCTAGCAAAAGCCATCATACAAATTGTTCTTCATTAGCTAGCCTCAAGTTATTCAAACAAACAATTTGTCATCGGATTGTCGACAAGTATGCCATAGGGGGTCCTAGTGGCATTGGAAGGATGGGGTGTGAGACGTCAGATGTTCCAGGAGTGGTGAGAACAAGTTTACCCAGGTTCAGATCCGACTGTGGTGATCGGATCCTACTCCTGCTAGCAACCCAGTAATATATCAGCGTAAGCCGGATGTTACAATGGATTAAAAGATAGGTTCGCCTATGCGAGTTGGTTGTGGTTGATCTATGATCTTGTGCCCTAAAGGCTCCCATAGGGCCGGTTTATATAGTCATCGGGGCCTAGGGTTACAGGAGAGACCTATCCGGAAATGTTACAGAGTTGGTAACTATGTACAGCTTGGACTACAAGTAATACTATAGGCCTAAGTCGGTAACTCTTCTGGGCCTTGTCGTAGCCGGAACTGGCTCCTCCTCTTTCTCTGACTGGGCCGCCCGTGAAGCATAGCTCTAACCCGTTGGTGGGCACCCTGGTCAGCGAGTCCTGTGGGTATACCCGGAAAGTATATCCCTAACAGTAGACCCCGGAATTCTCCAAGATCCAAAGTCGGATAAATCGTCTAGCTTGATGGTTTCTTCGTCTTGATAATCTTTAAGGGTTCCCGAAAACTTTGTTCATTAATGTAGGATTCCGAGTCAATTGAGTCGGATATGTTTTGTTCTGACCTTAGTCTTTTCCCTGCTTGGTTTGAAACATAAGTCGGATTGTTCAGCGGTGTGTCACTACTAGGAAATCCTTCATTAGTGGCGCATCTATATTGGTATTCTGTGGCGCATGGTAGGGACGCCACTGTTACGTCGCCACTGATGAAAACTTCTATGGAGCATTACCGAATGCGCCACAGAAGTCATGATACTTCTGTGGAGCATTTTGGTTGATGCGCCACAGGACTCTGTTCAGTGGCGCATTCTGGACAATGCGCCACTGAAGCTCTATGCGCCACTGAAGGTTAAAACGATGCGCCACTGGTTTGAATATCAGGTATTAAAAAAATCTAAACTTGTCCAAATATACAGTATTATACAGGTATTATACAGTATTATACAGAAACAATATATTTGACTTAGTATATGAAAACAAATATAATACAAACATGAATATAGTGCCATCACACTACTTAGAGCCCGAACGAGATAGACAAGTGATCATCATATTACAATACAAGTCAAATGAAGTGTTTGTTACAAAGTTCACCATCTCATCACATTACAAATGAAGTGTTCATCGCCTACACTAGAATCAAACAGAATACAACTGTGATGACGGTGAGCAAGAGCAAGAGCACTAGCAATATCTTCATCCGGTTCTCCTTCCATAGGTGGTTCCTCTACTTGGCTACCGCCTCCTCTCGAGTCGCGTATCCTTTGTAGCTGTTGCCGCTAAACTTGTTCACCTGTTTCTGACAGTCCTCCCACTCATCGTAGACTCCTGGAACCCAACCCTTGTACACCACGTACCACTTCGTAATCTCTATAGATAAGGCATATTAGTAAATCATGCAACAGAAAGAACTAAATTGGTTCACATGCATATATATTCACATAAACTAAAGCGAAAGATCAGTAAACATACAAGATAGCACATCGATCATAATCATAAAACTTCAACGACAACGACCACAATAGTGAAGTTTACAACATACGACCATGGTAGTATATAGTTTGTGACACAACACTACACACAGACATCTATGATAATTCTAGGCGCACACATCGATCAATGTTGCGAACTGCTAACGCTCGACTTCGGGAATGGTAGATAGCCATCCTTCGTCATCCATGTCCTGTTGTCACCCTATTGACGAAGAATATTTTCAATCTCCCTCCTAGTCAACCCTCTATTGTGTTTTAGGACCCCTCCCCTCGTGTTGACATCTTCCACGATGATTTCCGACAACTTAACCTGGATGTGATGGAAGTCTTCTCTAAGATCATCATCGTCCCTTCGCGCCAAATTTTTGGCCCATGCTCGGAAACTAGATGGCAGAGTTAGGTTCTGGAAATCCCGGACAAACCCTTTAATGTGATGCATGGCGTAGAAGGCCTCCTTGGCGCCGCCAGTAGCCGGCTCCTTGACGCAGGGGAACTCGAGCATGTGCTTGAACAAGTGCTTGTCATCCTTGATACATTCCCCCTTGTTGACAAAGGGGCATCCCTTTTTAGCATAGCCCTCGAGAGCCTCATTCAAAACACCCCTTATTCTGGTGTAGTCCTTCTTCTTCTTCTGACTCGCCGAGTCGAAATACGATGCTATCGAGTACTTTGTGCAAATGACGATGAGTGTGCAATATTTGTCTCTGCACAACATGATTGAAACGGGATGTTGGAAAAGGGCAAAGGAAGAAAGCTATAAGAAAGCCTAAGTTAACAATGCTAGGGGTTGTGTGTACTTACTCGGGAAAGAAAGGCAAAAGAAGTGTGTTCGTCCTCTTGTGGTCCACCATGAACTTCTCGAGATACGCCGTCGCCTTGGCACGCGTCTCAGATCCTTCCCTCAACTGGCTATCACGCATGTAGTAGGGATCCACAATCGCGATGTAGGGGGTCTGCTCTCTCTTGGTCTTCATCGCCAGATTGAGCGCGAATAGGCGGACCATGTTATAGTCCAGCCATTTCGAGAGAAACAGCTTGAAGACGTCCTCGTACGCTATGAAGAACACGTCCGCGGGGGCTTCATGCACGAAGTCCACGTCCGATGGCACCTTGACAGTGAAAACCGGGTAATTTGGATCTTTGTCTTTAAGAAGAATACCCTCTAGTGTCTTGATACTATCACTCAAAGCGAGCATATGTCCACCAGCAAGGCGAAGCAGCTCCGGAGTCAGTATCGCTTCACCGGCTATATGTATCCTGGGCAAGCCATCCTCGCAGGCTGGTACGACGTCATCCTTAGCCCGGATCCTCTTCAGAGGAGGTTGGCTCTTAGCTTTCTTACCTCTCTTTCTGTGCTTCTTCGTCTTCTGAGCAGGCTCCTCCACTAGGGATGCTAAGTGCTCAACAGCCGCCTTTTGGAGTGTGTCAGGGCTAAAGACGAATCCACCTTGTAGTGGGACGCCCACCTTTACCCTCGCGAGCGTATCAGGGCCTCCGGAGGCGTCTCTTGAGATAAACCATGGAAGACCAGGCGTTGCGTGCATGTAGTGGGACGCCCACCTTGACCCTCGCGAGCGACGAAGGATTCTTCATCCACAGCAGGCATGTACAATCCTATGCCGGTGTCGGTGTTGATGTAGTCATCGATGTTGACAAATTCTTCATCATCATCGTTGTTGCCGCCATGTGGTGATGGTGGTGGCGGGGGCGACGGTGGTTGCGTTGCGACGGCGGCATTGCCTTGGGGCGGCCCACACGCTCCCAATAGTTGTTGGTGGCGACTGGTGGTGGCGACGACGACAGGTGGCTTCCTAGGTGGTGGTCGGACGATCGAGGTGGCGTCGGTGACAGGTGGCATCCGAGGTGGTGGCCAGACGATCGAGGTGGCGCTTAGGTGCCTCGTAAGACGAATCTGAGTCTTCGGCCATGTCGTGGGAATGGTCACGGCAGATGCTACAATCGGCAGCGAGTAGTAGAACGAGGGGCAAGGGCGGACAGCCATCTGCGGTGCGAGATGAGGGCGGAGACACAGGGTTTACCTAGGTTCGGCCCCCCGGAGGGTAAAGACCTACTCCTGCTAGATTGTATTATGAAGGTGGTACAATGGGCGAGCTCGGCGGCTAGGCGACGAGTCGCTTGGGTGTATGGTGGAACGTATCTCTACACGCCCCGTGGGGAGGTTTATATAGGCTCACCTCCCCTAGGGTTTACATATCTCAACTGAATCATTTAAAGCTTCGGTACTCGTTTAACCTAATTCGACTGGGCCTATCTACTTGCCCGGGCCTTCAGCTTCCAGTCGCTTGGATCCACGCCAGGCCTTGATCCAGTTTGTCGTCCTGCAGGCCCACTCGCCGGTTCTTGGGCCAGTCGGAAACGTCCTGCTGGGTATACCCCGGTAGGCGCATCCCTATCAGTAGTCCCCGAGACCGTCGTCGATTTGGCGTAGGTGGCTGCTGGCAGTCGGAGTATACGGCTGCAAAGTAGACATCCAGTCGAATCGTCGGCGGGCTCCTGTATAAAGGAGAAAACTAGTCATCCTGATCACAGCTTTGGCGAGTCGAGTCGGCAAAACACTGTCATAGTGATCGGGTCGGCGAGTCGAGTGGCTGAAGTTGGACCGTCAAACGTGGTCAAACTAGCCGTTGGGGTAATCCAACGGTAACTTTTGGCGTAATCATCGCGCGGTAACGGTTCCCTGATTTGGCGGGTAACAACCGCTATATAAGGGGAATGGCAGGCGATCAGAAAACCACCTTCTCGCCATTCCTTCCGATTGCCGATCGGAAATCCTCCGACGCCCCACAAATCCTTCCGCCATGGCCCTCTCCACCGAACCTTGGGGTAGATCTAAGTGTACGAGGGCGCAACTGGCTTCCTTTGAGGAGGCCGGGATCCTGCGAGCCGGCTGTTGGCGCATCCCCGCGGCCGGAGAGGTGACCCCGAGCCCGCGCGAGAGGGAGTTCATCTGCTTCACCAGTCATCTAGAACGGGGGCTAGGATTCCCCACGTCCCTGTTCTTTCGGCGCTTCTGCGCCTACTACAGGATCCAACCATCGGATCTGGGTCCTCACAGCATCGAGCAGCTCTCCATCTTCGTGCCGTTCTGCGAGTGCTACTTGGGCTGCCGGCCCTACTTCCCTCTCTGGCAAGATCTGTTCCACGGACGGATCAGCCGCGAGGAAGCGGGTGGCCCAATGCTTGCCGCGGGCAGCCTAACTTTCCAGCTGAAGTCGAAGGCTTCGTTCTTCGACTTGATGCTGCCAGCCAAGGCGGCGAGCGACTGGAAAAAATCTTGGTTCTATGTTGCCGAGGCGACCCCGGAGTGCGAGATGGCGATCCCACGGTACTCCGCCAACCGGTCCGAGCCGCGCCGTCTTCAAGCCGGCAAGCTCCCCAGCGACCAGCGGATGGTTGTGGACGAAATGCTCCAAACCATCCGCGGTCTAAAGAAGAAGAGCCTCCAGACGATCAACTTGTACAATTGCTGGCTCGGGCGGCGGCTCGTCCCGCTGGCTCGGCGCGAGCACTACATGTACCAGTACGCCGGCCGGGAGGACTCGACGAAGTCCTACCTCGCCGAATGGAAGCTCGAGGACTACACCGCAGCACTGAAGAAGATCACCCAGGCGGTGTACCTGGATGCACAAGCCGGGCTCTCTCCCTACACCGCAAAGCGTCAGGCCCCAACGGTAATCACCTCGCTTCATTTGCAGTCGCAGTTTTTGCAGTCGCGGTCATTCTAATTTCATCTTGTGTTCATTGCAGCTATTCCAAGTGGTGGAAGGATGGCTTCCGCCTTCGGACGACGAGAATTCGAGCTCGTCCGTCCAGGACATGGGCGAGTCGCCTCCCGCCAAGGGCGACGCCGAGAGCGACGGTGACGACGAGTCCGAAGAGGAAGTCGCCCCGCTGGTCCGCAAGACCCGCGGGCAGCGTCAACATGAGCTTGAGGCGAGCAAAAGCCTCGAGCGTCATGATGACGACGAACAACTTCCGGAGACCACCTCGCGCCGCTAGGCCACTCCGTCGAAGAAGAAGAAGAAGAAGAAGAAGAAGAAGAAGAAGAAGAAGAAGGAGAAAGAGGCAAAGGCCCCTCCAAAGACGAAGACGAAGCCGACGAGGCCAGCGTCGCCACCGCACTCGGCGAGCAGCTCCGACGCCCCCAGCCCGGCCAAGGACGAGGCACCACCGAAGGCAGCCGCGCTGGACGCGGCCACTGTCGAGATGCCACTGGCTTCTATGCCTCCACCATTCGCCCCAGTTTCTGGACTGGGGGATGCTCCGGCTGCGGCGGCTTCACCTCGCAGGGAAGCTCCTGCCGAAGATGTTCCAGAGGCTCCCGTTGCGGCCTCGACGACGAAGAAGTCGTCCGTGTCTTGGGCACGCGACGTCCTGGAAATGGGGCTCAGCCGCCGACTGGGCCCTGAACTGGAGAAGCCGGCCGGCCTCCGCACGGGGCTACGCTTCATTCCAGTCGCCAAGTGAGTTTGCTCACCTACCCTTGTCTTCCATAGCAGCTTGAATTATCTTGCTTACGTGATTGATTTACAGGACCGGAGTGAACAGGATGGGCCACCCGACCGTGGCTAAGGCGCCACCCATCGTCAGCGATGAGGATCCTTCCCATAAGAGGAAGGCGGACGAGGTCTTCGTCCCTACAGATGGCGGCAAGAAGGCCAAGGGCGATGATGTCATCACGATCTCTGACGATACGGCGGTCGCGCCGTCTGAACCCGTGACAGAGGTGGCCGCATCCACGAAGGAGGGCGCTCCCTCGCCTGGAGCGGCCGAGCCAACCTCCTTTGGTGCGGGTGCTTCCATTGCGACAT
Organism: Avena atlantica; assembly: GCA_910589765.1. NCBI lineage: Eukaryota > Viridiplantae > Streptophyta > Magnoliopsida > Poales > Poaceae > Avena > Avena atlantica. The sequence goes on from OU342735.1 coordinate 117,209,659, forward strand.
TCCTGCGCTTCATGACCAAAGCGGCCGCAGCGAGTGGAACTTCACCCTCGATCCGTGCACCTGGGGTCGCTGATGCGGAAGTCGAGCAGCGTCGTGGACACACGCCAGCTCTCCTCGCGTCCGTGGACGCGATACAACTTCATGGCATGCTTGGCGCAGCCATCCAGGTATGTCCAGTCCCCGAGGATCAGATCGGTGTGTTGCAGCGGTCTGATTCTTTTGGTGTATAATTGTTATTTTGCGCGTCCAGTCCTCGAGTGCGCACTCGCTGAATTTCAGCGGGTGGGCACTTAGGAATTTTTTTTTTGATTGCCAGTCCCTGAGTGCGCACTCACTGAATTTCAGCGGGTGGGCACTTAGGAATTTTTTGATTGCCAGTCCCCGAGTGCGCACTCGCTGAATTTCAGCGGGTGGGCACTTAGGAATTTTTTGATTGCCAGTCCCCGAGTGCGCACTCACTAAATTTCAGCGGGTGGGCACTTAGGAATTTTTTGATTGCCAGTCCCTGAGTGCGCACTCGCTGAATTTCAGCGGGTGGGCGCTGAGGATGTTGCTTTAATTAACTGTTTGAATGATGTGCAGGGTCTGCAACGTGAATCGTCTGACCGATTGGCCGTGAAGCATCACGCAAAGAAGGAACTGGCCGCCGTCTAGGAGGCGAATAAGGGGCTTCAGGCGGTTGCCGCGAAGGCGGAGGAAGCTCGCTAGGGACTTGTCCCCGCGGGTGAATTGGCGGAGGCGCCATCGACTTTGAGCTCGGCTGAAGAGCGGATCGCCCATCTCGAGCGCGAGCTGCGGGAGGCGAAGGAGGAAGCGAGCTCGGCTGATGGGCGAGCCAAGGCCGCCATTACAGTCGCCAAAGAGGATCGTAAAGTGTCGGACGCCCTTGTTGCTGGGCTTCAGGACGACCATACTTCGCTTCAACGCTTCATCACGGATCTCGCCCGCCCGTTGATTGGTAAGTGCATCTGCCTCTGCCAATAACGTGTGCCTTTTGTCATGTCCGGCGTACTCATTGTTGTCTTCTACTCGCAGGTCGCATCATTGATAGCGCGGAAGAGGCGAGCTCGTTCAACGCGCGGCAGTGTGTGGCCACTCTCGTCGATTCGGCAACGTTGTCGGCGACGTGCATCCGAGCCTATCTCCAGGAGATATCACCCACGGAAGTAATTCCCAGCGACCTCGTCGAGGTGTGGAAGTACTTGGAGAAGGCGACCGCGGTCGTTGAGTTCATGACGCGATCGGCGTTTCGGCGCGGAGCAGCGATGGCGCTCAGCCTTGGTCTTTCTCACTTCCCAGAGGACTTCGACCTCGACGACGTGACGAGTGGCTACCCGTCGTCGACTGGCGCAGTGGAGCTTTCCGAGGTGCTCAAGTTGACGGACCGCGCCGCGATGTACTCCGAGCGTGTCTGGGCGATGGGCGACCTCCTTCCGTATCAGGAGACAGTCATCGCGCCCAACGACCCCGAGCCGCAGCATCGGGACTTCAAGGTCGAGCAGCCCTTCCGCGCGGCGATGGCGGGTGAGTTGACGACCTACCCATCGAACCCGTACACGCCGTTCATCCGCAATCGCAAGGGTGTTGGCGAGTCGTCGTTGAAGCCTGCAGAATAGGATAGTTTTCCCTAGGGCGTTAGTAGCAGGTTTGCCAGTTAGGCATATTTTGTAATTTGAGACAATGCTAAATGCTATTGAATGAGATGTCGTGTCTGTTTTGTGACTTGTCATGTATTTTGTGTTTGAGGTTTGAACGAGTCCCCGAGCGCGTCCGCCCTTTTATGGGGTTTACCTCGTGTGTGATTTGTTTGTGGTTTTTGAACGTTTTGTTGTTGTGGTCTACTCGCCCGGACTCGAAGAGCCAGTCGCAGGGCGACTCCCTTGAACGCTCTATACTTCACCGTTTTCCCTTGCGCGAACGGGGTCGGGTGGCCGAGTCTCCGAGCGTGGTACTTGGTTGTTCTAGGCGCGACTCGAGGGTGGTTGAGGACTTGGCGCGTTAGTTTGGGCGCATCACTCCTGCCTGGCCCGTTGGGTCAGTCGCGTGGCGAGTCCTAGGCATGCTCTCCTACTTGGCGTTTTCCCGAGCCGCTCGCGATGAACTGGTCGTCAGTCCCCGAGCGTGGTACTTGGCCGTTCGAGTCGCTATGTCGAGGATGCGGAGGACCATGGTCGCTGTAAGAAGCGAAGGCAGTTGTCTTGGCTCGTAGAGCCAGTCGGGCTGGGCGACTCCAATGGGGCTCCGGGTAGGTGTTTTTCATGGACGATGCAAGACCTGAGGTTACTCAGTGCTCTTGCACCGCACTACTTAGCCGTGCCGATCGCTGTACCAAAGGTTGACTTCTGCAGTTAGCTGGACGCTGTTACTACGAGTGCGAGTGGCACAAGACACGGAGAGTAGGCGCAATTTGCAGTAACCGATTCTTTTTATTTCATAGTGACTGGAGAGTACATATGTGGGGTTCTAGGGGTAGAACTTTCGTAGGAGGTTTACATTCCATGGTCGCTTGACGTCGAGTTCGCCGTCCCCGCGGACGTCGATGAGGTAATAGGCGTCGTTGCCAAGTACTCGCCCGATGGCGAATGGTCCCTCCCACGGAGGGGAGAGCTTGTGCATGCCCTTCTTATCCTGGATGAGGCGCAACACCAGGTTGCCTTCTTGGAAGGTGCGAGTTTTCACCTGCCGGCTGTGGTAGCGGCGGAGTCCCTGTTGGTAGATTGCTGTGCGAGACCGAGCGAGGTCACGTGCCTCGTCGAGTTGATCGACTCCGTCCTGGCGGGCGAGTTCATTCACAGCCTCCGTGTAGTGGACGACCCTCGGCGAGTCGTGCTCAAGGTCGGTGGGCATGACTGCCTCGGCGCCGTACACCATGAAGAAGGGGGTGAATCCTGTCGACCTGTTGACCGAGGTGCGGATACCCCAGATGACGGAGGGTAGCTCCTCGACCCAGCACCCGGCAGTGCGCTCGAGTGGTACTTGGAGTCGCGGCTTCAGGCCGTGGAGGATGCTTTGGTTGGCCCGTTCTGCCTGGCCGTTGGATTCCGGGTGGGCGACCGACGCGAGGTCGAGCCGGATGTGGTGTTCTTCGCAGAATTCGGCCATGGCTCCTTTGGCGAAGTTGGTGCCGTTGTCCGTGATGATGCTGTTTGGGAACCCGTAGCGATATATGAGCTCGCGTAGGAATTTAGTGGCGGTCTTCCCGTCGCATTTCCGGACTGGCTTGGCATCCACCCACTTTGTGAATTTGTCAACCGCGACCAGGAGGTGGGTGTAGCCGGAGGGAGCCTTCTTGAAGGGGCCTACCATGTCCATGCCCCATATGGCAAATGGCCAGGTGATGGGGATTGTCTTGAGCGCTGAGGTCGGCACGTGCGTCTGGTTGGCATACTTCTGGCACCCGGCGCACCGCTGGACAATGTCGACGGCATCGGCGTGTGCGGTAGGCCAGTAGAAACCATGCCGCATAGCCTTGGCGACCAGAGAGCGGGCGCCGGCGTGGTGGCCGCAGTCGCCGGAGTGGATGTCGTGGAGGATCTTGCGTCCTTCGGCGGGTTGGACGTAGCGTTGGAATACGTCGGTGACGCTGCGCTTGTGGAGCTCACCGTCGATGATGGTGTAGGACTTGCATCGGCGTGCGATCATCCGAGCGTCTGTCTCGTCTGCCGGCAAGGTGCCGGTCTCCAAGTAGGCGACGTAGGGCTTGGTCCAGTCGTCTGGCTCGTTGACGAGTGCGATCAGGGCTGCCTCTGGTTGGAGCGGGACTCCGATGTCGATCTCCGTCGGGGGAGAGACTGATGGCTTGGTGATCGTGTCGAGGAAGACGCTGTCGGGTGGTGCGAGTCAAGCCAACCCGATGCAAGAGAGTGCGTCGGCCTCCTCGTTCTTCCGCCTGTCGATCCACTCGACGGAGTAGCCTGTGAAGTGTCCGCCCAGTTTGTCCACTGCTTGGCAGTACGCTGCCATGGTGGGGGAAACGGCGTCGCAGGTGCCAGCGACTTGCCCAGCGACGAGGTCGGAGTCTCCATAGCAGCGTAGGCGGTTGACGTTCATCTCCCTGGCAGCTCGCATGCCGTGGAGTAAGGCCTCGTACTCGGCCATGTTGTTGGTGTAGGGTGTGAAGTCGAGGCAGAGGACGTAGCGGAGCTTGTCGCCCTTTGGGGAAGTCAACACGATCCCTGCCCCTGCACCGTCTGCGTTCTTGGAGCCGTCGAAGTGCAGGCTCCAGTAATGGATGTATGGCAGCTTCTCTGGCTGCTGGGCCTCCTCCCAGTCGGCGATGAAATCCGCTAGAGCTTGCGACTTGATCGCTTTTCGTGGCTCGTACTTGATATTGTGGACGCCGATCTCGACGGCCCACTTAGCGACTCGCCCGGTAGCCTCACGGTTGCGGATGATGTCCTGCAATGGTGCTGAGGAGACGACCGTGATCGGGTGCTCCTGGAAGTAGTGCGGCAGGCGCCGTTGCGCTCTGAAGACCGCATATACCAGTTTCTGGTACTGCGGGTATCGTTGGCGCGACTCGGTGAGGACCTCGCTGATGTAGTACACCGGCCGATGTACTGGGCGCTCCTTTCCTTCCTCCGGTCGCTCGACGACCATGACGGCGCTGACGACGCGCTCGGAGGCCGCGATGTAAACCAGCATGGGTTCTTTGTCGGCGGGGGCGGCGAGTAGCGGTGCGGCGAGTAGCACCTTCTTGAGTTCGCGAAGCGCGTCATCCGCCTCCTTTTCCCACTGGAAGGTGGGGTTCTTGCGCATCAGGCGGTATAGGGGCATCGCCTTCTCGCCCAGGCGGGGGATGAAGCGACTGAGAGCCGCTACTCGCCCGACCAGTTTCTGAACGTCGCGCAGGCACTCGGGTTTGCCGAGCCGGGCGATCGTGTCGATCTTCGTGGGGTTCGCCTCGATCCCTCGCTTGGAGACGATGTACCCCAGTAGTTGTCCTGCTGGTACACCGAAGGTGCATTTGCCTGGGTTAAGCTTTATCTTGTACTTTCGCAAGTTGGCGAACGTTTCTGCCAGGTCAGCGAGTAGGTCACCCTGGCGAGCGGACTTTATGACCACGTCATCGATGTAGAAGTGGATGTTGCGGCCAATTTGGCTCGCGAGGCACTCTTGCATGCACCGCTGGTAGGTCGCCCCGGCGTTCTTGAGGCCGAAGGTCATGGCGGTGTAGCAGAAGGCTCCGAATGGCGTGATGAACGTCGTCTTCTCCTCGTCCTCAACGGCCATTTTGATCTGGTTGTACCCAGAGTAGGCGTCGAGGAAACATAGCGACTCCGAGCCCGCGGTGGAATCGATTATTTGGTCGATCCGCGGGAGGACGAACTGCTCCTTTGGGCAGGCGCTGTTCAAGTTTGTGTAGTCGATACACATCCTCCAGGTCCCGTTCTTCTTCTCGACCAGGACTGGGTTTGCCAGCCACTTGGAGTATTTGATTGGCCGGATGAAGCCTGCAGCGAGTAGACGTTGCACCTCCTTGGCGATTGCTCGGCGGCGCTCTTCATTGAAGGGCCGCAGCGACTGTTTGACGGGTCGCACTTTGGGGTCGGCGTTTAGCTTGTGCTCAGCGAGCTCCCTAGGGACACCAGGCATGTCAGAGGGCTTCCATGCGAAGATGTCCCTGTTCTCACGGAGGAACTCGATGAGCGCGCCTTCCTAGGCTGGGCTCATGCCCGTCCCGATCGTCACCGTCTGGCTGGAGTCGCCTGGGACCAGCTCGACGGTGCGGGTGTGCGTCGTTGCCTCGAAGGTTGAGGTGTTTGTGCCCTCCGATTTGGTCTTCTTGAGTATGGTGGGGTCGTCGTTGTTGACCCCACTCGCGTACGTGGCGAGCTCATCGGCGTGGTTGGCCTCTGCCGCGATGACGGCGTCAGCGAGTTCGGCTCCTTTGGCCTCGCACTCGGCGGCCATGTCGGGGTCGCCGTTGATGGTGATGAAGCCGCATGGCCCGGGGAGCTTCATCGCATTGTACGCGTAGTGGGGCGCTGCCATGAACTTGGCGAACGCCTGGCGCCCCAGGACGCAGTGGTAGGGGTTGTCGAAGGGTACCAGCTCGAAGACAATCCGCTCGGTGCGGAAGTTTGCAGGTGTACCGAAGTTGACTAGCAGTGTGACCTTGCCGATCAGGTACTCCTTCCGACCGGGGACGATGCCATGGAACGTGGTGTGGGTCGGCTCGACCATCGACTGCGGGAGTCGCAGCCGCCTGAAGGTGTCTAGGTACAGGATGTTGATGGAGCTGTCGCCGTCCAACAATGTCTTGGGGAGACAATAGTCGCCGACCTTGGGCTTGACCACCAGGGCGACTCGGCCTGGGTACTCGATGCGTGGCGAGTGGTCTTGGCGACTCCAGGTGATGGGCAGCTCCGACCAGTTGAGGAACTGGGGAACGTCCACCTGAGCCACTGCGTTGACGGCGACGGCGCGGGCGATGACCTTCTTCTCGCGCTTCGTGTTGAAGCATGTGAAGGTATGGAGCGAGCCGGCCACTTTTCCGAACTTTCCGCCGTTTGGCGGGTCGTTGTCGGGGTCCTCCCGTGCTCGCCGTGCCTTCTTGATCTCCCTGAGGGTGTGGCAGTCGGCGGTTGTGTGCGTTGCGGGCTTCCCTTCCCTGCTGTGAAATGCACAAGGTTGGTTAAGGAGGGCCGCGGGGTCGAACCTTGGCTTGGCCTTGTAGTTGCCGCCGTTGCGGCGTTGTCCTCCGTCGCGGCGGAAGCTCTTGGGCTCGCGTTGTGCGTGCCCGGCGTTGGCGACGAAGTCGACTCGCCCGTCACTGCGGCGCTTGCCGGTGAGGCGAGTGTTGCTGTAGCGTAGGTCGGACCGTCGTCCGTTGTCGTTGTCGCTCGTGCAGCGTTGACTTCCCGACTCGTCATCGGTTTCCTGGTTTGGATCTTCCTCCGCGTACCGTTTGGCGATCTCGAGGAGGTCCGGTATGTTGTCGAGTGTGCGAGAGTGTCGCTTGAGCTTGGCGACCAGCGGCTCGTAGCGGCACGAGGTCTTGAAGCAATGGATCGCGGTGTCCGGGTGGATGCCGACCGCATTGTACCAGAGTTCCTGCCACCGTTGGACCCAGTTGCGGGTTGACTCACGAGGTCCCTGGACGCATCGCTCCAAGTCCTCGATGGTGGTGGCGCGGGTGTAGGAGCACTCGAAATGCCTGACGAAGGAGTCGCGCATCTCCTCCCAGGAGTCGATGCTATCCTAGGGGAGGGTGTTGATCCACTGCCTGCACGTCCCCTCCATCATCAGGGGGAGGTAAAGGGCGGCTAGCAAGTCGGTGTGGCCTGCGATCCCCATCGCCATGAGGTATGTATCGAGCCAAACGGCGGGATCGTACGAGGGGTCGTACTTTTCTATCTCCTTCGGCGCCTTGAAGTTTGGCGGGTTTTGGCGGGTACTTCTCGCCTCGAATCATTGGTCCGAAGCACTTGGGGCCGAGTCGACTGAGCGACCCCATGGGCTCGCCGTCGCGGCGATTGGTTAGGGTGTGTCGCAGGTCGTCGGGCTGGCGTGCGCGCCAGCTTTGGTTGTTGATGATGTGGGTGCGGGCGTCGATGGGTTGACCGTTGGCGGCGACGAAGTTGGTCGCTGGCCTGGGGTCGTTGGTGGAGAGTGACGCGTTCGCGGCTCGGTGTTGGAGCTGCAGTGGCTCTGGTGGTGGGCAGTTGAGGGTGTTTGCCGCCATTGGGCGGCCGCTTGAGGCCGCTCTACTTCCCGAAGAACGCGAGTATACTCGAACCTACGAGTCGGCGCCCGCGTTTTGCTGCTCGACGGCCTTTGCGAGCAGGGCCCTGATGTACTGGATCTGTAGGGCGCCGTCGCCGGTGGCCGTGATGTTGTCGGCTGCTGCTCGGCCCGCCACGAGGTTGTCCATCGGGGTGGAGAATAGTGGGAGGTCGTTAGCGTCTCGCTCCCGTGAGGAGACTACTATCCGCGGCTGGTCCCTGGGGGGTGTGCGGTTGGGTGGAGGTGGGGCGCCCATCGCCGTCGACCCTGGCGGGGGGCGGGCGCTTCCTCCTGGTGGCGCGTTCTCGCAGATCGTGCGCTCGGCCACGCGGGCCGGGTCGTTTTCGTTGTCGAAGTTTAGGGTGCGCCCCTGAACGGTGGGGTTCAGGCGCGACCTGATCCGCTGCTAGTGGTAGCGTGATAGCTCCTGCGCCGTTACCTGCTCGAGGCGAAATTTTTCGCGCTCGGCTTGCTCCTTGCGCACTGCCTCCGCCAGTTTCAGGCGGAGTTCCTCGACCTCCGTTGCCGTGGCGTTAGGAGGGATTGGGTGGAGAAGGGGTCCTCCGGCGGCTCGGTGCCGGTCGTCATGTAGGTCGCGGCGTGGCGGCCAGTACCGTCGCGGAGGTTGGCGGAGTTTTCCGACCCGGAGTCAAAGTCGAAGATCCCGAGGATGGAGGGGTCCTCGAAGTCTCCCACGTTGGAGACCTGGATGATGGAGCCCGCGGGTGAAGCCGCGGTGATGGATCCGGCGAGTGACGTCGGGGTCGCCGAGTCGGCATCGTCGTTGAGGGCCGCGTCTTCTGCGGCCGCTGAGTTTTCGGCCACGTCGCTGTGGGCCGAGTTGTACTCGGAGGCGAGCCGATGAATCGTGCGGACCTGGCTCTCGGAGAGCCGATCGCGTGGCGGCGACTCGCGGATGCGAGCCGAGTCCTCCGAGACGATGACGTCGGTGAAGCCAACGAAGAGGATGATCGTGCCGACCGGCAGGATCACATTGTGCGTGACGGGTCGCGCCGTCGGGACGTAGCTGCTCGGCAAGATTTGGAGCATCTCGCCGATCGCTATCATGCGGCCGGTGGCGACCGTCTCATTGATGGGCAGATTGGATCTCGCCGCAGAACACCGGCCAGACCGGCCAGGCCCCACTGTGGGCGCCACTGTCGTGGGAATTGTCACGGAAGATGCTGCAATCGGCAGCGAGTAGTATTACGAGGGGCAAGTGCGGCCATCCATCTGCGGTGCGAGACGAGGGCGGAGACACAGGGTTTACCCAGGTTCGGCCCCCCCGGATGGTAAATACCTACTCCTGCTAGATTGTATTATGAAGGTGGTACAATGGGCGATCTCGGCGGCTAGGCGGCGAGTCGCTTGGGTGTATGGTGGAACGTATCTCTACACGCCCCGCAGGGAGGTTTATATAGGCTCTCCTCCCCTAGGGTTTACATATCTCAACCGAATCAGTTAAAGCTTCGGTACTCGTTTAACCTAATCCGACTGGGCCTATCTACTTGCCCGGGCCTTCAGCTTCCAGTCGCTTGGATCCATGCCAGGCCTTGATACAGTCGCCATCCTGCAGGCCCACTCGCCGGTTCTTGGGCTAGTCGGAAACGTCCTGCTAGGTATACCCCGGTAGGCGCATCCCCATCAGGCCATGTCAAGGGCCAGCCATGGCATTCTGCAAGGGTCTTATGTTTGTCGGCTCCCTGAGGTTGAAAGGGGGTCCATGTCATCGCACCCTGGCAACACCCGAGCAATCCGGACCCTCATCACGGCATCGTCCATTGCATTGTTGTGCATCATGCGGTTCGCCGGTTCTGTGATATTGCCCTTGGCAACATCCTTCAACTCGCCGTCGGCAACTTTGTGGAGTAGTACGCAAGCAGCGTCCTGAATATCGACACATATGTGCTGGGCATCATGATCGAGGTGGCAATCACCAAAGGCGTATAAAGAAGATGAAGCGGAGTATGATATTAATTACGTTGGTGAGGGCGTTGAGCTCGGCTAATGTCAGCATTCTCCCGCAGTACTGGTGCCACCGCCGACTGTGCGATACTGGTATTTTTAGCGGGAGCAGCAGGGGCAGCTGTGCGACAACAAGCTCTTGCGGCTGCGCCGCGGCGATGGTGGCCGGCGGGGTCACCAAGTCCGGCGACGCGTTAACGTTGATGCTCGAGTTGCTGCCGCTAAAGCTGGGCACGTTTATCGGCCCATGTCGACCTGATCGCGCGAAGCTTCTCCTCCGATAACTTGTCCATTGCTTTCTCGTCCACTTTTGCCTCTAATATCTTCACCTTCAACTTTAGCTCTTCAACCTCGTCTTTATCTTTAGCCGCTGACTGGTTCTTCCTCTCCCTCCTCTTCTTTGCGTCCTCTTTGTAGTACTCGGTAAACTTCATGCTTGTATCGAAGCCGGACACACGGCCAGCTGATTTTGGCGGCAACTTCTTCTCCCTCTTCTTGTAAGTGTTCGTCGCCCTGTTAAAAACAGTGTCCCATGGCTCCGCCGCCGAATCTTGGGACGACAAGTCCTCGCTAGCGTTTAATTCCTTCTCCTGCAGAGATACAAGGAGAGGTGAACCCATGCATGCATTTAGATTCTTGGCTTAATTATTTTAACGAGAGATCCACGGTAAATTCCTTACCAGCTCATCCTCAAAGGCCTTCACATCCGGGTCGTCGGTGACGAACTCCCCTGTAACAGGGTCCAGGTAGTAGCGGGCCCGGAAAATTGTCGGATCTGCAGGTCTGTGATTTTATGCCATGGGTTCTCTTTACCCAGGCATTCAAGCTCGGCGTCCTCCTTGTCCCAAATGGGTTGTTTCCCTCTGTATCCGTCGCTTCCAAGCCGGTGGTTACCTATGTTCTTCTCTCGCATAGTCTTTGCCCACTCAGTCCATGCTTTAGAGGCAGTGGTATCTAAGTCCGCCTTGAATATTGAACTCTTCTTCGTCGAGCATCGGATTTTTCCTACTTATAATCTCCCAGCTTTCACCTTTGTCAATGTTGTTCTTTACCCGGGTTTTCCAGCTGCTCAAGGCGTTGCTCATCTTTGTCAGTGCTAGTTTGTTCACCGGGTTTTTATTACTCTCTAGGTTTCTGAACTTCTCTGGGAATGTGTATCGCTTGTGAAGCTTCTTAAGGAGGTTCTCGACCAAAGCATGATTACGTCGGATGTACTTCGTGTTGATCGACATGCTTTCCCGGACGATGCACCCGAGTTGCATGTCGTACCCGTAGGCAATCGATGAAGGCGCAATGGGTTGGCCACCTTCTGTGACCTCGGTGAACTCATCACAGATGTTGGCGAGCACTTGCGGCTTCCGATCCTTAATATCCTTCTTCTTCTGTATCGTGGCCGGGTTGCCGCTACCACCATCTGTGCGCTCGCCACCATCCGTGGTGGTGTTACCCTCCTCCCCGCCTTCACTAGTTCCGTCGTAGTCCTCGTCGTCCCTCTCATAATCTGGATCTTCCTCGCCCCAAGCACCTCCGACGACGGTCGTCGGTGGTGGTGTCATTCTCATCTCCTCTTCCTCCTCATGCTCTTGCGACGGCCCCCAGAATGACTTGTTGGCCTCTCGGGCTAGATCCTCGACGCTCATTTGTTTAGAAGGACCGGCCTCGTCGTTAGTCTACATGTTTGCGCTTTATTACTAAAAAAAGAGGCAAAAAGTTAGCACAAATATCAATCGAAAAATTTCGGCATGACCTTTGCTAATTTTTGGACCTACGAGTGCCCATTTCTCAACCGAAATGGAAGTGAATCAACACTTCGGGAGAAAAGGGCAACTCAATTGAAATCCCTGCAAGAAAAAACACCCCTGCCCCATTGATAACCCCATTGACACCATCCATCATCATCCAACACCATCTCATTCACAAAATAAACAAACCTCTGCAGCACCATCTCATTCACAGATTCAAAACAATATACAAGATCAACAGCACCACAGATCATAAACAGCATAATCTCTATAACCAGCACCATAACCAGATCATAAACAGATCATAAACAGCAGCATAACCAGCAGCATAACCAGATCACCACAGCAGCATAACCAGAGCATAAACTGCACCATAGATCATAAACAGCAGCATAACCAGATCATAGCACAAATTAGGTAAAAGGTCGGAAAAGCCACGAATGCCCATTTGATAGACTAAACTCAAACTTTTCTGATTAAGGGATAAAATTGAGTCATGGCATGGTTAGTTTTCAGAAAAAGAACATGTCCTTCAGTACTGCAAATTAGCTCCTTGGCAACTATTTTTAGAAAAAGGAACCGTTGCTTGGTACAGAACTCTTATGTAACTTCCATTAATCTCAGAGAAAAAAATGTAACTTCCATTAATTTCAGAGAAGCATGTGTAGTGGAGTAGTATATCTTTTCAAGTTTACCGTGAATGCAGCTACATACTTGCCTTTTAGATTTCAAAATGATTAAGTTGATTTAAAAATATTGTTAGTGTCAGTATTTTCTTAATTCAACAATCCTTTGGCAGCATTTTCACATAACATGGATGCTGACATTGAGTACTATGGCACTTGCTGACTCACTATACCCTAGGCTAGAACATGTAATTAAACATGGACTGTTAATGCACAGAAATTAATTGGTAAACTTACAGGGCATTTCCCAAAGTAACCAGCCCTACTGAATGTTTTTTCCTTAAGAAATGATGAGTTAAAAAATCCTGGTTTAGTTTCAAGATGCTGATACTGAAGATTCAGAAGCAAGTCCAACTTTTTATGGTATATGTTCTTGCTGTCTACCAACTTTCTAGAGCAATCCCCAACAACAATACTGTCAGGCAGTACAAGACGACTCTCAAGCTACCTAATTCAACAATCCTTTTTCAGCAAGTGATAAGACGACTCTCAAGCTAACTAAATTTCTGTTGTTGTTGCTGCTTTGATAATGAATGGCTTAAGGACAAACTACAAGAACCCTAATTGATCAGCGCCGTTCAGAGCATTACCTAGGTGGCGCCGGTGGACGGTAGCAAGTGGACGCCAATGGACGGTGAGTTCGCGCCGGCTGATGGTGGTGGTGCACTGCCCTTCTCCTCCTGCTGGTGGCCGACAGGCTCCTCCTCCACGGTCTCCGGTGGCGGGGGAGGCGGGGGCGGCTCTCCTCCTCCACGGGCTACGGTGACAGGGGCTCGTCCTCGACCTCCAACATGGTCTAGCTCCTCCTCCACCACGGGCTCCTCCTCCACCTCCGGTGTGCAGGCGCTAGGGCGAGCGACGGAGGCGTGCGGCCACAGAGGTGTGCGGGTGAGCGGCAGGCGAGCGACGGCGGAGGCGCGGGCGAGTGGCGGCGGCGGTTCATCTAGGCTAGGGTTCGCTTTGGGCGCACAGGGGGAAAAGATAGGGGAAAGGTCGTGCGGCCGCGCGCGGTTATTTGGCTAAGTGACAAGCTTCTGTGGCGCATATCACTGGAATGCGCCACAGAAGTTGAACTTATGTGGCGCATTCCAGTGATATGCGCCACAAAAGCTTGGGAACTTAGTCAAAACCGGCCCGCGGCTGTAGTTTGACACGAAACAGACACAAGCTCAATGGTTGTGAGGCATGTAGTTGGACATGAGATTGTGGCAGCCAGGTTCGAATCCTGGCTGCAGCAATTTTTTTCTTTATTTAAAAATTATATGATACAAATATATTTAAACCAAGCACATATGTTATTTAAAAATTATATGATACAAATATATTTAAACCAAGCACATACACATATGTATATTTATTCAAAAAATCTCCCTGAATTATATTTATATATTGTGCTTCTCACGAACACATGTGAATTTATACGCACACGAACATCACGATATATGTTTAAATAGTCTCTAACTAATACACAAAAAGGTCACACATCGTCGTGAGATATTTCGAGCTAGCTAGCCTCTCTTCACAATCTTCTTGCCTTTTTTCTTCGCGGTTGAATACTTTAGCCCGGGCACTATGAGATTTATTCTCGTGAACGGACAACCTTTAGTAGGTAGTGTGGTCTTTCTTCTTACTATAGTAGTAGTAGGCATGTTGAAGTACTTGTCGAATTCCTCTTCGATCTTCGGATCACCGTTCTTGTCGAAGTCTTGCTCGTTGGCGGATCCTTCCATTCCGATGATGCTCCTCTTTCCCCTCCTCACTACAACACGACTGGGCTTTGACAGGTCGGTAATAAAGAAACATTGATCAACTTGGCTAGCAAGTATCCACGGCTCATTTTTCGTGGAGGCCTTCTTTGCCGACTTGGCATCTGGTATAACGCAGGTGGTGAAATATCGGCCTTCTTTTTCGACGTTCTTGGCCCATCTAACACGGAATATCAGTACCGTCTCTCCACAGTAGTCGATCTCCCATATCTCCTTGATCCTTTCATAGAATCTTTCCATGACAGTAGTGTCGTCATCGGCGAAGGACATTATAGTAACTCCTGAGTTTTGATATTCGCTATTCATGTCCTTTTCCTCGGTGTAGAATCTGTAACCGTTGATGTCGTATGACTGATAGGTCTTTACGTTATGCGCTGGGCCCTGTGACAAGGAGAATATGAGTTGTTGATCTTTCGTAGAAGGCGTCTGCGGGGGATTGTCCAGCAGCCTTTTCTTGAACCAACCCGTGAAGGTGGAGTTGTGTTCTCTTGTTACGTCTCCTTTCTTCCTCGGGCGGGCCCGGTACACGTACTCCTGCTTGATCAAGCTTTTGTGCTCTTTCACCCAAGGGCTGACCAATTCAATGTGTTGTAGTGCGACTCGATGTGCCCTGGAAAAGTCGGCGCGTCGATTAGCAACACCAACATGCAGTGAGTGGTGGCCCTCGCGGTGACCATACCCAGCGAGCCTGCCGAGGTGCTTCTTGGTGGGTATTCCAACATCCTCGTTCTCGGTGGTTAGATAGTTCTGGCAGAAAGAGATGCACTCGTAGATCAGAAAGCCCTTGGCTATGCTTCCATCTGGACGGGACCTATTGCGAACGAACCCTTTGATTACACCGTTCAGACTTTCAAACGGCATCATGTTGTGCAGGAATGTCGGCCCGAGCTGGATGATGTCATCCACGACATGGACAAGTAGATGCACCATGATGTCAAAGAATGCGGGCCGAAAGTAAATCTCGAGCTCACATAGTATCACCACGATCTCTTCCTGTAGCCTGTCGAGTTGCTTCATGCCAATCGACTTCCTAGAGATGACATCGAAAAAGTTGCACAAGCCAAACAGCGTCTCACGGACGTGCTCGTCCATTATCCCTCGTATGGCAACTGGAAGTATCTGTGTCATCATCACGTGATAGTCGTCGGACTTCATACCGCTGAACCTCTTCTTTGCTACGTCGAGATACCTGCTTATCTTGCCCGAGTAACCGTGAGGAACTTTGACTCCTAGGAGGCACCTGAAAAACTTCTCGATCTCCTCCTGACATAGAGTAAAGCAGGCAGCGCGAAGCACAACCACCTCATTCTTCTTAACCCTTTTGCGGCGACCCTGAGTCCCTTCCCTTTGATCATCATCATCATCACTATCAGGGTACTGAAGCTCCTTCTTGATGCCAAGCAATTTCAGGTCATTTCTTTCTTTCAGCCCATCCTTGGTCCTCTCCGGCATGTTGAGGAGAGTGCCAGGCAGACTCTCGGTAACGTTCTTCGTGATGTGCATTACATCGAGGCTATGGGGCGTGTGGAGGACCTTCCAGTACGGAAGGTCCCAGAAAACAGACCTCGCTTTCCATACACCCAGAAGCGGCTTTGTCCTTGGTCGCTTCTTTCCTGGCACTGGGCACTCATCCCAATTATTCAGAAGCTATTCGATTTCTTCGCCGCTCGTCATACGCGGGGCTCTTTCGAGCTCGTCTTTACCATTGAACAGGTCACCGCATTTTCTCCACGAGTGATCCATGCGAAGCCACTTTCGAGTCCCTTGGAACATGGTTTTCGAAGACCCGGGATCCTTGGGTAGCTGGAGATGCGGGGTCTTATCCATGCACTTGACACATGCATTGTGTCCGTGGTTCACCTGGGCCGATACATATGCATAACCAGGATAGTCCTGCACCGTCATGAGCAACACGGCTCTCAGAGGGAAATATTCTTTAGTGTAGGCGTCCCACGTATGGGCTGGTGTCTCCCATAACGTGGCTAACTCCTCTTTCAACAGCCCGAGATAAAGATGCATATCGACACCTGGCTGTTTCGGCCCCTGAATAAGAATGCTCATGTGTACGTACCTTTGCTTTGTGCAGAGCCACGGGGGGATGTTGTACGGCCATACAAACACGGGCCAGGTGCTATGCGTGCTACTCTGGTTGACAAAAGGATTGAGTTCATCGGTGCTCATACCCAGCCTGACGTTCCTTGCATCGCCCCCGAACTCTTCGAACTCGATGTCCAATGCATTCCACTGGCTAGCGTCTGAAGGGTGTGTTAGGATCTTGCCCTTCTCTGGATCATCTTCGGGCTTCTCCCTTTCTGCGTGCCATTGCATTAGCTTTGCTTCCTTAGGATCTACGAAATATCTCTGTAGACGTGGAGTGATAGGAAAGTACCATACCACTTTTCGAGGAAATTTCTTGTTCCCTCTCTTGTACCGTCCATGGCCGCACACCGGACATGTGGTTCTCTCCGCGTACTCGTTACGATAAAGCGCAATTATTGATACATGTGTGGTATTTAACGTGCGGTAGGTCGAGATGGCACACGATTTTCTTGGCCTCCTCTATACTTGTTGGCAATGTGTTCCCATTAGGAAGACGATCGTGACAGAATTCCATGTTAGCATTAAAGATCACGTCGGTCCATTTGTGTTCCGCCTTCATCTCTAGAGCCTTGAGCGTTACACTCAGGCGTGTATCCTCGGGCCGACACCCAGGATACAATGGAGTCATCCCATCTAACTCCATTTGCGCCAGCTTGGCTTTCTCTCTGGCTACAGCTTTGGCATTGCTCGTCTCCTTGATAAGCATTTCCTGAACATGAGGGTCCCTTAACACCGAAGTTAGCAGCGTCTGGGTGTTCGCTTCTTCTCCTTCTTCATGATGGTCATGCTCGTCGACATCTCCTTCTTCGTCATGATGATCATGCCCGTCGCCGGTATATTCTTCGTCATCATGACCATGCCTTTCGGGAGACTCTTCGTATTCTCGCCCGCCCAAGTCTTCATGATGACCAACACCATTTACTGCCAGCTCCTCATCGAAGTCGTCGCGCATGAAACTGCGCCTGAGCAGGTGATCCTCCAATTGTCCAGAATCAGGGTCGATCCAGCGCTGCAGTTTGCATGTTCGACATGGACATCTTATCTGGGTCTTGTTGTTCCGAATCATGTTCGTCTTGGCGTCTTTATTATACCTAGTAACTCGACCTTCGCTCATGCTGACGACCATGGTAGCATGCGCGGTATGCACATATAGAGCAAAAGACAGAGAGTAGGTTCATTAGAAACAACACCTTATACACACACAAAACACACATGCATGGTCGTCGCCGAAAAAATTCGGCATCACCTTTCCTAAAAGTAGGACATATGGGTGGTGCAAAAATTTGCCGAAATGGAAATGAATCAATATTTCGGCAAACATCCATGCACCACACCAGGACAGAGACAAGCAAAAAAAAGAATCTTCTTCCCATGCAAGCATTCATGCACCACACAAGCTTCATGCACAAACATCATCTTCGCGCCATGCATGCATCGCATATACACACCGCCCGCATGACAAGCTTTACACCTACAAAACATGCATATTCATGGCCAATTACTCACCGGGTAGATTGAATACCGAGTCGAGAGCGCGATGTGAGAGAGTGTGGATCAATAGATCTATAGAGAGATAATAGTACACAAATAGAGATGTGAAGGAGAAAAGTAGGTGTGTTTTAGATCTACTAGTTGGATAAAGGCTTTCCCTAACCAATCTATCAACTATAGTAGGTTTAAATACAACAAAATCTAGAAAAGTATAGACACAATGGGGTGGGAGAGAGAGGAGGAAGTCGAGCTGGGAGGAGGGGGAAGAAGGATGTGAAATGGATGGTGGTAGATAGAGGAGTGCAAAGCTGCCACCTTTCTGCAGATCTGGTCAAACGATTCTATGGCGCATACAGGCAATATGCGCCACAGAAGTTCAATCTTCGGTGGTGTATACGGGGTGCATGCGCCACAGAACCTTGGCCATAGGGTGCAGTGGGCCATGTGGGCCCCGTGACTCAATGTTCTGTGGCGCATGGAGAATATATGCGCCATAGAACCTTGGCCAGTGGCCAGACACTGTGGGCCAGGAACTGTGGGCCCGGCACACAGTGTTCTGTGGCGCATATTGTGGTTATGCGCCACAGAAGGTTAAACTTCTATGGTGCATAGCTGACCTATGCGCCACAGAACACTGAGGGCAGATCTGCACCAAATAAAGGTGGCAAATAGAGCTTCTTTAATGACACCCCTCTATATATATGCCACACTCTCTGTCCAAAGAAACATACCTGCCCCTCATGTCTTCTTCCCACAACTCGTCGGAAGACTCGCTGGAGAGCACAGCCCGCTCGCGTTCCCTGCAGCCTACTCGCAGTGGAGGGGCAAGGTCGAGGGGCAGTGCTCGGAGTCAGCCGTCGCAGGATTCAGAGGTCAACCTAATCGAGGAGGAGGCCATACTGCGGCACGAGGCCCTCTACAACAAGGACATGAGGTTGTACGCCGTGCTCGCGTCTCTAGAGGAGAGGGCGCGCATGGCGGAACCAATCGTGTGGCGGCCGGCGCTCGACCCTAACGTGTCCATGGAGGACCACGTCCGTAGGTTGCAGGCGCGCGTGAACAGGGAGGTTTGGCGTCTTCCACCGCCATCACCCCCACCAGCTCTGTGAAGGGATTTGCAATGTTGTAGTTTGTGTATTTGCAATGATGTATGGCATTGTTGTTTTGCTGTTCAAGGCTATGCGCATGTGCATTTTGCAACGATGTATGCCACTTCACATGTCTATCTACTAGATTGTCTAGTATATTCTACCTATTCCACTACTAGTTGGGAAAATCACAAGAGAAGTTTGTTCTAGGAAACATGAAGCATTCTATGTCGCATATTGGAGGAATGGGCCACAGAAGTTTGTTCTTCTGTGGCGCATATGCACAAATACGCCACAGAAGCTTGTACATGGGTGTCCAGAGTGTGGGGCCCACATTATTGTTCTGTGGCGCATATGATGATATGTGCCAATCTTCTGTGGCGCATAATCTTGTATGCGCCACAGAAGTTTTGTCAGAGCACGGTCGTACCCCGCCTGTGGGTCCCACCAAACTTCAGTGGTGCATATGGGTTGATGCACCACAGAAGATTCATGGTCCAACCGCTGGTGCGGGTCCCACCATACTTCTGTGGCGCATCACTCCATAAGATGCGCCACAAAAGTTTGGTGGTTCTGTGGCGTATTGCTCCGGATGCGCCACTAGATAACTTTTGTGGCGCATGGTCAGAACCATGCACCACAGAAGGTATGTCTATCTATATCTAGTTTCCTAGTAGTCGTAGCCTTACAACTTTTCAGGCCAGGTCCTGTCACTGACAGGATTTCCATCACCACGACCGTTGGTGGGTCTGTTTTTTACGGAACAGAACGCTGTTTCAATGCCTATGCGAAAATCGAGGGGCGGAAGAGTCGCGAGGAAGCTAATTCCCCCTCTCCTATACGCATGGCGATAATCGCGGGTGTTAACGCATGAATCTTGACGTAGAGATAAATAAAAGATGGGAGAAAACCCTTTCTCTTAGATTCACCTCTCCATCTATTCATTCATCGCATGGCGTTAGAAAAAATCTCATCGTACTCCTCGAGCACTCTGCACCAGTTCCCATCTGCGGACTATGAAAAAAATCTCTCCTTCCCCACCAGTCCTTTCTCCTCCAAGATCCATGGCGTCTGCCTCGATCTCAGTAGAGGAGGCAGGTTCGTCGGCGGCAGACGAGAAGAAGATGCGGGGCCTCTGGGTTCCCAGCGTCATGGACGACATCGAGCTCCAGGTCATGGAGGACGAAGGATTCATCGTCGCCGGCGCATGGCGGAGAACCTCAGTTCATATGCAGTTCCCTCCCCGCGCGACGCCGAGAGGGTGTTGTTCGGCACACACGTCGACTGTGGCCTCATCTTGCGACTGTCGGACTTCCTCGTCGAGGTCCTCAACTACTACGGTGTGCAAGTCCATAATCTTCCTCCCAACTCTCTGCTTGAGCTTAGTACTCACGCATCTTTGTGTGAGGGGTTTCTTAGCATTAGGCCAAGTCTCACCCTTTTCCCATACTATTATGGTACTCGGAAGAACTCCATCAGTGTCGGTGTTCCTTATATCACCGGTACTCTTAGCTTAGTCCTTAGGAGAAACCGAGTTTATCCTAGGATTAACGCTAGCGAATTTGTCAAACGCTGGGCCGGAACCTTCTTTTATCACAAGGATATTCCGTCTCTTGGAAAGGCGGAAGGTCTTCCGGCGTTCATCGACGGTGCCGCTCCACACCAGAAATCATGGGACGCGGAGGCACCGGAGCTGTCGGATATCTTGATCCTCGCCAAGAGACGGATTGAGTTTCTGATGAAGCATGAGGGCCTCCGTGGATCCGACTTGATCCACTGCTGGTTGGAGCGTCGGATCCAGCCTCTGCAGCATCATGGAGATTGCCTCATGTACCATATCACCGGGGACAAGAAGGACAGCATGCGGGTAAGCCCGAACCGGATTCCGACGAAGGATTACAAGACCCTCATGCAGTATTTGATCAAAGAGAGAGTGGAACGAAAAGTTCTGTATGTCTCCATGAAGATGTTCACGTCCCTCCATCCTCTGACTCTAGTAAATATTTCGACTCTACATTCGCGTTTTTGTTGTTATTTTCTGTTCTTCATGCGACTCTATTTTCATCGATGCTTTTCGACTTTGTTAGCTCGAGAAACTCTCCGAGTCTGAGCTAGATCCACTAGAGGGCTATCTCTCAGACGATCTGGAGGCAATGGAGGATGATGAGGTGCAATAAGTTGCCGCCCGCGCCTCCAAGAAGCGTAAGGCGAAAGAAGTTATCGCTGTTGGTAGCCAAGTGCTGCCAGTAGTTAAAAAGTAAGCACCTTGTCCTTTGGTTTTCAGTACCTTTGTTTTTTTCCAAAGCACACCTGATACTTAGGATTTTCGTGTTCCAGAGCTAAATCAGTTCTGAAGAGCAAGATCAAGTTGGACAGCTAGCGGGGCAAGTAGATGCTTCAGCAGAAGCTTTTTATCTCCCCTGTTGTGCCGCCATCGACTCCATCCACTACTCCATCAGCACAGGAAGCACCGCCTCTCCTGCTGCTGGAAACATCTTGAAAGCCCTGGTCATCGTTGATGATCAGGCAACTAACAAGGGTGAACATGTTAAGGATAATGATCCCATGGTAATATCTATAGGAACAATGGATAAAGTGGACGGTTCCACTGTCCCTGGCCTCAAGAGGAAAGAGAAGGAAGAGATTCTTAGGTTGGCTCAATCCAGTCTTGAGAAGCAAACCTTGACTCCAGAGGAAGCGAGCCAAGAGGAGGAGGACGTCACACTGGTTAGCCTCCTAGACCAAATATTCGTCCGGGATGCTAAAGTCCAATCTGGTGAACTTCCAGCGACGGATGTTCCTTCCCTCACCCTTACCGAGAAGGTGTTTCACAGTACCAAGCTCGGATTTGAAAAGATGCACCTGGAACACATTGTAAGTTTCCGATTCTTATTTGTATTTATTATCATATCCTCTAGCCCCCAAGCATGAAGTCGGACAAACATCGCTGGATCTGAGTTTATGCTTTTAGTTTGAAAAAGAAAGATGTAGTGTAGCCCCCAAGGCTCGTTTTGTGATTTTACTTAGCTAAATTTGCATCTCGAGTCTTAGTAGCCGTCTGACGGTATTCCGTCTCCATACTTACAGAAAATTGCATCTTCCAACCAGGAATTGCTCAAGAATATTAACAATAAGCACAAATAAATCAAAGCTTTGCGTCTTGAAAATTCAAAGTTGAAAATTGAGAAAGATGAAGCAGAAGGTAAAAATTTTTGGCTTCCTCTTAATTAGTTATTTTTTTTGTCATAGTCGAATTTATTTTTTGTCTGACTGATATTTTTGTCTTTGCAGAATTGTTATGACAATCCAGCAAGATGGTGGAGAAATTCGAGAACTTCAAGGTCATGGAAATGGAGAATGCCAAACTCAAGGACAAGCTCGAGAATCTAACTTTAGAATCGGAGAAATCCGTAGCTGCTATCCTAGAGTCGAGCAACCATGAGGCTCGAGAAGCGCATAGCCCTACGAGACAAGGAACTAGATGCTCTCAAGGACTTCGATATTCAGAGGGATCTTGCCCAGGCCATAGCTAGTGAATTAGACAGCCTCCGCAAGGATCATGATGAATGGAATCACTCTGTGCTAGGTAAGATTTTCGATTCTTCTATTTGTGTTGTTCATTTTCCGACTTTCTTTTCAACCGAATTTTGACTTTTTAGGTCTTTTCTAGCCCCCTGAATCTTTCCGACTCTCCTACTTCTGAACCTCGCCTCGAGTGCATTAAACTCTAGAATAGGATGGCGAGTCCGTCAAGCTTTCTGACTCGCACACAATGTTAGTGCTCGAGGTGAGGGACAAGGTTAAGGAGATTCCGAAGTTGATCGAAGACTGCAAGATCTCCTACGCTCGGACTACTGCGCAAATAGCTCTGACCATGGTGATGAGCCACCACAATGAGATGGAAATCAGGCACGTCACCAAGGGTTTTGCCAAGGAGGAGGAGGAGGATGAGGGTAACCCGCAAGACATCAAGGCCATCCAAGAGTCTTGTGCAGGTAATGCTTGTCGTGTGACGGGGATGACCAACTATACGACGCCTTTCTTCGGATATGTCGTCGTGCCTCCCTTGCCCCAAGAGCCAGAAGCCAGCAATGCTTCCGAGTCTCAGATCGAGGGTGAAAATACTGTCGACTCCAGTGCTCCACCTGCTTCATCACCACCGCCTGCAGCATAAACAATTTATATGCATTATCTTGAACTTATGGCAATGTAATGATGGAAACAATGTTTTTATTTGTGCCAGTGTAGTAAAAACTGATGCTTTTACTATTGTTGCACTTTTGCTTATATATTTTATGCATGTTCTTGAAAATTTCTGAAGCACTTTGCGTTTTTAAGCCTATACTTATCGGTTTATCTGGCTCTCTGCCTCGTCCCTTTCATGGGTCGGCCAACCTTTAGCACGGGAACTTTGCCGAGCAACGGAGCGTAATTGCTAAACCAGTTTAAACTCGGAAACAAAGCTGGCTTCCAGTACCAACAACTCGTTACTCGGAAAATGCCCGCGTCTAAGCAATCAGATAAAGAATCAAAGTATAGATAGTATATTAAATTTTGTACCCTAAGGTAATATTTTGTAGATATTCAAAAATCGTAACCAGAACGAACATGAGCATAAAGTACTTTCAAGCATTTTGGGATTTTTGAGAAAATTACATGCTCTTTTGGAAATAAGATGGCAAAAACTTCTCAAAGATAAAATATGAGGAAACCAACAGTTTATTTCACTTTGAATATGTACATATATGATTACAAGGAAATATAACTTAAGAATAGAAGGGACTCTGCTAACCATAAAAGGTCCTTCCCAAATTGGGAAAAGTTTGTGCTTTCTCTTTTGCACAAGTCGGAGAACCAAATCGCCTTTTCTGAAGGAACGGTTTTGCACTCTCTGACTATGATACTTGCGCAACTTCTGCTGATAGGCTGTAGATCTCTGCTCAGCAACGATGCGTACTTATTCGATTATATCGAGATCATATTTTCGAGAAACTTCTGCATCTTCTTCAATATATGCTTTGACTTGTGGAGCCTGATGAATCAGATCACTTGGAAGAATTGCTTCTGCACCGTAGACCAAGAAGAAAGTACTATAGCCGGTTGATCTGTTAGGAGTTGTACGTAAGCTCCATATCACAAACGGTAGTTCTTCCGCCCAAGCCCCCACAGCCCGACAAAGCGGTGCCTCGAGGCGAGGTCAGATTCCTTGAAAAATAAGGCCATTATTTCTTTTGACTTGTCCATTAGCTTGTGGATTTTCGACTGATGCAATATCAAGTCTGATCCCTTGTTCTTCGCAAAATTCGGCAAGTTTCCCCATGGAAAAATTGCTCCTATTGTCAGTAATTATACTGTGCGAATATCCGAATCGGATGATTACGTCCTCGAAAAACTTTCTGGCTATGGCTCCATTGCAACTTGTTACGGGTTTAGCCTCAATCCACTTTGTAAATTTATACACCATCACTACTAGGTGAATAAATCCACATTTTGCCGTGCGAAATGGCCCTACCATATCAATCCCACAGACCGCGAACGGCCATGTAATAGGGATTGTTCGTAGCTGTTCAGCTGGAACATGTGCCTGATGAGCGTACTTTTGGCAGCCCTTGCATGTTTTGACCAGTTTATCGGCATCTGCCTTAGCTGTAAGCCAAAATAATTCGTGTTGAAAATCTTTTGCCACTAAGTATCTGGCCGCAGCATGGTGACCACACTCGCCTTCGTGGATTTCTCTTAAGATTTTCACTCCTTCCGAAGAAATACATCGCTGAAACACGCCAGAAACACTCCGTTTATAGAGCTCACCATTTATTATAGTGTAGGCTTTTGCTCGTCAGACAATCTGCCGTCTCAAGACTTTGTCTTCGGGTAGTTTTCCGTCTATCAGGAAATCCAGATAGGGTTTTGTCCAGCTAGGAATTACAGCCAGAGCTGCTATTAAAGGTGAGTCGGATTTCGTCGGATAATCCTCATCAACTCCAACTATGGAGGGGACCCTTAAGTGCTCTAAAAAATCTCCATCTGGTACTTGTTTCCGTGCAGAGCCTATTCTTGATAGAGCATCTGCTTCCTCATTTTCAGCTCGAGGGACGTGTTGAACCTCAAAACCCTCGAACGATTTAGATAGTTCATCCACAACAGCTGCGTGTGTTGCCATGTATTTGTTTGTGTTGCAGATATCGCATACTTGCTGAGCAACTAAGTTCGAGTCTCCGTAACACATGAGTCTTGATATGCCAATATTTTTGGCCATGCGTATTCCATGTAGCAATGCTTCATACTCAGCAATATTATTGGTTGTCGTGAAGTGTATTTGCAACACATAGAACAACTTATCTTCTTGGGGTTATTTGAGCACCACGCCAGCCCCTGATCCTCCTCATGCTTTTGATCCGTCGAAGTGAAGGGTCCAAAATTTCGAGTCTGGAGGCCCTGAATTTTCTGTCGTTTCTGTCCAATCAACGACAAAGTCGGCAAGTATTTGGGACTTGATTGTTGTACGTGGTTTGTACTCAATTTCAAAAAATGCAAGCTTTATTCCCCACTTTGCGACACGTCCTATGGCATCACGGTTATTGATTATATCTCGCAGGGGAGCATTGCTCACCACAGTGATCTTATGCTCTTGAAAATAGTGGTGTGGCTTTCTGGATGCAAAGAACACTCCATAGGCTAGCTTTTGATGGTGTGGATACCGTTGTTTTGATTATTTCAGGACCTCACTTAAATAATAAGTTGGCCGTTGTACCTTATGCTCGTGGCCTTCTTCCTCATGCTCAACTACTATTACCACACTTGTGACCTTGTTGGTCGCTGCAATGTAGAGTAACATAGGATCCTGAGGTTCTGGCGCTGCGACTACTGGTGGATTCGAAAGTAGATCTTTCAAGATTTGCAGGGCAGTTTCAGCTTCCTGGGTCCAGACAAATTTGTTGGTTTTCTTCAAGAGTTTGTACAATGGTGCAGCTCTTTCGCCGAGCCGGCTGACAAACCA
Organism: Avena atlantica; assembly: GCA_910589765.1. NCBI lineage: Eukaryota > Viridiplantae > Streptophyta > Magnoliopsida > Poales > Poaceae > Avena > Avena atlantica. The sequence goes on from OU342735.1 coordinate 117,235,222, forward strand.
ACTCAATGCTGCAATGCAATCAGTGAGACGATGTACGTCCTTCAGGCGAGTCGGCCTGGTAATGTTTAAAATAGCCTTGATTTTGTCTCGGTTCACCTCTATGCCTCGTTCAGAGACGATGAAACCTATCAATTTTATGGCTGGAATTCCAAACAAACACTTCTTCGAATTTAGCATCATGTTAAATTTTCGTAGACTAGCAAACGTTTCATCCAAGTCGGAAATTAAAGTTTCCTTCTTTTTGGACATAACTGCTATGTCGTCTATGTATGCATGGACGTTGCGTCTGATTTGGTCATTGAGAAAATGTTGCATAGTATATTGATATGTTTCTCCTGTGTTCTTTAAGCCAAAAGGCATATTTTTATAGCAGAAGGTTCCGAAAGGAGTGACAAAAGACATCTTGATTTGATCCGATTTTTTCATCGGTATTTGGTGATATCCGGAATATGGGTCGAGAAAACAGAGTAGTTTCGATCCTGAGTCAATAACTTGATCGATTATTGGCAAAGGAAATGGATCTTTTGGGCATGCCTTGTTCAAAGAGGTATAATCAACACACATCCATAAATCAATGGTGTCCTTTTTAGGGACAAGTACAGGATTTGCCACCCAATCTGTATGGATGACCTCTGTTATAAAATCCGCTAATTATAGTCGGGCTAATTCCTTGGCTATTGCGTTGCGCTTTTTATCACCAAACCGTCATAGGGACTGTTTTACGGGTTTAGCGTCAGGGTACACATTAAGAGAGTGCTCAGCAAGTTCCCTAGGTACTCCGGTCATGTCAGATGGTTTCCATGCGAAGATATCACTATTAGCTTTGAGGAACTCGACGAGCGCGCTTTCTTATGCATGGCCTAGGACTACCCCTATGTTCGTCGTCTTGGAGGGATCATTGTCCTTCAGCGACGTTTTCTTCTTCTCTTCCGATGCCTTGAATTGCAAACTTGGCTTCAGCACCTCGTTCTTCGTTGAGGTCATCTTGGACGGATTGATGGTCTTCTTGATCTCCTGGTACTCCTGGGTGTGTAGCATGGCTTCGGCGAAGGCAGCAGATCCTTCGTCGCAATGCAAAGTCTCTATCATTTTCCTAGAGGATAATCCAGGAATCAATTATGCATATCAATTCTCTATCTATATGTACAAGAACTCAATTCTTCTCTAGATATCAAACAAGCATTACACTTGGATCATCTTTAAATAAACCAAACAAAATAAATCATTTTCCTAATAGATATTATTACAGATCAGTATATGTAGTCCTTCATGGACAACTTCAACTGATAGGTCATATCTGGACTAAAATATAGAAGCTTACACTTCTTCTGTACAATAATTTACAAGGCAAACATTGGATCCAAGAAGTAGTAGAACATCATGTGCATTTGTTCTTATTCTATGCATCCTTCTAGAAGGTACCACAGCAATAAGACACAAGCCATAAGCCACAAGCAACAGTCCTGGATGCAACGGTTCAGTGAAAATGAATGCAAACTTAACTGAATAATTCATTCAAAAAGCATCTGCAGCTAGCCACTAATTGTTAAAGCACATAATTCATCTGCTAATCAGCAGCAACTATAATATGATCATTTTCCTAGTAAACACTTAGGAATCATGAAAATGGTTACTTCTCTGCCAATATAACATATTGGTTGGTTACTCCAAATCCATCAAAAGTTGAAAGAACATGTGGGCCCCCATGTGTGGTTTTGGTAATTAATGACAATCTTTACGAAATAATGTGTGTATTAAGTTGTACTTGTAGTATTTGTCCATTGGCATCGCTTGGAGCATGTGTTGGCTTCAAGGTCGATGAAATGCGAAGAAGATATGTTTTGCAAGCTCAATATGCGCCACCTATAGAATATCTCATGTTTGATACTTGCCATCCTCGGTGATCATGGATTGATGATGAGGAATTAAGAAAGACGTTCCATCTTGAGAAGGGCAAGATCGTCTACATCGAGCTCAAGTAGAATTCTCAAGGCAAAGGTATAATCTTGATAGGTTTTCCCTTTTGTCGGTCTCATGTTGTGTGTGGGAGACCGAGTTTAGGATAGATAACCATACTATCAAGAGGGGCTCTCGAATGAGTAACTCGATCACATTGTTCGGAGAGAGCTCAAACCTTTGCATACTTGCATCATCGCATTTGGTTGTTATTCGATATTATCCATGTGAGGATATAGAGCTTGTCGTAATCTCCGTAACAAGCTCTTGTTCATCAAAATCGGATCTTCTGTTTATATCTTGTTGCGATTTTGATCTTGGCGGTTTTCCTGTGTCTCACCAAGTGAGGTATCTCACATTATATTACTTGATACATTATCACTTGGTGATAACCAATTATTGGGAAGCTCTTGTCATCCTCTTTCCAATACAATTGAAATCGGGTCAATCGGAGTCTCCTAGCCAAAGTTATTGACGTTTGAATATTGGCACTTATTGAATTTAAAAAGAAAAAAGGATAAGTGTTTTCCTGGGCCGAGCGGTAGTACCGCTGGGTACTACGGGCCTAGTCTGATGCGCTGCGAACTCTCTCAAAGCAGCCCGGTTGTGGCTACCGGCCCTACCGGCCTGGCCCGGTAGTAACGCCCGGTGGGCCGGTACTACCGGCCGGCCCAGGCGCCCACCCCGCATCGCCTGCCCCACTGCAATCCCGCGCGCGCCTGCTGCCTGCTTGCTGGGCTGCCGTGTCCCACTCCCGTGCGCTGCGTTGCGCGCCGATTGCCAGCATCCTTCCCGCGCGCGTGCGCCCTGCCCGATGCCATGTGGCCAGCTCGCGTTGTCCTGCGCTGCCGCTTCCAATTCTCTCTGCGCGCTGCCTCGCCCAGTCCCGCGCGCTCGCCCTTGCACGCCTTGCTCGCTGGGCCCAGAACCACCTGCATGTCTTGCTGCTGCCGCTTTTCTCGCCTGCTTGCGTGCGCCGCACTGCCTACTGCTGACGCTTGCTGCACTGGGCCCAGCGCTGCTTCCTGTGTAGTACCGGTTTGGACCGGTACTACCGGCCCATTCTGAAAAACGCCCCAATGGGTAGTTTTTGTCCATCCCTATATATTGCTTTACCCGTTTTGTGTTTTGACTACTTCTTCCTCCTCTATTAGTCTAAGATTTGACCATACTTTCTCTCATTCTCTAGCTTGATTAATCTCTTCCCCTCCGATGATTCTTGCCCATATTTGAGTGGAAGAAAAGAGGAGATCTAGATCCACATTTTAACCAAACCAAAACATCTCTTTGTGAGTGTATCTTTGTGGATCTAGATTTTGGGGGATTTGGGGGGATTTTGTGTCCCTCTTTGATTCCTCCTCTCTTGTTCCCCCAATAGCTTTAGTAGCTTTGTTGGAACTTGAGAGTGAGGGATTGGAACACCTTTGTGGTGTTCTTGCCATTTGAATTTGGTGCATCGGTTTGAGTTCTCCCCGGAGGATTTGGTGAGTGAAAGTTGAGAAGCTTTTTACTCTTGGGTTCTTGGAACCCTAGACGATTTGTTGTGTTACAGGTTGGGGCCTTGGTGGCGTTTGTTGGGAGCCTCCAATTAAGTTGTGGAGAAGTGCGCCAACCTTGTGGCCTTTGTGGCATTTGTTGGGAGCCTCCAATTAAGTTGTGGAGAAGTGCCCCAACCTTGTGAGAGGTTCCGGTTGCCACCGAAAAGTGCACCGATAGTGGAATCATGGATCGATCCTGTTGGGGTGATATTCACCGGAGAATAAGGGAGGCCTTTTATGGCTTAGGTGGTTAGATACCACCCCTCTCCAAACGAGACGTACTCCATGTTGGGAGGAACTCGGTAAAATATCGTCTTCCCCGTGTGCCTCGGTTATCTCTATACCCGAGCTCTTACTTATGCACTGTACTTTGTGATAGCCTTCGTGCTTGAAGTATATATCTTGCTATCACATGTTATTTGTCTTGCTTAGCATAAGTTGTTGGTGCACATAGGTAAACCCTAGATTGTTCTAGGTTTTGTGCTTAACAAAGTAAACGTTAGTTTTATTCCGCCTTTGTTGAGCCACTCTAGGAAAAGTTTTAATCGCCTATTCACCCCCCCCCCCTCTAGGCGACATATGTATCCTTTCACAAGTAATCAACATCTTAAATTCACATCCCCTATTTATACTTTCTAGCCTCGGGAATCATTTTTATTGGATATTCTATATTGACAAGTGAAAGATATTTCACAATCCAACAAAATTATAATTCGGTCAGAAGTAATATTCCAACATATCACTTAAATATTACTTATTCCACCTCAATCTGCCGTAAAGGCAGTTGCTGAATAAATCATAGTGCCACAGTAGAACAGTAGGAACAAAAGTATTCCCAACATCATTTCCCTAGTTTGCTAGAGCCAGAAACCACTGAAAACCTTACTGTCTTATCGACAGTAAATATACAACAACAACTTAGTTTTAGATATAAAGTTATCAAATGAGCCCATCTCAATTTTGGCCATCTTAAACCGCTAGTACAACTTCAAATCATTCTCAGGTTTTTAGAGCTAGCAAAATGCACCAGGGCATGTCCACTGACATCTTAGTTACTCAAATTTAATGTAACTAAGGCCCAAGTTGAATCTTTTGAATCTAAAATCAACTGGAAGCTAGCAAGTCCAAAATTTCAATATAGTTCTTCTTCATCAATGAATCTAGCAACAATAGGTTGCATTCTATAATATATTTAATCCTAATAATAAGTACCAGGTCAATTTCAGTAGCCACATAAAGATCATAACACGAACATCAGTACGCCACTGCTAGAACAAATTAGGGCTTAACCTCTAGGAGGAACATAGAGACTCTGAGAATGTGTGAGTAGAGGGGCTGACTTACCCGGGGGTCCTTGCTTAAGCCTAGAAGAGGAAGCAGTACAGGTCGTCAATGGCGACCACGACGCGGCGGCACAAAGAACACCGTGTACTCAACCCACACCGAGTCGCACCAGTGGATACATGTGCGTGGAAGAGGCGGTGCTGGCAACCAACCTATCATCAGACCACCATAACAGCACCACCATCACCATCCGGGGGTCACCGGAGCACATCGGAGTCGAAGGCCGAAACCCTAGCAACATGAATGTAGTGGGGACAAACAAAAGAGGGATCAAATGACAGATCGAATTGGATAGGAAAGAGCAGTGGAGTGGAGAGTGTCGAGGGCGACCGATGGCGGTGGGCAAGGAGACCAAAGTCGGCCATGGTTGAGCGGCGACGGTGGCAACCCTGCGGCATCGCGTGAGGAAGAATAGGAGAAAGCTCAGGGTGATAGGTGTGGTCTGGATCGGACATGGTGGTCTAGCCCAACCCAGTTGGCTAGACTGACTAGTGGGCTAGGTCTGGGTAATAAGGAAATTAGCAAACAAATAAAGAGTAAAATGGAAATTGCTAAAGTAACCTCTAAGCATTTAAGTCTAGAAAAATGTAGAAAAATCCTAAAAATATATTTAATACGTCAAAATGTTTACTAAAATAATATCTAACTAGGAAAAATATAATAATACTTATTTGAGTATAATAAAATGCAAATAAATATTAACACCATTAAATATCTAAATGAAATTTAGTAAATTTATAAAAATTACTAAAAATAAATAAAAATCACTTTTGTGCATAAAAATAAATCTATTGTCTCATAAAAATATTAACTTAAATTTTTTACAAATAAAACTTAAAACAAATATTTAAAGACATTCAATAATTGAGGAATTTTATAAAAAATAAAGATAATGCCTAAAAATAAATAAAATTCATTTTTAAGATCCTAAATAAGTATATTTACTAGAAAAATACTAAGTATATTATTCCAAAAACATTTTAAAGTTCCTAGATCATATATCTTCAATTATATAAATTATTTAAATGAGACACTTGTTTAGTTAAATATTTAAAATTATTTCCTAAGTAAATAATCATATTCAAAACAAAATATTTTAGATATAAATAGTCTAAACCCATAATTATAATTTAGGATACTATCCAGGTGTAAACAATCAACTTTATAATATTCCTTTAAAATCTTTAACTAACTATAAGTTAAAGACTTACAAATTATTATTTTTGCAAATCATTAACTTATATTATAATCATATTTAGAAAACTTGGTATTCACTAAATAAACTATATAATAAATTTACCTATTTTTATTTATATAGAAAAATCTTATAGTATAATATATAAATATTAAACATGCTAGATTTAAGTCTTTAAAACTAAGTTTCATATTTATAAGACTTCATTACGCTTAGGAAAAAACCTAATTGTTGGAAATACCATAAATGTTAGATCTCAAGTCCAATTATATTTTTATAGTTTATTTTGGTCTAATATATCATAAGCCAGGTATATAAGGACTCGGGATCATTTAAACCTTATGAGAAACCATAACTTTTGTCCTATTAAACTTCAGAGTTGATTAACTTAACATAAATAATATTTTCTTCAAATATTATTCTTTTTGCCACTTCAAAAGAAACACTATACCATTTCTTTTAAGTCATAACCACTTAAAATATGAACTTTGTAATAGTTACATGATACCACTTAACCTTAGAATTGTATTATGATTCTACATTACCTTTCATGTCTTATATGTTTATCTTAAAATCCTTGCAACTACACTCTTTTATGAAGTAAACTTGAAGATAAATTAAATCCTAAACAAATCCTCTAAAGCCAACTCACATGTAATGTTGGGGAATTAATTGGGGATTTTACAACATGCATCACATTACTTATGCGTAATAGAATTTTGCTTCTTTAAACATTGTCCTTACCGGGAAATAATGGTATTTTGTAGAACCCAAGGTCCATGGTCAAGTCGAGACATTCGACTACAATACTTCATTTGTAGGGGTTCGTAGCATGGAAAACAAAAAATTTCTACCGCATGAACACACAATCAAGATCTAATCTATGATCAAGCCAAGATCTATCTACTAGATTGTAGCAACGAGTCAATAGAGTACTAACCCTTGAAGATCCAAAGCGGTTAACGAGAGCAGATTCTCGTGGATGATGTAGTCGTACACTCCCGATCTCAAGATCGCGTAGACGATCCTTCCGGCGTTGCGTTCCGGTAGCGCTTCCGCAGTCGGTCACACGTTCGGTACTCGACGAAGACCTTCCTCTCCCTTGTTCCAGCAGGCAGCGGAGGTTGTAGCACTCTCCTCACGATTCCGGCAGCACAACGGCGTGGTACCGGAAGTAGAGGGGAGATCTCGCAGGGCTTCGCCTTAAGCCGGAGCGAGTACGGTGGACTATGAGAGAGCCTTGGTGATCTAGGGTTTAGACGCACCAATTGGAAGGGGCTAAACCAGCGGCTAGGGCAATTAGAAGCTCTAACTCGGGGGCTTGGGAGAAATCCCTAGGCTGTGGCTAGGGTTTAGGTTTAGAGGGAGGCAACTTGTGTGTCTAGGAGGGGAGCCCTGCCCCTCCTCTTATAGGTGGAGGGAGGCGCGCCTGGGGAGGGGAGTCCCTCCCCAATTCGGACCCAAGGTGGGCCGGCGGTGGGAGGAGGAACTCCTCCCCCAAGTCGGTTTCAAACCTCCTTCTCCTCTTTCCCAAAACTAGCCGTTTGACTTTCAAACTAGCCGTTTGACTTTTCAAACTAGGATTTGAATAAACCCTCTATTTTGGTACAGCGATGACACCTAGTACATGATGCAATCATATCAACTTGATATAACACATTCATGTACCCTTTCCCCTCCGGAGTGCCGGACATTCCGGAACCTTCTAGAACATTCCCGATGAAAACACCGGAACCATTCTCCATCTCCGAAACAGGACTTTCCTTATATGAATCTTATTCTCTGGACCATTCCGGATCTCCTCGTGATATCCCGGATCCCATCCGAGACTCCGAACAACATTCGGTCTCTTACTCATTATTCCATAACTACTCAAACAACGTCGAATCCTTAAGTGTGTCTCCCTACGGTTCGTGAATTATGCGTACATGATCGAGACACTTCTCCGAACAATAACCAATAGAGGAATCTAGAAATTCATATGGCTCCCACATATTTCTACGATTACTTTGCGATCGAATGAACCACTTACATACGATACCAATTTCCTTATGTCTCACGATATTTTACTTATCCAAGGTTTTGATCGTCGGTATCTCTGCATACCTAGTTCAACCTCGTTACCGATAAGTACTCTTTTCTCGTTCCCGTGATATGTGATCCCTTGTGAGCCAGTCACATGCTTGCAAGCTAATTGGATGACATTTCACCGAGAGGGCCTAGAGTATATCTATCCGTCATATGGATGGACAAATCCCACTCTTGATCCATGTGTCTCAACCAATACTTTCCGAACACTCAATGCCACCTTTATAGCCACCCAGTTACGGTGTGGTGTTTGATGTCATCAAAGCATCCATCCGGTAAAGGTGATATGCATGATCTCATGGTCGAAGGAATTAGGTTACTATGTATTAGAAAGCATATAGCAATTGAACTATTAAAATGACTTGATCTTTATGCTACGCTTATCTATAGGAGTATGTCCATCATATCATTCTCCTAATGATATGACCATGTTGTTAATAAACATCTCTATGTTCATGATCAGGAAAACATGACCATATATTAACCAACAAGCTAGTTTAACAAGAGGCTTTACTAGGGACTCTTTTATGTTTACAAATCACACAAGTATTAATGTTTCCGGTTAATACAATTATAGCATGGTATGTAAACATTTATCATAAGTATGAAGATATGATAATAACCACTTTATTATTGCCTCTTGGGCATATCTCCAACAGTCTCCCACTTGCACTAGAGTCAATAATCTAGTTTCAAACCTTTGTGTATTCAACACCTATGGCTTTCCGGTGTTGTAAGTACACGTTTTCCAGTGGTCAACTGATCTCCGGATCTGACACTTCCAGGTCCATGTGTAATTGCATGTATTTGCGTCTCTACGCATCACTCATTCTCTAATGAGATGGCTTTGTATAAATTTGGTCCTTTGGTGAGACCTTTAGTTCTTTGGGGTTAAAACATGTTGATAATATTGTCGTACAATATATCTTCATAGTATTATCCCGCTATGAACTACACCTAGTTTGATAACAAACTACTTGACCCAAATTCCCTCTTTAGCCGCTATAATAGCAGTCATATACTTAGCCTTTTGTTGTAGTATCTGTCACAATGTCTTAACTTTGGAACTCATCCAAATCCATTATGGAACTTACTTTCCATTATATTGTGCCACTCTTAGTTTAGATTGAGATAAACTTAATTTGTACTTTGTGACAAAACTAGTATCAATGTAGTACTTTTACAATGAACTAACCATCTATTTGTCACTTCTACAAATAATATACTCTTAGTTCTTCCAGAAGATCATAAGAATATTCTTACTATTGTCCAATGATCATCTTATGAATCATTCTGGTATATGCTCACAACATTTAGAGCATAGGACATATCTGGATTTGTACATATCACAGTATGATTGATATAAATACTCTTTGTGATCAAGTATCAATCTATACTTGAATCTTGTTTCACTTACCAAATGTCAATACATTTGAATATATCATCAATATTGAACTCATTCAATCCTTTCTGTGCGACAAGAAACTTTCTTGTAGTTTCTATATTGAACTCATTCAATATCTCGTCTATGTACTTCTGGCACAACCATATTAGCGTCTATTCATGCCAAATATTTGGGTTTTGCCTAAGCCTTTCACGAGATGAAATTCTTATCTTGTGTTAATAAAAGATACATTATTTCCAATCAACAATATGTCTTCCACATAATGTATTAGAAACATGTCTTAGCGCTCCCACTTAATTTCTTGCAAATGCAAGCATCTTCATTATCTCCGACGAATTTAAACTCCTTTAACAGTTTCATCATAGTGAAGATTCCAACTCCGTAATGCTTACTTCAACCATTGAAGTTTGCATATGCATTTAGCATCCTTTGAACTAACAAAAACCCTTTGGACCGTGTCATACACACATCCTAGGTAACCCTTCTATTAAAAGAATTTGTTTTGTTTATCCAACACATAACAAAATTATATGTCGTGGTTGCTACATTAATACGTCTAGACTAAATATCGATGTGAAAGATCAAATCTTGTCATAGTCAACCCTTGAACATTGTTGTGAACTCTTTCCCAACATGTTGACCATATTCATGTCTATTTCTTTATAGATCCAAACACAACTGTCAGGTCTTACACCTTTCTCGAGGGTCCTTCAAGTTCAAAACTTGATTTCTCGTGTATGGAACTATCACGGATTTTATGGCTTCAAGCCATTTGACGGATTCAGGGCTCATCATCGCTTCTTTGCATGTAGTCAGATCATTATTTTCAAATAATGATTTAACTCTCAAATCTTGGTATTCGATTGTTCATCCGACCTATTTGTTTCAATAGGAACTTGGATCTCCGTGACCACAACCTTTGAGGTACGTGAGCCATGAGCATTGTTGCTACCTCCGGAACACTTTTCGGCGCTGCGCAACTCTGCACATATAGCTAAGGTTCTTTTAACCTTATCAAAGTTCTTTTGTCCTCCCACTTAACTTTTCATGAAAAATTCCTTCTCTAAGAAACTTGACGTTCTAAGCGACAAACATTTTTGTCTCCGATGTTATGGAGGAACAGTTATTCGAAATAACATACAAAGACAGGTTCATCCGACTTTGGTTGCAAACATCTTTCTTATGCATAGCATACCAATGTTTAAGAAAGGACAACTTGGGTTTTATCCCAAACCATAACTTTATATGGTGTCATTTCAACAGATTATGATGGAGCTCTTTTCAGTGAAAAAACGGTAGTCTCTAAAGCTTTTAATCTTTAAAATATAATGGCAGTTTTATGAATTATACCTTTGATCTTACCATGTCAAACAAGGTTTAATTACATATCTTGAACGCTCCATACTCTTATGGTGTTTCGGGAAAATGCAAATCCACGGAACGATTCCTTAAATCTTAGGTATTATGCTAAACTTGTAACTCAAATATCTTCCTTTATGATCTTATCATAAACTATTTATATTCTTGTTACAATGATTTTGCACTTCATCTTGAAAGTCTTTGAATCTTTTCAAATATTTCACACTTCATCCTTATTAAGTAAATATTCATATATTCACTCAAATTTTCGGAGAAAGAATATGAAGTTGAAATCCATCGCTCTTGACTACACATAATGGACTTCGTACAACAATATGTACAAGTTCCAATAAGCTAGTCATTCGTTCCCTTTTGGCCTACGAACGAAGTTTTAATTATCTCTGGGAAAGTTTCACAAGCGTCATGTGATCAAAAATCAAAAGACTCCAAAATTCCATCCACATGGAGTTTCTTCAAGTTTTCTTTCCAATATAATTTAAACAGCGATGTCACTTCCTAAGTGATCTTTCAATCAATTTGTCTTTCGACATCTTTAGCACTAGTTTTATGGATGTGATTTCTCCAACGAGATTTGCGAATCCATCTTTTATGGATTATGGCAATTATTTGAACAACCCTTTTGTTCTCATAATACCTGATAAAACAAATCTTGAAGGTAAGCTTTGACGTTTAACGAGCAACACAATAACCTTTTATTTGTTCTCGATGAACATCATCACATATTATTTTGCTAGTTACTTAGGCCATTGTAGTTCATGAATTGTGTTGTTTCATATGACGATTCACACCAACAAATTCAGTATCAAATACTTAAGAACCACATTGTTTAATAAGCAAAGAATATAGCCATAACATGTATATCATCTATATACTTAAACTGAACAATTCTAGTCTTTTCTTTTCTGCCATATATTTATGAGATTCTCTTTCAGTATTTCCTTTTCTGTTTGAAAGAATCTATCAACATCAATAGTGGAGTCATACATATGACACATAGTCCAAAGCGTGTATAATTAAATACAAATGTCTTTGAACATGCACTTTGAAGTAGATCACCATCATCAAATGTTTGGTGTGCTTTCAAACTCCATTCTTTAGTAATCTCTTGGTGTAGTAAACATTTTATCTACATCAAATATTCACCCTTATCATGGAATTATCCATGATCAAGCTACTTTTAGCTTGTAACGGTGAATTGCGAGTATAATGTTGCTCTCCCAAAAACTTTTGGAGGTTTAGGACAACTAGTGTCTCCAACCTTTTGCAAATTCTCATCAAATATGAGAACATGACTTTTGCCATATTATACTCTATCATGTTGTAACCAAAACTTCGTTTCAGATATCACAATATCTTCCACACATCATGATTTCTGAAACAACTCTTTCAGATCCTAGATAACCTTGATATTAAAACAATCCTTTGAATATCAAGAATCATGGAGACAAACATGATACTTATACACTAATACTTGGAATTGTCACTCTTGTTTTAATACCAATTATTAAACTTCATGGAGTAACCGGAAATTTACTGAAAGTTTGCAACAGGACTTTTAAACTTTAGATTAACACTTCAAAACAATACGATACCAGTTCGTAAAGTAACTAACCAGAATTCTATAGTTCTATCATCTCAATTATAACTAAGAGCAAGGTGGTAAACGGATGCCAATGACTACAACAATTATGCAAATTCACTTTGATTTAATTTATGATCAATAGTGTTCAACTTTTAATCATATTGCCGTTGAACTCCCACTCAAAACAATATCCCTCGCATTGTTTTAGTGATCACACGAACCAAATCCACCACATCAAAACCGATCATCACGAGTGTTGATGTAGCTTCAATGGCGAACAATCATCATGTTCATCATATCTACTATATGACTCATGCTTTACCTTTCGGTGATCCGTGTTCCGAGACCATGTCTGTACATGCTAGGCTCGTCAAGATTAAACCTTAGCTTCCGCATGAGCAAATCTAGCTTGCCCATGTTGTATACACTTGCGGAATCTAACACACCCGATCATCACGTGGTGCTTCGAAACAACGAGCTTTAGCAACGGTGCTTACTAAGGATGAACACTTTATGACTTGAAATTCATGTGCATGAGGGATCATCTTATAATGCTACCGTCGTCTACTAAGCAATACGAGATGAATAAAGGATTAACATCACATGCAATTCATAATATGTGATATGATATGGCCTTTCTTCTTTGTGCTTCCGATCTCCATCTTCTAGCACGAACATGATCTCCATCATCCCCGACATTGCATCAAGGTCAATGATGCTTCTCCATGGTTGTCGTCCACCGGCTTCAACTATTACAACTACTTTGAATAGACACGCGGGTCTTAACAGAAATTAAAGACAACCATATGGCTCCTGCCGGTTGCCGACTTACAATAAGGAACATTGCATACATCATATATAATCACAATCATGGCCATATCACATCACTGCACACCCCTGCAAAACAAAGTTAGACGCCTCTACTTTCTTTGCATATTTTACGTGGTTTGGGGCTTTCAATAAGTGTCGTTCTAACTTACGAACAAGAACCACAACATTGATACTAGTATTGTTAATCACCCGTTGTAAATTGGATCTTAACTATGCTAGGAGAAACAGGCACCCGCAAAGCCACTTATGCAATACAAGTTGCATGTCAAGCATGGAGCAAGTCTCATGAACGATGTCATGTAAGGTTAGCCCGGGCCGCTTCATCCCAACATACCGCAAGATGCAAAGTACACAAGAAGCAATCGACAATAAAAGAATCAACGCCCACAATGAACATTGTGTTCTGCTCGTGCAACAGATCTACATATAGACACGGCTCTGATACCACTGTAGGGGTTCGTAGCATGGAAAACAAAAAATTTCTACCGCATGAACACACAATCAAGATCTAATCTATGATCAAGCCAAGATCTATCTACTAGATTGTAGCAACGAGTCAATAGAGTACTAACCCTCAAAGATCCAAAGCGGTTAACAAGAGCAGATTCTCGTGGATGATGTAGTCGTACACTCCCGATCTCAAGATCGCGTAGACGATCCTTCCGGCGCTGCATTCCGGCAACGCTTCCGCAATCGGTCACACGTTCGGTACTCGACGAAGACCTTCCTCTCCCTTGTTCCAGCAGGCAGCGGAGGTTGTAGCACTCTCCTCACGATTCCGGCAGCACAACGGCGTGGTACCGGAAGTAGAGGGGAGATCTCGCAGGGCTTCGCCTTAAGCCGGAGCGAGTACGGTGGACTATGAGAGAGCCTTGGTGATCTAGGGTTTAGAAACACCAATTGGAAGGGGCTAAACCAGCGTCTAGGGCAATTAGAAGCTCTAACTCGGCGGCTTGGGAGAAATCCCTAGGCTGTGGCTAGGGTTTAGGTTTAGAGGGAGGCAACTTGTGTGTCTAGGAGGGGAGCCCTGCCCCTCCTCTTATAGGTGGAGGGAGGCGCGCCTGGGGAGGGGAGTCCCTCCCCAACTCGGACCCAAGGTGGGCCGGCGGTGGGAGGAGGAACTCCTCCCCCAAGTCGGTTTCAAACCTCCTTCTCCTCTTTCCCAAAACTAGCCGTTTGACTTTCAAACTAGTCGTTTGACTTTTCAAACTAGGATTTGAATAAACCCTCTATTTTGGTACAGCGATGACACCTAGTACATGATGCAATCATATCAACTTGATATAACACATTCATGTACCCTTTCCCCTCCGGAGTGCCGGACATTCCGGAACCTTCTAGAACATTCCCGATGAAAACACCGGAACCATTCTCCAACTTCGAAATAGGACTTTCCTTATATGAATCTTATTCTCCGGACCATTCCGGATCTCCTCGTGATATCCCGGATCCCATCCGAGACTCCGAACAACATTCGGTCTCTTACTCATTATTCCATAACTACTCAAACAACGTCGAATCCTTAAGTGTGTCTCCCTACGGTTCGTGAATTATGCGGACATGATCGAGACACTTCTCCGAACAATAACCAATAGAGGAATCTGGAAATTCATATGGCTCCCACATATTTCTACGATTACTTTGCGATCGAATGAACCACTTACATACGATACCAATTTCCTTTTGTCTCACGATATTTTACTTATCCGAGGTTTTGATCGTCGGTATCTCTGCATACCTAGTTCAACCTCGTTACCGATAAGTACTCTTTTCTCGTTCCCGTGATATGTGATCCCTTGTGAGCCAGTCACATGCTTGCAAGCTAATTGGATGACATTTCACCAAGAGGGCCCAGAGTATATCTATCCGTCATATGGATGGACAAATCCCATTCTTGATCCATGTGTCTCAACCAATACTTTCCGAACACTCAATGCCACCTTTATAGCCACCCAGTTACGGTGTGGTGTTTTATGTCAACAAAGCATCCATCCGGTAAAGGTGATATGCATGATCTCATGGTCGAAGGAATTAGGTTACTATGTATCAAAAAGCATATAGCAATTGAACTATTAAAATGACTTGATCTTTATGCTACGCTTATCTATAGGAGTATGTCCATCATATCATTCTCCTAATGATATGACCCTGTTGTTAATAAACATCTCTATGTTCATGATCAGGAAACCATGATCATATATTAACCAATAAGCTAGTTTAACAAGAGGCTTTACTAGGGACTCTTTTATGTTTACAAATCACACAAGTATTAATGTTTCCGGTTAATACAATTATAGCATGGTATGTAAACATTTATCATAAGTATGAAGATATGATAATAACCACTTTATTATTGCCTCTTGGGCATATCTCCAACATCATTATATCAAGGCAAGTTCACACGTTCTCATGTCCTTTGATTATTTTCTATCAAATAGTTGCAAACTGTTGTGTCATCACCTGCATTTCAAAAAGGTTAGAAAACCCTATTTTCATAATAGTATGATTATGGGTTATTTACCAAAAGGTAATAACCTACTATGGAAGTTCTGGTGGTAAAGGAATATCATACCTAGGACTTAACAACCAATGTCGCCAGTGATTCTTTCACTGTATATTACGCGTTAACCATGAGATTTGGAATGGGACGGAGAAGTCAGCTGTATCAGCTCCCTTTCGCATCCCACGGACACTATTCTGGGCGTTTTGTAAGTTGCAGACCGTGGGTACAGCCGTGTATACAAGAAAAATCCTACTATGGATCTAGGCTTACAAAAGACAGATTTCTAGTGTTAATGGTTGTTGTGTGTATCAGACTAAGGTAAAGCCGTATTAACGTGGAAAATTCTGCCTTGAGTCTGAGCGTACAACAATTGCGGTGTATGCGTGGTCGCGGAGAAGGACAGTGATTGGCTTGGATCTTAGTCTGGGCCTCATACCAAGGAAGTGTGAATGGGAATGCGCACCCAGATGTGCAACAATGCTAAGATCTCTCGTGGGTAAAGTGACGCACCTTTGCAAAGTGTAAAAACTATGACATGTTATGTAACATCCCAAAAATATTGAACAATGATTATCAAATTCCAATCACCCAAATTAGGGTTAACAAAAACTTTTGTTAATTAAATCATATGAATGCTTGTGTGTATGTGATGATTGTATGAATGTATGAATGGACTTTGTGATTGTTCTAAATATCAAGGAATGATTTAAAGATGAAAACAACATCATCTAAAACATTTCCAAGTAGAAACAAATCAAGGGAAAATCAAAAACAAACAAAACAAGCAAATGGTCATTTTTGCCAATCTTCCTCACTAGGCCACTTTGAGTGTTTGTAGTCCAAGATTTCAAACAGAAACAATTTCATTTCTTTTCACCATTTTCTATACCAAGTAAAAGTGAACCCAATCCCACCTTTCAAACTTATAGAAATATTTGACAACTAGATTCAAATGACAATTCAAAATTGAATCTTTAACATATGTGAAGATCACCAATTCTCAAAAACCAACCAAACCAATTCACCTTGACCTTTCCAACTAACCAGAGACTAACTAGTATCTAACTAGTACACCCACCAAGTTTGGACCAAAAATTCAAATTCAAATCTCTTTTGACCATTTCATCAAACCAACAACAAACACTATAGTGAGCAGTGATTTTGTCCAACCTTGTCCCCTCTCTGGCTCACAACATGCTATTAGTAGATCATCTAGCTTAGTTATCAAGCTCTAGCACCACTGTGAGCTTGCCATTGCCATCAATGGTGACCATGTCGAGCCTCACCTTGCCACCCCTTGGTCGACAGCAAGCTAGGAGCAGCACCAAGCCTAGCCACCTTGCCTAGGACATTGACCACCGTCCACCGCCACCCCCTGTCCAACGCCAACAATCAGCAAGCCACTGGACCACTATAAAATCGTCGCGCCCTATGCCTCTATGCCATGGCGAGAGCGCGCCAGAGCGCCGCACTCGACACGCACCCATAGACCGTGTGCCGCCCTCGCCGTATGGAAGCGTGATCACCACCATCCCAGGAGACCGCCAGACAACCCCGTTCGCCGCCACGCGACCCATAGCCGTGGTGCGCCATTAAAATGCCCGTCGGACCCACCTAGAGCACCGCAGTGTTCCGACCGTCTCACACCGCCCCACTCCTCGAGACCATGCCGTTGAGCTTCGCCAGGGAGCACAACACCGCCCCCTACCGTCACCCATGCCATTAGCCCACTGTGCCGACGACCATGACGAGCTCCACCTGCGCCCTTCGGTCCCCTCTTGGAACTATAAATAGAGGCCACCCCTGCTCGATTTCTTCACACCAACACACTCCCCTCTCTCTCAGAACCACCCTCACTCATTCCCGGAGCAAGGCGAGCAGCAGGTCGCCGGAATTTGACCAGAGTTTGACGCGGAGGAGGAAGAAAGGAGCCAGCGATTAGAGTCGCCCCAGGAGAAGCCGTCGGTACCAGGAGGTTCACAGTCGTCGACTTCGTTGTTCGCCCCCGTCGTCGACCCTCGCCTGAGCCCCGATGAGCCCCCGTAGACCCCCACTAGCCGCGCTAGGGTTCTGTCTCGTCGGCGATGCCCGACGGAGACGATAAGTCACAGCCGTTAGATTATATGTTGATCGTGTGGTTCACATCACCCCGTACCGCTTTGCATCCCCTGTCTCACTGACTGGTGGGGACATCCACTTAAACTCACCCGCGCGCTCTGTGCGCCATGGACCGGCCATTTACATTCCCGTGTGACCCAGCTGTTTGAATTTAGGTTTATTATTTTAATTTCAAACTCAGTTTTGTACCTAGATTCAAAAATCAACCCAGGTCGATTCACTAAACCAAAATGCATAAAACCAATTTTGTAGAAAGTTACTACAATTCTTAATCCAAGACCGTTTGATTAAATTCAATTGGAATTGTAGATCACCTATAATAAAAATAACAAGGCAGAAGCTCTTCTGCATTCAAACATTTTTCAAAATTCAACCACAAAAGCTTTTGAGTTGATTCCAACTCTCAAAATCACATTTAACTAGACCTTTCTGAATATATAAAAATATCTAGATTTACTTGCAGAAATAATGGACAAGCAATAAAAGAATGCCCCATAGGCAATTCTAGTCACTTTATTTAATTAAAATAAAAAGGTTAAACCTTATTAAATTGTGACACCACTTTAAATCACATTCACAAGTGCTAAAATATGTGGTGATGACATGTGTCAACATGATCCCATGTTTTAGTTGGAGAATATTAAAACTTAAGTAGTTTTTCAATTAGTAGAAATTACTTTTCTAAAATAAAAGAAATAAAACTATTGCCTTAATCTTTGTGATGTTTGTGATGATACTAGATCATCTAGTAAAAACCTTGGTGTGATAAATAGAAGTAGTTAAGTATTATTTGGTGATTGTGTACCTCGTATTTATTTATAGACGCTAGTACCAATCAAGGATACTAGGAGGAAGGAGAATACTATGAGGAAGAAGTCGAGGAGAACTTCAACCACTGCTCTACTCAAGGCAAGCTAACACTTGCAACTTAGCAAGCTAATCCTGGCAAGCTTATACTAATATCTTAGAAAGCTAACATGCAAGTTTTACTTGCAAGATTACACCACTTGATACCCAATCCTAGTTTTATTTACAAGCTGAGTTATTTTATTTCCTTATCAAAACTTTCTATTGGAGTTTACTTAGTGACTTGTAGATTTTAGAAAGATATTTAAAGGTAGCATAAAGAGCATAAAACTTGGCTAAGTTAGATAATCTTGATGTCATCCTGAGGCATGAGATTGAACTTAGATCATTCACACTTGTTTACCACCCCTTCTTAGTGTTCACTCTCACCTATAGATTCTAGTGCTAAGCATAAAACTTGATCACTTTAGATGGGAATACTTGGTCAAAATGGTTATGAAAACCTTAGAATGATGAGTCATTCTACTAAAATGTTTTGACATGTGTTCTTGAACATCAGATGATTTTGATGATGAAAATGTTAAGGCATGAGCCTTAGCCCTTTATAAAAATGATGGTTGTCTGGATACGATACTATTCAAATTTTACCGTACAACCACAATACCCGAAATTTGGGTAGGGCTTGACTGGAAATTTATATACCTTAGAATGGGTTCCCTTGCGGCCAAGGTTTGAGTTGGGGCTACCTTGTAAAGATTGTCCACCTATGCAGTTCCCAAGATGATAGTTGGTCATGGTTGAGAGGCCAAACTCACAGGAGAGGTGCCTATACTAGGGCGTGTAATTGAAAGGTTAGGATTGATTATCCGCATACTGAGTATGGTGAATTCAGGATTGTTCCTGACGGATGTATCGAATATTGTGGTGAAAGTGTACCACCTCTGCAGAGTGTCAAACTATTCGAATAGCCGCGTCCATGGTTATGGACAGAGTGGCCATACTGTTCCGTCGTCAGATGTTTTCAAAATGACTTATGAAATGATTCGTGACTTTGACTTGACCACAACAGGGTTGTGATATGAAATTCAAGTTCCCACTTAGGTGTTATAAAACTTTCAACTAGTTTTCTTTGCTTCTGAACTTAGTAGAGATAAATCTGTCTTTTTTCAAAACAAACTAGAGCCTAGTATTTCATACTCAAAACCACTTCACTTGCTAGTATTAGCTTTCTAGTACTTGAAGAGTACTCATGGCTTTGTCCCTGGCTATTCCCGTGGTGAAAGGGCATTTATTGTCATAATCACTTTTGGTGTTCGTTAACAACAAGTAGATCATTTTACAGTTTGTCCCTGTCCACAGGTTGGTATTATGATAAGTGAAAAGTACCCTCACACTTGGGAAAGGTTCCTACTTATGTGACATAGTTCTGGAAATTCCAGACAGGAGTCTCCGGACTGCCTAGACCAGAGTCTCCGGTGTGGTCCGGAGTTTCCGGATTTGTCTCCGGTGGTGACTTAAGAATCATGGCAGAGACATACTGTATAGGGGGTCTGGAGCAAGGTACGGAGGCTACCCCGAAGTCTCTGGTCTTGGCTCAGTCCGGAGTCTCCGGTGTTGGAGGACTGCAGTCTCCGGTCAAGTTGGGTTATGGCTGGCCCAGGACATTTTGATGGGTGGTCCGGAGGCTAGTCCGGAGATAGGCCGGAATCTCCGGTGTAGACCGGAGTCTCCGGTGTGCAGACTCCGGTCTGACTTTTCTCCAACGGTCAGAAAACGGTTCGTGGAGGATGCTGCCTATAAAAAAGGGACCCTTATCTTCTTCCTCCAGGGGCTCGAGCTGCTCAAGAACACCAACTCCATTAGAGCCACCAAATCTACAAGATCTCTCCATCCAACCATTCGAAGTCATTGATCTTTGGAGAATCGAAGGGGGAGGCCTTGATCTATAACTTCACCAAGGGAGATCTTCATTTCCCCCTCATTCACTTGAGGGCCCCCAAGCTCTAGTGTTTCTTTGGAAACCCTAACATTGATTTGGTTCTTACAAGCTTGTCTTTGATTTGTCTTGGCAGCTTTCTTGTATTTGGGAGCCTCCAATTAAGTTGTGGATGTGTTCCCCGAACTTGTTGTAAAGGTGCCGGCCCCCACCTCGAAGGTTGCCGATATACTGGAAGGTGGATTGAACCCGTTGGGGTGAGATTCATCGGAGAACAAGGGAGGCCTCTCGTGGCGTTGGTGGTTTGAACCACCCCCTCTCCAAACGCAGATGTACTTCCCCTCACAAGGAAGGAACTACGGGAAACAAATCCTTGTGTCTCCGTGTCCACCACTTTGGTTACTTCTATCCTTTACTGCACTTTACTTACTTATTCTTGCTTAGTGTTGTGTTAGATAGTGATTATTTTTCATATAGGTAAATTCACTTTTTGCATTATCTAGAGAATTTACCTTATTGTCAAACCCTAATTTTAAAAAGAAGAAAATTTGAAGTAGAACCTATTCACCCCCCCCCCTCTAGGTGCCAATACGATCCTTTCAATTGCTATCAGAGCCTCGGCTCTTTATTTGGGCTTTACCGCCTAAGAGAATATGGATAGATGCGAAGGGGATGGTGATGGTGAGCCCACCACGGTGACCATGGAAGATCTCAAAAACTTGGAAACAAGATTGAGCTCTTCCTTGGTCAACGAAGTCAAGAAGATGCTTGAGCAACTTCTTAAAGACAAAGACGGATCTTCATCCCCCTCTCCTCAAGAGGATCCTCCATCCGTCTTACCTAAAGGGAATACTCGGTATCCCCCGAGGGTATGATGGTGGGGGGTAAACAAGACAACACTAATTCCTCCACAGAAAATGATGGTGGGAAGGGTGAGCATCATGATTCATGGTACTCTCCCGACCCTCCAATCCCTCACCCTCATGTATACAATAGAGGTGACCCACCTAAGCTTGAAGAATCTTCTACTTTTGCTCAATGGCAATCTCTAATGAAAACTCATGTGTGCAGCTCTTGCATTGAACTATGGAACATCATCGAGCATGGACTCTTTATTGGGGATCCAAACAACTTTATAAGAAGAGAAGTTGTCAATATTCAACTCAATGCCACTTCCTTGCACATGATTCAACAAGGATTGGGTACAAAGGATTACCCACACATTGAGCACTTTAGCATTGCCAAGGAAGATTGGGATGTTATCACCGTGTTGTTTGTTGGAAATGAGAGCATGAGGAGGAACCGGTATGATGCACTAAGCAATGAAGTCGAAGGCTTCTACATGATGGAAGGTGAAAATCATGAAGACATGTACCGTAGGCTCAAGACCACTGCCACCACTTTTAGAAATGTGGGTGCCTCACATGTGGATGATGCGTGGATAAAAAGGAAATATGTGAGTGCACTCATGCCCTTTGAGCCCACCGACTTGAAGAGCCTACAAGGAAGACACAACTACCATCTCATGACCTCCAATGAAGTTATGCAAGATATGGCCTCTTTCAAAGTTGCCGCCAAGAATGCCAAAGATGCTCGTGCCCGTGCCCTTGGTATGAGCAATGTTGTCAACGTTGCTTTGAAGGACAAAGTTGTGGACCATGGGGATGAAGATGATAGTGATGAAGGCCTCTCCATGGACCACCCTGATGAAGTCAAGATTGCTCATAGTCAATATATGGCCTTCTATGGAAAGAACTTTTGGAAGAACACCGCCAAGGCCAAGATGGAAATGCAACGAAGAAGCAACCCAAATGGGAAAAGATAAAATACCACTAGATTGAGAACTTGCTTCAATTGTGGTGACCGATATCACTTTGTGGCGAGTTACCCCTATGATAAGAGAGAAGATCATGGGGGTAAGCTTGTGTTGAAGAAGACTCTCAAAGCACCTTACAAGAAAACCTTCATCAAGAAGAATCCCATCAACAAGAATTCGGGAGAAATTTTCTTGATCACTCATGAAGAATACTCCTCCAAAAATGAAGATGATGAAGATGAGGAAGAGGAAACCTCTAATGGTGTGGAGGCTCTAGCCACTACTTCTACTCCGACATTCTCACTCTTCTATTCTCCAAATGAGAATTCCCCCATCAAGAACGTCCCTTGCCTTATGGCAAGAGGAACGGAGGTATCCTCATCATCTCACTCCACTCCCTTAGCTAATGATGAAATTGATGATGAGATGTCTCTAGATGTTAAAAGGGAATTAATTGCTTTAGATGAGTTTATGACTAACCTACAAGGGGATGCTAAGATACATTTTGGAAACATCTTAGATCAACTTTCCCACACACAAGAGCTCCTAGATGTAAGATGTAAACTTGGGCATGAACACATGGTTGAGCTAGAGGCTTTAAACAATGCTCTAGAAGAATAACAAGAGACTAGGATGTCACCTGAATTAAAACTTGAAGGGCTTGATGAGGCCAATTGTAACACCCTCAGAATCGGACCTATGCAAGTTTTAGCGAAACCCGCCAAACCCGCATAGAAACGATTCAAAGGTGCCCACCAGGCACTTTCGTGCGGGTGGAAAACGAAGTAATAACATTACACAACAGTCCTCGATGGGACCCACAGAACAGATATATATAGAACAGCGACTCAAAGAGTCAAGAATACAGATATAATATACAAAGATCCAAATCACCTTGAGAACGATATAGCGTCCAGCTACGGACAAGATGCAAATGGGGCTAAGAGCCCTGAAGAATAACCAATGGCGTCCACAACCCTGCCCAGGCCAAGCCGGAAGGGTAACCCTGCTAACGACGTCGATCTCAGAACCTGCTTAAACAAAAGGGGTGCCGACAAAGGGCAAAGGAAAAAGAGGAGCGTCAGTACTGAGGCCAGTACACGGCGAGGCTAGAATTCGGCGGTCCTCGCCTACAAAGGTATGGTGGACTGAAGCGGCAGCGGCAGCATGCACTAAACAACCTATAGAGACTCGATACAACTGGCGGCAATCAGAGAGGGGTAAGAAAGACCTATCCGGAACCAGACTGATACTAACACCAAACAATCCCTTCCTGGTATTCCCCCTCGAGACCAAACGAGGAAGTCAACCGAGGAAACTCACACAGTTGGCAGTTTTACTTGTTCAGTTATAGTTGCGGCACTTTACTAGTCAGGTTTAGATAATTGTCCTGATAAAGTAAGCAGTGGGCACTTTTAGTTAACCATTCCGTTGTAGTTGCAACAATTACTAATCAGATACAGATAGCAGGAGATAAACCCAAAACCCAGCAGTTGTTGGTACTTTTATTTAGCCATTCCGTTGTAGTTGCAATACTTACTAGTCAGATACAATGGTCGCAAGCGACACTCCAAACAAGCAATTGTGGGCAGTATTATTTAGCCATTCCATTATAGTGAAGCTGATTACTAGTCATTATAAAGTCAAATTTATAGCATTAAACTTTAGTTATGCTTGTCTATGGTCGAGATACTGTGCTCCAAGTCGTCCATATCCGCGGACACGGCTTTCAGAAAGTTTTACCCGGCCGGGGTGCACCAATAGCAACACACGCTCGATCAACCTCGGAAAAACCAAATCAAAACCCAACGAGGCTTTCACGACAAAGCAATCACAGGATTCAGAAATATTTCAGGGGGCCACCCCTTAAAGTAGAACCCGCAACGAAGCCGGTCGGCTCCGAGACGGACTTAAGGTTGTGGGAACGGCTGTGAACGACTGGGAACCCGAAAGTGTGGCTGGGCTTGTCGACACCGCGGAATCGTGCCACAATCCTAAACAGTACAGTGTGCTCCTCGCACAATCGTAAATACAGAAGTAGCATGGCATAAGTACAGGATAGTAAATAAAACCTCAAACTAGTTTGTGGCCCCAAGAAATAAGACTGAATCAAGCTCTGGCTCAGGGGGGTCCCATATACCTCCCGGATGTGGATAGCGCGATAAATCAAGGAACAGGTATCAAGTACTCGGGGTCCTACGGGACATAAGTGGGCGTTCGGAAACCAAATATTATCTATCACCCACCGATGCCTCTGCTTACTTCAATTTTAGTTGTTAAACAGGAATTAAAGTGAACGATAAGTAAAACTAGGATCATCTCCAACAACAACATGCGGCAAGACATCAACAACTGTGGCACTGGACGACACGCAACAGCACTTGAGCAAGCGACTACGACGCGCAAGTCCAACTATCTACCAAACAACAGGTAATAGGATGTGTCCAAGGCAATATGAGGCTGCAGGGAATATCCAGGGAACGAAGCTAGAGCATCGCAACACAGATAGCAATAGATCAACAAGAGGGAATAAATACTATAAAGTAAGATAGGTAGAAAGGGGGAGATGCTCGCCTGAAAAACATTGCCGAAGGTTCAACCGAAGATCGGGGCGAAGCTCACATCAACTCAACGGCCTTATCCGCGAAGAAGCAAAACACTAGAAGAAACACCGGATGCAATATTTAATACTACGGCAAAAGATCGGCATGATGCATGTATGATGTATGGCATGGCAACGGTGCAATGCAATTAGGTCATATTAAGTGGAACCAGGGTCCCGACATTTAATTAGACGGTTCAAGTTATATAGCTACCCCGCAAATTAAATGTTGTCTTAACATGGCAGAAGATAGCACCGGGTTCGCTACACAAATTTAAATGAGGCCAATATGAGACCAGATTTGCCCGCATATGGGCCCCATATTTAATTATAAAGTGAATCGGCATAAGGCCCCCAAACCACACAAATATGCATGCGAGTAGGACAATTCAATATGCATCAATTTGTTATTACATTTATAAAATAGGGTTCGAGAAAAGGGGTCACACATTAGGGTTCGGCAGATCTTGGGGTTCCGGGGTTCGGGGTTGGTCTCAGGGTCCGAATCTGGGGTTCGGTCTCGGCGGGATCATTCTTGGATGACTGAGGTCGATCTTGTCGCATCCGGGAAGCAGGACTTGGTTCGGCGCCGGGGCGCATCAGACTCGTCCTGATCGCTGTCGTTCTTGTCGCATTCGCGGTCTTCGTGTCATGTCGACGGTTCTGGCGTTCGGGATAAAGTACTTGTCGCGTCGGGGTCTCGGTGTCCAGGGTGAAGCACTCGGCTTCCTCGAGGGAGTATTGTCGTTCCGGGCTCTTGACGAACCTTAGCGTCCGAGAAGAAGATCATGTCGGTCCGCAGCGTAGATCTTGGGGAGGTTCGGGTTCCACGGGTTCGGCTCGACAACTGGACTCCGGGAACGGTTCTTGGTGAACTTGGCGTGTCGAGGGTTCGTCGGGGTTCAGTGTGCCGTGTCGAAGGCCTTGGCGTTCCGTGACGGTCTCGAGGTTCCGCAGTCTCTTGTGGACAGTCTTTAGCGGAACTGGGTGTGGATTATCCAGGAAGATCTTGGCGGCTTCAGATGGCCGGATCGAGCAAGCCTCCACTTGGCACCATATCAGCACATCTCTGGTGGCGACTATGCCTTGCTCGGGGTCATCGGAGGGCGGCGACTGGGTGATGAGTACGCGGCCAGGGCCACGCGGGGGCGACGAAGGGCGTTCCACGGCGCGCGTCTGCGAGGCGGCACCGGAGGGAAGGGAGGACGCGGCCGGCGAGCGAGGCACTGAGAGGGGGCCGGCGGCGAACGGGCCGGGCGCGGGCCGGAGACGAGGGCGAGGAAGACGGAGGGCGGACCGGCGCGGGGCGGACCGGCAGCGGACGGCGGGCGGCGGGAGGGCAGGACGCGGGAGCGTCACAAGGGGAAGGTGGGAGGCGCGCGGCAGGCGCGACGGCGGCGCGGAGGCTGACGCTCTAGGGGGGCAGGGCATGCCATAGGAGGAGGAGGAGAGGCCGCGGAGGCGCGCCGCTGGGGCCGGAGGGGAGAGCGGCCGGCGGCGACGGGTGGTGCTTGGCGGCGATGCTTGGCAGGGGCGGTGGCCAGACGCGACGGCGACGGGCCGGCGAGCTGCTGCTGCCTGGGGGGATGGCCGGCGCGAGCGGGGAGGAAGGGCGAGCGGCGCCGGCGGCCGGAGCAGGCGGCTCGAGGAGGGGACGCCGGCGGCGCTCGGGGCGTGAGGGCTGCGCGCGGGAGGCGGGCTGCGCCGGCTCGGGGAGGGGAGGCGCAGCGGGTGGGCTAGAGGGCGGGGACGCGGCGAGGGAGGAGGCGGGGTCGGCGCTGTGGAAGAAGGGAGCGGGGCAGAGGGTGCGTCGGGCGGTGGGGAGAGAGCGGGGGAGGAGGGCCGACCGGGGTGGCCAGGTGGGGTGGGTCCCAGGCGCGTGGCGTGCGTGTGTGCGTCGTGTGCTGTGTGTGGCGTGTAGGGAGCTGGCTGGCTTTGACCAGGGAGGAGGGACTGTGGGGTGGGACCCAGGGCATAGAGAGAGAGGAGAGGGAGGGTAGAGAGGTTGCGGGTGAGAAAAGAGAGAGAGGGGAAAGGAGAGGGATTGGTGAGGTGGCAGGGTGGGTAGAAAGTTTGGGGGAGGGTGAGGTGGCACGATTTGGTTGGTGGGTAGATTAGGATTGGGTGGGGATAGGTTTTAGAGGGAGCTGTTTTAGTTTTTGTGTTTGTTTGGTTCTGTATAATTTAAAACAAAGCCACTTTGCAAAATAGTTTTAGGGAAACAAAATATCCGATACGCTCGGGGTTTTGCCTTTTAACAATCAAGAGGGGTATTTGTATAAATCAAAACTAGGCTTTTCAAAATAGTTCAGACAACAATGCAGGATGATGACGATGCAATGCACAAAAACAACGCGATTTTCTAGTAGTGGTTTTGCGGGATGCCACACCAATGACATTATTGTTAATAAACTCATCAAAGAACGTGATCATGCTATTGCTAAATGCAAAAGGACTAAAAAGGACAAGATTGAGTTTGGTGTGGTTCATGAAAAACTTTCCGAGGACTTTAGTCTGCTTGACAAGGCTCACAAGGCTTTGGAAAGTGAACTCTTGTCACTCACAAAGTCCCATGAAACGCTTCAAACTCAATTGGCCAATATTCCTTCACCTAGTAACTTCATTCCATCTAGTAGTACAACTATTCTTAAAGAAAATGCTAGGTTGAAGGGGGAGCTAGCCAAGGCCACATTTCCACAAGGCAACAAGTCCATTGATGATCTTTTGAGTAAGCAAAGGCCTAGTGGTGAAAAAGGGGCATTGGTTTTGTTTCCAAAACCAAGAAGAAGAATAACAACAAGAAGAAGAAGGCCAAGCCCGTACAAGAGACCAACAAGGCCATTGTGGATAGTAAGACCACAAGTGGTAAAACTATGTCTCATAATGACTTTTCGGGAAGTGCTAACCCTCACTATGTTCTAATGCGTGATTATTATGGTGATGTGTATGCACAATATGTTGGCCCATATGATGGTTATATTGCTTTGTCTATTTGGGTTCCCAAGACCCTTGTTGCTAACAAAAGAGGACCCATTGAAAATGGGTACCTAAAAACTAGCTTGATCTTTTGTAGACATATGCTTCCGGTGGGTCAAAGTGGGTGCTTGATAGTGGTTGCACGAGTCATATGACCGGAAGATCGTCTATTGTCAAGGACTTAAAGCCAAATGATGATCAAATCACCGTGACATATGCCGACAAATCAAAGTCTAAGGTAATGGGTTTCGGCAAGGTAGTGGTTTCTCATGACATTACACCCGTGAACGTCATGCTTGTTGAGACCCTTGGATTCAATTTACTTTTTGTCCGTGCTCTTGGAAAGATGGGCTTTGTCGTCTTTATTGATGTTGATATTGTGGTTCTCTTGTGGAGCAAGTCTCTCAAGGTCACTTTCGTTGGGTACATCGAGAATGACTTGTACGTGGTGGACTTTCCGGGGCAAGCCACTACAAGTGCGATGTGCTTATGCGGAAAGGACGATGTGGGTTGGTTATGGCATCGCCGAATAGCCCATGTCAATATGAGAACTTTGCAAAGTCTCCACAAGGAGGGCCATATTGTTGGACTAAAAGAAAATGTTTCCTTTGCCAAAGATCGTGTTTGCAGGGCATGTGTTCTAGTGAAGATGCATGATGCTCCTCACAAGCCTAAGAACCGCATCAATTCTACCAAGATCTTGGAGCTCCTACATGTGGACCTCTTTGGTCCTCCATCTCATGCAAGTCTTGGTGGGAAGAAATATTGTTTGGTGATTGTTGATGACTTTTCCAGATACTCATGGGTATATTTCTTCAAGTTGAAGAGTGACACCCAAAAGACCTTCATCGACTTCATCAACATGGTTCAACGTCAATACAATCTTCCCGTGTTGATTATAAGAAGTGACAACGGCACCGAGTTCAAGAACTACACCTTGAATGATTTCCTTAGTGATAAGGGGATAAAACATCAATATTCCGCTGCATTCACCCCTCAACAAAATGGTGTGGCCGAAAGGAAGAACCGGACTCTTATTGAGATGGCTAGGACCATGTTGGCGGAGTTTAAATCTCCATACAACTTTTGGGCCGAAGCCATCTCCACCGCTTGCCATGCTTCAAACCGGCTCTACCTCCGCAAAGAAATCAACAAGACTCCATATGAAATACTTACCGGTAACAAGCCCAACATATCTTACTTCTGGGTGTTCGGTTGTAAGTGTTTCTATCTCATAAAAGGTGTCCGTTTGTCCAAATTCGAGTCTAAAGCATTAGAGGGTATTTTTGTTGGCTATGGTCTCGAATCTCACACTTGTAGAATCTATGATAAGCTCTCCGGAGCCGTCATAGAATCTTGTAGTGTGACCTTTGAAGAATATGATGGTCCCCAAGGGGGTGTGTTGATTCTTGTGATGCAGATGATGAAATGCCTCAGGATGCCATAGGAAGAATGGGTGTGGGATATATCCGCCCCGTTGAGGAACCCCTTATGGCGGATCGAGAAGAACTATGCTCCACTCAAGTGGAGCCCTCATCTTCAGAACCTCAACATGTTCCATCCACCAAAGAGGGAAATGACTCAAGCCAAAGACAAGATGTGGACCCTCAATATGTTGATCATAGTGATGACTCTAGTCAAGAGGAGCTTGATTCATTCTCCAGAATGTCAAGTGGTGCCAAGTCAATCGTTCAAGGAAGATCCGTACAAACTACCTTGAGACAAGCTCAAATTGATGCTAGAAGAGCACTTGATCAAGACCAAGGTCAATCTTTGCCTCTCAATGAAGAGAATGACTCTGATGATGATCAAGGTCAAGTATATGGTCAAGATGAGGACCAAAATGATGAAGAGGGTCCCCCAAGAAACAACACGGAGATCCACGCTCGTCGCGAAGCTAGAAAGGAAAGAATGTTGGAATTAAGAGACCAATCTCTACAAAATGTGGTTGATGACCTAAGGAAAGGAATTTCCACAAGAGCACAATTGAAGAGGTTCAGTGAACACCAAGCACACATCTCCATGATTGAACCAAAGAAAGTGTGGGAAGCTCTTGAAGATTTGGATTGGTTGGAATATATGCACAAAGATCTCAACAACTTTGAGAGAAACAAAGTATGGAAGTTAGTTGAGAATCCAAAGGATTGCCGCAATGTTATTGGAACGAAGTGGATATTCAAGAACAAGAAAGATGAGCATGGAATTGTAGTAAGGAACAAGGCTAGATTGGTTGCACAAGGGTTCTCTCAAATTGAAGGCATTGACTATGGAGAGACTTATGCACCCGTGGCTCGCCTTGAGTCCATATGTATCCTTCTTGCTTATGCGGCACATCATAACTTTAAGTTGCAACAGATGGATGTAGAAAGTGCATTTCTTTATGGTACATTAAATGAGTTGGTATATGTTAAGCAACCCCCGGGATTTGAGGATCCTAACTTCCCAAACCATGTCTACAAACTTTATAAGGCGCTCTATGGGCTCAAGTAAGCCCCACGCACATGGTATGAGCACCTTAGAGAGTTGTTGTTTGACCGTGGATTTGATGTTGGGAAAATCGATCCTACTCTTTTTACTAAGAAGGTCAATGGGGATCTTTTTGTATGCCAAATATACGTCGATGATATTATCTTTGGCTCATCTAAAAAAGCTTTTAATGATGAATTATGAAAGCTTATGACTAGTAGGTTCCGAATGTCTTTGATGGGGGAGTTGAGAGTATTTCTTGGTTTTGAGATCAAGCAAGTTAGAGGAGGGACATTCTTCAACCAAGCCAAGTATACTCAAGATATGCTCAAGAGATTCAAAATGCAAGATTTAAATGGAGCACCTACTCCCATGGCTACAAAGACTCATCTAGAACAAAATCCAAATGGTAAAGATGTGGATCAAAAGGTATACCGGTCTATGATTGGTTCTTTGCTTTACCTTTGTGCATTTAGACCCGATATTGTGTTGAGTGTAGGTGTGTGTGAAAGATATCAAGCGGCTCCTAAAGAGAGCCATTTAATGGCGGTCAAGAGAATCTTTCGATATTTGGTTCATACCACATTTTATGGTCTTTGGTATCCTCGAGGGTCAACATTTGCTCTTTGTGGATACACGGATTCGGATTGGGAGGGTGATAAGGATGATAGAAAATCAACATCGGGGCTTGCCAATTCCTTGGTAGGTCCTTGGTATGTTGGTCTTCTAAGAAGCAGAATTGTATATCTCTCTCCACCGCCGAAGCCGAGTATGTGGTAGCTGCTAGTGCTTGCACCCAATTGCTCTGGATGAGGCAAACTTTAAAGGAATATGTGTCCATTGTGACAAAGTGCCTCTTCTATGTGATAATGAAAGTGCCATCAAGATTGCCTACAATCTGGTGGATCACACAAGGACAAAGCATATTGAGATTCGCCATCACTTCATTAGGGATCATGTTTCTCGTGGTGATATTGATCTATCATATGTGTCAACCAAAGATCAACTTGTCGATATCTTCACGAAGCCACTTGATGAAGCAAGGTTTTTCTATTTGAGGAATGAACTAAATATCGTATATTCAAGGAGCTTGACTTGATTATCTTGCATTCTCACCTATGTTTTGACCCATATTTGGTTTAGGTGCAGGCATGGATATAGGGGGAGTGCGGTCCTAATTGATTGGACTATCCCTCCCCCCATTATGCCCAAAGCAATCCAAATCATTCCTCTTAATATCATTTTGTGATATGTGGGCGTAAATTATGAGTTTCGGTAATGGACCCAAGATATATCTTCGTGGTGCCAAGATGAGTATACTCAAATATGGTGGCCTAGGCCACCGCCCTCACAAACTAGAGAGGTTGGTGCTTACTCATGTTTGTCATTAGCTTGATTTTAGTCGTTTGGAGCTTTTCTGAATGTTTTTGTGAATTCCTATGGCTCTTGTTGGTTCTTCACAGTTTGATGTCTCAACCCAAGCCCTTTCCCTATCTTAAACCTGCCTATATCTCATATATGTCCCCAAACACCTATCCTGGAGCCTTTGGTCGAGGAGGACCGGAGTCTCCGGTGTACATACACCGGAGTCTCCGGTCCAGACGGTTTCTGCCACTTATAGTACGGGGGAGGGGTGAACTAGTACAGCAGTTCCTCATTCTTCACCCCGTCCCCCTCCTCCTAACCCGTCGCCTCCCCTTCCAAAACTCCTCCCTAGAGGTCAAGAAGCCCCCGGGATCCGCTGTGCCGTCGGCCAACATTCTCCTCTCCTCCATTGGGTCATTCCCACCGGAGGAATTGATCCCATGGACAGATCCGGTACCTCTCCTCTTCTTTTTCTCCTAGGGTTCATATCTAGATGTGTTTTTGAGGATTGGTGTTGATTTGTCCATTGGAATCACTTGTTTGTGTGCACTCTAGTACTTTAGCCTTGTTGCATTGCTCGATCTACTAGATTCATCCCCACCAGCATCTCCCCATATCATGCTCGAGCCTCCCGACCGGAGATTCTGGACTTAGGTCCGGAGACTCCGGTCCAGGCCGGAGACTCCGGTCCCCAGGACCGGAGACTCCGGTCTGAGCCGAAGACTCCGGTGTGAGGTGCGTAGACTCCGGTGTTGGATGAATCAAAACAGACCAGTAATGCATCAAAGCTCTTGTACTACATTGTTGGGACATATATACTCATCTCCATGCTATCTCCCTAACTGATGTTCACAGGTGATGGTTCTAGTCGTCCTCGTCGTACTAAGGCCAAGTCCCAAAGGGGAAATCCTCGCTATGATGAAGCTCAGGGTCAGTTTATCGTGCCTCCTTCCAACCGTAGACAGCAGGAACATGATGCAGCCTATTTGAAGAGGGACCAAGAGAGGGCTGAACGAGAGGACCGTGCCAAGAAGGCCAAATATGACAACCTTAAGTCCTTGGCCAAAATGTCAAAAGAGGAGTACCGTGAATTGAGAAAGATTGATTTTTATGTGCTGCCTCGTACCAGTGAGGACCCTCATTTCTGAAGGAAGGAACAGGTTGTGTTCATGAAGGATGTGTATGGTGTGATCACCAAATCACTTGTCTGCCCTTAGAAGTTCATGAGTGTTGAGCAGATGCGCCTCAGCCCCTACTTCAATGATGCTTTGTGGATCTGTGAGAAGCTGGGACTGTATAACTTAATGGAGCTGCGCGAAGAATACAATGTCTACCTAGTACAGCAGTTCTATGCCACTGTTGTGTTTGGGTCTGATCAAGACAGGACCAGGATTTGGATGTCTGGCACCACTCACTGCACAACTACTTTCCATGACTTTGCCAACATCATCTTTGAGACCTTTCATGGCGTATCCACTCCCATTGGACTGTGTATGCACTCTGCAGCTCTGGGTGAGAACAAGATGAGGCTGGCACCTCTGTATGGCAGCGAGAGTGTTGTAGGGGGTCCAAGAGACTCAAGACTCTCTACAACCTAATGTTGAGTACATTCCGTCATACCATCGCACCAAGTGCTGGAAATGACGATGCTATTAGGGGTGGGCTTGTCAACCTTCTGTACCACACCCACCGGATCTACAATGTTGGACCAGAGGCAGATGCTGAACCTATTGATGTGATGGATTTTATCTTTAAGGAGATGTTCCATGCTATTCTTTACAAGAAGTCTCCTCCATATGCACCTTTGGTTATGAGGCTCATCAACTCCAAGGAGCATGATTCTCCACTTGGCACTGCACCGCATCTCACTGAGCACAACTTGGTCTCACTGCAGCAGAAGGGGCGTATGGAGCCTGCTCCGAGGAGTCTCTATGGGGATTATGATGAGGAGGAGGGGATATTGAGACTGAGAGGGCTCCCTCTCCACCTAGAGTTTGGAGGAAGAATGCCTCCAATGCACCTATGCCTACCATGACTCGAGACTATGTTCATGAGCGGGTCAAGAAGGCCACCTTTTGGGAGAGGACCCTTTGTTGCATGAACGTAGACATTCGTAAGCAGCAGCATGCATCCTACCAAAGCAACCGTCGCATTGAGAAGCTCCTCAAAGAGATCAAGGAACAAGGTGAAGGGGATAATGAGGAAGGTGAGGATGAATACAATGATGAGCACGGTGATCAGCAGTCCACAGAGTCTGACCACACACTCTCGTTTGGGGCATGGAATGCCCAATAGGATAGCCTGGTGGATTGGAAGACCTTTGTTGATGTCACCTCCGGTTTCGGGTACCAGGGTACCTCCTCTTCTCGCCCTCACGGCAAAGGGCCTGCAGTCCCTGAAGATGATGATGATGACTATGATGAGGGTGGTGATGACCAGGATGAGGAGGAGGAGGACGAGGATGACGAGGACTACTGATTTGCTGGGTCGCTAGCTAGGTCTTTTCCCTTTTTCGGTGTTTCGATTCCAAAGGGGGAGAATACATTCTCATCGATTTGCATGGGGTTGGGCTTTGGATTTGCTACTATCTGCTTTTCATTTGCCATATTCGAACTTTGAACTTCATATGCGTTATTTGTCGTTTATGTGTGTGACTATGTGCTTATGTGCACTATCTATTGTAACTCATGTGAGATTTATGTGTGCTATCGTTGATACTATCTACCTTGCATGATTTACTTAATTATCTTATTGCACATAGTCAGGGTGAGCCCCATATATTTATTCCATGCAAAATCACTTGTTGTCACCGAACACCAAAAAGGGGGAGATTGAAAGGGCATTTATTGTCATAATCACTTTTGGTGTTCGTTAACAACAAGTAGATCATTTTACAGTTTGTCACTATCCACAGGTTGGTATTATGATAAGTGAAAAGTACCCTCACACTTGGGAAAGGTTCCTACTTATGTGACACGGTTTTGGAAATTCCAGACCGGAGTCTCTGGTCTGCCTAGACCGGAGTCTCCGGTGTGGTCCGGAGTTTCGGGATGTGTCTCCGGTGGTGACTTCAGAATCATGGCAAGGACATACTGTATGGGGGTCCGGAGCAAGGTCCGGAGGCTACCCAGAGTCTCCGGTCTTGGCTCAGTCCGGAGTCTCCGGTGTTGGAGGACCGGAGTATCCGATCAAGTTGGGTCATGGCTGGCCCAGGAAATTCTAATGGGTGGTCCGGAGGCTAGTCCGGAGATAGGCCGGAATCTCCGGTGTAGACCGGAGTCTCCGGTGTGCAGACCGGAGTCTCTGGTCTGACTTTTCTCCAACTGTCAGAAAACGGTTCGTGGAGGAGGCTGCCTATAAAAAGGGACCCTTATCTTCCTCCTCTAGGGGCTCGAGCTTCTCAAGAACACCAACTCCATTAGAGCCACCAAATCTACAAGATCTCTCCATCCAACCATCCAAAGTCATTGATCTTTGGAAAATCGAAGGGGGAAGCCTTGATCTACAGCCTCACCAAGAGAGATCTTCATTTCCCCCTCATTCACTTGAGGGCCCCCAAGCTCTAGTGTTTCTTTGGAAACCCTAATATTGATTTGGTTCTTCCAAGCTTGTCTTTGATTTGTCTTGGCAGCTTGCTTGTAATTGGGAGCCTCCAATTAAGTTGTGGATGTGTGCCCCGAACTTGTTGTAAAGGTGTCGGCTTCCACCTCGAAGGTTGCCGATATAGTAGAAGGTGGATCGAACCCGTTGTGGTGAGATTCATCGGAGAACAAGGGAGGTCTCTCGTGGCGTTGGTTGTTTGAAACCACCCCCTCTCCAAACGTAGACGTACTTCCCCTCACAAGGAAGGAACTATGGGAAACAAATCCTTGTGTCTCCGCGTCCACCACTTTGGTTAATTCTATCCTTTACCACACTTTACTTACTTATTCTTGCTTAGTGTTGTGTTAGCTAGTGCTTATTTGTCATATAGGTAAATTCACTTTAGTTGCATTATCTAGAGAATTTACCTTATTGTCAAACCCTAATTTGAAAAATAAGAAAATTTGAAGTAGCACCTATTCACCCCCCACCCCCCTCTACGTGCCCATACGATCCTTTCACGTGGCTCGACTATGAAGAGGACTATTAGGAGGACGGACCGCAGGAAGGTTATGACAACTATGATCATCTCCCATCATCACATTGCCTGTGACCATGAAGATGGAGCTTCACCCACGCTGCTGTTATTATTACGTTATTCCGCTGATATAATTGTATTAAGACTGGATCATGTGATCCTTTATTTGTGTAAGACCTTATGTATGGTTTGTAATGGATGATGTACTCTGATATCCAATTTGTTATGTCTCGCAAAAATGGTAATCCTGGGATTGCGATGTATGGCATAACAGGCATCTGGGATTAAAAATCCGAGTGTTGACATGTTATTCCCTGTTCCATGAAGGAGTTGCGAACACTGCAGGAAAGGAACTCCACGAATGTTCTGGTTAACCTGTGAAGGCTGACAGACATAGCTTTTTAGAATAAAATCAACCTTTGAAGAAATGTTTATGAAAACCTGCATAACCTATGACCTTTGGTCTGCGACTATAGCTAGTGCATCAAACACTCATTTTTAGTGAACTTACTGAGTACGCTCGTACTTAACGTATCTTCTTAACCCTTGCTAGATTTCGAAGACATTAAAGATGGAGAAGAGGAAAAATTATATTCAGGTGAAGACCAAGCCGGATTCCGCTATGAGGAACCCGAAGTTTCTAGAAGTGTCGAAGGGGACAACTACGAAAGAATCTATGGAGTGAAGACTGAAGTATCTGAAGCGTAGATGTGTCAAATATAG
The DNA here is from genome assembly GCA_910589765.1 of Avena atlantica. Lineage (NCBI taxonomy): Eukaryota > Viridiplantae > Streptophyta > Magnoliopsida > Poales > Poaceae > Avena > Avena atlantica. The sequence continues at coordinate 117,271,973 of OU342735.1, forward strand.
TTGATCGAGTCTAGTAGCATAGATCTCTATCCTCTATATGTTAATCTCGTAAAAAACCTTAAAGTTTAGTTTGCTTTTTTATCTTGTTCTCAGAGTTATTATAGTTTATCCCTGAGTTATCGGGATACCTCTATGGACCTAAGAGGATCTTGAAGTCGTCGTGTAATTTCTTGTTGTAATAATGATAATGTATGTTTGCGGACCTGCTTTGTTTCTGTTGTACCACTCTGAGGATGTAATATTTGTGGAATGGTGTTCCGTGAGTGTTATGTCCACGACTATAGTATACTATAATATGCAGTGGTATGCTGGGTCACCACAGATAAATGTTGAAACTAGTACCTCTGTGTTGGCCTTGCCTTGGCATTGATCCTCGTCTCTGTTGCGTAAAATACGGACGCTCCCATTCATCTGAAATGGATGTGATTTCCCAAAGTAGTTCTTCCAAGACCTGAGAAATAGTGTAGTCCAAGCAAACCCACTTAAAATCTTGACTAAACTATGACCGACCATCATATTAGCAAATAAACGTATTCCTAAGTTTAATGCACGAAAACAATAAGAGATTAGCTCAAGGAGTACTAATAAAGGTGCTAACACAAGTGGGACTCCCGCAGGTAATAAGAAGCTAAAAAATGAAGCCAATGTCTTTAAAATCCAACGATCATAATGCCTATAAAAATGGAAAATGAAAGATCCAAAGTAATGAGAAAATGACTTGTTCAGTGTGAAGATAAAGGGTATCATACTAAAGGATTACTAAATAAAGAAAAAGTAAAAGTGACCGAGATACAAGGGAAAAACTTTTGTTTCATATTTTCGGAAAGGCCATCTATTTTGTTCGTTTACAAGGTTTAGCACGAAATCATAAATTTGCTCTACCAAGGATTGCAATGCATTTGGCACTGACTTTCCACCTCCCTTTTTCGTAACAACAAAAAACCCAACGAGGACTAAAATGAGAGTCAACAACATAGACAAGGATAGATTTGTGAGTGAAAAAAAAAGTTACCTATATGAAGAGGAATTTAGGGGTGAAGCGCAAAATTGGTCGAGTGGGGTGCTCGTCGTATCAACAGCTGCGTTACTAGATACAGTAAGAAGTTGTCGTATGGACGCCCCCCCAACCGATTATGCCCGACCCCGTTGCTATCAATATTTTCGTAGATAGTTCTCCACATCTCACCGTACAGGAACTTGTTACTTAGTAATTTCCGACGAAAAGGCCCCACATTCTCTCCCAAATCGACTCCAAATTATATAAATATGTATCGACTCGAATCAATATAGGGATTTCAAAGATTCGTGGATCAGAATTGACTAATGGATTATCCGCGAATAATCGATGGGGAACATACATAGAAAAATGGTCTGATGCTTTTGGAGGGTCTGCTTACAGCTGACTTTTCAAAAGAAAAGGAGACTGAAATAGGGGTGGGCTTCGGTTTTTCCAACGAAAAATAAAAACATTGTTTACTTTCACGAACTTCCAAAATGAAACGCTAGTTGTCATTTTATGTAACACATACAGTATAGCGTTTGTCCCATACTCCCATCGACTTGACTTTGGCCAATGAGACTATTCTACGACGTTTTCTGAGAAGCAACACTCACCTATATTTGACCTGACTTTGATTCAGTGCTAGCTTTGAAACCCAATACACTTGTTTCGATCCACATATAGTGAAGAATGACGATTAATATGATAATGAAAACCCAATAGAAAGTACAGGACCGATCTAGCATGAAACGCGATAGAACCGGTTGACCCAATCATGATATTGAAAGATAGGACCTTTTCTCCAATACCACTAGACGAAAGGGACAACAAAATTTACAACTATATATTGGTATTGATATTGGGTCACTGAACACAGTCAAATATTGGTTTCGGAAGGATCAAATGCATGTTCCCAATCTTTGATTCTCGTTCTACAACAAGAATAAGATCCATGAACTGGAACGGATGGAAGATAGCACTAGAAGTCAAAAAATATTGAAAGGTGCGAAGCAATCACTTCGCAACAAGTAGGTATGTACTTTCTCCATTTTAAAATATAAGATGTTTTAGGTTTATAAAAAAAATCTAGACTTTTTTTAGTGTGTAGATTTATTCCCAAACATGAATAAACCTATATACTAAAAGAAATCTAGATACATTTATTTTACAAAACTAAAATATCATATATTTTAAAACGGAGGGTGACGAGGATCGATCTCGTCAATGTCCATTGTTATGGACTTGGGTTTTGGAGAAGATGGGGATGCTGGAGATCGCGAAACGGTTAACAGACAAGCAACCAGGGGACACGAGATTTACCCAGGTTCAGACCCCCGGAGGGAAAACCCTACTCCTGCTTGTCTGCTCTTGATTACGGCGGAACAGAAAGTTACAGAGGTGTGCAGATGCAATCTGGCATGGAGGTGTGTATGCGGTGGTTTACGAGGTGCCCTCCTCGTCGTGCCCTCCTAGCCTTTATATAGAGATAGGCAGGTCCTGGGCACAGATCGAGTCGGTTACAGGTTTTAGGGTTTGCCCCTTTGAATATTCTATCTATTCTAGTCTTGCTCTCCAAGGATCTGAAGACGTCCTGGGCTTGGGCCACCCGAAAGTCTTCATGGGCCGCCTATATTCTCGTGGGCCTTCCTTGGACTGAACCATGTATGCTAAGGTCATATACCCGTGGGGTATAACCATGTCAGTAGCCCCCGAGTGTACAGTCGAATCGTAGATTCGGCTAAAGACTCTTCAATCTCTCAGGTGTAGCTATCCCTGTTTACTAGAGAATGATTTGAGTGTGTAGGGATTGTTGATGCGTGTGCCTGACTCTCTCGACGGATCAGGGTCAGTTAACTGTCTTAGGACAAAACAACACGATCTTCTTCAGATTCGAGTCCCTTGACTCGAACCCGGAACATATGCTGGCATAATTTGACTCAGGCCGCTGAGGTCTTACAGGAGTGGAATCCCAGTAAATTTCGAATGGTGTACCCAACGCGGCCGTCGAGGTTTTCATCGCACCTGTTGGCATGGATTTTTACTAGTAGAGCGCAGTCGTGTGCGTTGCCAGGCCATCAGATGATATCTGTAGGTCTTATCTTTCTGTCGTAGACAATCACCGCGGAGGTGTTTCGGGTGGCCAAGGAGGATGTTACTCACTTAGCGTTAATTGGGGCAGAGTGGCCGAAAAGTTTTTGCATGCTGATCCGAAGGATTGCAGTCGAAGAATTCATAGGGTGCACGACCAGTGCTCCCTATGGGAGTAGCCCCCGAGTGTCTGTTCGAGTCGTAGACTCGAGTGGAGACTTTAGTTCAGCTATTGCTTCAGGTCCGTAGGACACAAATTTTTTCGGATGCTTGAATCAGTCCTCCCTATTGGAGTAGCCCCCGAGTCTGTAGTGGAGTCGTGGACTCGACATAGGACTCGAAGAAATAGTTCAGCGATGTAGTACCTTAATCATACTTCGGGTGCGCGGCCAGCGCTCCTGATAGGAGTAGACCCCGAGTAGTTACTCGAATCGTAGATTCGAGTGAATACTTTAGCTGTGTAGCCGAAGATTTGTAACCGTTGCTAGTATAGCCTTGATGACGTCAGTGCTGACGATAGGTAACCTCAAGCGTCTGCGGCGCCAGAGGTGACGTGACTGGACGAACGTGGGTCCCACCTTCTGACTTTGAATTGACTGGTCACACGCGTCGTGGAGATAATTACGGCGTCGCCTCGGTTTTCGTGCGTAGTGGACGGCGTGCGGGCGACGGTTCGCTGCTGTGCTGACACGTGGACGGTTGGATTTTGATGCTGGCTCTAGGGCTTCCTGATGAACGGTTCCTGTTCACCGTCTTCGTCCTTATAATCAGTGGGCGAAAAGTTTGTTTGTTTTCACTGCTTCCACTTTCTTTAGCTGGACCGTTCATCGTCTTCGTCCTTATAATCAGTGGGCAAAAAGTTTGTTTGTTTTCACCGCAATCATTCTCGTTTCACTGCTTCAACTTTCTTCAGCTTTTCTCGCCGCACGCTGGAAGTTCTTCGATCCTTCCCATCTTATTTTCTGCGCTCACGCCGCCGCCATCGCCGCACTACAATGGGGAAGTCAAAGAAGGTCTCCACCGTAGTTGGCACCAGCACTACTGCCGGCGGCAAGAAAGGTACCACCGCCACTCGCATCACCGACGGTGGCTGACAGCGGTCGGAGACGCGCGAGGGCGACCTGCGCAAGCTTCATGAACGGGGTCTGATCCCGCGGGACAAGGAGGCCGTCAAGATTCCCGGCGACGAGGTAATTCCCCGTCCACCCGCTGGGTTTCGGGTCATGTTTGTTGCTTTTGTCCTTCAGGGCCTCTCTCTCTCCCAGTCCACGATTTTCTCTGTGGATTGCTTTTATTCTATGGCATCCAACTCCATCATCTTTTGCCAAATTCTCTTCTCCACATCGCATGTTTCATCACCCTCTGTTGCAGGTGCTAACCTTGTTCCTCAGGAGGAGAAGGAGCGTGTTGCAATTCGAGTCAATTGCTTGACCCAGCAAGATATGGAGGCCGGTGGCTTTTTTTGGATGGATCGCGACCGTGCCATGATCCTTGCGACTGTGCAGGATCGTGCTCACTAGGTCTCACGAGTGTTGCGGCAGGTGAAGACTTCCCTGGCGTTGATTCTGCACGTCATGTTTCCTCTGGATGAAGCGCCATCGACTCTCTGGGGCTTGCTGGCGAAGTTTCGAGACATGCGTCACGTCAGGGAGTTGGTGCGGCACCAGTTGGTTGCTGGGGTGAAGGCTGCGCTTTCCCTTGTGTGGCTGCATCGCCCTGATGTGGACCTTGCGGCTGGGCCGCCTCCTCGGTCGGATGGTGGCATGTGGGACATGCACCCGCACTATGCGGCTGTAAGACAGTATGCCGAACAAGTTGTGGATCTCTTTGAGCATCGTGCGCAGGTGATTCTTTAGAATAGGTAGGACCTGTAAAAAAGATAAATGTAAAACTAGTGTGTATTCGGCTGGGCATGCTATGCCCTTTGTTGTAAGGGTTGATTGTATTAGCACGTGGTGCTTGTTTGTATGCATGCCCTTTTCGTTAGCCTGACGTGATCAGCTACTCAGGTGTACATGCTTTGTCCTCAGTTGACAAAGTCGTGAGGTGAGAGGAGCCCCGGAGTATGTTGTGGTATAAAGAAATGCGAGTAAAAGATAAAGTTTTGGGGCGAGACACTTAGCTTTATTCATATCGTAATGAGGAGGTACATTGTTCGGATGAGTAGCCTTGGCTGAATAGACTTATTGAAACTAAAAAGAGGGTAGCTAGGGGTAGAAGCGTCGCAGTTGTGCGACGTTCCATGGGTTGGAGTATGCGACTCCAGACTCCACGTGCTTGAGGCGATAGGCGCCACCTGGGATGACTTCTGTGACGACGTAAGGTCCTTCCCAGGGCGACTCGAACTTCTTTGGTCTCTCTTGCTTGAGTCGCAAGACTAGGTCTCCTTCGACAAAGGACCTTGGACGCAGCCGACGGTTGTGATAGTTGCGGAGGCTTTGCTGGTAGACCGCCGATCGAGCCACGGCTATGTCGCGCGCCTCGTCGAGTGTGTCGACGGTGTCTTCGAGTGCGGCCGTTGATTTGGCTTCGCTATAAGCAACGACCCGTGGGGCCTTGTGGCGTACTTCTGCAGGTAACACGGCTTCGGCTCCATGCACCATGAATAAAGGTGTGTAGTCGGTTGAGCTGTTTGGCGTTGTGCGGAGACTCCAAAGAACGGAGGGTAGCTCTTGTGTCCAGGCTCCCGCGAGTCGCTGGAGAGGGCTCATTAGGCGTTTCTTGATGCCGCCGCCGACAAGGCCGTTGGCTTTTTCGACCTGCCCGTTCGTTTGCGGGTGCGCCACGGAGGCGTATGTTATGTTGATCCCGAGGTCTTCGCAGAAGTTCTGGAATTCTTTGGAGATGAAGTTCAACCCATTGTCGGTGATGATGCTATGTGGCACGCTGAACCTGTAAACTATAGATTCGAAGAACTTCACGGCCGTTTTTCCCTTTTGGTTGGTGACGGGCATGGCCTCAGTCCACTTGGTGAACTTGTCGACTGCGACCAGGAGGTAGACGTGGCCTCCTTTCGAGGACTTGGGCAGTTTGCCGATCATGTTGAGGCCCCATTGGGCGAAGGGCCAGGCCAAAGGTATGGACCTGAGCTCTGATCCGGGTGCGTGCGGTTTGTCTGCGAACCTCTGGCACCCATTGCATCTTCGGACGATGTCCTTGGCGTCATTCATGGTCGTTGGCCAGTAGAACCCAGCTCGCAGGGCTTTGGCGACGAAGGCGCGACTGCCCGCATGATGGCCGCAGATGCCCTCGTGGATGTCTTGGAGGATATTTTTGCCGTCACCGATGGTGACGCACCTTTGGAGTACACCCGAAATGCTGCGCTTGTACAGCTCGCCATTGATAATGGTGAAGGCCTTGGACCGGCGAGATATGCGTCGGGTATCTGTCGGGTCATCGGGCAGTTCCCTGTATATCAGGTACCTGAGGTACAGTTGTGTCCATGTTTCTTCGACTGCCATGACCTGCATCAGGTTGACCACTGCGACCTCTGTGTCGAGCTTTTCGGGTCTTTCCTGTCCTTCGGGTAGCATAGCCCCCGAGTGCTCTGCTTCTTCGGGTGATCCCTTGGGGAATTTTCTTTTGATGGATGGCACGCAGATCTGTTCAAGGAACACACCTGGTGGCACCCATACGCAGGTGGAGCCGATGTTGGCGAGTCTTTCAGCCTCTTCGTTGCTTTCTCTTCCAACGTGCTGAAGCTCGCAGCCGTCGAAGTCTCCTTCGAGTGAGTTGTAGAGTGCGCGGTACGTGATCATGTTGGCGGCGTGTGCGTCGCACTCGTTCATCGTCTGCTGGACGACAAGGTTCGAGTCACCGTAGATGACCAGGTGCGTTGAGCCGCGGATCTTGGCCATCCTGATGCCGTGTATGAGGGCCTCATATTCGGCTTTGTTGTTGTAAGCTCGAAATTTCATCCGGAGAATGTATTTCATCTTGTCGCCCTGCGGGGATGTCAGTATGACTCCGGCTCCTGCTTCGGCTTCGCGTTTGGAGCTGTTGAAGTGCATCGTCCATGACTGTCATATCTGGTGTATCTGGCAGCTGCAGCTCCATCCAGTGGACGAGGAAATCCGGTAGCACCTGGGACTTGATCGTATGGCGCTTCTCGTAGACTATGTCTAAAGGATACAGCTCGATGCCCCACAGGGCCACACGTCCTGTGGCCTCTGGGTTGTTCAGGATGTTGTATATGGGAGCCTCGTTGACGACCATCACTTGATGTTCCTGGAATTAGTGGCTCAGCCGACGAGCCGTCATGAACATGTCGTAGGCAAGTTTTTGGTAGTGAGGGTACCTCTGCTTTGTTGGTGTCACTACCTCGCTGAGGTAGTAGATTGGGCGTTGGACCCCATGGGTCTTGCCTTCTTCGGGTCGCTCGACCACGAGCACGGTGCTTACCACCTGGTGTGTGGATGCTATGTATAGCAGTAGCGGCTCGCGTTCCTTTGGCGTGACCAGGACGGGCGAGGTGGAGAGCAACCGCTTCAGGTCTTCGAATGCGTCGTCCGCTTCGGGCGTCCACTCCAATTTGTCTGCCTTGCGCAGCAGCTAATAGAAAGGCAGGGCCTTTTCGCCCATGCGGCTGATGAACCTGCTTAGTGTTGCGTTGCGTCCGGCGAGCTGCTGGACGCCTTTCAGGTTCTTTGGTTTCTCCATGGCCATTATGGCCCGGATTTTCTTCGGGTTCGCCTCAATTCCTCGCTGGGAGATGAAGTAGCCAAGCAGTTGACCAGATGGGACACCGAAGGCGCACTTTTCCGGGTTCAGCTTGATCTTGTATCGATCACGGTTGTCGAACGTCTCGAGGAGATCGTCGATCAGTGTCTTTGCCTCCCTTGTTTTGATTACTATGTCGTCGACGTAGACTTGTATGTTGCGGCCGATCTAGTTCTTCAAGCATGCTTGCATGCATCGCTGGTACGTGGCACCTGCGTTCTTCAGCCTGAAGGGCATTGTGTTGTAGCAGAATACTCCGAACGGCGTGATGAACGTCGTTTTCTCCTGATCTTCGACCTTCAGTCGAATCTGATTGTACCCTAAGTAGGCATCAAGGAAGGAGAGTTTCTTGCATCCTGCAGTCGAATCGATGATCTGATCGATTTGAGGGAGAGGGAAGTGATCCTTCGGATAGTGCTTGTTCAGCGATGTGAAATGCACGCACATCCGCAGGATGTCCGTGTCCTTTTTGGGGACCATCACGGTGTTAGCGAGCCATTCGCTTTCCTTGATCTCCCTGATGAAATTAGCGTCGAGCAGTCTGTTGACTTTGACTCCGATGGCTTTTGCCCGTGGCCCGGACAATCGTCGGATGGATTGTTTGACGGGCTTGGTATCTGGGAACACATTGAGTGTGTGCTCGGCGAATTCCCCGGGAACTCCTAGCATGTCCGCAGGACACCAGGCGAAGATTTCCCAGCGCTCACGGAGGAATTCGATGAGCGCTCTTTCCTATGCAGGGCTGAGATCGTTGGCGATCAGCACCGTCTTGGAGGCATCCGTCGAGTGGACCTGCACCTTCTTCGTGTTGACTGTTGAGTTGAACGACATGTCGGGTGCGTTCTGCCTTGAGACTGGGGGTTCCCCATTGTATGTCGCCTCTTGGAGCCTTATGAGCTCCTCCTGCATGCCGAATGACTAGGAGATTCTGTTGAAGTCTCTGTCGCAGTGGTCCGATCGGGTGAAGCTCCCGTGGACCGTGATGACGCCTCTAGGTCCTGGCATCTTAAGTAGAAGGTACGCATAGTGTGGTACTGCCAGGAACCGTGTGAATGCCATGCGCCCGAGGATGGCGTGGTATTGTGATGGCCAATCCACCACTTCGAACTCGAGTCGCTCACACCGAAAGTTATTGGGCTACCAAAGATGATGTCGAGCCATATCTTTCCCAGGGGAAATATGCCCTTCCCTGGAACAATGCCATGGAACGTTGTATCAGATTGTTCCAGGCTGCATAGCGGGATCCGTATTGCTGCTAAGGTGCTAGCGAACATCAGATTGATGCTGTTGCCGCTGTCCATGAAGACACGGCTCATATCAAACCCTTCGATCTGCGCCTCAAGCACCAGGGCAGCATGACCTAGGCGAGGGATCTAGCGGGGGTGATCCGAACGGCTGAACGTGATGCAGGACTCTGATCCGCTGAGGTACTCAGGATGGCGGGTGGAGCGATCACGGCCAAACTGACCTGGCGGGTGATTTTCTTCTGCACCCTGTTTGTTGGACGCCCCTTTTGGATCATCAGTGACCCTTTCGGTGCGGGGTACCTGTTTCCGCCGTTGTTCTATGCGGGTGCGATTGGGTGATTCGAAGGTCCCGCGGGTGGTGGTGGAGGAGCTCCATGGGCGATCTCACCTGGTGCGGGTGCGTGCCCATACCTAGGGTTCGGGGCTTCCTGCCTCATCTGGGACATGCTCTCGCTGAGTTTTTCGAACTCGCGGCAGTCCTTGAGCATGTGGCTTGCCTTCTTTTTACCATCATGCTTGTCGGTGTAGAAGTGCATGGTACATGGGCCCGACAATTTATCGTATGCCGAGGGCTCGTCATCGCGGCTGCGGCGTTGCCACGATTGCGTTGGGCGTCCTCCATCGTGGAAGTTGTTTTCGCGGTATCCACAGTTGTTGCGGTTGCCCTCGTTGCGGCGGTCGGCGTAGCCAGCTGCGACCATGTCGGGTCCGTCGCGATCGTCGTAGGCGCGCGATCTTCGTTTGCTACGGCGCTCGCAACGGCGACCGTAGTCATATTCCTCCTCCGAATGTGCTCGGCGTACGGAGTCCTCACCATCTTCCCATTTGTTGGCAATGTCCATGAGGTGGTCGAGTGTCTTGGGCTTGACGCGCCCGAGTTCTTCCTTGAAGTCCTGGCGTTTGACGCCATCCTTGAAGGCGTCAATCGCTCTCTCGTCAGAGATGTGCGCCACGGAGTTCTTGGTGTTGGACCAGCATAGAATGTACGAGCGAATGGATTCGCCCGTTCGTTGGATGCAGGCCCATAGCTCCTCGATTGAGGCTGGCCTCTTGCTGGTGCCCTTGAAGTTTCGGATGAAACTGTATGCCAGTTCCTCCCAGCCTTGGATGGATCCTGAGGATAGGCTGCTGAGCCAGATCCGGGCGGCGCATGTTAGCTGCAGCTGAAGGCATTGTAGGGCGGTGTTTTTGTTTCCGCCGTGCAGCTTGACGAACCACAAGTGGTCGCTAAGCCACGCCTTAGGGTCCTGTGTGCCGTCGAACTTCGGAGTATCCGAAGGAAGCTTGAAGTTTCATGGCATCCGCGTCCGCCAAACGGATCTGCTGAAGCATCGATCTCCGCGGAGTTCTCCTTTATCGTCGTCCTCTTCGGATTCGGATGAGAACACGCGCTTGGCACGTGCCTTGTCGATCTTGCGTTGGGTGAGCTCGCTTCTAGCATCATAGTCGCGGTTGCGACGCCGCGAGCTCTTGTGCCGTCGAGGCAGATCGTGTTCTTCCTTGTCGCATGAGGGCGTGGGACTACGGTTGAATCTGACCGCAGCCTTATTTTTCGGCTCCTCAGGAGCTTCCCCGTGGAGCGCAGCTCCAACGAGTCCGAGTCCGGCTAATGCGGAATTCTGCATGGCCCTCTTCGGGTCCCCCACCGGGGGTGGATGGGATGCGAGGTATGTGGTGGCTTCCATGATCGCAGCTTGCAGCGTCTTCGGGATGACGTTGCCATTGGCATCCATCTCCATGAAGGACGTGTTGAGGGTTCGGGTCACCTCATGACGCGCGGCAGGGTTCATGTTCTCTACGTGAGAATGGTGCTTGTTGCCGTGGTTACCGTGCGAGCTGGAGTCGCCGATGACGGAGAGCGCAGCTCACCGCGCGTTAGACTCCGAGGCCGTTTGCTTGCGTTTGTCGAGTACTTCCTGCATCTTCACCTGCTTTTTGTGCTCTTCAATGAGGAGCAGGTGGTATGTCATTAGTAGGTCCCGTGAGGCACCCACAGGCAGGATCTTGTTGCCCGCCACGGCTTCGCATGCTTGGTTCCATCCCTCCTCGGTGAGGTGGATTACCCAATTGGCATCGGTGTCATCCCCGTTGGTTGGGGGTTGGTTCCTCCTGTTTTCGCCGTTTCTACCCTGCAGGTTGGGTGGCGGGTTAGGTTCTTGCTGATCCACATCGCTCTGGATGACCGCGACGCATTGGTAGCGTCCGTAGGGTGGATCGCTGCTGCCGCAGCTTTCGGATCCGGAACTGTAGGTCCCTTCATCCGACGGCGGATCGCACAGATCTGAGTTGCAGCAGTTGCTGTCGTAGGACTCATCTGCCGATGGTGATGTGCGTAGCATGGGATGCGGAGCCCACGAGGCGGTCCTGATCGATGGCATGGGCACCCGCTCTGGGAGGCGGTGAGTGCCGGTCTGCCCCACCTGGAAGCAGAACCTCCCGAACATATGTTGGAATTATGCCCTAGAGGCAATAATAAAGATGTTATTATTATAATTCTTGTTCATGATAATGTTTATATTCCATTCCAGAATTGTATTAAGCGGAAACTTTAATACTTGTGTGGTTTGTGAACAACACCATGTCCCTAGTACGCCTCTAAGGACTAGCTCATTAATTAATGATGGTTAAGGTTTCCTAACCATGGACATGAGTTGTCAATTAATAATGAGATCATATCATTGGGAGAATGATATGGTGGATAGACCCAAACTAAGCGAAGCAATTAGATCGTGTCATCGTGTTCGTTTTTGCGAAGTTTTTCTATGTCAAATATTGTATTCCTTAGACCATGAGATAATACAACTCCCTGGTATCGGAAGAAAGCTTTGAGGTCATCAAACGTCATCCTATGAGAGGGTGATCATAAAGGTGTCTCTCAGGTGATCGGAAAGTATCTTTGGGTTGTATGTATCGAGATGGGATTTGTCCCTCCCAAGACGGAGAGATATACTTCGGGCCCACTCGGTAATCGATATCAACACCGCTTGCAAGCATGTGGTTAAGGAGTTAATCACAAAGTGATATCGGATTACGGAACGAGTAAAGTACTTGCTATGAACGAGATTGAACTAGGTATGACGGTACCGACGATCGAATCTCGGGCAAGTAAAATATCGCGAGACGAAGGGAATATATATATATGGGATTGATTGAATCCTGGCATCGTGGTTCATCCGATATGATCATCGATGAATGTGTGGGAGTCAATATGGGTTTCCAGACCCCGCTGTTGATTATTGATAGAAGATCATGTCTGCATATTCTCGAACCCGCACGGTCACACACTTAACGTATCTCGACGCTAGGATAGATTGGATAATTGGTTTATGAGTTTTTGTTCGGAGTCTCGGATGGGATCCGGGACATCACAAGAGGTTTCGGAGTGGTCCGAAGAATAAGATTCATATAAGGCAGTGCAGTTTTTGGAGTTCGGAATTGTTCCGGGTTAATCGGTATTGTACCGGAAGCTTCTAGAACCTTTCGGAAGGGGACCAACGTGGCCCCACCTTCCGGGAGGGGGCATGGGCCTATGAGGGAGTTCCCTGGCCGCATTGGTCCAGGGGCACAAGGCCCCATAGGGCCCAGCCGGCCAAGAGAGGTTTAAACTCTAGATAGAGCTTCTAGAAGGGGGGGTTTCCTTGCCCCCCACTCTTCCTCCTTGGGGCGGCCGGCCTTGGCTTGGGGGAGGGGCTAGGGCTGCGCCCACCCCTCTATATATAGAGGGATGGGGGCGCACCAACCCCCTACACCTTCCCCTCCAACCCTAGCCGCCCTGCTGCCCTCCTCTCTCCCTCCCGACTGCTTGTAAGCGAAGCCCTGCTGCAGAAATTCTCCACCAATTGCACCGCGCCGTCACGTTGTAGATCCAACCCATCTCTCCACCATACTTGCTGGACCAAGGAAGGAGGAGACGTCGAGGTGCCGCACGTGTGCATATCACGGAGGCATCGCCACTTGTGGTGCTAGATCGGATCGGATCGCGAGGAGGAGAAGCGAGTACGACTACATCACCCACGTTCCGACGAACGTTCCGCTGTGCGAATCTTCAAGGGTATGAAGATCTAATCCAATCTCTCTCGTTGTTTGCATCTCCTAGATTAGATCTTGGCTTCCCTCTGTTCGCATCCGTAGAAAAATTTGATTTACTATGCCGCGAAACCCTTCAGTGGTATCAGAGCTAGATCTATGTGTAGATGTGTTTCACGAGTAGAACGCAACATGGTTGTTGCGGGCGTTGATGTTTTCTGTTGCAAGCCTCTTGTTTGTGTTCTTCTTATGATGCGGGATAGTGAGATTGAAGCGGTCCAGGCCAATCTTACGCGACGTCGTTCGCGAGACCGGCTCCGCAGTTGACGTGTGGCTTGTTCCACACATGCGGCTGGTGGATGTCAGTTTCTCTCACTATAGTTGTCATGGGATTAACACCGGAGTTTGGCAACCATAATATCACCGTTGTGGCTTTCCGTAGGTAAGAATCGTTCTTAGCATCTACTCACATAAGCCACGTAAAACATGCAACAACAAAGTAGAGGCGTCTAACTTGTTTTTGCAGGGAGTGTTTTCTGTGATATGGTATGGCCCAAGATGTGATGTGTATATTGTATGCGATGATCATGTTTTGTAATGTTTCACGAGTTGCATGTCGATGAGTACACAACCGGCAGGAGCCATATGGTTGTCTTTATAATTGTGCATGACCTGCGAGTCAACTTCTTATACGCCATGTAATAGCTTTACTTTATCGCTAAGTAGTTACCAATAGTTGTAGTTGCTATTCGTGGTGGAGGCAATCATGGTGGAGTGATGGAGATCATACCGGAATGCACAAGATGGAGATCATTGCGCGAAGATTGGCTATACCATGTCACATAAAGTTATATGCATGTGATGTTTATCCTTTTATGTATCTTATTATGCTTAGATCGCGACGGTAGCATTATAAGATGATTCCTCACTTAAAGATCAAGATAAAAACTGTGTTCTCCCCAAGTATGCACCGTTGCGAAAGTTCGTCGTGTCCAAGCATCACGTGATGATCGGGTGCTATAGACTCTACGCTCACATACAACGGGTGCAAGCCAGTTTTGCACACGCGGAAATACTTGGGTCTAACTTGACGAGCCTAGCATGTACAGACATGGCCTCGGAACACAAGAACCGAAAGGTTAAGCATGAGTCATATGAATGATATGATCGACACTTCGTTGTCCACCATTGAAACCACATCTCTTCTCGTGATGATCGGATTAGGTGTGGTGAATTTGGATCGTGTTCACTAAACAACTTGAGGGATGTTGAATTTAGTGGGAGTTCATCTAGTAATTTGATTAAGTTGAACTATTTATCATAAACATAGTCTAAATTGTACTTGCCAATTCTGTAGATCACATGGCCAAGTCCAACTTCAACTTCAACGTTTTTGCTGAGAAGGAAAAGCTTAGAAACAATGAGTCTAACTTCACCAATTGGTTCCGCAATCTAAGAATCATTCTCTCTGGCGGTCAAAAGGACTATGTCCTTGGGAAAGCGTTAGGTGACCCCCCTGCTGCAACTGCGCCGGCTGATGAGAAAGCTGTCTATCAGTCGCGCAAAGATGATTATGGTGTGATTAAGAGCACCATGTTGTTTGCTATGAAACCGGAACTTCAAAATCGTTTTGAAGACTATCCCGGGCCCTTTGAGATTCTCGAAGAGCTGAAAACCATGTTTCAGACTCAGGCCCGTTCTGAGAGATATGAGATCTCTGAGAAGTTCTTTAACTGCAAGATGGAGGAAGGGATTTCCGTTAGTGAGCACGCCATTAAGATGACGGGCTACACTCAACGCCTTGAGCAACTGGAATGCACGATTCCAGAGGAGCTCAAGATTGACAGGGTTCTGCAATCACTCCCTCCCAACTACAAAAGTTTTGTAGTGACTCACAATCAGATTGGTTCCACTGATACGATCACCGAGCTCTTCGCTAAACTGAAGGCTGCGGAGGTGGACATCAAAAAGGATAATCATGTGTTGATGGTCAACAAGCCCACCTTCAAGAAAGGTAAGGGTGCAAACAAGCCCTTCAAGAAGGGCGGCGGCAAGCGCACTGCCCCTGCTGAGAAGAAGCTCAAGTCTGGTCCTAAGCCGGACACTGAGTGCTTCTATTGCAAGGACAAGGGTCACTAGAAGCGCAACTGTCCGAAGTACTTAGCGGACAAGAAGGCTGGCACCATCAAAGGTATATTTGATATACATGTTATTGATGTTTTCCTTACTAGCCCTCGTTGTAGTGCCTGGGTATTTGATACCGGTTCAGTTGCTAATATTTGTAACTCGAAACAGGAGCTACGGAATAGACGGCGGCTTGCGAGGGATGAGGTAACGATGCGCGTTGGCAACGGATCAAGAGTTGATGTGATGGCCGTCGGCACGCTCTCCTTAGTTTTACCTTCGGGATTAGTTTTAAACCTTAATAAGTGTTATTATGTGCCTGCGTTGAGCATGAACATTATTTCTGGATCTTGTTTATTGCAAGACGGTTATTCATTTAAATCGGAGAATAAAGGTTGTTCTATTTATATGAGTAACATCTTTTATGGTCATGCACCTATTGTGAATGGTTTATTTCTTCTAAATCTCGAAAGGGATGAAACACACATCCATAACATTGAGGCTAAGAGATGCAAAGTAGATAGTGATAATACTACTTATTTGTGGCACTATCGTCTAGGTCATATTGGTGTAAAGCGCATGAAGAAACTCCATTCTGATGGAATTTTGGAGTCTCTTGATTTTAAATCATTTGACACATGCGAACCATGCCTCATGGGCAAGATTATCAAAACCCCGTTCTCCGATATGATGGAGCGAGCAACGGACTTGTTGGAAATCATACATACCGATGTATGCGGACCGATGAGTGTTTCGACGCGCGGTGGATATCGCTATTTTTTCACTTTTACCAATGACTTAAGTAGATATGGGTATATCTATTTAATGAAACATAAATCTGAAACGTTTGAAAAGTTCAAAGAATTTCAGAATGAAGTGGAGAACCATCGTAACAGAAAGATTAAGTTTCTACGATCCGATCGTGGAGGTGAATATTTGAGTTATGATTTTCTCACGCATCTTAAAGCAAGCGGAATTGTTTCGCAACTCACGCCACCCGGAACACCACAGCGCAATGGTGTGTCTGAACGCCGGAATCGAACCCTATTAGATATGGTCCGATCAATAATGTCTCTTACTGATTTGCCGTTATCATTTTGGGGTTATGCATTAGAAACCGCTGCATTCACTTTAAATAGGGCTCCATCTAAATCCGTTGAGACGACACCGTATGAACTGTGGTTTGGTGCTAAACCTAAGTTGTCGTTTCTTAAAGTTTGGGGATGCGAAGCTTACGTCAAGAAGTTGATGCCGGACAAGCTCGAACCCAAAGCGGAGAAATGCGTCTTCATAGGATACCCTAAGGAAACTATTGGGTATACCTTCTATCACAGAACCGAAGGCAAAGTGTTTGTCGCAAAGAATGGTTCCTTTCTTGAGAAGGAGTTTCTCTCGAAAGAAGTGAGTGGGAGGAAAGTAGAGCTAGACGAGGTTATTGAACCTTCTCTTGAATTGGAGAGTAGCGCAGCACCTGAAATGGTTCTAGTGCCGCCTGCACCAACAATAGAGGAAGCTAATGACAAGGATCATGAAGCTTCGGACGATGCTGCTACTGAACGTCGCAGGTCGACAAGGTCACGTGCCCCTCCAGAGTGGTACGGCAACCCTGTCTTGACTGTCTTGTTAGTAGAAGACAGTGAACCTACGAACTATGAGGAAGCGATGATGAGCCCAGACTCTGAGAAATGGCTAGAAGCCATGAAATCCGAATTGGGATCCATGAGCGAAAACCAAGTATGGACTTTGGTGGACCCTCCTAGCGACCGAAAGGTCGTTGAGTGCAAATGGATCTTCAAGAAGAAAACGGACGCGGATGGTAATGTTACCGTCTATAAAGCACGGCTTGTTGCGAAAGGTTTTCGACAAGTTCAAGGTGTTGACTACGATGAGACTTTCTCTCCCGTAGCGATGTTTAAGTCCATTCGGATTTTATTAGCAATTTCTGCGTTTCATGATTATGAAATATGGCAGATGGATGTCAAGACTGTGTTCCTCAATGGCAACATTGATGAAGAGTTGTATATGATGCAACCCGAAGGTTTTGTCGATCCTAAGGATGCTGATAAAATATGCAAACTTCAGCGTTCTATTTATGGACTGAAGCAAGCATCTCGGAGTTGGAACCTTCGTTTTGATCAAGTGATCAAGAGCTTTGGATTTGTTCCAAATTGCTACGAAGCTTGTATCTACAAGAAAGTGAGTGGGAGCTCGGTGACATTTCTGGTACTATATGTGGATGACATATTGATTATTGGAAATGACATTAACATGCTTAACGATGTGAAGAGTTATTTGAACAAGTGTTTTTCAATGAAAGACCTAGGTGAAGCTGCTTATATATTGGGCATCAAAATCTATAGAGATAGACAAAGACGCCTGATAGCTTTAAGCCAGAGTACATACCTAGACAAAGTTCTGAAAAGGTTCAGAATGGATAAGGCAAAGAAAGGTTCAGTGCCTGTGTTGCCAGGTAAGATATTGAGAAAGTCTCAGTGTCCAGCTACGATAAATGATAGGGACGCTATGAGCAAAGTGCCTTATGCCTCGGCCATAGGTTCTATCATGTATGCCATGCTATGTACTAGACCGGATGTGTCCAATGCTCTTAGTTTGTCGAGCAGGTATCAAAGTGATCCAGGAGTGGAACACTGGACAGCCGTGAAGAACATCCTAAAGTACCTAAATAGGGCTAAAGAAATGTTCTTAGTCTATGGGGGTGATGAACAGCTCGTCGTAAAAGGTTACGTCGACGCTAGTTTCGACACCGACAAGGATGATTCCAAATCTTAGACAGGATACGTTTATATTTTGAACGGAGGAGCTGTGAGATGGAGAAGCTGCAAGCAAAGCGTGATCGCGGGATCTATAGTAGAAGCGGAATACATGGCTGCTGCAGAAGCGTCAAGTGAAGGAGTTTGGATCAGAAACTTCATCACTGAGTTTGGCGTGGTTCCAAGTGCATTGGACCCACTGGAGATATTGTGTGACAACACTGGTGCCATAGCACTCGCTAAGGAACCAAGATATCATCCAAAGACCAAGCATATCAACCGCAAGTTTCATATAATTCGAGATTATATAGCAGATGGAGATCTGAAGATTAGCAAAGTACATACAGATCTGAATGTCGCAGATCCATTGACTAAACCTCTTCCACGTGTAAAACATGATCAGCACCTCAGTGCCATGGGTGTGAGATTGTTGCCAAATGTAAACTAGATTATTGACTCTAGTGCAAGTGGGAGACTGTTGGAATTATGCCCTAGAGGCAATAATAAAGATGTTATTATTATAATTCTTGTTCATGATGATGTTTATATTCCATGCTAGAATTGTATTAAGCGGAAACTTTAATACTTGTGTGGTTTGTGAACAACACCATGTCCCTAGTACGCCTCTAAGGACTAGCTCATTGATTAATGATGGTTAAGGTTTCCTAACCATGGACATGAGTTGTCAATTAATAATGAGATCATATCATTGGGAGAATGATATGGTGGACAGACCCAAACTAAGCGAAGCAATTAGATCGTGTCATCGTGTTCGTTTTTGCGAAGTTTTTCTTATGTCAAATATTGTATTCCTTAGACCATGAGATAATACAACTCCCTGGTATCGGAAGAAAGCTTTGAGGTCATCAAACGTCATCCTATGAGAGGGTGATCATAAAGGTGTCTCTCAGGTGATCGGAAAGTATCTGTTGGGTTGTATGTATCGAGATGGGATTTGTCCCTCCCAAGTCGGAGAGATATACTTCGGGCCCACTCGGTAATCGATATCAACACCGCTTGCAAGCATGTGGTTAAGGAGTTAATCACAAAGTGATATCGGATTACGGAACGAGTAAAGTACTTGCTATGAACGAGATTGAACTAGGTATGACGGTACCGACGATCGAATCTCGGGCAAGTAAAATATCGCGAGACGAAGGGAATATATATATGGGATTGATTGAATCCTGGCATCGTGGTTCATCCGATATGATCATCGATGAATGTGTGGGAGTCAATATGGGTTTCCAAACCCCGCTATTGATTATTGATAGAAGATCATGTCTGCATATTCTCGAACCCGCAGGGTCACACACTTATCGTGTCTCGACGCTAGGATAGATTGGATAATTGGTTTATGAGTTTTTGTTCGGAGTCTCGGATGGGATCCAGGACATCATGAGAGGTTCCGGAGTGGTCCGGCGAATAAGATTCATATAAGGCAGTGCAGTTTTTGGAGTTCGGAATTGTTCCGGGTTAATCGGTATTGTACCGGAAGCTTCTAGAACCTTCCGGGAGGGGGCATGGGCCTATGAGGGAGTGCCCTGGCCGCATTGGGCCAGGGGCACAAGGCCCCATATGGCCCAGCCGGCCAAGAGAGGTTTAAACTCTAGATAGAGCTTCTAGAAGGGGGGTTTCCTTGCCCCCCACTCTTCCTCCTTGGGGCCGCCGGCCTTGGCTTGGGGGAGGGGCTAGGGCTGGGGGCGCACCAACCCCCTACACCTTCCCCTCCAACCCTAGCCGCCCTGCTGCCCTCCTCTCTCCCTCCCGACTGCTTGTAGGTGAAGCCCTGCTGCAGAAATTCTCCACCAATTGCACCGCGCCGTCGCGTTATAGATCCAACCCATCTCTCCACCATACTTGCTGGACCAAGGAAGGAGGAGACGTCGAGGTGCCGCACGTGTGCATCTCACGGAGGCATCGCCACTTGTGGTGCTAGATCGGATCGGATCGCGAGGAGGAGAAGCGAGTACGACTACATCACCCATGTTCCGACGAACGTTCCGCTGTGCGAATCTTCAAGGGTATGAAGATCTAATCCAATCTCTCTCGTTGTTTGCATCTCCTAGATTAGATCTTGGCTTCCCTCTGTTCGCATCCGTAGAAAATTTTGATTTACTATGCCGCGAAACCCTTCAACATAATCTCGAGCCCGTCGCCAATGGGCTCGAAGTCCTTCAGGGTGGCTGGCGAGTGGGCGGTGAAGTCGAAAGCGCCGAAGAGGAGATGGCTCTCCGTCGCCGAGGAGTTGTAGATCGCTTTGGTCAGGACCTTCACGATCGCACAATCAGCGCCCCCGTTTCCACAGACGGCGCCAATTGACGAGGATCGACCTCGTCAATGCCCATTGTTATAGACTTGGGTTTTGGCGAAGATGGGGATGCTGGAGATCACAGAACGGTTAGCAGACAAGCAACCAGGGGACACGAGATTTACCCAGGTTCAGGCCCCTGGAGGGAAAACCCTACTCCTGCTTGTCTCTTCTTGATTTTGGCGGAACCGAAAGTTACAGAGGTGCGCAGATGCAATATGGCGTGGAGGTGTGTATGCGGTGGTTTACGAGGTTCCCTCCTCGTCATTCCCTCCTAGCCTTTATATAGATATACGCAGGTCCTGGGCACAGATCGAGTCGGTTACAGGTTTTAGGGTTTGGCCCTTTGAATATTCTATCTATTCTAGTCTTGCTCTCTAAGGATCCGAAGACGTCCTGGGCTTGGGCCACCCGAAAGTCTTCATGGGCCGCCTATATTCTCGTGGGCCTTCCTTGGACTGGACCAGATATGCTAAGGTCATGTACCCGTGGGTATAACCATGTCAGAGGGAGTATTACTTTTAGTTTATCACGGAACTCCAAGGACACCGACCTCCTAAAACTGACCTCTCTGCTAATTTGAACCGAGGCTTACTGCCGCTTGGTACTATACTTCTTCCTGCCAGACTCTTTCAATACCCAGCCCTCTTAAGTGTTTTCAAACTTGGTTAGTTTCTTCGATAATGGAAGCTTTGTCCTACGGCCTGCAAATTCTTCGGCTCCTAAAGGAAGTTTCTGACCCAGCTTTAGATGATAGAGGATTTCACAAAGAGACCTCTTCCTGCAAACCAACCTGTGGTTGGATGGTTAGGAGGGTGGTTGTACCCTCAGCCCACCAGAGTTCAAACCTCAGGTTTGACACTATGTGTTGCATAAAAGATGGAATATTCTTTGAGACTGGCACTGGCGTGCCGCTCTAGATGCCGCCGTCGGAGGCGCCTCGCTTGCATGAGCACAAGGGCGACACGTTCGCCTTCGTCTCGGCGCCGATCGGAGCGACGCGCTTCACCACCGACTCCGGCGTGCGCAGCTTCACGAGCGCCGCCCATGGCGACGCGGTCGCGCCACTGAGGCTTCCGTCCCCGACACCGGCCTCTCCTCCTTCACCGCGTCCGAGTACATGCCGCCGCCTGATGCCCTTCGGCTTCTTGCTCCCTAGCCCGCCGTCGAGCGGCCGCGGGCGCCGCGCAGGCACTTGGAGCCCAGCCATGCTGGACCTCGCCAACGGCGTCGCGCCAGGATACTGCCTCCCCGACGACTCCTCCGACGAGGAGGCCCACGGCGGGAGCAGCTCCGGCCGCCGGTGACTCCGCCCGCGCGGTGGTGGATCCTGGTGCGGCAAAACGCGTGTGAATTTGGGGAAGAAGCTTCGAGGACACCGCGTGGCCGAGGACACCGCGTGGCCCAGTTTCCTTATCGTTTCGTGAATAAATAAATTAAAAAGAAACTGCCTTGCACTCGTACAGTTTCAAGATTCTCTCATGTTTGCTTTCTAAGCATATCTTTTAACAGCCATATTAGTAGTAAATATTTGTCTGTTGTAAATTATGTTAAAATCAGTACATTGTACTGTTTATTTGTCGAGTACTATGTGTATTTCAAAAATATTTGATGTAATATATTTCTGTGTGTGTGCACATGTTGAGATTTATTACATTCATCATTTGTAATTGAGATTTTCAATTTCTTGCAATAGATTAATTCATCGTCCTAATTGAGTCATTTTGACTTGATACGAGCCCGAATTGGTATGCAAAATTCAAAGTGATTTCTTTAAATTGATGTTTTGGGAACACAAGGTAGTGGCCAGATCTACTGCACTGCAGATTATCACCACTACTGCTTAAAGCCTACATTTTGTCATATTTGACACTATGATTGCTTAACAATATGCTCTCTCAAACATTTTATTAAGTCATGAGATAAGGCATTAGAAGTATGAGTATCTACTGATTTCATCAGATTATACTCTCTAGTGCTGCGAGACGGACTCCGAATATACTTCGGAGATTATCTACAATGTGTCATACTTAACAATTTGAAGTTCACACTAATGATTTCGAGTCCACTTCTTGAAGTCATCATTAATTTTGCATAGTTCATTACAACATGACCATGATGGACTTTAATTTACCGAATGTAGATTAATATTCTCTGGTTTACCATGTAGGTAACCGATGGTTGGAAAAGAGTTCGATTCACTCGAGCTTAATGGCCACAACTACCCTACATGGGCCATGGACATCAAGATCGCTCTTGCGTCCCGTGGGATAGTGCGTGCCATCCAGAACCCGGACGACCCTCTTCCGGCTGGAGCCGCACCGCTGAGAGAAGAGCAAAAATATGCCACCTTGTACATTATAAGGCATCATATTCACCCGGATCTTAAGTCCGAGTATTTGGAGGAGGAATCCCCATTTACTTTGTTTCAGGCCCTCAAGACGAGGTATGAAAAGCAGAAGGCAGTTATCCTTCCCGAAGCACTTCATGATTGGACTCATCTTCGATTCCAGGACTTTAAGTCCGTCGGGGATTACAATCATGAGGTTCATAAGATAAGTTCCAAGCAGCGCTTTTGCGAGAAGGAACCTACAGATGCGGAAAAGATAGAAAAAACTCTATCCACTAAGCTCCCATCTGAAAGGGTCCTCCAGCAGCAATACCGCGCTTGCGACTACCAAGTCTATTCAGACCTTATTCATATCCTACTTCAGGCTGAAAAGCATGATGAGCTTCTTGCAAAGAATGGCTCTCAGCACCCGGTTGGTTCCCAACCTTTGTCGGAAGTTCATATGAATATCGCGAACGGAAGAAAGTTTGGTGGTGCCTTCAACAGCAACCAATCGAACTTCAAGGGTAAGCGTAAGCGCAACCGGAACAGGAAGCCTCGAAACTCGGACCGTGGGAAAGGCACCGCAAAGCCAAAGTATGACAAAACTAGGCTTTGTGACAAGTGTGGATGCTACACGCATCCTACTAACAAGTGCAAGACCCCAAAGCATCTGGCAATCCTCTATCAGCAATCCCAAGGATGCAAGGCACCTCAAGGGAAAAGGTTTGAAGCCAACTCCAACCTTCATCCATATGGCACCAATGGAGCTGGTTGTTCGCAAGATGCTCCTCCTGGACCTAGCAACACCATGACTCTCCAGCAGCCCGAGGACCCTATGAGCACGGAGAACATGATGATTGAGTACACCTCAAACGACGTGTTTGGAGACTTCGACTAGTCCCACTATCTCCTTAGTGATCACTTTATTTTATGTCTATTTGTGATGTTGTAATAAGAACATAAGTATTGTTGGTGTCATGTATATTGTATCAGCACTTTGATATAATAAAGATTGTACTCTATGTATCTAAATAAGGTTTTCTTATTGAAAATGCTTCATTTTTATATATAGCTCTCTACGGGGACAATCCGATGGAAGAGGAATTATGCCTTGTGGACAATGCTACCGCAAACTCCATACTGATGGAGTTGAAATATTTTCAAACTCTAAAAACATGAATGGAGATATTTTGACTATCGCTGGACGCGATACGGTAATTTTTGGCACTGGATGTGCCATATTTACCCTCCCAAACGATACACAAGTGAAAATTGAGGATGCCTTGTTGTATCGCGATTCGTCACGTACATTAATCAGTTATCGAGATATCCGTAAGAATGGTTTTTATATTGAAACCCATGAAGACAACAAAGAAAAGTATATGCTCTTCACAAAAGATAACAGATATGGCAAGCAAGTACTTGAAAAAATTCCTTCTCTGTCATCCGGACTGTACTATACGTACATCAAGCCCATAGAACATGTTGCTTACAAGGTAATCTTCCAGAATGTTGACGCATTTCAAACTTGGCATGATCGCCTAGGCCATCCCGGCATCGGGATGATGAGGAAGATTACTAGCAATTCCATTGGTCACAATTTGCATGAGTCAAAATTTCCTCAGTCGTCAGACTTTGTGTGTACATCATGTGCCTTAGGAAAGCTAATTTTGAGGCCTTCGCACCTCAAAATACAAGTTGAACCACTTCAGTTCCTTGAGCGAATTCAAGGTGATATTTGTGGTCCTATCCAACCATTATCTAGACCATTCAGGTATTTCATGGTTTTGATTAACGCATCTACAAGATGGTCACATGTGTGTCTTCTTTCCACACGAAACCATGCATTTGCCAAGATAATGAGGGAAGTAATTAAGTTACAGGCCCATTATCCAGAAAGTCAAATTAAATCAATTCACATGGACAATGTTGCAGAATTCTCTTCACGCGCCTTCAATGACTATTGCATGGTCTTAGGGATTGAAGTTCAGCACTCTATTCCATATGTCCACACTCAAAATGGTTTGGCTAAGTCCCTAATAAAGAGGATCAAACTCATTGCAAGACCTTTGTTAATGAATTGTAGCTTGCCAACTTCGTGTTGGGGTCACGCGGTTTTACACGCTGCTAACCTAATCCAAATACGACCTACTGCATATCTCAGTACTTCCCCTCTGCAATTGGTACGTGGAAATCCTCCCAGCATTTCCCATCCGCGTAAGTTCGGATGTGTTACATACATACCGATCTCACCACCACAGCGGACATTCATGGGCCCACACAGAAAATTAGGGATCTATGTGGGGTACAAATCGCCGACGATTATTAAGTACCTGGAACCCCTTACTGGGGATCTATTCACAGCCCGTCACGTTGATTGCATATTCGATGAGGAACATTTTCCGGCATTAGGGGGAGATTTCAAGTACCAGAAAGAATGCCCGGAAATTGATTGGAATGCTATCGCCATTTCAACCTCTGATCCACGTACCCAAGAGACCGAACTCCAAGTTCGGAAAATCATCAATTTGCAACATCTTGCAAATAGTCTGCCAGATTCATTTACTGATCTAAAAGGTGTTACTAAATCCTGGAAACCGGCCAGAAATGCGCTAGAAAGAGTGGAGGTACCAACAAAAACCACTCAACTCCCTGATCCTAAAAAGAGGGGGAGTAGTACGGCCTCTGACCCGGAACCTGCTTCTCGCAAGCAACAAAGGAGAGAGAGGAGAAAATCCTCCAAATCAGTAAATGCAAGTCAGCTCAAGGTTGACGAACACCTTATGGGACAACCTCCACAACCCAGATCCAGCTTGCACACACTGGCTGGGACATCGGAACACCTAGACTCACGCGTATTGGGAAATCACGAAGAGTCATCAAGGGTGCATGAGATATCCACCAACTATATCGATTCTGGAGAATCATTCAACCGTAAGTCTACGATTGTGGACACTTATTTTTCTGCTACAATTGCTGATACCCTTCTCAATGATCATGATCCAAGGACTATCGTTGAGTGTGAGAAACGCTCTGACTGGCCTAAATGGAAGGAAGCAATACAAGCAGAACATGCTTCGCTCAATAAAAGGAAGGTATTCACAGAAGCAATACCAACACCTCCTAATGTTTTCCTTGTGGGATTCAAATGGGTTTTCCTCTGGAAACGGAATGAGAACAATGAGGTGGTGAGATACAAAGCGAGGCTCGTAGCACAGGGTTTCACGCAGAGACCCGGCATTGATTTCAATGAAACATATTCTCTAGTAATGAGTGGTATCACTTTCCGATATCTTATATCTTTGGCAGTGCAAAATCGTCTATCTATGCAGTTGATGGACGCCGTGACCGCATATCTTTACGAGTCACTAGATTCGGACATATACATGAAGGTTCCTGACAGAGTCTCTGTCCCGAATGCAAGCGCTAAACGCAACATGTACTGTGTAAAACTGAACAAGTCTTTATACGGCTTGAAACAGTCGGGACGGATGTGGTACAACCGACTTAGCGAGTTCCTTCTTCAGAAGGGTTACTCCGATAGTGATGACTGCCCATGTGTCTTCATCAAGAAGTCCTCTTCAGGATTTTGCATCATTTCAGTGTATGTCGATGATCTCAACATCATTGGCAACACACAAGATATTGATGAAGCACGCAATCATCTAAAGACAGAATTTGAGATGAAGGATTTGGGTCAAACCAAATTTTGCTTGGGTCTCCAACTCGAGCACCTTCCCTCAGGAATAATGGTACACTAAGCTGCCTATATCCAGAAAATATTGGAGAAATTCAATATGGACAAATCCTATCATCTAAAACTCCCATGGTGGTTCGTTCTCTAGACGTAGGGAAAGATCCGTTCAAGCCAAGGGATGATGGAGAAGAGATGTTGGGATCCGGGGTTACATATCTCAGTGCCATTGGAGCACTCATGTATCTTGCAAATTGTACGAGACCTGACCTTGCATTTGCAGTGAATCTACTTGCTAGACACAGCGCATCTCCCACCAAACGCCGTTGGTCGGGAGTCAAGAATGTCTTTCGATATCTCCAAGGCACAAAGGATCTTGTGAAAGGATACGGATGTCGCCTAGAGGGGGGGTGAATAGGCGATTAAAACTGTTCCTAGAGTGGCTCAACAAAGGCGGAATTAAACTAGTGTTTACTTTGTAAAGCACAACCTAGAAACAACTAAGGTTTACCTATGTGCACCAACAACTTATGCTAAGCAATACAAACAACAAAGTGATAGCAAGATATATATTACTTCAAGCACAAAGGCTATCACAATGTAAAGTGCACAAGTAAAGAGCTCGGGTATAGAGATAACCGAGGCACGCGGGGACACCGATATTTTACCGAGTTCCTCCCAACATGGAGTACGTCTCGTTTGGAGAGGGGGTGGTATCAAACCACCAACGCCACAAAAGGCCTCCCTTATTCTCCGGTGAATTTCACCCCAACGGGATCGATCCACGCTTCCACTATCGGTGCACTTGTCGGTGGCAACCGGAACCTCTCACAAGGTTGGGGCACAACTCCACAACTTAATTGGAGGCTCCCAACAAATGCCACCAAGGCCACAATGCCACCAAGGCCACAAACCGTCTAGGGTTCCAAGAACCCAAGAGGGACAAGCTCCAATGAGTAACTCAAATCAAATCCTCCAAAGAGAACTCAAACCGATGCACCAAATGCAAATGGCAAGAACACCACAAAGGTGCTCAAATACCTCTCTACCAAATTCCACCAAAGCTACAAAAGCTTATGGGGGAATAAGAGAGGAAGAACAATGGAGGAAATCCACAAAAGACTCCAAGATCTAGATCCCAATATGTTCCCCTCACTTAGAGGAGAGATTGATTGGTGGGATTGTAGATCTAGATCTCCTCTTTCAAATCCCTCAAGAATATGCAAGAATCATTGGAGGGATTGAGAGAAAGCAAGCTCAAGAAGGTCAACAATGGAGGGGAAAACTTGCAAGAATGGTTTTCAACCATTGGGGAAGAAGGCCCCTTAAATAGGTTCCCCAAAAATCCAACCGTTGAAGCCAAAAAAGCGCAAATCCCGGTACTACCGGACAATCCCGGTACTACCGGACATTCCCGGTACTACCGGACAATCCCTGGGGATCCCAGGTCGCCAAACGCATTTTTTTCAGTACCGACCGGTACTACGGAGCGGTACTACCGGACCTCCGGTACTACCGGACCCTGGTCCGGTACTACCGGTCATCCCTGAACGAAAACGGCCATAACTTTTGCATCCGGACTCCGATTTTGATGATCTTGGGCTCGTTTCGAAGAGGAAAACAAGCTCTAAAAGATAATGCAAAGAAACATTATAGTCCAGCAAGGGAGGATAGATCCAAATGACGAAAGGTTTAACCTCTATCAAAAAGATGAACCGATAAAACCTCCAACATCAAAAACGTAATAGAAAATGCATATGAAATCCGTTTTCGATGAACGAGAGCTTGTCATGGAGATTAACACAAGCTCTAAATCCTCACATGAGTAAGAACCAAATAATGGAAGGTTTTACCTATCTCTAAAATACAAACCGGTAAAACCTCCAAGATCAAAACGCAATAAGATATAAAAGGGAAATCCGTTTTTGATGAACTAGAGCTTGTTATGGAGATTACCACAAGCTCTATATCCTCACATGGATAAGACCAAATAACAACCAAATATGATGATGCAAGTATGCAAAGGTTTGATCTCTCTCCGAACGATGTGACCGAATTACTCATTCGAGAGCCCCTCTTGATAGTACGGTTATCTATCCTAAACCCGGTCTCCCAACAAACATGAGACCGGCAAAAGGGAAAACATATCAATATTATACCTTTGCCTTGAGCAATCCACTTGAGATCGATGTAGACGATCTTGTCCTTCTCAAGATGGACACCTTTCTTTATTCCTCATCATCGATCCATGATCACCGAGGATGGCAAGCATCAAACATGAGATCTTCTATAGATGGCGCATTTTGAGCTTGCACAACACATCTTCTTCTCATTTCATCTATCTTGAAGTCAACACATGCTCCAAGCTATGCCAATGGAAAATTCCTACAAGTACAACTTAATACACACATTAGTACATAAAGATTGTCATTAATTACCAAAACCACACATGGGGGCGCAACATGTTCTTTCAATCTCCCCCATTTTGGTAATTGATGACAATCCCTTTAAGAGGGTTTATATAAGGAATATTAATGAATAAAATGGTAATACCAATATCAAATACTACAAAAGAATGTGATATTGGTACCACCACCATATATAGAGCAAACTCCCCCACAATCTATGCATGTGTGATGAACTTGAATTTCATTGCATATATTGCCAATCATTATCATTGGTGGAGTTTCCTCTATATATACCACATGCTAAGCAACAACAAAGATGCAAGAGCATGAGAGGCAAATGCATAAGAACAAACTCAATGCATAAACCAACTTCCCTTAAACCCTCTAAAACTTCTCCCCCATTGGCATCGATTGCCGAAATGGGTGACAAGTTCTAGAAGGCAAATATAGTAATAATTCCTCCAAAGGTGTGCCTTTGCACATATCCAATGATGAATACTTGGGAGGGAGTAGAACTATATCGAGGACCCGAAGATTGCAAAAATAAAGTCAAATGATGCAAGGAACTACAAGGTCCGACAAACCAATTTGAAAACAACAAATGAGTCCAAATGGAAACAACAAGATATTATGATATGAGAAAAAGAGTGTTTTAAATAACAAATAGAGAAGCTCCCCAAGATTTGTGCACAATTCAAAATAAATGTATTGGGATACATAATGCACAAATATGGAATCCTTGCTCCCCCATAAGCATTTAAAACACAACAAATGAAAGATCAAATAAATGACTAAATAAAATAGAGAAGTTCCCCAAGATTTGTGCACACTTTAGAATCGTTGTATTTAATACAAAAATGCACAAATATGGAATCCTCACTTCTCCATAAACATTCAAGGCACAATAAATGATAAAACAAGACAAATGAGAATTATTAAATGAATTAGATGAGCTCCCCAAAGATAATGCACCAATTATGATAATTGTATTCGGGAATAAGGTGCATAATCATGGAATCCTCACTCATACAAGTTTATTTAACAATGCAAGGCATGAGAGAACAAATATGAGTGTCCGAAGATGCAAACAAGAGGAACAAGCACTCATAAGAAAATAAATTTGGAAGCCACCGAAGAATCAAAAGGAATAGAAAGGTGGTCTCCAAGGATTAAAAATCAACTAAAATTATCTTCTTATATGTGTATGTGTATCTAAGTGGAAAATATCACAAAGACATATTCCAAAGAAGAAAAATGCACACATCAAGAAGATTATACAGGAAAGCACATGAAAGGCAAAAATGAAGTCATAACATATATCAATAAGATTTTTGCTTCAAAGCATGGCCAAAGGCTCACATATATCTTATTGTACATAATGGACTTCAAACACAAACACACTACATATATTACAACTATCACCAAGGGAAAAGTTGAAAGTTGAAATATATGAAGAAAGGAAACAAGTATCATAAGAGAAAATAGACTAGCAAAATCTCACTATTGCATATGAGAGAAGTTGAGGAGATGATAGGCAATAAAATTGCTAGATTGATATATTTGGGATTGGAGGATCATATGCATGATTTTGTATAGTCCCAACTATATGTACTCATCTCAACTTATACACATTTACAATAGAGAGTTCTCTTAAAGCCATGGATAGAACTACAACAATTACAAATACATGAATTCATGCTAGAAGGCAACCGACAAACGGTTGGAAACAAGATATATGAGCATGAGAAAGAGATACTTATTACCGAGATATAATTGGTAGGATGTAGAGTATATGAATTCGTTGATCATCCTATAGCTTGACTCAACTTTTCATGTACGCACCACTTCTTCAAAATTGAAAGACAAGCATCCAATATATCTCCAATGTACCTAAAACACAATTAAGTACAAAATGGTCCCCAAACTTATTGGGTCCAAAGTAGTTAGAGAAACTACAATACATAGGAGAGACTCCACATAATTATGTGCACATTGATATGAAATTGAATTTCATGCACAACTTAGCCGATGGGAATTGGTGGAGTTTCCCCTATATATTGGATCAAAGAAAGCAAGCATGCCATAATATAATCATATAGTAAATATGCATGCATGAAGCTTTCAAGAACCAAAAAGGAGATACAATTTGAACAAAATACCAAGTAAATCGAGATTGCACACACAAGAGTGTGACATGACAAACGATGTCCAAATTGTATCAACGAACCAATTCAACACATGAAAGATCACAATTTCAACAAATGAACTAGGCATAATCCAAGGAGCAAAAGATAGATAGAAATAAAAATGCTCAAGGATTTATCTCATTCTAAAATGGTCAAATCAAGAAACAAGGAATGAGACAAAACCAACTCCCAAAAAGAGCAAGGTTCCAACAAGAAACCAAACTTCACATGATGGCACAAGTACCAAAATGAAAAGATTGAGGTTCCAAGCACATAAAACACGATATGGATCAAAACAAGGAAGCATAAATATGAGTGTTCTAAATAATATAGGATAGCTCCCCATGGATAGTGGATTTTGTAGGATTTTCCTTTTAAATGCAAAATGCACACAAATGGGATCATCACTAGTACCTATAATAAGTAAAACACAAGAGGATATCAATAAAATAAGAAGATCCACAAGAAGCAAGGAAGGCTTGGGAGACAACACAAAACATTTTCTTGGCCAGATATAGGATAAAATTAAGCAAGGGCCAAAGTGAATATGATCAATAAATTCTACCATAAGTTGGGTACTCATTGTCCAAGGACAAGAAATAGAATAATTTGCCCAAGGTAGCTTGCATGGATATCCAAGATCATAGTCACAACAAGAAGCATATAACTAAATATAAGAAATTGAGCATGATACTTCGAACAAGATTCTTGGTAGCTTCCCCAAGTCACACAATCACTAGTGAATAGAATAACTTGAAGCAAATATGAGG
This sequence comes from Avena atlantica, assembly GCA_910589765.1. NCBI lineage: Eukaryota > Viridiplantae > Streptophyta > Magnoliopsida > Poales > Poaceae > Avena > Avena atlantica. The sequence goes on from OU342735.1 coordinate 117,303,649, forward strand.
AAACGCATACCAAGAAACACTCTCATATACAAGATCCAAAATAAGATCAATAAAGCCATTCATGCAAATAGGAACTTGTATGAGCCAATGTGTCACATAGGCGCTAGATAATTATCAATATCAATTCTAAGTGACATAACCTCGAATATTCACATTTTCTAGGATTGTAATATGCACTAAGCATAAGACTCCCCCATAATGTGATACTACCATAAAAACAACACGAGGCAAAAGGATACAAATAGAGATAATTAATGGACATTATAAAACTTAAATTTCTCATGAGAATTATACCACATAGAGACTAGACAATAATCCAATATAAATACTAGGTGGTAATCCTCATGTACACATATTTTTAGGATTGTGGAATGCCTAAGCATAACACTCCCCCAAAATGGGATAGTCCATTAATCTCTCACAAGAGCCAAATAAGATACCAAATATAAACAAGTAAGGCTCAAGCACAAGAAACACACATACATGTTGTGCCACTTAGTCATACACAAATATGATTGATATCTCAAGATAATTAAGTGGAAAGCACAACATGTACAAAAACATGGAAGATACAAAACCAACACATGCACAAGGGGCGAGTAACTTTCAATGTAATGAGTTAAGCATATGCTACCGCAAGGAGGAACATTGGAAATATAATAAAATCATGATAATCCAAATGGCTTGGCTAGACAATAATAATTGATGAAGATCCCTCAATTCTTCATAATATAGCCAAGTCTCCAATGCCCTCCAAAACACACCTATTGATCAAGTTTTGACTTGTTGGTCCCCAACCAAGTTGGGTCCTAAGAAGTTAGTCACAATAGGCTTGGCAACCCAAATGGTTCTTTTCTTGACACCACATTGAGCACCAACAAATTTGGCAAACACATTGCCAACCTCATCCTTACAAAGAGAATAAGAATCATCAATCAAGATAGGATGGGATGAGGATTTACCAATAGTGCATGCGGAAGAAATGTGCCCCTTCTCACGGCATATGTAGCAAGTTCTACTCTTGCTATCTTTCTTTTTGGATGAAGAAACAACTTGAGGAAGAGCTTGAGTCTTCTTGGGAGGAGGCCCATCTCTAACAAGATGTAGAGCTTGAGGCCGCTTCCCTTGTTGCTTCTTACCAAGGGACTTCTTCTTTAATGGGCAATGTTTGACATGATGCCCTTCTTCCTTGCACTTGAAGCAAACAATGTTGGCCGGATTCTTGACTTGATCTTGGCCATTCTTCTTGTTATCCTTGTGCTTCAACTTGATAGTGGACTTGTTCTTCGCATTGGAGTTGAATCCAAGCCCACTCTTGTCATTGGGGGATTTTTGCACACTCAAAATTTTGTTGAGTGTGACCTTCCCTTGTTGACCCTTTTTCAAGTCATTCTTCAACGAAGTGACTTGAGCCTTGAGCTCTTTGATTTCCTCTACATGGTTAGTTTCAATACAAGTACTATAGGAAGTAGATGCTACATTGTTAGAGCAACAAGGCACGGAATGTAATTCATCACGAGATATATTATGGTTGTGAGAGGATGAATTACAAGAACTAGCACATGGCAATATAACATTTGGAGTAGATATAGTGCTAATGTCCACATGAGGCCCACTAGATGTTACCTTTGACATGATGGCCTCATGAGCCAACTTTAGCCTACCATGGGAGACTAGGAGATCCTCATGCGAGCTTGAGAGCTTAACATGGCTTTCTTCTAATTTCCCATAGTTGCTAGTTAGCAACGCAAGTTGAGCCTTTAGCTCAACATTCTCCTCCAAAATAGATGCTTCACAAGAAATAGAGTTAGTAGCACAAGCATCATCATTATTAGCGAGAGGTGAGGGCAATTTGGCAAGCTCTTTTGAACATGAGGCTTTAAGTTGCTCATGTGACTCGGTGAGTTTGATGAGCTCCCTCTTAACGACCCGAGAGCCATTTTCGAGGTGCTTAAAATCCTCATCAAGTTTAGCATAAGCAACTTCAAGTTCATCATTTTTAATCTTGAAGGAGTTAGCCACCGCAAGTTCTCTATCATGGTATTCCTTTACTCTAGATAATTCTAGAGTAAAAGTCTCCTCAAGAGATTCTTTAATGGTTTGTTCTTCTTCAAGGGAGTCCTTTACTTGAGCAAGTTCATTAGCATATTCACGCTCAAGTGCAAACTTTTCATCAATTATGTTTTCTTGCTCCTCAATAAGATCATTGCCTTCTATAGCATAATTCAAGATTTCAAGAAGGTTGGAGGAAGCAAGTTTATTTTTGTAGAGAGAGCACTATAGACAACCTCTCCCATTTTCTTAATAGAGGTAATATCATACTTACCTCTATAATCATCATTATCATTCTCAACCTCATCATCATCATCATCATGAGATACAATGGGATTCAAAGAGGTTACCTTTGTTCCCTTAGCCATAAGGCACATGTGAGAACCGGAGGAAGGTGATGATGAGATTGCATTTGTGGCTTCATTCAAAACCATGTCTTGGCCCATAGAATCTTCGGTTTCCTCTACATGGTTAGCAACACAAGCACTAGAGGAAATGGAAGCATTTTTATCATGGCAACAAGACAACACAAGCATATCATCATGAGATCTATTCGAGTCATTTCTACATGATATGCAGGGACCATTAACACAAGCATGTAAGGAGTTTGTAGTGCTAGAAGTGTTAAAGTCCAAAGATAGATCATTGCAACTAGATAGAGATGAGGGATTACAAATAGTAAGCACAGTATCCAAATTGCAATTTCTATCACCACTCACCATATCATTACCTTGTGAAAAGTCACATGTTGGTGAAGTGGTAGAGGATGAGAACTCATCTCGACCGGAAGTGGAAGCAACACAATCGTCCTCAATAATGTTGGACACAACATATTTATCTTGAAGTTTTGTCCATAACTCATGAGCGCTCCAAAAAGGAATGATTGAAGAGGTAACTACATAGCTCAAAGCATTAACAAGCACATTAGAAGCTTGAGCATTAAGATATAAGTTTTTCTCATCCTCACAAGATAGATTTTTGAAATCCATAGGAGGAGAAAAACCTATATCTACAATACGCTCCAAATTTGGGTCCATGTCCCTAAAATGAATGAGCATGCGATTTTTCCATATATCATAATTTGTGCCATCGAATGTGAGCATGTCATTGTGCACTAATCCTCTAGCCGACATCTTTACTCTCAAGGCGGCGAAGCCTAAAATGAGAGACCGGGCTCTGATACCAATTGAAAGGATACGGATGTCGCCTAGAGGGGGGGTGAATAGGCGATTAAAACTTTTCCTAGAGTGGCTCAACAAAGGCGGAATTAAACTAGTGTTTACTTTGTAAAGCACAACCTAGAAACAACTAAGGTTTACCTATGTGCACCAACAACTTATGCTAAGCAATACAAACAACAAAGTGATAGCAAGATATATATTACTTCAAGCACAAAGGCTATCACAATGTAAAGTGCACAAGTAAAGAGCTCGGGTATAGAGATAACCGAGGCACGCGGGGACACCGATATTTTACCGAGTTCCTCCCAACATGGAGTACGTCTCGTTTGGAGAGGGGGTGGTATCAAACCACCAACGCCACAAAAGGCCTCCCTTATTCTCCGGTGAATTTCACCCCAACGGGATCGATCCACGCTTCCACTATCGGTGCACTTGTCGGTGGCAACCGGAACCTCTCACAAGGTTGGGGCACAACTCCACAACTTAATTGGAGGCTCCCAACAAATGCCACCAAGGCCACAATGCCACCAAGGCCACAAACCGTCTAGGGTTCCAAGAACCCAAGAGGGACAAGCTCCAATGAGTAACTCAAATCAAATCCTCCAAAGAGAACTCAAACCGATGCACCAAATGCAAATGGCAAGAACACCACAAAGGTGCTCAAATACCTCTCTACCAAATTCCACCAAAGCTACAAAAGCTTATGGGGGAATAAGAGAGGAAGAACAATGGAGGAAATCCACAAAAGACTCCAAGATCTAGATCCCAATATGTTCCCCTCACTTAGAGGAGAGATTGATTGGTGGGATTGTAGATCTAGATCTCCTCTTTCAAATCCCTCAAGAATATGCAAGAATCATTGGAGGGATTGAGAGAAAGCAAGCTCAAGAAGGTCAACAATGGAGGGGAAAACTTGCAAGAATGGTTTTCAACCATTGGGGAAGAAGGCCCCTTAAATAGGTTCCCCAAAAATCCAACCGTTGAAGCCAAAAAAGCGCAAATCCCGGTACTACCGGACAATCCCGGTACTACCGGACATTCCCGGTACTACCGGACAATCCCTGGGGATCCCAGGTCGCCAAACGCATTTTTTTCAGTACCGACCGGTACTACGGAGCGGTACTACCGGACCTCCGGTACTACCGGACCCTGGTCCGGTACTACCGGTCATCCCTGAACGAAAACGGCCATAACTTTTGCATCCGGACTCCGATTTTGATGATCTTGGGCTCGTTTCGAAGAGGAAAACAAGCTCTAAAAGATAATGCAAAGAAACATTATAGTCCAGCAAGGGAGGATAGATCCAAATGACGAAAGGTTTAACCTCTATCAAAAAGATGAACCGATAAAACCTCCAACATCAAAAACGTAATAGAAAATGCATATGAAATCCGTTTTCGATGAACGAGAGCTTGTCATGGAGATTAACACAAGCTCTAAATCCTCACATGAGTAAGAACCAAATAATGGAAGGTTTTACCTATCTCTAAAATACAAACCGGTAAAACCTCCAAGATCAAAACGCAATAAGATATAAAAGGGAAATCCGTTTTTGATGAAATAGAGCTTGTTATGGAGATTACCACAAGCTCTATATCCTCACATGGATAAGACCAAATAACAACCAAATATGATGATGCAAGTATGCAAAGGTTTGATCTCTCTCCGAACGATGTGACCGAATTACTCATTCGAGAGCCCCTCTTGATAGTACGGTTATCTATCCTAAACCCGGTCTCCCAACAAACATGAGACCGGCAAAAGGGAAAACATATCAATATTATACCTTTGCCTTGAGCAATCCACTTGAGATCGATGTAGACGATCTTGTCCTTCTCAAGATGGACACCTTTCTTTATTCCTCATCATCGATCCATGATCACCGAGGATGGCAAGCATCAAACATGAGATCTTCTATAGATGGCGCATTTTGAGCTTGCACAACACATCTTCTTCTCATTTCATCTATCTTGAAGTCAACACATGCTCCAAGCTATGCCAATGGAAAATTCCTACAAGTACAACTTAATACACACATTAGTACATAAAGATTGTCATTAATTACCAAAACCACACATGGGGGCGCAACATGTTCTTTCATCTTGGCCTATACTTTTAGTTTCAGAGAAATCTGGACTCCAGTATGATTGGATACACTGATGTTGGCTACTTATCTGATCCCCATAATGCCAGATCACAGACCGGCTTTGTGTTCCTACATGGTGGAACTGCTATATCATGGAAATCTTCAAAACAGACTCTGGTTGCCACTTCTACCAATCATTCTGAAATAATTGCATTATATGAGGCATCACGCGAATGTGTGTGGCTTCGCAGAATGATAAACCACATACAACATTCATGTGGAATTGGTTCTATCGAATCACCTACCATTATCTATGAGGATAATGCGGCTTGTGTTGCACAGATGCAAACAGGATACATCAAGAGCAATATCACTAAGCATATTGCCCCAAAGTTGTTTTATCCTCATGAACTCCAAAAGAGTGGGGAAATAAACATCTTGCAAGTCAAATCATGCGATAATCTCGCCGACTTGTTTACGAAGTCTCTACCAACTTTAACATTCCAGAAATATATTCATGGAATCGGTATGCGACGGCTTAGAGATTTGCAAGAATCAGGGGGAGTATCTTCCTGAACTATCCCTGTTTAAAGCATCATATTACACTCTTTTCCCTTAAATGAGTACTTTACAGGTTCTCATTAAGGTTTTTAATGAGTTAATATCAACATAAGGTCATATGTCATACTATCTGTTTTCCCCATCGGGGTTTTTAAGATGGTATAAACAACATATTTATTGACCTCTAGATTTTATGAATTTATTTCATATTGAGTTAACAGAGGCGATAATCATTATATGCTGTGCGATTTTCTCCTTATTTTCCCACAGGGTTTTTGAAGGAGTTTTAACAGCATATCCTATCATACTCCTCACATTTTTCCCACAGGGTTTTTGGAGGAGATTGATGATGAGCTGCTATATAGTCAAGCGGTGATTAGGGGAAGTGTTAAGAATAAATATTCCAGGAAAATAGGGGATAATCCCCGTTTAACTAGAGATGCGGTTCGCTCCTGGGAACCGGCATCCCGCTCCCGACGGTTTCTCCCGAAGGCATCTGCGAGGCGACGATCCTGGAACTGCCCGATCGACGCCATCCTTTAGGGAACCGACATATTTCATGCCTGATTGTATAAAAGCTTTGTCAATCATCAATAAAGAACATAGATTTGATTCTGGTCTCTCGCTGTCAATTCTTCAAGTTCTATCAATAGTGTTGCGCGGCCAGCTTATGTGCTTGCACTGGCAGGGGCACGGCGGGAGGTACGGTAGGCTCAAGGGCCTCCACCCGTACATACGCTCGTGGCGCCGCCCTGGTTCCGGTGGTGGCGGCAAGGACCCCGAGAGTCTCTGGCGTCATGGCGGCATCAATTCCATCCTACACCGAAGCGTCAAAGGTTGTGGCGGCAGGGATGAGCGACGAAACTGCAGGGACAACCATCGTTGCGAATGTTAGAAATAAATATTTACTATTTATTCTAAGGATAATCTCCGCACTTGTAATTGTATAGTAGACGGTTAGGATTCTGGAGGGATGCCTCCAGGACCGACTATAGAAACCGACTATGTAAAGACGCATCCCTTGGAAACGCCCCTTCTCCCTTGTATATATACTGAATCCTATCATCAATAAAGATTCCATTCGATTCATTAGTCAATTCTCTCGTTTGTCTCTCGATTCATTCTAACATGTTATCAGCACGCTCTACATCTGAGCGATTTCGAGAGAAGTAGATGATCGATAGAAGCGGCAAATGGGTAAGAAAAATTGCCTGTCGCTGTTTTCTTCGACTCCATCAGGACGCAAAGAACAAGACAAATTGGAAGCAGAGAACTTCCTTCTTAGCTTTGAAAATTCCTCCTTCGATTCAATAAATACAGAAGAAGGTATCAATTTTACCAATTTTCTTGCATCTGAACGTGGCTGCTGCCGGTACTCTTCATCCACGCGGACGACACCCTCCGAGGACGTCGTCGTTGACCAAGCATGGCCGTGGCCGCCGTCGCCGTTCCCGGCGCACCAAGCGTGCGCATCTGGGAAGGAGACGCACCAAAACGCCGGCTGCGCCTCATTCGCCATCGTGTTCCCCTTCGGCTTCGGCCCCGGCCGCTTCTCCGACCACTCGGTCGTTGACGAAGACGCCACCGCGTTGTGCCTCCCGCTTCTCCTTGCGCTGTACAAGAAAAGGTGAGCACTAGAAGATGCCTCGCCTTCCGATGTACCTTCGTTGCCGCCGACGTGGACGCCGCTGGGCGGTCGCCTACATCGGTCTTCGAGTTTTGCGGCACATCCGTTGCCGTCGTCGATGCTGTCACGCCGCTCCTTCCGTCTCCGACCCCGTCAGTTGTCGAGATGGAGGGCGACGCCACAGCCGTCGTGCCGCACGCCAGCGTCACCGTCGTCACGCTGCGCGCAAGCGGAGCAATTGTCGAGGTCGAAGCCGTCGCGCCGCGCCTGCCATCACCAACGCCCGCGACTCCGCCTCCTTCACCGCGCACAAGCGCTCGCCGTCGCCTCGCCGCCCTTGGGCTCCCGCTGCCCAGCCCACCGTCGAGTGGCCGTGGACGCCGCCCCGGTGGATGGAGCCCGGCCGGGCTCGGGCTCTCCAGCGACTTCCCGAATGGTGCGGCGTCGACTTCTGGCCTCCTCGATGGTTCTTCTCCAGAGGATGTGGACGGAGCGCCAGGCACCTCCGTGCGTCGCCGGTGAATCGGCTGTTCGGCCACTGCTCGGAGCCGGTCGCGTGGTGGGGATTTTCTGTGATTGAGGCCACCGCCTGGGTCACTTTCCTTATCCTTTCGTGAACAATAATGACTGCCTCGCTGAGTTGACCAAAGTGGCATATGCACATGCGGTCAAGCACCAACAGCTTCTAGTATTTGCTTAGTTTGCACTTTTGGTTCAGCGTATTAGCATGTTAGTCTTTTAACATCAAGTTCTAGCAGTAGATCAAATCTCTGTTGTAGATTCTGTTAAATTTCAGTATAAGTTTTTTTTAGTACTGTTTATCTGTCGAGTACTATGTGTATTCCAGAAAATATGTGATGTAATATATTTCCGTGTGTGTATGTTGAGATTTATTACATGCACCGTTTGCAATTGAGATTTTCAATTTCTTGCAAATAGATCAATTCATCGTCTTAATTGAGTCAATTTGACTCGATACGATCACGAATTGGTATGCAAAATTCAAAGTAATTTTTTTTCAAATTGATGTTTCGGGAATACAAGGTAGTGGCTAGATCTACTGCACTGCAGATTATCACCACTACTGTTTAAAGCCTACATTTTGTCATATTTGACATTATGATTGCTTAACAATGTGCTCTCCCAAACATTTTATTAAGTCATGACATAAGGCATTAGAAGTATGAGTATCTACTGATTTTATCAGATTATACTCTCTAGTGCTGCGAGACGGACTCCGAATATTCTTTTGGAGATTATCTACAATATGTCATACTTAACAATTTGAAGTTCACACTAATGATTTCGAGCCCACTTCTTGAAGTCATCATTAATTTTGCATAGTTCATTACAACATAACCATGATGGTTTTTGGTTTACCATGCGTAAATTAATAATCTCTAGTTTAACCATGATGGTAATCGATGGCCGAAAAAGAGAGTTCGATTCACTCGACCTCGATGCCACAACTACCCTACCTGGGCCATGGACATCAAGATCACTCTTGCATCCCATGGATTAGTGTGTGCACTCCAAAATCCGGAGGACCCCCCTCTGGTTGGAGTCATGCCGCTGAGAGATGAGTAGAAATATTCACCCATATCTTAAGTCTGAGTATTTGGAGGAGGAAACCCCATTTACTTTGTTTCACGCCCTCAAGCTATGAAACTCGGACTATGGGAAATGCATCGCAAAGCAAATGTTTGTCAAAACTAAGCTTAGCGACAAATATGGATGCTACACGCATCCCACTAACAAGTGCAAGACCCGAAACATCTGGTTGTTCTCTATCAGCAATCCAAGAACACAAAGTACCTTAAGGGAAAAGGTTTGAAACTAACTTCAATCTTCATCTGAATGGCACCAATGGAGCTGGTTGTTCGCAAGATGTTTCTCTTGGACCTAGCAACACCATGACTCTCCAGCCGTCAGAGGACTTTGTGATCAAGGAGGACATGATCGTTGAGTATGCCTCAAATGACATGTTTGGAGACTTTGACTAGTCCCATTATCTGCTTTGTGATCAATTTAATCATGTCCTTTTGTGATGTTATAACAGAACATAAGTATTGTATATCACAATACATTGTATCAGCACTCTGATATAAAAAAGATTGTATGTATTCTATATATTTGAGAGAAGATTTCCATAGCGAACTCTAGCTCGATATATAGATTTCTATGGGACTCAATCCAATGGATGAGGAACAAGTAATTGAAAAAGTACCCTCTCTATTGTGTTGGATTGCACAACTAGTACATCCAACCGTAGAACATGTTGCATAATGCAATTTCATTGGTCACAATTTGCTTGAGTCCAAAATTTCCTCGGTCATCAGACTTTGTATGCACATTGTGCAACACTGGGAAGCAAATTTTGAGGCATTCACACTTCAATATATAAGTTGGACCGCTTCAATCCCTTGAACACATCCAGGGAAGCATTTGTTATTCCCCAACCATTGTGTGGATCTTTTAAGGTATTCTGCATGGTTCTCAATTATGCATCTATACGATGCTCATACATGTGTTTTATGTCCACATGAAACCATGCATTTACCATGATAATGAGGGAAGTAATCAAGTTACAGGCCCATTTTCGAGAAAGTAGAATTTGACAAATTCGCAAAAAAAAAATGTTGCAGAATTTTCCTCATGTGCCTTCAATGAATATTGCATGGCCATGCGGATTAAAGTTCAGCACTCTATCTAATACATCCACACTCATAATGGTTTGGTTGAATCCCTAAATAAGAGGATCAAACTCATTGCAAGTACTTTGTTAATGAATTGCAATTACCAACTTGACGTCGGAGTCATGCAGCTTTACACACTGCTCAATGACTAACTGCATATCGCAGTACTCCTCCTCTGTAATTGATACGTGGAAATCCTCCGAGCATTTTCTATCTGTGTAAGTTTGGAAGCGCTTCACGCGTACCGATCTCACCACCACAACATACATCATTGGGCCCACATACTTGAGATCTACGTGGGGTACAGATCTCCGTCGAGCAACATGTACCTTGAACCCCTCATTAGGGACATTCATAGCCCAGTATGTTGATTGCTTATATTAAATGATGGATTATTTCCAGGCATTAGGGGGAGACTTCATGTACCACGCAGAATGCCAGGAAATCAATTGGGACTCCACGTTCCACCTTATATCCACGTATTCAAGAATTTGGACTACGTCCGAAATTCACATATTTGCAACATATTGCAAATAACCTGCCAGATTCATTTACTGATCTCAAAGGTGTTACAAAATCCTTTAGTCCGGCTATAAATGCGCCCGAAAGAGTGGAGGTACCAATAAAAACCACTCAACTCTCTGTACCCGAGAAGAGGGGGAGTAGTACGGCCTCTAACCAGGATCTAGCTTCCTGCAAGCAACAAAGGAAATCGAGGAGATATCCTCTAAATCAGTAAATGCAAGTAAACCTAGCGTTGACAAACACCTTATGGGTAGTATACACCCAGTGGAAGGGAAACCTCCACAACCCAGCTTCAGCTTGCACACACTGGCTGGGACATCGGAACACCTGGACTCACACGTATTGGGAAATCACGAAGAGTCATCATAGGTGGATGCGATTTCCTCTAACTATATTGATTCTGGATAATCATACAACAAAAGCCTACAACTGTCGACAAACATTTCTCTTGTATGATTGCCAAAACCTTCACAATGATTCAGATCCATAGACCATGGCCATGGCAGAGTATAAACCACTCACTCGGACTGAAACAATCAAAGGGTGCAATCCAAGCAGAAAATAGCCTCGCTCTTCCAACTAAATTCCCTACATGGGATTCAATATGTTTTCTTCTAGAAATAGAATGAGAACAAGGTGGTGAGAAAGCAAGGCTTGTAGCACAAGGTCGGGTTTCCGCAGAGATCCGAGACCTACTCTCCAGACATGAGTGGAATCCTCATTTTCCGATACCTATATCATTGGCAGTATAAAGTCATCTATTTGTGCAGTTGATAGATGCAGTGACTACATAGCCATGTGGATCACTAGATTCAGACATATATGGTTCCAAAAGGAATCTCAATCCGAATCAAACTACAAATGCAACATGAATGTGTAAAATCAATGAGTCACTACATGGCTTGTTGTTGTCGGCATATTTTGGTACAACCGATGTAGTGAGTTCCTTATACACAAAGGAAAACTGCTACAATGATGATTACCCATGCGTGTTTGTCATGCTCAAGGATTACTCCTATAATGACGCAGCACGTGATCATATAAAAGACGGAATTTGAGATGAAGGATTTGGTTAAACCCAAACAATGCTTGATACTACAAGTCGAGCTACCTCACTTAAGTTTTATGGTACACCAAGTTGCCTATATTATAAATATTGGAGAAACCTAAAATGCACAAGTCATATCCATCTCCCATGTCGGTTATTCGATCTCTAGACATAGATAAAGATTCACTCAAACCACGAGATGTTGTAGAAGGGATGTTGGGACTGGAAGTTCCATATCCCAGTGCCATTGGACCCACCAACACAATTGGTTGGAAATCAAGAATATCTTTCGATATCTCCAAGGCACCACACATTATTTGACATGTTCATGTAATTTCAGAGAAATCTAAACTCTAGTATCATCAGAATATACTGATGTTGGCTACTTGAATGATCCCCATAATGTGTACCTACATGGTAGAAGTGTCACTCCATTGATGTCTTCGAAATAGACTTCGGTGACTACACCTACCAATCATTCTGAAATACAAAGCTACATTGCCATGCGTAGCTTTACAGAATGATAGACCACATACACGAGTCATGTGGTATTGGTTCTCTTGAATCATCGACCATTATCTACACAGATAATGTTGCTTGTGTTGCATAGATGCAAATAGGATACATCGAGAGCAATATCACTAAGCATATTGCCTCCAAATTGTTTTATCTTCATGAACTCTAGAAGATTCAGGAAATAAACGTCTTGCGAGTCAAATCATGCGACAATAACATCGTTGATCTATTCACGAAGTCTCTACCAACTTTAATATTCCAGAAATGTTTTTCATAAAATTGGTATTCGACGGCTTCAGGATTTGCAAGAATCAGGGGGAGTATCACTCTGGACTACTCCTATTCAAAGCATCATATTACACTCTTTTTCCCTTTATGAGTTTACTATCCAGGTTCTCATCAAGGTTTTTAATGAGGTAATATCAATACAAGATCGTATGTCATACTTTCTTTTTCCCCACCGGGGTTTTTAGGAAAGTATACATGACATATATATTGTCCTCTAAACTCTATGGGTTTTTCCCTTTTACAAGGTTTTTCTCATATGGAGTTAACACGGAGGCAATAATCATTATATGATGTGTTATTTTCTCCTTATTTTCTCATAGGGTTTGAAGGAGTTTTAACAACATATCCAACCATTATATGTTGCACCATTTTCTCCTTATTTTCCCACAGAGTTTAAAGGATTTTTAGCAACATATCATACCACACTCCTCATATTTTTCCCACAGGGTTTTTGGAGGAGACTTGAACCATGATGATGGATCCGTATGCAGTGAAGCGGTGATTAGGGGGAGTGTTAGAAATAAATATTTACTATTTATTCTAAGGATAATCTCCGCACTTGTAATTGTATAGTAGACGGTTAGGATTCTGGAGGGATGCCTCCAGGACCAACTATAGAAACCGACTATGTAAAGACGCATCCCTTGGAAACGCCCCTTCTCCCTTGTATATATACCGAATCCTATCATCAATAAAGATTCCATTCGATTCATTAGTCAATTCTCTCGTTTGTCTCTCGATTCATTCTAACAGCGAAGAAAGCAAAAAAACTGGGAGAAAAAGTTTCCATGCATGACTCTCACTGTTTGCCCGTGAAAAACCCGCATGTCCATTCTTCTCGGAATCACTCAGATGAGAGCTTGCTGATAGTGAAAATCCCTCTTGTTGATGTCCTTCTCAAAATCCCTCGGATGAGAGCTTAAAGGAAAAATACAATGGAACAAATGAATCGAACCAACACTTTATTGATGATTGTTTAGACTTATATATATAGGGAATGAGACACCTCCAAAAGGTTGCACCCTTGGGGGCGAGCAAACCGACATCACCATCCGAGAATCATGGAAGGGATTATTCCCCTATTAACCGTGAGTGGTTATTATTTTTAACACTGAAAAAAAACCGATCACACCAAGTTGAGTCGGCCAGAAGTCGGCGTGGTCATTGTTGTCAAGTTTGTCCGTCTCCGAGACAACATCACCACCTACAGATCGACGTGCCGTGGAACAAATGATACCTTTGTGTCGGGCGGCAACACCACCTACGGATCGACATATCATGGAACAGAGGATTGCCAACCTCATTCACTCACTGAGCCGTTCATCTCGCAACTGATTTGGCCAAAGAGGAGGTAACGGTCTGTTGGCCGGTCTCTTCTCTGTTCTGCCACATTCTCCGTTCCCAATGATGGGTGTCCTTCTATACTATGTTGTGTGGAGGCTATGATGAGGAAATTGGGTGTTATTAGTCTCCTTCTATACTATGTTGTGTGGAGGCTATGATGAGGAAATTGGGTGTTCTTAGTCTCTCTCTATACTTGTTGTGTGGAGGCTATGATGAGGAAATTGGGGTTAGCAGTCAACCAGCCTTCGACAGGGAGAGCCCAACTCAACTTATCTCTTCTAATTCTAAGCTTTCCTGCACCTGATAATGAATTTTTGAAAAGAGTACATCAAATTTTAGTTGCACATTTGCCAAGCAGAAGGGACAAACATAGGGTGGATTCTGGGTGATGCCTGTGCCGCTTCACCTCGACTGATGAACAATGGGGGTGAGGAACATTGTTCAAGGGACTGATGCTTCAAGATTTTCAATCAAAGGAGTATGATCTTGTACCCAATCAGGTCATGTTCCAGGATATTAAGTCGTTTTGACTTTTTAAGCTTTGTTCCATTTTCAGTTTCTAATTGCCATCTGCATCTAATAAAGGTGCTTAGGCTTCAATGCAAAGATGGTACTTAGAAAAAATATGGCCAGGTTAAGCACCTACCAGTTTGGTTAATAAAAGGATTGTTCAATCTCAAATAATGAAAGAGGGACGTGCAAATGAACATGTACAATCTAGAATATAGTTTCCTATTAGAAAGGCTGTAGAAAAGACACGAACATGCACACAATTTGTAAAGTCACACACTGCATCATTTCCAACAAACCATACAATACAAGACATAATTTCTTTTACAATCAGGCCACAATAGTCTAAAACTACTCCAAAGCCAACCTAATATGAAATATGGCTAACAATAGCCTTTTCACACTTCACACTAACCATTTTTCTAGACGTACCAATAGGGAATAGGCCTTTCCGTGCAATGCCAAAACAACCACCAGATTGAGCCAACTTCTGAGTTTCCCTTGCTATCAAAACATACCCACCAATGCCCCACCATTCTCCCCATGAATTCCTTAAAATCCAGAACATATCACCATCAATACTTACATCGTACCCAACACACAAGACAAAATGGTTCAGTTCACGCATTTCAGCGCCATCACCATAAAGAATACCCTATCATCAAATAGCAATTGGATATTTTGAGACCACATATTATAGAATAAAGGACTCAAGAAAAAACCCAAAGAGAACAATCAGTAATACCAATATTAAGAAGAGAAAAGAATTACCCCTTTGTAGTTCTGAAATGCTTCACTGTGAGCATTGATTAAGACGATTACTGGCTGTTGAGCAACAGCACACTTGAGAGCATACTCTGAATCAGGCTTAACCCTTCCAAGACCATGAACTGTAACCCCTTCTCCCTATGCGATGCAAACATTCATATATTAAGTTATAATCAATCAGGATAACACAATGTAATTTCACAGACTGAACTCGACAGAAGTACAAAACATACCATCAGTGGCTTACATGCACCACGCTTTCCAGTGTAAGGATACAAGTCAGATCTAACTATTCCCTCAGTGCTCATTATGTAATCAAATGTCTGCTCCACGTAACCAACAGAACAGCCATAATGATTAGTTAATCGATTACAATCGATTAACTGCTGTGCAGAATACTTCACCAAATTGCCGGTTGTTATGTAATCAAGAGACTCAATTGATCCAGTCGTGGCAAATGCCCAACAAGAACCTAACAAACAGAAGCCCACAGATAACAGTGAATACCCAAGACAAAACAGACCATGGTAACCCTAATGCGACAACAGATTGACTCATTATTCACTATAAACACCAACAGAGATAACATAATACATCAACAAAAATTTCATGAACAGACACATAATTGTGGAAAGGGCGATTAGTACTCAACAAACTGCCCTACAATCAAGCCACTACTACAAGAGAACAAAATAAATGAATTTGAACCAGATCATGTGGATGCGTTTACTGAAGTGCGGAGGAGCATGTCAAGGTGAAATGCAGAATAGACACAGAACTAAGAAAGAAAATGCTTACCAAGTTTCTTTTGGTCTGGAACTTCTGTAACAGCACCTACTAAGTTCCAGTTAACAGACTCAGGTAAACCATCGAGTCCAATTGGACCAAATCCTGTACATTTAACAGTAAGTAGCCAAATAGCCAAACTCATGTATAAAGCTTTTGATCTTACAGTATTTTCAAACATTACCATAAGGACGGAGTATTGAACTGCTGCGGTGGCCTGCTGCATTCGACTTCATCGCACTAGATACTTTGCCTTTACATACAAAACAGTAAAAAGAAAAGAAAAAATTAAGTACACAGAAAATTAAATGCATATCCTGTTTGATTTGGCAAAAATTACCAGCAAGGCCATGACAAGTTTTGCTTCTGTCCACATTGACGAATTCATCTGAAATTGGACCTAATCCTACAGTGAGGACAAAGCAAATCTTGTCAAAGGGAACATAGAAAACAGGGACGAGTTTCATTCAGCAGATGTAATTCGATGGTTGACATGATATGATACCTCGAGCAACACCATTACAATAGTTAGCTGCGAATATAAGAGGATTCAATTGGGCAGATTTCGAACGGAGGCATCTAGATAGAGCACGGACGCCACCCCCAAACCAGCCCGCCATAGGATTTAGTGCGGATTTGCGCGCTACCACACAAATTAGAAACCAGTACAGATAAGAAACTCACAGGATCTAGATGCATAACTAGAAATGATAACTCACCTGATCCGGCGGAGGCGTGTAGCGCTGGATCGAGGGTTTGGCCGATACGGATCCCGTGTGAAAAGTTGTTGGCGGCGGAAATGGGGTCGCGTATGTGGAGCGTGGGCGGTAGTATATTTATAAGCTGAGGGTCTAGGGTTAAAGTAGACGGACCTGGGCCAAATCTTATATCTTTTTGGGGCCTTCTACCTAAGCGAGAGCATTCACTAAATAGATGACAGAAAATATCGGTGGCACGTTAGAATTTGCCGCTCTATGCAGGCGCTAGCTCTGCTCCGCCTACAACAGTTATCGATATGGCCGGCCATTTTCTTGCTTTACCACGTGCGCAAGTGACTTCTCAAGCATTTCCCTCGTGCACAGTGGTATGTGTGGCCGATTTTGTTTTTCCAATTTTGTTTTCTGACTTTCTTTCTTTATTTTAGATGTATCTAGCGGCGCCTGCGCGCGTTCCAAACGCTTTCTTAAGAAAGAAAACCGTCTTTCTTTTTTTCGAATCACTCCCCATCCCACGTCCAGGTCCATCGATGAGCGTTGCCCTGGTCATTTGTGCTCGCCGCAGGATGTCCCTCCCCTCTAGCATGTGTGCTCTGTCGCTAGCTTTCACCCTAGCGTGTGCTCGTCGCCGACCTTCCTCCAGCGGGCTTCGCCGCCGGTCTCCTCCATCCTTAAACTGTAAACTGCTCCTTCACATCGACATGCGGCATAGGGCGATGCCTTCCATACGCCTCTTCTATGCAAGGTGGCAATGCTCACTACAGCCACGCCATGCGGCGCCTGTGCCCATGGCGAAGATAGACCGGCAAAGAAGACACTCGGCCGCCACAATCGAGTCAGAATTAGATGTCAACAAACGCCTAGGAACTATGGGCTACTAGCATCGTGGGCTTCATCTAGAGGTCAATGGGTTGCTAGCTTGGCGGGCTTCCATCTTATATTCCAACTGATATATACTCGTGTCATTTTATTTTTGAATGTTGCCCAACAACCCATAATAGTTGTTCAATGTAAAAGAAAAATGTTGCTCAATTAGGTTACTAGTTTTTACATAGCAATATAAATTAGTTGTAGCTTACCTGGCAATGTTATTAAATTGTGCAGTTGCCTACTAATATTGTCTCTAGCCTTGTCATCCCTGCTTTTCAAAACCGATGCCATGTCGGTCAAGTTAGTCGCACCTCTGCCCATGCTTACCGAGTTAGTCTTTCTTGCGTTAGGCGTATTTACAATAACGGTAGGCAACTTAGTTATAGTTGTACAAAAATTCATGGTAGTGGTAGGAAATTTAACAATGCTAGTAGACAATTCTACCGTAGCAATAGGCAACTTTATATCAACGGTAGGCAACTTTATGACGGCGGCAGCAGGTAAATTAACAACCATTGGTAAAAACTTCATGACAATGGTAGGGGCACCGAAGTTGCTTTTTCTATCACCGAATTTGCTTCGAGGGCACCAAAGTTGCTTTTGTCGGACATCGAAGTTGTTTTGTCTATCACCGAAGTTGCTTTTCTCAAGCACCAAAGTTTCTTTGTCTATCACCGAAGTTGCTTTCTTGGGCACCGAAGTTGCTTTCTAGGCGACAAAAGTTGTTGTGTCGGGCACCAATGTTGCTTCATTGGGCACTGGTCATTGTTGTTGTGAACTTGTTTGGGTTATAAAATTTTATGCATCACCGATCATTGTTGTTGTGAACTTGTTTTTAGTAGTTGCCAAGTTACCTACCGATATAGCGAAGTCACCTACATGTGGTAAGAAGTTTCTTAATATTGTTGTGAAGTTGGGCACCGAAGTTTCTTTGTCTCGTACTGAAGTTGCTTCGAGGGCACCAAAGGTGTTTCATCAGGCACCAAAATTGCTTTTCTATCGCTGAAGTTGCTTCGAGGTCACCAAGTTGCTTTTGACGAGCGCCAAAGTTTCTTTCGAGGGCACCAAAGTTGCTTTTTTGGACAATGAACTTGCTTTGAGGGCACCGAAGTTTATTTTTTTGGCCTCCGAAGTTGCTTTCTCGGGCACCGAAGTTGTTTTGTCCCGCACCAAAGTTGTTTCATCATTCACCAAAGTTGCTTTGTCTATCACTAAAGTTGCTTCGAGGGCACCGAAGTTGCTTTTTCTATCACCAGAGTTGCTTTTGGGGGCACCAAACTTGTTTTGAGGGCACCGAAGTTGTGACACCCCGGTTCTGATAAGACCGTGGCCTCTATGTGACATGCCAATCCCTGGATCGGTTCATTGGCCCACAATAGAGTAAGATAGATAATCATAGCAAATAACCGTGCATCATGATCTACAAAGATCCAGAGTACCATTATTACAATATAAAAGCTTAGCATAAAGCTAGCTCAAATTGTTCAGGTAGCAACAAAAGCGAGTAAATCCTCCAATCTTCAAATTGCCCACAAGTGAACAAGTGCCGAGTGGAGTACCGTGGCCTATAACGATCAATCAGAATCGGAATAACCTGCAGCATAAAACGCAACAGCCCCAAAGGGTCAATACATAGAATGTATGGCAAGTAGAGCTAGTAAAGGAGACAATAATACTAACATCTACATGCATATTTGGCAAGTGGAGCTGTGTCTGGCTTGCATTTGCAAATACATTTGTCCTACTTTCATAAACAGTTTTTGATTTTCTTTGAAAAGATCCCAATTAAGTTAACCCAACAACATTAAAACAATTATGAAATTAGAATGAGCGAGAAACATGTCATGGAATCAATATCAAGCAACTCAGTTGTCCATAACCGGGGACACGGCTAATCGATTAGATTATACACTCTACAAAGGTTAGTACACTTTACCCATGTGACTTGGCCAACCCAGCTCGTACCATCACTCTCATTTTGGGTGATGATAGGGAGAAGTCCAAGAAGAGACTGTTCGGGAAGTAGCTCCTCAATCCCGACGCGCACCGGTCCAACCTACCAAAATTCTACATCTCTGGATACGCGGGTTCGAGTTACCACAACCTACTAAGTCCAACCAACCGCCCATTTTATTATTGGCACATGGTCGTACACGTAAGCTACACAATAAAGAAGTCAATCATTCTCTCTTGATACCTGGGTGCCTTTCCGCAATGAAACCACCAAAATTTATCAATACCATCACACCCAGGGGGTTTATTGATTAAGTTGTTTTAGTTTTCGCAAACCAATACTTTGAGAAAACAAGTATCAATGATGTAACCCAGCCCTCGTTCATCAAGCATGGCTAAGCACATCTACCAACGGTGGTTCATCTACAAAGAGGGTCCTACCACATAATAGGACATAGCATAGCGATAGTATCATCCTACACATGCATCTACAAAATACACGACAATGCATTGAAAATAGTAGGACGATATCATGAACAAAGTAGCATCTACTTGCCTTGGTTGTAGCGGTCGGAGGAACAATCCACACACGAGCAAGGGATGCACTCCACAAAATCTACACGACACAATTGCATTCATAAACAAACAATTCACAAACATATGCAACAAAGATGATGCATGAATGCAAGAACGGCAAGTGAATTGGTGCTACAGCTGCACCACATAATACTAATACATATTACTACCGAATACATGCATGGAAAATAGATTTGGCGCAAGGGAAACTATTAACCAAAAGTAGTGATCACTACTAGAGCTAGAACTTAAATAATTCACTACCGGTAATAAACAGTTCGTAAAATCCTGGAAAAATTCTACCGCATAGGCATCGCTGATAAGAAACAGTACCAATTGGAATTACTCAAAAAGGAGTTATAAAACATCCCGAGTAATTAAAACACTGCAGAAAGCCATTAGATAAATACTGCAGAAGTTTTTACTGTAAGCCTATCTTTTTATTTCACGATGAGATTCGCCTCGTTCATACGAGTTCAGGGACATATCACACGCGATTTTTGGAGCTACGAAACTTTTACTACGAATTTATTACTCCGAAAAGGCCATTAACTCATTTGATTAAACTGTACTAAACCTGACGGTAAAAGTCTGAACCAAAGGTACAGCGTGATTCTACA
Organism: Avena atlantica; assembly: GCA_910589765.1. Taxonomy (NCBI): domain Eukaryota; kingdom Viridiplantae; phylum Streptophyta; class Magnoliopsida; order Poales; family Poaceae; genus Avena; species Avena atlantica. The sequence continues at coordinate 117,324,372 of OU342735.1, forward strand.
CGACTCACTGAACTCGTGCATATTTTATTTGCAATTTTTGGGCAAGTGGTTTAATTTCTACGCAATTTACAAGATTCTACCAAAATCTGCCAATTAATAGGATTAACGAAATTGACCCAGTCAACTGTGTCTGATGACTGGACGCTGACTGGGCGTCTGACCAGTCAACGTCTGGGGCGTCTGACTAGTCAACGTCTGGAGTGCTGACCAGTCAACGAACGATCTAAGCCGCTGATCTGAGATCTGACGGTGGCTGCTGTCTTACCGGAATCGGACGGCGAAACGAACTCCGGCGAGCTCCGGACGGCGGCGACGGTCACTTCCGGCGACGTGGTTCTTCCTGCACGTACACACACGGTCAACTACGACTCCCAGAATAATAAACGCGCGCCCGTACGCGGCGATCTGCAGGGCGCAGATGACGGCGGCGGATGGAGACGCGGAGCACGGGAACGGAAAGAGGAGATCGAGGCGAACCCGGCAACAGACACGGCGACGGAGGGGTGGCCGGCGGCGGCGAGGAGAAGCGGCGGCGGCTGCGACGTGCGCCAGGAGGAGGTCGCGCGCGGGGAGGTCTGGCGGCGGGGTAGGTGGGCACGGGAAACGAGGCAGCCTTTAAGAAGTCCCACGTGTGAAAAAAAAACAGCCCTAAACTGAAAACGGTCCAGATTTGACTCCGATTCGGAAATCGGTCCGGATTTTCGGACCGTTTTCCGGCGGTTTACTAAAACGTCCGAGTCTTTTGCATACGAACTCCGATTGGAGCGATTCTCGCGCCTACGGGTTCGTATCGTCGAGGAGAACAACCTTCAATCGAAGTTTGCGTGAAAACTCGAACCTACAGGGGTGATTTTTGCAAGTCTCTTGATTTACTAAAACGTCCGAGTCTTTTGCATACGAACTCCGATTAGCGATTCTCGCGCCTACGGGTTCGTATCGTCGAGGGGAACAACCTTCAGTCGAAGTTTGAGCGAAAGCTCGAACCTACAGGGGTGGTTGTTGCAAGCCCCTATAAAGTCTCCCGCAGGAACCTCGAAGCGAGTAGAAATAGGGTTTTGAAGGTGGCGTTCCGCCGAACCTTTCTATTCGATGGTTTTGCATGAAAAGATATGATGCAATGACATGAATGATATGCAAGACCAAATCTAAAATTTGGGATGTGACAAGACTAACCCCCTTAAGATGAATCTCGTCCTCGAGATTCGGCGCGGCTAGCAAATAGGTGTGGGTAGTCCTCTCGGATGTCATCTTCACGCTCCCAAGTGGCTTCCTCTTCGGTTATGTGACTCCATTGCACCTTGCAAAACTTGATTGTCTTGGTACGGGTAGTACTTTCTGCTGTCTCCAGAATCTTGACCGGTTTCTCCTCATAGGTCAAATCATTCTCAAGCTGAACCTCCTCTAGCGGTACAGTGTCTCTCAATGGTGTATCCACCATCTCCGGATGGCACTTCTTCAGCTGGGACACGTGGAACACATTGTGGACAGCAGACAGAGCCTCTGGCAACTCCAACTGATAAGCAACCTCTCCTTTGCGTGCTAAGACTCGATACGGTCCAACAAATCGAGGTGCCAGCTGTAACACCCTCAGAATCGGATCTATGCAAGTTTGAGCAAAATTCGCCGAAACCCGCATAGAAACGATTCAAAGGTGCCCACCAGGAACTTTCGTGCGGGTGGATAACGAAGTAATAACATTACACAACAGTCCTCGATGGGACCCACAGAACAGATATATATAACAGCGACTCCATGAGTCAAGAATACAGATATATAATACAAAGATCCAAATCACCTCGAAAATGGTAGAGCGTCCGACTACGGACAAGATGCAAATGGGGCTAAGAGCCCTGAAGAATAACCAATGGCGTCCATAACCCTGCCCAGGCCAAGCCGGAAGGGTAACCCTGCTAACGACGTCGATCTCAAAACCTGCTTAAACAAAAGGGGTGCCGACAAAGGGCAAAGGAAAAAGAGGAGCGTCAGTACTGAGGCCAGTACACGGCGAGGCTAGAATTCGGCGGTCCTCGCCTACATAGGTATGGTGGACTGAGCGGCAGCGGCAGCATGCACTAAACAACCTATAGAGACTCGATACAACTGGCGGCAATCAGAGAGGGGTAAGAAAGACCTATCCGGATCCAACCTGAGGCTAACGCCAAACAAACCCATCCTGGTGTTTCCCCCTCGAGACCAAACGAGGAAGTCAACCGAGGAACTCACACTGTTGGCAGTTTTATTTATTCAGTTATCGTTGCAGCAATTACTAGTCAGGTATAGATAATTGTCCTGATAAAAGAAGCAGTGGCCCTTTCAGTTATCCATTCCGTTATAGTTGCAACTATTACTAATCAATTACAGATAGCATGAGATAAACCCAAAACCCAGCAGTTGTTGGTACTTTTAATCATCCATTCCGTTGTAGTTGCAATTCTTACTAGTCAGGTACAATGGTCGCAAGCGACACTCCAAACAAGCAATTGTGGGCAGTATTAATTAGCCATTCCATTATAGTGAAGCTGATTACTAGTCATTATAAAGTCAAATTTATAGCAATAAACTTTAGTTATGCTTGTCTATGGTCGAGATACTGTGCTCCAAGTCGTCCATAACCGCGGACACGGCTTTCAGAAAGTTTTACCCGGCCGGGGTGCACCAATAGCAACACACGCTCGATCAACCTCGGAAAAACCAAATCAAAACCCAACGAGGCTTTCACAACTGAACAATCACAAGATTCAGAAATATTTCAGGGGGCCACCCCTTAAGTAGATCCCGCAACGAAGCCAGCTGACTCCGAGACGGGCTCAAGGTTTGGGTATACGGCTGTGAACGACTGGGAACCCGAAAGTGTGGCTGGGCTTGTCGACACCGCGGAATCGTGTCCCGATCCTAAACAGTACAGTGTGCTCCTCGCACAATTTAAATACAGAAAGTAGCATGGCATAAGTACAGGATCGTAAATAAAACCTCAAACTAGTTTGTGTCCCCAAGAAATAAAACTGAATCAAGCTCTGGCTCAGGGGGATCCCATACTCCCCGCATGTGGATAGCGCGATAAAACAAGGAACAGGTATCAAGTACTCGGGGTCTTACGGGACACAAGTGGGCGTTCGGAAACCAAATATTTTCTATCACCCACCGATGCCTCTGCTTATTTCAATTTTAGTTGTTAAACAGAAATTAAAGTGACGATAAGTAAAACTAGAATCACTTCCAACATCAACATCATGCGGCAATACATCAGCAACTGTGGCATTTGACAACACGCGACAACACTTGAGCAAGCGACTACGAGACGCAAGTCCAACTATCTACCAAACAACAGGTAATAGGAGGTGTCCAAGGCAATATATGGCTGCAAGGGATATCACGGGTACGGAAACTAGAGCATCGCAACACAGATAGCAATAGATCAACAGGAGGGAATAAAGACTATAAAGTAAGATAGGTAGAAAGGGGGGAGATGCTCGCCTGAAAACATCGTCGAAGGTTCAACCGAAGATCGGGGCGAAGCTCACATCAACTCAACGGCCTTATCCGCGAAGAAGCAAATCACTAGAAGGAACACCGGATGCAATATTTAATACAACGGCAGAAGATCGGCATGATGCATGTATGATGGATGACATGGCAAAGGTGCGATGCATTTAGGTCATATTAAGCGGAACCGGGGTCCCGACAATTAATTAGATGGTTCAAGTTATTTAGGTACCCCGCAAATTAAATGTTGTTTAGCAAAACAACAGATGGAACCGGTTCGCTACACATGTTTAAATGAGGCCAATATAAGGCTAGAATTGCCCGCATATGGGCCCCATATTTAATTATTAGGTGAATCGGCATAAGGCCCCCAAACCACATGAATGTATGCATGCAAGACAATTATTATGCGACAAGTTGTATTATGTTATAAAAATAGGGTTTTCGAGAAGGGGTTCACACATTGAGGGTCTCGACGATCTTGAGGTTCTGGGGTCGGGGTCGGTCTCGGGGTTCAGGGTTCGACGAACTTGGGGTTCCGGGGTTCGGGGTTGGTCTCGGGGTTCAGGGTTCGACGGGTCGGTCTTGGCGGAAACATTCTCGAACAAGGGGGCAGATCTTGTCGCATTCGCGGTCCTCGGGGCAATGGCCTTTGAATCGGGAGAGGCGATCTTGGGGTTCCGCGTCTTAGGGCGCCAGGATGGAGAACTTGGCGGTTCCGAGGAAGTACTTGTTGTCGAGGCCTCATGTCAACTTCGCCTCTCAAACATCACATGGTCGGAGCTGAAGAATTCGCAGCAGGGCTTGGAATACTTCAGCGGCATCCCACGACCGGGATCTTCGACACCGTGAAGTAGATCTTGGCGTGCCGAGGTTCTCGGTGGGGTCGTCCTTCGGTGCCCGGAAGGAGATCTTGCCGATGAGACGATCTTGGCACTCGGGTTCCGTCTTCGGTTCCGCTAAGAAGATCTTGTCGCCGGGAGGGTAGCTCTTAGCATCGCCACAACACCACCATGCCATCTAGACAAACATCATCGCCACACCACCTGGACATCTTCAAGCGCTAGCACCCAGGCACCGAAGCGTACGGCATGTGCAACACCGATTCCGGCTTGGGCGATGGACGAGCTCGGCAGGGGCGAACGCTGGAGGCCGCCGGGCGACGGCAGACGGGGACGAGGGAGCCTGGCGTGGTGGCGGCTGCTCGGGGGCGAGGTGTTGCAGGGGTCCGGCGAACCTGGGCGGCACGGCGGCGTACGAGAGCGGTGGGGACGGCCAGGTGAGGGCGAGGCCGGCGATGGCGGCGGCGGCTCCGCGGGCTTCCGCGGCGAGGACGGAGGGGAACGGCTCGCGTGCGGGCTTGGGTGGGCGGAGAGAGGCACGGAAGGCGGGGCAGGCTCGACGTGGTGACGGGCGGAGGACGAGGTCCACCGGCGGCGAGCGGCGCAGACGAGGCGGCGAGCGGCGCAGACGAGGCGGCGTCGCTCGAGCTCTGCCAGGGGAGGGACGGGGCGAGAGCACGGCGGCGGCTGGTGAGCTCGGGGGGCGCGGCGAGCTTGCAGAGAAGGGGGCGGTGCTGGGGACAGCGAGCGTGGCGGTGGACGCGGCGAGCAGGGGCGGGGAGCAGCGCCGGCGGTGGGGCGGCGCGCGGAGAGAGGTCGGGGCGGCGGCGCAGACGAGGGACAGGGGCGGGCGACGGGGAGAGCTAGGGAGCGGGAGAGGCGCGCGGGACTTGGGGGGCTCGCGGAGGGGATGAGGGGCTGGGCGGCGGCCGGCGGGCGAGCTGGTGGCCAGAGGGGCGGAGGGGAGGCGGACGAGGGAGGGCTGCGCGGGGTGGTTGCGTGCGCGTGGAAGTGCGCGAGCGGGGCGGTGAGAAGATGAACAGGGACGGGGTGGGGGGAGAGGTGAGGTGAGCGTGGGGCCAGGCGAAGGTGGGCCCGTGGTGGAAGGGAGAGAGAGGAAAGAGGGTAGGGGAGCGCTGTGTGGCAGAGGGAGAGAAGGAGGTGGGGTTGGTGGGACCCGGGGGAGAGGGTGCCAGGCAGGCGCATGCGTGTGTGGTGAGGGCTGCGCGCGCGTGGTGCTGTGGGGGTGTGTGTGGGCTAGATGAGGGAGAGGGAGAGAGAGGCACGCGGGCAGGGGCCGGTGGCCAGGGGTGGGTCCGGTTGGTGGGGTGGGGTGGGTGAGTGGGTGTGGGGCTAGGCCACGTGGCAGGTGGGGATTGGGTAGAGGGGAGAGGGGAGTGAGGTGGCATGTTCCGATTGGATGGAGTGAGGTGGCCAGGGGGTGTGGGTAGGATAGTGGGTAGTTTTAGGAATTAGAGGGGCAGACTAGATGGACCGATTTAGTTTCTGGGGCGGTCGTCCGGGTCACTCGGCCCGTTCGACTGCCCCTATTAAAAATAATCTTAATATTTTATTTATTTTTAAATAGCTTTTATAACTAGTTTTTGACAAACAAAAATATCCGGAACATCCGGGGGTTGGCGTTTAAATAAAGACGGGGCGTTTTAGAAAACAACCTGGGCTTGCGAACATAATTTTGGCAAACAATGCATGATGATGACGATGCAATGCACAAATTCAACGCGATTTTCTAGTAGTGGTTTTGCGGGATGCCACACCAGCTTACCCTTAATACCAAATCTCTTGATTCCACGAAGCGGCGATACTCTGAGGTATGCTCTATCACCTACCTCATACACCACTTCCTTGCGCTTGGCGTCAGCGTAGCTCTTCTGCCTGAATTGTGCTACCTTCAGTCTGTCTCTAATCAAGGCGACCTTCTCCTCAGCGTCCTTGATCAAATCAGGTCCAAACAACTGACGTTCTCCTACTCCATCCCATAGCAATGGTGTTCGGCACCGTTTCCCATACAGTACGTCGAACGGTGACGTCTTGATGCTGGTTTGATAGCTGTTGTTGTAGGAAAACTCGGCATACGGCAAATTCTCATCCCAACTAGAACCATGAGCCAAGGCGCAAGCTCTTAGCATGTCCTCCAAAATCTGATTCACCCTCTCGGTCTGTCCATCGGTCTGTGGGTGAAATGCGGTGCTAAACTCCAATCTAGTACCAAGTGACTCGTGCAGCTGGCGCCAGAAGTGTGAGGTAAACTGGGTGCCTCTGTCAGACACGATACTCTTGGGAACTCCGTGCAGGCACACAATCTTGTCCATGTAAATCTTGGCCAACTTTGCACTCGTATAGGTCGTCTTCACCGGTATAAAGTGGGCTACCTTGGTCAAATGGTCGACCACTACCCAAATAGAGTCATATCATGACCTGGTCCTGGGCAATCCTGTGATAAAGTCCATTCCCACTCTATCCCATTTCCAATCCGGCACGGGCAAAGGCTGCAGCAGTCCTGCTGGTTTCTGGTGTTCCGCCTTCACTCGGCTACATACATCACATAGGGCGATATGCTCTGCGATGTCTCCCTTCATGTTGTTCCACCAGAATCTGTCCTTTAGGTCCATATACATCTTTGTATTGCCCGGATGTATGGAATATGGCGAGTCGTGAGCTTCCTGCAGAATCAACTTCCTTAACTCCGGATCGTTGGGCACACACAAACGATCTCCATACCACAAGGTACCTTGCTCATCCTCGCGGAATTCCCTTGCTCGACCTTCCTTCATCTTTTCCTTAACTTCATCTATCTCTTTGTCTCCTATCTGAGCCTTTATGATTCTGTCTTGGAGCGTTGGTTGGACTTCCATTGTAGCCAAGTATCCTTCAGATACTACCTCCAGTCTAAGGTCCTTGAATTGCTTGCACAAGTCCTCAGGCAATTCACCAATTGTCAATCCATTGGCATAAACCTTCCGGCTCAGAGCATCTGCTACTACATTAGCCTTTCCTGGGTGGTATTGTAAATTCATATCGTAGTCCTTGATAAGTTCCAACCATCTCCTTTGTCTCATATTCAATTCCTTCTGCGTAAATATGTACTTCAAGCTCTTGTGGTCGGTGTACACATCACAGTGTTTTCCCATTAAGTAATGCCTCCATACCTTGAGCGCATGAACCACTGACGCTAACTCCAAGTCGTGTGTGGGGTAATTCCGCTCATGGTGCTTGAGTTGTCGCGAGGCATATGACACTACTCTCCCATCTTGCATCAGCACACTCCCAAGTCCCTGTCGTGAAGCATCACAGTACACTTGGAAATCCTTCTGAAGATCTGGTAAACACAGAACAGGCGCAGTTACTAGTCGACGCTTCAGTTCCTGAAAGCTGGCTTCACATACGTCTGACCATTCAAACTTCCTCTCCTTCTTCAGAAGTTCAGTCATCGGCTTAGCAATCTTGGAAAAGTTTTCTATGAACCTCCTGTAATATCCAGCAAGTCCCAAAAAGCTTCGAATATCTCCTGCATTCTTGGGCGCTTCCCACTCAGTTACTGCAGTCACCTTGTTTGGATCAACAGCAATTCCTTCTCCTGACACTACGTGTCCAAGAAATCCAACAGTGTTAAGCCAGAATTCACACTTGCTGAATTTGGCATACAGCTTGTGTTCTCTCAGCTTCTCCATAATCAGTCTCAGATGTTTCTCATGCTCAGCATCATCCTTGGAATATATCAGTATGTCATCAATAAACACCACCACGAACTTGTCCAAATACTCCATAAATACCTTGTTCATCATGGTCATGAAGTATGCCGGGGCATTTGTTAGTCCAAAAGACATAACTGTATACTCATATAAACCATACCTTGTGGTGAAGGCGGTTTTTGGTACATCCTCTTCCCGGATCTTCAATTGGAAATAGCCTGATCGCAGATCAATCTTGCTGAACACCTTTGCTCCTTCCAGTTGATCAAACAAGTCATTTATGTTCGGCAGAGGGTACTTGTTCTTGATGGTTACTTCATTCAGCGAGCGATAGTCTACCACTAATCTCTTGGTGTTGTCTTTCTTCTCCACAAATAGAACAGGTGCTCCCCATGACGACGCACTAGGCTGAATGAATCCCTTTTCCAGCTGCTCCTTCAACTGTTTCTTTAATTCCTTCAGCTCATCGACATCCATCTTATATGGTTTCTTTGCTATAGGTCCTGTTCCCGGCATCAGGTCGATAAGAAACTCTACATCTCTGTTTGGACTCCCACAGCTTCATGCAAAGTGTCAATCTCCTGTCCTTGGACCACCATTCCATTGCTAGTAAAATCTGCAATCTCCTTTATCATCCTCACCTTCTCTGCTAGAGCTCCATTCTCCCTTTCCATGTCCTCTATGTGAAATGGATCGTATGGGCACCTAGAGGGGGGGTGAATAGGTGCTAACCAATTTTAATATACTTTTTCAATTTTAGGCTTGACACAAAGTAAATTCTCTAGATATGCAACTACGAGAATTTCCCTATATGTAACCCTAACTACTAAGCACGTAAAAGAGGAGCGAGGAAACCATAGTGGAGCACGCGGAGACACAGGGATTTGTTTTACCGCAGTTCCTTCCTTGTTAGGGGAAGTACATCTGCGTTGGAGGGGTGGGCGGTTCTAAGACCACCACGCCACAATAGGCCTCACCCTATTATCCGATGGATCTCTCCACGAGAGGCCTGATCCACCTTCTCCACTATTGGATCCCTTCGAGGCGGGAACCGGTGCCTTTTACAACACTATCAGGGCACACACCCACAACCGAATTGGGGGCTCCCGGGATGACAACAAGCTATCACAAAAACAAGGTTTATCAATATAAACAAAAACAAGGATCTAGATCTTTGCAAGAAATACTAGATCGGAGGTTCTCCAAATGAATGGAGAGGAGATGAAGCGCTTGATTGCTGATGATGAAGGTCGAGTTCTCCTCCTTCGATTCCCAAAGGGATGGGGCCTTTGGATGGATCTAGGTGGAGCACTCTTGTATGAACTTTTGAGATCTGATCTGTTCTTTTTCGAGATGAATCAAGAGTCCTGGCAGGAGGGGGATTGCTGGCTTAAATACCCCCTCCCCAGATCTGCCGTTGCACAACTTTGGGGGCGGATTATCCGCCCCCCACTTGGGGAGGATTATACGCCTCCAAGGAAAACTCCGCCCCAAGGGCGGAATCTCCGGGGGAAACTCCGCCCCCTCTCTGGGGCTTGCGCCTTGGTGAAGCTTGGAGAAGATCTTGGGGGGCGGATTATCCGGCCCCCCCGTGGGGCGGATTATCCGGCGTAGCCGGAAAGTCCGGCCAAAACGCCGCCCCCTCTCTGGGGCTTGCGCCTTGGCGAAGAGCAGGAGGGGAGGATTATCCGCCCCCCTGTGGGGCGGATTATCCGGCCTGGCCGGAAAGTTCGGCCAATGTTCCGCCCCCCCTTCTGGGGCTTGCGCATGCTTGGGCAGAGGGAGGGGCGGATTATCCGCCCCTGGTGGGGCCGGATTATCTGCCCCCAAAGGTAGATTTCTGAGCTGCAACACTTCAACACACATTAAATGATCCTTGGTATTGTTATCTAACACACAAAACACTAGGGATTAAGAAATGTTCTTTCAATCTCCCCCTTTTTGGTGTTAGATGACAATACTAGGATTTGCAAAGAGACCGGCAAGTGCCACCTTAGATAATGAAAGGCGCTCCCCCTAGATGTGTGCATATTTAAGATTTGCATTTGAATACAAATACACACACTAGGTAGAACACTACTTTTAAGGTTTGGAGAGAAACGTCATACCACCGGAATCTATAGCCAAGGCATACATAGAAAATTCCATGAATCCATATGTCATCAAATATGCTCCATAATTCTAGAATTCCATGGGGTCCATGATAGATAAATCCAGAAATCCATGAATACCAAACATAGTACCAAACTGTGGAGTACGACATAGTCTTACACAAACAACCACAAATAGCAAACAAGTTCACGCTAGAAAAGGCACAAGCAAGCAAATGAAAAACGACTAAAAACGAAAAGCTTGTGCCCGACCCTTGCAAATCCACGAGACCTAATAGAACTACTTCTCCCCCTTTGGCATCGAAACGCCAAAAAGGAAGAAGAGCGATGCTAACGCCCCTGGAGGTATGCAAGGAAATCCAACGAGACCCATGAAAAAAAAAACCAACTCTTCTCGAGGAAGAGGGCGGTGGCCGAAGCCACCATGTTGGAGCGCATGGCATGACACCGCGAAGATGTATCTTGAGTTCAAAACCAATGCTCATCGATGACCCACATATCACAAAATGATATTAAGGGAAATGATTTTACTTGCTTTCGGCATGATGGGGGGAGGGTTGGCCCAATCAATTAGGACCACACTCCCCCTATGTCTATGCCCACATCTAAACCAAATACATGAATAAGAGAAAGTGAGTGTGCAAGAATAGTCAAGCCAAGCTCCTTGGATCTACGATATTTAGCTCATTCCGCAAATAACAAAATCTTGCTTCATCGAGGGGCTTCGTGAAAATATCAGCAAGTTGGTTCTTCGTGCTCACAAATGACAGAGCAATATCTCCACGAGCAACATGATCCCGAATAAAGTGGTTGCGAATCTCTATATGTTTTGTTCTTGTATGCTGCACAGGATTGTAAGCAATTTTGATAGCACTTTCCTTGTCGCATAAAAGAGGCACTTTGTCACAATTGACACCATATTCCTTTAAAGTTTGCCTCATCCATAACAATTGAGTACAAGCACTTGCAGCAGCAACATACTCAGCTTCGGCGGTTGAGAGTGAAATACAATTCTGTTTCTTTGATGACCAACACACTAGAGACCTGCCCAAGAATTGGCATGCACCAGAGGTTGATTTCCTATCATCTTTGTCACCAGCCCAATCTGAATCGGTGTAACCACACAGAGAGAAACTTGAACCCTTGGGATACCATAACCCAAAATTTGGGGAATGAACCAAATATCGGAAGATTCGCTTGACCGCCACTAAGTGGCTTTCTTTAGGAGCGGCTTGGTACCTTGCACACACTCCTACACTTAACACGATATCGGGCCTAGATGCGCAGAGGTAAAGGAGAGAGCCGATCATGGATCGGTATACCTTTTGATCCACATCTTTACCCTTGGGATCGAGCTCAAGATGACACTTTGTTTGCATTGGGGTAGCAACGCCATTGAGATCCGTCATCTTGAACCTTTTGAGCATGTCTTGGATGTATTTAGCTTGATTAATAAAGGTTCCCTCTCTAAGTTGTTTGATTTCAAATCCAAGAAAGAACCTGAGCTCACCCATCATGGACATCTCAAACCTGTCAGTCATAAGCTTTGAAAATTCATCGTTAAAAGCTTGGTTAGTAGATCCAAAAATAATGTCATCTACATAGAGTTGGCATACAAAAAGCTCCCCATTGACCTTCTTAGTAAAAAGAGTGGGATCGATTTGCCCAACTTCGAATCCACGGTCTAGCAAAAGCTCTTTAAGGTGCTCATACCACGCACGTGGGGCTTGTTTAAGGCCATAGAGCGCCTTATCGAGTTTGTAGACATGGTTCGGAAATTTGGGGTCCTCAAACCCCGGGGGCTGCTTGACGTATACTAACTCATGTAGAGGACCATTAAGGAAAGCGCTCTTAACATCCATTTGTTGTAACTTAAAATTATGAAGAGCTGCATATGCAAGAAGGATACGGATGGACTCAAGGCGAGCCACAGGAGCGTAGGTCTCGCCAAAATCAATCCCTTCTACTTGAGAGAATCCTTGAGCCACGAGTCGTGCTTTATTCCTCACAACAATGCCATTTTCATCCTGTTTGTTCTTGAAGATCCACTTGGTGCCGATAACATTGCGGCAATCCTTTGGCTTTTCTACGAGCTTCCACACTTTGTTGCGTTCGAAGTTGTTTAATTCTTCATGCATTGCAACAACCCAATCGGGGTCTTCAAGAGCATCAAAAACCTTCTTTGGTTCAACCATGGAAATGTGAGCTTGATGATCACAGAAGCTAGCAAGCTCTCTTCGAGTGGATACCCTTCGTCGTAGATCACCAACTACCTTGTCAAGAGTGTGACCTCTTAGTTCAAGGTTGCGATCAGCACGAGCCTTGCGACGAGCCTCAATATCCTTATTGTTTCTTGAAGGAGTGGATTCAATTGTTGTATCCTTGTCTTGATTACTGCCTTGTCCTTGATCTTGGTCACCGGTACTGTCAGAAGATTGTTGCTGAACATTTTCTTCAGGCCCAGATAATCCGCCCCTTGGAGGGGCCGGACTATCCGGCCTGGGCGGTGAAGTACCAGAACCATCTTCCTGAGAAAGCCTGACTGGATTTGGAGACCCAGGGCCGGATAATCCGCCCTCGGGGGCCGGAGAATCCGGCCTGGGAGCTTCAGAGTTGTTGACCTCTCCTTCGGATCCTCTGGAACAAGTTGGAGTGCCAGGGGCGGATTGTCCGCCCCTTGGAGGGGGCGTATAGTCCGGCCTGGGACTACCAGCTTGTCCAGGGGACAGATGGTCTTCAGCAGATTGTGGTGTTGGTGCATTTTTCTCCAACAGTAGGAGTTTGTTGATCTTGTGAAGATGAGGGCTCCACTTGAGTGCAGCATTGTCCTTCCCGATCCGCCACAAGGGGTTCCTCAATGGGGCGGAAAAATCCCACGCCCATTCTTCTTATGGCATCTTGGGGTATTTCAACATCTGCATCACAAACATCAACTTGCCCTACAAAGGAGCCGTTATTTTCATCGAACTCCACACTACAAGATTCTACAACAATCCCAGTGAGCTTGTTGTAGACTCTATAAGTGTGGGATTCGGCACCGTAACCAACAAATATACCCTCTAAATCCTTGGATTCAAATTTTGACAAACGGACACCTTTAATAAGAAAGAAACACTTACACCCGAATACCCTGAAGTATGAGATGTTGGGTTTGTTGCCGGTAAGTATTTCATATAGGGTCTTGTCCAAGATCTTCCGAAGGTAAAGCCGGTTTGATGAGTGACAAGCAGTGGATATGGCTTCAGCCCAAAAATTATAAGGAGACTTAAATTCAGCTAGCATAGATCTTGCCATATCCATCAAAGTCCGGTTCTTCCTCTCGGCTACACCATTTTGTTGAGGGGTGTACGCAGCGGAATATTGGTGTCTAATCCCCTCTTCGCTAAGAAACTCGTTTAAAGTGTAGTTCTTGAATTCTGTGCCATTGTCACTTCTAATTGCCAATATGGGAACATTGTGTTGACGTTGAACTTCATTGGCAAAGTCGATGACAGTTTGTTGAGTCTCACTTTTTAGCTTGAAGAAATATACCCATGTATATCTTGAGTAATCATCGACGATGACCAAGCAATATTTCTTCCCACCAAGACTTGCATGAGAAGGAGGTCCAAATAAATCCACATGGAGTAATTCCAAGATCCTCTTCGATGACACAATAGTCTTCCTCTTGTGGGGAGAATCATGCATTTTTCCTTCAACACAGGCCCTGAGATTTAGACTTATCACCATAGGAGACTGTGATATTATCAAGATTTGGACGCATCTCCGTGATGATCTCCTTGCTTCCGGTCATATGACTAGTGCAGCCACTATCCAGCACCCATTTCGACCCACCGGAAGCATAGCCCTGCAAGAAAATTACTTCTTGGTTTTAGGTACCCATTTTTCAATGGGTCCTTTCATGTTAGTAACAAGGGTCTTTGGGACCCAAATAGACCAAGCAATAAATTCATCAAAAGGACCAACATAATAAGCATAAACATCGCCATAATCATCACAAAAGAGTTCATAATTCGGATTGTGAGACCCTGCAAAACCAATATTATTAGTCTTGTCTTTTGTGACAACCTTCTCAGCCGTGCTTGTCTTTAATTGCACATTCTTGGTCTTGTTCTTCTTGGTTTTCTTCTTCTTGGACTTGGTGACATACCCAAGTCCCTCTCTACCATGATTTGACCTTTGCTTGTCAAGGACTTCATCAAGCACACCTTTGTCCTTTGTAGTGATGTCCTTGATCACTCCTTTTTCCACATTAGCATTTTTCTTGTTACTATATGTTGAGTTGGACGAGCTAGGAGTATCATATATGGCCAATCGACTTTGAAGCTGATCATGTGACTCATTGAGGATAGAGAACTCGTTTTTCAACGCCTTGTGAGCATTGTCAAGTTTCTCCAATTCCTCGGAGAGTCTATCATGAGCAGCCCCAAAGTCAATCCTTTCCTTCTTTAACTTCTTTGCCTTGGTGACCGCATTGTCACGTTCCTTAACGAGTTTAGTCACAATTTCTTCATGTGACTCTTCCATAGACTCAAGCCTCTCTTCAAGAGAGACCCGAGCTTCTTCTTCTTCTTCAAGAGCATTTTTTAGGGATGCAATTTCCATTGCATCCTCCCTTTCAATTCTGCCCTTTTCTTCGAGGAGTGCTTCGTTTTGGGCCAACTGATCCATAAGAGCCTCAAAACAAACTTTGTGCTCACCTTGCAAGTTAGTATAGAAATAATCCAAGGCAATAATCTCTTCTTTAACCTTAAGACTAGCAGGATCATCCATGTCTATCATAGCCTTGGGAAAGGAAGAGTTAGAAGAAGTTACCTCGGAGCTTCTTGCCATGAGACAAGTAGGATTCTTGTTGATGATGTTTTCGTTTGGAGAGTCGAAGAGTGATGTTGATGTAGATGTGGTGGCTATAGCAGCCACCTCTTGAGAGCTATCGTCCTCGTCCTCATCTTCACTCCCCGATGAATATTCTTCTTGAGCTACTAGAACAATCTTTGGTTGCTTCTTGAAAGGAGCATTTTTCTTTACAAACTGTTTCTTACGTGGAGCTTTTGATTTGTCCTTGAAAATGAGCCTTCCTCCATTATCCTCTCTACTTTGATATGGACACTCAGCTACGAAGTGCAACCGGTCACCACAATTAAAGCAAGTTCTCAGCTTGGGACCATTTTCTTTTCTTCCATAGGCTCCACTTTTGCGATCTAGTTCAGCTTTAGCCTTGGCTGGATCTTTCCAAAAGTTTCTTGTATAAAGAGCCAAGTATTGTCCGTGGATCCTTTTTATATCTTCGGGACAGTCCAGGCCTTCTACCGCATATTCATCATGATCAATCACACTAGTCTTCAAAGCCATGTTTACCCCCTTTTGCATCCCCATAGCTCGAGCACGAGCATCTTCGGCATTCTTGGCAGCCACTTTGAATGCGGCCATTTCTTGCATTACCTCATTGGATGACATGAGGTGATAATTATGCCTACCTTGGAGACTTTTCAAATCTGTGGGCTCAAATGGCATAAGAGCACTGACATACTTGCGCTTGATCCAAGCATCATCAACATAAGCCGCGCCGTGGTTTCTGAAGGTAGTAGCTATTGCCTTGAGCCTCCTATACATGTCCTCGTGGTCTTCTCCATCCAGCATATAAAATCCTTCAGCTTCATTGCTCAAGGCATCATATCTATTCCTTCTCATACTTTCATTTCCGATGAAGAGCTCGGTGAGAGCATCCCAAGCTTCTTTAGCTGTGCTAAGATGCTGAATGTGTGGCATGTCTTTATCTCCCACACCAAGCTGTATCATGTGTAGGGCCGTAGCATTGAGTTGGCTATCGACCACTTCTCTCCTTGTGAGATTGTTAGGATTTCCAACGTGAAGACCATTTTCGATGATCTTCCACAACTCTATGGAGGAACTGCACACATGAGATTTCATCAAAAATTTCCATTGAGAGAAAGTAGAAGCTGACAGTTTGGGTGGATCACCCCTATTATGTATATGTGGGTGAGGAATAGGCGGATCAGGGGAATACACATGAGAAACCTCATTGTATCCATCCTTACCGCTATCCTTTTTCGAGGAGGAGCTCTTACTTGTATCATCACCTACCACTTCGTTATCTTTGGAAACAGTTTTACCCGTTTCCTTGGATTGCAGAGTGGTATCCTCAGAGTTAGATGGAGGTGATGCTACGGATGTGGAGAGACGCATTATCAATTGACGCATCTCTTCCATCTTAGCCTCCATAGAACTCACCAAGGTTGTTTCCAACGTCTTGAGATCGTTCATGGTGACTACCTCCGGAGCATCACTCCCATCTCCCTTGGAACCCATACTTCTCTTAGGCTGTTAAGCCCGAAATAAGAGCCGAGGCTCTGATACCAATTGAAATGGATCGTATGGGCGCCTAGAGGGGGGGTGAATAGGTGCTAACCAATTTTAATATACTTTTTCAATTTTAGGCTTGACACAAAGTAAATTCTCTAGATATGCAACTACGAGAATTTCCCTATATGTAACCCTAACTACTAAGCACGTAAAAGAGGAGCGAGGAAACCGTAGTGGAGCACGCGGAGACACAGGGATTTGTTTTACCGCAGTTCCTTCCTTGTTAGGGGAAGTACATCTGCGTTGGAGGGGTGGGCGGTTCTAAGACCACCACGCCACAATAGGCCTCACCCTATTCTCCGATGGATCTCTCCACGAGAGGCCTGATCCACCTTCTCCACTATTGGATCCCTTCGAGGCGGGAACCGGTGCCTTTTACAACACTATCGGGGCACACACCCACAACCGAATTGGGGGCTCCCGGGATGACAACAAGCTGTCACAAAAACAAGGTTTATCAATATAAACAAAAACAAGGATCTAGATCTTTGCAAGAAATACTAGATCGGAGGTTCTCCAAATGAATGGAGAGGAGATGAAGCGCTTGATTGCTGATGATGAAGGTCGAGTTCTCCTCCTTCGATTCCCAAAGGGATGGGGCCTTTGGATGGATCTAGGTGGAGCACTCTTGTATGAACTTTTGAGATCTGATCTGTTCTTTTTCGAGATGAATCAAGAGTCCTGGCAGGAGGGGGATTGCTGGCTTAAATACCCCCTCCCCAGATCTGGCCGTTGCACAACTTTGGGGGCGGATTATCCGCCCCCCACTTGGGGCGGATTATCCGCCTCCAAGGAAAACTCCGCCCCAAGGGCGGAATCTCCGGGGGAAACTCCGCCCCCTCTCTGGGGCTTGCGCCTTGGTGAAGCTTGGAGAAGATCTTGGGGGGCGGATTATCCGGCCCCCCCGTGGGGCGGATTATCCGGCGTAGCCGGAAAGTCCGGCCAAAACTCCGCCCCCTCTCTAGGGCTTGCGCCTTGGCGAAGAGCAGGAGGGGAGGATTATCCGCCCCCCTGTGGGGCGGATTATCCGGCCTGGCCGGAAAGTCCGGCCAATGTTCCACCCCCCCTTCTGGGGCTTGCGCATGCTTGGGCAGAGGGAGGGGCGGATTATCCGCCCCTGGTGGGGCCGGATTATCCGCCCCCAAAGGTAGATTTCTGAGCTGCAACACTTCAACACACATTAAATGATCCTTGGTATTGTTATCTAACACACAAAACACTAGGGATTAAGAAATGTTCTTTCACTATGTGCCTCCGACGGGGCGGCATGTTGTTCCTGTCGCCCGGGGTAATCACAATGTTCCCTTCTTCATCACGCCTCCCATAATCACGGTAGAGTGAATATGCAGGCAGTAGGTATCGGACATAGTGGCACTGGCGAGACAGGGCTTCATGTATGGCCAAGTTGATTCCAAGTCCCCAGTTGCAGTATGTCTTGGTGTAGACCAAGTGTGCGGGGTTTGGCAAGGCGGCATCTCTGAATATGAAGGTAGTGATCTCCCATGCATCCTCTCCATATCCATAGGTGTACAACCTTCTTCCCTTGAACATAGGCAGTGGCAATCCCAATGACTGAGAGAGCTGAGCTAACTGCCTTGCAAAGGGCCTTGGTGACTCCATGGTGACATACTCAGTCCTGACGTCTCCCATCTATCAAGTAAAAGAGGAAAGTGTGAGAATAGCATATGGTAAGAATTTACGAGGGTGAAAGGCATAAGAGGAAAGACAGAGTTAATATAAGCTTAATAATTCTATGGCTTCCTAATCCAATCCTAGGTCACGATCCTACAGTCGACACACGGGCTCTGATACCATCCTGTGACACCCCGGTTCTGATAAGACCGTGGCCTCTATGTGACATGCCAATCCCTGGATCGGTTCATTGGCCCACAATAGAGTAAGATAGATAATCATAGCAAATAACCGTGCATCATGATCTACAAAGATCCAGAGTACCATTATTACAATATAAAAGCTTAGCATAAAGCTAGCTCAAATTGTTCAGGTAGCAACAAAAGCGAGTAAATCCTCCAATCTTCAAATTGCCCACAAGTGAACAAGTGCCGAGTGGAGTACCGTGGCCTATAACGATCAATCAGAATCGGAATAACCTGCAGCATAAAACGCAACAACCCCGAAGGGTCAATACATGGAATGTATGGCAAGTAGAGCTAGTAAAGGAGACAATAATACTAACATCTTCATGCATATTTGGCAAGTGGAGCTGTGTCTGGCTTGCATTTGCAAATACATTTGTCCTACTTTCATAAACAGTTTTTGATTTTCTTTGAAAAGATCCCAATTAAGTTAACCCAACAACATTAAAACAATTATGAAATTAGAATGAGCGAGAAACATGTCATGGAATCAATATCAAGCAACTCAGTTGTCCATAACCGGGGACACGGCTAATCGATTAGATTATACACTCTGCAGAGGTTAGTACACTTTACCCATGTGACTTGGCCAGCCCAGCTCGTACCATCACTCTCATTTTGGGTGATGATAGGGAGAAGTCCAAGAAGAGACTGTTCGGGAAGTAGCTCCTCAATCCCGACGCGCACCGGTCCAACCTACCAAAATTCTACATCTCTGGATACGCGGGTTCGAGTTACCACAACCTACTAAGTCCAACCAACCGCCCATTTCATTATTGGCACATGGTCGTACACGTAAGCTACACAATAAAGAAGTCAATCATTCTCTCTTGATACCTGGGTGCCTTTCCGCAATGAAACCACCAAAATTTATCAATACCATCACACCCAGGGGGTTCATTGATTAAGTTGTTTTAGTTTTCGCAAACCAATACTTTGAGAAAACAAGTATCAATGATGTAACCCAGCCCTTGTTCATCAAGCATGGCTAAGCACATCTACCAACGGTGGTTCATCTACAAAGAGGGTCCTACCACATAATAGGATTAGGACATAGCATAGCGATAGTATCATCCTACACATGCATCTACAAAATACACGACAATGCATTAAAAATAGTAGGACGATATCATGAACAAAGTAGCATCTACTTGCCTTGGTTGTAGCGGTCGGAGGAACAATCCACACACGAGCAAGGGTTGCACTCCACACAATCTACACGACACAATTGCATTCATAAACAAACAATTCACAAACATATGCAACAAAGATGATGCATGAATGCAAGAACGGCAAGTGAATTGGTGCTACAGCTGCACCACATAATACTAATATATATTACTACCGAATACATGCATGGAAAATAGATTTGGCGCAAGGGAAACTATTAACCAAAAGTAGTGATCACTACTAGAGCTAGAACTTAAATAATACACTACCGGTAGTAAACAGTTCGTAAAATCCTGGAAATATTCTACCGCATAGGCATCGCTGATAAGAAACAGTACCAATTGGAATTACTCAAAAAGGAGTTATAAAACATCCCGAGTAATTAAAACACTGCAGAAAGCCATTAGACAAATACTGCAGAAGTTTTTACTGTAAGCCTATCTTTTTATCTCACGATGAGATTCCCCTCGTTCATACGAGTTCAGAGACATATCACACGCGATTTTTGGAGCTACGAAACTTTTACTACGAATTTATTACTCCGAAAAGGCCATTAACTCATTTGATTAAACTGTACTAAACCTGACGGTAAAAGTCTGAACCAAAGGTACAGCGTGATTCTACACGACTCACTGAACTCGTGCATATTCTATTTGCAATATTTGGCCAAGCGGTTTAATTTCTATGCAATTTACAAGATTCTACCGAAATCTGTCAACTAATAGGATTAACGAAATTGACCCAGCCAACTGTGTCTGATGACTGGGCGCTGACTGGGCGTCTGACCAGTCAACGTCTGGGGCTTCTGACTAGTCAACGTCTGGAGTGCTGACCAGTCAACGAACGATCTAAGCCGCTCATCTGAGATCTGACGGTGGCTGCTGTCTTACCGGAATCGGACGGCGAAACGAACTCCGGCGAGCTCCGGACGGCGGCGACGGTCACTTCCGGCGACGTGGTTCTTTCTGCACGTACACACACGGTCAACTACGACTCCCGAAACAATAAACGCGCGCGCGTACGCGGCGATCTGCAGGGCGCAGATGACGGCGGCGGATGGAGACGCGGAGCACGGGAACGGAAAGAGGAGATCGAGGCGAACCCGGCAACAGACGCGGCGACGAACGACGACGGAGGGGTGGCCGGCGGCAGCGAGGAGAAGCGGCGGCGGCTGCGACGTGCGCCAGGAGGAGGTCGCGCGCGCGGGGGAGGTCTGGCGCCGGGTAGGTGGGCACGGGAAACGAGGCAGCCTTTAAGAGGTCCCACGCGTGAAAAAAAAGAAAAAAAAACAGCCCTAAACTGAAAACGGTCCAAATTTGACTTCGATTCGGAAATCGGTCCGGATTTTCGGACCGTTTTCCGGCGGTTTACTAAAACGTCCGAGTCTTTTGCATACGAACTCCGATTGGAGCGATTCTCGCGCCTACGGGTTCGTATCGTCGAGGGGAACAATCTTCAGTCGAAGTTTGCGCGAAAACTCGAACCTACAGGGGTGGTTGTTGCAAGTCTCTTGGTTTACTAAAATGTCCGAGTCTTTTGCATACGAACTCCGATTGGAGCGATTCTCGCGCCTACGGGTTCGTATCGTCGAGGGGAACAACCTTCAGTTGAAGTTTGAGCGAAAGCTCGAACCTACAGGGGTGGTTGTTGCAAGCCCCTCTAAAGTCTCCCGCAGGAACCTCGAAGCGAGTAGAAATAGGGTTTTGAAGGTGGCGTTCCGCCGAACCTTTCTATTCGATGGTTTTGCATGAAAAGATATGATGCAATGACATGAATGATATGCAAGACCAAATCTAAAATTTGGGATGTGACAGAAGTTGCTTTTGTTGGCCGCTGAAGTTGCTTTCTTGGGCACCAAAGTTTGTTGTGGGGAACTAAAGTTGTTTTGTCGAGCACCGAAGTTGCTTTGTTCATCACCAAAGTTGCTTTTACCGGCACCGAAGTTGCTTTGTATATCATCAAAGTTGCTTTCTTGGACAACAAAGTTGCTTTCTTGGACAACGAACTTGCTTTCTCGGGCATCAAAGTTGTTTTGTCGGGCACCGGTCATTGTGGTTGTGAACTTGTTTGGGTTATCATATTTTATGCATCACCGATCATTGTTGTTGTGAACTTGTATTTAGTAATTTCCAAGTTGCCTACCGATATAGTGAAGTCACCTATAGGTGGTGAGAAGTTGCTTAGTATTGTTGTGAAGTTGGGCACCGAAGTTTCTGTCTCGCACTGAAGTTGCTTCAAGGGCAAGAAAGGTGTTTCATCGGGCACAAAAATTGCTTTGTATATCACTGAAGTTGCTTCGAGGGCACCCAAGTGATGGGGTTCGTTGCATAGAAAACAAAAAATTCCTATGGTTGCAACTGCCAAGATCATATCTATGCGATACTTGTAACGGTTACAGATGGACTTACCCTCATAGACCATAACCGGGAAAATGTTCACGGAATAAAATGTGGTTGATTTAGATGTACATGACCATCCTCAAGGACGTGCAGACGATCAGTGCCATAAACGGTCAACACCTCCGCGATCGGTCACACGTATGGTGCGTCAATGACTCCCGAACCCTCGCTCTAGCCGGGCATTGAAAGTAGCGGATCCTTGGGAACTCCAACAACGCTACGCCATGGTAGTGGTGGTGGAGGGGAAGGGTTAGAGCAGGGCTTCGCTGAGCATCTTTTCTAGTGGCAATGGACAAGGCAAGCAAGGGGAGAAGATTCCAACGAAAGGGCATATGAGAGAGGCTATGGAGAGTGTGTGAGAGAGGGGGAGGAGGCCACCTCCTTTTATAGGGAGAGGGGGACAACCCCCTCCCTTTGACGGCGCCAAGGGGGTGCCCCTCCCCTCCTCTCATTCATGTGAGAGCTCCTCCCACTCACATAATGCCCCTCTCCACTTTCTTCCATTTAATCTCCACTCAAAAACCAAAGGTCTTTCCATTAAAGCACTTTAATTTCTTTGGTTTGATTCAATTAAGTTTAATGAACACTTAATTTAATAAGCACTTCATTTAATGAACACATTAATATTTTGATCCCTTGCTTTGTTTCGATACCCCAAAACTATTTTGACAGTTTCGGTAGAACAATTTTCCGCGATGTCCATTGAACTTCCCCAGTGTTTCCTATTCGCTCAAATGCGTCGGTTTACCTTAAGTGTGTCTCCCTACGGGTTCAGGAACTATGTAGACATGATCAAGACTTTCTCCTATCAATAATCATTATCGGGAACTAGAGATCCATAATAACTCCCACTAGCTCCTCGAAGATCTCATGATCGTCCAAACCTCTTTCGCTATAATCAAAAAAAAATTGTCTCGCGATATTTTACTTGTCCGAGATTCGATCACTTGGTTTTAACCATACCTTGTTTAATATCGTTCCTAACAAGTACTCTTTTTCTCGTTCCTGTGATATGACATTCTAGTGATCAAATCACTTGCTTGCAAGCTATGTCAATGTGATATCACCGAGAGGGCCCTGAGTATATGTCTCCGTTATACAGATGGAAAAATCTCACCTTGATCCACAAGCCTCAACTAACACTTTCCGAATACTGTTGACACCTTTATAATCACCCTATCAAGGTGTGACGTTTGATGTAATCAAAGTACTCTTCTGATGAAAGTGATTGACATGATATCATGATCTAAGGATATTGAGTTACTACGAATGTGATAGAAATTTAAACTTGATGACATGATCGTATTGCTACATCTACTGCGGGTGACTGTTCATCATATCATTCTCCAATGACATGACCCTGTTATTAACAACATCCAATATTATAATCAGGAAACATTTGATCATCCGTTAATCAACAGGCTAGTATAAAGAGAGGCTTTACTAGGAACCATTGCTGTTTATAAATCATACATGTATTAATGTTTCCTATTAATACAATTCTAGAATGATAAATAAACATCTATTATAAATCCGAAATAGCATAATAACCATTTTATTATTGCCTCTCCGGCATATTCCTTTCACCAAGTTGCTTTTGTCGGGCGCTAAAGTTGCTTTTGTCGGGCGCCAAAGTTGCTTTCGAGGGCACCGAAGTTGATTTTGGGGGCACCGAACAACAACATACAACTTTGATTCCCGAAGAAGCAACTTTGGTGTGCGACAAAGGAACTTTGATGCCCAACAGAGTAATTGTGATGTGCGACGGAGAAACTTTGGTACACGACCGAACATAAATTCAGAACAACAGTAGACAACGTCCGATGAAAAAACCAATATAATCTATACTACCTATAAAAGAGCGAACATTAACTTTGTTAGACGCACCAAAAACTGTATATGAACCTATTACCATTGCATGATTTGGCCATCTAAACTCAATCTAACAGCTAGGATCAACATATCTATTGTCTGGTGTACACTTAGTATTTTTTTTACGGACTGTGCTCTGCCCCTAGGCGCGGAGTAAAATTCCCTATCCCCAATTCACGGAATTGTAAAATTGTCCCCTCTCTTTCTCTCTCTCTCGATATAGTGAAGTTTCGCTGGCTGGCGCCAGTGGTTTTTTCCTCTCTTTGTTGGAGAGGTTTTTCCACGTTAAATCTGTGTCCCCCTTGTTGTGTTTTTTGTTTTCGTTCTTCGTTATCTTCTTGTCGCAATTGTAACAAGTGGTATCAGAGCCCCAGGTTCTAATCTAGGGTTTGCGACATGTCGTCATTGAAGTTCGATCTACCATAGGACTACACCACAAGATTCTCCTTGTGGCAGGTGAAGATGCGGGCGATTCTCGCCCAAACTTCTGATCTGGATGAAGCGCTGGATGGATTCGGTGAAAAGGATGCTAAGACCTGGTCCGCCGAAGAGAAGCGGAAGGACCGTAAGGCTTTGTCTGTGATTCAACTTCATCTGTCCAATAATATTTTGCAGAAAGTACTGGAGATGAAATCTGCTGCTGTCCTATGGGAAAAACTGGAAACGATCTGTGTGTCAAAGGATCTAACCAGTAAGATGAACGTGAAGATGAAGTTGTTCTCACACAGGCTGCAAGAAGGTGGATCGGTAATGAATCACATATCTGTTTTTAAAGAGATTGTTTCAGACTTGCAGTCTATGGAGGTAAAATATGATGATGAGGATTTAGCTCTTCTACTCTTATGCTTGTTGCCTAGTTCCTATACACATTTTCGTGATACAATATTGTTGAGCCGTGATGAACTAACCCTTGTGGAAGTACATGACGCCCTCAAACAGAGGGAAAAGATGAAAACTATGGTAGGGTCAGATGGAACGTCATCCAAGGCTGAGGATCTGCAGGTTCGTGGCAGGACCGAGCAGAGATACAACAACTATGGCAACAGAGATAAGAGCAAGGACGGTAGAAGTCGTTCAAAGTCCAAGGGAAAGGATAAATTCTGCAGGTATTGTAAGAAATCTAATCATGTTATTGATGATTGTTAGAAGTTGCAGAATAAGGAGAAAAGAAACGGAACTTACCAACCGAAAGATAAGTCTGAAGGTTCTGGTAAGGCTGCTGTTGTTTCTGATAGTTCTGATGGTGAATGCTTAGCTATTTTTGCTGCTTGTGCTTCTCGTGATGATGAATGGATACTTGATACTGCATGTTCGTTTCATATTTGTTGTAACAAAGATTGGTTCAGTTCATATGAGTCTGTGCAGACTGGAGATTTTGTGCGTGTGGGGAATGACAACCCATGCCATATCGTTGGTGTTGGATCTGTTAAGATTAGGACACATGATGGCGTGACACGCACGTTGAGTGAGGTGAAGCACATACCAAGCATGGCCAGAAATTTGATCTCCCTGAGTACCATGGACGTTGATGGATACAAGTATGCCGGTGGACATCGAGTTCTGAAGGTATCAAAAGGTTCTCTTATTCACATGATAGGTGATATGAATTCTGCTAAATTATATGTTTTAGAGGTAGCACTTTGCCTGGTATTGCTGCTGCTGTTACTTCTAATGATTCTGATGATTGTGGTAAAACACATCTATGGCATATGCGTCTTGGGCATATGAGCGAACAAGGCATGGCAGAGTTGGTCAAGAGAGAGCTGATTGATGGTTGCAACTTGAGTAAGTTTGAGTTCTGTGAGCACTGCATCTTTGGTAAGCATAAAAGAGTTAAATTCAATGCTTCCGTTCATACCACCAAAGGCATATTAGATTATGTGCATGCTGATGTATGGGGTCTGTCCCGTAAGACTTCTATTGGTGGTGCCAATTATATGCTTACTATTATTGATGATTACTCAAGAAAGGTGTGGCCTTATTTTCTGAAGCATAAATCTGATGTTTTTGATGCTTTTAAGAAGTGGAAAGTTATGGTTGAAAAATAGACTGAGAAGAAGGTAAAGGTACTACGTACTGACAATGGTATGGAATTCTGTTCTAATGAGTTTGAGGAGTTTTGCAGTAACGATGACATGATCAGGCATCACACCATCCCATATACTCCTCAGCAGAATGGCGTGGCAGAGCGCATGAACAGAACCATCATCTCGAGGGATCGTTGTATGTTGTCTAATGCAGGTATGCATAGGCGTTTCTGGGCTGAAGCAGCCAACACAGCGTGTTACCTCATCAACAGGTCACCTTCTATTCCACTTGAGAATAAAACTCCCATTGAGGTATGGTCAGGTTCGTCTGCTGATTATTCACAGTTGAGAGTTTTTGGCTGCACTGCATATGCTCATGTTGATAATGGAAAGCTAGAGCCTAGGGCTGTTAAGTGCATATTCCTTGGTTATGGTTCAGGAGTTAAAGCATATAAACTATGGAATCCTGAAACTAAAAAGATTTTGCTAAGTAGAAACGTTGTTTTCAATGAGTCCGTTATGTATCATGATAGCTTGCCATCAGATACCTCTCCTGTTGCTGTTGGAGAGGAGAGAGTTAATGTGCAGGTGGAGAACCTGCAGAAAACTGTTGATAATGATGCTATCGTTGAAGATACACATGAGGAAAACATTGATGATATTGTTGTTCAGCACTCACCTACTGTTTTGCAGCAGCCACATGAGTCCATTGCTGCTGATAGACCGAGGCGTAACTGTGGTCCTCGTCCTCGTTTAATTGAAGAGTGTAATCTTGTACATTATGCTTTGAGTTGTGCTGAACAGGTGGAGAACGATTCTGAACCTGCTACATATAATGAAGCCATTGCATCCGTTGACCGCGAGAAGTGGGTTTCTGCTATGCAAGAAGAGATGCAATCGCTTGAGAAAAATGGCACATGGGATGTTGTGCGCTTGCCTAAACAAAAGAAGGCGGTCCGCTGCAAGTGGATCTTCAAGGAAAAGGAAGGTCTATCTCCCAAAGAGCCTTCAAGGTACAAGGCAAGGTTAGTAGCAAAAGGGTTCAGCCAGATTCCAGGTATTGATTACAATGGTGTGTTCTCTCCAGTTGTGAAGCATAGTTCCATTCGTACTTTCTTTAGTATTGTGGCTATGTGTGATCTTGAGCTTGAGCAGTTAGATGTCAAGACTGCTTTTCTGCATGGAGAGCTTGATGAGGAAATATACATGGACCAACCAGAAGGGTTCATAGTGCCTGGTAAAGAGGATTTTGTGTGCAAATTAAAGAA
This sequence comes from Avena atlantica, assembly GCA_910589765.1. Classification (NCBI taxonomy): domain Eukaryota; kingdom Viridiplantae; phylum Streptophyta; class Magnoliopsida; order Poales; family Poaceae; genus Avena; species Avena atlantica. The sequence continues at coordinate 117,351,518 of OU342735.1, forward strand.
GTCTCTTTATGGCTTAAAGCAATCTCCAAGACAATGGTATAAAAGGTTTGATTCATTTATGATCTCACATGGTTTTGAGAGGTCTAAATATGATAGTTGTGTTTATATCAAGTTTGTTGATCGGTCACCTATATACTTGATGCTATATGTTGATGATATATTAATTGCTGCCAAGGGCATGAAAGAAATCACTACTTTAAAGGCACACCTAAGTAGTGAGTTTGAGATGAAGGATCTTAGTGCTGCTAAGAAGATCTTAGGTATGGAGATTACCCGAGATAGAAAATCTGGTTTGTTATTTCTTAGTCAGCAAAGTTACATTAAGAAAGTTCTTCATCGTTTTAATATGGATGGTGCCAATTCAGTTAGTACTCCTATTTCTCCTCATTTTAAATTGTCAGTTTCTCAATGTCCTACTACTGATGAAGAGTTTGAGTACATGTCAAAGGTGCCATATTCTAGTGCTGTTGGTTCTTTGATGTATGCCATGGTTTGTTCTCGTCCTGATTTATCATATGCTATGAGTTTGATAAGTAGATACATGGCTAATCCTGGTAAAGAACATTGAAAGGCTGTTCAGTGGGTTTTCAGGTACCTTCTTGGCACTTCCAATGCTTGTTTGAAGTTTGGCAGGACCGGTGAGGGACTCGTTGGCTATGTGGATTCAGATTTTGCTGCCGATTTGGATAAGAGAAGATCCCTCACAGGTTATGTGTTTAATGTTGGTGGTTGTGATGTTAGCTGGAAGGCTACATTGCAGGCTGTTGTTGCATAATCTACTACTGAAGCTGAATACATGGCTATTGCTGAAGCTTGCAAAGAATCTGTTTGGTTGAAAGGTTTGTTTGCTGAGCTTTGTGGAGATGATTCTTGCATTACTTTGTTTTGTGACAGTCAAAGTGCCATATACCTTACAAAAGATCAGATGTTTCATGAGAGAACTAAGCACATTGATGTCAAGTACCATTTTGTTAGAGACATTGTTGCTCAAGGTAAATTAAAGGTACGCAAGATCAACACTCATGATAATCCTGCTGATATAATGACTAAACCTGTTCCTGTTGCTAAGTTTGAGCTTTGCTCGAACTTAGTTGGTTTAACTGATTAGCCCAAGTGGCTATTGGCGCCGAAAGTATTTGCTTTGTTTGTTCAGGGAGATGGTTGCTGTTGATGCTATAAGGAGGAATTTGTCTCAAGGTGGAGTTTGTTATATGTTGATCCAAATTCTACAAAGTATAGGCCAACTTCTGACGAGTGGAGCGAGGCCCGTCGCCGGAGGCTTGTCTCAAGATTTCAACATTACTAATCAAAGCATACAGTGGTACTACAAGTCAAGGACTAAATGATCATAGAGGCTATGGTGACTCGTTCATAGTCATAACATGGTGTGAGCATGTGCCAAGTCAACCCAAACAAAACATCAAAGGAGAATACCACAATACAATGCTTTTGTATGCTAAAACAACGAATGATTCTTTCAAGGCACACTAAGCAATCCCGATTGTTTGGAACAAGTCATGCTACAACAATAATCACTAAGCATAAGTTCATAACAACACCTAGCATGACATGCTAAAGTCTAAGTCACAGTCAAAGCAAGCTCCTCTTGTACTACTCAAGCAAGAACTTTCTACTCCTTTCCAACACCAATCAACTTATTTGAAACAACACAGCGAGAACGGGGGTCCAAACTACTTTAGTAAAGCAAACTAAGCAAACTAAGCAAAGCAAACGAAAACTAAGACACTCCAAGAACAACAAAACAGTGCATGAAACAATAAAAACGAAGTGTCTAGAAAGACCTGAGTTTTTTATTGGTGAAGAAGGGGATGCCTTAGGCATACCCAAGATTTGACGCTTGTACCTCTTGAATATTTCTTGGGCTGACACCGGGGTGGCATCCCCAAACTTGAGCTTTTGTCCATTCTTCATCTCATTAAATCATTCTCTCTCTACACCGGAAAATTTCCCTTCATACAAAACTTCACAGAATCTTCATTAGAACATTAGTGTATTCAAAAGATAATAGACCCTTGGGTTTAGCTTTAGAACAGCAAAACTTTCACTAAAAACACAATATACTGTAGAAATTCCTTCAAAAAGCTCAATTTCCCAAAAAGAACCCAAAAAAGGAATCAATAAGAAGCAAATGCAAATAATGGCAGAAATCTGTCAAAACAGACCAGCAGGTAGAAACCAACTTTTTGAAGACCTTCTGTTTCTCAAATCAAAAAAGTGTTGAACTAACGCAAGTTATCTAACATACTGGGGGATTTATTCATAAATTATCAGCTCAAACCGACTTAGACAGACTCCTCACGAATTTTTATGGTGGAGCACAAAAATCTGTTTCGGGACAGCAACTCCCCAAATCTTACTTCCCTCTAATTAGAGGTCATTCTTGGCACAAAAAGCAAACAAAAAGGATAAGTAGAGGTCATTACTGAATTAATAACTTCCAAGACTCAAGAAAACTTTTGGGTTATCTCCCAACAAGTACTTTTCTTTAACGCCTTTAAGTTAGGCTTGATAGTTTGAGAAGATGATCACATAAGAAATATGAATCAAAGTAAAAGAGAGCATCAAGAAGCAAATTCAAAACACATTTAAGTCTAACCCACTTCCTATGCATAGGAATCTTGTAAAGAAAGAAGTCATGAAAGCACAAAGCAACAAGCATAGGAAAGAAAAACAAGTGCAACTTCTAAATTTTAAACATAAAGAGGGAAAACTTAATATTGTTGAGATACATAAGACCATGTTTCTGTTGGAGATATGCCCAAGAGGCAATAATAAAGTGGTTATTATCATATCTTCACACTTATGATAAATGTTTACATACCATGCTATAATTGTATTAACCGGAAACATTAATACTTGTGTGATTTGTAAACTAAAATAAGAGTCCCTAGTAAAGCCTCTTGTTAAACTAGCTTGTTGGTTAATATATGATCATGGTTTCCTGATCATGAACATAGAGATGTTATTAACAACAGGATCATATCATTAGGAGAATGATGTGATGGACATACTCCTATAGATAAGCGTAGCATAAAGATCAAGTCATTTCAATAGTTCAATTGCTATATGCTTTATGATACATAGTAACCTAATTCCTTCGACCATGATATCATGCATATCACCTTTAACGGATGGATGCTTTGATGACATCAAACACCACACCATAACTGGGTGGCTATAAAGGTGGCATTGAGTGTTCGGAAAGTATTGGTTGAAACACATGGATCAAGAGTGGGATTTGTCCATCCATATGACGGATAGATATACTCTGGGCCCTCTCGGTGAAATGTCATCCAATTAGCTTGCAATCATGTGACTGGCTCACAAGGGATCACATATCACGGGAACGAGAAAAGAGTACTTATCGGTAACGAGGTTGAACTAGGTATGCAGAGATACTGACGATCATAACCTCGGATAAGTAAACTATCGTGAGACAAAGGGAAATTGGTATCGTATGTAAGTGGTTCATTCGATCGCAAAGTAATCGTAGAAATATGTGGGAGCCATATGAATTTACAGATTCCTCTATTGGTTATTGTTCGGAGAAGTGTCTCGATCATGTCCGCATAATTCACGAACCGTAGGGAGACACACTTAAGGATTCGACGTTGTTTTGAGTAGTTATGGTATTATGAGAAAGAGACCAAATGTTGTTCGGAGTCTCGGATGGGATCCGGGATATCACGAGGTGATCCGGAATGGTCCGGAGAATAAGATTCATATAAGGAAAGTCCCGTTTCGGAGTTCGGGAATGATTCCGGTGTTTTCATCGGGAATGTTCTAGAAGGTTTCGGATTGTCCGGCACTCCGGGGGGGGGGGGGGGAGAGTACATGAATGTGTCATTGAATGATTGCATCATGTACTAAGTGTTCTTGCTGTTCCAAAACTGAAAAGTCAAACTGCCAGTTTGAAAGTCAAACGGCTAAAACAGGAAACTGTGGGAAACAGGAAACTATGGGAAACAAGCAAGAGGAGGTTGAAACCAACTTGGAGGAGGAGTCCCTCTCCTCCAAGCCGGCGGCCAGCCTAGGCCGAGTTGGGGAGGGACTCCCCTCCCTCCCCTGGCGCGCCAGCCCCTCCACCTATAAAAGGAGGGGCAGGGCCTCCTCCTCTAGACACACAAGTTCCTATCCTCTAATCTCCGGTTTAGAGCCGTTTTGGTTTAGAGCTTCTAATTTCTCTAGCCTGTGGTTTAGAGCCTTCTAAATTGGTGTGTCTAATCCCTAGACCACTAATAGCTCGCTCTCATACTCCACCATACTCGCTCCGGCTTAAGGCGAAGCCCTGCGGGATCTCCCCTCTACTTCCGGTACCACGCCGTTGTGCTGCCGGAATCGCGAGAAGAGTGCTACAACCTCCGCTGCCTGCTGGAACAAGGGAGAGGAAGGTCTTCGTCGAGTACCGAACGTGTGACCGACTGCGGAAGCGCTGCCGGAACGCAGCGCCGGAAGGATCGTCTACACGATCTTGAGATCGGAAAGAGTACGACTACATCACCCACGAGAATCCGCTCTCGTTAAACACTTTGGAATCTTCGAGGGTAAGTTATTCCATCGACTCGTTGCTACAATCTAGTAGATAGATCTTGGCTTGTTTGTTTGTATGCGATAGAAATTTTTTGTTTTTCATGCTACGAACCCCTACAGTGGTATCAGAGCCGTGTCTATATGTAGATCTGTTGCACGAGTAGAACACAATGGTCATTGTGGGCGTTGATGCTTTTATTATCGATTGCTTCTTGTGTACTTTGCATCTTGCGGTATGTTGGGATGAAGCGGCCCGGGCTAACCTTACATGACATCGTTCATGAGACTTGCTCCACGCTTGACATGCAACTTGTATTGCATAAGTGGCTTTGCGGGTGCCTGTTTCTCCTAGCATAGTTAAGATCCAATTTACAACGGGTGATTAACAATACTAGTATCAATGTTGTGGTTCTTGTTCGTAAGTTAGAACGACACTTATTAACAGCCCCAAACCACGTAAAACATGCAAAGAAAGTAGAGGCGTCTAACTTTGTTTTGCAGGGGTGTGCAGTGATGTGATATGGCCATGATTGTGATTATATTTGATGTATGCAATGTTCCTTATTGTAAGTTGGCAACCGACATGAGCCATATGGTTGTCTTTAATTTAAGTTAAGACCCGCGTGTCTATTCAAAGTAGTTGTAATAGTTGAAGCCGGTGGACGACAACCATGGAGCAGCGTCATTGACCTTGATGCAATGCCGGTAATGATGGAGATCATGTTCGTGCTTGAAGATGGAGATCGGAAGCACAAAGAAGAAAGGCCATATCATATCACATATTATGAATTGCATGTGATGTTAATCCTTTATGCATCTTGTATTGCTTAGTAGACGACGGTAGCATTATAAGATGATCCCTCATGCACATGAATTTCAAGTCATAAAGTGTTCACCCTTAGTTAGCACCGTTGCTAAAGCTTGTTGTTTCGAAGCACCACGTGATGATCGGGTGTGTTAGATTCTACAAGTGTATACAACGTGAGCAAGCCAGATTTGCTCATGCGGAAACTAAGGTTTGATCTTGACGAGCCTAGCATGTACAGACATGGCCTCAGGAACACGGATTACCGAAAGGTAGAGCATGAGTCATATAGTAGATATGATGAACATGTTGATTGTTCGCCATTGAAGCTATATCAACTCTCGTGATGATCGGTTTTGATGTGGTGGATTTGGTTCGTGTGATCACTAAAACAATGTGAGGGATATTGTTTTGAGTGGGAGTTCACCTAGATTAATTTAATTATTAATTAGAACTCAATTTATCATAAACTAAATCAAAGTGAATTTGCATAGTTGTTGTAGTCATTGGCATCCGTTTACCACCTTGCGCTTAGTTATAATTGAGATGATAGAACTATAGAATTCTGGTTAGTTACTTTACGAACTGGTATCATATTGTTTTGAAGTGTTAATCTAAAGTTTAAAAGTCCTATTGCAAACTTTCAGTAAGTTCCGGTTACTCCATGAAGTTTAATAATTAGTATTAAATCAAGAGTAACAATTCCAAGTGTTAGTATATAAGTATCATGTTTGTCTCCATGATTCTTGATATTCAAAGGATTCTCCTAATATCAAGGTTATCTAAGGATCTGAAAGAGTTGTTTCAGAAACCATGATTTGTGGTAGATATTGTGATATCTGAAACGAAGTTTTGGTTGCAACATGATAGAGTATAATATGGCTAAAGTCATGTTCTCATATTTGATGAGAATTTGCAAAAGGTTGGATACACTAGTTGTCCTAATCCTCCAAAAGGTTTTGGAGAGCAACATTATACTTGCGATTCACCGTTACAAGCTAAAAGTAGCTTGATCATGGATAAATCCATAATGAGGGTGAATATTTGATGTAGGTAAAATGTTTACTACACCAAGAAGATTACTAAATAAAGGAATTTGAAAGAACACCAAACATTTGATGATGGTGATCTACTTCAAAGTGCAAGTCCAAAGACATTGGTATTTAACTATACATGTTTTGGACTATGTGTCATATGTATGACTCCACTATTGATATTGATAGATTCTTTCAAACAGAAAAGGAAATACTGAAAGAGAATCTCATAAATATATGGCAGAAAAGAAAAGACTAGAATTGTTCAGTTTAAGTATATAGATGATATACATGTTATGGATATATTCTTTGCTTATTAAACAATGTGGTTCTTAAGTATTTGGTACTGAATTTGTTGGTGTGAATCGTCATACGAAACAACACAATTCATGAACTACAATGGCCTAAGTAACTAGCAAAAGAATATGTGATGATGTTCATCGATAACAAATAAAGGGTTATTGTGTTGCTCGTTAAAACATCAAAGCTTTCCTTCAAGATTTGTTTTATCAGGTATTATGAGAACAAAAGGGTTGTTAAAAAATAATTGCCGTAATCCATAAAAGATGGATGATTCACAAATCTCGTTGGAGAAATCACATCCATAAAATTAGTGCTAAAAATGTCGAAAGACAAATTGATTGAAAGATCACTTAGGAAGTGACATCGCAGTTTAAATTATATTGGAAAGAAAACATGAAGAAACTCCATATGGATGGAATTTTGGAGTCTGTTTGATTTTGATCAAATGACGCTTGTGAAACTTTCCTAGAGATAATTAAAACTTCGTTCATAGGCAAAAAGGGAACGAATGACTAGCTTATTGGAACTTGTACATATTGTTGTATGAAATCCATTATGTGTAGTCAAGAGCGATGGATTTCAACTTCATATGCTTTCTCCAAAATTTGAGTGAATATATGAATATTTACTTAATAAGGATGAAGTATGAAACATTTGAAAAGTTCGAAGACTTTCAAGATGAAGTGCAAAATCATTGTAACAAGAATATAAATAGTTTATGATAAGATCATAAAGGGAGATATTTGAGTTACAGGTTTAGCATAATACCTAAGATTTAAGGAATCGTTCCGTGGATTTGCATTTTCCCGAAACACCATAAGAGTATGGAGCGTTCGAGATATGTAATTAAACCTTGTTTTACATGGTAAGATCGAAGGTGTAATTCATAAAACTGTCATTATATTTTAACGATTAAAAGCTTTAGTGATTACCGTTTTTCCACTGAAAAGAGCTTCATCATAATCCGTTGAATTGACACCATATAAGGTTATGGTTTGGGATAAAACCCAAGTTGTCCTTTCTTAAACATTGGCATGCTATGCATAAAAGGATGTTTGCAACCAAAGTCGGATGAACCTGTCTTTGTATGTTATTTCGAATAACTGTTAAGTATTCCTCCATAAACACCGGAGACAAAAGTGTTTGTCGCTTAAAACGTCAAGTTTCTTTGAGAAGGAATTTTTCGTGAAAAGATAAGTGGGAGGACAATAGAACTTTGATAAGGTTAAAAGAACCTTAGCTATATGTGCATAGTTGCGCAGTGCCGAAAAGTGTTCCGGAGGCAGCAACAATGCTCATGGCTCACGTGCCTCAAAGGTTGTGGTCACGAAGATCTAAGTTCCTATTGAAACAAGTAGGTCGAGTAAACAATCAAATACCAAGATTTGAGGGTTGAATCATTATTTAAGAATAATGAACGGACTACATGCAAAGAAGTGATGATGGGCCCTGACTCCGTAAAATGGCTTGAAGCCATAAAATCGGTGATAGTTCCATACACGAGAAATCAAGTTTTGAACTTGAAGGACCCTCGAGAAAGGTGTAAGACCTTACAGTTGTGTCTGGATCTATAAAGAAATAGACATGGATGTTTTACATCTATGAAATAGTCGACATGCTGGGAAAGAGTTCACAAAATGTTCAAAGGTTGACTATGACAAGATTTGATCTTCCATAGTGATATTTAGTCTAGACGGATTAATGTAGCAACCACTACATATAATTTGTTATATGGTAGTTGAATAAACAAAACAAGTTCTTCTAATAGAATCGTTACCTAGGACATGTGCATAAACACGGTCCATAGGGTTTTGTTAATTCAAAGGATGCTAAAAGCATATGCAAACTTCAATGGTTGAAGTGAGCATCGCGGAGTTGGAATCTTCGCTATGATGAAACTGTTAAAAGAGTTTAATTTCATCAGAGACAATGAAGATGCTTGTGTTTGCAAGAAATTAAGTGGGAGCGCTAAGACATATTTCTAATACATTATGTGGAGGACATATTGTTGATTAGAAAAGATGTATCTTTTATTAACACATATTAAGAATTTCATCCCGATGAAAGACTTAGGCAAAACCCAAATATTTGGCATCAATAGACGCTAATATGGTTGTGCCAGAAGTGCATAGACAAGATATTGAATGAGTTCAATATAGAAACTACAAGAGAGGTTCTTGTCGCACAGAAAGGATTGAATGAGTTCAATGTTGATGATATATATTCAAGTGTATTGACATTTGGTAAAGTGAAACAAATAATCAAGTATAGATTGATACTTGATGTATGAAATCACAAAGAGTATTTATATCAATCATACTGTGATATGTACAAATCCAGATATGTTCTATGCTCTAAATGTTGTGAGCATATACCAGAATGATTCGTAAGATGATCATTGGACAATAGTAAGGATATTCTTATGATCTTTTGGAAGAACTAAGAGTATATTATTTGTAGAAGTGACAAATAGATGGTTAGTTCATTGTAAAAGTACTACATTGATACTAGCTTTGTCACAAAGTACAAATTAAGTTTATCTCAATCTAAACTAAGGGTGGCACAATATAATGGAAAGTGAGTTCCATAATGGATTTGGATGAGTTCCAAAGTTAAGACATTGTGACAAATACTACAACAAAAGGCTAAGTATATGACTGCTATTTTAGCAGCAAAAGAGGGCATTTGTGTCAAGTAGTTTGTTATCAAACTAGGTGTAGTTCACAGTGGGATAATACTATGAAGATATATTGTGCGACAATATTATCAACATGTTTTAACCCCAAAGAACTAAAGGTCACACCGAAAGACCAAATTTATACAAAGCCATCTCATTAGAGAATGAGTGATGCGTAAAGACGCTAAGACATGCAATTACACACGGACCTGGAAGTGTCAGATCCGGAGATCAATTGACCACTAGCAATCGTGTACATACAACACCGGAAAGCCATAGCTGTTGAATACACAAAGGTTTGAAACTAGATTATTGACTCTAGTGCAAGTGGGAGACTGTTGGAGATATGCCCAAGAGGCAATAATAAAGTGGTTATTATCATATCTTCACACTTATGATAAATGTTTACATACCATGCTATAATTGTATTAACCGGAAACATTAATACTTGTGTGATTTGTAAACTAAAATAAGAGTCCCTAGTAAAGCCTCTTGTTAAACTAGCTTGTTGGTTAATATATGATCATGGTTTCCTGATCATGAACATAGAGATGTTATTAACAACAGGATCATATCATTAGGAGAATGATGTGATGGACATACTCCTATAGATAAGCGTAGCATAAAGATCAAGTCATTTCAGTAGTTCAATTGCTATATGCTTTATGATACATAGTAACCTAATTCCTTCGACCATGAGATCATGCATATCACCTTTACCGGATGGATGCTTTGATGACATCAAACACCACACCGTAACTGGGTGGCTATAAAGGTGGCATTGAGTGTTCGGAAAGTATTGGTTGAAACACATGGATCAAGAGTGGGATTTGTCCATCCATATGACGGATAGATATACTCTGGGCCCTCTCGGTGAAATGTCATCCAATTAGCTTGCAAGCATGTGACTGGCTCACAAGGGATCACATATCACGGGAACGAGAAAAGAGTACTTATCGGTAACGAGGTTGAACTAGGTATGCAGAGATACCGACGATCATAACCTCGGATAAGTAAACTATCGTGAGACAAAGGGAAATTGGTATCGTATGTAAGTGGTTCATTCGATCGCAAAGTAATCGTAGAAATATGTGGGAGCCATATGAATTCCATATTCCTCTATTGGTTATTGTTCGGAGAAGTGTCTCGATCATGTCCGCATAATTCACGAACCGTAGGGAGACACACTTAAGGATTCGACGTTGTTTTGAGTAGTTATGGTATTATGAGAAAGAGACCGAATGTTGTTCGGAGTCTCGGATGGGATCCGGGATATCACGAGGTGATCCGGAATGGTCCGGAGAATAAGATTCATATAAGGAAAGTCCCGTTTCGGAGTTCGGGAATGATTCCGGTGTTTTCATCAGGAATGTTCTAGAAGGTTCCGGATTGTCCGGCACTCCGGGGGGGGGGGGAGAGTACATGAATGTGTCATTGAATGATTGCATCATGTACTAAGTGTTCTTGCTGTTCCAAAACTGAAAAGTCAAACTGCCAGTTTGAAAGTCAAACGGCTAAAACAGGAAACTGTGGGAAACAAGCAAGAGGAGGTTGAAACCAACTTGGAGGAGGAGTCCCTCTCCTCCAAGCCGGTGGCCAGCCTAGGCCAAGTTGGGGAGGGACTCCCCTCCCTCCCCTGGCACGCCAGCCCCTCCACCTATAAAAGGAGGGGCAGGGCCTCCTCCTCTAGACACACAAGTTCCTATCCTCTAATCTCCGGTTTAGAGCCGTTTTGGTTTAGAGCTTCTAATTGCTCTAGCCTGCGGTTTAGAGCCTTCTAAATTGGTGTGTCTAATCCCTAGACCACTAATATCTCTCTCTCTCATACTCCACCATACTTGCTCCGGCTTAAGGCGAAGCCCTGCGGGATCTCCCCTCTACTTCCGGTACCACGCCGTTGTGCTGCCGGAATCGCGAGGAGAGTTCTACAACCTCCGCTGCCTGCTGGAACAAGGGAGAGGAAGGTCTTCGTCGAGTACCGAACGTGTGATCGACTGCGGAAGCGCTGCCGGAACGCAGCGCCGGAAGGATCGTCTACACGATCTTGAGATCGGAAAGAGTACGACTACATCACCCACGAGAATCCTCTCTCGTTAAACACTTTGGAATCTTCGAGGGTAAGTTATTCCATCGACTCGTTGCTACAATCTAGTAGATAGATCTTGGCTTGTTTGTTTGTATGCGATAGAATTTTTTTGTTTTCCATGCTATGAACCCCTACAGTTTCCCTATCTCATAATAACTTTCAGTAGCATCATGAATAAACTGAACAATATAACTATCACATAAGGTATGCTTTTCATGATCTATAAACACATAATTTTTATCAAGCTAAAAAATAGTGGGATTAAAACCTTCAAACCCACTTTTAACAATCTTATAACAAGAAGACTGATCATTCAATATAGGACCATCATCTAGACCTTTATCATAAACATTTTCCAAGAAAAACTCCTTACTACCATGCATTTCGAAGTTAGGCACAAATATAGGATTATCATAGATAACATGAGCATAACTATTATCACAAGTTTTACCTATAGCAGATATTTCAAAAGAATCCACAGGAACATAACATTCATCCTCCTTTGGTAAGCAAGGGGGTAATCAAATAATGTAAGGGATAAATAGTTACTCTCATTTGAAGGTAGGCATGGGTAGCTAATCCATCTTCCTCCTTTTGTTCATCACTCTCCTCCTCTTTTTCATCTAATGAGCTTTCAGGTTCAGCAATTTGTTCTTCCATAGGTTCCTGCAAAGCATTAGTCTCTTCCATTTGTGGAAAGAACTTATTAAAATATTCAATAATATAGCCATTTTCATATTTGTAATTATCAAAGAAAAATTTTAGTATCTCATAAACCTCATATTCATAAGGTGCATCATCAGTGTTTTCAAGCAAACTGGCAAGTCCAAATGAACCCTTGAAAGCAATAAATTCTTCAATTTGTTCCACATCATAAAAGTCATAATTTCCTTTAACATAAGAAGATATGGTAACATTATCATTATACTCACATAGAAAAGGTAGGTGTTTATACCTCCTACAGCAACAAGATTTATCAAAGCAATAAGTAAAATTATAAGTAGAGCACACCTCTCTAGCAATAATATTCAATTTATCAATTTGTTCCCATAAGTGTTTCCCTTTTTGTGACAAACGGTGTTCCTTATAATAATACTTTTCTTCTTCTGTGAACCCACCTTGCCAGTAAGACTAGTTTCAAAGAAACCATCCATTGATAGAAAGCATGACAAAGCAAGGCAATAACAGACCAGCAACTAGAGTAGGAACTAATTTTTTTGTGTTTTTGATAAGAGAAAGTAAACCAAACTTTTTTTTTTGGAGTTTTTGATAAAAAGAGGCAAAAAAACCAAGCAAAAGAAACTAAGCAAAACAAAAAAAAAGTAAAGAGAAAGTTTGAGAAGGACTCCCCTTGTGAAGACGTCCTTAGCCTCCCCGGCAACGGCGCCAGAAAAGCTTGATGATGGGCGTGTTGTCAACACCTCATTGGGATACCCCAAGAGAAAGGTATGATGAGCACAGCAGCAAGTTTTCCCTCAGTAAGAAACCGAGGTTATCAAACTAGTAGGAGGAAGGAAACGACTCAAAGGTGTTGCTAGCAACTTGGAGAACTGCACAACACAAACTCAAGACTTTGCTCCAATAAACAGTGAGGTTGTCAATCTCACCGGTTTGCTGTAACAAAGGATTAACTATATGGTGTGGAAGGTAATAGTGGTTTGCAGAAAGTAAACAGTAACAGTGGAAGATGTATCAATGGTAAATATTGGACCGGGGTCGATAGTTCACTAGAGGTGTTCTCCTTAGATAAACAAACATGGCATGCTGGATAAACAAATTACAGTAGGGCAATTGACAGGACTGAGCAAGGCATAGTAATGCAATACTAGACATCAAGATCCTGTGAGATTCGATTGGGTAATACAACAAGATACATAGACCGCCATCCAACTGCATCTATGACTAGAAGTCCACCTTTGGGTTATCATTCGAACCCCCTCCAGTATTAAGTTGCAAGCAACAGACAACTGCTTTAAGCAAAGTGTGTAAGGTAAACAATCCACTTGTTCCATGAACAAGAGACCGTTGTTTTCTCCCTAGTGGCAACAACACATCTACAACCTTAGATATTTCTATCACTTCCCTTAGATTAAATAGAGGCATGAACCCACTATCGAGCATAAATACCCCCTTTTGGAGTCACTAGCAACTACTTGGCCAAGATAGCTACTAACAACAGAGAGCATGCAATATCAGAAACAACACAAACATGATAGAATCAATAAGACAAAACCATTAATCAATCTGCTTAGTAATATCAATATCCATCGGATCCCCGCAAACACAACATGCATGATTAAAAATAGATGAGATCTCGATCATGAACGGATCTCACAAGATCTAGACATGAAAGCACAAAGGAGGAGATACAACCATCTAGCTACTACATGGACCCATAGCCCAAGGTGGAAATACTCACGCTTCATACCGGTGACTGGCATGATGAATAAGAAGGCCTCCGGGATGATCTCCCCTCTAACAGGGTGTCGGGAAGAGCTTCAGATCCCCCGATCTAGGGATGATGGTGGCAGCGGCTACATATGGTTTCGTGAAATTTTGATCGGGTACTTAGTGTTTAGGCATCGAGGGCTTCTTATAGGCAAAGAGGCGAGGCAGGGGGTCGCCAGGGCGGCTGCACCCCCAGGCGCAGGCCCACCTTGGCCACGCGGCCAGGGGGTGGCCCCCTGGTGGCCCTCGTCCATCTCGTACTCCGGCTTCGTGTTCCCCACGGTAAAATATTGGATTTGGCTTTTGTCCCGTCCAATTGTGAGAATATTGATTTTCTGCCTTTCTAGAATCAAATCAGAAGAAAACAGGCAACTGGCACTGTGGCATCTTGTTAATAGGTTAATACCAGAAAACATATAAAAACACCTCAAAGTGTAGACAAAGCAAAGCAAATTAGATACTAAACAAGCATGGAACATAAAAAATTATAGATATGTTTCTGACGTATCATTTTACTTCTTTAAAAATTGCATGTTTACTTTCAGTTTTGCATTACTAAATCAAAAACACAAAAAAATTAGTTGTAATTTCTATTGCAAATTTGTTTCTTTGTCTCTCGCGTAGATTGCTCAATTTCAGGTGACTTGGCGATAGGAAAGTATAACGAGGTTCAACTTAAATACAAGAACGAAGCAAGTAAGAAAAGGTAGCACATTCCTTTCATCACCTCTTCCGCAATTTTAAATTGACCATAGAACTATTTGCTCGCTTGCACTTAAGTCACTCCCCACTTAACTTGTTATCTTACAAATTTTATTCCTTTGCTAGTGTCTCCTTTTTATCTTTGAAGTAATGAGCAATGAACTTGGTTAAAATATTTCCAACATTTTTACAACAAGAAAAAGCATCCAAAAGATGACTTGAGTCCATGTTTATCCCAAAGGATTTGATTTTAGAAACTACTCAACCCCACTGAGCTTAATGTAATGGACTTGATAGCACTTTTGAATGGAATTGTTTGATAAAATCGACGCTTTGAAGTAGTAGAGATTATGCCACTGTTTTTCTATTAATTAAAGTAAGATATTGCTTTACTTGTGTCATTACAACACTGTCGTGCTCCATGGGGAACTACTAAATCTGCTGGCCAACAAACAATCTGTAACATCCCAAAAATCATGATTCAAAACTCATGCATATCATCCATGCATCCATCATCATTTAGGGTTTTATCTCAAAATCATTTCAAAAACAGGAGCAAATGTTGCTCATTATTTGATGTATGAAAACCCTAGCCTTTGTGCTACATGCTAATGAGAAAGGTGCTATTTTTCATTCAGGATAATTTGAATTCAAACTTAAGTGATTTCAAAAGCTTGGGCAAAGTTTCAAAACAAAATATGGAATAAAACCAAAGTTATGCCTATTATATTATCTCCAAAAAGGCTTGGTTTTATTGTATTATTTTCAAATAACCCAAGTAGGTCTGAGTGAACAGAGGTGTTTGACACTTATTTGGGTACAAGGAACACTGTACAAAAGCTAGAGAAAGTTGGAATTCAAAATTATTTGAAATAGGATTTGAAAACCATTCCTAGAAAAACAATCAGAAAAAGAAAAGGAGTAAAGAAGAAAAAAAATAGACAGCCAGCCAATCTGGCCGACTCAGCCCAACACGGCCCAGCTAGTCCAGTAGCCCTCCACCCCGCGAAACGTTTTCTTTCACCCGCACCCACTAGCTCACTGACAGGCAGGACCCACTCCCCCTCCTCCTCTCTCGCTGACAACCGCGGCCCACACGGGTACCATCGTCTCCACCCCCACGACTGGTTCATCCCCAAATTGACGCCGGCCGTTTCCTATTGATTTGCGCAACTTCAATTCGCGTAAATTCACGAGTAAATCTCACTCGTATCCTGGCTATTAAAACCCCCTCTGCCCCCTCTCCATTCTCCCCCAAATCCCAAGACCAGAGCGCCCCAGGCTGCAAGAATTGCTCACCGCAACCCCGCTGTCTCCGACGAGATGCAGCCACGATTCCGGCCAACTCCGACCACCCCTCTGCTCCTGGTTCACACGAGCAGGCTCCATTTGACCTCGCGCACCTCCCAGTACCACTAGCTCGCCCGCGCGTGACCCAGAACGTCGGCAACGCAAGCGACTGAGCGCCACCGTCTTCGGCTTCAACTCCGTCGAGCTCCTCCGGTAAGATCAGACCGCCCCAAGCCTTCTCCTTCACGCACATGTCTTCTCTGTGATCTCCTGCATCTGACCACATCCTCTGTTTGCCTCCTCGTGATCGACAGCGTCGCCTTCGACCTCGAACAGAGCCACCCGTCGCCAGACCCTACTCCGGCGAGCAATCCACCGCAAACCTGAATGCCCCTTGCCGAGCCGTCTGTACGTTGAGCATCACCACGTCCTCGCGATCACGGTGAGTACCTTCCCTACCCTCCTAGCTTCCTGTATCGCCGGCGCCACCACCATCTGACCGTCGCCGCCGCGCGCAGCCGTTAAGCGCCGCCAGTTAGTGGCATGACGTTTGTGTCCGTTAGATCCAAATCGTAGGGCTAGGATAGATTATAATCGAAGGGGTATCGCATGCCTCTGCGCCGCTAGATCTAAGTTAGATCCTACGGTCTGCGTCTGTCAATCCGAGCGAATCGGTACGCGCCAGTAATATTGCGACGCGTGTCTAGGATTAGCTCAAAAACAGATTTCAAAATCAGATTTAGATCAAATTTTCAAAGGGGTATAACTTGAGATTCCCACGTTAGATTTTTGCAAATTTTATACCATTGGAATTAGTGAATCAAGGCCTTTCTGAATCTGCAATGTGTTTAACAAAAAGTATCTGTTAAAATGACTTTGTATGTAGAAACATGTTTAGGTCCATTTTGAGTATAGTTTTTGTTTAGCAAATTGTTTTAGGGCTAAATAGGTTTAGTTAGCAAACTTTTTGCCTTAGTTATGTTTCTGTATCATGTACTTGCTTGATGGGTTTTCAAAAATCATCACTTAGCACTTTATTGCATGCATGCATACATAATTTTGTTTGTATATAAATTGTGTGCTACAAATTTTATGTGTAGATTTTGCTAGTGACTGTGATTGTGAAGAGTTCTACTCTCCCCATTACCAAGGCAAGTGATACTTCATGATATTTCCACCCCTTTATTTTGAATAAGCATTAGAATTATTTTTGCTAAGTCTTGCATGCTACTTTTGCCAAATGCTATGTTGGGAAATCCTATGTAGTGTAGAATTGTAGAATTGCTAGGGAATTTTCCTAAGTTAAGTTACTATGCCATGCTTAGCCTAGCTAGTAGAAAACAAGGGTTGGTAAAGTATGTTCATGCTATGTTGAAAATAATTCTAAGTCTTTTGGACTTATGCTTTTCTTAATAAAACAACTAAGTCAATGAACCTCCTGGGTGGAATGGGACTTGAATGGTGGTTTTTGGTTGAGTGGTTGCACAAGGCCATGGATTTGGCTTGTGTATCTCACTTGTGGTATGCCACCCAGACACAAAGGGATTTGGAGGCCAAGTGTTGAGAAAGCTTACAGTGCAGCCACTTGGCAATATGGGCTCTGCCTTGATCATATAGGTTGCTAGAACTTAGTCATTTGGATAGTTGGTGGTAGTGGGATGATAGGTTGGAACGCGTCCATTTGACTAAGGAAAGGCTTCTGAAAGGTCCTGTCTTGGGAAACCAAGTCTGGTGGGGAAAGTGCACAACCTCTGCAGATGGAAAATCTAAGTACTTAGCCAAGTCCTTGGCAATGGACAATTTGAGAATCAAGACATGGAAGCTACAAGAATGTCATCACTCCAACTTCTAAGTAAAAATTGTGGGTGAACAAGGGTGAAGGACCCCAATGTCTATTGGTGGTTTCTTGGGAAAGTTTTTGACAAAGAAAAACTTAGTGATTTCAACTAATAGGAAAAACCTATTTTGAGCAAAGCAAGCCAAGCTACACTTAGCCAAAAATGCATATAGTAATATAGTCCACTTAAAATTTACTAAGGTATCACTTGCCAATACTATTCCAAAGTATTGACCCACTGTGGCTGTAACTTGTGATGTTGCAGGTTACTCCGATGATGAGTAGGAGTCATGAGTCTACACTCAACATGCTTGCCTGTGGCACATGAAGATGAGGACTTGTGTTTATTTACTTATTCCATAAACTCTTGTATTAGGCCTTTGGCCCTGAGTTGTAAAAGACTATGTTTTATCTCTGGAATGAATGTAACAAACGACCTTTGTATCTGTGTACTTCATCTTAACCTGTGGATCCTAGCATTGATCCAGGGACTAGCATTGCAATCACTGGGATCCTTTCCTTTACAAAGGAGGGATCTTACAGATGGTATCAGAGCACTGTGTTGCCTGTAGGATTATGACCCTAGGATTGGAAACCACTAAGGAAAATTTTTCAACTACTTCTACACTTGTCTATTCTTCTCGTAAACTTTTCTAATCTTCTCATTCTCATCTCTATTTGTAGATGAACTCCATCAACGAAGCCGTGAAGAAAGGGCCACTCATGACCATGACCTTGGAGTGTGAAACTGAGTTTCCCAAGATTCTCAAGGACCTCATGGTGGAAATGGAAGCACATGGTGCAGCTGTTTACAAAGGCTTTCCAGTGATGGATGAAGGAGTGGAGTATTGGTGGGTGCAACTTCACTTGTACAAAAACAAGGAAGACAACCACAAAGAAAGAGGTTTCTGCATGTACACCAACACTGTGATGCACACCACATTCTTTGAGTCAGCAAGAGAAGCATCTTGGAGGACTATCAAAGAACTTAGTGCTAGAGTCAAGTGCAGAATGCTCAACCTCCAAAAAGACTTAGAGAAAGAGAAGGAGCTTACCCAAGAGTTGGAAGCCACCAACCAAACCTTAAGGGGAGATATTATAGACTTAGTGATGGAATCATGTGAACAAGATAGGTGGATTGCCTCTAGGAACATTGTGTTAGCCAACAGATCCAGTGAGATAGGATTGTGAACGCACTTCGTTAGTTGGACCACCACCTATCACCTTATTTTCCAAAATGATACCTTAAATAAGTTTGGACCTTGATTGATGTAATGGAATCATGTATGCATGACTTGTGTGATTTTGTGTTCCATGGATATGTATGAAATGTTTGTCTTGTTTTATCTTAAATTGTGTTGTCCTAACTTTTCTATCTTATAAATAGATGCCTATTACCATCAGCACTGTTGAGGAGTTCCAGGTTACCCGTTTTGGTCCTCGTATCGTTGAGCTTACCACCTTGCTCGATCTCCCTCTTCCCACCATCATGGTGCATCCACTCACCAAGTTCGAGAGGAAGGACCTCTGGGGCTTCAAGGTGAACCAGCCCGGACGCTAGACAGAGCCTACTACAGAGGCCATCGTCTTCAAGCTTATGCACGATGACAGGGAGAGAGGCATGGAGGTCATCATGTAGGACCTGATAGGACGTTTGTTAGGCCGTCACTCCCGACAGGTTAGAGGCACCCACTTCCACGTCTTCGGAAGACGTGATGATGATGGAGAGTCCATCAACTTTGAGGACGACTCGAGGGACGCAGCAGAGCCGATACGTCTCTATCTCCAGGACTTAGAGTCTCTTATCAGGCACGTGGACACGGACAGGACCAACGTCATGCTCAGCAATGACGAGCTCCAGGTGCAGCTTCGCGAGAAGGACAAGCTTTTCGCACAGCAGGACGAGATAGTCAAGGAAATGGAGACGAAGTTCGAGACCCAGGACCGTAAGTTCAAGAGTCAGGAGAAACGCGTCCAGGATAGGAACAAGAAGATTCGGGACATGACTGAAGAACTGAAGTCCAAGGATTTCGAGCTAGAGCAGCAGCAGATGGTGATCGAGAGGCTTCGCTCCCAGAAGAGGGCTCTCAAGGCCAAGATCGATTCCTTGACCACTACGATTGAGGAGAACAAGACCGCGATGGAGAACGCAGGTCTTACCTTTGTCGAGGAGGAGATTGATGCTGATGAGTAGACTTGACTACTCGTTTATCTTTTATTATCGTACTTGCTATTTGTGAACTTGTTATTGGACCATCCGACATGTGGATGGCTTGCCACTTGTGTGTTTTATTTCGAGAACTTTGTTATTCTGTTGTTGAGCTTTTATCCTTGAGTTGCATGCTATGTGTTTGCTTGTGATGTATTGTGCATAAAACATCTATGGGTATCTCATTCTTATCTCTATTTGAACAAACCACAGATGCCTCCCCGTCGCGCAAACCCCAACCCCAACAACATCACTCCAGAAATGCAACAGATGATGAATGCTCAAACACAGCTTATGCAGATGATGACAACATTCATCCAAAACCAGAATAACAACAACAACAACCCCAATAACAACAACAACAATAACAACAACCCTCCGGGTTTTGATATGCTCACCAGATTTCTGCGTTTGAGGCCAGCTAAGTTTTCGGGGACAACTGATCCCATGGTGTCCAATGATTGGCTACGTTCTGTGAACAAGGACTTAGTGACCGTGGGCTGCACGGATGCTGAAAAGGTCAGGTTCGCAGTGCATCTGTTGGAAGGGCCAGCCGCCACATGGTGGGACAACTTCCAAATCACCAGATGAGGTGACTTGGGATATCTTTGAAGATGGCTTTTGCACTGCTCATATCTCATCAGGAATGATGAGCCTGAAAAAGAAGGAGTTTCACAACCTGAAGCAGCGCCACCGCAGCGTGGCTGAATATATAGAAGAGTTCAACAATCTGGCGCGTTATGCACCGGATGAGGTTGACACAGATGCCAAAAGAAAGGAGAAGTTTCTGGAAGGCTTGAACGATGAGCTGAATCTG
Organism: Avena atlantica; assembly: GCA_910589765.1. NCBI lineage: Eukaryota > Viridiplantae > Streptophyta > Magnoliopsida > Poales > Poaceae > Avena > Avena atlantica. Next base: position 117,372,277 of record OU342735.1, read on the forward strand.
CAGTTGTCTGTGGCATATGTTCCAACTTATCAGTCTCTGTGTGACAAGGCTGCTATTTCGGAGAATAAAATGAAGCAAGTCGAGAGTAGGAAGAGGAAACACTCCGACAAGCACAGCTCGGGATCGTCTCACAAACGATCTCACTATGATGACAGTGGAAGCTCAGGATCCCATAAGCATGGGAAATTCAACAAGCACCACAACCACAACCGTCATGACAACAAGCATCACCGCAGTCATGACAATGACAAGTATAAGAACCACAAGAGTGGACATAAGAGCCACCACAGTGGAAATGGTAGTGGAAGTGGAAGTCAGCCTGCAAAAAAGGACATCAGTTAGGTTGAGTGCTTCAAATGCAAGAAGCTGGGGCATTATGCTAATGAGTGCCCTGAGAAGAAAGTTGAAGTACCTAACAAGCCCAATACTTTTCAGAAAGGACAGGTTAACCACATCAATGTGGAGGAGGTCTATGAGGAGCCTGATGGTGTTGCTGGTAAGTTCAGACTCAATTCCATTCCAGCATTTGTACTCTTTGATACTGGTGCATCTCATTCATTCATATCAAGAGCATTTGTTGAAAGAAATGAACTACCGGTAGAAACTATTGGGTGTCCTATAAAATTAAGTTCTCCTGGTGGAGAAATGATAGTGAATTCAGGATGCCATGACCTAGTCATAGAATTCGGGAAGTATAAGTTTCCCGTTAACTTGATAATATTAAACTCCCAAGGTTTGGATGTCATTCTGGGAATGGACTGGATGACTAAGTACAAAGTAGTGATAGATTGTGCCAGCCATACTGTCTCACTCACGACTCCGGATAATAAAAGGATCAGATTCAAGACCAGCTTTGGAGCAAAGAAGAGTATGCTAAATTCTCTTAAGGGGGTTAGCATGGACAGTGTGCCAATTGTGTGTGAGTATCCGGATGTGTTTCCGGAAGAATTGCCAGGAATGCCACCAGATAGAGATGTGGAGTTTCTGATAGATTTGGTACCAGGTTCTGGACCAATAGCAAAGAGACCATACAAAATGTCAGTTGATGAACTGAAAGAGCTCAAGAAGCAACTAGGAGAACAGTTGCAGAAAGGATTTATCCAACCAAGTTCTTCATCTTGGGGAGCCCCAGTATTGTTCGTGGAGAAGAAAGATAGAAGCCAAAGGTTATGCATAGATTACCGTTCACTCAACGAGGTAACTATCAAGAACAAATATCCTTTGCCTAGAATCAACGACTTATTTGATCAGCTTGAAGGAGCATGTGTGTTCTCGAAGATTGATCTCCGGTCAGGCTATTTTCAACTCAAGATAAGAGAGCAAGACATACCTAAAACAACATTCACCACAAGGTATGGATTGTATGAGTATAGCGTGATGCCTTTTGGCTTAACCAATGCTCCAGCATACTTCATGAATATGATGAACAAGGTGTTCATGGAATTTCTTGACAAGTTCGTTGTCGTTTTCATCAATGACATCTTAGTTTACTCTAAGAGCAAAGAAGAACATGAGGGACACTTGCGTTTGATACTTGAGAAGTTGAGAGAACACAAACTTTATGCCAAATTCAGCAAGTCTGAGTTTTGGTTAGAGGAAGTTGGTTTTCTTGGTCATGTTATGACAAAAGATGGTGTAGCAGTTGATCCTGCTAAGGTTTCAGCTGTGACGGAATGGGAATCTCCCAAGAATGTGAAAGAAGTTCGCAGTTTCCTTGGCTTAGCAGGTTACTACAGAAGGTTCATCGAGAATTTCTCCAAAGTAGCTAAGCCCATGACTGAATTATTAAAGAAAGACAAGAAGTTTGCTTGGTCTGAAGGTTGTGAAGTCAGCTTCCAAGAATTGAAGAAGAGACTTGTAACAGCACCAGTTCTGTGTCTGCCAGATTTGGAAAAGGATTTCCAAGTATACTGTGATGCGTCTCATCAAGGTTTGGGTGCCGTACTTATGCAAGACGGTAAAGTTGTGGCCTATGCCTCGAGACAACTCAAAACTCATGAAGTAAACTATCCTACTCATGATTTAGAGTTAGCCTCTGTCGTCCATGCACTCAAAACATGGAGACATTACCTTTTGGGAAAACGTTGTGAAGTGTTCACGGACCACAAAAGTTTAAAGTATATCTTAACCCAAAAGGAAATCAATATGAGACAAAGAAGATGGTTAGAGCTTATCAAGGATTATGACTTGAGTTTGCGATACCACCCCGGTAAAGCAAACATTGTAGCAGATGCTCTAAGTCGTAAGGTATTTGTGAATGGCCTTACCAAAGGTGAATTGCCAGATGATTTGTGTGCTCAATTCAAAGAACTCATATTGGAGATTGTGCCTGAAGGACATCTCATGTCTTTGGATGTTCAACCCACTTTGTTGGACAAGATCCGAGAAGCTCAGAAGACCGATAAGGAAATTGAAAGGATTAAGGAAAATATTGGCCAAGGGAGAGCTAAAAATTTCCATGAAGACGAACAGGGTACATTATGGCATGGGAAACGTATCTGTGTTCCACAAGATCCGGAGTTACGGAAACTGATTTTGCAAGAAGCGAACAACTCTCCGTATTCCATTCACCCGGGTAACACCAAAATGTACATGGACATGAAAGAAAGATTTTGGTGGAACAATCTCAAGAGGGACATCGCCGAGCATATTGCTTTGTGTGATGTGTGTAGTAGAGTAAAAGCTGAGCATCAGAAACCAGCGGGTTTGCTTCAACCACTACCTATTCCTGATTGGAAATGGGACAAGATTGGTATGGATTTCATTACCGGATTACCAAGGACCAGATCAGGATATGATTCCATATGGGTAGTAGTGGATCGCTTAACTAAAGTGGCTCATTTCATACCCGTGAAGACAACTTATACAAGTGCCAAGTTAGCCAAGATCTATATGAGTAGAATTGTATGCCTTCACGGTGTGCCTAAGAGTATTGTGTCCGATAGGGGAACCCAATTCACTTCCCATTTTTGGAGACAGCTACATGAGTCATTGGGTACGAGGTTAGAATTCAGTACTGCTTTTCACCCTCAAACCGATGGACAAACGGAAAGGACTAACCAAATCCTTGAAGACATGTTGAGGGCATGTGCCCTAGACTATGGAGCAAGTTGGGATGAAAGTCTGCCTTATGCAGAATTTTCTTACAACAACAGCTATCAAGCCAGCATTGAGATGGCACCGTTTGAGTTTCTCTACGGAAGAAAATGTACCACCCCATTGTTATGGAATGGTGTGGGAGAAACAAGTTTATTCGGGCCAGATCTTATCAAAGAAGCTGAAGAGAAAGTCAAATTGGTTAAGGACAGGTTGAAGATAGCACAGTCCCGACAGAAAAGCTACACAGATCCTAAGCGTAGAGAAGTCACCTACGAAGTTGGTGATAGAGCCTATCTTAGAGTATCACCACTCCGTGGAGTGAAAAGATTCGGAGTCAAAGGAAAGTTGGCACCAAGATATGTTGGGCCATTCAAGATTCTGAGTCGCAAAGGAGAAGTTGCTTATGAAATTGAACTGCCAGCATCTCTATCAGCAGTCCATAATGTATTTCATGTGAGTCAGCTTAAGAAATGTCACCCGGAAATGGAAGAATCTTCTTTGAAGGATACCATACCTTTGGAAGAAGTTCAACTAGAAAGTGATCTCACTTATGAAGAAAAACCTATCAAGATTCTTGAGACTGCAGAAAGAGTCACGAGAACAAAGACTATAAAGTTTTGCAAAGTGCAATGGAACCATCATACCGAAGAGGAAGCAACATGGGAAAGAGAAGATGATCTTCGGAAAGACCACCCTCACCTATTTGCTAGCCAATCCGAATCTCGAAGGCGAGTTTCACCTTAAGGGGGTTAGATTTGTAACATCCCAAAATTCATGATTCAAAACTCATGCATATCATCCATGCATCCATCATCATTTAGGGTTTTATCTCAAAATCATTTCAAAAACAGGAGCAAATGTTGCTCATTATTTGATGTATGAAAACCCTAGCCTTTGTGCTACATGCTAATGAGAAAGGTGCTATTTTTCATTCAGGATATTTTGAATTCAAACTTAAGTGATTTCAAAAGCTTGGGCAAAGTTTCAAAACAAAATATGGAATAAAACCAAAGTTATGCCTATTATATTATCTCCAAAAAGGCTTGGTTTTATTGTATTATTTTCAAATAACCCAAGTAGGTCTGAGTGAACAGAGGTGTTTGACACTTATTTGGGTACAAGGAACACTGTACAAAAGCTAGAGAAAGTTGGAATTCAAAATTATTTGAAATAGGATTTGAAAACCATTCCTAGAAAAACAATCAGAAAAAGAAAAGGAGTAAAGAAGAAAAAAAATAGACAACCAGCCAATCTGGCCGACTCAGCCCAACACGGCCCAGCTAGTCTAGCAGCCCTCCACACCGCGAAACGTTTTCTTTCACCCGCCCCCGCACCCACCAGCTCGCTGACAGGCAGGACCCACTCCCCCTCCTCCTCTCTCGCTGACAACCGCGGCCCACACGGGTACCGTCATCTCCACCCCCACGACTGGTTCATCCCCAAATTGATGCCGGCCGTTTCCTGTTGATTTGCGCAGCTTCAATTCGCGTAAATGCACGAGTAAATCTCGCTCGTATCCTGGCTATTAAAACCCCTCTGCCCCCTCTCCATTCTCCCCCAAACCCCAAGCCCAGAGCGCCCCCAGGCTGCAAGAATTGCTCACCGCAACCCCGCTGTCTCCGACGAGCTGCAGCCACGATTCCGGCCAACTCCGACCACCCCTCTGCTCCTGGTTCACACGAGCAGGCTCCATTTTACCTCGCGCACCTCCTAGTACCACTAGCTCGCCCGCGCGTGACCCAGAACGTCGGCAACGCAAGCGACTGAGCGCCACCGTCTTCGGCTTCAACTCCGTCGAGCTCCTCCGGTAAGATCAGACCGCCCCAAGCCTTCTCCTTCACGCACACGTCTTCTCTGTGATCTCCTGCATCTGACCACATCCTCTGTTTGCCTCCTCGTGATCGACAACGTCGCCTTCGACCTCGAACAGAGCCACCCGTCGCCAGACCTTACTCCGGCGAGCAATCCACCGCAAACCTGAGCGCCCCTTGCCGAGCCGTCTGTACGTTGAGCATCACCACGTCCTCGCGATCACGGTGAGTACCTTCCCTACCCTCCTAGCTTCCTGTATCGCCGGCGCCGCCACCATCTGACCGTCGCCGCCGCGCGCAGCCGTTAAGCGCCGCCAGTTAGTGGCATGCCGTTTGTGTCCGTTAGATCCAAATCGTAGGGCTATGATAGATTATAATCGAAGGGGTATCGCATGCCTCTGCGCCGCTAGATCTAAGTTAGATCCTACGGTCTGCGTCTGTCGATCCGAGCGAATCGGTACGCGCCAGTAATATTGCGACGCGTGTCTAGGGTTAGCTCAAAAACAGATTTCAAAATCAGATTTAGATCAAATTTTCAAAGGGGTATAACCTGAGATTCCCACGTTAGATTTTTGCAAATTTTATACCGTTGGAATCAGTGAATCAAGGCCTTTATGAATCTGCAATGTGTTTAACAAAAAGTATCTGTTAAAATGACTTTGTATGTAGAAACATGTTTAGGTCCATTTTGAGTATAGTTTTTGTTTAGCAAATTGTTTTAGGGCTAAATAGGTTTAGTTAGCAAACTTTTTTACTTAGTTATGTTTCTGTATCATGTACTTGCTTGATGGGTTTTCAAAAATAATCACTTAGCACTTTCTTGCATGCATACATAATTTTGTTTGTATATAAATTGTGTGTAATTGTGTGCTACAAATTTTATGTGTAGATTTTGCTAGTGACTGTGATTGTGAAGAGTTCTACTCTCCCCATTACCAAGGCAAGTGATACTTCATGATATTTCCACCCTTTATTTTGAATAAGCATTAGAATTATTTTTGCTAAGTCTTGCATGCTACTTTTGCCAAATGCCATGTTGGGAAATCCTATGTAGTGTAGAATTGTAGAAGTGCTAGGGAATTTTCCTAAGTTAAGTTACTATGCCATGCTTAGCCTAGCTAGTAGAAAACAAGGGTTGGTAAAGTATGTTCATGCTATGTTGAAAATAATTCTAAGTCTTTTGGACTTATGCTTTTCTTAATAAAACAACTAAGTCAATGAACCTCCTGGGTGGAATGGGACTTGAATGGTGGTTTTTGGTTGAGTGGTTGCACAAGGCCATGGATTTGGCTTGTGTATCTCACTTGTGGTATGCCACCCAGGCACAAAGGGATTTGGAGGCCAAGTGTTGAGAAAGCTTACAGTGCAGCCACTTGGCAATATGGGCTCTGCCTTGATCATATAGGTTGCTAGAACTTAGTCATTTGGACAGTTGGTGGTAGTGGGATGATAGGTTGGAACACGTCCATTTGACTAAGGAAAGGCTTCTGAAAGGTCCTGTCTTGGGAAACCAAGTCTGGTGGGGAAAGTGCACAACCTCTGCAAATGGAAAATCTAAGTACTTAGCCAAGTCCATGGCAATGGACAATTTGAGCATCAAGACATGGAAGCTACAAGAATCTCATCACTCCAACTTCTAAGTAAAAATTGTGGGTGAACAAGGGTGAAGGACCCCAATGTCTATTGGTGGTTTCTTGGGAAAGTTTTTGACAAAAGAAAAACTTAGTGATTTCAACTAATAGGAAAAACCTATTTTGAGCAAAGAAAGCCAAGCTACACTTAGCCAAAAATGCATATAATAATATAGTCCACTTAAAATTTACTAAGGTATCACTTGCCAATACTATTCCAAAGTATTGACCCACTGTGGCTGTAACTTGTGATGTTGCAGGTTACTCCGATGATGAGTAGGAGTCATGAGTCTACACTCAACATGCTTGCCTGTGGCACATGAAGATGAGGACTTGTGTTTATTTACTTATTCCATAAACTCTTGTATTAGGCCTTTGGCCCTGAGTTGTAAAAGACTATGTTTTATCTCTGGAATGAATGTAATAAACGACCTTTGTATCTGTGTACTTCATCTTAAACTGTGGATTCTAGCATTGATCTAGGGACTAGCATTGCAATCATAGGGATCCTTTCCTTTACAAAGGAGGGATCTTACACAATCTAAACATGGGAAACCACTTGATTTCGGCTATTGAGTTATTTAAGCGTCTATAGCTGCAATGATATGACGAGTAAAAGTTTTAGTTTCCTCGTGGTCTCACATTCCAAGTGAAGTTGTAGTACTCCTCTGGCCCATTATTGCTCAATAGTTATCTATTGGAATGGTCACGAGTATGCAACACAGTCCCAATTAACATGTTAAAAACATTGGCATAATCCCTCTATGGAAGAGCTAAGATTTTTGAAAAAAGCAAGGAAAGGAAAATGTTGGGGATATACTTTTCGGGTATACCCACAAGACTCACTGACCAGGGTGGCCCACCAATGGGTTAGAGCTTTGCTTCACGGGCGGCCCAGTCATAGAAAAAGGAGGAGACAGTTCCGGCTACGACAAGGCCCAAAAGAGTTACTGACTTAGGCATGTAGTATTACTTGTAGTCCAAGCTGTATCTAGTTACCGACTCTATAACACAGCCAGATAGGTCTCTCCTGTAACCTAGGTCCTGGTGACTATATAAACCAGCCCTATGGGAGCCTTTAGGGCATAACCATATCAATAACCACAATCACAACTCGCACAGACGAACCTCTCTTGTAATCTGCTATAATATCCGGCTTACGCTGATATATTACTGGGTTGCTAGTAGGAGTAGGATCCGATCACCATGGTCGGATCTGAACCTAGGTAAACTTGTGTTCACTGCTCCTAAAACATATGACGTCTCACACCCCATATTCTCAACGCCATTAGGACCCCCTATGGCGTACTTGTCGACAATCCGACGATAGTTGGCGCCCACCGTGGGGCGGGTGACTTTTGGAGCTTCATTCCAGGCAGAATCTGCGCGTGCAGGAATCGGCGAAACAATCCGTATGGGTCGTGTGGTCTACGCTAGTGATGTCCCTCTCGTTATTCTCAACAAGACTTCGATTCCGGTTAGCAAACCCGTGACAACCTACACGATCCTGTCCATCGGCGAGATCGATATTTGCCTCGGTTTCGCTGAACCCACCCAACCCACTGATGAACCACAAGTATAGGGGATCACAACAATCTTGGAGGGTAGTATAATCCAATTTATTGATTCGACATAAGGGGAGCCAAAGAATACTTATAAGCCTTAACAACTGAGTTGTCAATTCAGTTGCACCTAGAAATAGTCTTGCTCACAAAATTTTATCAGTAGCAACATTTTTATAGTAGAAATAGCAAAGTAACAGCAACAGTAGAACAAAAGCAATAGTAACAATAGTAGAAAACAGTAGGATATGAGTGCGGTAGGCCTAGGGATTGATGGACGGGCGTTGCATGGACGATACTATTCATATAACTTCAAGATCTAGGGCAATTGCAGATAAATAAGATAAAGCATCCAAGTACTAAACATTATAGGCATGTGTTCCATATATAGTCATACATGCTCGCAATGAGAACTTGCATACCATCTTTTGTCCAGCCAGCCCGTTGCAGCAGGGCCTCAAGGGAATCTACTGGCAATTAATGTACTCCTTTTAATAGAGTACCGGAGCAAAGCATTAACACTCTGTGAACACATGTGATCCTCATATCACAACCATCCCCTCCGGTTGTCCCAATTTATGTCACTTTGGGGTCTTTGGTTTCGGACAATAATATGTGTACACAACTTGCAGATAAAATCACAAACAATACTATCATCATGAATCAATAACATGTTCAGATCTGAGATCATGGCACTCGGGCCCTAGTGACAAGCATTAAGCACAACAAGTTGCAACAAAGTCAAATAGCACTAATAAAGATACTAGGCACCATGCCCTAACAATCTTATTCGATTACATGATATGTTTCATCCAATTCCTACCATCCCCATAGCCTACAGCGGGGGATTACTGACTCATGGATGGGGGAAACATGGATGGTTTATGGAGAGGCGTCGGTGATGATGATGGCGATGATCTCCTCCAAATCCCCATCCCGGCAGGGTGCCAGAATGGATTTTGTGATTCCGTATCACGGTTTCTGGTGGTGGCGGCGCAGCGGAACTATTTCTAGAAAAACATCAAACCCCCCTGAGTTTTTATGTCAGAAGGCTTTATGTAGGCGAAGAGGGAGGCCTAGGGGGTGCCTGAGGTGGCCACACCCCTCCCAGGAGCGGCCTAGGCTGGCCCACGTGGCCAGGGGGTGTGGGCCCCTCGTGGCCCTCCTCCGTCTCTTCTTCTGGATGCGTGGATCTTCTGGTAAAATAAGATTTTTGGCATATTTTTCGGGATTTTTCCTGAAAGTTGATTTCCTACACAAAAACTAGACACCAAAGCAAATCTGCTAAAAACAGCGTCAGTCCGTGTTAGTTGTATCCAAATCACACAAGTTTAGAGGAGAAACAATAAAAAAAGTGTTCGGGAAAGTAGATACGTTTTGGACGTATCAACTCCCCCCCAAAATTATCTTATTGCTTTTCCTCAAGCAATTCAGTTGAAAACTAAGTGCGATAAAAGAAACTTTCACGAACACATTTGCTTCATGTAATGTATATATTCTCAACATATGATCAGTACTTAGACAATTCATAATAAGGAGTATGCAACTAAGTCTACTCAATAGTCATTGCAAGCTATGAAGAGATTCCAACATAATAATAATAAGTAGCATGAAACATAAACATAAGAAACATTGCAATGCTCATAAGATGGTATGATAAAGTGGTATCTCGCTTGCCTTTGATGTTGGAGCAAAACATAAATGCCAAGGCACCTCTGAAGTTCAAGTGAAGACTAGAAGTAAAGATATCAAAGATACAAACATCAAAGTTATGACATAATTAACCAAGTTTTGAAACAAGCATATTACTCTAAGAATGACAACTATGCTCTCAAGAAGGTGCTCATAGAATAAGTGGTGACTCAACAAGGAAGTGAAAAGGTTTTGAAAAGTTTGAAAGGCTTCCAAATGCTGAAAGTATGGTACTCATTATCTTTGATCTCTCATTGACCCTATCATAGGCATCTTTAGATGGTTAAGTTTAAAGTGAGTTCCAATATGAGTTATATACTTGACAAACCATAAACTAGAAATCTCATGTCCCTTGAGTACGAGGGCCGCTCCTCATGCTACTAAACTTTAGTTACTAGTAAGTTCTTGTCATAGTAAATACATGCGTATCATAGAGAACCGCCAACGGGGTACCCCTTGCACATGATACAGGAGCTATCCCATATCAAAATGACAAGGCAAGCAGACAATGAGCATCTCAGTGATACGTCGGAAACGTATCTATAATTTTTGATGTTCCATGCTTGTTTAGTATCTACTTTGCTTTGCTTTGTCTACACTTTGAGGTGTTTTTATATCTTTTTTGGAACTAACCTATTAACAAGTTCCACAGTGCTAGTTGCCTATTTTATTCTGTTTTTGGTTCCAGAAAGGTAGAAAATCAATATTCTCGGAATTGTACGGGACAAAATCCAAAGTCAATATTTTACTGTGGGCGACACGAATCCAGAAGACGAGACGGAGGGGCACCACGGGGTGGCCACACCCCCTCAGGCGCGGCCAAGCCTGGTCCACGCCTGAGCAGGGTGTGGGCCCCTCGGGCACCCCCTGCCTCGCCTCCTCGCCTATAAGAAGCCCTCGATACAGAAACCCTAGGCACCCGAGCAAAACTCCACGAAACCGTCTATAGCCGACGCCACCATCGTCCCTAGATCGGGGGGATCTGAAGTTCTTCCTGGCACCCTGCCAGAGGGGAGATCATCCCTGAGGCCTTCTTCTCCGGTATGATGCGTGAGTAGTTCCACCTTGGACTATGGGTCCATGTAGTAGCTAGATGGTTGTATCTCCTCCTTGTGCTTTCATGTATAGATCTTGTGACCTCCGTTCATGATCAAAATCTAATCTATTTGTAATCATGCATGTTGTGTTAGCGGGGATCCGATGGATATTGAGATTATTATGTCAGATTGATTAATGGTTTTGTATTTATGATTCTATCATGTCTGTGTTGTTTGTGATCTTGCATGCTCTCCGTTGTTAGTAGTTATCTTGGCCGAGTAGTTTCTAGTGACTCCAAGAGGGGGTATTTATGCTCGATAGTGGGTTCATGCCTCTAGTTTCCAAGGGAAGTGACAGAAATCTCTTCGGTTGTAGATGTGCTGTTTCCACTAGGGAGAAAACAATGGTCTCTTGTTCATGGAACAAGTGGATTGTTTACCTTACACACTTTGCTTAAAGTAGTTGTCTGTTGCTTGCAACTTAATATTGGAGGGGGTTCAGATGATAACCCAAAGGTGGACTTCTAGTCGTAGATGCAGTTGGATGGCGGTCTATGTATCTTGTTGTATTGCCCAATCGAATCTCATAGGATCTTTTTGTCTAGTATTGCATTGTTATGCCTTGCTCATTTCCTGTCAATTGCCATGCTGTAATTTGTTTACTCTTCATGCCATGTTGTTTATCTAAGGAGATCACCTCTAGTGAACTATGGACCCCGGTCCAATCTTTACCATTGATACATCTTCCACTATTACTTGTTTACTTGCTGCAAACCATCACCTTCCACACCATACAGTTAATCCTTTGTTACAGCAAACCGGTGAGCTTGACAACCTCACTGATTCGTTGGGACAAAGTATTGAGTTTGTGTTATGGAGGTCTCCGCGTTGCTTTCAACACCTATGTGACGTTTCCTTCCTCCTTCTGGTTCAATAACCTCGGTCTCTACTGAGGGAATACTTGCTGCTGTGTTGCTTCACACCTTGCTCTTGGGGTTTCCAACAAAGTGCTCCACGTCAAGCACCAACAAGTTTTCTGGCGCCATTGCCGGGGAGGCTAAGGACGTCTTCACAAGGGGAGTCCTCCACTTCCTTTCTCTTTACTTTGTTTTTAGTTTGCTCAGTTTCTTTTGCTTGGTTTTGTTTGCCTCTTATTTTCAAAAACTCCAAAAAAAAATTAGTCTAGTTTGGTTTGCTTTCTTTATTCAAAAACACAAAAAAATTAGTTCCTGCTCTAGCTGCTGCTATTTTTGGCTTGCCCACCTTTGCCAAAATGAACTATGCTGAGAACACCAAGTTGCGTGACTTCACTAGCACCAACAACAATGATTTCCTAAGAACTCCTATTTATCCACCTGCTCCTGATGCTACCTTTTATGAAATTAAGCCTGCTTTGTTGAATCTTGTGATGAGAGAGCAATTTTCTGGTGCTAGTTCTGATGATTCTGCTGCCCATATCAATTGCTTTGTTGAACTTTGTGAGATGCAAAAGTATAAGGATGTAGATGGAGATATTATTAAGCTCAAGCTTTTTCCTTTCTCCTTGAGAGGAAAAGCTAAAGAATGGTTGCTACCCTTTCCTAGAAATAGTATTGATTCTTGGACTAAGTGAAAATATGCTTTTATTGGAAAGTAGTACCCTCCTGCTAAGATTATATCTATGAGAAGTGACATTATGAAATTTAAAAAACTTGATAATGAACATGTTGCTCAAGCTTGGGAAAGAATGAAATCTTTCGTTAAGAATTGTCCCACTCATGGACTGACTGCTTGGATGATTATCCAGACTTTTTATGCAGGTTTGAACTTTTCTTCAAGAAACATGTTGGATTCAGCTGCTGGAGGTACCTTTATGGGCATCACTTTGGGTGCTGCAACAAGACTCCTTGATAATATGATGGTTAACTACTCTGAATGGCACACTGACAGAGCTCCACATGGTAAGAAGGTAAATTCTATTGAAGAAACCTCCTCTTTGAGTGATAAGATTGATGTTATTATGGCCATGCTTGTTAATGGGAAAGCTTCTTTAGATCCTAATCATGTTCCCTTAGCCTCTTTGGTTGCTCAGGAAGAGCAAGTTGATGTGAACTTTATTAGAAACAAACATTTCAACAACAATGCTTATAGGAGTAATTTTGGTGGTAACAATTATAGGCCTTATCCTCCTAGTGGAAGTGCTTATCATGGTAGATCTGGAATGCCTAGTGAAGAAAGGATTCTAGAAGTAGAGAGATCCACTAAGAATTTTATGTAGCTGCAATATGAGCAAAATAATTTTTTCACTAAAACTATGGAGTAACAATCTATTATCTTGAAAAACATTAGTCATTAGCTTGAGAATCTGAATAGAGAAATTCCTAGTTTACAGTCAAAAATTTTGAGTGCTGAGAAAAATATACCCTCTTTGTTTGAAGCTCAGTCCTCCTTGATTAATAAAATTGCTGCTAAACCTGAAACCATGGAAAGTACCTTTGCTACTACTCATGCCAGACAAGTTACTATTGATGAAAATGTTAGACTGTTAGCTCAACTTCATGCTAGGTGGGAAAGGGAAGATGAAATTGATAGAAACAATAGTGTGTGCACCATCACCACTAAACCACAAGAAGTCCCTATTCCTCCTCCTACAATGACTAAGCCTAATAAGTCTACTACTAGTGATGCTAAGTTTTATTTTGATATTGATGGTTGCAATATTTCTGATGTGATTATGTTCTTGCAAAAACTTGCTAGAAGTCTAGATGCTAGTGATATGCATGTTGATTTCACTAAACATATTACAGATGATCTTGTTAAGATTAAGTAAGACAAGTTAAAACACAAAGCTTCTATTCCTAGGAAAGTAGAAGATAGTTGGGAACCCATTATTAATATGCAAGTGAATGACTTTGATCTGAAAGCCTCCCGTGATCTTGGTTCTAGTGTCTCTATTATGCCTAGGAAGATTTATGAACTGCTTGATTCGCCACCTTCGGAAGATTGTTATTTGTATGTCCCACTTAATGATAATGCTAAGAAGAAACTCATGGGAATTATTAATGAAATTCTCATCATGGTTAACAATGCTTATGTCCCCGTGGATTTCTATGTTTTGGATGTTGAATACAATGTTTCTTGTCCTATTACTTTGGGAAGACCTTTTCTTATAACTGTTGGTGCCATCATTTATATGAAAGAAGGCACCATCAAATATAATTTTCCATTCAATAAAGGTATTGAACACTTCCCTATGAGGAGAGAGAAGTTGCTTTTTTCTCCTCCTTTTAAAGCAAAGTTTGATGTTGATGCTTCTTCATTTGAAAATACTTGATTCTTCTTGCTTCTTGTGCCTAACTTAAAGACGTTAAAAAAGTACTTGTTGGGAGATAACCCAAGAGTTTCCTTGAGTCTTGGAAGTTATTACTTCAGTAATGACCTCTCCTTATCCTTTTTGTTTGCTTTTTGTTCCAAGAATGACCTCTAATGAGAGGGAAGTAAGATTTGGGGAGTTGCTATCCCGAAACAGATTTCTGTCCTCCACCATAAAAATTCGTGAGGAGTCTCTGTAACTCGGTTTGAGCTTATATTTTACGAATAAATCCCCCAGTAGGTTAGCTAACTTTCGTTAGTTCAATACTTTTTTATTTGAGCAACAACACATTTTCGAACAAATCGGTTTCTACCTGCTGGTCTGTTTTGACAGATTTCTGCCATTATTTGCATTTGCTTATTATTGATTCCTTTTTGAGTTCTATTTTGGGGAATTTAGATTTTTGAAGAAGTTGCTACATTATATTGTGTGTTTAATGAATTTTTTTCTGTTCCAAAGCTTTGCCAAAGGTCTATTATCTTTTGAATACTAATGTTGCTAATGAAGATTGTGTGAAGTTTTGTATGAAGGAAAAAAATTCAGGTGTAGAGAGAATGATGTAATAAGATGAAGAATGGACAAAATCTCAAGCTTGGGGATGCCACCCCGGTGTCACCCCAAGAAATATCCAAGAGGTACAAGCGTCAAAGATTGGGGATGCCCAATGCATCCCCTTCTTCATCAATAAAAAGCTTAGGTCTAGACACTTCGTTTTTATTGTTTCATGCACAGTTGTGTTGTTCTTGGAGCGTCTTAGTTTTCGTTTGCTTTGATTAGGTTGTTTAGTTTGCTTGAATAAAGTAGTTTGGACCCCCGTTCTCGCTGTGTTGGTTTCAAATAAGTTGGTTGGTGTTGGAAAGGAGTAGAAAGTTCTTGCTTGGAAGTGCAAGAGGAGCTTGCATTGACTGTGACTTAGACTTTATCATGCCATGCTAGCCGTTGTTTTGACTTTATGCCTAGTGATTATTGCTGTAGCATGGCTTGATCCAAGTCATTGAGATTGCTTAGTGTGCCTTGAAAAAATTATGCGTTGTTTTAGCATACAAAAGCATAGTATTATGGTATTATCCTTTGATGTTTTGTTTGGGTTGAATTGGCACATGCTCACACCATGTTTTACCTATGAACAAGTCACCATAGCCTCTAAGTTCATTTAGTCCTTGACTTGTAGTACCACTCTATGCTTAATGTTTTGTCGCTATGCATGATTATGGCCATTATTGCTCTCTTAGTTGGTTGCTCCCAGTCTTTTTCTAGCCTCCACTTGTATGATAAGCTCTACTCATGCTTCCAACTCCCAAGAAACCCAGTTATTCCAAAGTGTCCACTATAAATTCCTATGCATGGTGTGTTACACCATTCCAAGTATATTCTTGTTTTCAGCTATCTTCCAATTAAAAAGTATTTTGTTATGTGAAAACTTAGTGATTAAAGCCCTCACGAACTTGATGGCACACTTTATATTCTTTGCCCCTAATAAACTTGAACCATTGTGTCGTCTATGTTGTATATGCTTGCACTTATACGTTGGAATTAGCAGAACCATGCTGTCATGGGGAACGTTTTCAACATTGCACTTGTACTTTTTACTCAGTTGATATCATGCTCTTTTGTCTATGCATGTCACCAGTGTGAAATAAAAAGGGAGCTTGTAAGTCCATGGAGTTTGTATTTTGTTTTAGAGAAACGCCTGGGCCGCTAGCCTAAGCCATGCCTAATCATGCTGGAAACTTGCAGCATCACCATAGTGAGCTATCTATGAAGCATCCTCAATAAAAAGCTATGCATATAGTAAATAAAAAGATCGCTGAGATGCTCATTGTCTGCTTGCCTTGTAATTTTGGTTATGGGAAAGCTCCTTGTAGGGGTCTCAACCTAATATAAGATAGAGCCTCCTGTGTTTACAATGCTAGTCCCTAGATCAATAGCTAGCATCCATAGTTAAGATGTAATATCAAGAAACAAAGGTCATAATATAACTTTATAACCAGGAATAACATAATTTTATTACATCAAACATAGCTCATTAGGCTATTACATTACATTGCAGCGGAATAACTATAGTCATGGGGTCCTTCATCTTCAAAGTGCCACAGGCAGATGTTGGTTGTAGACTTTGTAATCCAAAACACTCAATCTTCACTAAAATCAATCAAACCTGCAACATACAAGTTACAGCCACAAAGGGTCAATACATTGGAATTGTATTGGCAAGTGATACTATGATAGTACGGTGGAGTCTATCAACTATATGCATTTGGCTAAGTGGAGTTGAGGCTTGCATTGCTCAAAATAGATTTTCCTTAACATTTTGAAAATACTAAGTTTTTGCTTGACAAAATCATTTATCTCAATCAAAGATTGAAGATCCTTTCCAAGGCATCTATCAACCAAAGATTCAAGATTTCAAACAACCCTTGTTGAAACCACAAGTTTTACATGTCTTGATGCTCAAATTGTCCTTTACCAGGGACATGGCTAAGTACTTAGGTTTTACACTCTGCAGAGGTGGTGCACTTTCCCCACAAGACTTGGTTTCCCAAGACAAGATCTTTCAGAAGCTTTCCCTTAGACCAAAATGGACGCGTTCCAACCTATCAAACACTACCACCAACTGTCCATATGGCTAAGTTCTTGCAACCTATATGATCATGGCAGAGCCCATATTGCCAAGTGGTTGCACTTGAAGCTTCTCAACATTTGACATCTCAAATCTCTTTGTTCCTAGGTGGCATACCACAAGTGAGATACACAAGCCAAGTCCATGGTCTTGTGAACCACTCAACCAAACACCACCAAGCAAGCCCATTCCACCCAGGTGATTCATTAACTTAGTTGTTTTATTACACAAAAACATAAGTCCTCAGACTTAGAAATTTTTTCCATAGTGTGAATATATATTCCACCCATGTTTTCTATTAGCTAGGCTAAGCTTGATAGTAATAGGAATCTTAACTTAGGAAAATCCTACTAAGGATTCATCTACTAGGATTTCCTATAGTAAGGTTTACACTTAGCAAAATTTCCATGCAAGTTTTACTTAGCAAAATCACTAATGCATAGAGAAAGTAATAGGACAAAGTATGAAGCATCACTTGACTTTTTGGTAGAGAATGGTGGTTCACTCCTTGATCTTGCTAGTCTCACACTTCACTACAAGTCAATCAAGCAAACACAATTTCAATTCACATTCCAAACCAAAGTCAAACAAACAATTTTTCACACACACAAGGTAATGGAATCTAAGTCATGCATAAGCATGCAAAGGTTTGGTTCTATTGCAAGGATGGTCTCCACTAGGCTTCTAAACTTTGTAAGATCCAAATTGGCCATTCACCAAAGTGGCAAAGTCATTAGCAAATGGGTTTTTATCCATAAACCATTTTTAAATCCATTCATCATTTCATGTGGTGAAAAATGTTTTATCAAGGCAAACTATTAAGTTGTTCACCAAATGAGTTGCTAATTTGCAAAACTTGGTGTTTTGGATCAGTGGGTTTGATCAAACCATTTTCTTAAGGTTTTCTTTCCATAAACATTTTTATAACAAAAACCATTCTTTTTATTTGGCTAGAAAATGGCTAAGTCAAGTAATCCAATCTAAATTTTACCAAAATCATTTTTAACACCAAGGGTTGGTTCCTAGGGTCAGTAAGGTCACAACAAACCATTTTGCAAAAGTTTTAACCTTAAAATCAATTTTAAACAATTTTTATACTCTAAACAAGCTCACAAAAGAATCTGCAAAATCAAGCAAACTAACATATACTATTTTCTAAACTAAGGCCATAGTTGGCTAGGGCTTGCTCTCCTGAATCCAACGACATAAAATTTGTAATTTTTGGACGTGTGGATCCAAAGTTATAAGGGTTTGAAATTTGCTAAAAAATCTGATTCAAAACTGATTTTTAGATCTGATACAGGCCACGCGTCGCTGTCTCATTGGGCGGTACCGCTTCGGCCGGATCACGCACGGTAGCCCTTGGATCTAACTAGATCGTGCGGTACTGAGCGCATACCCCTTCGCGGTTTAAGTGACTCCATCGTGCCCGCTCAATCTAGATCGAACGGCTGTCATCGCACTGGCCAAACTCGGGCGGCGCAATGTCAACGGCGAGCGGCGGAGCGGCCAGTTGGCGGCGGCGCTGGTGAGGCAGGAAGCAAGAAAGGGTGGGATTAAGCTCACCTGGTTCGCAATAGCCTGGATATGCTCAAGGCGTTGTTGGTTCGATGAGGGGCGCTCGGGAGTGGGCTCGATTTCTCGCCTGAGTTCCTGCTGGCGTCGGGTTCGCTCGGGCGTCGTCGGAGACGGGTCTACGATGCACGCTAGGACAAATGGAAGACAGTATCAGATGCGCAAGACCAAGGCGATGCTGTGTGCGTGATCTAGGAGACGCGGGGTGGTCGGAGTTCACCTGAAATGCTCGACGGAGCAATGGCAGATGGCGGCGCACGCTCGGTGTCGTCGTTGCCGATGCTCAGGGGCGCCCGCGGGTGCGCTGCGGCTGCAGAAGAGTCCGCTGGGGGTTGCTGATCACAGCTGTGTGCTCGAGGATGCAAGAGGTGGAGTGTGCTGGCCGGAATCGACGAGGAGGGTCGTCGGAGACGGCGGCGGTGCAGAAGAAAATTGCGACAGCCTGGTGTCTCTCGAGGTGTGGGGTTTGGGGAGAATGAAAGAGGAGGGGAATACGCTTTATCTTGCATGGTCGCAGGGCAGAATTATTGCGCCATTAAACGAGAATTAAGCCCGCGAATTCAACACAGAAACGAGAGAGAGGGGGTGAAAGAACAGGTCGTGGGGGTGGGGAAGAAGAGGGACGTGGCGGTGGGGTCCTCTGGTCAGTGGGAAAGGAAGAGAGAACGGGGTCCACTTGTCATCGTCTTCGTGGGTCAGTTAATTGGTGTCAACCGTTTTCTTCGGGAGGGAGAGAAGCTGGGCTCCGAGTGGGCTTATTGGGCTGGCTCAGTTGGGTCAGGTCCAATTTACATTTTTTTCTGTCTGTTTGTTTAATTCTTTTCTATTCCTATTTTCTAATTTGAATTTGAATCAATTTTTCATTCACTCAAACCATTCAAACAATTCAAACTTATAATGAGTTTGTGGTTCTGTTTATCAACATAAACCAAATCCCAAAAAATAAAGTAATATTTTTATTCTTTTTAGGACCATTCATTAATTAAATAAAATGGTTCATTAGTTATTTAATAAAATAGGGTTTGATTTAATTAATAAAATCTCCATTTGTAATCCAAATATTTTCAAAACCAAATCAGTAGGTTTTTAACTTGAAAGTAAAGAATACTTGGAAGCTTGTTTGAAATAAAATAACATTTTTGTTATAGGGTCCATTAATAATTAAATAAAGTGGGCCTTAGTTATTAAATCAAACAGAGTTTGATTTTATTAATAAAATCTTTATTTGAAACCTAAATATTTACAAAACCAAATCAGTAGGTTTTATATATAGAATACTTGGAAATTTGTTTAAAACAAAATAACATTTTATTTTAGAGTCCATTATTAATTAAATATAATAGACTTTCATTATTAAATCAAATAGGATTTGTTTTATTGAGATATTTATTTTGAAACCTAAAATAAAGTCAAAACACTTTAGTAGGTTTTATTTGTGAATATCAACATTTGGAAAACTTAGATGTTTCAATTAAATTGGTAAAACCTTTTATTTAAATAAAGTTGGATATCAAATCCTTATTAATTTATTTGAATAAACCTTTGCTAATTTTATTTAAAATAAAATGTTTTAATTCCAAAGCTTGGCCAAGGTTTAATTTGGCTTTATAAAATATCCTTTACTTATAAACTTCTATTTCATTTGAAAACAAATCTTTTCATTTAATTGTTTCAAAATAGTATTTCCAAATGTTTTTATTTTTTTTCTGTTATTAAATGTTTATCTTTTTAAATCCCTTTAGTTTTTATTTAAATCAAATGGGTTTGAAGTTCCAATTGCATTCAAAAGTTTCTTCTGGCTCTGAAAATCAAACAAAGTTTTATTTTCACATTACAGGATTTGGAAAATCTTGGGATGTGACAGGCTACCACCCTTAAAATAAATCTCGTCCCGAGATTTGGGAAGGCTGGGGTTACAAGCAAGTTCAACACAACTAGGGTACTACCACCCTTAAGAATTCTCAAACAAAAATCACATATTGGCCTTGTTGGGGTCCTGGGGAAAATTTCTCTAAGCAAACATCTGCATGGTGTCCTTGGTTTCCATTCTTGACTCATGGGCCAAGGTTGAGTTTCTCCATAGGCTTGTTCAACTTGTTCTTCATCTTTTCTAGACAGTTGCTTGCATAATGTCCTGGTTCCTTGCAGTTGAAACAGTGGATGTCCTTGAGTTCTTCACGTAGCTCTTGTGGACAAGTTGCTACATAATGGCCTAGTTCTTTGCAGTTGTTGCACACCACTTGGCCAATTCCCTTATTTTTCTTGTTCTCTGGGCACTCACTGGAATAGTGTCCCATTTCTTTACATTTACGTCATTGCACAAGGTTCATGTCTGGTCTTGGTTTCTTGGGTTTCTTTGATCCTTTGAACTGGGTTGTCTTGTTTGGAGGTATAAGTGGTCCTTTTCCTTTGCCATCAACATTCTTGGCATACTTGGATCCTTCTTGTTTCCTTTGTTCCACCATGGAGTAGATGGGGCATTGGATAGGTACATGGTCATTTCCTTCACAAAGGTAACAAGTAGCTTGGGAGATGGGACATTGTCCAACAGGATGATTTTCTTCACAGTTAGGGCATTGACCTTCATGCTCCTTGGAAGTATGATCCTTGTCTCCACAAATAATGCAAGCTGGGGCTCCATCTAGAACAACATTCTTGTCATCTTTGTTATCATAAACTCCTTTGGGGTAGTTTTCTTCCATGCTGATCATTTGATTAGTCACCTTAAGCATCAATTGGGATTGTTCCTCCAAAAACCTTTGTAGTGCTGGATCTTTATCACTATTGTTGGCTATGAACTGAGCTGTCAGTTGGTTCAACTGGTGTTGGGTTGCTATGAGCTCTTTCATGCTGTCAGCTTGGTTGGTGTTGGTGTCATCAACCTTGGAGTCTTTTGGAGTAGTCATCTGTTTGGGTTGAAGGGAGATTAGAATAGGCAAGATATTTCTAAGGAATTATTTCTAATCACACACATCACAATTTACACAAGCAATGTGCAAGCAATCACAAACCAAACATTCACAAACAACTTTGCACTCAAACAACAAAGTTCAAGCACATACTTAGGCAACAAAATATTTTTGTTACACCACATAAGTTGGTGGTTTGACTTAACTAAATTATGGTGGTCCATCTATATGGTTCACTTGGGATCTTTCCATCCTTCTTGATTTCTTCTTACTTGAGATCATGGTTTCTTTGGGAAAAACTCTTGGTCACAATACTTCAAAGTTGTTGATGGATCCTTCTTATTTTGCATTCCCTCAGTCTCTAAATCTTGAGCAAGATTTCCTTGTTTCACTTGTAGTCCTTGGTGATGTCCAAGTTGGAAGTCCTTGGTGAATATGCTAAAGATGTTGAAGTCATTAGAGTTGAAGATGTTGAAGAAGTCCTTTGCATAAGGTGAAGTTTTTGGCCATGGGGTTGGTTTTTCCATCAAGTTGAAGTAGAGGAGATGTAGATTTGAAACCAAAATGGTTGAGGAAAGAGTTTACAAGTGTTTTGTAAGTAAGTTTTTGGAACAACATAACTCCTATTTTTCTAAGGGTTTAAGTCCAATCCTAGGGTTACAAATCCTATAGGCAACACAATGCTCTGATACCATCTGTAGGGGTCTCAACCTAATATAAGATAGAGCCTCCTGTGTTTACAATGCTAGTCCCTGGATCAATAGCTAGCATCCACAGTTAAGATGTAATATCAAGAAACAAAGGTCATAATATAACTTTATAACCAGGAATAACATAATTTTATTACATCAAACATAGCTCATTAGGCTATTACATTACATTGCAGCGGAATAACTATAGTCATGGGGTCCTTCATCTTCAAAGTGCCACAGGCAGATGTTGGTTGTAGACTTTGTAATCCAAAACACTCAATCTTCACTAAAATCAATCAAACCTGCAACATACAAGTTACAGCCACAAAGGGTCAATACATTGGAATTGTATTGGCAAGTGATACTATGATAGTACGGTGGAGTCTATCAACTATATGCATTTGGATAAGTGGAGTTGAGGCTTGCATTGCTCAAAATAGATTTTCCTTAACATTTTGAAAATACTAAGTTTTTGCTTGACAAAATCATTTATCTCAATCAAAGATTGAAGATCCTTTCCAAGGCATCTATCAACCAAAGATTCAAGATTTCAAACAACCCTTGTTGAAACCACAAGTTTTAACTTAGAAATTTGAATGATGAGATTCTTGATTGCTTCCATGTCTTGATGCTCAAATTGTCCTTTACCAGGGACATGGCTAAGTACTTAGGTTTTACACTCTGCAGAGGTGGTGCACTTTACCCACAAGACTTGGTTTCCCAAGACAAGATCTTTCAGAAGCTTTCCCTTAGACCAAAATGGACGCGTTCCAACCTATCAAACACTACCACCAACTGTCCATATGGCTAAGTTCTTGCAACCTATATGATCATGGTAGAGCCCATATTGCCAAGTGGTTGCACTTGAAGCTTCTCAACATTTGACATCTCAAATCTGTTTGTTCCTGGGTGGCATACCACAAGTGAGATACACAAGCCAAGTCCATGGTCTTGTGAACCACTCAACCAAACACCACCAAGCAAGCCCATTCCACCCAGGTGATTCATTAACTTAGTTGTTTTATTACACAAAAACATAAGTCCTCAGACTTAGAAATTTTTTCCATAGTGTGAATATATATTCCACCCATGTTTTCTATTAGCTAGGCTAAGCTTGATAGTAATAGGAATCTTAACTTAGGAAAATCCTACTAAGGATTCATCTACTAGGATTTCCTATAGTAAGGTTTACACTTAGCAAAATTTCCATGCAAGTTTTACTTAGCAAAATCACTAATGCATAGAGAAAGTAATAGGACAAAAAGTATGAAGCATCACTTGCCTTTTTGGTAGAGAATGGTGGTTCACTCCTTGATCTTGCTAGTCTCACACTTCACTACAAGTCAATCAAGCAAACACAATTTCAATTCACATTCCAAACCAAAGTCAAACAAACAATTTTTCACACACACAAGGTAATGGAATCTAAGTCATGCATAAGCATGCAAAGGTTTGGTTCTATTGCAAGGATGGTCTCCACTAGGCTTCTAAACTTTGTAAGATCCAAATTGGCCATTCACCAAAGTGGCAAAGTCATTAGCAAATGGGTTTTTATCCATAAACCATTTTTAAATACATTCATCATTTCATGTGGTGAAAAATGTTTTATCAAGGCAAACTATTAAGTTGTTCACCAAATGAGTTGCTAATTTGCAAAACTTGGTGTTTTGGGTCAGTGGGTTTGATCAAACCATTTTCTTAAGGTTTTCTTTCCATAAACATTTTTATAACAAAAACCATTCTTTTTATTTGGCTAGAAAATGGCTAAGTCAAGTAATCCAATCTAAATTTTACCAAAATCATTTTTAACACCAAGGGTTGGTTCCTAGGGTCAGTAAGGTCACAAAAAACCATTTTGCAAAAGTTTTAACCTTAAAATCAATTTTAAACAATTTTTATACTCTAAACAAGCTCACAAAAGAATCTGCAAAATCAAGCAAACTAACATATACTATTTTCTAAACTAAGGCCATAGTTGGCTAGGGCTTGCTCTCCTGAATCCAATGACATAAAATTTGTAATTTTTGGACGTGTGGATCCAAAGTTATAAGGGTTTGAAATTTGCTAAAAAATCTGATTCAAAACTGATTTTTAGATCTGATACAGGCCACGCGTCGCTGTCTCATTGGGCGGTACCGCTTTGGCCGGATCACGCGCGGTAGCCCTTGGATCTAACTAGATCGTGCGGTACTGAGCGCATACCCCTTCGCGGTTTAAGTGACTCCATCGTGCCCGCTCAATCTAGATCGAACGGCTGTCATCGCACTGGCCAAACTCGGGCGGCGCAATGTCAACGGCGAGCGGCGGAGCGGCCAGTTGGCTGCGGCGCTGGTGAGGCAGGAAGCAAGAAAGGGTGGGAGTAAGCTCACCTGGTTCGCAATAGCCTGGATATGATCAAGGCGTTGTTGGTTCGACGAGGGGCGCTCGGGAGTGGGCTCGATTTCTCGCCGGAGTTCCTGCTGGCGTCGGGTTCGCTCGGGCGTCGTCGGAGATGGGTCTACGATGCACGCTAGGACAAATGGAAGACAGTATCAGATGCGCAAGACCAAGGCGATGCTGTGTGCGTGATCTAGGAGACGCGGGGTGGTCGGAGTTCACCTAAAATGCTCGACGGAGCAATGGCAGATGGTGGCGCACGCTCGGTGTCGTCGTTGCCGATGCTCAGGGGCGCCCGCGGGTGCACTGCGGCTGCAGAAGAGTCCGCTGGGGGTTGCTGATCACAGCTGCGTGCTCGAGGATGCAAGAGGTGGAATGTGCTGGCCGGAATCGGCGAGGAGGGTCGTCGGAGACGACGGCGGTGCAGAAGAAAATTGCGATAGCCTGGTGGCTCTCGAGGTGTGGGGTTTGGGGAGAATGAAAGAGGAGGGGAATACGCTTTATCTTGCATGGTCGCAGAGCGGAATTATTGCGCCATTAAACGAGAATTAAGCCCGCGAATTCAACACAGAAACGGGAGAGAGGGGGTGGAAGAACAGGTCGTGGGGGTGGGGAAGAAGAGGGACGTGGCGGTGGGGTCCTCTGGTCAGTGGGAAAGGAAGAGAGAACGGGGTCCACTTGTCATCGTCTTTGTGGGTCAGTTAATTGGTGTCAACCGTTTTCTTCGGGAGGGAGAGAAGCTGGGCTCCGAGTGGGCTTATTGGGCTGGCTCAGTTGGGTCAGGTCCAATTTACATTTTTTTCTGTCTGTTTGTTTAATTCTTTTCTATTCCTATTTTCTGATTTGAAATTGAATCAATTATTCATTCACTCAAACTATTCAAACAATTCAAACTTATAATGAGTTTGTGGTTCTGTTTATCAACATAAACCAAATCCCAAAAAATAAAGTAATATTTTTATTCTTTTTAGGACCATTCATTAATTAAATAAAATGGTTCATTAGTTATTTAATAAAATAGGGTTTGATTTAATTAATAAAATCTCCATTTGTAATCCAAATATTTTCAAAACCAAATCAGTAGGTTTTTAACTTGAAAGTAAAGAATACTTGGAAGCTTGTTTGAAATAAAATAACATTTTTGTTATAGGGTCCATTAATAATTAAATAAAGTGGGCCTTAGTTATTAAATCAAATAGAGTTTGATTTTATTAATAAAATCTTTATTTGAAACCTAAATATTTACAAAACCAAATCAGTAGGTTTTATATATAGAATACTTGGAAATTTGTTTAAAACAAAATAACATTTTATTTTAGAGTCCATTATTAATTAAATATAATAGACTTCCATTATTAAATCAAATAGGATTTGTTTTATTGAGATATTTATTTTGAAACCTAAAATAAAGTCAAAACACTTTAGTAGGTTTTATTTGTGAATATCAACATTTGGAAAACTTATTTTAATAACTTTTGATGTTTCAATTAAATTGGTAAAACCTTTTATTTAAATAAAGTTGGATATCAAATCCTTATTAATTTATTTAAATAAACCTTTGCTAATTTTATTTAAAATAAAATGTTTTAATTCCAAAGCTTGGCCAAGGTTTAATTTGGCTTTATAAAATATCCTTTACTTATAAACTTCTATTTCATTTGAAAACAAATCTTTTCATTTAATTGTTTCAAAATAGTATTTCCAAATGTTTTTTTTCTGTTATTAAATGTTTATCTTTTTAAATCCCTTTAGTTTTTATTTAAATCAAAAGGGTTTGAAGTTCCAATTGCATTCAAAAGTTTATTCTGGATCTGAAAATCAAACAAAGTTTTATTTTATTAATTTATTTTCACATTACAGGATTTGGAAAATCTTGGGATGCGACACTCCTGTACCATGTGCAAGGGGTACCCCGTTGGCTGTTCTCTATGATACGCATGTACTTATAATGACAAGAACTTACAGGTGACTAAAGTTGAGTAGCATGAGGTGTGGCCCCCATATTCAAGGGACTTGAGATTGCCAACTTATACTTTTTCAAGCATATACTCCATAGTTTGTTCATTTTAACCTTAATCACTTCAAGATGCTTATGATAGGGGAAATGAGGGCTGAAAGTTAACAAGTACCATAATTTTTGGAATCTCTTTTTGAAACTTGAAATCCCTGCTTCCCTTATGAAGGACCTTTCTTCCACTACTATATTGAGTCTCCACCTTCTACCATTAGGCACCATTAAGAGAGCATAGTTGTCATTCTTAGTTCTATGTG
Organism: Avena atlantica; assembly: GCA_910589765.1. Taxonomy (NCBI): domain Eukaryota; kingdom Viridiplantae; phylum Streptophyta; class Magnoliopsida; order Poales; family Poaceae; genus Avena; species Avena atlantica. The sequence continues at coordinate 117,398,904 of OU342735.1, forward strand.
CAGTGTCCCAAAACTTATTGATTGATGCATATTGTGATATTACTTGTTCTTGTGCTATTTGTTTCTAGTCACTCTTATGAACTTTGAAGGTGTCCTATGCATCTATTTGCTACTCTATGAGGGACAATCTGATTGCCACTGCCATGTTTTCTGTATGTGAAACAAGCAAACGTTTTTCAATGCATGTTATTCATGATCTTTGTTTCTAGCCTTTCATGTTGCATGCATAGTTACTTTGTCTTCTTGTTAAAACTCCATCTTTCATGTACATGTTTAGAGTTCTTTGATCCCAGCTTTCAATGCATGCAAATGGTTTGATCTTTATTGTGAAGGTGCATGTCACCTCAAAAATTATCCTTTTTATCACTTACCTACTTGAGGGGCGCCACGGGGTGGCCACACCCCCCAGGCGCGGCCAAGCCTGGACCGCGCCTGGGTAGGGTGTGGGCCCCCCGGGCACCCCTGCCTCGCCTCCTCGCTTATAAGAAGCCCCTGATGCAAAAACCTTAGGCACCTGATCAAAACTCCACGAAACCGTCTGTAGCCACCGCCACCATCATCCCTAGATCGGGGGGATCTGAAGTTCTTCCCGGCACCCTGCCGGAGGGGAGATCATCCCGGAGGCCTTCTTCTTCGGTATGATGTGTGAGTAGTTACACCTTGGACTATGGGTCCATGTAGTAGCTAGATGGTTGTATATCCTCCTTGTGCTTTCATGTATAGATCTTGTGAGCTCCGTTCATGATCAAGATCTAATCTACTTGTAATCATGCATTTTGTGTTTGCGGGGATCCGATGGATATTGAGATTATTATGTCAGATTGATTAATGGTTTTGTCGTTATGATTCTATCATGTCTGTGTTTTTTCTGATCTTGCATGCTCTCCGTTGTTAGTAGCTATCTTGGCCCAGTAGTTGCTAGTGACTCCAAGAGGGGGTATTTATGCTCGATAGTGGGTTCATGCCTCTAGTTTCCAAGGGAAGTGATAGAAATCTCTTCGGTTGTAGATGTACTGTTGCCACTAGGGAGAAAACAATGGTCTCTTGTTCATGGAACACGTGGATTGTTTACCTTACACACTTTGCTTAAAGTAGTTGTCTGTTGCTTGCAACTTAATACTGGAGGGGGTTCAGATGATAACCCAAAGGTGGAATTATAGTCATAGATGTAGTTGGATGGCGGTCTATGTATCTTGTTGTATTGCCCAATCGAATCTCATAGGATCTTTTTGTATAGTATTGCATTGTTATGCCTTGCTCAGTTCCTGTCAATTGCCCTGCTGTAATTTGTTTACCCTTCATGCCATGTTGTTTATCTAAGGAGAGCACCTCTAGTGAACTATGGACCCCGGTCCAATCTTTACATTGATACATCTTCCACTATTACTTGTTTACTTTCTGCAAACCATCACCTTCCACACCATACAGTTAATCCTTTGTTACAACAAACCCGTGAGCTTGAAAACCTCACCGATTCGTTGGGACAAAGTCTTGAGTTTGTGTTGTGTAGGTATCCGTGTTGCTTTCAACACCTGTGTGACGTATCCTTCCTCTTTCTGGTTTGATAACCTCGGTCTCTACTGAGGGAAGACTTGCTGCTGTGTTGCTTCACACCTTTCTCTTGGGGTTTCCAACAAAGTGATCCACATCAAGCACCACTCAGCAATCTTCTTATTTACCATGGGGAAATGGTGCTTTTTTCTCTTCTTTCCTCTTTTCTGTGTCTCTCTTTTTTATAAGAATAAAGCTTCATAGATTGCTCACTATGGTTATGCTGCAAGTTTCCACCATGATTAGGCATGGCTTAGGCTAGCGGCCCAGGCGTTTCTCTAACACATATACATAATTCCATGAACTTACAAGCTCCCCTTTTATTTCACACCGATGACATCCGTAAAAAAAAGAGCATGATATCAACTGGGTATATATTTACAGGTGTTGAAAGCGTTCCCCGTGACAACACGGTTTTGCTAACTCCTAGCCTATAATTTGCAACCATATAACTTTGATGGACAGTCACAGTGGTTCAGGTTTATTAAGTACAAGAAATAAAGTGTGCCATTAAGTTTGTGAGAGCTTTACTAACTAACTTTCTCATAACAAGCAAACATTTTATTTGGAAGAAAATAAGGCATAATAAATATGCACGGAATAGCAATTGATGCTAATAGGTAGATATGGTGGACACTTTTGACAATATTGGTTTTGGGGAGTTGGAAGCATGAGTAGATCTCATACTCAGTGCAAGTAAAGGCTAGCAATAGAAAGGGAGCGACAAACGAGAGAGCAATAACTTTCATAATCATGCTTGCAACAAAACAGAATTAATTATGGCATAACAGTGATACAAGAACTCTGAGGCAAAATTAATCATCGAGGCTTAACTGACTTTTATTCAGTCATATGCATGCGTGAGCATGTGCCAATTCGATTCAAATGAAACATTCAGAGGAGAATACCACAATGTCATACCAAGTTATGAATATAAAAATTAAAGCAAACATTCATATGACATGCTACAAACTATTAGCAAGCTAGAGCTAATCATAAGAGAGCAAGAACTACTAAGCATCCAATAAATACATACACCTTACATGAATAGACTAAGCATGCCCACAATGATGAGTATATGTACAAAAATGAAGACAAATTGAGTTCATTACCAGCCTCTTACCACACCTCGAGTTGTCATAAATCATCCTTATTGCCTTTCACTTGTGTGGCTTGAATAAGAACATGAAACCAAACTCCACTAAGGACAGCTGAACCCTGCAACGAACTTCACAAAACCAAAGAAGAACAACAAATATTTTTGGTGTTTTCGATTTTTAAAGCAAGCACACAAAGCAAAAACAAACAAAGCAAAATCTTTTTGGATTTTTCTTAAAGCAAACCAAAGCCAAAAAGCAAAGAAACAAACCAAGAGAAACAACAAAAATATTTTTGATCTTTTTGTGTTTTGAGAAAGCAGAAACAAGAACTAAAAAGAAAGCGAAACATGGATATACAAAGTACCGACGGAACATGATATGTAGATGAGTGTGATATCGGTATACCTCCCCCCAAGCTTAGGCTTTTGGCCTAAGTGGAGCTCAATCAATAACGCGGGTAGTAACCCCAAGCTGGTGGGTCATCGTAGGAATGATCATAATCAGGCCCTCGCGATGAAGAATAAGAAGCACTCCAATCATAGGAGGGCTGCTGGTATGAAGACTCCCCCATGTTGGAGGGATGAACCGAATCATCTTCGGCATCCTCTCCAACATTCTCCCCTTGCTAGGAGAGCTCCGCCACGTATGTGTCAAGTTCTTCCTCCATGAGTGACCATCCTTGCCTGTTATCAAAGTTAAACAAAGCAGGTGCAGGCAAAGAGACTACTTTCTCATACCTACCCCCTCTCCAACCACGCTTGACAAATGTTATTTCATACGGTAGCTCACTCAAAGTAGCCCAAGAGGAAACAAATTTATGCTGAACCATGGAATTGAGATCAAGTCTCTCTATGGGGAACTAAAAGTCTGAATGATGAGGCTCTAAACCATGAAAAGCTAGCAAACGAGAGGCAATGATACCTCCACAAATTCCACCTTTCTCGCGGTTAGTATCAAGACGGAAAGCTATCAAAGCACCCAAGTTATAAGTTCTATCCCTATTCAAAGCTACTAATATAAAAGATAGATCAAAATAAGATAATTTTCTAGCAGTCTTCCTAGAAAGAACACACTTGACAATGAAATAGGCAAAATATCTAATGGATGGGAAATGAATATTCAGAATTTTACCACTCTCCTTTGATAAGTCGCACCCTTGGCAAATTTCAGCATATAAGTCCATGAGTGGCTTAGGCCTCTCTCTAATCTTCTCACATGAACCCCATTGTGGCACTCTGTTAGCTGCACAAAAATCAACAAAAGGTAGGTAGACAACTATATTGTAAATTTTATAGTGGACCATGGGATTAGACAAGGACCAACTAAACCGAAAGTCCTGCACCACAAACATGGTTAACTTAACATATTGGTAAGGCTCTTCTCCAACAACTTGCTCCAACCCTGCATTAGAAATCATAGTCTAGAAATCCTCAAATATCCCTGCAGCTCTCATAAATTCAGGGCATGGATATATGGAAGAGAAAACCTCCTCCTCACGATGGACTTTCATTAGCTCAGGTACCGTCAATTCATGTTGATTCAGTTGGTATGCACTCATCTTCTTTTCTGAAATTCTTAGACAAATATCAAACCAAGTGATATCCAAGTTGATAAATGATGAGGAACTACTATAGGAACTTGCTAGAGGGCTAAACATGCATCAAAACAAAATCTCTAAACATAGAACAAGCATGCAAGCTCACACAACCTGTCGCATATAGTAGAAAAATACTCAAGATACAATCCACCAATCAAAAATCTAATTGGACAAGCGGAGGAGGCACATACCGGAGAGAAATCCCTCAAAAATCAGCAACAAAGATGGGATGGGCAAGGAGATCGAAATTCAGGAGCAAGAACAGTAGAAACTCGAACTTGAGAATGTTTTCTGGTGTTTTTGGGAGAGAGAAAGAAGTGGCTGGAAGGAGGCAAGTTGGAGGGCCACATGTGGGCCCCACCCAGGCCAGGCGCGCCCTGGGATGGCCGCGCCACCAGGGGGTGTGCTGGCCTGATGGGTCCCCCTAGGCCAATCCAGGTGCCCCTCTGCCCCTTTTTTCAAGAAAAAGTTTAATATGAATTTTCTGGAATTTTTCGGGAAACTTTATTTTTGGCCAATTTTCAGGTTATGAAAATTTATTTTATCGCAAAAAAGATTTTTTTGAAAGACACCAAAGCAAACCAAAACCAAAACTACAAAATTTCTAAGACACTCTAAAAAGCAAGCAACTAGCAAAAATAAGACGAACAAGAGGAAGAGCAAAGATTTGAAAGGAGAAAAATAAAAGTGAGCAAGTATAACCATTGTGAAAGCATTGTTTTGTTCATTAAAACCCTTTTGTTAACAAGGTTGATCAAGTCTTGTTGCCAAAGCAATTTTATATGAAACAAAACTTTTCATTTCACAAAATGATTATGTTACCTCAATCTTGATAGCAATAGTCCCAATCATAATAGTTTCAAAAATTTCTTGTGGAATGGGACAATACATTTCTCCAACTTTGATGCTCTCAATATTTTCAATTGAATTCAGGCAATAGATATTATCGATCTTCTTTGGGAAATAGACAATATGCCCTTTGTCATTAATATTAAAAGTTACTTTTCCTTGATTACAATTGAAGACAACACCTGTAGTATTAAGAAAAGGTCTCCCAAGAATAATAGACATATTATCATCTTCAGGCATCTCAAGCACAACAAAAATCAGTTAATACCAAGAAATTATGAGCCACTTGAACAGGAACATCCTCACATATACCAACAGGAATAGTAGTTGATTTATTAGCCATTTGCAAAGATATATCAGTTGGTAGAGAAAAAAGGCATAACACTAAGTCCATCTCCCAAATCACACAAAGCAGTTCTAACATAATTATTTTTTAATAGAGCAAGGAATAGTTGGAATACCTGGATCACCAATTTTCTTTGGAACCTTACCATTGAAGGAATAATTAGCAAGCAAAGTAGAAATTTCCTCATTAGGAATCTTCCTTTTATTAGAGACAATATCCTTCATATACTTTGAATAAAGAGGCAACTTAAGAGCATCAGTCAAAGGAATTTGCAAAAATAAAGGTTTCATCCACTCAAAAAACTTGTTATAGTGTTCTTCCTCCTTTGACTTGTGTTTCTTATTAGGAAAAGGCATTGGTTTTTGCGCCCAAGGTTCTCTTTCACTACCATGTTTATTAGCGATAAAATATTCCTTAGTGTACTTAGTGTTCTTAGTGTGCTTCTCAGGTTCTTCTTCAATTTCTTCCTTATCAGGAGTATCATTGTTATCATTACCACTTTTAGTTTCAGCTTCAGAGACAGATATACTATTAGGATCTATAGCAGGTTCAGGAGGTCCCTCAACTGATTTATGTTTCTTTTTCTTTCTCTTATGAGGACTACTACTATTTTCAACTTGTTGAGAATCCTGCTCAATTCTTTTAGGATGTCCCTCAGGATATAAAGGATCTTGAGTGACAACACCACTCCTAGTTCTAATCCTATAAGCATGTTTATCTCCAGAAGCATTAACTAGCATATCCTTTTGTACCTTAGAAAGTTGATCAATTTGGGTTTGAACCATTTGAGGGGAAGTACATCTACATTTGGAGAGGGGGTGGTATCAAACCACCTACGCCACGAGAGGCCTCCCTTGTTCTCCGATGAACCTCATCCCAATGGGTTCGATTCACCTCTTCCACTATATCGACAAACTTCAAGGTGGAAGCCGACACGTTTACAACTAGTTCGAGGTACACATCCACAACTTAATTGGAGGATCCCGAATACAAGCAAGCTGTCAAACAATCAAAGACAAACTTTTAAGAACCAAATCTATAGCTATAGTTTCCAAAGAAACACCAGAGAAAGGGGCCATCAAGTGAATGAGGGGGAAATGAGGATCTCTCTTGGTGAAGCAATAGATCAAGGGCTCCTCCTTCGATTCTCCAAATATCAACGACTTTGGATGGTTGAGTGAAGAGATCTTGGCGATTTGGTGGCTCAAATGGAGGTGGTGTTCTTGAGTGAGACAAGCAACTTCTCAAGGTAGGTGAAGGGTGCTTTTATACTCCTTGGTGCAGATCTGGCAATTGAGCATTTATTGCAGCGATACTACTAGAACTGCAAGCGGTAGTACCGGAAAACACCGGTACTACCGGTCAGGTACCGGAGATGCACCATATAGACAAACCAGCCCTAGACTCCTCCGGTACCAAAATCTGGTGCTACCGCTAAGCGGCAGTACCGGCCATGTGGCATGGTACTACCGGAACCAGGCGGTAGTGCCGCATTTTGGTACCGGGGAGGGTAGTGGCATTTGGGAAACTTGCCCAAACCTTCTGTCTTGTCCGGTACTAAAGAGTGGTACTACCGCTTTTCGGTACCAGAGAAGACAGAGGCGTTTAGGGAACTTGCCCAAACCTTTTGTCTTGTCCGGTATCAAAGTGCGGTACTACCACTTTTCGGTACCGCGGAAGACATAAGCTTTTGGGCAGTTCGCCCAAACCCACTGCCTGGACCAGTAGCATTGTCCGGTACTGCCGGCACTGTTCGGTAGTACCGGTTGATTTTTCCAGTACTACCGGACATCACATAGGCAAAATGCAAGGCCAGCAAGTGACCCTTTTTGGGAGGAACGAGCCAAGTCATTTTTTGATAAAACCTATGGTACACTTGGCAAATAATTAGTGCGACATGTGTGTTGTTATAAACACCAAAATCACTTAGGATAGGAAATGCACTTTCAAAATCCCCCTTTTTGGTGTTTGATGACAACACACATTTTGCATGATAATATTGTGATGACCAACAAGGTTTTGGAAAATAGAGATGGGGCCCCCCCTAGATGAGTAGGATCAAGCCCCCCCTCAATTTTACAAACTAACTAGACATGCACATATAATGATAACGACACTTAGGACTCATACCTTTGCACAATAAAGTGTGATGAGAGAAGTATTGACAATGGATAGATAATATCATCACATAAGATAGTTCTGTATGCGAATAACCATATCACACATATGATGGATCCAAGTTAACCACATAGTATCAACATAAATAGCACGAACAGTTAGTACATAAGGTTCACACATAATATGAGGCAAAGAGCAAATAAAGTTCACAAGCGAGTAAAGATCAAAGGTAAGAACGAGCTTGTGACTTTTCCCATGCAAATCCCGCACGCTTAAGGTGCAACTTCTCCCCCTTTGGCATCAAGACACCAAAAGGTAAAAGATCAACACTAACGTCCTGGGGGTCACTCGTCATCATCATCCAAGTCATCCTCATGAGGCGGCGGGGCACGAAAGGAAGAGGTGGCATCATCATCACAGTAGCTGTGATTGGAGATCCATTGGTCTTCAGGAGTGATGTTGGACTCAGAACCCTTGGATATGGTCAACCCTTGAGCTTCCATAATTATTTCTGACGAGCACAAGATTTCTTGGCATAAACATGAGCCTCATACATGCGCTTTTGATTGTCAACTTGGAAGCAAAACACATTCTTGAGCTTATCCTCGATCCTCTTTGCCCATGATGGCTGGGCATGTTTGCGGTGTGATACCACGAAATTAGCATCACGGGCATTATCTTCATCACTGGACACCTCCTCAAGTGGGTTCCCATCCTCATCAACTAGTTGGCCATCCGCATTGTGGGGTTTAGGATGGGTCTTGATCAACAGAGACTTGTGCCGGCGAGTAACAAGGCATTGAGAAGGAATGTCTTTGGCAATAGAGGGGAAATAGAGGGGCCCATTATGTATGCAGCAAAAGGAGGCACCCTCCGAGTGTAAGTAGCACAAACCATCTCATTCCAAATGACGTCCATCACATCAAGTGGGTGGCCGGAATCATGGTTGTGATAAGTGGTGATCATGAGATCCACCATGAACCCATGCATCTCATCAACATTACCAGCTCGGGGGGCAACGGTCTCACGGAAGATATGTGTAGCACCCCGGTAAAACCACTAATAGAAAATCACTATTGTTTTTATTATGTGCATCGTCATGGCAACATCATGCATTTATTCTCCGAAAGCTATTTCCTAAAAGTCTATTTTGTTTTCTAGATATTCCCCTCTTCGTTCAAATCAAAACCATAGATCCATCCGGATCTTTTATTTTTCGAAAACCTTTTTGCAAATGTTTTGTTTTATAAGAAAGAAAAATAATAAATATAAAATATTTTGTTAGTGGGAGAGGCAGCCTAGTCGGCCAGGCCCAAAGGCCCAGCCAACAGGCCACCTACTACCCCACTAGACCAAACCCTAGCCTAACCCTAACCCTAACTAGATCCTACCCCATCCCTATTCCGCCGCCGCCAACCCATCACACCCAGCCGTCCTCCAACCTTGTCGCCGCCACACCCTGGTCACACACCATGCAACACACGCTAACACACGCACGCACACCCCCACTCTTGTCGGTTACACGCTCACGGTACCTAACCGGACAACACGCCTCGTGAGCACCCTCCAATCCTCCCGTACGCTCCTCCTGGCCCCACGACATCGCTCACCCCGCGTCGCTTGCACGCCAACCACTGCTCGTGATCCCCTACTCCGTCTCTCACCTCATCTCGTGCCTAGCCTCCCCTGCTTGATCCCCGCGTCGCCGCTGCCGCTTGGTCCTCATTGGCCCCGCCCCCATAGCCGCCAGGCCCTTCCTCCCTGGAGCCCTTCCTCTCGAGCTCATCCTTGTCCCCATCATCGCCTCGCCTTCCTGGCACCGCCTCCTTCCTCCCTGGGGTCCTCCTCTCTGATACCGGCTGCCGCCAGCATGGTCCGTCTCTACTTCGGCTGCCAACCGCCTCCCCGAGCGAGCTCCGCCACTGTCCTGTCTACCCCGACCCCGAGCTCGCCCGTCGCACCTCTGCTCGGGCCGTCGCCGCCAGGAGGATTCCCCGCTGCTTACAGGATTCCCCGCCGCTAGAGCCCATGCCTCCTGCGCGCCCTCACCTGCCTCCTTCCTCACGAGCCACCGCTAGCGGCCGCGACCACCCCACCCGTCTCTCCCCATCGCTGAGCCCCCGTTGCAGGCCATGTCTCCATCATGGACTGTCGCCCTCCCCGGTCGCGCGGCTTCGCTCCCTGCACCACCGCCACTGCCGCGGCCCTCATCTCCAGCAAGCTCGGCGACCACCACCTCTTCTCCCTCCTCTGCCTGACCCCTGTCCATCGCCACCAGGCCGCATAGGTCCTCTGCTCGTGTTCCTGGCGTGTTCATATGCTATAAACACAAGTGTGAAGGAGTGTGTAACATTCCAGCATTTAGGAACCAACGAAGGGTAGATTTAGGAATCTGTGATATTGCATGCATTCATCTTTTAAAATGTGGGTACATTTTTCGCCAAATAAAAACCTAAAGTTATCAAAGTTTCTTTCATGCTTTGAGATTAGGCATAGTCTTGAAGGATGATTGTTATAGACTTTGATATGATATTTGTGGATTTATAAGGTAGAAGGATTTAGAATTAGGTTTGGGTAATTTGATTTAATCAAGAGTTAACACATAATAAGTCAAACTTTAAATGAAAGAAATTAATCAATAAAATGAATATTAACTTATTCAATAAATGAGTTACAAATGTAACTTATTGGGGTCTTTATAATAGTACATGAAACAAAAGTAGAATCTTTATTTATTGAATAATAGTACAATCTTTATTACAAAAGAATAAAAAATTTACAAAAGAAGAAAGAAATATTACATATGACTATTCTATATAAAAACGAAAACCTAGAATAAAGTCTTGAATTTCCAAGTCTGGTACCTGCAAAATAAACATAAACCAAAAAGAAAGAAAAGTTAAGGATTAAAATTATTATACTCTCAGATTTGACAGTGAAGTGCATTGTTCCAAGATCCTCATTGAGTAATATTTAAAGGGGCAAATTTCACCAATATGAAATAATATATCTTTCATAATTTCAAAACTTAAGCAAAATAAACAGCAAGAAGGGGCAAGTTTCACCAGCCAAGTAAAAGGTAATCTGATAAAAGTAACTTTCAAATTCAGAGCATATCCACAAGGTGTGCAGTAGGCACACAGGCAGCACACACACCAAACTGCATGGTGTGTGCTGTCAGCACCACAACAATAGCTCCACACACACAAAACTATCAGCACAGCCGTGGGAGGCATCCCCAGACCATTTCTTTGTTCATACACACCAAGAACAGCAGCCCAGCTAAACCAAATCAAAGCCAAGGAAGATCACACCAATCACAATCTTGATCATCTCACCAAGATGGTGACATAAGGAGGGGGTAGATCAGGTGGATAGCAAGGACAAGATCAAGCCACCAGGACCAGGAGGTGGAGAGCTAGATCAAGGACAAGTCCAAGAACTGGAAATACCAGTAGGAGCACCAGATCAAGCTAGACACAAGATTCACCACTTGCAACCCCAACAACACCCAAGTGTGGTGAGTATCATAAAACACCCATATATATATCTGTTCATCTTAGTCCAACAGAAAAGCATGTGATGTTTTACAAATTAAACCTCTCAGTGATCACCCAAGTGGGGTGAACCTATCATAGAGAAAGTTTGAAATATAAAGGCCAATAGTAAGCTCTACCAAATCCACCAGGACATCAGACGAGCATCATAGGTCCTGGTAATCATAAACAACTCACACATTCCAAAATGATCTCAAATAGCCTATAAAATTTGGGCACATCTCATGAAGGAGTAGCACCTCGGATTTTATAAACTACATGCACCAACATTAAGCTACAAGCAAACCAATCATTTTAGCCCACTAATATCCAAGTTTCAGTGAACAACCTTGATACTTAAGCATATCTATAAGGGATAGTAGGATAGGAATTTAATTCCTAAGCCTCAGACCAGCATCATATGCATTGATCTTTTAAAGAAAGAAGCTTACTGAAGGGGTCCCAACCTAATAAGGTTGATCCCTCCTGTGTTTTACAATGCTAGTCCCTGGATCAATAGCTAGCATCCACAGTATAGATGTAATATCAAGAAACAAAGGTCATATTATAACTTTATAACCAGGAATAACATAATTTTATTACATCAATTCATAGCTCATTTGACTATTACATTACATTGCAGCGGAATAAATATAAGCGTGGGGTCCTTCATCTTCAAAGTGCCACAGGCAGATGTTGGTTGTAGACTTTGTACTCCTAAACAATCAATCTTCACTAAAATCAATCAAACCTGCAACATACAAGTTACAGCCACAAAGGGTCAATACATTTGAATTGTATTGGCAAGTGATACTATGGTAGTATAGTGGAGTCTATCTTCTATATGCATTTGGCTAAGTGGAGTTGAGGCTTGCATTGCTTAAAATAGATTTTTCTTATCATTTTGAAGATACTAAGTTTTTGCTTGACAAAATCATTTCCCTCAATCAAAGATTTCAAGATCCTTGTACCAAGCCATCTCTCCATCAATGATTGAAGAATTCAAACAACCCTTGTTCAATCCACAAGATTTTAACTTAGAAATTTGAATGATGAGATTCTTGATTGCTTCCATGTCTTGATGCTCAAATTGTCCTTTACCAGGGACATGGCTAAGTACTTAGATTTTACACTCTGCAGAGGTGGTGCACTTTACCCACAAGACTTGGTTTCCCAAGACAAAATCTTTCAGAAGCCTTCCCTTAGACCAAAATGGACGCGTTCCAACCTATCAAACACTACCACCCACTGTCCATTTGTCTAAGTTCTTGCAACCTATATGATCATGGCAGAGCCCATATTGCCAAGTGGTTGCACTTGAAGCTTCTCAACATTTGACATCTCAAATACCTTTGTTTCCTGGGTGGCCATCCACAAGTGAGATACACAAGCCAGGTCCATGGTCTTGTGTAACCACTCAACATAACCCAATCCTTCCATTTCCACCCAGGTGATTCATTAACTTAGTTGTTTTATTAAACAAAACCTAAGTCCTCAGACTTAGAATATTTTTCCATAGTGTGAATATATATTCCACCCATGTTTTCTATTAGCTAGGCTAAGCTTGGTAGTAATAGGAAACTTAACTTAGGAAATCCTACTAAGGATTCATCTACTAGGTTTTCCTATAGCAAGATCTATACTTAGCAAAATCCATGCAAGTTTATTTAGCAAAATCACTAATGCATAGTGAAAGTAATGGGATAAAAAGTATGAAGCATCACTTGCCTTTTTGGTAGGGAATGGTGGTTCACTCCTTGATCTTGCTAGTCTCACACTTCACTACAAGTCAATCAAGCAAACACCAATTCAATTTACATTCCAAACCAATAATCACTCAAACAATTTCACACACTCAAAACAATGGAAACTAATTCATGCATGGGAGCATGCACAAGATAGTTTTATTTTGCAAAGGGGGTCTCTATGGGTTTCTAAACTTTGTAAGATCCAATTTGGTCATTTACCAAAGTGGCAAAGTCATTAGCAAGAGGGTTTTGTCCAAAGACTATTTTTAAATCCATTCATCATTTTATGTGGTGAAAAGTGTTTTTATCAAAACAAATCTTTTGAGTTTTTCACCAAATGAGTTGCTATTGCAAAACTTGGTGTTTTTGGGTCAGTAGGTTTGGTCCAAAACATTTTCTCAAAGTTTTCTTTATAAAAACATTTTCATAATAAAAATAATTTCATTTGGCTAGAAAATGGCTAAGTCAAATAATCTAACCTAAACTTTACCAAAATCATTTTCAACATCAAGGGTTGGTTCTTAGGGTCAGTAAGATCACAACAATTCAATTTGCAAAGGTTTTACTTCAAAATTATTTTCAATAAATAAATTTACATTTCTATTTGACTAGGAATGGTTTTAAATTAAAGAATCATTTCTTAATTTCTCCAAATACATTTTTGTGTCCATAAAGTGTTTCCTAGGGTCAGTAGGTTCAAATCAATCCAATTGCCAAAGATTTTAACCCTAAATTCAATTTAAAACAATTTTTACTTTCTTAACAAGCATACAAATGTTTCTGCAATTTCAAACAAGATAACAGCTGCTATTTGCTAAACTAAGGGCATGGTTGGATAGGGTTTGTTCTCCTGAATCCATTGATATAAAATTTGTAATTTTTGGACGTGTGGTTTGAAAGTTACAAAGGTTTGAAGTTTGCAAATAATTCTGTTTTCAAATTTGTTTTTAAACTAATTAGGTGACACGCGGCAGTATCTTACTGGACGATACCGGTTCGGCTGGATTACGCGACGATAGCCGTTGGATTTCAGTTAAATCGTGCGGCACAGGATCACTACTTACCCCTTCGCTAACGATCTATCGTATCCGTCAGATTCAGATCCTGCGGTTGCTACTGCCTGGCCAAAAACGGGCGGCGCTCAACGGTGGCGCGCGGTGGCGCGGCTCAGATGATGATGGTGCCGGTGATGCGGGAAGCTAGAGGAACAGAGGGGTGGTTTACCAGATTCATCGAAGCTCGCTGATGCTCAACGTGGTACTGGTGGGTGAAGGGGCGCTCGGGACTGTCCTTGATTGCTCGCCGGAGTGGAGTTGCGCCTCGGGCGGTTCAGGCAATCGTCGAGGGCGAGGATAGAAGGCGTCCTAGGATAAACGGAGGATGCGGTTAGGTTCGCATGAGCCTGGAGATCATCATCGTGTCCACGGGGAAAGGAGGGGAGGTCAGGTACTACCTGGGGACGTCGCCGGAGAAGAACTAGTCGCGGCGGCGTTCAGAAGCTTGTCATTGCCGAAGCTCCGGTGTGCCCGCGGTCGAGTGATTGACACAGAAGGATGCGCCAGGGTATGGTGAGCATGCTCGTGTGCTCAGGGAGGCGGAAGGGGGCGTGTGCTGGCCGGAATTGGCGAGAAGGGTCGTCGGAGACAGAGAGAGTGGCTGACGAATTACGGCAGCCTGGGGGCGTGCTTGGGGAAGGAGGCAGAGGGGAACGAGAGAGGACGTGCTGGCGTTTTATCAAGCTTGATCACTGCGAGTTAAGGTGGCTGTGTTAAGGCGTATTGATGCCGTGATTCAAAGCTTGCAACGGCGATGAGAGGAGGAAGAACCAGTCGCGGGGTGGGGAAGGAGAACAGTAGAAAGGGGTCCGCTGGTCAGTGGGAAAAGAAGAAAGAACGGGGTCCACTTGTCAGCTGCTTAGCGGGTCAGAATATGGGTGCAAATCGTTTTCCTTCGGGGAGGGAGGAAGCTGGGCTGGATTGGGATGTGTTGGGCTAGTTGGGCCAGATTGGTGGGCTGTTCTATTTTTTCTGTCTAAATTCTTTTTCCTTTTCTATTTCTATTTTCTGATTTGTTATTTCAAACAATTCTCAAGCATTCAAAACAATTCAAATCTTCACCAAACATTGTGACTAAGAATTTGGTTCTGTTTAGTAACCTGAACCAAAAATCCTAAATAAAATAAATATTACTTTAATCTTTTTAGGTTCCATCCTTACTTAAATAAGTAGGCCATGGTTTATTAATTAAAAAGAGTTTTTGTTGTTTATTAATAAAATCTTCATTTGAAATCCCAATATTTTCAAAATCAATTCAGTAGGTTTTATTTGAAAATAAAATTCATTTGGAAATCTTGTTCAAAACAAAATAATCTTTTATTTTAGGGTCCTTTAATAATTGGATAAAATGGGCCTTAGTATTTAAATAAAATAGAGTTTGATTTTATTAATCAAATATTTATTTGAAACCTAAATATTTTCAAAACCAAATCAGTAGGTTTTATTTGGGAAATATAGCATACTTGGAAACTTGTTTTAAAACAAATAAAATTTTATTTTAGGGTCCATTTATTAATTAAATATAATAGACCTTCATTATTAAAACAAATAGGGTTTGTTTTATTGAGATATTTATTTTGAAATCTAAAATAAAGCCGAAACACTTTTGTAGGTTTTATTAGAGAATATAAAATACTTGGAAAACCTATTTAAAACAATTTAATAAGTTTTGATGTTTTAATTAAAAATGGTAAAACCTTTTATAATAAAATTTGATATCAATTCCTTATTATTTTATTTTAAATAAACCTTTGTTATTTTTATTCAAAACTAAATGTTTTAATTCCCAAAGTTTGGTCAAGGTTTAATTTGGCTTTATTAAATAATCCTTATTTATAAATCCACCTTTTCTTTTGAAAACCAAATCTTTTATTAAAGGATCCAATAATAGTAATTCCAAAAAAATTTTAATTTCCTTTATTAAATGTTTATCTTTATGAATCCCTTTAGGATTTTATTTAATTCAAAATAGGTTTGAAGTTCCAATTGAATTCAAAAAGTTTCTTCTGGCTCTGAAAATCAAACAAAGTTTTATTTTATTAATTTATTTTCACATTACAAGATTTGGAAAATCTTGGGATGTGACACTTACAATTTATTTTAACAGACATCCAATCTTAAGAACTGCTAAGTAAAATCCTAGCAGTAGAATCACTACTTGTGTGCCATCCTAGGATGGTGTCACAAGAACCAATTCTAAAGCAAGCCAACAATCATTGAGCTTTCATAAATAAACCAATAAAATAATCACTATCATTTTCCTGGAAAGAACAACCAGGAATCAGGATCAGGTTTATATGTGCAAAGTGTTACTATAAGAAACTAGGTAACTTCCATCTGCACATCTCCACTGACAGTACTACTATCAGTACTGAAGTACTAACAGTAGAGAAACTCACTAAGCCTCAACTTAACTAACCAGGTTTCACAATTAAATCATCAGCTTAACCAAGCTTTGTCACCAGTTATAGGCAACACTACTAAATCACCAGCATCAGATCAAGAATATCATCAGGTAATCAAATCATGACAGAAATAACTGAAGTCCAGTGAGCACAATCTTCACTAGTCATCACTACCAAATCACACCATCATCTTACAAGCACAAACGGGGATGAATCCCAGAACCAGGGAAGAACCCTAGAACAGAGATGAACCCTAATGAGGGATGGCCACTAGTTACACATATATGAACTCAGAATAGGTGGAGACACGGGTGATAACCCAAGGAACAACTCACCTATGGTCCTCGCTGAAGAATAGAAGAGGAAGTAGAGGAGGCCGACGAACACAGCGGCATGGGGAGCACCCCCAAGGGGGCGCTATGACCCACACCACGCCACGGCGGCGACCATAGACTCGCCTGAAGGCGAGGAGTACCACCACAGCACACGTCAGCAACGGCGGCGACAACACCCGCATCACCCCAAACCCTAGGGTTCGGGATGAGGCTAGTCTGGCCACGGGAAAGCTCCAAAGACAAATCGAATTGGACAGGAGGGTAGCGCGAGGTCGACAACCTCACCCTGCATCACGGCAGCTGCCGGGGAGGACCACGGCGGCGAGCAGAGCACGGCGGCGGCGCCATCGACCACGAGGTCGAGGAGGAGAAGAGAAGGATAAGGTCGAGCGAGTGACAGAGGGAGTGGGCTGGACTGGGCCAAAACCCCTTCGGGGTGTGGTTTTGGTTCTGTCCTATTGGGTCACTAGGGCCCAATAAACCAACACAGGCAGCCCATTTACCTAAAGACCATTTTTAATAAATAGGAAAAGACCAAAATTCCCCTAAACTTAAATAAATTCTAGAAAATAAAATAAAAATCCAAAAAGTATAAATAAAATATTTTCCAATTCACAATAATCCAAACTATCCAAGTAAATTAAAAAATAAAATTTTAAACATATAAATTTTATTAAGAATTTTGTAATCTAAATATTCCTTATGGAATTTTACAAAATTATTGAAAGTTGATAAAAATAAATAAAATCACTTTCATTATAGATTAATATTGTAGTATTTTAGAAAAATACTAAACAAATATCTAATAAACAATTTTTGGTATTTAAATGATAATTCTTAAAGGAATTATTAAATTAATAAAATTTCAAAGAAAAGGAAATTAAATAAAAGAAATACAATATTCAATAAATATTAAAATTAATATTTATAAATTCTTTATTATTAAAAAGAATCCTTATAATTTAAATAATGGGGGAGAATACACATAAAATTAAATAATGCATTACATTTCTTTGCATAATCATTTTGCTTCTTTAAATATTGTCCTTACCGGGAAATAATGATGTTTTTGTAGACATAGAAGCTCAAGGTCCAGTGCAAGCATCAGACTTCACTACCTTGTCACCACAAGGCAAGTTCACCACTTGCTCATATCCTTTGAAGAGTCTTTATCAAAGTATTTGCAAATTCTGTGTTATCATATACTCCAAAGTAAGAAAACATTATTTTCACAAATAAAGAAATTTTAGATATCATCCTAAGTGATGATATAATGGAGCAATAGAACTTAGGGTTCTATTTGCAATAATGATGATCAATTAGGGACTTAATAACCCCTGAAATCAGTGATTCTAGTGCCGTATATTACGCGTTAGCCATGAGATTTGGAATGGGACAGAGCTGTATCTTCTTCCTCTCGCATGTAGCTGGATGTGCAGGTCGTGGCTATTATACTTGTAGCATGCATATTAATTGGTAATTCGTAGAGGATATGCAGCATATGGGTGGGAACCCTCAACGTCCCACAATAGTTCTGGCATCTAACGGTTTGTACAAACCATTGCCGTAATTCAATATGTGGGAATGGTGTACACCAAGGAGGTATGCGAGGTCGGGAAGGGGGCTGTGATTGGCTTGGACCAACTACTGGGCCCCACATCATGGAATTGTGGACGGGAAAGTACGCCCGGTTGTGCAACAAAGAGTTGATCTCTCATGGGTAAACTAACGCACCTCTACAGAGTGTAAGAATTGTAACTTGTTACTCCCTGTTCCAGGAAGGAGCTGCGAACTTGGTAGGAAAGGAACTCCATGAAAGTTCTGGTCAACCTGTGAAGGCTGATGGTCATAGATTTTTATAATAAAATTAATCTTTGAAGAAAGATTTACAAAAACTGCATTTTGCCAAGGAATTATAATCTGAGGTGGTAGTTAGAGAATCAAACATCCCACCTTGCATATAATGAACTTGTTGGGTAACGATGTTACTCATCCTTTGTAACATCCCAGGATTAGCACCTAGAATTATAGAGGACACAGGTTTGTGCATTGCATTCATGCATGAGAAAATCCGGGAAATTTTGGCGCAAAACCAAAAGAGCTATAGAGGGATCGAGATCTCTCTTGTACTGATGGAAACTTTGAAGCTAGTGCGCTAGATTTCGACATGACCTTTATAGAATTTCTTGCTTAGGGGGAAAGTTGCTCAATCATGTAATTGAATTTCAAATATGAAATTCAAATTAATTTATAAAATTCACAAATGGAAATTAGAAACACTTAATAACTTGAATTGAAGTGATTACAAAATAAAATGATATAAAAAGATTTCTTTATTAATATATATACGTATAGTAATACATTGATCTTTTACAATAAATGAATAAAAGTAAAGTATCATGAATTACATGACTGAAATAAATAAAAGAGCTCTTTATTACAACAAAATAAATATGACATTGTCTTCACAAAAGAATTGTAAAAGAAAAAGGAAATACAGAATAAATTATAGAATATTTAATGATTATAAGAAATGGAATAGAAATTCTATAATAAAGTAATATTACACTCTGGAAATAGTAAAATACAATAAAAGTACAGATCGATACTTTATTACATTAATATAAAGGGTACAAAGTACTTTCATTTATACAAATAGGAAAGAATGCTACTACAGAATAATAATAGAAAAGCAAATAACAATATTATACAAAGGAAAAAGAAATAATAATTAATACATCAATAAGACTACAAGGATTCTTAAATTCTGTACATGAACATATTACATTGTTCTTACAGGATAATAATATGATAAAACCTAAACTATATTTTCTATCTAATTCTTGATCTAATCATTATCCCTTTGATCCTGATTTCTGCAAAACAAAATAGCAGACTAACAACAGTACAAGAATAAGGGGGTTAGTTTATTATTGTACTCTCAGATTTGGCCTAGAGTTGCTAGAGCCTGAATTCATCATTGAGTATTTATTAAAAGGGGCCAAATCTTAGTATCTGTTCTTAATCAGATAGTGGCCTCAGTACAACATCATTGGCTTAGGGGAAAGTTTCACCAAAGCCAGATAAGAAGGTAAAGAGGTAAAACATCATGAAATATAAATATTTTTTCTTGATCTGATCCTCACACCTGTCACATCCCAAAATTTTCCAAATTTTGAAATGTGAAAAATTAAATAAACAAAATAAAACTTTGTTGAAATTTAGGGTGAGAAGAATTTTTTGATTCCAATTGGGAAACATCCAAAACCTATTTTGATCAAATAAAATCCTAAAGAGATTTAAAAAGATAAATAAACAATAAAGTTAAAATATTTGGAATCACTATTTTTGGATCTTTTAATAAAAAGATTTGGTTTCCAAAAGAAAAGGTAGAATTATAAATAAGGATTATTTTATAGAGCCAAATTAAACCTTGGCCAAGCTTTTGAAATAAAATATTCCTATTTGATAAAAGAGTAAAGGTTTATTTAAATAAAATAATGAGGATTTATTAATACCCAATTTTATTGAAGTATTGGCTTTCCATTTTAAATAAACACTAAAACTTATTAATTTATTTTAAATAAGTTTTCCAAGTGTTTTATATTTTCAAATAAAACCTACTGAAATGATTTTGGTATTATTTAGATTACAAATAGAGTTTTAAAATAAATTAAATCCTATTTGAATTAATAACTAAGGACTATTTTATTTAATTGTTAAATAGATCCTAAATGAATAAAAGTATTATTTTATTTTGGACTTTGGTTTGTGTTGTTAAACAGAACTAGAAATTATACAAAGTTTGGCAAAGATTTGAAATCATTTGAGTGTTTAATTGTTTGATTGAAAATAAAAACAGAAAATCAAATAGAAAAAGAAAAAGCAATCAGAACAAAAAAAAAGAAACAAATAGCAGCCCATCCCATCTGGCCCAGCAAGCCCAGCTCCAGCCCAACTTCTCCCCCACGCGTGAAACGTTTTGCACCAGGAAAAGAACTCGCAGAGACGCTGAGCAGTGGACCCATCTCCCTCTCTCCCTCTCCCTCAATGCCAGATGGACCCCACAACCACGCGGTCGTCTTCAATCTCGCGCCAGCCGTTCCCTGCCGTTGCAGCCGAGTAATTCCGGCTTTGAATTCGCGTAAATGCCGGCGTTAACTCCTCCAGTGATCACGCATACTTACTCGCCCCTGTCCCCTCTCTCTTTCCCCCCAAGCCACGCTCCCTCTCGGCCACCAGGCTGCACGAGTTGCACGCCCAAGCAACCACTGCTCCGACGAGCTCCTCCATCGATTACAGCGACGCCTGACCGTACCCTGCCCCCTTGTGCACACGAGACTACTCCCCAGACTAGTGCGCATCCACCGATGGTTCCATCTTAGCCGTGCTTGCCCCAGAGCGTCGACAAGGACAAACTCTGAACGCCGCCGACGCCTGCCACCTCTCCGGCGACCCCTCCCCGTAAGAACAGATCGCCCCTTTCTCTCTGCTTGTAAGCCGCATGTTCAGCGTCTTCACGCGCACCTAACCGTGTCATTCTTTTGCTTTGGCATGGCCTATAGCCTCGCCTCCGACAACGACCAGATGGACCCGACGGTGAACCCAACTCCGGCGAGCAATCCCTCTGGAATCCGAGCGCCCCTCGCCAAGCCAGCGCCACCTTGAGCTTCACCTCGACCTCGCAAGCATGGTGAGCACCTCCGCTTCTTATCTTGCGACCTGTATCGCCGACGACGACCACGTCTGAGCGCTGCCACCAGAGCGCCGCCGTCAGCGCCGCTCGAGTTTGGTCATGTAGTTTTACACCGTTAGATGTTAATCCCGCGGCTAAGATTAGAACTTACACGAAGGGGTATGAGCCCATCTGAGCCACTAGATCTAACTTAAATCCTATGGTTCGCAGAGGCCGATCCACACGAAACGGTACCGGCCAATTAGATCACGCCGCGTGGCACTGGTTTGATTTAAAACAGAATTCTGAATCTGATTTGTATGCAAACTTGTAAAATTCATAACTTTAAATCTACACGTCCAAATTTTGCAAATTTTATATCAATGGAATCAGCAGAACATGTACTTTGGAACCATGCACTTTGTTTAATGTTTTGCTTCTGGAAAATTGGTTGAAATTGCAGAAACTTGTGTAGGCTTATTTTGAATATAAAAATTGTTCTAGATAAATTTTTTAATGTGAAATCTTTGCAAAATGGTTTGTTGTGAACCTACTGACCTTAGGAACCAACTCATGGATTTAAAAATGAATTTTGTGAAGTTTAGGAATAAATACTTGAATTAGCTCATTTCTAGTCAAATAAAAATATTGATTTTGATATGGAAATGATTTTTTGAGTAAAACCTTTGGGAAATAATATGATTCAAACCTTCTGACCCTAAACACCAAGTTTTGTTAATTAACAACTTATTTGATGAACAATATAAAATTATTGCTTTGCTAAAAGCATTTTTCAACCACATAAAATAATGAAATGACTTAAAAATGGTTTGTAGATAAAACCTTTTGCAAATGGTTTTACCACTTTAGTAAATGACCACTTTGAACCTTATAATGTTTAGAGCCTAGTACAAACCACATTTGCAAATAAAACTATCTTTTGCATGCTTGCATGCATGACTTTGTTTCTATTATTTTATGTGTGATGAATTGTTTGAATATTGGTTGGAATGCTAGTTGAATCTATGTTTGCTTGATTGAATTGTAGTGGAATTAGAAGAGTTGATATTTGCAAGATCAAGATGTGAACCAACATTCTCTACTAAAAAGGCAAGTGACACTATCATCCAAGTCCTACTATTTTCATTATACTTAGTGGATTTTTGAAACATGCATGATAAAGTTTACTATATTTTATGCTATGCTAAAATCCTAATAGGATACCCTTATATATTCCTTAGTGGAAACAATGTAGTTGTAGTATGCTTAGCCCTGCTATATATTGGGATGGGATACATGTTAAGATTATATGAAGTATTGAAAAGACTTATGTTTTATATAATAAAACAAGTACTCAATGAACCACCTGGGTGGACAAGGATACTCAAGGTTGGACAAGGTGGCAACAAAAGGAACCATGTTTATATGGCTATCTCTTTTGTTGTGCACTAGAAGAAAACCACCCAGGGACTTAGAGATTGAACATGTTTCTCGTACAGTGGCTTCCGTGTACAGCCACATGCTAAATGGGCTCTGGCTTAGTCAACTACATAGTTGAAGACCCATGCATTGGCATCTTCAGGTTAACTAGATTTGTGCTAGGGAACTTGAAACCCTACATTAGTGCCTGGATGACAAGCTAGCATTGTGTATTGGGAGGACTCCTATGGAAAGACTTTGTCACATTCTCAATCTGCCAGTACTCCATCTTGGTGAGTAATTATCCAGCGGCCACTGGTGGCATCAAGATGAGATTGTGTCATGTGGGTAAAGTGTAAAACTTCTACAGAAGATCAAAATTCTAAGTACTTAGCCGTGTCCCCGGTTATGGACAACACTGAGCAACTAAGGGCCTGAAGCTATGGAAGATCTCGACATTCCAATTTCTCAAAGTTAAAACTTGAGGGTGACAACAAGGGATTTGAAGCACTTGGATTTTTCCAAGAAGTTCAGAAAGTTCTTGACAAAAGATTAAAACTATTTTGAAAAGATAGGACAAAACTATATTGCTTTCTGCAGAAAAGAGCCTAAACCCTACTTAGCCAAATATGCATGTAATGATGGGATCCACTTATATCTACATAGTAGTGAAACTTGCCAATACAATTCAAATGTATTGACCCTTGTGGCTGCAACTTATTATGTTGCAGGTTTGTTTGATGTTAGTGTAGTTTAATGATTAGGATTACAAGTCTACAACCAACATGACTGCCTGTGGCACTTTGAAGATGAAGGACCCCATGCTTATAGATATTCTGCTGCAATGTAATGTGATAGCCAAATGAGCTATGTACGATGTAATGAATTATTTTATTCCTGGTTATAAAGTTGTATTATGACCTTTGTTTCTTGATATTACATCTTAACTGTGGATGCTAGCTATTGATCCAGGGACTAGCATTGTAAACACAGGGATCTCTACCTTATTAAAGGTTGGGAACCTTACAGATGGTATCAGAGCACTGTGTTGCCTGTAGGATTGTAACCCTAGGATTGGACAAAACCCCTTAGAAAAATAGGAGTTGTTTTTGTTCCAAAAACTTATTTACAAACAATCTTGTAAACTCTTTCCTCAACCATTTTGGTTTTGATTCTACATCTCTCCTATTTCAAACTTGATGGACAAAACCTACCCCATGGCCAAAGACTTCACCATGATCTAAGAACATCTTCAACTCTAATGACTTCAACATCTTCAACTCTAATGACTTCAACATCTTCAACTCTAATGACTTCAACATCTTCAACTCTAATGACTTCAACATCTTCAACATTTTCACCAAGGACTTCAACCTTGGATATCACTAAGGAATACAAGTAAGAACCAAGAGACATTAGATTGCCCACCAAAGATATTGATATCAAGTTAGAGTATGAATCATATTGACCTATGAGGTATGATTATACTAAGTTATATATTTCAATAAAAATTGTTGTTTCCTTCAACTCATGAGTTAAGCTCATAAGTTGTTAAGTGGATACTTGCTTGTTGATTGTTTGATTGTTTGATTGAACTTGGTTGTTTTGAGTTATGTGTTAGAACTTCTTAAAAACCTATCCACCAATACTTATCCCTATCAAACCAATAGATGCCTCCTCGTCATGCCAACCCCAACCAAAACAACAATAACAACCTTCCCTCTGAGATACAGCAGATGTTGGCAGTTCAGACACAGTTGATGCATGAGATGACCACACTCATACAGAATCAGAACAACAACAACAATCAGAATAATCCTCCAGCACTTGACATGCTCACCAAGTTTCTGAAACTTAGGCCTACAAGGTTCTCTAGAACAACTGATCCAATGGAAGCTGATGATTGGTTACGTTCAGTGAACAAAGACCTAGTGACTATTGGATGCACCGATGAAGAAAAAGTTAGGTTTGCAGCATTTCTGGTTAAAGGACCAGCAGCAACATGGTGGGACAACTTTCAGATCACCACTCCCCTTGAAGATGTAACATGGGCTATTTTTGAAGATGGATTTAGAACAACTCACATCTCACCTGGAGTGATGTACTTGAAGAAAAAGTAGTTCCACAATCTGAAACAGCGTCACCTCAGTGTGGCTGAGTATATTGAAGAATTCAACAATCTGGCACGCTATGCACCGGATGAAGTTGACACAGATGCTAAGAGAAAAGACAAATTTCTGGAAGGACTTAATGATGAGTTGAACCTGCAGCTAGCTGTTGCCTATGTCCCAGCTTATCAATCACTCTGTGACAAAGCCACTATTTTGGAAAACAAGATGAATCAAGTTGAGAAAATAAAGAGAAAGCATAAACTCAAGAATCACTCAGGATCATCAAAGAAGAAGCATTCATTCAATAAGAGTAATGAAGATTCTGAACCACGTCAGTATCACCACTACAACAATGGAAGTGAGAATAATGGAAATGATAATGACAACAGAGATGACCTTGATCAGAACCAACATGACACTTTCAAGAAGAAAGACATTAGCCAGTTGCAATGCTATAACTTCAAGGAACTTGGACACTATGCATCAGACTGTCCTGAGAAGAAAAAGAACAAGAATGCTAGAAGAGCCAATGGAAATGACTCCAATGTGACCCAGAAAGGACATGTGAACCACATTGACATGGATGGAAACTTTGAAGAGATAGAAGAAGTGGATGTCAGAAACTAGATAACTTAGTTGAGTCAAATAAGGATTCCTTGTCTGATATCAAGTATTGAACCTATAGTCAAGTGAACCATCAATGTAACCCTATGAGACTTTATTTTTAAGGGTGGTAGTACCCTAGTTGCCTTGAAGCCAACTTGTAACCTCTAGCCTTCCCAAATCTCGGGACGAGATTTATTTTAAGGGTGGTAGCCTGTCACATCCCAAAATTTTCCAAATTTTGAAATGTGAAAAATTAAATAAACAAAATAAAACTTTGTTGAAATTTAGGGTGAGAAGAAACTTTTTGATTCCAATTGGGAAACATCCAAAATATATTTTGATCAAATAAAATCCTAAAGGGATTTAAAAATATAAATAAACAATAAAGTTAAAATATTTGGAATCACTATTTTTGGATCTTTTAATAAAAAGATTTGGTTTCCAAAAGAAAAAGGTAGAATTATAAATAAGGATTATTTTATAGAGACAAATTAAATCTTGGCCAAGATTTTGAAATAAAATATTCCTATTTGATAAAAGAGTAAAGGTTTATTTAAATAAAATAATGAGGATTTATTAATACCCAATTTTATTGAAGTAAAGGCTTTCCATTTTAAATAAACACTAAAACTTATTAATTTATTTTAAATAAGTTTTCCAAGTGTTTTATATTTTCAAATAAAACCTAATGAAATGATTTTGGTATTATTTAGATTACAAATAGAGTTTTAAAATAAATTAAATCCTATTTGAATTTATAACTAAGGACTATTTTATTTAATTATTAAATAGATCCTAAATGAATAAAAGTATTATTTTATTTTGGACTTTGGTTTGTGTTGTTAAACAGAAATAGAAATTATACAAAGTTTGGCAAAGATTTGAAATCATTTGAGTGTTTAATTGTTTGATTGAAAATCAAAACAGAAAATCAAATAGAAAAAGAAAAAGCAATCAGAACAAAAAAAAAGAAACAAACAGCAGCCCAACCCATCTGGCCCAGCAAGCCCAGCTCCAGCCCAACTTCTCCCCCACGCGTGAAACGTTTTGCACCAGGAAAAGAACCCGCAGAGACGCTGAGTAGTGGACCCATCTCCCTCTCTCTCCGTCACTGCCAGATGGACCCCACAACCACGCGGTCGTCTTCAATCTCACGCCAGCCGTTCCCTGCCGTTGCAGCCGAGTAATTCCGGCGTTGAATTCGCGTAAATGCCGGCGTTAGCTCCTCCAGTGATCACGCATACTTACTCGCCCCTGTCCCCTCTCTCTTTCCCCCCAAGCCACGCTCCCTCTCGGCCACCAGGCTGCACGAATTGCACGCCCAAGCAACCACTGCTCCGACGAGCTCCTCCGTCGATTACGGCGACGCCTGACCGTACCCTGCCCCCTTGTGCACACGAGACTACTCCCCAGACCAGTGCGCATCCACCGGTGGTTCCATCTTAGCCGCGCTTT
Organism: Avena atlantica; assembly: GCA_910589765.1. Classification (NCBI taxonomy): domain Eukaryota; kingdom Viridiplantae; phylum Streptophyta; class Magnoliopsida; order Poales; family Poaceae; genus Avena; species Avena atlantica. Next base: position 117,425,810 of record OU342735.1, read on the forward strand.
CCCCAGAGCGTCGGCAAGGACGAACTCTGAACGCCGCCGACGCCTGCCACCTCTCCAGCGACCCCTCCCCGTAAGAACAGATTGCCCTTTCTCTCTGCTTGTAAGCCGCATGTTCAGCGTCTTCACGCGCACCTAACCATGTCATTATTTTGCTTTGGCATGGCCTATAGCCTCGCCTCCGACAACGACCAGACGGACCCGACGGTGAACCCAACTCTGACGAGCAATCCCTCTGGAATCCGAGCGCCCCTCGCCAAGCCAGCGCCACCTTGAGCTTCACCTCGACCTCGCGAGCACGGTGAGCACCTCCGCTTCTTCTCTTGCGACCTGTATCGCCGGCGACGACCACGTCTGAGCGCTGCCGCCAGAGCACCGCCGTCAGCGCCTCTCGAGTTTGGTCAAGCAGTTTTACACCGTTAGATGTTAATCCTGCGTCTAAGATTAGAACTTAGACGAAGGGGTATGAGACCATCTGAGCCACTAGATCTAACTTAAATCCTACGGTTCGCAGAGGCCGATCCGCACGGAACGGTACCGGCCAATTAGATCACGCCGCGTGGCACTGGTTTGATTTAAAACAGAATTCTGAATCGGATTTGTATGCAAACTTGTAAAATTCATAACTTTAAATCTACACGTCCAAATTTTGCATATTTTATATAAATGGAAGCAGAAGAACATGTACTTTGCAACCATGCACTTTGTTTAATGTTTTGCTTCTGGAAAATTGGTTGAAATTGCAGAAACTTGTGTAGGCTTATTTTGAATATAACAATTGTTCTAGATAAATTTTTTAATGTGAAATCTTTGCAAAATGGTTTGTTGTGAACCTATTGACCTTAGGAACCAACTCATGGATTTAAAAATGAATTTTGTGAAGTTTAGGAATAAATACTTGAATTAGCTCATTTCTAGTCAAATAAAAATATTGATTTTGATATGGAAATGATTTTTGAGTAAAACCTTTGGGAAATAATTTGATTCAAACCTTCTGACCCTAAACACCAAGTTTTGTGAATTAACAACTTATTTGATGAACAATATAAAATTATTGCTTTGCTAAAAGCATTTTTCAACCACATAAAATAATGAAATGACTTAAAAATGGTTTATAGATAAAAACTTTTGCAAATGGTTTTACCACTTTAGTAAATGACTACTTTGAACCTTATAATGTTTAGAGCCTAGTAGAAACCACCTTTTCAAATAAAACTATCTTTTGCATGCTTGCATGCATGACTTTGTTTCTATTATTTTATGTGTGATGAATTGTTTGAATATTGGTTGGAATGCTAGTTGAATCTATGTTTGCTTGATTGAATTGTAGTGGAATTAGAAGAGTGTGATATTTGCAAGATCAAGAAGTGAACCAACATTCTCTACTAAAAAGGCAAGTGACACTATCATCCAAGTCCTACTATTTTCATTATACTTAGTGGATTTTTGAAACATGCATGATAAAGTTTACTATATTTTATGCTATGCTAAAATCCTAATAGGATACCCTTATATATTCCTTAGTGGAAAAAATGTAGTTGTAGTATGCTTAGCCCTGCTATATATTGGGATGGGATACATGTTAAGATTATATGAAGTATTGAAAAGACTTATGTTTTATATAATAAAACAAGTACTCAATGAACCACCTGGGTGGACAAGGATACTCAAGGTTGGACAAGGTGGCAACAAAAGGAACCATGTTTATATGGCTATCTCTTTTGTTGTGCACTAGAAGAAAACCACCCAGGACTTAGAGATTGAACATGTTTCTCGTACAGTGGCTTCCGTGTACAACCACATGCTAAATGGGCTCTAGCTTAGTCAACTACATAGTGGAAGACCCATGCATTGGCATCTTCAGGTTAACTAGATTTGTGCTGGGAACTTGAAACCCTACATTGGTGCCTGGATGACAAGCTAGCACTGTGTATTGGGAGGACTCCTATGGAAAGACTTTGTCACATTCTCAATCTGCCAGTACTCCATCTTGGTGAGTACTTATCCAGCGGCCACTGGTGGCATCAAGATGAGATTGTGTCATGTGGGTAAAGTGTAAAACTTCTACAGAAGATCAAAATTCTAAGTACTTAGCCGTGTCCCCGGTTATGGACAACACTGAGCAACTAAGGGCCTGAAGCTATGGAAGATCTCGACATTCCAATTTCTCAAAGTTAAAACTTGAGGGTGACAACAAGGGATTTGAAGCACTTGGAGTTTTCCAAGAAGTTTAGAAAGTTTTTGACAAAAGATTAAAACTATTTTGAAAAGATAGGAAAAAACTATATTGCTTTCTGCAAAAGAGCCTAAACCCTACTTATCCAAATATGCATGTAATGATGGGATCCACTTATATCTACATAGTAGTGAAACTTGCCAATACAATTCAAATGTATTGACCCTTGTGGCTGCAACTTATTATGTTGCAGGTTTGTTTGATGTTAGTGGAGTTTAATGATTAGGATTACAAGTCTACAACCAACATGACTACCTGTGGCACTTTGAAGATGAAGGACCCCATGCTTATAGATATTCTGCTGCAATGTAATGTGATAGCCAAATGAGCTATGTAAGATGTAATGAATTATTTTATTCCTGGTTATAAAGTTGTATTATGACCTTTGTTTCTTGATATTACATCTTAACTGTGGATGCTAGCTATTGATCCAGGGACTAGCATTGTAAACACAGGGATCTCTACCTTATTAAAGGTTGGGAACCTTACAACACCACAACAGGCAAACATGCTGCTCACTCATCAGCATGCACTAGTGTGCTGTCAACACCACAAGAGTTCAGCAAAATGAGAGATTACCAGCCATAGCTGAGCTGCCACCATACCCTCTACACACACAACCAGACCAACATATTCTTTATTTGCAGCCAAGAAACACTACTATTGTGTCTCTGATCCATATCCTATCCATTTCCACCACACAGCTAAGAACATCACCCCATCTCATCACAATCATCAGGAGCAAAAGGAGAAGACCAGGAGCACAAGAAGAAGTCTAGGAGAATTAGAAGCTTCCAACAACATCTGGAGGAGCAGGCAACAACAACACCTCAAGGACAGACTGCTCTCATAGCACCACAAGGACCAACCAGATCACCACCACACCACTTGCACCATGGTTGATTCAAGGAGCCATCCAATGTCAAGGACAAGGTGGATAAGGCCAGTCTATAGCTGCTGTAGTGGGGGAAGTAGTAAAAGGAGAGGGGAGCAGGATATCAAGATACATCAGCAAATGATCAAGATCCAACAATAGAACCAGCTCCAGAAAGCCAAGGTAGAGTAGTAGAAACTTTGGAATAGAAGTAGTGTATTCATATCTGTTCATATCAGCATAAGATACCAAAGAAAGAAATTTTTAGAGAAAGATTTTCTCTATTTTGCAAAGAAATGCTTTGCAAAATCATCATAGAAACCTTGAGGCCAACATAGTAATTTTTTAACCAAATAATATGCCTCAGCCTTTGCATCATTGGAAGCCAAAGTTTCATCTTTGGTGAGTAAAATCCAGCAGCAATTCATGTTGCTATACATCACTACTGTGCACACTTACTAGAGGCACCACAGTAGTGTTCTACAACTAACAGAAGCTACCAAAATCACTCTCAAGAACCACTGAATAACTTATTTCCAACCAAAGTTTTAAAAAAGTTATTCAAATGATTCACTGTCATGTTGCCATCTCATATTCAGTAAGCAACACTAGAGAAAAATCATCCCAAATAGAATTACATCATATTCCTAGGTAGTATTCCTAAGAATCAGTATCCATACATAATAATCATTTTACTGAATCAAAGATTCAGACAAGTATAGAAGAATCACACTAGGGCCATAACCAGTAAGGCATGTTACTATAACCAAAATTCATACCTTAATTTTATTGAAAGACACATTTGCACATCATTGATCTATTATAAATGGATAACCATCTAAAATCATTTTTTCTAGTTAAACAACTAGAAATCATATAAATTCCAGCAATTAAAAAAATGCTGATGTATGATATCAATCATCATTAGAGTATAATTTCAGTACCCACCAAAACAGTACATCAAGCTCAGTAATCATATTCCTAATCAAATAATTAGGAATCATTCTAACAAATCATTTCCATATGGATCACCTATAGATTATATACCATTTCATCCATAAGCAACAACTAGTATACCAGATCATATTTCTAGTAGAGCCACCAGAAATCACACCAATAGACAAAGGCATCAGTGCATATACCGGTCACAGAGTAGCAAAATTGAGGAACATGGATACTTAAGTACCACACTTTGAGCTTATAAATTTCCTCAGTATTTAGCAAATCCTAGAGATAGCCAATAGAAAACAGACATAGCACTGAGCTACAGGATTAATAGGACTAACTAAATCAATTAATTGAGGTATATTCAAACAAAAGAGGGGCAATTGTCATACCTCACTACAGAAGAGAGAAGGAGGAGAAGTAGAAAAAGACGTACCAGGGAGTCGACGATGACCTCAAAGAGGCAGTGCCAGCACGGTCAGAATGAGGCCAACCGGAAGAAACCTTCAACACCACATTGATGGACCCGTAGTTTCGACGCTGGGGTTGCATCTACTGCCGTCCCACCGACATCAGATTAGAAGAGGAAGAACCTCAGCTTCACTACCATCAATCCACCACCAGGACCACATCAAACTATCACTATAGCTCGGCGGAACCAGGTTACCGCAACCCTAGACGCACAGAAGATGGAAGGGGCGAGCTTGAGGGGGATTTAAGAACAAATCCAATTGGATAGCCAGGTCGGCCTAAGGGAGGAGAAGCCCGGCGACCATCAGCGGCGATCACAACGGACTACCTCGCCGGAATAGTGCGGGCGACGGCGTCGGCGTCGCCAGCAGCCAGAAGAGGAAAGTGAGTGCGTGAGGTGTAAGAGAGAGTGGATGAGGAGACCAGGCCAGGGTGGGTTTGACCCTGAGCCTGTTGGGCCAAGTTGGGTCCAAATGGGCCCATTGGTAAGCCTGGCCCAATTCCAAAGAAAAATAAATAAGAAGATAAAATATTTATCAAATCACTAAATGACCTAACTACCCCTAAACATAATTTATACCCTAGAAAAATATAGAAAAATCCTAAAAATAGATATGATATATCAAAATGATCACAAAAATAATATCTACCTAATAAAAATATAATTTTTAAGTGTTTAAATAAATTTAAAGTAAAATAATTATTAACACCATTAAATCTAAATGAAATTTTATAAAATAAAACAAAAACCCTAAAAATAAATGAAAAATCGTTTTTGTGTATCAAAATAACTCTATTATTTTATAAAAAATACTAACTTAGAGATTTACAAATAAAATATAAATCAAATATTCAAAGACACTTAATTTTTTGATGAATTTTATAAAAATAAAGATAATACTTAAAAATAAATAAAAATTCATTTTTAAGGTCTTGAGTAAATATATTACACTAGAAAAATATTAAATATATTATTAGAAAAGTCTTTAATATTTTAAATAATAAATCCTTATCTATTACTTATTTCATAAATTCTTTAAAAACAATTCTTAAGTAAGAAATAAGCACAATTGTTATAAAACCTTGAGTAATTAAAGTCTAAATACTAAATTCCAAATTCACAACTTAAATTCATAACTCAAATTTAAGTATAACTTTTAACTTTAAAGTATTCTTTTAAAAACCTTATTACTCATATATATATATATAATATGATGAACAATCATTATATCTTAACCATCATTAACATAACTTTAAATTCTAACAAATTACTAAGATCATCTAATTATGTTTCCATTAAATAAATACAAATTATTTTCTTAATAAGAAAAACAAAATTAATCTAAATCATTCACTTAAAATATAAAGTGAATAATTCCACACCTTATTTATACATATCATAAATCTAAAACTTGGGAATAATTAAAATATATTACACCATAAGTTTACTTAACTTTTTAAAGTTAACTTTAGTCTCAAACCTTATAAACATCAGGTCTAATAAATCACTTATGTGTTTATAGTTCACTTTGGTCTATTTCAATTACATAATGCATCTCAAGCCCAAACTAATCAATCAAATACCAGAAGGCATTGATCACATTTTATTAAAATGAAGATTGCTTAAACATTATGAAGGAAATCTTTTCTTCAAATGTTATTCTTTTTGCCACTTCAAAGAATAAATCTCATAATAAATTCTTCAATTCTTAACAACTAAAACCAAGGACTCTTACCTTAGTCGCCAAATAACAATTAAACATAATTACGTTACTTTATACTTTACATGTGTATTAAGCACTTAGGTTCCTTATAAAGATCATTACTTATAAAGTAAAATATGAAGATAAACCAACTCTTAAAAGAATAACTTGAATTGACTTCACTCAAAGTATTAGGGATTCAATTTGGGAGTTTTACAAAATGCATATCATTACTTATGCATAACTGCATATTGCTTCTTTAAACATTAGTCCTTACCGGACCAATGATGCATAGTTCAGATATTGGATCTTATGTTGTCTCAAAGACCGTGAGTGCATAATCTTGCAATCACAAAAGGCAAGTTCACACTTGCTCATGTCCTTTGATTATTTTCTGTCAAGTATTTTATAAATCCAGTGTTGTCATCACATGCATTTGAAAAAGGTCAAAAACACTATTTTCATATTAATGTGATTATAGGTTATTTACCATGAGGTAATAACCTACTATAAGAGTTCCGGTGGTAAAGGAACATATTATATAGGACTTAACAACCAATGTCGCCAGTGATTCTTGCGCCGTATATTACGCGTTGACCATGAGATTTGGATTGGGACGAAGAAGTCAGCTGTATCTTTTCCCTCTCGCATGGAGCTGGATGTGCGGGTCGTGGCTGTTATCACTCGTAGCATGCATATTATATGGTAATTCATAGAGGATATGCAGCATATGGGTGCGGGCCCTCAACGTCCCACGATAGTTCCGGCATCTGAACGGTCTGTACAAACCATTACGTAATTCAAAAGGTGGGCATGGTGTACACCAAGGAGACATGCGGGGTTGCGAAGAAGGCAGTGATTGGCTTGGATCTTAGGTTGGTCCTCAAACCAAGGAAGTTTTAACGGGGACATACTCCCGGCCGTGCAGCAAAACAAAGGTCTCTCATGGTTAAAGTGACGCACCTCTGCAGAGTGTAAGAACTGTAACTTGTTACTCCCTGTTCTAGGAAGGTGCTGCGAACGCGGCGGGAAAGGAACTCCATGAAAGTTCTGGTAAACCCATGAAGGCTGACGGACATAGCTTTTCAGAATAAAAGCAACCTTTGAAGAAATGTTTACGAAAACCTGCATTGCCTACGACCTATGGTCTGTGGATGTAGATATAGTGCATCAAACACTCCTTTTCTAGTGAACTTGCTGAGTACGCTCGTACTCAACGTATCTTCTTAACCCTTGCTAGGTTCTAAAGCCAGTACATACGATGACTACATCAAGCCATGCTCCAGGAATCATCATCAAAAGCTAATGCTCTTCAATGAAGTAAAGGAAGTCAACATATACATCAACTCAAGTGAAGACAAAGTTGCTGATTAGATAAGAATAGAATTTCTAACCATAGAACCTACTTCTGTAGAGTATTGCAATAGCAGCAATGCAAGCCCAGTAGTTCAGTTACTAGTTTTATAAGTATGGTAGCTATGAGTTATTTATTCCTAATTCTTCTTTGTAAGAAGTTTCTTTCTCTCTCTTTAACCTAGAGTGTTCTCTAGATCTTGTGTAAAGAGTTGAGTTGTAACCTATAGTCATCTCTTGGACCTGCTGTGTTTCTGATGTACCACTCTGAGGGATGTAATACTAGTGAACGGTGTTTCATTGGTGTTATGTCTACGACTATAGTGGACTACATCATGCAGTGGTATGCTGGGTCACCGCAGTTGGTATCAGAGCATATGCTTTGACCTTAGTATTAAAAACCTTTTAGGAAGATCTGTAGGCTGGATAGTGATTATAGGAGCCATCTTATCTAAACCAAATATTGTGATGACTTATGATGAGTATCCACTTGAGGATAACCTTGTCATACCTAAGTCAGATGCTTAAGTCATTCTTTCTTAGGAGTAAATATTTTATCTTTTCTCAGTCTAGTGCTATTTAGTGTCTTCCGAGGGAGATATAAACCACCAAGATATTGTAGGAAAGTGTAAGACATCAATTGAAGTAGTCTTAATGGGGTAGCCAACCTTAGAATTCATGTAAGAAAGTGGAATCTTAGTGTTAGTTGATAACCAAAGACAACATAATGAAGACCATTAAAGTATGTATAGTTGTATTGGCTAGTAGATCATGTGGTATTCATTTAAGAATTCTACATGAAGGAGTGAAATTATGTTAAAGATCAATGATCATACTATGAAAATTAAAGTAATCATGGTGAGATTATCTTTTAAATCATGATGAATAGGTAGAACATAATAAGATCATGGTGAGATTAGCTCCGAAACCATGATATAAGTATAAATATGACAAAAACTTAGTAAATTATCTTGGAGTAGAAGTATGAAAATACGATGGTAGAACTACGATAGAAGTCATATGTGCTAAAAATTTCTAATAATCTTTGGTTTAAGTTAACAAATAGAATCTGATTAGTCATTTGGAGAGATCATGTGAGGTTAGTTGGCTAATAAAGAAAGGTTGACCATAGTTAATCATTCCAAAGGTGAAACCAAAGGATAGTCAAAACCAAATTGAGACCACTTTGCTTAATATTATCCTGTTGCATTTGAGCAATTTGGGTAAATATTGAGATAAAGAATAGTTGACTTTATGTGCTAAGTATCACAATGTAAACCTATATGAGGAGGTGTCATATACTACACAACTAAGCCTGAATTCTAGAGATATTATACTCAACTACTATATTCTGGGCTTAGAATATTGTGTGTTATATGTACCACATTTGGATTTATTTGTTTTTCTTGGATCTTCTTGATTGACTAGATCTATACATGAAGTTTGACTTGGTGTGCAAATGCATGTTGCAACATCCAGTCACTACTTGATGTTATAGACCTAGATAGAGTAAGGGAATGCATGTAAGGGAGTGATGAATTTCAAAGACCAAAATGAAGACTTACATGAAGAATGAAGCCAAGTGTAAGAATTATCAACTCAATTTGGAGGATGGATCAAGCTTAGATCATTATTAGTCAGCAACAAGAAGTGATGAACTTAAAGTTTAATCAAAATAGGTAATTTTGCTAAGAAGTTAATGGAGTAATTATGCAAGTTCGTGGAAGTATCATGAATAAATACAAATAAGTAAGCTTTGAAACCAAAATGGTATTCAAGCTCTGACAATTTAGAGAGAATGCCAGAGGTATATCAGAAACCATAGGGTAATACATATACCCTAGGATGGTTCACAACTGGTAAATATCCGCAGCTGGTATTTGATCCACAGTCGGTATCCTGTCCACAGCCGGTGTTGGTAGACATAGTTAACCAAATTATCTTAAAACTTGCATAAAGAGCATAAAATTTGGCCTAAGTTAAGTAAGACACAAAGGAGTATAAAAATTGAAAGCGACCGTCTTTCGAGACTCTTCGCAAAAGTTGACCTATCAAAGTGAAAATGTCCACATCATAAGTAAGACAAATAATGCTGAAAGATTCACTTCGGAGATCCACAAATGTGTGGATACACCATACAATCTTTCATCAGACCCTAATTAGGCAGAGTATAAGCTAGATAGAGACCAATATTCTAATTATAAAGCCAATAAATACTATGTAGACAGTTTTAAGACTATTAGTAAACCCTAAGGGGGAGAGTAAACATTAGAAATGAAAGTAATAATATCTGACTTTATGAATAAAAGTTGGAGAAGAAAGATTATCTAGAGCCTGCCAAGGTAAAAGCTTGAAAGAGATAGAATAGATTAATTCTAAATGAACTAATTCTAGAGGAAACAACTCTCAAGTGATCCTTAAGAGGTAATATAGCACATCCAATTGGACATGTGTAGAGGAACAAGAAATTTCAATGGGTATGGATTAAATGAGTTCAAATCCAATCTTCAAAAGGACTACCATATAAACCAATATCATCACAAATCAAAAGTTAGTCTTTTGGCCACAAATATTGACTAATAAAATGTAAAACCCTGATTTAGTGAGACTTCCTATACCTTACATAGAATAGTAAGAAAGTTTGATGATTAAATAAAAGGAGTTTATAACAAGGACATATCCCTAAGAAAGTAAAGTAAAAGGAACTTTGGAGTATTGGAGACAACAAGATTAAAGATTTCCAAGTATGGTAGAAATTCAAGAAAAAGATCTGAACATGGAATACTACCATTACTTCCATTTAAGGTTACCATGAAGTAGAGAAATACAGTACCCAATACAAGTCAATTCCTTACTCCGAAACGTGAGAGTTTATGAACTTCGAGGATAAAGTTTATTTTAAGGGGGAGAGTCTGTAACATCCTAGGATTAGCACCTAGAATTATAGAGGACACAGGTTTGTGCATTGCATTCATGCATGAAAAAATCCAGAAAATTTTGGCGCAAAACCAAAAGAGCTATAGAGGGATCGAGATCTCTCTTGTACTGATGGAAACTTCGGAGCAAGTGCGCTAGATTTCGACATGACCTTTATAGAATTCCTTGCTTAGGGGGAAAGTTTCTCAAGCATGTAATTGAATTTCAAATATAAATTCAAATGAATTTATAAAATTCACAAATGGAAATTAGAAACACTTAATAACTTGAATTGAAGTGATTACAAACGAAAATGATATAAAAAGATTTCTTTATTAATATATATACATATAGTATTACATTGATCTTTTACAATAAATGAATAAAAGTAAAGTATCAGGAATTACATTACTAAAATAAATAAAAGAGCTCTTTATTACAACAAAATTAATATGACATTGTCTTCACAAAAGAATTCTAAAAGAAAAAGGAAATACAGAATAAATTATAGAATATTTAATGCTTATAAGAAATGGAATAGAAATTCTATAATAAAGTAATATTACACTCTAGAAATAATAAAATACAATAAAAGTACAGATCAATACTTTATTACATTAATATAAAGGGTACAAAGTAATTTCATTTATACAAATAGGAAAGAATGCTACTACAGAATAATAATAGAAAAGGAAATAACAATATTATACAAAGGAAAAAGAAATAATAATTAATACATCAATAATGTTACAAGGATTCTTAAATTATGTACATGAACATATTACATTGTTCTTACAAGATAATAATAGGATAAAACCTAAACTATATTTTCTATCTAATTCTTGATCTTCTCATTATCCCTTTGATCCTGATTTCTGCAAAACAAAACAGCACACTAACAACAGTATTATTGTACTCTCAGATTTGGCCTAGAGTTGCTAGAGCCTGAATTCATCATTGAGTATTTATTAAAAGGGGCCAAATCTTAGTATCTGTTCTTAATCAGATAGTGGCCTCAGTACAACATCATTGGCTTAGGGGAAAGTTTCACCAAAGCCAGATAAGAAGGTAAAGAGGTAAAACATCAGGAAATATCAAGCTTTTTACTTGATCTGATCCTCACACCACAACAGGAAAATAGGCTGCTCACTCATCAGCATGCACTAGTGTGCTGTCAACACCACAAGAGTTTAGCAAAATGAGAGATTACCAGCCGTAGTTGAGCTGCCACCATATCATCTCCACACACACACACACAACCAGACCAACATATCCTTTATTTGCAGCCAAGAAACACTACTATTGTGGGTCTCTGATCCATATCCTATCCATTTCCACCACACAACTAAGAACATCACCCCGTCTCATCACAATCACAAGGAGCAAAAGGAGAAGACCAGGAGCACAAGAAGAAGTCTAGGAGCATTAGAAGCTTCCAACAACATCTGGAGGAGCAGGCAGCAACAACACCTCAAGGACAGACTGCTCTCATAGCACCACAAGGACCAACCAGATCACCACCACACCACTTGCACCATGGTTGCTTCAAGAAGCCATCCAATGGCAAGGACAAGGTGGATAAGGCCAGGCTATAGCTACTGTAGTGGGGGAAGTAGTAAAAGGAGAGGGGAGCAGGATATCAAGATACAACAGCAACTGATCAAGATCCAACAATAGAACCAGCTCCAGAAAGCCAAGGTAGAGTAGTAGAAACTTTGGAATAGAAGTAGGGTATTCATATCTGTTCATATCAGCATAAGAGACCAAATAAAGAATTTTTTAGAGAAAGATTTTCTCAGTTTTGCAAAGAAATGCAAAATCATCATAGAAACCTTGAGGCCAACATAGTAATTTTTTAACCAAATAATATGCCTCAGCCTTTGCATCATTGGCAGCCAAAGTTTCATCTTTGGTGAGTAAAATCCAGCAGCAGATCATGTTGCTATACATCACTACTGTGTACACTTACTAGAGGCACCACAGTAGTGTTCTACAACTAACATAAGCTACCAAAATCACTCTCGAGAACCACTGAATAACTTATTTCCAACCAAAGTTTTAAAAAAGTTATTCAAATGATTCACTGTCATGTTGCCATCTCATATTCAGTAAGCAACACTAGAGAAAAATCATCCCAAATAGAATTACATCATATTCCTAGGTAGTATTCCTAAGAATCAGTATCAATACATAATAATCATTTTACTGAATCAAAGATTCAGACAAGGATAGAAGAATCACACTAGGGCCATAACCATTAAGGCATGTTACTATAACCAAAATTCATACCTCAATTTGATCTATTAGAAATGGACAACCATCTAAAATCATTTTTCTAGTTAAATAACTAGAAATCATATAAATTCCAGCAATTAAAAAAATGCTGATGTATGATATCAATCATCATTAGAGTATAATTTCAGTACCCACCAAAACAGTACATCAAGCTCAGTAATCATATTCCTAATCAAATAATTAGGAATCATTCTAACAAATCATTGCCATATGGATCACCCATATATTATATACCATTTCATCCATAAGCAATAACTAGTATACCAGATCATATTTCTAGTAGAGCCACCAGAAATCACACCAATAGACAAAGGAATCAGTGCATATACCGGTCACAGAGTAGCAGAATTGAGGAACATGGATACTTAAGTACCACAATTTGAGCTTATAAATTTCCTCAGTATTTAGTAAAGCCTAGAGATAGCCAACAGAAAATAGACATAGCACTGAGCTATAGGACCAATAGGACTAACTAAATCAATTAATTGAGGTATATTCCATGGATCGGAACCTAAACAAAAGGGAGGCAATTTTCATACCTCATTACAGAAGAGAGAAGGAGGAGAAGTAGAAAAAGACGTACCAGGGAGTCGACGATGACCTCAAAGAGGCAGTGCCAGACGGTCAGAATGAGGCCAACCTGAAGAAACCTTCAACACCACATTGATGGCCCCGTAGTTCCGACGCCGGGGTTGCATCTACTGCCGTCCCACCGGCATTAGATTAGAAGAGGAAGAACCTCAGCTTCACTACCATCAATCCACCACCAGGACCACATCAAACTATCACTGGAGCTCGGCGGAACCAGGTTACCGAAACCCTAGACGCACAGAAGATGGACGGGGCGAGCTCGAGGGGGCTTTAAGAACAAATCCAATTGGAGAGCCAGGTCGGCCTGAGGGAGGAGAAGCCCTGGCGACCATCAGCGGCGACCACAATGACCTACCTCGCCGGAATCGGGCGGGCGACATCGTCGGCGTCGCCACCAGCCAGAACGGGAAAGTGAGTGCGTGAGGTGTAAGAGAGAGTGGATGAGGGAGACCAGGCCGGGGTGGGTTTGACCCTGAGCCTGTTGGGCCAAGTTGGGTCCAAATGGGCCCATCGGTAAGCCTGGCCCAATTCCAAAGAAAAATAAATAAGAAAATAAAATATTTATCAAATCACTAAATGACCTAACTACCCCTGAACATAATTTATACCCTAGAAAAATATAGAAAAATCCTAAAAATATATATTGTATATCAAAATGATCACAAAAATAATATCTACCTAATAAAAATATAATTTTAAGTGTTTAAAATAAATTTAAAGTAAAATAATTATTAACACCATTAAATCTTAAATGAAATTTTATAAAATAAAACAAAAACCCTAAAAATAAATGAAAAAACATTTTTGTGTATCAAAATAACTCTATTATTTTATAAAAATACTAACTTAGAATTTTACAAATAAAACATAAAGCACATATTCAAAGACACTTAATTCTTTGATGAATTTTATAAAAATAAAGATAATACTTAAAAATAAATAAAAATTAATTTTTAAGGTCTTGAATAAATATATTACACTAAAAAACATTAAATATATTATTAGAAAAGTCTTTAATATTTTAAATAATAAATCCTTATCTATTACTTATTTCATAAATTCTTTAAAAACAATTCTTAAGTAAGAAATAAGCACAACTGTTATAAAACCTTGAGTAATTAAAGTCTAAATACTAAATTCCAAATTCACAACGTAAATTCATAACTCAAATTTAAGTATAACTTTTAACTTTAAAGTATTCTTTTAAAAATCTTATTACTCACATATATATATATAATATGATGAACAATCATTATATCTTGACCATCATTAACATAACTTTAAATACTAACAAATTACTAAGATCATCTAATTAAGCTTCCATTAAATAAATACAAATTATTTTCTTAATAAGCAAAACAAATTTAATCTAAATCATTCACTTAAAATAGAAAGTGAATAATTCCACACCTTAGTTACACCTATCATAAATCTAAAACTTGGGAATAATTAAAATATATTACACCTTAAGTTTACTTAACCTTTTAAAGTAAACTTTAGTCTCAAACCTTATAAACATCAGGTCTAATAAATCACTTATGTGTTTATAGTTCACTTTGGTCTATATCAATTAAGACATAATGCATCTGAAGCCCAAACTAATAAATCAAATACCAGAAGGCATTGATCACATTTTATTAACAATGAAGATTGCTTAAACATTATGAAGGAAATCTTTTCTTCAAATGTTATTCGTTTTTCCACTTCAAAGAATAAATCTCATAATAAATTCTTCGATTCTTAACAACTAAAACCAAGGACTCTTACCTTAGTCACCACAATTAAACATAATCACATTACTTTATACTTTACCTGTGTATTAAGAATTATTATCACTTAGGTTCCTTATAAAGATCATTACTTATAAAGTATAATATGAAGATAAACCAAATCTTAAAAGAATCACGTGAATTCACTTCACTCAAAGTATTAGGGATTCAATTTGGGAGTTTTACAAAATGCATATCATTACTTATGCATAACTGTATATTTCTTCTTTAAACATTAGTCCTTACCGGACCAATGATGCAGAGTTCAGATATTGGATCTTATGTCGTCTCAAAGATCGTTAGTGCATAATCTTGCAATCACAAAAGGCAAGTTCACACTTGCTCATGTCCTTTGATTATTTTCTGTAAAGTATTTTATAAATCCAGTGTTGTCATCACCTGCATTTGAAAAAGGTCAGAAAACACTATTTTCATATTAATGTGATTATAGGTTATTTACCATGAGGTAATAACCTACTATAAGAGTTCCGGTGGTAAAGGAACATATTATCTAGGACTTAACACCAATGTCGCCAGTGATTCTTGCGCCGTATATTACGCGTTGACCATGAGATTTGGAATGGGACGAAGAAGTCAGCTTTATATTTTCCCTCTCGCATGGAGCTGGATGTGCGGGTCGTGGCTGTTATCACTCGTAGCGTGCATATTATATGGTAATTCATAGAGGATATGCAGCATATGGGTGGGATCCCTCAACGTACCACGATAGTTCTGTCATCTGAACAGTCTGTACAAACCATTGCCATAATTCAAAAGGTGGGCATGGTGTACACCAAGGAGACATGCAGGGTCGCGGAGAAGGCAGTGATTGGCTTGGATCTTAGGTTGGGCCTCAAACCAAGGAAGTTTGAACGGGGACTTATTCCCGGTCGTGCAGCAAAACCTAAGGTCTCTCATGGGTAAAGTGACGCACCTCTACAGAGTGTAAGAACTGTAACTTGTTACTCCCTGTTCTGGGAAGGAGCTGCGAACGCGGCGGGAAAGGAACTCCATGAAAGTTCTGGTAAACCCGTGAAGGCTGACGGACATAGCTTTTCAGAATAAAAGCAACCTTTGAAGAAATGTTTACGAAAACCTGCATTGCCTACGACCTATGGTCTGTGGCTGTAGATATAGTGCATAAAACACTCCTTTTCTAGTGAACTTGCTGAGTACGCTCGTACTCAACATATCTTCTTAACCCTTGCTAGGTTCTAAAGCCAGTACAAATGATGACTACATCAAGCCATGCTCCAGGAATCATCATCAAAAGCTAATGCTCTTCAATAAAGTAAAGGAAGTCAACATATACATCAAATCAAGTGAAGACGAAGTTGCTGATTAGATAAGAATAGAATTTCTAACCATAGAACCTACTTCTGTAGAGTATTGCAATAGAAGAAATGCAAGCCCAGTAGTTTAGTTACTAGTTTTATAAGTATGGTAGCTATGAGTTATTTATTCCTGATTCTTCTTTGTAAGAAGTTTCTTTCTCTCTCTCTTTAACTTAGAGTGTTCTCTAGATCTTGTGTAAAGAGTTGAGTTGTAACCTATAGTCATGTCTTGGACCTGCTGTGTTTCTGTTGTACCACTCTGAGGGATGTAATACTAGTGAACGGTTATTCATTGGTGTTATGTCTATGACTATAGTGTACTACATCATGCAGTGGTATGCTGGGTCACCGCATCCTTTCCTTTGATCCCTTGCTTAGACTCTGAGGATCCCGAAGACGTGCCAATGGATGCAGACGAATGTCAAGAAGATGTGTTCTACGAGGAGCCTGACCTGTCTGGAGGTGTTGAAGGAGTGGATTACGAAATCCGCTATGGTGTCGATGACAATGAGTCCAACTAAGTATCCTAGTTAGTAGTAACCGATAGAGCCGAGCAGCATGAACTCTTTTAAATAAGCTGCTGAGCTCAACTCCTAGTGGGAGTTGCTACTTTTAAATTCCGCTGAAAACACTTTATATCTGGGTTAGTAAGTTGAATTAATTTTGAAGTCTTGAACTTCCAGTATTGTAATAATAATAATGTGTGAGTGTTTGTAATATGGACCCGCAATGTTTCTGTTGTACCACTCTGAGGGATGTGATATTGACAGAACGATGTTCCGTGGATGTCATGTCCACGACTATAGTGTACTACACATGAAGTGGTATGGTGGGTCACCGCAGGGTGCTGCTACTGTTTCAGTATGGGCAGGAAGTGTCTCGTTGCTAAGAACCATGGACGCCAAAGACTAAACCACATGATGATTCGATGTTTGAGAAGCCGAGGACCCGACGACCCCGTACCCAACGACCCGAAGTTTCTATGACATGGAAGCCGAAGGCGATGGCGCCGGATCAAAGTCTCCTTCACGGACCACTAAGGCCAAAGACCCCGAAGCCCGATCCAACGACTGATCCTCGCCGAGCCGGAACCCCGTCGAACCACCCTGGAACCCCCAAGATCATCGATACCTCCATGTGTGACCCCTTTTGCCGAAACCCTATTTTTTATAAATGATATATGACTTTGTCGCTTGTTGCATATAAAGTGTTCATGTTTGCATACATATTTTGTGGTTTGGGGGCATTGTGCCGACTCACCTAATAATTAAATATGGAGCGCATATGCGGACGATTCTAGTCTTACTTTGGCTCCATTTAAATTTGCGCATTGAACCGATCACATGTTTTGCCATGATAAGACAACATTTAAATTGCGGGGTACCTAAACAACATGAACCTAATAATTAAATGTTGAGACCCTGGTTTCGCTTAATATTGCCTAATTGCATCGCACCTTTGCCATGTCATACATCATACATGCATCATTCCCGATCTTTTGCCGTAGTATTAAATAGTGCATCCGGTGTTTCTTTTAGTGCATTGCTTCTTCACGGATTAGGCCGATGAGTTGATGCGAGTGACGCCCATTCTTCGGATGAACCTTCAGCAATGTTTTCAGGCGAGCATTCTCCCTCTTTCTACCTATTTTATATTTCTAGTCTTTATTTCCTCCTGTTGATCTATTGATATCTGTGTTGCGATGCTATAGATTCTGTACCCCTCTATACTTTCCTGCAGCCTCTATGTTGCCATGGACACCTCCTATTGTCTATTGCTTGATAGACAACCGGCCTTGCGAGTCGAAGTTGCTTGCTCAGGTGCTACTTCGCGTCGTCGATGTTCCACCGTTGTTGGGTGATTGGCACATGCTTAATGGTGAAGATGATCATGGCTTTAATTTTCGTTTAATAACTAAAATTGAAAGTAGGTAAATAATTCAGAGGCACCAGTGGGTAATAGACAATATTTGGTTTTTAACTGCCCAATTGTGTCCCGTAGGACCCCAAGTTATTGTCACCTGTTCCAAGATCGAGCGCGCTAACCACAGGTGGGGTGTGTGGGAACCCCCATCGATTTAGTACCTGATTTCAAAGTACTGTACTGGGGGCCACAAAGTAGTTTGGGGCTTCATTACTATCCTGTACTTATGCCATGCTTTACTCCTTTATTAACGATTGCGTGTGGAGCGCATGTACTGTTTAGGAACAAATGTGGAATGTTTCCGTGGTATCGACAAGTCCAGTCACACTTTCGGGTTCCCAGTCGTTTACAGCCATTGACACAAACCCTGGGTCTGTCTCGGAGACCGTCCGACTTCGTTGCGGGTAGCTTAGTGGGGTGGCCCCCTGTGCTTGCTTTGGGTCTGGGAAAAGTCGTGTCCGAAACCCCGTCGACATATCATTGGGTGTATGTTTTGTGATCTTGTACCTACCTGATCTGACAACAAGGGTGTAGGTGCGTGTGGGAACTTTGGTGCACCCCTACAGGGTTAAATCTTTTCGAGAAGCCGTGTCCGTAGTTATGGACGACTTGGAGCATAGTTCTCGATCATAGACAACTATAACTAAAGTTTATTATTATAATTTGACTTTTATCTAATATGACTAGTAAGTTGGATAACCACCATGGAAAGAATGAATAAAATTGCCAACCGTGTGAGTTTCCTCGGCTTGACTTCCTCGTTTGGTCTCGAGGGCGGAATACCAGGATGGGTATGTTTGGTGGTAGTATCAGGATGGTTTCGAATAGGTCTTTCTTATCTCTCTCTGATAGCCGATAGTTGTATCGAGTCTCTATAGGTTGTTTAGCGTATGCTGTGCTGCTACTTCAGTCCACCATACCTATGTAGGTGAGGATCGCCGAATTCTAAGACTCTCCGTGTACTGGCCTCAGTACTAACCGCTCTCTTTTTCTTTTTCCCTTTGTCGGCACCCCTTTTGTTTGAGCAGGTTTTTGAGATCGACGTCGTTAGCAGGGTTACCCTTCCGGCTTGGACTGGGCAGGATTATGGACGCCATTGGTTATTCTTCAGGGCTCTTAGCCCAATTTCCATCTTGTCCGTAGTCGGATGTTGTATCATTTTCAAGATGATTTGGATCTTTTGTATTGTATATCTATATTCTTGACTCATGGAGTCGTTGTTGTATATATCTGTTCGGTGGGTTCCATCGTGGACTATTGTGTAATGATATTACTTTGTTTTCCACTTGCACACAAGTTCCTGGTGGGCACCTTTGAATCGTTTCTATGCGGATTTGGCGGGAATCACTAAAACTTACATAGGGCCGATCCGAGGGTGTTACAGAGTGGTATTATAGCTCAACAGTTACGATACCCCACTGGTCCAGCCTGTAGGATAACCTAGCTAACGGTCGATGTAGAGTGTCAAAACTATTTTGGAAAATTGATTGGATAGATCTGATTAGGTCTGCTTTTACTCCTTACCCCCTTGCTATTCTCCTCTTACCTCCGCGTATTTTCGATCTGCTCTCTTATCTTCTCTTCGAGTCCAGGAATTCTCGTGGTTGGGTTTCCGTCGTACCTTCAGGGTTTCGCATCCATCCTCTTGTAACGGTGCTTCGACATCTGGTCGTCATGCTATATGATGAAACTTTCATCTGTTGTATCTTTTAGTGGACCCAAAAATTCACTAAAAAATTTTCTTTGAATCTTCTGGTGTTTCTCAACGTGACGATATCATCTACGTCAGAACTGATGAAGAGCCTATATCATTCTTTTGTTTCCAAAACTCGATTGTTGAGATCTTCAGTCTGATTTCGAGAGTTGGTTGGATGATTCTCCTATTCATGTGCAGAGTAATGCTTTGGGTGCGCGATTGACTGATCACCATCCGGATACTCTTAACATTATCTCTTGTACATTGAATGTTGGATCGATGCAATTATACTCATTCCATGGAAGTTAGAGGTAGCCGTACCTTTAACTTCGTCTGTTGTTATCCGGAGTGTTCCCTCGACGAACATGATCAACGACCTCTTGTTGGTGGTGTTGCCGATTTCAACATGGAGAAATAATCATTGTTAGTGGTGCCGCAGGGATCTAGATGAAGCGAGAAGATTCATATCATTGGCCTTCTTCCCCATACCATGAGGCGGATCTCAATGGCGAGATCCATTGTTAGTGGTGTCGAATTGTAGCACCCCGGTAAAACCACTACTAGAAAATCGCTGTTGTTTTTATTATGTGCATCATAATGGCAACATCATGCATTTATTCGCCTAAAGCTATTTCCTAAAAGTCTATTTTGTTTTCTAGATATTCCCCTCTTCGTTCAAATCAAAACCATATCCATCCGGAAATTTTATTTGTTGAAGATCTATTTGCAAATGTTTTGTTTTATAAGAAAGAAAAATAATAAATATAAAATATTTTGTTAGTGGGAGAGGCAGCCCAGTCGCCGGGCCCAAAGGCCCAACCAACAGGCCACCTACTACCCCACTAGACAAAACCCTAGCCTAAACCTAACCCTAACCAGATCCTACCCCATCCCTATACCGCCGCCAACCCATCACACCCAGCCGTCCTCCAACCTTGTCGCCACCACACCCTGGTCACACACCATGCAACACACGCTAACACACGCACACCCCCACTCTGGTCGGTTACACACTCACGGTACCTAACCAGCCAACACGCCTCGTGAGCACCCCCCCAATCCTCCCGTACGCTCCTCCTGGCCGCACCACATCGCCCACCCCGCGTCGCTTGCACGCCAACCACCGCTCGCGATCCCCTGCTCCCTCTCTCACCTCGTCTCGTGCCTCGCCTCCCCTGCTTGATCCCCACGCCGCCGCTGCCGCTTGGTCCTCATCGGCCCCGCCCCCGCAGTCTCTAGGCCCTTCCTCCCTGGAGCCCTTCCCTTGAGCTCATCCTTGTCCCCATCGTCGCCTCGCCTCCCCGGCACCGCCTCCTTCCTCCCCGGGGTCCTCCTCTCCATGACCGGCTGCCGTCAGAGTGGTCCGTCTCTGCTTCGGCCGCCAGCCGCCTCCTCGAGTGAGCTCCGCCACCGTCCTATATACCCCGACCCCGAGCTCGCCCCGTCACACCTCCGCTTGGGCCACCGCCACCAGGAGGATTCCCCACCGCCAGAGCCCACACCTCCTGCGCGCCCTTACCTGCTTCCTTCCTCGCGAGCCACCGCCAGCGGCCGTGACCACTCAACCCGTCTCTCCCCATCGCGACTCCCCCGTCGCAGGCCATGTCTCCATCATGGACCATCGCCCTCCTCGGCCGCGTGGCTTCGCTCCCTGCACCACCGCCACCGTCGCGGCCCTCATCTCCAGCAAGCTTGGCGACCACCACCTCTTCTCCCTCCTCTGCCTGACCCCTGTCCATCGCCACCAGGCCGCATAGGTTTTCTGCTCGTGTCCCTGGCCTGTTCCTATGCTATAAACACAAGTGTGAAGGGGTACTGCTAATGTTTCAATATGGGCAGGAAGTGTATAGTTGCTAAGAACCATGGGCGCCGAAGACCGAACCACACGATGATTCGATGTTTGAGAAGCCGAGGACCCGAAGACCCCGTACCCGACGACCCGAAGTTTCTTCGACATGGAAGCCGGAGGCGATGGAGCCGGATCGAAGTCTCCTTCACGGACCACTAAGACCGAAGACCCTGAAGCCCGATCCGAAGACCGATCCTCGCCAAGCCGGAACCCCGTCGAACCACCCCGGAACCCCCAAGATCGTCGATACCTCCATGTGTGACCCCTTTTGCCGAGACCCTATTTTTATAAATGATATATGACTTTGTTGCTTGTTGCATATAAAGTGTTCATGTTTGCATACATATTTTGTGGTTTGGGGGCATTGTGCCGACTCACCTAATAATTAAATATGGAGCGCATATGCGAATGATTCTAGTCTTACTTTGGCTCCATTTAAATTTGTGCATTGAACTGATCAGATGTTTTACCTTGATAAGACAACATTTAAATTGCGGGGTACCTAAACAACATGAACCTAATAATTAAATGTCGAGACCCTGGTTTCGCTTAATATTGCCTAATTGCATCGCACCTTTTCCATGTCATACATCATACATGCATCATGCCCGATCTTTTGCCGTAGTATTAAATAATGCATCCGGTGTTTCTTTTAGTGCATTGCTTCTTCACAGATTAGGCCGATGAGTTGATGCGAGTGACGCCCGTTCTTCGGATGAACCTTCGGCAATGTTTTCAGGCGAGCATTCTCCCTCTTTCTACCTATTTTATATTTCTAGTCTTTATTTCCTCCTGTTGATCTATTGATATCTGTGTTGCGATGCTATAGATTCTGTACCCCTCTATACTTTCCTGCAGCCTCTATGTTGCCATGGACACCTCCTATTGCATGTTGATTGATAGACAGCCGGCCTTGTGAGTCATAGTTGCTTGCTCAGGTGCTACTTCGCGTCGTCGATGTTCCACCGTTGTTGGGTAATTGGCACATGCTTAATGGTGGAGATGATCATGGCTTTAATTTTTGTTTAATAATTAAAATTGAAAGTAGGTAAATAATGTAGAGGCACCGGTGGGTAATAGACAATATTTGGTTTTTAACCGCCCACTTGTGTCCCGTAGGACCCCGAGTTCTTGACACCTGTTCCGTGATCGGGCGCGCTAACCATAGGTGGGGTGTGTTGGCACCCCCATCCATTTAGTCCCTGATTTCAAAGTACTGTACTAGGGGCCACAAAGTAGTTTGGGGCTTTATTACTATCTTGTACTTATGCCATGCTTTACTGCTTTATTTACGATTGCGCGTGGAGCGCTTGTACTGTTTAGGAACAAATGTGGAATGTTTCCGCGGTATCGACAAGCCCAACCACACTTTCGGGTTCCTAGTCATTTACAACCATTGACACAAACCCTGGGTCCATCTCGGAGACCGACCGACTTCGTTGCGGGTAGCTTAGTGGGGTGGCCCCTATGCTTGCTTTGGTTCTGGGAAACGTCGTGTCCGAAATCCCGTCGACATACCATTGGGTGTATGTTTTGTGATCTTCTACCTACCTGATCTGACAACAAGGGTGTAGGTGCGTGTGGGAACTTTGGTGCATGTAACAGGCCAGGTTTGTAAAATATTTAATCAGTACTTAAGCATTGCATGCATCTGTTTAAATCAATAAAATATTTGCTTGTGATCAAGTGTGTGAATCAAAATACAAGTACAAAACCCTAAACCCTAGTCTTCTCCCCTCTCTCTTTGAAACTACATTCAAATGGTGTTTGGATTTTGAAAACTACAAAATAATGGAGCCCAAATGGTTTACAGGGGCCTCTGAATATTTTATAAACTTTACTAAAGTCTCTAGTATATTTGAATTATTTAAAATAGAATTCAAATGAAATTACAAAAGAGAAAACTGAAAACAGAAAAAGAAAAACCATTTCTGGAAAAATAAAACAGCTGCAGCCGCAGATGTGCCGTGGCCCATCTCCCTTCTCTCTCTCTCTCTCTCTCTCTCTCTCTCTCTCTCTCTCTCTCTCTCTCTCTCTCTCTCTCTCGTCCGTGAGCAGCAACCAGTAGCCCAGGTCGGCCCACCCAGGGCCCAGGAGCTGGCTCGGTACCCCTTCGCTTCTTTTCTCCTTTCTTCTTCCTCGCCAGAAGGACGCCGCCGCGGAAGCTGCTCGCTGTCGCTGGCACGACCGTCCCTGCTTTTCCGTGATGACCGCCGCGAGGATATTCGCACTACCAACGCTGTCGTCGTCTATAAGACCCCTCCCCGCCGCCAGGACGAACCCTAAACCTTATCTCTTCCCCATTTATTCCCCTCCACCAAACCCTAGCTCGTCGGAGCTTCGGGTTGTTGTCGTTCCCCACCTTCCCTCGCCGTTCCAAGCTCGCTGGGGTGAACACCGTGGTCGTCTGGTTCGATTGCCCTGGCTAGCGCTCGCCGAATCCTTCTCCTTCGCCGTAATCAACACCACCCGCCCGATGCCGGTCGCCGTCTTCGCCACCGATTCCGGCCTCCTCGAGCCTCGTCGTCACCTTAGTTCGCTTAACATGGTGAGCTTCTGGTCCGTAAGGACCCTCTCCCTCTTCCTCCCGTGCTTTGTGTTGCTGTGCCGACGAACGCCGCCGCCGCTCATTGTCAGATGTCGTCGTTGCCGAAGCTCTGGTTGCCAAAACAGGGCGGCGCCGCCACTATAAGGTCGGCCGCGTCGTACTGAGCCAGATGCACGCTTCCTCGTTGTCCTGCGTGCCCCTAGTCGCCGTAACCATGCGCACCTGATCCACCACCGTCGAGCCTATGTGGCCACGAAGTGACGCCCGCGTGGCTGTGAGGTGGCCTTGGGGGCCTATCGTCAGTGACTAGGGTTAGATCTGCCTCAGTGAGGAAAGTTTTAGGGCGTGTGCTGGTGTCATAATGATGCAGTAAATCAATTTAAATTGGTTTAATATTTGCAAAAAATGATTTAAATATTGTAAATTCAATAACTAATTATCTATAAGTCAGAAAAGTACAAATATTATATCAAAATGTTCAGAAAAATGAGAACCATCTAATTACTCTATAATCATGCATTGCTAAACAACTTTCATGACAAGTTTAATTAGGACAACATAGTAACCCCTCATAGGTGATTACGGAGTTTCCCCGAGTTAAGGTTTTCACCCCTCGGAACCCCGTTTAAACTATCAAGCATGCCTTAGGGTTTAATTTCAATGCAATTTAACTTATCATGTCATACATATTGTTTGCGCATTGCATTATGCCATGTCTTGAATTGTCGCCTTTCTTTCCGGTATTAGTTCTTCGCGATAGGATCCGAGCCCGAAGCTGAAGTCAACAACACCGAAGATCCATAACTGTGTACTGACGGACAAGGCAAGCGTAGTATCTCATTCTAAACCTACTTTTACAAAGTATATTACTTTCTCGCTATGATGCACACGATTCCAATGTGGTCTTTTGTCAGTAGCTAGTGTTACCTATCTACTACACCATTTCCATTTTGTAGCCTTATACTCCTGATCCACTTCTCCTAGCATACCTAGGTCTGGCATTTGAGTGTTGCTAGAGTTTCTGTGATCGACAGCTTAGCCATGCATAGTAACAACGTCTGATCTATTCGAATGATGAATCAGAGATGCCGAAGAATCTAGAAAGGTAGGAGATGTTGACATCATCAAAGAAGTTAACTAAACATGCTAAGGCTTGTATGGGAGGCCACGTTGGGTGTGGTTTTTGTAGTCCCATGCTCGCCACCATTAGGATCCGAGTTCTTGCCTCTTGAACCAAGACAAGCGTACAACCACGCGGGGTCTGGAAAACCCCACGAGCAACTAACTTGCCTAGTAGATTCCACGAGTCACATAGTTCGGGCTTTCCATTTGGCATACGCATTGAAAATGTTTTCAAAAGAGGGGGTGAAGGAGGTGCATCATAACAGGTAGGGAAGTGTGTACCGGGTTGCATGGGGTCGATGGAGCCCCTGGTGAACCAACCTCACCTCACATCTTTAGGGACCGGCTTCGGGACTTGACCCGTTACGGCGGAACCATCCCTAGGGCGTGACTCATGGTCTCAGTGAAAGCAAGGTAAAGGTCGTGGTGAACCACCCTCTGCCGGCCTTACAAGGAAGAGGGCTTTGGCATTAAGAGTCGGTTGGTACATGTGGGTAAAGTTGTACACCCCTGCAGGGTATTAATATTTCCGAAAAGCCGTATTAACGGTTATGAACGACTTGGGAACGGACGTGATGATCATAGAGAACTATAACCTAAGTAAAACTTATTGATCCACGTGTTCTTAAGGATGCTTCCTCTGGGTCGAGGGGGTGATCCTAGATAGGAGGTTCTGATGAAGCTGGTGGTTATCAAGATGTGATGAACAAGATGAAGAAGTCGTTATCTTACCCCTTTTAATATATTCTGAGTAGACGAGCCTCTTATCTCTCTTGTTTACAAATAAAGATTGCTTTCCGCAAAAGTAAATCCAGAGAAAGCCTTTCTAGCCAGAGCATGTAGATACTAGATTATCTAAGTCTTGCGGAGTACATTCTCGTACTCAGCCTTCATGATTGTTTTTTTCTACAGATGATCTAGTTGCGACTGAAGGTGGCTTCTACGTTGACATTGACGAGTATTTGGGGGTCCCAGATAGCAGCCTGAGGACCATGGGATGGACGTCGCTACTGTTTATGGCCTCTTTGGCCTTTTTCTGAGTTGTTATGTAGAACAACATAATTTGCTTTCGCTGTGTGATGTAATCTTGGGTCTATGACCTCTGGTTTGTAATAACTCTAATATCGTACTTTGTTAAGAGTTTAAACTTATGCTGTTGAATCCCCGAGTTCTGTAATGTTACCAAATCTTACTGTGATCTTCCGTGATCATAGTTGAGCTTATCTTAGATGGTGATCTAAGGTTAGTTTAACCCTAATTCTGGGGGTGTTACAGGTTTTGGTATCAGAGCAGGACTGCCTGTAGGAAACCCTTTTATTGGTCGATGTTGAGTCTAGAAGTTGACAAAACTATCTAAAAGTTATAACTTATTTGCAGAAACTCTGACTAGGATTTTTTTAATCCTTCTCTGGTGTGTTTCTGATGCTAGAGTTTTCTTATCCTATTTGGTTTGAAAAGGTTTTCATTCCTTACCATATCTCAAAACTTCTAGGATCGTGGTTTTGGGGTTGCTCTTCTAAAGTACTCCGTACTTGGTTGCTATTCCCAGAGTTCCAAGATATCTCAGTTTTGCTTGGTGTGTAACATCTTAGCATCCCATTGTCATGGTTTGTAAGTCAGCTAGTTAGTGTATACATTAGTATGCTTTGATACTACCATGCTTGATAAGATGATGCGTTTATATCAAGTACTCTTTGTTCATCCTTCCGTCTTGTTCCTTTGAATCCCTTGTCTAACTCTTTTTGTTCTTTTAGGATGGGTGACACCTCTCGTGCCCGTACCCGTGCTCATGCACGTGGTGCTGCAAATGAGGGTGAATCTTCCAACCTTCCTCCACCGCCGTCCATGGTTCAACTCATGGCCATGTACGAAACCAATCGTGCTGACAACATGAGGCTCCTTGAAAGGATTGAGCGCAACACTGCTCAACTCCAGAACACTCAAGTTGGTATCAAGGACTTCACACGTCTCACTCCGCTAGTTTTCAGCTATTCCACTAAGCCACTTGATGCGGACTACTGGCTTCGCACTATGGAGCGCAAACTTCAGGTTGGTCATGTTTCTCAAGCTGATTGGGTGACTTTTGCTGCCTATCATCTGGAGGGAGCAGCTAACTCCTAGTGGGAAAATTTCTTGGCTATGCAAGAAGCTTAACATGTTGTTACATGGCAAGAGTTCACTGAAGCCTTCCGAGCTTATCATATTGTGGAGGGTCTGAATCAGAAGAGGGAGGATTTCCTCAAGCTTAAGCAGGGCACTGGTTCCGTGTGTGATTACCAGCACAACTTCAATCGTCTTGCCTGCTATGCTACTGAAGAGGTCTCCACTGATGTTAAGAAGCAAGCTCTGTTCCGCAAGGGACTGGATCCTGAGGTTCGCCGTGATATCCACCTCATGGACTTTGGTAACTTCCAAGGTCTGGTCAATAAGGCTATGAAGTCCGAGAGTGGAAAGGTGGAGTATGAAGAAACCCGTAAGCGTCCTCAGGAGGGGTACAACAAGGCTGGTTCAAGCAATAATAAGCGCCGTGTCTTTGTGCCTTACAGTGCTGTGCCACGTGCTCCTTACACCTCAAGGTCTTCTGGATATGCTCCTCGTTGAAATGCTACTCCAAACAATGCTAGTGGATCAAACTATCCTTCTGCTGGCAATACATCCAGTTTTATATGTTTCAATTGCCGCCAGCCTGGCCACTATGCAAAGGAGTGTCCTCAAAAGAATGCCGCTGAGAAGGCACCACCACCAAAGAAGAATGATAAGTACCAAGGTGCTGGAAGAGGTTGCTTGAACCATATTTCTGCTGAGGAGGATCAGGAAGATCCAAGCGTCATCATGGGTACGCATTGTATCAATCAAATTCCAGCTAAAGTTTTTGTTTGATTCTGGAGCATCGCATTCATTCTTGTCACAAGCTTTTTCTCAAATACATGGGATGAGTTTTGAGGGGTTTTCTGTTCCTCTGCTAGTTCAGTCTCCTGGTTCTAGGTGGTGTTCCACCATGGTTAGTCATGGGAATCTAATCGAAGTTGCATTTCAACTTTTCGCCATGTCACTTATTGCCCTCAAGTCAACTGACATTGACATTATTCTTGGTATGGACTGGTTGACCCGCTATCAAGCTGTCCTAGATTGCACAACCAAGTCTGTGACTCTGACTAGTCCTGCTGGCATAACATTCAAGTATTGGACCGTAGGGTCACTATCTCCTTCAGCTGTTTCTATCCCTGAAGCAGAGTTGTATGCTCTTGAAGTT
This sequence comes from Avena atlantica, assembly GCA_910589765.1. NCBI lineage: Eukaryota > Viridiplantae > Streptophyta > Magnoliopsida > Poales > Poaceae > Avena > Avena atlantica. The sequence continues at coordinate 117,454,685 of OU342735.1, forward strand.
CTACCTCCATTAGAGATTCAAGATGTTTCCATGGTCTGTGAATTCCCGGATGTCTTTCCTAAGGAGTTGCCTGGCATGCCACCTGATCGAAGTGTGGAGTTTGTCATAGAGTTAGTTCCTAGAACTGCTCCTGTTTCTAAAAGACCCTATCGTATGCCTCCTCATGAGCTTGTAGAGTTGAAGAAGCAATTAGAGGAGTTAGAAGGAAAAGGATACATTCATCCCAGCACATCTTCTTGGGGATGTCCAACCATCTTTGTTAAGAAGCGGGATACCAATATACCGCGTCTGGTTGTGGATTATCGCCCACTCAATCTGTGACCATCAAGAACAAGTATCATCTCCCTAGGATCAACGATCTATTTGATCAGTTAAGTGGTGCACTGTCTTTTCCAAAATGGATTTGAGGTCAGGGTATCACCAGATAAAGATCAGTAAGGAAGATATTCCAAAGACTGCTTTCACCACTCGTTATGGTCTTGACGAGTACACCATCATGTCGTTTGGTCTTACCAATGCTCCAGCCACTTTCATGCGGATTATGAACTATGTCTTCATGGATTATCTTGACAAGTTCGTCGTGGTCTATATCGATGATATTCTGTTCTATCCCAAGACTGAAGAAGAGCACGCTGAACATCTTCGTTTGGTGTTGAAAAAACTCCAAGAACATCGTCTCTATGCCAAGTTCTCCAAATGTTAGTTCTGGTTACAAGAGCTCGTATTCCTTGGTCATGTTGTTTCCGCTCAAGGGGTTGTTGTTATCCCTGATAAGGTCCAAACTATCCTTGACTGGGAGTCTCCTAAATCCGTCAAGGATGTCCGAAGTTTTCTCGGGATGGCTGCTTATTACCGCCGATTCATCGAGAACTTCTCCAGAATTGCAAAGCCGATGACTGATCTTCTTAAGAAGGATAAGAAGTTCGAATGGTCTGATAAGGCTGAGGAAAGCTTCCAGATGTTTAAAACCAAGTTAACAACTGCTTCGGTGTTGGTTCTCCCAGACACCAGCAAAGACTTCGTTGTATTTTGTGATGCTTCTCACCAAGGTCTCGGATGTGTGTTAATGCAAGATGGGCATGTGGTGGCTTATGCCTCCCATCAGCTAAAACCACACGAGAACAACTCAACTCATGATCTTGAGCTTGCAGCTGTTGTTCATGCTCTTAAGCAATGGCGACATTACCTTCTCGGTAGTCGTTGCGAATTATACTCAGATCATCAGAGTTTGAAGTATCTTTTCACACAACCTTATCTGAATCTTAGGAAAAGAATATGGTTGGAACTCATCAAGGACTATGATTTGGGTCTCAACTATCAACCTGGCAAAGCCAATGTTGTTGCTAATGCGCTAAGTCGTAAGTCTTACTACAACAACCTGATGATCAAACAGGCTCAACCTTCTCTTCATGAGGAATTTACTCGATTGAATCTTGAAGTAGTTCCTCGTGGATTCCTTTCTACCCTTGAAGTGAAGTCTTCTATAGAGGATGAAATCAAGCTTGCTCAGAAGAATGCTTTTGAAGTTGCTGAGATCAAAGGGAACATTGCTAGCGGAGTTACTAAGTGTTTCTCTGTTGATAATCAAGGTATTGTTTACTTTGATAACCGTCTGGTAGTGCCAAAGAGAACAAAGTTGAGGGATTTAATTCTCCGGGAAGCTCATGAATCACCTCTTTATATTCACCCTAGAGGAACCAAGATGTATCGGGATCTTTGTCAAAGATTCTGGTGGTCTGGTATGAAGAAAGATATCGGTCATTTTGTTGCTGAATGTGACGTTTGTCATCGCGTCAAAGCTGACCATGAAAGGCCCGCTGGTATCCTACAACCACATCGTATCCCTGAGTGGAAATGGGATGAAATCGGTATGGACTTCATCACTGGTCTCGCTAAAACTCAAAAGGGAAATGATGCAATCTGGGTGATCGTTGACTACCTGTCCAAGGTCGCTCACTTTCTTCCCATCAAGGAAAGCCTTCGAGCCAGTGAACTGGACGATCTTTACATCTCTCGGATTGTTGTTCTTCATTGTATTCCTAAGAAGATAACTTCTGACCGTGGAAGTCTGTTCACCTCCAAGTTCTGGAAAAGTTTCCAAACTGCTATGGGAACTCATCTCTCCTTCAGTACAGCTTATCATCCTAGCACCGGTGATTAGACCGAAAGGGTGAATCAAATCCTCGAGGACATGCTTAGAGCGTGTGTCATATCTTTTGGCAAGAACTAGGAGAAATGCCTTCCTTTCGCTGAATTCTCCTACAACAACAGTTTTCAGTCTAGTATAGGTATGGCACCATTCCAATTTTTATATGGAAGAACCTGTCGTACTCCTTTAAACTGGTAAGCAACCAGCGAAATAAAGTTCTTTGGTCCGGATATGATCCAGGAAGCAGAAGATCAAGTCCGCATTATTCAAGATCATTTGAAAACTGCTCAGTCTCGCCAGAAAAGCTATCATGATCGTCACCATCAACATGTTGAGTATGAAGTTGGTGATCAGGATTATCTTCGGGTCACTCCTTTAAAGGGTGTCCATCGTTTCGATATCAAAGGCAAACTGGATCCTAGCTATGTTGGTCCTTTTTGCGTTCTGTCTAGGCAAGGTAACCTCGCATACAAATTAGTCCTGACTGCAAACATCCCTGAGGTGCATGACGTCTTTCATGTGTCACAACTCAAGCATTGCTTCAAAGACCCTATCCATGGTGTTGATCACCAAACTCTTGATATCTAGAAGGATCTGACTTATCGGGAGTATCCTGTTCGTATCCTTGATGAAACTGAGCGCAAGAATGATTGTCAAAACATCAAGTTCCTGAAAGTTCAGTGGTCTCATCACTCTGAGGACGAAGCAACCTGGGAACGAGAAGACCGTCTTAGATTTGATTACCCTGCCTTCTTTTCTAAAACTTAGGAATCTCGGGTCAAGATTCTTGTAAGGGGGGTAGAGCTGTAACAACCTAGGGTTGTAAAATATGTAATCAGTACTTAAGCATTGCATGCATCTGTTTAAATCAATAAAATATTTGCTTGTGATCAAGTGTGTGAATCAAAATACAAGTATAAAACCCTAAACCCTACTCTCCCCCTCTCTCTTTGAAACTACATTCAAATGGTGTTTGGATTTTGAAAACTACAAAATAATGGAGCCCAAATGGTTTACAGGGGCCTCTGAATATTTTCTAAACTTTACTAAAGTCTCTAGTATTTTTGAATTGTTTAAAACATAAGTCAAATGAAATTACAAAAGAGAAAACTGAAAATAGAAAAAGAAAAACCATTTCTGAAAAAATAAAACAGCAGCAGCCAGAGATGGGCCATGGCCCATCTCCCTTCTCTCTCTCTCTCTCTCTCACTCTCTCTCTCTCTCTCTCTCTCTCTCTCTCTCTCTCTCTCTCTCTCTCTCTCTCTCTCTCTCTCTCTCTCTCTCTCTCTCTCTCTCTCTCTTGTCCGTGAGTAGCAGTCAGCAGCCCAGGTCGGCCCACCCGGGGCCTAGGAGCCGGCCCGGTACCCCTTCGCCTGTTTTCCCCTTTCTTCTTCCTCGCCAAAAGGACTCCGCCGCGGAAGCTGCTCGCTGTCGCCGGCACGGCCGTCCCTGCTTCTCCACGATGAACGCCACGAGGAGATTCGCGCTACCGACGTTGTCGTCGTCTATAAGACCCCTCCCCGCCGCCAGGACAAACCCTAAACCTTTTTTCTTCCCCATTTCTTCCCCTCCATCAAACCCTAGCTCGTCGGAGCTTCGGGTTGCCGTCGTTCCCCATCTTCCCTCGCCATTCCGAGCTTGCTGGGGTGATCACCGTGGTTGACTGGTTTGATTTCCTTGGCCAGCGCTTAACGAATCCTTCTCCTTTGCCGTAATCGATACCACCCACCCGACGCCGGTCGCCGTCTTCGCCACCGATTCCGGCCTCCTCGAGCCTCGTCGTCGCCTTAGTTCGCTTCGTGGTGAGCTTCTAGTCCGTAAGGACCCTCTCCCTCTTCCTCCCGTGTTTTGTGTTGCCGTGCCGACGAACGCCGCCGCCGCTCGTCGTCAGATGTCGTCGTTGCCGAAGCTCTGGTTGCCAAAATAGGGCGGCGCCGCCACTATAAGGTCGACCGCGTCGTACTGAGCCAGATGCACGCTTCCTCGTTGTCCCGTGCGCCCCTAGTCGCCGTAACCACACGCACCTGAGCCGCTGCCGCCGTTGAGCCTACGTAGCCACAACGTGGTGCCCGCGTGGCTGTGAGGTGGCCTTGGGCAAGGTTTGCCATGGTGGCAAGCCTACGTGGCCCTGGGGCCCTGTTGTTATTGACTAGGGTTAGATCTGCCTCGGTGAGGAAAGTTTTAGGGCGTGTGCTGATGTCATAATGATGCAGTAAATCAATTTAAATTGGTTTAATATTTCCAAAAAATGGTTTAAATATTGTAAATTCAATAACTAATTATCTATAAGTCAAAAAAATCCAAATAATATATCAAAATGTTCAGAAAAATGAGAACTATCTAATTACACTATAATCATGCATTGCTAAACAACTTTCATGACAAGTTTAATTAGGACAACATTGTAACCCCTCATAGGTGATTCCGGAGTTTCCCCGAGTTAGGGTTTTCACCCCTCGGAACCCCGTTTAAACTATCAAGCAAGCCTTAGGGTTTCATTTCAATCCAATTTAACTTATCATATCATACATATTGTTTGCGCATTGCATTATGCCATGTCTTGAATTGTCGCCTTTCTTTCCGGCATTGGTTCTTCGTGATAGGATCCGAGCCCGAAGCTGAAGTCAACAACACAGAAGATCCATACCTGTCTACTGACGGACAAGGCAAGCGTAGCCTCTCATTCTAAACCTAATTTTACAAAGTATATTACTTTCTCGCTATGATGCACATGATTCCAATGTGGTATTTTGTTAGTAGCTAGTGTTACCTATCTGCTGCACTGTTTCCCTTTTGTAGCCTTATACTCCTGATCCACTGCTCCTAGCATACATAGGTCTGGCATTTGAGTGTTGCTAGAGCTTCTGTGACCGACAACTTAGCCATTCATAGTAACAACGTCTGATATGTCCGAATGATGAATCAGAGATGCCGGAGAATCTAGAAAGGTAGGAGATGGTGACATCATCGAAGGAGTTAACTAAACATGCTAAGGCTTGTATGGGAGGCCACGTTGGGTGTGGTTTTTGTAGTCCCATGCTCGCCACCATTAGGATTCGAGTTCTTGCCTCTTGAACCAAGACAAGTGTACAACCACACAGGGCCTGGAAAACCCCATGAGCAACTAACTTGCCTAGTAGATTCCACGAGTCACATAGTTCGGGCTTTCCATTTGCATACGCATTGAAAATGTTTTCGAAAGAGGAGGTGGAGGTGCATCATAGCTGGTAGGGAAGCATGGACCGGGTTGCTTGGGGTCGATGGAGCCCCTGGTGAACCAACCTTGCCTCACATATTTAGGGACCGGCTTCGGGACTTGACCCGTTATGGCGAAACCATCCCTAGGGCGTGACTCATGGTATCAGCGAAAGCAAGGTAAAGTTTGTGGTCAACCACCCTCTGCCGGCCTTCCAAGGAAGAGGGCTAATAATTTGGCATTAAGAGTCGGTTGGTACGTGTGGGTAAAGTTGTACACCCCTGCAGGGTATTAATCTTTTCGAACAGAAACAGAGTGCTGAAGCACTCTGAATTATATTGCAGCTCAAAAACATTGTACATCATGAAATACAAGGCCCAGATGCCGAATCTTGTTGATTGCAGCCAACACTGTACATCCTTGGTTGTAATGAGCTGAGTTCCTACATGAACAGGTAGGCTCAGATCTAAGCGATCTTCTTGCCTTTTGCGCACAGTTGTGGGCGACTCCAGTTGTATTCCTGGAAATGTGAAAAGTGGAGCCAAGCAAAGGCTGCACCAGATTCTGGAATTCAATCGCCTGCCTTCTAATCTCCTAGATCATATTATGATCAGTTGCCCCAGGAGCTATTACTGCCTTTGCAAGGTTAAGATTATCTGTGAAGAAAATTGGACCTGAAAAGCACATGGCAGTAGCAAAGTGTGCAGCAAGGACCAGCCCATTAGCTTCAGCTTGCAACGGACTGGAAAAGTAAATCCAGAGAAAGCCTTTCTAGCCAGAGCATGTAGATACTAGATTATCTAAGTCTTGCGGAGTACATTCTTATACTCAGCCTTGCGCGATTGTTGTTTTTCTACATATGATCTAGTTGCGATTGAAGGTGGCTTCTACGTTGACATCGACGAGTAGTTGGGGGTCCCAGGTAGCAGCCTGAGGACCATGGGATGGACGTCGCTTCTGTTTATGGCCTCTTAGTCCTTTTGCTGAGTTGTTGTGTAGAACAACATAATTTTCTTTCGATGTGTGATGTAATGTTAGGTCTGTGACCTCTGGTTTGTAATAACTCTAATATCGTACTCTGTTAAGAGTTTAAACTTATGCTGCTGAATCCCTGATTTCTGTAATGTTACCGAATCTTACTGTGATCTTCCGTGATCAGAGTTGAGCTTATCTTAGATGGTGATCTGAGGTTAGTTTAACCCTAATTCCTGGGGTGTTACAGTGCACCCTTGCAGGGTTAAATCTTTTCGAGAAGCTGTGTCGGCGGTTATGGATGAATTAGAACATAGTTCTCGATCATAGACAACTATAACTAAATTTTACTGTTATAATTTGACTTTTATCTGATATGACTTGTAAGTTGGATAACTACCATGGAAAGAATGAATAAAATTGCCAACCATGTGAGTTTCCTCGGCTTGACTTCCTCGTTTGGTCTCGAGGGGGGAAATACCAGGATGGGTATGTTTGGTGGTAGTATCAGGATGGTTTCAAATAGGTCTTTCTTATCTCTCTCTGATAGCCGAAAATTGTATCGAGTATCTATAGGTTGTTTAGAGCATGCTACGCTGCCGCTTCAGTCCACTATACCTATGTAGGCGAGGACTGCCGAATTCTAAGACTCCCCGTGTACTGGACTTAGTACTGACCGCTCTCTTTTTCTTTTGCCCTTTGTCGGCACCCCTTTTGTTTGAGCAGGTTTTTGAGATCGACGTCGTTAGCAGGGTTACCCTTCCGTCTTGGCCTAGGCAGGGTTATGGACGCCATTGATTATTCTTTAGGGCTCTTAGCCCAATTTGCATGTTGTCCATAGTTGGATGTTGTATCATTTTCAAGATGATTTGGATCTTTTGTACTGTATATTTGTATTCTTGACTCATGGAGTCGTTGTTGTATATATCTGTTCTATGGGTTCCATCGTGGACTATTGTGTAATGATATTACTTTGTTTTCCACCCACACACAAGTGCCTGGTGGGAACCCTTGAATCATTTCTATGCGGATTTGGCAGGAATTGCTAAAACTTGCATAGGGCCGATCCGAGGGTGTTACAATGCGGTGCAATATATCATATGTGGGGAGAAGCCCCTTAATCTTACCATCAATACCGTTCAACCGGATGTATAGTGGAGCACGACCATCCTTCTTCATGGGACGATCATTATTGTGACAACGGTAGCCAACCGGAGTGTCCTTGACACGGTCCTCATACCCAAGAATCGCCCCAAACTCAGCCAAAGTTACTTGCTTGACAACACCCTCCATCATACAGGTGATAATCCGATCTTGGTTTTTTGAAAAATGAGCGCTGGCATAAAACTGAGTGATGAGCATGGGATCATAGTCATGCGGGAACTGCATAATGGGAAGCAAACCAATGTTTGTGCAGAGATCAAGAGATTCACCGAAGTAGTCCAAGTGCCTTTTCACATGATTCAACTCATACCACTTCTGAGGTACCACAAGCTTCTCATCCTTCATAAGAACCTCATAGTGTACACGCTCTTGGAAGTCTGTGTAAAAAAGGCTATTTTCCCTAGCATGAGACCGAGCAACAACATATGGGTTGACGGACCGCAAGGCGTGGAACTCAACCTCAGACAAATCAGACAACAACTTTGGCCCAGATGGCCTAGAACTCTGACTCTTGCGATGACTCGAGGGGAAAGGAGGAGGAGGACTACTACCACGGCCATCAGTTTTATTAGTGCCCCCTCCACGTCGACCCCGAGTGGATTTCAGCTTTAGACGGTTGGTAGGTTGAGGCATTATCTCTTCCTCAGACTCTGACTCGGACTCTGACTCATAGTCCTCGATTTCCTGATGAGCTTTGGACCGTTTGCGTGCACCCCGGGAAACCCCTGCACCTGTGAAAGAAAGAGGGAGATAGCAGTGGGATAAGGGCACAAGAACCCGAAACGAAAGAAGTTCCATGAAGAAATTCAAGTTTGAAGAAACTTTTATTGTCAGTTAGGACTAGTAGTACCGGATGTCAAAGGCGGAAGTACCGCAAACAGGCAGTAGTACCAGAAAAATTTCCGGTACTACTGGTCATGCAGCTATAGTCTAGATCCAGTAGAACCGTTCCATAGATTGTCTACAAAACTATCCAAATCGAGGATTCCTTTGGGAAAGAAGTAATATCTTGTAATCTACACACGGTACAACCTCAAAAACAACTGTTTTGGCCAAGAATCAAAGTCTCCCTAGATTCAATGGAGAAAACATGAGATAAGAAGAAAAGGGCGGTAGTACCCGTGTCCATGGCGGTGGAGATTGAGGAGGAGCCCGCGAGGAGGCCGGATCTGGTAGAGGGAGGAGAGTGCAGGGCTCCGGCGGAAATTCGTGATCTGGCGGCTGCGGTTCGGAGTGGAGACAGGGAACAATGGGGCACTGAGAGGTGCCCCCCGCATCTGAACCCATAACCAGGAAGCCGAGCGGTAGTACCAAGGTATGGACGGTAGTGTCGCTGAGCGGTACTAACGCGCAGAAACCCGGCAGTGCCGCTTACCGGTAGTACCGGGTAAAATATCGGTAGTACCGCACCTGGGAGGTTTCCAGGAATCGACCTACAAACTGACCCCGGACGGTAGTACCGCTCCCTTGCCCGGTAGTACTGGTTCCACCGGAACAAAACGCTAGGTATAAATGGGGAGGTTCTTGTGCAGAGTAGATGGGGTTTGTATAAGGATAAGAAAGTCTTAGGTTAAGAGAGTCACACTGATATGGACACATGCACTCTAAATTAGGGAAAACATATCAAGAACCAAATGAGAGTGCATGATCCTAAGACCTAAACAACTCAACAAATGACAAACATGAGTAAGCACCAACCTCTCGAATGTGAGAGGGCGGTGGCCTAGGCCACCATGTTTGAGTATACTCGGCTTGGCACCACGAAGAAATATCTTGGGTCCATTACCAAAACTCATCATTTAAGCTCACATATCACAAAATAATATTAAGAGAAATGATTTTTTATCGCTTTGGGCATAATGGGGGGAGGTATAGTCCAATCAATTAGGACCGCACTCCCCCTATATCCATGCCTACACCTAAACCAAATAAGGGTCAGGACATAGGTGAGTATGCAAGGTGATCAAGTCAAGCTCCTTGAATCTATGATATTTAGTTCATTCCTCAAATAGAAAAACCTTGCTTCATCAAGTGGCTTCGTGAATATGTCGGAAAGTTGGTATTTGGTTGACACATATGATAGCTCAATATCACCTCGAGCAACAAGATCTCTAATTAAGTGATGACGAATCTCAATATGCTTTGTCCTTGTGTGATCCACCGGGTTGTAGGCAATCTTGATAGCACTTTCATTGTCACATAGAAGAGGCACTTTGTCACAATGGACACCGTATTCCTTTAAAGTTTGCCTCATCCATAGAAATTGAGTGCAAGCACTAGCAGCTGCCACATACTCGGCTTTGGCGGTGGAGAGAGATATACAATTTTGCTTCTTAGAAGACCAACATACCAAGGACCTACCAAGGAATTGGCAATCCCTGGATGTTGATTTTCTATCATCCTTATCACCAGCCCAATCCGAATCCGTGTATCCACAAAGAGCAAATGTGGACCCTTGAGGATACCAAAGACCATAATGTGGGGTATGAACCAAATATTGAAAGATTCTCTTGACCGCCGTCAAATGTCTTTCTTTAGGAGCCGCTTGATATCTTGCACACACACCTACACTCAACACAATATCGGGTCTAGATGCATAAAGGTAAAGCAAAGAACCAATCATGGAACAGTATACCTTTTGATCCACATCTTTACCATTTGGATTTAGTTCAAGATGAGTCTTTGTAGCCATGGGGGTAGGAGCACCATTTAAATCTTTCATCTTGAACCTTTTTAGCATATCTTGAGTATACTTGGCTTGGTTGAAGAATGTCCCTCCTCTAACTTGCTTGATCTCAAAACCAAGGAATACCCTTAATTCCCCCATCATAGACATCCGGAACCTACTAGTTATAAGCTTTGAGAATTCATCATTAAAAGCTTTGTTATATGAGCCAAAGATAATATCATCAACATATATTTGGCATATAAAAAGCTCCCCATTGACCTTATTAGTAAAAAGAGTGGGATTGATTTTCCCAAACTCAAACCCACAGTCAAACAACAACTCTCTAAGGTGCTCATACCACATGCGTGGGGCTTGTTTGAGCCCATAGAGCGCCTTATCAAGTTTGTAGACATGGTTTGGGAAGTTGGGATCCTCAAATCCCGAGGGTTGCTTTACATATACTAACTCATTCAATGAACCATTAAGAAATGCACTTTCTACATCCATTTGTTGCAACTTAAAGTTATGATGTGTCTCATAAGCAAGAAGGATACATATGGACTCAAGGTGAGCCATAGGTGCATATGTCTCTCCATAATCAATGCCTTCAATTTGAGAGAACCCTTGTGCAACCAATCCTGCCTTGTTCCTTACTATAATTCCATGCTCATCTTGCTTGTTCTTGAATATCCACTTGGTGCCTATAACATTGCGGCAATCCTTTGGCTTCTCAACTAACTTCCATACTTTGTTTCTCTCAAAGTTGTTGAGCTCTTTGTGCATTGCTTCCAACCAATCCGAATCTTCAAGAGCTTACCACACCTTATTTGGTTCAATCATGGAGATGTGTGTTTGGTGTTCACTAAACCTCTTCAATTGTGCTCTTGTGGAAATTCCTCTCCTAATATCTCCAACCACATTCTCTAGAGAGTGATCTCAATGTTCAAACATCTTATCCATTCTAGCTTCGCGACGAGTGTGGATCTCCTTGTTGTTTCTTGGAGGGACCTCTTCATCATTTTGGTCCTCGTATTGACCATCAACTTGACCTTGATCATCACTGGAATCATTCTCTTCATTAAGAGGCAAAGATTGACCTTGGTATTGATCAGGCACACTTCTAGAATTGAGTTGAGCTTGTCTCAAGGAAGTTTGTATGGATATTCCTTGTGTAATTGACTTGGCAGCACTTGACATTCTAGAGAATGATGACTCAAGCTCCTCCTCACTAGATATGTCACCTTGATCAACATGTTTAGGGTCCACAACTTGTCTTTGGCTTGGGTCATTATCCTCCTCGGTGGATGGAGCTTGTTGTTGTTGTGAAGATGAGGGCTCCACTTGAGTAGAGCATAGTTCTTCTCGATCCACCATAAGGGGTTCCTCAACGGGGCAGATATATCCCACAGCCATTCTTCCTATGGCATCCTGAGGCATTTCATCATCTGCATCACAAGCATCAACACGCCACCCTTGGGGACCATCATATTCTTCGAAGGTCACACTACAAGATTCTATGACGGCTCCGGAGAGCTTATCATAGATTCTATAAGTGTGAGATTCGAGACCATAGCCAACAAAAATACCCTCTAATGCTTTAGACTCAAATTTGGACAAACGAACACCTTTTATGAGATATAAACACTTACAACCAAACACCCGAAAGTAAGATATGTTGGGCTTGTTACCAGTAAGTATTTCATATGGAGTCTTGTTCAATTCTTTGCAGAGGTAGAGCCGGTTTGATGCATGTAAAGTGGTGGAGATGGCTTCGGCCCAAAAGTTGTATGGATATTTAAACTCCGCCAATATGGTCCTTGCCATCTCAATAAGATTCTGTTTCTTCCTCTCGGCTACACAATTTTTTGAGGGGTATATGGAGCGTAATATTGGTGTTTTATCCCCTCATCACTAAGAAAATCATTCAAGGTGTAGTTCTTGAACTCAGTGACATTGCCGCTTCTAATTATCAACACGGGGACATTGTATTGATGTTGAACCAAGTTGATGAAGTCGATGAAGGTCTTTTGGTCTCACTTTTCAACTTGAAGAAATATACCCATGAGTATCTTGAGAAGTCATCAACAATCACCAAACAATATTTCTTCCCACCAAGTCTTGCATGAGATGGAGGACCAAAGAGATCCACATGAAGGAGCTTCAAGATCCTCTTTGACTTGATGCAGTTCTTTGGCTTGTGGGGAGCATCATGCATCTTTCCCTGAACACAAGCCCTGCAAACACAATCCTTGGCAAAGGAAACATTTTATTTTAGTCCAACAATATGTCCATCCTTGGGGAGACTTTGCAAAGTTCTCATATTGACATGGGCTAGTCGGCGATGCCATAACCAACCCACATCGGCCTTTTCGAACAACCACATCGTACTTGTAGTGGTTTGCCCCGAAAAGTCCACCACATACAAGTCATTTTCGACGTACCAAACGAAAGCGACCTTGAGAGACTTGCTACACATGAGGACCACAATATCATCATCAATAAATACGGCAAAGCCCGAGAACGGACTAAAAGTAAATTGTAACTAAGGGTTTCAACAAGCATGACGTCCACGAGTGTAATATCGTGGGCAACCACTACCTTGCCAAAACCCATTACCTTAGACTTTGACTTGTCGACATATGTCATAGATATTTGATCATCATTTGGCCTTAATTACTTGACAATAGAAGAGCTTCTGGTCATATGACTTGTGCAACCACTATCAAGCACCCACTTTGACCCTCCGGAAGCATATGTCTACAAAATATCAAGATAACTTTTAGGTACCCACTTTTCAATGGGTTCTCTTTTGTTAGCAACAAGGGTCTTGGGGACCCAAATAGACGAAGCAATATAACCATCAAATGGGCCAACATATTGTGCATACACATCACCATAATAATCATGCATTAACACATAGTGAGGGTTTGCACTTCCCGCAAAATCATCATGAGACATAGTTTTGCCACTTATGCTCTTACTACCCACAATGGCCTTGTCTTTCTCTTGTGCGGGCTTGGCCTTCTTATTCTGGTTGTTATTCTTCTTGGCTTTGGAGACAAAATCAATGCCCCTTCCTCACGATTTGACCTTTGATTACTCAAGAGGTCATCAATGGACTTCTTTCCTTTTGTAAAGGTGGCCTTAGCTAGCTCCCCCTTCAACCTAGCATTTTCTTCAAGGATAGTTGTACTAATCGAGGGAATGAAATTACTAGGTGAAGTAATATTGGTCAATTGAGTTTGAAGCTTTTCATGGGACTTGGTGAGTGACAAGAGTTCAATTTCCAAAGCCATGTGAGCTTTGTCAAGCCAACTAAAGTCCTCGGCAAGTTTTTCATGAACAACACCAAACTCAATCTTGTCCTTTTTAGCCTTTCTATATTTAGCAATAGCATGATCACGTTCCTTGATGAGTCTATTAACAATTTTGTCATTGGCCCCATCAAGCCCTTCAAGTTTTAGTTCAAGAGACATCCTAGTCTCTTGTTCTTCTTCTAGAGCATTATTTAGAACTTCTACCTCAATCATGTGTTCTCTTCCAAGTTTACATCTTACATGAAGAAGCTCTTGTGTGTGGGACAGTTGATCTAAGATGTTCCCAAAATGTATCTTGGCTCCCCTTGTAAGTTAGTCACTAACTCATCGAAAGCAATTAATTCCCTTTTTTACTTCAAGAGACATCTCATCATCAATTTCAGCATTAGCTAAGGGAGTGGGGTGAGATGATGATGATACCTCCGTTCCTCTTGCCATAAGGCAAGTGACGTTCTTGTTGGGAGTATTCTCATTTGGATAATAGAAGAGGGAGAATTTCGGACTAGAAGTAGTGACTAGAGCAGCCACAACACTTGATGTTTCCTCTTCATCATCTTCATTGTCGGAGGATAATTCTTCATGAGTGATCAATACAATTTCACCCGACTTCTTATTTATTGGATTCTTCTTGATGAAGGGTTTCTTGTAAGGAGCTTTGGAAGTTTTCTTTGGCATGAGGTTGCCACCATGATCTTCTCTTCTCTCATAGGGACAAGTGGCCATAAAGTGATATCGGTAGCCACAATTGAAGCAAGTTCTCAATTTAGGGATATTGCCTCTTTGTCCATTGGGGTTGCTTCTTCGTTGCATTTCCATCTTGTCCTTGGCGGGGTTCTTCCAAAAGTTCTTTGCATAGAAGGCCATATATTGACCATGGGAAATCTTGACATCATCGGGGTGTCTCATGGATAGGCCTTCATCACTATCATCTTCATTCCCATGTTCCACAACTTTGGCCTTCAATGCAAGGTTGACAACATTGCTGATTCCAAGGGCTCGAGCATGGGCATCTTTGGCATTCTTGGCGGACAACCTTGAAAGAGGCCATCTCTTGCATAACTTCATTGGAGGTCATGAGGTGGTAGTTGTGTCTTCCTTGTAGGCTCTTCAAGTCGGTGGGCTCAAAGGGCATGAGTGCACTCACATATTTCCTTTTTATCCAAGCATCATCCACATGTGAGGCACCCACATTCCTAAAAGTGGTGGCGGTGGACTTGATCCTACGATACATGTCTTCATGATCTTCACCTTCCTTCATATAGAAGCCTTCGGCTTCATTGCTTAGAGCATCATACCGGTTCCTTCTCATGCTCTCATTCCCAACATACAACTCGTTGAAAGCATCCCAAGCTTCCTTGGCGGTGTTGAGGTTCTCAACGTGTGGGTAATATTTTGTACCCAATCCTTGTTGTATCATGTGAACGGCGGTAGAATTGAGTTGACTATTGACAACTTCTCTTCTTCTCAAGTTGTTGGGATCTCCAATATAGAGTCCTTGTTTAATGATGTTCCATAACTCAATACAAGAGCTGCGCACATGAGATTTCATTAGAGATTTCCATTGAGCAAAAGTAGATGCATCTAGCTTTGGTGGGTCTACACTATTATTTATATGAGGGTGAGGAATTGTAGGGTCGGGAGAGTACCATCCATGAGAGTCATGGTGCTATCCCTTCCCACCATCCCTTTTTGTGGAGGAAGTAGGGTTGTCTTGATTACCCCCCACCACCATACCCTCGGGTGATGCCGGGGCATTCACCTTAGGTAATACTGATGGAGGTTACTCTTGAGGAGAAGGGGATGGTGAGCCACCTTTATCTTTAACAATTTGCTCAAGTAGTTTGTGCAATTGTTTGATCTCGTTGGAATGGTTGAGCTCAATCTTGTTTCCAAGTTATTGAGATCATCCATGGTCACCGAGGTAGGCTCACCACCACCTTCCCCATCGTTGCTACCCATATACTCTTAGGCGGTAAAGCCCGAATAAAGAGCCGAGGCTCTGATACCAATTGAAAGGATCGTATGGGCACCTAGAGGGGGTGGGGGTGAATAGGTTCTACTTCAAATTTTCTTCTTTTTCAAATTAGGGTTTGACAAGAAAGGTAAATTCTCTAGATTATGCAACTAAGGTGAATTTACCTATATGTCAAACGATCACCAACTAGAACAACACTAAGCAAGAACACGTGAATTAAAGTGCGATAAAGGATAGAAGTAACCAAAGTGGTGGACACGGAGACATAAAGATTTGTTTCCCGTAGTTCTTTCCTTTTGAGGGGAAGTACGTATACGTTTGGAGATGGGGTGGTATCAAACCACCTACGCCACAAGAGGCCTCCCTTGTTCTCCGATGAACCTCAGCCCAATGGGTTCGATTCACCTCTTCCACTATATCGGCAACCTTCAAGGTTGAAGCCGACACGTTTACAACTAGTTCGAGGCACACATCCACAACTTAATTGGAGGCTCCCGAATACAAGCAAGCTATCAAACAATCAAAGACAAACTTGTAAGAACCAAATCTAGAACTAGAGTTTCCAAAGAAACACTAGAGCAAGGGACCCTCAAGTGAATGAGGGGGAAATGAAGATCTCTCTTGGTGAAGCAATAGATCAAGGGCTCCTCCTTCGATTCTCCAAAGATCAACGACTTTGGATGGTTGAGTGAAGAGATCTTGGCGATTTGGTGGCTCAAATGGACGTGGATTTCTTGAGTGAGACGAGCAACTTCTCAAGGTAGGTGAAGGGTGCTTTTATACTCCTTGGTGCAGATCTGGAAGTTGAGCATTTATTGCAGCGGAACTCCAAGCGGTAGTACTAGAAAACACCGGTACTACCGGTCCGGTACCAGAGATGCGCCATACCAGCCCCAGACTCCTCGATACCAAAATGTGGTGCTACCGCTAAGCGGTAGTACTGGCCATGTGGCACGGTACCACCGGACCCAGGCGGTAGTGCCACATTTTAGTACCGGGGAGGGCAGTGGCATTTGGGAAACTTGCCCAAACCTTCTGTCTTGTCCGGTACTAAACAGCGGTACTACCGCTTTTCGATACCAGAGAAGACAGAGGAATTTGGGGAACTCACCCACACCTTCTGTCTTGTCCGGTATCAAAGTGCGGTACTACTGCTTTTCGGTACCGCAGAAGACAAAAGCTTTTGGGCAGTTCGCCCAAACCCACTACCTGGACCAGTAGAATTGTCCAGTACTGCCGGCAATGTACGGCAGTACTGGTTGATTTTTCCGGTACTATCGGACATCACAGAGGAAAAATGCAAGGCCAACAAGTGACCCTTTTTGGGAGGAACGAGCCAAGTCATTTCTTGATAAAACCTGTGGTACACTTGGCAAATAATTATTCTAACATATGTGTTGTTATAAACACCAAAATCACTTAGGATAGGAAATGCAATTTCAGCTTACATAATTCTTCTATAGGAGGTAAAATTTTCACATCTTCAGATCTAATACTTTCTCCTTAAGACATTTCTTAGCTTCTTTCATCACTTCCTCATTTAATTCAATCATTCTCCTCTTCTTTGGTATTGGTGCTGGAATTGGTTCAGGAACAATTGGTTCAGGTGTAGTCGGCTCACGTGTAATTGGCTCAGTTGAAGTCCAATCATCATAATTCTTGCTTATTTTAGCCATCAATTCTTCAACTTCTGCAGGAGTTCTTTTCCTGAAAACACAATCAGCAAAACTATCCAGGTATGTCCTAGATTCATCAGTTAGTCCATTATAATATATATCAAGAAGCTCATTTTTAGGTAATGGACATCCAAGATGTGCATGAATCAAGGCACAAAACCTTGTCCATGACTCAGGAAATTTCTCCTCTTCTCCCTGTTTAAAATCAAAAAAATTCTGCAAAGCAGCATGTCTAGCACTAGGAGTGAAATATTTCTGAAAGAAAGTAGCAATCAAGCAATCAGGGCTATCAATGGATCCAGGAGGTAAACTATTAAACCAAGCTTTAGCTTCTCCTTTTAGTGAAAAAGGGAAGATTTTAGCAACAAAGTAGGTACGCATCTTAACATCATCAGAAAATAAGGCACTCATAGTAGAAAGCTCATTCATATGTGCCATAGTCCTTTCATTCTCAGTCCCAGACAAAGGTTCTTTCTCAACAATGTTTATATAGAATAAATCAAGAGAGAAGTCATAATATTTATCTTTAATGTTTATGGGAGAAGTAGCAAACTTAGCATCAGGAGACAGTTTAGGTATAATAGTACGTTTCTCAAGGAGACTCCTAATATCACTAGCACCATGTGTGTTTTGATATTCTTCAATAAATTCATCAATCATTTCAACGTAACCATCATTAATATCATATCTCTCTCTAGACTCAGGTGAGCTAACATGTGTAATAGTGTCTTCACTAGGCGTTTCAGTGCTTCCCAATATAGTTCTAGCAATAGTAGCATCTAGGAAAGGACCTAATGAACCACTCTCATCAAGCACAATAGAAGTAACATCATGAGTATCAGAAGCAATTTCAGATTCAGCAGTAGTAGCAGTGTGTGTAGCAGGTGTATGAGGTGGTGGTGTAACAAGCTTACTTATAACAGACGGTGAATCAATATCAGTAGAGGTGTTTAGAACTGTACCTCTTCTTGTAGTGGATGGTAAAATAGGAAACTTTCCATCACGAGTTTTCCCCATGATGAAAGGAATAGCAGCTAAAAATAATAAATCCAAGTGAATTACAAATAAAGCTATGCTCCCCGGTGATGGCTGTACACGTAGTTGACGTGGAGCTTGTTGGGAACCCCAAGAGCAAGGTGTGAAGCATCACATTAGCAAGTTTTCCCTCAGTAAGAAACCGAGGTTATCAAACCAGTAGGAGGAAGGAAACGTCACATAGGTGTTGCAAGCAACACGGAGACCTGCACAACACAAACTCAATACTTTTCCCAACGAATCAGTGAGGTTATCAAGCTCACCAGTTTGCTGTAACAAAGGATTAAACGTATGGTGTGGAAGGTAATAGTTTGCAGCAAGTAAACAGGTAACAGTGGAAGATGTATAAATGGTAAAGATTGGACCGGGGTCCATAGTTCACTAGAGGTGCTCTCCTTAGATAAACAACATGGCATGAAGGGTAAACAAATTACAGCAGGGCAATTGACAGGAACTGAGCAAAGCATGATAATGCAATACCAGACAAAAAGATACTATGAGATTCGATTGGGCAATACAACTATATACATAGACCGCCATCCAACTGCATCTATGATTAGAAGTCCACCTTCAGGTTATCATCCGAACCCCCTCCAGTATTAAGTTGCAAGCAACAGACAACTGCTTTAAGCAAAGTGTGTAAGGTAAACAGTCCACATGTTCCATGAACAAGAGACCTTTTTTTTCTCCCAAGTGGCAACAACACATCTACAACCGAAGAGATTTCTGTCACTTCCCTTGGAAACTAGAGGCATGAACCCACTATCGAGCATAAATACCCCCTCTTGGAGTCACTATCAACTACTTGGCCAAGATAGCTACTAACAACAGAGAGATGCAAGATCACAAACAACACAGACATGATAGAATCATAAAGACAAAACCATTAATCAATCTGACATAGTAATCTCAATATCCATCGGATCCCCGCAAACACAACATGCATGATTACAAATAGATTAGATCTTGATCATGAATGGAGCTCACAATATCTATACATGAAAGCACAAAGGAGGAGATGCAACCATCTAGCTACTACATGGACGCATAGTCCAAGGTGGAACTACTCACGCATCATACCGGAGAGAAGGCCTCCGGGATGATCTCCCCTCTGGCAGGGTGTCGGGAAGAACTTTAGATCCCCCCGATCTAGGGACGACGGTGGAAGCGTCTAAAGAAGGTTTCGTGGAGTTTTTATCGGGTCCTTAGGGTTTCTGCATCGAGGGCTTCTTATAGGCAAAGAGGCGAGGCCGGGGGGCGACTAGGGGGGCCACACCCTGCCCAAGCGCGAGTCCACCCTAGCCCTCTGGAACCTCTCCATCTCATCTTCTGGCTTCGTGCCCCCACGGTAAAATATTGACTTCGGGTTTTGTCCCGTCCAATTCCGAGAATATTGATTTTCTGCCTTTCTGGAACCAAAAACAGAAGAAAACATGCAACTGGCACTATGGCAACTTGTTAATAGGTTAGTTCTAGAAAAGATATAAAAACACCTCAAAGTGTAGACAAAGCAAAGCAAAGTAGATACTAAACAAGCATGGAGGATCAAAAATTATAGATACGTTTCCGATGTATTACCCGACAATGACGCTTGAAAATAGTCTTGATGACCCACAAGTATAGGGGATCGCAACAGTCTTCGAGGGTTGTATAACCCAATTTATTGATTCGACACAAGGGAGTCAAAGAATACTTATAAGCCTTAACACATGAGTTGTCAATTCAGTTGCACCTGGAAATAGTCTTTCTCACAAAAGTTTATCAGTAGCAACAGTTTTGTAGTAGCAATAGCAAAGTAACAGCAGCAGTAGAACAAAAGCAATAGTAACAATAGTAGCAAACAATACGATATGAGTGCGGTAGGCATAGGGATGGATGGACAGGTGTTGCATGGACAAGACTATTCATATAACTTCAAGGTCTAGGGCAATTGCAGATAAATAAGATAAAGCATCCAAGTTCTAAACAATCATAGGCATGTGTTCCATATATAGTCATACGTGCTCGCAATGAGAACTTGCACAACATCTTTTATCCAGCCAGCCCGTTGCAGCGGGGCCTCAAGGGAATCTACTGGAAATTAAGCTACTCATTTTAATAGAGTACCGGAGTGATACATCCAATTTGCATCACCATTCTATATCATAATTTGCCTCTATTCATTGATATCTTTCATATTAAGAGGTGATAATTATGTTATTTCATCTGTTTTTGCATGTTGTATGATTCTTGGAGGATGAACTGCTGGAGTCAGGATTCTGATGGAAAAAGCGGTGTTTTGATGCAATTTCGCGAAGATCAGAAAAATACCAGAAAAACTACAAAAATTATATTTTCCCAGAAGACGAAGGATGCCAGAAGGGGAGGCGGAGTCGGGCCACAGGGGGGCCCACACCTCCCCAGGCGCGGGCCACCCTAGAACACCTTTGGCTCCGCCCTCTCGCCTATATCTTCTCCTCGAACCCTAAAGTTAGGAGAGAAACCATAGAAAGATTCCGCCGCCTTTGCGGGGCGGAAACTACAGAGAGAGAAAGAGCTCTCCGGCAGACAAATTTCTGCCAGGGAAATTCCTCCCTGGAGAGGGGAGATCGTCGCCATCAACACCATCATAAATCTATACTTCATCGGGATCATCATCATCATCATCCACACCATCTTCTCTACCAGCACCATCGTCAACACTCCATCCCGCTGTTAAAATTGTGTTGAATCTTGCATAGTTCTTAGGGGAAAGTTTCCCGGTGTTGATTACTATTGTAGTTCATGCTTGTGAGTGGAACCATTGAATTATTGTTTATGTTCAGATTGTTATCCATCATTATATCATCTCTGATCTTGATTCATATGATGTCTCGTGAGTAGTTCGTTTAGTTCTTGAGGACATGGGAGAAGTCATGTTGTTAGTAGTGAAATTGTGTTGATGTATTATTCAATGGTTTAATATTTAAGTTTGTGGTGCTATTATTCTAGTGGTGTCATGTGAACGTCGACTACATGATACTTCACCATTTATGGGCCTAGGGGAATGCATTGTGTATTTGGATACTAATTGTGGGGTTGCCGGAGTGTCAGAAACCTGAACCCCCGTTAGGAAACCTTTGCACAAGGGGGTGTAGGATCTCAGAGTTTAAGGCTATCGTTAGGTTTTATCTTAATTGATTTCTTGTAGTTGCAGATGCTTGCAAGGGGTTTAATCAAAAGTATGTATTAGTCCAAGTAAGGTCGGTACATTAGCACATGTTCACCCACACAACACTTATAAAACCAAAGAAGATTAATCCGCTATATGAAACGAAAGCACTTGATAGTATTCCCATGTGTCATCGAGAACGTTTGGTCCTCATAAGTATTACCACCAGCTTGTCCTTTGATAAGAAAGGATTGGGCTACTTGTTGTAATCATTTGATGTCTTTATTTACTTGCACTTTATTTCCTTGATTTATTAGAAAACCCCTAAAAATCCATTTGCTAAGTATTTACAGAGATTTCCTGCTCCATACCACTAGTCAACACCTTCTGCTCCTCGTTGGGATCGACACTCCTATTTATCAAAAGTACTACGATACACCCCTTATACTTGTGGGTCATCAAGACTATTTTCTGGCGCCGTTGCCGGGGAGTGAAGCGCTATTGAAGAGTGGAACTGGTAAAGGAAACTTCTACTGTGAGTATTGCTTTTTATTTCTGTTTGTTACCTTGTTTCCAATATGGATAACCCACTTGGTTTCCTGTTTGGTAAAACTACTACCACTGTTAGGGTAGTAGATGAACCACCACCTATTAAGATAGATCCTTTTAATATACCTACAAGAATTGTTGATCGTGTTATGGATAATTATTATCTTGGGAATGGAACTATCCATCCTGGTGATCATTTGCTTTTTATCCATGAATTATGCGGGTTGTTTAAGTGTGCAAGTATCAAAACTAAACAGGTGAAGAAGAAGTTACTCTCTATATCAATGAAAGGAAGAGCTGAGGAATGGTATAAGCTCCTGAAGAATGGACAATCTATGGAATGGGAGGAAATAGTACCTCTATTTTACTCTAAATTCTATCCTCCCAGTGAGATTCATAAGAATAGGAATCAAATATATAAATTTTGGCCTCGTGATGGAGAGATCACAGCCCAATCTTGGGGGATATTGAAGTTACTAATGCTTAAATGTCCTATTCATGAACTCCCTAACAATATTATTATCAATAACTTTTATGCAAGGCTTTCTCTTCATGATAAATATTTATTAGATGCTTCTTGCGCTGGATTATTCACACGTATGAAGGAAGAAGCTAAATGGGATCTCCTAGACCATATTCAAGAGAACACTGAAGCATGGGATAATGACAAAGGAAGAAAGTCAGGTATAAATTATGATTATGAATGCATTAAATATTTTATGGGAACTGATGACTTCCACGATATTAGTAGTGAGTATGGTCTTCATTCTCAATGTATTGCCAATTGTTTTAAGGACTTTGACTCTTACATAGAGATTCCTAAAAAGGAGTGGAACAAGTACCATGCACCTTATAAAGATGTTGTTAATCATGTTCCTGTTAGAAGCACTAAAGTCTGTACTGTTGATCCTATTTTGCCTAAACCTTATATTGAGAAAATCCCTTTTCCTGCTAAGGTAAAGGAACATTCTCTCATAGATAATGTGGTGAAGAAAAGTAGAAAGAAAACTGTGGAACCTGATGAGGAAATAAACATTGAACCGGTAGTAGCCATTGCGAAAGATCTTGTCACTAAAAATATAGAGGATGAGCACATTATCTTCTGTGAAGACGCTTCTAATATTGTCTCTCATCCTATTAAAGCTAGGAAAGCTAGTGTTCCTGTGCTGTCCGTTAGAATTGGTGATCATTGCTATTATGGTTTATGTGATATTGGTGCTAGTTCTAGTGCTATTCCTTATGAGCTTTACATGGAAATTATGCATGAAATTGGTCCTTGTGAGCTTGAGGACATTGATGTGGTTATTCACCTTGCTAATAAGGAAACCATTTGCCCTATTGGTATTGTAAGAGATGTGGAAGTCCTTTGCGGTAAGTTTAAGTATACTGCTGATTTTCTAGTGCTTGGTTTAGAAGCTAGTAAAACTTGTCCTATCATTTTTGGTAGACCATTTATAAACACTTGTGGAGCTATTATAGATTGTAAAAAGGAGAAAGTTTTAACTAAGTTTGATGGAGATTCTTATGAGTTTAAATTTTCCAAATTTGCTAAAGCTCCTTATGAAAATGAATTTCCTAATGAAGATTTTAGGGTGGAACAACTTGCTTCTATTGATCCAGTTTATGACTTTAGACCTATTTTTGATGATTGTAAGTATGCTCATTCTGAAGATAAAGTTGTTTCTTGTGACAGTTATAATGTCAACTTTATTCAAAGTGCGACTTGGAAGTTATCATGAGAGAGGGAAACATGGTTTCATGCATCTCAATAGTATTAAGTTTCCTAGCTTTATGTTGAAAGCTTTGAAGTTGCATTTGTTTTGTCTTCCTATGCTAGTGTCCTTTTTTTCAATAATTTGTTTTCTCATGAGACTCCCTTGCATAGGAAGTGGGTTCGACTCAAATTTGTTGGATATTTGCTTCTTGATGCTCTTTTTCACTTCAAATCCATATCTCCTATGTGAGCATCTTTGAAATTATCAAACCTAACTTAAAGGCATTAAAGTAAAGTACATCTTGGGAGATAACCCAATAGTTTTATTGAGTATTGGAAGTTATTACTTGTAATAACCTCTCCTTATCCTTTTTGTTTGGTTTTTGTGTCAAGGTCAACCAATTTTGAGAAGTAGAGGAGTTGTGAAAAGTTGTTGTCCTGGAACAGATTTTTGTTGCTGCATTGTAAAAATTCGTAAAGGAGCTCAGTATTTTGGATGGAGCTATAGTTTTCTGTGCTTGTTCCCCAAGTTGTTGTACAACTTTTTCATTAGTTTTGCACTTTTTGATTTGAGCAACAAAAGTTTTCCGAAAAAATCAATCTTTACCTTCTGGTCTATTTTGACAGATTTTTGCCATCATTTGCATTTGCCTCTTAAATCGATTTCCTTTCAGATTCTTTTGGGATTTTGAAAGGAGTTGTTTCAGTAGCTTTTGTATTGTTGGATTTCAGTTGGAGTTTGAACCTAAAGGTTTATTGTTTTTGCATACAGTAATGTTGCCAAAGAAGTTTGTGTGAGGCTTTGCATGAAAAGAATTTTCAGGTGTTGGAGAGAAGGAATCTGCAGAGTCTGCAGTGACCCAGCATACCACTGCATGTGTAGCACACTATAGTTGTTGACATGACATTCATAGAACACCGTTCCGTAAATATCACATCCCTCAGAATGGTACAACAGAAACATTGCAGGTCCATATTACAAACATACACACGTTATTATTATTACAATACCGGAAGTTCAAGACTTCCAAAATATTTAACTTACAAACCAAAATATAAGTGTTTCAGCGGAAGTTTCAAATTTAAAAACTTAAACTCAAAATCGAGCTGAACAACTTACTGCTATATATTGTTCATCTTGCTCGGCTAAAGTGGCTACTAGAGCTATAGTAATTATTCGGACTCTTGGAACTCTCCTCCGTAGACGATGTCGTAGTCCTCCCCTTCTACAGCTCCATACAAGTTGGGCTCTTCATAGAATACCTCCTCTTGACTCTCAGATGCATAAATTGGAGTATCTTCGGGATTCTCAGAGTCTAAGAAAGGATTCAAAGGAAAGGATGAGTAACAGCGTTACCCAGCAAATTCATCATATGCAAGGTAGGAAGTTTGATGCTCTATCTACCACCTCGGACTATCAGTCTTTGGCACTATGCAATTTTCGTAAATCTTTCTTCAAAGGTTGATTTTATTATAAAATTCTATGACCATCAGCCTTCACAGGTTGACCAGAACTTTCATGGAGTTCCTTTCCTGACGCGTTCGTAGCTCCTTCCCGGAACAGGGAGTAACAAGTTACAATTCTTACACTCTGCAGAGGTGCGTTACTTTTCCCATGAGAGATAAACTCCTTGTTGCACAACCAGGCATACTTTCCCGTCCACAATTCCATGATGTGGGGCCTAGTAGTTGGTCCAAGCCAATCACTGTCCTCTCCGCGACCTCATATGTCTACACAATCCTTTGGGGCTATCTCACATTCGTTAAGACCCCTTTTGGGCAGGATAAAACCCTTATGAGTTTCCGAAGACTCTATGACCTAGTGATGCCCGGAATAGTACCATTTACATGGACTATATCCCTAAACACCATTCATAGATAATCTAGACACCAAAAGTGTGGGGCGTAAGGGTGCCCACCCATATGTTGGATCCTCACAAGGAATCACAACATCACGTTAAGGTCGTCTTGCCTCCATATAAGAGGAAAAGGATAAATTTGACTTCTCTATCCCATTCCAAATCTCATGGTTGGCGCGTAATATATGGCGCTAGAATCACTGAAGTCATGGGTTATTAATCCCTAATTGTTCATCATTATTGCAATTAGAACCCTAAGTTCTATTGCTCCATCATATCATCACTTAGGATGATATCTAAGATTTAGTATCTTGAGAAAATAATGTTTTCTTTTTCTATAATATAGATGATAACACAAAATTCGCAAATACTTTGATAAAGACTCTTCAAAGGACATGAGCAAGTGATGAACTTGCCTTGTGATTGCAAGGTAGTGAAGTCGGATGCTTGCACTGGACCTTGAGCTTCTATGTCTACAAAAACATCATTATTGCCCGGTAAGGACAATATTTAAAGAAGCAAAATGATTATGCAAAGTAAGGAAATTCATCGTTTAGCTTTATATGTATTCTCCCTCATTTATTTAAATTATAAAAATTATTTTAATAATAAAGAATTTATAAAAATTAATTTTTAATATTTATTGAACATTGTATTCTTTTATTTTATTTCAATTTATTTGCATTTTATTTACTTAATAATTCCTTTAAGAATTATCATTAAATACCAAAAAGTGGTATTAAATATTTGTTTAGTATTTTTTTAAATACTGCAATATTAATATATAATGAAAGTGATTTTTATTAATTTTTATCATCTTTCAATAATTTTGTAAAATTCCATAAGGAATATATATATTACAAAATTCTTAATAAAATTTATATGTCTAAAATTTTATTTATTAATTGATTTGGATAGTTTGAATTATTGTGAATCCAAAAATATTTTATTTAAATTTTTTGGATTTTTATTTTATTTTGTAGAATTTATTTAAGTTCAGGGGCATTTTGGTCTTTTCCTATTTATTTAAAATAGCCTTTAGGTAAATGGGCTGCCTGTTTGGTTTATTGAGCCCTGGTGGCCCAATAGGACAGAACCAAAACCACACCCGAAGGGGTTTTAGCCCAGTCCATCCCACTCCCTCTGTTACTCGCTCGACCTTATCCTTCTCTTGTCCTCCTCGACCCCGTGGTCGATGGCGCCGCCGCCGTGGTCCTCCCTGGCCACTGCCGTGATGCAGGGCTGAAATGGATCGTATGGGCACCTAGAGGGGGGTGAATAGGTGCTAACCAATTTTTAATACTTTTTCAATTTTAGGCTTGACACAAAGTAAATTCTCTAGATATGCAACTACGAGAATTTCCCTATATGCAACCCTAACTACTAAGCACGTAAAGAGAGGAACGAAGAAACCGAGTGGAGCACGCAGAGACACAGGGATGTGTTTTACCATAGTTCCTTCCTTGTTAAGGGAAGTACATCTGCGTGGAGGGATGGGTGGTTCTAAGACCACCACGCCGCAATAGGCCTCACCCTATTCTCCGATGGATCTCGCCACGAGAGGCCTGATCCACCTTCTCCACTATTGGATCCCTTCGAGGCGGGAACCGGTGCCTTTTACAACACTATCGGGGCACACACCCACAACCGAATTGGGGGCTCCCGAGATGACAACAAGCTGCCACAAGAACAAGGTTTATCAATAAAAACAAAAACAAGTATCTAGGTATTTGCAAGAAATACTAGATTGGTGGTTCTCCAAATGAATGGAGAGGAGATGAAGCGCTTGATTTCTGATGATGAAGATCGAGTTCTCCTCCTTCCATTCCCCAAGGGACGGGGCCTTTGGGTGGATCTAGGTGGAGCTCTCTTGGATGAAGATTGCAGATCTGATCTTGTATTTTTCGAATGAATCAAGAGATCTGGCAGGAGGGGGAAGGCTGGCTTAAATACCCCCTCCCCAGATCTGGCCGTTGAGCAACTTTGGGGGCGGATTATCCGCCCCCTGGGAAAACTCCGCCCCAAGGGCGGATTTTCCGCGAGAAACTCCACCCCTCTCTGGGGCTGGCGCCTGTGTGACTTGGTGAAGATCCTGGGGGGGGGGGATAATCCGGCCCCCTCCTGGGGCAGATTATCCGGCCAGGCCGGAAAGTCCGTCCAACACTCCGCCCCCTCTCTGGGGCTTGCGCCTTGGCGGTGAGCAAGGGGGGCGGATAATCCGGCCCCCCTCAGGGCGGATCATCCGGCGGGGCCATAAAATCCAGCCAAAACTCCGCCCCCCTTCTGGGGCTTGCACCTGCTTGGAAAGAGGGAGGGTGGGGCGGATAATCCGCCCCCCAAAGGCAGATACTTTTCCCTTTTTCCCAGAGAGAGCTGCAACACTTCAACACACATTAAAATACTCCTTGATATTGTTTTCTAACACACAAAACACTAGGGATTAAGAAATGTTCTTTCAATCTCCCCCCATCGGATCCCCTGGATCGAGTTGGAGTGTCAGGGGAGTTTCATGGCTGTTGTCTTCTCCTTCGGATCCCCTGGATCGAGTTGCAGTGGATATGGCTTCAGCCCAAAAATTATAAGGAGACTTGAATTCAGCCAACATTGATCTTTCCATATCCATCAAAGTCCGGTTCTTCCTCTCGGCTACACCATTTTGTTGAGGGGTGTACGCAGTGGAATATTGATGTCTAATCCCCTCTTCGCTAAGAAACTCATTCAAAGTGTAGTTCTTGAATTCAGAGCCGTTGTCACTTCTTATTGCCAAGATAGGAACATTGTGTTGTCGTTGAACTTCATTGGCAAAGTCAATGACAGTTTGTTGAGTCTCACTCTTTAGCTTGAAGAAATAGACCCATGTATATCTTGAGTAATATCGACAATGACCAAGCAATATTTCTTCCCACCAAGACTTGCATGAGAAGGAGGAACAAATAAATCCACATGAAGTAATTCCAAGATCCTCTTTGATGACACAATAGTCTTCCTCTTGTGGGGAGAGTCATGCATTTTTCCTTCAACACAAGCCCTGCAAAAACGATCTTTGGCAAAAGAGACATTGAATTTTAGTCCAAAGATGTGGCCACCCTTGTGGAGACTTTGCAAAGTTCTCATGTTGACATGGGCTAAACGGCGATGCCATAGCCAGCCCACGTCGGCCTTTCCGAATAGACACATCGGACCCAAAGTGGTTTTCCCCGAGAAGTCCACCACATACAGGTCATTTTCGACGTATCCAACGAAAGCGACCTTTAGAGACTTGCTCCACAAGAGTACCACCAAATCATCATCGATAAAAACAGCAAAACCCATCTTGCCAAGGGCACGAACAGAAAGAAGGTTGTAACCAAGGGTCTCAACAAGCATGACGTCCATGAGAGAGATAACGTGGGCAACCACAACCTTGCCAAGACCCAATACCTGAGATTTAGACTTATCACCATAGGAGACTGTGATATTATCATGATTTGGACGCATCTCCGTGATGATCTCCTTGCTTCCGGTCATATGACTAGTGCATCCACTATCCAGCACCCATTTCGACCCATCGGAAGCATAGGCCTGCAAGGGAATTACTTCTTGGTTTTAGGTACCCATTTTTCAATGGGTCCTTTCATGTTAGTAACAAGGGTCTTTGGGACCCAAATAGACCAAGCAATATATTCATCAAGGGGACCGACATAATAAGCATACACATTGCCATAATCATCACAAAAGAGTTCATAATTTGGATTGTGAGACCCTGCAAAACCAATATTGTTAGTCTTGTCTTTTGTGACATTCTTCTCAGTGGTGCTTGTCTTTGATTGCACATTCTTGGTCTTGTTCTTCTTGTTTTTCTTTTTCTTGGACTTGGTGACATACCCAAGTCCCTCTTTACCATGATTTGACCTTTGCTTTCCAAGAACTTCATCAAGCACACCCTTATCCTTGGGAGTGATGTCCTTGACCACTTCTTTTTCCACACTAGCATTAGCATTTTCCTTGTGACTATGTGTTGAGTTGGATGAGCTAGGAGCATCATATTTGGCCAATCGACTTTGAAGCTAATCATGTGACTCATTGAGAATGGAGAACTCGTTTTTCAACACCTTGTGAGCATTGTCAAGTTTCTCCAATTGCTCGGAGAGTCTATCATGAGCAGCCCCAAAGTCAATCTTTTCCTTCTTTAACTTCTTTGCTTTGGTGACTGCATTGTCACGTTCCTTAACAAGTTTAGCCACAATTTCTTCATGTGACTCTTCAATAGACTCAAGCCTCTCTTCAAGTGAGACACGAGCCTCTTCTTCTTCTTCTTCTTCAAGAGCATTTTTTAAGGATGCAATTTCCATTGCATCCTCCCTTGCAATTCTGCCCTTTTCTTCGAGGAGAGCTTCGTTTTGGGCCAACTGATCCATAAGAGCTTCAAAACGAACTTTGTGCACACCTTGCAAGTTAGTATAGAAATAATCCAAAGCAATAATCTCTTCTTTAACCTTAAGACTAGTAGGATCATCCATGTCAATCATAGCCTTAGGAAAAGAAGAGTTAGAAGAAGTTACCTCGGAGCTTCTTGCCATGAGACAAGTAGCATTCTTGTTGATGATGTTTTCGTTCGGAGAGTCGAAGAGAGATGTTGAAGGAGATGTGGTGGCTATAGCAGCCACCTCTTGAGATCTATCGTCTTCGTCCTCATCTTCTCTTCCCGATGAATATTCTTCTTGAGCCACTAGAACAATCTTTGGTTGCTTCTTGAAGGGAGAATTCTTCTTTACAAACTGTTTCTTGCGTGGAGCCTTTGACTTGTCCTAGAAAATAAGTCTTCCTCCATTATCTTCCCTACTTTGATATGGACACTCAGCTACAAAGTGCAGCCGATCACCACAGTTGAAACATGTTCTCAGCTTGGGACCATTTTCTTTTCTTCCATAGGATCCACTCTTGCGTTATAGTTCAGCTTTAGCCTTGGCTGGATCTTTCCAAAAGTTTCTAGTAAAGATCCAAGTATTGTCCGTGGATCCTTTTTATATCCTCGGGACATTCTAGACCTTCTATGGCATATTCATCATGATCAATCACACTAGTCTTCAAGGCCACGTTGACCCCCTTTTGCATCCCCATAGCTCAAGCATGAGCATCTTTAGCATTCTTGGCAGCCACTTTGAAAGTGGCCATTTCTTGCATTACCTCATTGGATGTCATGAGGTGATAGTTATGCCTAACTTGGAGACTTTTCAAATCTGTGGGCTCAAGTGTCATAAGAGCACTGACATACTTGCGCTTTATCCATGTATCATCAACATGAGCGGCACCATGGTTTCTGAAATTTGTGGCTATTGCCTTAAGCCTCCTATACATGTCTTCATGGTCTTCTCCATCCAACATATAGAATCCTTCAGCTTCGTTGCTCAATGCATCATATCTATTCCTTTTCATACTTTCATTTCCGATGAAGAGCTCGGTGAGAGCATCCCAAGCTTCCTTAGTTGTACTAAGATGCTGAATGTGTGGCATATATTTGTCACCCACACCAAACTGTATCATGTGTAGAGCTATAGCGTTGAGTTGGCTATCGACAACTTCTCTTCTTGTAAGATTGTTGGGGTTTACAACATGAAGACCATTTTCGATGATCTTCCACAACTCTATGGAGGAACTGCACACATGAGATTTCATCAAAAATTGCCATTGAGTAAAAGT
The DNA here is from genome assembly GCA_910589765.1 of Avena atlantica. Classification (NCBI taxonomy): domain Eukaryota; kingdom Viridiplantae; phylum Streptophyta; class Magnoliopsida; order Poales; family Poaceae; genus Avena; species Avena atlantica. Next base: position 117,485,768 of record OU342735.1, read on the forward strand.
AGATGCTGAAAGTTTGGGTGGATCACCCCTATTATGTATATGTGGGTGAGGGATAGGTGGATCAGGGGAATACACATGATAAACCTCATTGTATCCATCCTTACAGCTATCCTTTTTGAGGAGGAGCTCTTGCTAGTGTCATCACCAACCACTTCGTTATCTTTGCAAACAGTTTTAACCGTTTCCTTGGATTGCGGAACGGTATCCTCAGAGTTAGATGGAGGTGATGCTACGGATGTGGAGAGACGCATTATCAATTGATGCATCTCTTCCATCTTAGCCTCCATTGAACTCACTAAGGTTGTTTCCAACGTCTTGAGATCGTTCATGGTGACTACATTCGGAGCATCACTCCCATCTACCTTGGAACTCATACTACTCTTAGGCGGTTAAGCCCGAAATAAGAGCCGGGGCTCTGATACCAATTGAAATGGATCATATGGGCAGCTAGAGGGGGGGTGAATAGGTGCTAACCAATTTTTAATACTTTTTCAATTTTAGTCTTGACACAAAGTAAATTCTCTAGATATGCAACTACAAGAATTTCCCTATATGCAACCCTAACTACTAAGCACGTAAAGAGAGGAACGAAGAAACCGTAGTGGAGCACGCGAAGACACAGGGATTTGTTTTACCGCAGTTCCTTCCTTGTTAAGGGAAGTACATCTGCGTTGGAGGGGTGGGCGGTTCTAAGACCACCATGCCACAATAGGCCCCACTCTATTCTCCGACGGATCTCGCCACAAGTGGCCTGATCCACCTTCTCCACTATTTGATCCCTTCGAGGCGTGAACCGTTGCCTTTTACAACACTATCGGGGCACACACCCACAACCGAATTGGGGGCTCCCGAAATGACAACAAGCTGCCACAAGAAAAAGGTTTATCAATAAAAACAAAAACAAGGATCTAGGTATTTGCAAGAAATACTAGATCGGTGGTTCTCCAAATGAATGGAGAGGAGATGAGGCGCTTGATTGCTGATGATGAAAATCGAGTTCTCCTCCTTCAATTCCCCAAGGGACGGGGCCTTTGGGTGGATCTAGGTGGAGCTCTCTTGGATGAAGATTGTAGATCCGATCTTGTCTTTTTCGAATGAATCAAGAGATCTTGCAGGAGGAAGGCTGGCTTAAATACCCCCTCCCCAAATCTGGCCGTTGAGCAACTTTGGGGGCGGATAATCCGCCCCCTGGGAAAACTCCGCCCCAAGGGCGGATTTTCCGGGAGAAACTCCGCCCCCTCTTTGGGGCTGGCGCCTGCGTGACTTGGTGAAGATCCTGGGGGCGGATAATCCGCCCCCCTCCTGGGGTGGATTATCCAGCCAGGCCAGAAAGTCTGGCCAACACTCCGCCCCCTCTCTAGGGCTTGCGCCTTGGCGGTGATCAAGGGGGCGGACAATCCGGCCCCCCTGAGGGGCGGATTATCCGGCGGGGCTGGAAAATCCAGCCAAAACTCCGCCCCCCTTCTGGGGCTTGCGCCTGCTTGGAAAGAGGGAGGGGCTGATTATCCGCCCCTGGTGGGGACGGATAATCCGCCCCCCAAAGGAAGATACTTTTCCCTTTTTCCCAGAGAGAGCTGCAACACTTCAACACACATTAAAATACTCCTTGATATTGTTATCTAACACACAAAACACTAGGGATTAAGAAATTTTCTTTCAAGGGCGAGGTTGTCGACCACGCGCTACCCTTTTGTCCAATTAGATTTTGCTATGGAGCTTTCCCGTGGCCAAAATAGTCTCATCCTGGACCCTAGGGTTTGGGGTAATACGGTTGCTGTCGCCGTCGTTGCTGCCATATAGTGTGGTGGTGCTCCTCGCCTCCAGGCGTGGCTATGGTCGCCGTCGTGGCGTTGTGTGGGTCGCAGCGCCCCTTGGTGGTGCTCCTCATGCCGCCGTGTTCGTCGGCCTTCACTGCTTCCTCTTCTATTCTTCAGAGAGGACCATAGGTAAGTTGTTCCTCTCCCCCTCGTGCTCTCTGTGCTAGACCATCCCATCTAAATGTTGGTAGTGGCCATTCCTGGCTAGTGTCATATCCTGATTAGGATTATTTGTTCTGCTTAGGGTTCAAATTCATCTGTTAATTGAATATCTGATGAGTTGGATCATGTATGGATGATCCTTAAACCAGTTGAGTGGTGACTTGCTATGGATTACTGTTGATGGTTAGCTTTGATGATGCTAATGGCTTATCAACTGGGTCCCATTATTAACTTTGATATGGGTCAGATGATAGGGTTGCTTTGGAATTGTTGTTTGGAGATTCTAGTGGTTTGAGAGCTCATTAATGACATTACTTAGGTGCTGACAGTGAGCTCTGAGTGATGAGGTCACTTCATATTTAGTTATTGGCTTATAGATTCATATAAAGTTTGAGATCAAATGGTCTATTATAGTGATGATATATATATGAATATTCCTTGTTATGATTCCTGTGATTAAGAACAGGAAAATGATTTATAGTTGGTTGGTTGTATATGTGAAGATTGGATGCTTAACTTTCTTAGTTTAGAACTGTTCTTGTGACACCATTCTAATATGGCACACAAGACTAGATTCTATTAATTAGCTTGGTTTTGTTCAAGCTTAAGATGAGTTTGGCATTAAAGATAAGTAGAAACTTCTTTCCTTAAATCCCTAAGACCTATGATGTTGGTCTGAGGTTTAGGGATTAGACCCTTCTCTTATTATATCTCATGGATTGGTTCTGGTAGTGAAACCAGCTATTGATTCCTGAGTTGAAGTTTGGGAAAAATGATTTGCAGGCTTGATGAATTATATGAATTCATAAGATGAATTTCTAAGGTGCTACTCCTATTCAAGAGGTGTGCCTAGAATATTAGATTTTTGTCTATATTCATTCTTGAAATTTAAGTTGTAGCCTGATAACTAGGATCAATGATGTTGTCCTGAGATCCTAGGTAATTCTATATAGTTTTCTGGTTGCTTTAATATTTAAAACTTCAATGATGGATTCACCCCACTTGGGTGTTTTCTGAGAAGTGGAGTATGAGACAACTCATAATTATTTGTCTACCTTAGACAGGTAGATTATGTGATGGTCTGTTACTATTCACCACATTTGGTTGTTGTTGTTGTTGTTGTTGTTGTTGTTGATCTTGTGGCTAGCTTGATCTGGTGCTCCCCTTGCTACTTCCGGTTTCTGGCTTGTCCTTGATCTAGCCCTCCACCTCCTGGTCCTGGTGGCTTGATCTTATCCTTGCTATCCACCTGTTCTACCCCCTCCTTTTGTCACCATATTAGTGAGATGATCCAGGGTTTAGTTGATGTGATCTTGCTTGGCTATGGCTTGGTTTAGCTGGGCTGTTGTTCTTGGTGTGTATGCACCAGAGAATGGTGTGGGGTTTGCTTCCCACGGCTGTGCTGATCAGTTTTGTGTGATTGAGCTGTTGCTGCTGGGCTGACAGCACACACGATGCAGTTTGGTGTGTGTGTTGCTTGTGTGTCTGTTGCACACCTTGTGGATATGCTCTGGATGTGAAGTTACTTTTATCTGGTTACATCTACTTGGCTGATGAAACTTGCCCCTCCTTGCTGTTTATTTGACTTATGGCTTAAAATTATGAAAGATATATTCTTTCATATTGGTGAAACTTGCCCCTTAAAATATTACTACATGATGAACCTTGAACAGTACAACTCACTGTCAAGTCTGAGATTAAAATAGTTTTAACCTTAACTTTCTTTCATTTTTGTTTGTGTTTGTTTTGAAGGTACCAGACTTGGATATTCAATACTTTAATCTAGGTTTTCTTTTTCTTTATAGAATAGACACATGTAATATTTCTTTTATTCCTTTGTAATTTTTAAGTTTATTCTTTTGTAATAAAGATTGTACTATTATTCAATACATAAAGATTCTTCTTTTGTTTTCTTTACTATTGTAAAGATTCCTAATAAGTTACATTTTGTAACTTAAAGTTTTGGAATAAATATTCACTCTATTGGTTAATTGATTTCATTTAAAGTTTGAGTCATTAATTGTTAACTCTTTTTTAAATCAAATCACTCAAACCTAATTCTTAATCCTTCTACATTATCAATCCAACATTCAAATTTAAATTCAAATTTCATTTCCCAAAACACATTAATCCACAAAGATCATATCAAAGTCTATAACAATCATTCTTCAAGACTATACCTAATCTCAAAGCATGAAAGAAACTTTGATCACTTTAGGTTTTTTTTATTTGGCGAAAAATTTAGCCTCATTTTTACAGATGAATGCATGCAAGTTCACAGATTTCTAAATCCACCCTTCGTTGGTTCCTAAATGCTGGGATGTTCCAGACTTCCCCCCTTAAATGAGATGTACCTTAATAGTTCTGGATAGGATTTTCTTAAATCCTCTTCTTTCTCCCAAGTGGCTTCCCTTTCAGGGTGATGTTCCCACTGTACCTTGCAGTACTTGATTTCCCTATTCCTCAACCTTTTCCAGTTTTCTTCCAAAATTTTATAGGGCTTTTCAACATAAGTCAAGTCTGCTTGTAGTTCTATCTCCTGATGTGTGATTGCATCATCCGGAACTTTCAAACATTTACGAAGTTGTGACACATGGAAACCATTATGCACTTGAGCCAATCTTGATGGTAACTCTAAAGCATAAGCTATAGTTCTGTTCTGACTTAGTATCTTAAATGGTCCGATGTATCTTGGACTCAATTTTCCTTTAACTCCGAACCTTTTCACCCCATTCATTAGACTTGCTTTCAAATATACCATGTCTCCCACTTCTGGATGCCAAGATCTTCGACTTTGATCAGCATAACTTTTCTGCCTACTCTAAGCTATTTTCAGTCTATCCTTGATCTTATCAATGATATCTTGTTTTTCCTGAATATATTCTGGCGCAAATTCTTTGCTGCTTCCAGGCTCATACCAACATATTGGTGATCTACACTTCCTTCCATACAGAACCTGATATGGAGATGCCTTCAGACTACTCTGATAGCTATTATTGTAGGAAAATTCTGCCAATGGTAGATGATCTTCCCATGTACCTCCAAAATCTAATGCACAAGCCCTTAACATGTCTTGTAGTATCTGATTTGTTCTTTCTGTTTGACCTCCTATCTCTGGATGATAGGCTGTGCTAAAATCTAATTTGGAACCAAGTGCTTCATGTAATTTCTTCCAAAATGCTGAAGTAAACACGGATCCCCTATCAGTTATGATCTTTTTGGGCACTCCATGCTTACTTACTATCTCTTTGATGTAAACTTCTACTAACTTCTCGACATTATCTTTCTGATTTACCAGAATAAAATGTGCACTTTTAGTGAGTCTGTCCACAATTACCCATATCATATACTTCCGTTTAGGTGTCATGGGCAATCCTGTGATGAAGTCCATACCTATTTCCTCCCACTTCTATTCAGGAATTTCCAAAGGTTGTAATGGTCTTGCTGGACTTTGATGTTCAGCCTTCACCCTTTGGCAAGTATGGCATTCTGATACATATTTATCAATGTCCCTTTTCATGTTATTCCACCAAAATAATTCTTTCAAATCCATATACATCTTAGTACTTCCTGGATGTATAGAATATGGTGTTTCATGTGCTTCTCTGAGTATGACATCTCGAATCTCAGTCACATCTAGAACACAAAGACAATCTTGGAACCACAAAGACTCATAATCTCCAAGGAAAAAAAACTGATTTTTGCCCTTGAGATATCCTCTGAATTTCCTCAGCAATGAAAGGATCTTCTGCTAGATGTCTAAAAATTTCATGCTTAAGATCACTGTACTGATCTGCAACTACCTGCATAGTAGCTAATCCTCCAAGAACCTCTATTCTAATGAATTGAAGTTCTAATCTTTCCAAGTCCATTTGTAACTCTTTTGGTAGCTCCTGATTGCTAGGCTGAATGTCTGCACTCTTTCTGCTTAAAGCATCAGCTACAACATTTGCTTTCCTTGGAGTATAATTGATTGTTAAATCATAATCTTTGATTAGTTCCAACCAACGCTTCTGCCTCATATTCAACTCCTTTTGAGTGAAGAAATTTTTAAGACTTTTATGGTCTGTTTATAACTCACATCTGGCTCCATAAAGAAAATTCCTCCACCCTTTCAGCGCAAAGACTACTGCTGCTAACTCTAAATCATGAGTTGGATAATTGACTTCATGTGGTTTCAGTTGTCTTGAACCATAATCAATCACCTTCTGATCTTGCATTAACACACAACCCAAACCTTCTTTAGATGCATCACAGTATACTGTGAAGTCCTTCCCTGTTTCAGGAACTGCTAAGATTGGAGCTGTGGTTAACCTAGTCTTAAACTCCTGAAAACTTGCTTCACACTTCTCATCCCAATTGAATGGTGTATTCTTTCTTATCAATTTGGTCATTGGTCTAGCTATTTTGGAGAAACCTTCAATGAATCTCCGATAATAACCGCCCATTCCTAAGAAACCTCGAATTTGCTTCACATTGGTTGGTGCAGTCCACTCTAGTACTGACTGAACTTTAGATGGATTTACAACAATTCCATCTTTACTAATCACATGGCCGAGTAATTCTACCTCATCTAGCCAAAATTCACACTTACTGAACTTAGCATAAAGTTTATGTTCCCTTAGAGTCTGTAATGATATTCTCAAATGATTAGCATGCTCTTCCTTATCCTTGGAATATATCAGAATATCATCAATAAAGACTATGACGAACTTATCCAAATATGGCATGAAGATTTTGTTCATCAGATTCATGAATATTGCTGGTGCATTGGTCAAACCAAATGGTACTACCAGGTATTCATGGTGTCCATATCTTGAGACAAATGCTGTCTTTGGAACAACTTCAGGTTTGATTTTTATTTGATGGTATCCAGATCTTAAGTCGATCTTTGAAAATACTCTGGCTCCTTTCACTTGATCAAACAAATCTTGAATCCTTGGTAAAGGATATTTATTCTTGATATTAACGTTGTTCAGATTTCTATAATCTCCACACATCCTTCTTCCACCACCCCTCTTATCCACAAATATTACTGGTGTTCCCCATGGGGATACACTTTCCTGAATAAATCCTTTTCTGGCTAACTCATGAATTTGCTCTTTGAGTTCTTTTAATTCTTTTGGTCCCATATTATAATGGTGCTTGAGCTACTGGTGCTGTACCGGGAATTAGATCAATAGTGAATTCTATCTCTCGATCTAGTGGCATTCCAGGTAGCTCTGCTAGAAAAACATCTTGAAATTCATTTACTATAGGAATATCATCCAATTTTACCTCTTTCATCGAGTTCAACTACAGATCCAACATGATATGAATGTGCTTATATGCTTGATAAACTATCCTTGCTCCACTTGCAGTTTTGATTGAGACGGTTTTCTCCTCACAATTTATCTGAGCTCCATGTTCCATCATCCAGTCCATCACCAGCACTACTGCAATTCCCTTCAAAGGAATCACATAAAGGTCTGGAAAGTATGTATAACCACAGATCGAGATAACCTGATCTTGTTTAATGTGGCGTACAATCACATTCCCCCTGCCGTAACTACGGTCATAGGGTTTTCTAACGTTGCCCTTCTAATCCCGAACTTATCACAGAATTCTTCAGAAATGAATGAAGTAGTTGCACCAATATCAAATAGAACTTTGCTGGGACTGGTAAGGATATTGAGCGTACCTATCACTGCATGCTCTGAATTATCCACCTCCTCGAGGGTTGCACAGTTCAGCTTCCCGGTAGGTCTGTTCCTCTTGCAATTGTTGTTCTTGCCATTATTTCCTCCTTTATTGGGCTGTATAGTTCCTCCACTAGCTTTCCTTCCATCTCAAACCGGCCAACCTCCTTGTGGTTTTCTTGGACAATTGGGCTTGATGTGACCTCTCTGACCACAAGCATGGCATACAATTACTGGTTTCGGGCAATCCCTGCTCATATGCCCTAGGAGTTTGCAATTGTGGTATAATATTCTTTACGTTTGGATTTGCACTCCGATTGGATTTTTTGTTGTTATAGGGCCTATTCCTTGGTTTGAATTCCAGATTGGGCTTGGGATTGCTTGCTTGTATCCTCTTGGTTTCCTTCTTAGCTCTCTTCCTTCTATCCTCTTGGACATTCTTGTAGTCATCTTCGAAGGTAATAGAGGCATCTAGCAACTGATGATAAGTTTGCTTATTATCCAACCTCAACTGCATCCTCACAAATGGATTTAATCCATGCAGGAAACGCTTCTTCCTCTTTTCCTCCATATTAAGTTCTTCCTCAGCATAATGAGACAGTTGACTAAACTCCTGGATATACTTCATAAAACTAGTATATCTCTGCTGCAGCTCCTCAAATTCTCTCCGCTTCAACTCCATAACACTCTCCAGAACATGATATTCACGAAATCTCTGTTTAAACTCTTCCTAAGTGTACTCCCTTCCTGGCTATTGCATGGCTAACTGATTCTCCCACCATGATGCTGCAGGTCCAGTCAAAAGATGAGTTGCATACCTCTATTTCTCCTCCTCATTGCAACCTACAGTCTTCAGCTTTCTTTCTATATCTCCTAGCCAATCTTCTGCATCCATTGGTTCAGGAGCTGATGCAAAAGGTAACGGGCTTGCATTCTGGAAATTAGATAGACTCACTCCGCCACCTTCAAGTGCCCTCTGATTTGCTCATCCCAACAACTCCTCCATGAACTTGTTCTGGGTCTCTTGCATCATTTTCATACACTACATAAAGTTATGCTCCATTAACGGCCTCATTGGTGGTGGTGGTGGTAATGCTCCCTGACTTGCTGCATCTGCATCGGCCTTCTCCTTGGTCTCATGTTCCATCCACTGCTGTTCAGCTTCGGTTTCTACACCCGTATCCATGACCCTCTAGTCCTGCAATATAAAGCGAATACTCATAATTACATCATGCACATGTGTTCTGAGCTCAACTTTACGCACAGAACTAGTCACACCATGAAGATGCAAATAAAATCCAAATATGAATTTCACATATTATACATTACAATATCATAATAATACAAAGTCATTACAACATATACCATATAGGTATAATCACAACACTACCTTATTTATCTAACTATCTTATTTCTTGGAGTACAATCACGGTACTTGATACCTCTAAATAGTTGCCTACTTCTAGTAGTAACTACACTCATCATACATGCCTGATGTCCAACCGTGATGACATGTCGTCGTCGCATAGTTTGTGGAACAAATGACCTTCCAGAAGGAACATACTCAGTATCTGAAGTGTTAGGACTTGACTCATTACTCAACCTGAGCGCATTGACTCCCTCCAGCTCAGCTGAAAAGTCTTCAGAAACATATTCAACATTATCTCCTGCCTGCATCTCCTGAGTTTCATTCCTTGAGTTTTCAACAGGATACGCAGATCCTGCTGATCACCAGGTGCTCCTTTGGGCAAGATAGTTAAACACCGGATAATGTATATTCCCTGGGTTTTGAGAAGATGTTGATGATTCAAACACTCTCTCCTCAGGATCTTCTTCTTCATCGTGATTATCTATAGACATGGTATTTCTACTACTGTTACTAGGGTTAATTCTTGCACCCATCCAACTAGATTGTCCAACATTTCTGTCAGAACCATCTGTGGACATCTGGTGTTCATGAGATCCTTCATATGATCCCCTTCTCCAACCATTAGAATTATCAATAGGAAGTTATGAATCAGAACCATCCTCTGAACCCTGTGGTACTGCATACCTCGTATCCATAGTAGGATCATGTATAGGTCCAGGACTTGGTGAATAAGGATATGGTATAAAAGATTCAGGATCTATAGGTATATCCTTAAATATAGGTGTTGCACTACTACTTGCTTCGTTCTCCAACTGGAATGCTAACTGCATCCTCCTTTCCTAATCAGTTAGATCCTCTAACATGTCATTTTTATCTTCGACAATCACTTGATGTGTCTTATAAAAAGACGCAACAAGTGTCCGGTATCTATCCATAAACTTGGAAGCTAACTTAGGATGCTTCTTAACCAAAGTAAGATGATCCGATGCGGGCTCCGAGTCTATAGAATCATGGGGTATCACAGGAAATGTGCTACCCTCTAACTCCTTAGCTTTATGCTCCCGGATATTAGCTATCGCCACCACAACAACAACATGATAGGATGCTAAATGACTTCTACCTTCACATATAGGTAGATCGTGACATAATCCAAGCTCCTCTGGGAGTTGGATACTCACACGATACTTAGATAACATGCGACCATCATAATAGGTTATGGTGTTCACTGGAATTCTAGTTGGACAACTAAAATTCTTTAAAAGTTGACAAAGTTGGTCCGTGAATGATCCTTGATAATCATCTAGAGTCTCCTCTTTCCTTACCAAAGTCTGTTTTGGAATCTTTTTTGCCATAGCTCTGTATATCAGGAAAATAATTTTTATTAGTAACCAATAATATATTGCATCATAACAAAGAATTATCGCACTAAAACATATAACAGAATATTCTCATTTGAATACCCATTCTATTTCTTTTAGATAATTCTTTATCATTGCTATACTCTTCTACAGGTAATACCCTTACTAGGTTTCCAACCTAAGGTCAAAGCAATTTTCTCTGATACCAACTGCGGTGACCCAGAATACCACTCCATGTGTAGTACACTATAGTCGTTGACATGACATCCACAGAACACCGTTCCGTATATATCACATCCCTCGGAGTGGTACAACAAAAATATTGCGGGTCCATATTACAAACATACAAATGTTATTATTATTACAACAACGGAAGTTCAAGATTCCAAAAGATTTAACTTACAAACCAAAATATAAGTGTTTCAGTGGAAGTTTCAAATTTAAAAACTTAAACTCCAAATTGAACTCAACAACTTATTGCTATATATTGTTCATGTTGCTCGGCTTAAGTGGATACTAGAGCTATAGTAATTATTCGGACTCTTGTAACTCTCCTCCGTAGACGATGTCGTAGTCCTCCCCTTCTACGGCTCCATACAGGTTGGGCTCTTCATAGAAGACCTCCTCTTGACTCTCAGATGCATACATTGGAGTATCTTCGGGATTCGCAGAGTCTAAGGAAAGATTCAAAGGAAAGGATGAGTAACAACGTTACCCAGCAAATTTATTATATGCAAGGTAGGAAGTTTGATGCTCTATCTATGACCTCTGACTATCAGTCTTTGGCACTATGCAATTTTGTAAATCTTTCTTCAAAGGTTGATTTTATTATAAAAATCTATGACCATCAGCCTTCACAGGTTGACCAGAACATTCATGGAGTTCCTTTCCTACCGCGTTCGTAGCTCCTTCCCGGAACAGGGAGTAACAAGTTACAATTCTTACACTCTACAGAGGTGCGTTAGTTTTCCCATGAGAGATCAACTCCTTGTTGCACAACCGGGCGTACTTTCCCGTCCACAATTCCATGATGTGGGGCCTAGTAGTTGGTCCAAGCCAATCACTGCCCTCTCCGCGACCTCATATGTCTACACGATCCTTCGGGGCTGGCTCACCTTCGTTAAGCCCCCTTTCAGGCAGGCTAAATTCCTGATGAGTTTCCAAAAAATATATGACATAGTGATGCCCGTAATAGTACCATTTGCATGGACTATATCCCTAAACACCATTGATAGATAATTTAGACACCAAAAGTGTGGGGCGTAAGGGTGCCCACCCATATGTTGGATCCGCACAAGGAATCACAACGTCATGTTAAGGTCGTCTTTCCTCCATATAAGAGGAAAAGGATACAGCTGACTTCTCCGTCCCATTCCAAATCTCATGGTTAACACGTAATATACGATGCTAGAATCACTGATGTCATGGGTTATTAATCCCTAATTGTTCATCATTATTGCAATTATAACCCTAAGTTCTATTTCTCCATCATATCATCACTTAGTATGATATCTAAGATTTAGTATCTTGAGAAAATAATGTTTTCTTTTTCTATAATATAGATGATAACACACAATTCGCAAATACTTTGATAAAGACTCTTCAAAGGACATGAGAAAGTGATGAACTTGCCTTGTGATTGCAAGGTAGTGAAGTCGGATGCTTGCACTGGACCTTGAGCTTCTATGTCTAGAAGAACATCATTATTGCCCGGTAAGGACAATATTTAAAGAAGCAAAATGATTATGCAAAGTAATGTAATGCATCATTTAGCTTTATATGTATTCTCCCCCATTTATTTAAATTATAAAAATTCTTTTAATAATAAAGAATTTATAAATATTATTTTTTAATATTTATTGAATATTGTATTCTTTTATTTTATTTCAATTTATTTTCATTTTATTTACTTAATAATTCCTTTAAGAATTATCATTAAATACCAAAAATTGATATTAAATATTTGTTTAGTATTTTTTAAAATACTACAATATTAATATATAATGAAAGGGATTTTTATTTATTTTTATCATCTTTCAATAATTTTGTAAAATTCCATAAGGAATATATATATTACAAAATTCTTAATAAAATTTATATGTCTAAAATTTTATTTCTTAATTTATTTGCATAGTTTGGATTATTGTGAATCCAAAAATATTTTATTTAAATTTTTGGGATTTTTATCTTATTTTGTAGAATTTATTTAAGTTTAGGGGCATTTTGGTCTTTTCCTATTTATGTAAAATAGCCTTTAGGTAAATGGACTGCCTGTTTGGTTTATTGGGCCCTGGTGGCCTAATAGGACAGAACCAAAACCACACCCCGAACGGGTTTTGGCCCAGTCCAGCCCACTCCCTCTGTTACTCGCTCGACCTTATCCTTCTCTTCTCTTCCTCGACCCCGTGGTCGATGGCACCGCCGCCGTGCTCTACTCTCTGCCGTGGTCCTCCTTGCCCACTGCCATGATGCAGGGCGAGGTTGTCGACCACACGCTACCCTTCTGTCTAATTAGATTTGGCTATGGAGCTTTCCCGTGGCCAAAATAGTCTCATCCTGAACCCTAGGGTTTGGGGTGATACGGTTGCTGTGGCCGCCATTGCTGCCGTGTGTTGTGGTGGTGCTCCTCGCCTCCAGGCATGGCTATGGTCGCCGCTGTGCCGTTGTGTGGGTTACAGCGCCCCCTTGGGGGTGCTCCTCATGCCGCTGTGTTCGTCGGCCTTCTCTGCTTCCTCTTCTATTCTTCAGCGAGGACCATATGTAAGTTGTTCCTCTCCCCGTTGTGCTCTCTATGCTAGGCCATCCCATGCTAAATGGTGGTAGTGGCCATTCCTGGCTAGTGTCATCTCCTGATTAGGATTATTTGTTCTGCTTAGGGTTCAAATCCCTCTGTTAATTGAATATCTGATGAGTTGGATCATGTATGGATGATCCTTAAACCTGTTGAGTGGTGACTTGCTGTGGATTACTGCTGATGGTTAGCTTGATGATGCTAGTGGCTTATTAACTGGGTCCCATTGTTAACTTTGATATGGGTCAGATGATAAGGTTGCTTTGGAATTGTTGTTTGGAGATTCTAGTGGTTTGAGAGCTCATTAATGACAGTGAGCTCTGAGTGATGAGGTCACTGTATATTTAGTTATTGGCTTATAGATTCATATAAAGTTTGAGATCAAATGGTCTATTATAGTGATGATATATATATATATATATATGAATATTCCTGGTTATGATTCCTGTGATTAAGAACAGGAAAATGATTTATATTTGGTTGGTTGTATATGTGAAGATTGGATGCTTCACCTGCTTAGTTCAGAACTATTCTTGTGACACCGTTCTAATATGGCACACAAGACTAGATTCTATTACTTATCTTGGTTTTGTTCAAGCATAAGATGAGTTTGGCATTAAAGATAAGTAGAAACTTCTTTCCTTAAATCCCTAAGACCTATGATGTTGGTCTGAGGTTTAGGGATTAGACCCTTCTCTTATTATTTCTCATGGATTGGTTCTGGTAGCGAAACCAGCTATTGATTCCTGAGTTGAAGTTTGGGAAAAATGATTTGTAGGCTTGATGAATTATATGAATTCATAAGATGAATTTCTAAGGTGCTACTCCTATTTAAGAGGTGTGCCTAGAAGTTTAGATTTTTGGCTATATTCATTCTTGAAATTTAAGTTGTATCCTGATAACTAGGATCAATGATGTTTTCCTGAGATCCTAGGTAAATCTATATAGTTTTCTGGTTGCTTTAATATTTAAAACTTCAATGATGGATTCACCCCACTTGGGTGTTTTTCTGAGAAGTAGAGTATGAGACAACTCATAATTATTTGTCTAGCTTAGACAGATAGATTATGTGATGGTCTGCTACTACTCACCACACTTGGTTGTTGTTGTTGATCTTGTGACTAGCTTGATCTGGTGCTCCCCTTGGTACTTCCGGTTTCTGGCTTGTCCTTGATCTAGCCCTCCACCTCCTGGTCCTGGTGGCTTGATCTTATCCTTGCTATCCACCTGTTCTACCCCCTCCTTATGTCACCATCTTGGTGAGATGATCCAGGGTTTAGTTGATGTGATCTTGCTTGGTTTTGGCTTGGTTTAGCTGGGCTGCTGTTCTTGGTGTGTATGCACCAGAGAATGGTGTGGGGTTTGCTTCCCATGGCTGTGCTGAGCAGTTTTACGTGATTGAGCTATTTCTGCTGGGCTGAAAGCACACACCATGCAGTTTGGTGTGTGTGCTGCTTGTGTGTCTGCTGCACACCTTGTGGATATGCTCTGGATGTGAAGTTACTTTTATCTGGTTATATCTACTTGGCTGGTGAAACTTGCCCCTCCTTGTTGTTTATTTGACTTATGGCTTAAAATTATGAAATATATATTCTTTCATATTGGTGAAACTTTCCCCTTAAAAGATTACTCCATGATGAACCTTGAATAGTGCAACTCACTGTCAAGTCTGAGAGTAAAACAATTTTAACCTTAACTTTCTTTCTTTTTTGTTTGTGTTTGTTTTGTAGGTACCAGACTTGGATATTCAAGACTTTAATCTAGGTTTTCTTTTTTCTTTATAGAATAGACACATGTAATATTTCTTTTATTCCTTTGTAATTTTTTAGTTTATTCTTTTGTAATAAAATTGTACTATTATTTAATATATAAAGATTCTTCTTTTGTTTTATTTACTATTGTAAAGATTCCTAATAAGTTACATTTTGTAACTCATTTATTGAATAAAGTTTTGGAATAAATATTCACTCTATTGGTTAATTGATTTCATTTAAAGTTTGAGTCATTAATTGTTAACTCTTGATTAAACCAAATCACTCAAACCTAATTCTTAATCCTTCTACATCATCATTCCAACATGCAAATTTCATTTCCCAAAACACACTAATCCACAAAGATCATATCAAATTCTATACCAATCATTCTTCAAGACTATACCTAATCTCAAAGCATGAATGAAACTTTGATCACTTTAGGTTTTTTTATTTGGCAAAAAATTTACCCTCATTTTTGCAGATGAATGCATGCAAGTTCATAGATTTCTAAATCTACCCTTTGTTGGTTCCTAAATGCTGGGATGTTATAGAGTCAGTCTTTGAATAGGTTACAGGACGAAACAGAGGAGGAAACGGACCCCGGGTGGGCCACACCCACCAGTGGCGCGGGCCCCAGCTGGACGCGCCACCAGGGGGTGTGAGCCCCCTGGAGTCCGTCTCCACCCCGTTTTCGCACAGTGTCTCCACCCCATTTTCGCACAGTACCTTCCTTATGTAGTGAAACTTTGTAATATATACCCCCCCGGATCGCCCGAGGTTCGTATATCGTGTTCTCGTCGTGTTTTCGTTTTGATCTGTTTTTGTCAGGAAATAATCTCAAGTTTAGAGGCACCATGGTCTTCGCCAATGACAAGGGCAAGAATCCCGTGGAATATGATCCTCAACACCCCAAGGAGGAGGAGATCTTGGTTCGGGATGAAGAGGACGTGAAGGAGGACGAGCATCCGGACACCCACGCTACCGTTGCAAGCATTGGAGTGGTGGCAAACCCTATCAAGCTCAGGAGGACAACATGGATGTCTACAGGAGGGAAACCTATACGTCATTGTCTCGCTCCACGGTCACTTCCTCCACGCACCAAGAACCCCTTCCATACTCTTATACATGAGTAACAATTTCAATTGTTGCCCAAAATGAAGTTGCCCTCTAGTTGGGATATGCCTCATTATAACTATGCAGGGAAGGAACACACTAAGAAGGAAGAGTGGGGAAAGAATAACAAGGACTGGGATTCTCGGTCCAACATGATCATGAACTGCATTGGGCATAATTCAGAGTTATGATTCGTAATATAACCTTTGAGATAGAGGACTTGAGGAAGCTGGTTGAAAAGCTCATCAAAGGAACACCACCACCACTGAAGGAGTAATTCGTCACAAGGTTTTGGCATCCCCTTGGCTTGTTCCAAGCTTGGGGGAGTGCCGTGGTATCACATCATTATCTTTTATCTTTTTACCTTTTTAGTAGAGTCATATCTTGGATAGATAAGTTATCATATATGTTGGTTTGCATTGTGGAAGTATCTCTCCTTTAGTTGGTTAATATATCCCTTGGTGTGAGTGCCTTTATGGAATATTAATGAGAAGTTTCATCTTTTACTTTTTGCACTTCTTATTTTAGTTTGCAATCTCTTTTATATGATTGATCTTGTTGATTAGTATTGGTATCACTTTGGGAGCATCAAGTAGATCTAAATTGGTTTTGGCAAACCGAGCTCTGCTCAGTAGCAACACTTGAGGTTTGAAAGGAAAAGAGAAAAGCACTTACAGGTATTTTGTATCATTTATTTCTTTCTTGATTGGCTCATACACTTAGTATTCTTTATTTAAGATCTTTTGTGTCTTCAAGGAAGATTCCATGTTTGACTTGATCACTTGTATGTTTGCTTGTTTCCTTCAACTCTTTTGCTTGCTACCCAACCTTGCTAGCCAAAACCCTGTGCTGAGAGGGAACACTTCTCATGCATCCAATCCTTTAAACCAAAACCTATCCCATTTGTTTCCACCATATCTACCTATTAGCATTATTGCTATTCCAAGTAAATTCTCAAGCTTCATCTATCTTTCAAATTAAAAATTCTTTTGTTATGTGAAAACTAGTTAGTAAAGCTCTCACAAACTTTATGGCACACCTTATTTTCTTGCCCCTAATAAACTTGAACCATTGTGTCATCGAAGTTGTATATGCTTGCACCTATACGTTGGGATTAACAAAACCGTGCTGTCACGGGGAACACTTTCAACACCTGTAAATATCTACCCAGTTGATATCATGCTCTTTTGTTTGTGGATGACGTAGGTGTGAAATAAAAGGGGAGCTTGTAAGTCCATGGAGTTATGTATGTGTGTTAGAGAAACGCCTAGGCCGCTAGCCTAAGCCATGTGTAATCATGGTAGAAACTTGTAGCATCACCATAGTGATCAATCTATGAAGCTTTCTTCTTATAAAAAAGAGAGACATATTGAAAATAGGAAAGAGAGAAAAAAGCACCATTGTCCCATGGTAAATAAGAGATTGCTGAGATGATCATTGTCTTCTTGCCTTGTCATTTTGACTATGGGATAGCTCCTGTATCATGTGCAAGGGGTACCCCGTTGGGGGTTCTCTATCATACACATGTACTTACTATGACAAGAACTTACCGGTAACTAAAGTTCAGTAGCATGAGGAGCGGCCCTCGTACTCAAGAGACATGAGATTGCCAACTTATATTTCTTCACGCATATACTCCATCTTTGTTCACTTTAATCTTAATCACCTCATGATGCTTATGATAGGGGCAATGAGAGCTCAAAGCTAGTAAGTACCATAATCTTTTGAAAGATCTTTATGAACTTGAAATCCCTGCTTCCTTCTATGAAGGGCCTTTCTTCTACTTCTAAGTTGAGCCAGTAAACCTATTCCTCTCTATCTCGAGCAAGCATTTGAGTTGTTGTGTTTCAAGCATTCATATGATGATTTATTCAATCATATTCTTTATCTTCCTTGTTTGCATAAGACTCTTATCTAAATGAGTATTATTTTGAAAGCCATCTTTATGCAAAGCCTTTTATGTTTGAGCAAAGAGTACTTGTGGCACCCCGGATTTACGATCCGAGAATACCCGTTATGCGTGCAATTCACGTTCCCATGATTAGTGAGCTGTGAGCATAACCGACAAGTATCATTACAACATCCATAATTAATGAATACAAGTACTTACATTTATGCCATTATGGTGATATAACATCAATAGCGGAAGTCTTCAAGAGCAGAGCCCATGTCATGCCTTAACCTATAGGCGACTGACTGGGAAGACGGCCTATCTCGCATAGACATCAACAACCTCCATCGTTTCCCTCGATCATCTGAAAGCCTGGCCAAGTAAATATCCAGGGACAATGCCGGTGAGTACTTTGAATGTACTCGCAAACCACCTTAGGAGAATAATATAATAAAGGATATGCAATATGGATGTGGTAGGATGGCTCCATGAGAGGTTCTTTTAAAAACTAGTTTCTCTTGTAGATATAGCATATCTCTATATATTTGTTGAAAAACTTTTGTAAAACATTTTGGAAACCTTTTGGAAAAGTTTTAAGAAAATACTAGGATTGGGTCACCCATTTGTTTTTCCTTCTGGTCATCTCATGACCAAACTCCTTCCTCCATTTTCCGACCATCTCATGGTCAAATCACTTTCAAGACATTTATTTTTTGAAGTCCTTTTTGGAAAACAAAACCATCACCCCCGTACAATAGCCATCACAACCGTCCATGACCGAGGACTCGGCTATTCTAATAGATTTACACTATGCAGAGGTTGTACACTGTACCCACACCATCCGATTACCCGTCCCTGATCTACACCGATAATGGGTCGAATAACATGTCAAGACCTTCCGAATGCCATCTCCGATACAAGTGCCTACCCTATGAGGCTAATCCCCTCAAAACCGGGATGCCCTATATAGTCACAAGCCAATCGGAGCGCATTTTGCACCCCACAGGGCGGGCGCTTTCAAGGAGGGGTTCATAGTATCGTTTGGCCGCCATTTAGACGGTATTTACCTTCCCCATACCGATGTTTCATATGGGCCTTTTACAGGGGAAAGCCCAACCTCCGGGAATTTTTTCTCCCCCGTAGTAGTTTGAGACACCTATACCAGATTATACAAACTTCCAGCCTAGCCCCGTCCCATTCCAGAGTAATGTGGTTGCACGGGTTAATTGCTCAAGCATTAGGAACTATACAACCGGGCGTGTTTTCGTAAACATTTTTCCTCCATCCTTTGTAGGACCATTTTTTAAAGAAAAACCCTTTCTCATTTTTAACATCACTTGGTAGGCCAAGTCTCACAAGGTTTTCTCATAAAGCATTTTTGTAAACCTTATTCCGGGGTCTTCCCATCCCATAACTTTTGCTTTGGCTAAAACAGGGTCTACAAGGGGTTATGGTGTCAAACACCATCTACCATACTAAGGGCAAGTAGGTATCATAAAGGAGGGTTGTACCTAATGGTACTAAGGGTAATGGTTTTGAGGAGCCAAACATTCCCCATATAAATCGTAATATAGAGAAATAATAGAATTTGCCTAAACGAGTAGGTAAAACATGCATAGATAAAATAATAGGACATGGCATATGAGCAAGAAGGTGGCTTGCCTGTTACCAGCGAGATGTCTCGTGACTTCTTTAGAATACCAGAAAGCCAATAATAATAATAAAGGGATAATCCGATGCTTCCTTCTTCTCGGTGTCTCACAAATCGCAACTATCGCTGTTATCGAGAATACATGCAAACAAACACCACCACAATAAATACAATGCTTACAAGCATTAATACATACAACAAGAAATCATACAACACAAGATATATATCAGTAGGGTGATGGATGATGATTTGATTGGATTGGGAGAAGATTTGGAGGCATAGGGAAAGGGGATCCTTTCAGATTTGTAGTCTAGGAACTACCTAAGAGAGGGTTTTTGACCAAGGGCTTGATCTGTAGGATACCATTGTATCAAGATGATACCCTAAGATAGGTATTGATAAAATGAAGCCAACAAAAGTGGTTTCACTAATTTAGCAATTACCATTGATTTATAGTGATTTTTATAGTAAATAAAACTCTAGTTTTAGGAAATAATTCACCAGAATTGTTCTAGGCCTCAAAAAATTATTTCCTTTGGTGATTAGATAGTATCTGATGGAACTATTAACTGAGAGTTGGATTCACCTGAAAACAATCAGCAGAATTCCCTCAGGAAATTCCCAAAGGTAATACTTGATGATATTTGTCTTTTTCATCATATTTAATCTACAAAAGATTTTGATGTTATTCTAAGGCGACATGGTAGGTAATGATAATACCTTTCTGTAGAAATTGGAATCACCCTTTTTGGATTTACAGAACTCAAATGGTGAATTTATTAGTGAACAAACCATGCACAGAAATGTTTAAATCACCATAATTTAATAAAAGCTCAATAAATCTTGTGATCCTCGGTTTTGGTACTTATTGTTATGGAGGTTTATAGGGAGTTGGGATTAGGTCAAAACCTCATTTGTATTGACCTAGAGAAATTTCTAAAGTCATAAATGTTCTATTTTTATTATTTTTGCTACAGGTAATCTAGGAATCAATTTTATGTGGGGCCAGTGGGACAAGCATGGTATGGCTAATACATTTCAGTACCAATTGGTTTTGATCCATTTGGATATACCAAACTCTCTGGAAGATTTTATTATTGAAATGGATACACTTGGCCATTTTATTTTCTATAATTTATCCATGCAATACTTTGGGTAATCAAGGATACTGCATCTTGGGGAAAACCCTGTGGAACATGTCAATATTTTTATCTGGCAGAAACCATGTTGTTTACATTTTATTTTTGATTTAAACCAAGGCAATAATATTCAGATCTGGAAAATTTATTAAAGGTTAAAAAGGAAAAGGGCCAGCTCTGAAGGGCCATCGGCCAGCGTCGTTGGGCCAGCCCATCTGCGCTCGTAGGCATGCGCGTGGGCGTTAGCCGAGAAGGGGCCCAACTTGGGCGAAGGGGTACGGGGCAGCGGGAGCCGCTCGATTAGATCGAGATCGACGGCTCCTAGCCGTCTTCCTCCTCGCGGTGTGAGCACCGGGGCAAAAACCCTAGGCGGGTTTGGAGGGCGGCGGCGCTTACCAGAGGGTGGCGAGGCGACGTGGAGGAGGCAGGGCGACGCGGTGTTCCACTCCTAGCTCAACGAGGGGTTGTACGGCTGGTTTCTATGCCGGGAGGGAGCTCGCGCGCAGGTGACCGCGGTGTCCTCGTCGGTGCTCGGTGGGGAGCTCACCTGGAGGTACTCCTGGGCCAGAAAAGAACAAGGTTAGATAGGGGAGGTCAAGGGGGTCTCAGTACGGTGACATGCAAGGGGAGGGGAGTGGAGGAAGGACCTCAAGGCTCAAATCTTGTGAATAGACGAGGGGGCCTTTCTCCTCTTCTCCTGGCCAGTATAGAGCTAGGGAGAGGGAGAGGGTGCTTTGGGGAGGGGAGTTAGAGTGGGAGGGAGCAAATGAGGCAGGGAGGGGGAGTTGTGCTAGCCTTTTGGATTATAAACCGAAAAGAGAGGGTTTATGGCGGTCTAAGTCCATGGGGAGGCTAGGGCATGCCCATGGCATGGCCATTGGTTGATAAGGGTAGTGCTAGGGAGTGTGTGGGGCCAGGGACTCAACCAGGGAAAGAGGGGGGAGCTGTTGTGCAAGATATCTTCCAAGATGGGCATCTCTCTCTCTCTCTACCAACAAGAACATGGAACAAGGTGAACAGTGCTATGCTACAGTGTAGCACGACAAGGGGGAGTGATGGTGCTGTGGAGAAGGGCTTGGGAAGATTGTATGGGAATTCGAGTACATTTGAAACAAGATTTGATTTATTTTTTAAACTTGATCAAATGGTAGCTTGTGAAGGAAGTTGAAAAAGTTGCATTAGGCAAGGTGAGAAAAGGGTGCTGGTGTGTGTATAGGGTCATTGCATAACTCTAGGAATTATTTGGGATTTTTCTAATGATTAAAGGTGCACTTAAACTCAAATATTCCAATAGTACATAAGTAGTTTCTAAAAGCTTATTTGATATTTTTACATTTTCCAAGGCTTGTTTTTCATGTGATATGGTCCTAAATACCATAACACACATTGGAGAATTTTATTTGAATTTATTGAGGTGGGAAAGTATTGTTAGGGAATTATTTCTTGTTTCTGCCATTTAAGAAAAAGGGCAAAAGAAATAATAAAGAATCTCAAAAATATTTATTTTTGAGATGGGAAGGTGGAGTATAATGTTTAGGACTCAAATGTGCATTTATTTGGAAAGGTGATTTGGAGAAAAACAAACTTGCCTTTATAAACAGAGGTTTTAGGGTTTTGCCAGAAAAGAATTTAAATAGTTTTACGCTCCAAATTATTATTGGAACTATTTAGGGAAATATCCTAACCAGGATAGATGATGTAAGCTTTATTTGTACATTATTGCCCACTTGGTTTTTGAAGGATTTTTGTGAAAAGGAAAGAAGCTAGATTTTTGGGAATCTAGGGTTTTGTTATTTTCATGCCACCAAAACATGGTTGGATCAGGGAGCTCAGATCTCACCTTGATACAAGGGGTATATGGATGGATATACAAGGTTATATATATGATCATGGAAGCAAGAGTTGTGCTTGGTTGGATTTGAGGTGGTCTAGAAGAGGTGGAAAACTTTGTTGAAAATAAGGCTGCCATAGTCGATGCATTAGGTAGCCTCGTAAACCTTGTGGGTTTAAGAAGCACAAAGCTTCAATGGGAACAAGGGCAGTGGGGGTTTATAGGCCATGGTTAGTAGATCATAACCATGCAAAGAGTTGGTCTATGGGTGGGAGCATATGGATGTGAGCTTCTGCCAAAGTAGGCCAGGTGATAAGATTTGTAGAAAAGATTATTATCTTGACTATAAAAACTTCATGAATTAGTGGGAACCAGAAGTGTTAATCCAAGGGCAAGAGTGGATTTTGTTAGTTCTCATTATGTACTAAAATATGGTTCAAGGATGTCCTCAATAATGCAGAAGGATTGGAAAAGGTAGAGCCCCAAAGATTGAATCTAGATAAGAAATCCAGACTTTGCCATTTTGGCAGATTTAGGGCTTTAGACTAGAATGCAAGTGTAGATGATTTTGAGAGGATGCTATGTTCCAAACTCATGATAAAAGGGATAGTGTTGAAGTGTTAAACAAGTAGTTAGGATCCATTCTTAGATTGGGTATTCACTGAGTTGGAACTATTAGAAGGGATTATCCCTGGATTGATCTGGTTAGGAGGGGAGATGATCACTTTAGTGGCTTAGGATAGATCCATATTTGGATGATTGGTTTCAGATTGATGATCCCAAACATAGATTGGGTCCTAAGGGATGAGCTACTAGATTAGCTCACTATAGTTCCTAAGCAAACAATGAAATCAGCAGATCAAGGCAATTCATCTACTACTAAAGTTACCATCAAGCCTACCTTGAGGTAAGGATGGGTATTTTGAATTGGTTATGTTTTCAAGTATTATAAGTAACTCTTGGTATTTCTACCAATATTGGAATTAAAACGTTTTAATAAAGACTTTGGAAAACCTTGGGATAAGAATAGTTGAAGTTCTGTCTCGAAAACATAAGGAGATAATATATAGGTCTCCTTAGTTTTGTTATAGAACTAGTAGAGTATTTTGTTGTGTTGAAGTCAGGTTTTTGAAAAGCCAGAACATTTGAGAATATGAAAGATGAGCCAATACATCTCTATTTAAAAATAACTTTTGTCAACTAGTGTTGGGAGAAGAAGTATAGCATCTAATACACAATCAGTTGCAAGAACACAAACAAGCAAGTAAACAGACATTGCACATGTAACAAGAATTTTTTTTTGTCCCCCCCCCCCTGATTTTTGCCTTTTGGACAACAATTCAGGGTTGCTGAAATTGGGATGTTACAGACCTGTCCCCCTTAAAATAATCTCGTCCCGAGATTAGGGAGGAGTAGGGCTGGGTGATAACATCCGCTTAACAATTTCAGCGGTGGAAATCTAGGATGCGAACAGGTTTTCTCACGAACAACCGTGGTCAGTTACGGGTCGGAGTGGTGTGGCTTCGGATTGAGTTGTTTAGATTTAAACAACTGGAGAAGACGCAGTATTTTCCCCTTAGGACGATTCTAGGTAGGTTTAGTGTAGAATCCATTCTTCTTCGAGAAGCGATATGACGGGTTGAGCCTTCCTTAATCCATTTCTTGCTGAATTCGGCCTCTCTGCCTTCTTGGTCTTGCAACGTTCGAAGTGTTGGCTGGGCTGTCGACTCTGCAATGGAGTACTTTCCTGGAGTACCTTCTGATTCTGGAGAAGTGTCATTTGTCCTCCTTCTTGCAGGGTTGATGATTCAGATGTTGTAGGGGCGGTCATCACTTAATGATAACTAGTGTTCGACTCCGGGGTTTTATCGGGTTTTTGGGCAGGAAAGATGCAGTCTCTCCCCCTTAGAGCGACACTAGGGGTTTTGGTGGAGTCACTGACCTTCTTGGTTAGAGTCATATGCTGATGCTGGGGGATGGCGCTGCACTTTTGATTCTGAGGTAATTTCCTTAGGTCGACCTTGTACCGACTCGTGGGAGGCGTCGATGTCACTTCTTGAAGTAATAGTCGTAGCGAGAGAGGCGTTTAACTAGCTTCCGGTTATTTAATTCTGATCTAGGTAGGGTCCAATAGGTTGAGGATTGTCGTTGGCTGTTGGCGGTCTCGGAACACGGTCCTTTAGAAAAATGGGGGGTCGTTTGGGGTTCGGTCTGATGCAACATTGTGGGTAAAACATGCAAAGAAGGGAATTATCCTCGCATATCATCCAACAAGGTTCACTCAGAAATCAGCAGATTTGCGCCGGCCAATGGTGAAGGTACTTGACGCCTTACTGAACATGTTTTGAGATGATCCATCCCTTGCTAGAGGTTGGGAGAGTGAGTTGGTAGGTATGAAGGACTATGTCGAGAGTGTTCCTTGAATCTTGGAGACGTCCTTGGGTTGGGTACCAACTTTGGTTACTGTATTTCCTCGGGGTTGGTAGAGTCAGAGTTCTTTTAAGAGAGTGGTTAGCAAAGATAGAAGAGAAAGGGCTTTGTGAGGTCTTCGGAGATCTTGATGCTTTGGGTTCCTTCGAGAGTAGTATTTACGGCACCGGGTAGTCTTTTCACCTTTATTTTGAGCGTCTCGGGGGTTGTGCGGATCGAGCAGTCTTCTGAAGATTGTTGATGAAGTCTGTGTTCTATTCCTCAGACGACTCTCGAGAGGTGCTTGGGGGCAGATTCAGACGACTCTCGAGGGGTGCTTGGGGGCAGATTCTTGGATTGGAGATATTCCTGGATTTATCTTCTCGTAGGAGGTCTTCTGTATTTGAGTGGAAAGACGCAGTCTTTCCACCTTAGAGCTTTACTTGAGGTCGTCGAGGTTGGGATCGATCCTTCGTCTTGGGGCATTGGCGTGACACTAGAGTTGAGGTCTGTGGGTGGCACCTTATTGCA
Source organism: Avena atlantica (assembly GCA_910589765.1). Classification (NCBI taxonomy): domain Eukaryota; kingdom Viridiplantae; phylum Streptophyta; class Magnoliopsida; order Poales; family Poaceae; genus Avena; species Avena atlantica. The sequence goes on from OU342735.1 coordinate 117,511,262, forward strand.
ACTATCTTCCTATGGTGTTTACGTATCGAAGCCATATGGGTTATCTCGGGGTAGTTCTAGCGGTTAGCGACGCTTCTTCTTGGTCCTTAGTTGAGGTGGAGGCATTTTAGCTTTAGAGGTGTTGTCTTCACTTGAACTCTTTGACTTGCTTTGGTTCGATGATGGAGTAGACTCGTTGTTTTCGGGCCTCCGTATCTTCCGTCTTCTTGGGAATTCAGAACTAAGGAACGAGTAGGAGTTGTCGGGAATTTCTTGATGTGGCCATCCTCCTAAGGAGAGGTTTCCGGCTATGGGTTTGCGAGGGTCATCGTACGGATGCATCAGTCAAGGCGGTCAAAGATTTTATAATCTAACGATTCCATACAGACAAGCAACACATTCCAAGCATCATATGAGTACATGACAAGCAAACAAGACGTACCAAAGGTACTAAGGGGTGACTACGCGCCGTAAGGGGAATCCTATATTAAGAAATCTTATCCTATGTACGGACGTTACGAGGGTCTTGACTTCTGTTGACATTTGTTGTCATCGGTGTTGTACTTGATCGATTCGGGGGCGATGAAAGGACTCTCTTGGTAGGGCGATCTTGTATTGTCTGGCGTCGTTGGTAGCTCATTTGTTTTTCCTGCCTTGGTGTCTCTTCATTTCGGGATCTCCATATTCATAGTCTCCAAGTCGGACTTTGTTTTTGAAAACTGGACATTTGAAGTAGACGGGATATAGAGTAATCCATTTTAAAACAATTTAAGTCAGAGAAGGTGAGATAATAATTATTTTGAAAAGCTTTTGGAAATAGTTTTCGAAATCCGGTGCTTTCAGAGATAAGTGTTGTCCTGTCTAACGTCCATGCTAACTAAGGTCTCCTATAGTTCGGATGGCTCTGATACCAAGTCTGTGGTACCCTGGATTTACGGTCTGAGAATACCCGTTATGCATGCAATTCACGTTCCCATGATCAGTGAGCCGTGAGCATAACCGACAAGTATCATTACAACATACATAATTAACAAATACAAGTACTTACATTTATGCCATTATGGTGATATAACATCAATAGCGAAAGTCTTCAAGCGCAGAGCCCATGTCATGCCTTAACCTACAAGCGACTGACTGGGAAGACGGCCTAGCTCACATAGACGTCAACGACCTCCATCGTTTCCCTCGATCATCTGAAAGCTTGGCCAAGTAAATAGCCAGGGACAATGCCACCGAGCACTTTGAATGTACTCGCAGACCACCTTAGGAGAACAGTATATTAAAGGATATGCAATATGGCTGTGGTAGAATGGCTCCATGAGAGGTTCTTTTATAAACTAGTTTCTCTTGTAGATATAACATATCTCTATAACTTTGTTGAAAAACTTTTGTAAAACATTTTGGAAACCTTTTGGAAAAGTTTTAAGGAAACACTAGGGTTGGGTCACCCATTTGTTTTTCCTTCCGGTCATCTCATGACCAAACTCCTTCCTCCATTCTCCGACCATCTCATGGTCAAATCACTTTCAAGCCATTTCTTTTCTGAAGTCCTTTTTGGAAAACAAAACCATCACCCCCATACAACAGCCATCTCAATCGTCCATAACCGAGGACTCGACTATTCGAATAGATTTACACTATGCAGAGGTTGTACACTATACCCACACCATCCTATTACTTGTCCCTGATCTACAATGATCGTAGGTTAAATAAACGGTAAAGACCTTCTGAATGCCCTCTCCGATACAAGTGCCTACCCTATGAGGTTAATCCACTCAAAACTAGGACACCCTATATAATGACAAGCCAACCAGAGCACATTTTGCACCCCGCAGGGTGGGCGCTTTCAAGGAGGGGTTCATAGTATCGTCTGGCCGCCATTTAGACGGTATTTACCTTCCCCATACCGATGTTTCACATGGGCCTTTTACAGGGGAAAGCCCAGCTTCCAGGAAATTGTTCTCCCCCGTAGTATTTTGAGACACCTATACCGGATTAGAAAAACTTACAGCCTAGCCCCGTCCCATTCCAGAGTAATGTGGTTGCACGGGTTAATTGCTCAAGCATTAGGAACTGTACAGCCGGGCATGTTTTCGTAAACATTTTTCCTCCATCCTTTGTAGGACCATTTTTTAAAGAAAAAACCTTTATCATTTTTAACATCACTTGGTAGGCCAAGTCTCACCAAGGTTTTCTCATAAAGCATTTTTGTAAACCTTTTTCCGGGGTCTTCCCATCCCATAACTTTTGCTTTGCTTAAAACAGGGTCTATAAGGGGTTATGTTGTCAAACACCATCTACCATACTAAGGGCAAGTAGGTATCATAAAGGAGGGTTTTACCTAATGGTACTAAGGATAATGGTTTGGAGGAGCCAAAAATTCCACATATAAATTGTAATATAGAGAAACAATACAATTTGCATAAACGAGTTCGTAAAACATGCATAGATAAAATAATAGGACATGGAATATGAGCAAGAAGGTGGATTTCCTGTGACCAGCGATATGTCCCGTGACTTATTTAGAATACCAGAAAGCCAATAATAATAAAGGGATAACCCGATGATTCCTTCTTCTTGGTGTCTCACAAATCGCAACTATCGCCGTTATCGAGAATACATGCAAACAAACAACACCAGAATCAATACAATGCTTACAAGCATTAATACATAACGCAAGAAATCATACAACACAAGATATATATCAGTAGGGTGCTGGATGATGATTTGATTGGATTGGGAGAAGATTTGGAGGCATAGGGAAAGGAGATCCTTTCGGATTTGTAGTCTAGGAACTATCTAAGAGAGGGTTTTTTACCAAGGGCTTGATCTATAGGATACCATTGTATAAATATGATACCCTCAGATAGTTATTGTTAAAATGAAGCCAACAAAAGTGGTTTCACTAATTTAGCAATTACCATTGATTTATAGTGATGTTTATAGTGAATAAAACTATAGTTTTAGGAAATAATTCACCAGAATTGTTCTGGGGCTCCAATAATTATTTACTTTGGTTATTAGATAGTATTTGATGGACTTATTCACTGAGAGTGGGATTCACCTCAAACCAATTAACATAATGCCCTCAGGAAATTCCCAAAGGCAGTACTGGATGATATTTGTCTTTTTCATCATATTTAATCTACAGAGTAGATTGATGTGATTCCAAGGAAACATGTTATTTACTGCGAATAAATTTCTGTAGAAATTGGAATCACCCTTTTTAGATTTACACAACTCAAATGGTGAATTTATTAGTGAACAAACCATGCACATAAATGTTTATTTCACAGTAATTTAATAAAAGCTCAATAAATCTTGGGCTCCTGGGTTTTGGTACTCATTGGTATGGATGTTTATTGGGAGTTGGGATTAGGTCAAAACCTCATTTGGATTGACCTAGAGAAATTGCTAAAGTCAGAAATGGTCTGTTTTTATTATTTTTGCTACAGGTAATATAGGACACAATTTTATGTGGGGCTAGTGGGACAAGCATGGTATGGCTAATACCTTTCAGTACCAATTGGTTTTGCTCCATTTGGATATACCAAACTCTCTGGAAGATTTTATTAGTGAAATGGATACACTCGACCATTTTATTTTCTATGATTTATCCATTCAATACTTTGGGTAATCAAGGATACTGCATGTTGGGGAAAACCCTGGAGAACATGTCAATATTTTTATCTGGTAGAAACCATGTCGTTTACATTTTCTTTTTGATTTAAACCAAGGCACTAATATTCAGATATGGAAAATTTATTAAAGTTTAAAAAGGAAAAGGGCCACCTCTGAAGGGCCATCTGGGCAACATCGTTGGGCCAGCCCATCTGTGCTCCCAGGCGCGCGCGGGCGATAACCAAGAAGGGGCCCAACTTGGGCGAAGGGTTACGGGGCAACGGGAGCCGCTCGATTAGATCGAGATCGACGGCTCCCAGCCGTCTTCCTCCTCGCGGTCGGTGCGTCGGGGCAGAAACCCTAGGTAGGGTTGGAGGCCGGCGGTGGCGCTTACCAGAGGGCGACAGGGCGATGTGTAGGAGGCATGGAAAAGCTGTGTTCCACTCCGAGCTCAACGAGGGGCTGCATGGCTAGTTTCTGCGCCGGGAGGGAGCTCGCGCGTAGGTGACCGCGGTGGCCTTGTTAGTGCTTGGTGGGGAGCTCACCTGGAGGTACTCCTGGGCCATAAAAGAACATGGTTAGATAGGGGAGGTCAAGGGGGTCTCAGTACGGTGACATGCAAGGGGAGGGGAGTGGAAGAAGGAGCTCAAGGCTCAAATCTTGTGAATATCCGAGGGGGCCTTTCTCCTCTTCTCCTGGACAGTACAGAGCTAGGGAGAGGGAGAGGTTGCTTTGGGGAGGTGAGTTAGAGTGGGAGGGAGCAAATGAGGAAGGGAGGGGGAGTTGTGCTGGACTTTTGGCTTATAAACCGAAAAGAGAGGGTGTATGGTGGTCTAAGTCCATGGGGAGGCTAGGTCATGCCCATGGCCTGGACATTGGTTGACAAGGGCGGTGCTAGGGAGTGTGTGGGGCCAGGGACTCGACCAGGGAGAGAGGGGAGGGGAGCTGTTGTGCAAGATATCTTCCAAGATGGGCATCTCTCTCTCTCTCTACCAACAAGCACATTGGACAAGGTGAACAATGTTATGCTATAGTGTAGCACGACCAGGGGGAGTGATGGTGCTGTGGAGAAGTGCTTGGGAATATTGTATGGGAATTTGAGTGGGTTTGAAACAAGGTTTGATTTATTTTCCAAACTTGATCAAACGGTTGCTTGTGAATAAAGTTGAAAAAGCTGCATTAGTCAAGGTGAGAAAAGGGTACTAGTGTGTGTATAGGGTCATTGCATAACCCTAGGAATTATTTGGGATTTTTCTAATGATTAAAGGTGCACTTAAACTCAAATATTCCAATAGTCCATAAGTAGTTTCTAAAACCTTATTTGATATTTTTATATTTTCCAAGGCTTGTTTTTGATGTGATATGGTCCTAAATACCATGACACACATTGGAGAATTTTATTTGAATTTATTGAGGTGGGAACGTATTTTTAGGGAATTATTTCTTGTTTCTACCATTTAACAAAAAAGGGCAAAAAGAAATAATAAAGATTCTCAAAAATAATTTTTTTTGAGATGGGAAGGTGGAGTATGATGTTTAGGACTCAAATGTGCATTGAGTTGGCAAGTTGATTTGGATGAAAACAAACTTGCCTTTATAGACAGAGGTTTTAGGGTTTTGCCGGAAAAGAATTTAAATAGTTTTAGGCTCTAAATAATTATGGGAATTATTTGGGGAAATATCCTAACCAGGATAGATGATTTAAGATTGATTTATACATTATTGCCCACTTGGGTTTTGAAGGATTTTGGTGAAAAGGAAAGAAGCTAGATTTTTCGGAATCTAGGGTTTTGTCATTTTCATGCCACCAAAACATGGTTGGATCATTGAGCTCAGAGCACACCTTGAGACAAGGGGTAGATGGATGGATAGACAAGTTTATATATATGATCATGGATGCAAGAGTTGAGCTTGTTTGTATTTGAGGTGGTCTAGAAGAGGTGGCAAACTTTGTTGAAAATAAGGCTGCCATAGCCGATACATCAGGTAGCCTCCTAAACCTTGTGGGTTTAAGAAGCACAAAGCTTCAATGGGAACAAGGGAAGTGGGGTTTGATAGGCCATGGTTAGTAGATCATAACCATGCAAAGATTTGGTCTAGGGGTGGGAGCATATGGATGTGAGATTCTGCCAAAGTAGGCAAGATGATAAGATTTGCAGAAAAGATTATTATCTTGACTACAAAAACATCATGGATGACGGGAACCAGAAGTTTTAATCCAAGGGAAAGAGTGGGTTTTGGTAGTAATCATGATGTAATAAAAGATGGTTCAAGTACATCATCAAGAATGCTGAAGGGTTGGAAAAGGTAGAGCCCCAAAGTTTGAATCTAGATAAGAAAGCCAGACTTTGCCATTTTGGCAGATTTAGGGCTTTAGACTAGAATGCAAGTGTAGATGATTCTGAGAGGATGCTATGTTCCAAACTCATGATCAAAGGGATAGTGTTGAAGTGTTAACCAAGTAGGTAGGATCCATGCTTAGAGGGTCTTCACTGAGTTGGAACTATTGGAAGGGATTATCCTTGGGTTGATCTGGTTAGGAGGGGAGATGATCACCTTAGTGGCTTAGGATATATCCAGATTTGGATGATTGGTTTCAGATTGATGATCCCAAACATAGATTGGGTCCTAAGGGATGAACTACATGAAATCGGCAGATCAAGGCAATTCATCTACTCAAACTTATCAACTACTACTAAAGTTACCATCAAGTCTAGATTGAGGTAAGGATGGGTATTTTGAATTGGTTATGTTTTTAAGTAAGATAATTACCTCTTGGTATTTCTACCAAGATTGGAATGAAAAGGTTTTAATAAAGACTTTGGAAAACCTAGGGATAAGAATAGTTGAAGTTCTGTCATGAAAATATAAGGAGATAATATATAGGTCTCCATAGTTTTGTTAATAGAACTAGTAGAGTATTTTGTTGTGTTGAAGTCATCTTGGCTCAGGTTTTTGAAATGCCAGAACATTTGAGAATATGAAAGATGAGCCAAGACATCTCTATTGCAAAATAACTTTTGTGAACTAGTGTTGGGTAAGGAGTATAGCATCTAATACACAATCAGTTGCAAGAACATAGGCAAGCAAGTAAACAAACACTGCACATGAAACAAGAAAAAGTTTTTGTCCCCCTGATTTTTGCCTTTTGGACAACAATTTAGGGTTGCTGAAATTGGGATGTTACAGAACTCCTATTATAAACTGCTTTACAGAAGCTTTGTTTGAAAACTGTTTGCCAACTGTTCTCTGACCAAGAACAAATTTTGCCAATCCCAATTATGATTTATCTTTATGCATATTTATTGTGACTCCCATACTTGTTGCAAGATAAAATTATATAATGGTGAGTTGCTTTATTCTATGAGTTGTGTAGTGGTAAATGTGATGGTTCTTGTCCGTATTATTTTTATCGACAGTTCACTCCATAAACCTGTAGACATGTTTATTGAGCTCAGTTTTCGCTTGGGGACAAGCGAGGTCTAAGCTTGGGGGAGTTGATACGTCCAATTTGCATCACCATTCTATATCATAATTTGCCTCTATTCATTGATATATTTCATATTAAGAGGTGATACTTATGTTATTTCATCTGTTTTTGCATGTTGGATGATTCTAGGAGGATGAACTGCTGGAGTCAGGATTCTGATTGAAAAAAGCGGTGTTTTGATGCAATTTCGCGAAGATGAGAAAAATACTAGAAAAACAACAGAAAAATAAATTTTCCCAGAAGACGAAGGATGCCAGAAGGGGAGGCGGAGTTGGGCCACAGGGGCCCACACCCCCAGGAGCGGGCCAACTTGGGCCACGCCTATAGGGGTGTGGCCACCCTGTCCCACCTCTGGCTCCGCCTTCTCTCCTATATATTCTCCTCGAAACCCTAAATTCAGGAGAGCGACCACCGAAAGATTCCGCCGCCTTTGCGGGGCGGAAACTACAGAGAGAGAAAAAGATCTCCGACAGACAAATTTCTGCCGGAGAAATTCCTACCTGAAGAGGGGAGATCATCGCCATCAACACCATCATCAAGCTAGACTTCATCGGGATCATCATCATCATCATCCACACCATCTTCTCCACTAGAACCATCGTCACCACTCCATCCTGCTATAATAATTGTGTTGAATCTTGCATAGTTCTTAGGGGAAACTTTCCCGGTGTTGATTACTATTGTACTTGATGCTTGTGAGTGGAACCATTGAATTATTGTTTATGTTCATATTGTTAACCATCATTATATCATCTCTGATCTTGATCCATATGATGTCTCGTGAGTAGTTCGTTTAGTTCTTGAGAACATGGGAGAAGTCATGTTGTTAGTAGTGAAATTGTGTTGAGGTATTATTCAATGGTTTAATATTTAAGTTGTGGTGCTATTCTTCTAGTGGTGTCATGTGAACGTCTACTACATGATACTTCACCATTTATGGGCCTAGGGGAATGCATTGTGTATTTGGCTACTAATTGTGGGGTTGCCAGAGTGATAGAAACCTGAACCCCCGTTAGGAAACCTTTGCAGAAGGGAGTGTAGTATCTCAAAGTTTAAGGTTGTGGTTAGGTTTTTATCTTAATTGATTTCTTCTAGTTGCGGATGCTTGCAAGGGGTTTAATCACAAGTATGTATTAGTCCAACTAAGGTCGGTACATTAGCACAGGTTCACCCACACAACACTTATAAAACCAAAGAAGATTAATCAGCTATATGAAACGAAAGCACTTGACAGTATTCCCATGTGTCCTCGAGAACGTTTGGTCCTCATAAATATTACCACCGGGTTATCCTTTGCTAAGAAAGGATTGGGCTACTTGTTGCAATCATTTGATGTCTTTATTTACTTGCACTTTATTTCCTTTCTTTATTAGAAAACCCCTAAAAATCTGTTTGCTAAGTATTTACAGAGATTTCCTGCTCCATACAACTAGTCAACACCTTCTGCTCCTCGTTGGGATCGACACTCCTATTTATCGAAAGTACTATGATACACCCCCTATACTTGTGGGTCATCACAGAGCAAAGTCATTAACACTCCGTGAACACATGTGATCCTCATATCACATCCATCCCCTCTGGATGTCCCAATTTCTGTCACGTTGGAGCCTTTGGTTCCGGAGAATAATATGTGTACACAACTTGAAGATAAGATCACAAACAATACTATCATCATGAATCAATAACATGTTCAGATCTGAGATCATGGCACTTAGTCCCCAGTGACAAGCATTAAGCACAACAAGTTTCAACAAAGTCAAATAGCACTAATAAATATACTAGGCACCATGCCCTAACAATCTTATTTGATTACATGATAGATCTCATCCAATCCCTACCATCCTCATAGCCTACATCGGGGCATTACTCACTCATGGATGGGGGAACATGGATGGTTGATGGAGAGGCGTTAGTGATGATGATGGCGATGATGTCCTCCAAATCCCCGTCCCGGCAGGGCGCCAAAGCAGAGTTTCTGATTCTGAATCACGGTTTCTGGTGGTGGTGGCACAATGGAATTCTTTCTGGAAAAACGTCGAACCCCCCTGAGTTTTTAGGTCAGAAGGCTTTATGTAGGCGAAGAGGGAGGCCGAGGGGGTGCCCGAGGTGGCCACACCCCTCCTAGGAGGGGCCTGGGCTGGCCCGCGCGGCCAGGGGGTGTGGGCCCCTCATGGCCCTCCTCCATCTCTTCTTCTGGCTCCGTGAACCTTCTTGTAAAATAGGAGTTTTGGCATATTTTCCAGGATTTTTCCTGAAAGTTGATTTCCTGCACAAAAACTAGACACCAAAGCAAATCTGCTGAAAATAGCGCCAGTCCGTGTTAGTTGTATCCAAATCACACAAGTTTAGAGGAGAAACAATAGCAAAAGTGTTCGGGAAAGTAGATACGTTTTGGACGTATCACCCACCCTTGAGGTGATGACCATGGAGGAAGAAAATCCGGATCTTCTCTGTCCGCAGAGGCGGAAGAGTTCATGATCCCAGAAAAAATCGAACCCACCTAGCCCACTCCTATAGTGGAAGAAGCGGTGGAGGAAAATTCCGGATCTGATCTCCCCATTGAGATCGGATACATGGACGAGGAATATATCCACTACGGATCCAGCCTTACCGATGCCGTAGCAGAAAAAGTACTCTTGAAACACAGGATAAAGAAGAGGCACTGCTTCGTATACCATATGAGCTCTGGATCCGACTTTGTCGATGCTAGAGCCGGCAGCGATTCAGTCCTCGACGCAATCAAAGAAAATGCCGACTTACCTGGCTCCCCTCAAGAGTCAATAATGTCAAAGGAACTTAAGGACTTCGAGAAGGAGATGGAGGAGTATGAAGAAGAGCACGCCTCCAAACCAATGCAAGGTGAGACGGAAAATCCCCCAGTCCATATGATAGCATGGATGAAAGCTACACTTCGCAAGATGACATGGACACCGGAGATTCGTCCGAGGTCCACAAGCCAACTACTACGGAAAGTACCGACGGAAGTTTATCTCCCGGTATCGGACCAAAAGCCGTCTTTGCGACCAATACGCATATCAAGGCTATTGGGCGGTCAAAGAAGAAGAATAAGAAGAACAGTAACCCGACACCGGCAGAGCCAGGCGTCAAGGGAACCAACGAAGAAAAAGTTAATGAAGAGATCGAGATGGAGAATTAGGACAAATATGCAATTAATACGACGTCTATCGACCCTCCCGTGGATGGAAACATCGTCACCAAGGGTGCACGTGAAATTTGCAGAGATGCTCTCACAATTACAATCCCAACTGCTTCGGATCTTACTCCAGATGCGCTAGAGAAAAGGGACGAGGACCTGGAAAAGCACCCTTTGTTTTTACTCGAAGAGGCCGCGCATCGTCGAGCTTAAACAACAGTTAGACAGTGATTCTGCCAAATATCAGTTAGATTTTAAGCGACTACCAAACAAGACAAGAGGAGGTCCGTTCTTGCCAATAAGAACCCGGATATCCACAGAGATCTATTCAACAGAAAAACTGGAGAGAAGATCCGAGTCTACAACACTCCTCTAGAAAATGATACACTAGATCAATCTATCCTCGCCAATAATCCCTTTCCAGAGCATGTACAGCAATGTGTTGCGAGACAAAGGATTGAGGGAGCAGAAAACGGCCGCTTCATTCAGTGTCAAGCTGGCCTTAAAGTCAGAATTTTGCCACACTGGCGCCGACCAAAGCTCTGACGAAATACCTCGCAGGGATACGGATCAATGCTATCGTCCTTGGGGAGAAGAAGAAAATTCAAGGACCGTCTCAAACGGACACTCTCGCAGGCCCGCACGTGAATGGGGTTGCGTCCGAAGATGCCATCAGGGCAATGGTTCCCTATCAGAGCCATCATCAGAAAAACAACCGCCATAGAGAAGACCCAGAAGTGCGCCGCCAGTGAGAACAAGATTGGCTAAGAATGCAACCACCAAACCGTCCGGCTAGTAATGCCGGACGAAGAGATGATCCGGACCGTCTTGAATCAAGTAGGGATGGAGCCCGAATAAACCAACATCAGAGTCATCATAATGAGGCTCCACCACCATCACCGCGTAACCCAGCCGGTAACAATCCACAAGGGCCACCATCACCTCCAGGCAGCGACCATGAAGGATCCCACTGTAGCCATGGAAGCCACAAGGGTGGCGGCAGCAATGGTGAGAGTAGAGGCATCCGACTCCGTCGCGAGTCTCCAAGGCACAGATCTCTCTCGCTAAATGATGCTCACCACCGCATTGAGTCAAACATAGAGGCATGGCGGTACAAGGAAGAAGGTGTCTACGTGGGACCCAAGTGATTTGGCCCATGCATATGTCACACAAATTTTCCGGTTGACTTTGGAATTGCCAAACATATCCAACCCTACGATGGAGCGGTTCGGCCAAATACTTGGCTCCAGGACATTTTCTAGGCTTGCTGCATCTCCAAAGGAGGAAACAACCTGGTCGCAGTCTGATATCTCCCACTTATGCTGAGGAAGATGGCTCGGTCATGGCTCAATAAACTGCCAGACAATTAAATTCATAACTGGTACGATATGCAAAGTGTGTTCTTTTCAAACTTCGAGGGAACATACAGGAGGCCCTGCACAGTCCGAGACTTGCAGCGTTGCACCCAAAGACCCGGAGAAACTTGCCGGGATTACCTCGGACGCTGGATTGACATGAAGAACTCCTGTGGAGGAGTAAATGAAGAAACTGCGATTGAAGCCTTCATCGCAGGACTCCCAGTAGGACTTTTTCATCACAGATTGAAGCGTGACCATGTCACAGTTTTGGGAGAGATGATAGAGACGGCAAGCAAATATGCTGATGCTGCTGATGATTCAGAAGGGCTACTAAATATTCTGGCCAATCCCAATGCAGCCAAATAGCCAAAACATCAAGCTTAGAAGCGCAAGAACACCTCTGAAGATAAACCGGCTCCGAACAACACAGCTGTTAACGCAATGTTCAGATCTAGAGGACGAGGAGGGCATGGAGGTGGCCGGGGTCGAGTCTACAGAACTTCCCGAATCCAGGGCAGAGGAGAGCAGCAACCCGGAAGAACCTATACCTGGGTTAACATTGCCAACAATCCCTGTGTCCACCACTTGGATAGTAACATAGGATCCGCCCACACAAATACCGATATTGTTTCAATGACGACATCAAAAAAGATGAATTCGCTGGCTACAGAGCCAAGCAAAGAAAAGGAAAGAAAAATTTCGAGAAAGGAAAAGAGCCCAAGGAAGATTCCGACATGGAATAAGCGGATGCCGCACAACCCAAGTCGGATGGAAAGAAGGATTTTCCGACAAAGAAAGACACATACGTATGCTTCCTTGGATCTCAACCGGCTAAGGCCAAGAAGGCGGTCCTTCGTGAGCTCAATGCCACGGTTCCGGCTGTTCCACAATTTCTGGATTGGTCGGATGTAACCATCACCTTTGATCCCTCAGATCACCCGAGGAAAGCACATCGTCGGGGAAAATATCCTCTGGTCGTCAATCCTCTTATTGATGGCTATGAGTTCTCTAAAACACTCATGGACGATGGTATCATCATTAACATCCTCTACATCGAAACGCTCCACCGCATGAAGATCCATGAGAACCAGTTGAGTTACAATAGTGTAACTTTCCATGGCATTGTACTAGGGAGACATGCGGATTCTCTGGGTGAGATTACTCTAGACGTGACATTCGAAACCCGAGAAAATTACCAGACCGAGCCACTCTCTTTTGAGGTGGTACCATTCAAAAGTGCTTACCACGCCATCTTCGGGTGTCTGTATTACTGGGAGTTCATGGTTCGTGCCTGTTACATTTACAATATGATAAAAATTCCAGGTCCAAAGGGCGTCATCACAATCCGGGGAAATCCGAGGAAAGTGCGACAATGCGATGAAGGATCTGCTACCTTTGCCGAATCCGTGCTACACGCCCAGTGAAGGAAATATGCCCTGAGAGGCAATAATAAATTGTTTATTATGTGTATTCCAAGTATATGATATATGTTTATTTTGCATGCTATAATTGTATTAATACAGAAACATTAATACATGTGTGTTTAATAAACAAACAGAAAGTTCCTAGTTATGCCTCTCTCATAAACTAGCTCGTTGATTAACAAGATGATCAAGGTTTCCTGATCATGGACATTGGATGTTGTTAATAACGGGATCACAACATTAGTGTAATGGTGTGATGAACATTCATCCGAAGTATAGCATTACAATCAAATTCATTGAGTTTATATTGCTATAACAACTTACGAAGTGATCCTAATCCTTAGACCATGAGATCATGTCAATCACTAACACCGGAAGAGTTTCTTGATAACATCAAACGTCACACCGTAACAGGGTGATTATAAAGATGGATTCAGAACTAATAAAGTGTTATGTTGAGGCTCATGGATCGAGAGTGGAATTTGTTCATCCCGATGACGGATAGATATACTCTGGGCCCTCTCGGTGATATCACATTGATTAGCTTGCAAGCAAGTGATTTGATCACTAGAATGTTATATCACAGGAACGAGAAAAGAGTGCATGTCGGTAACGAGATCAAACTAGGTATGGAGATACCGATGATCGAATCTCGGACATGTAATATATCGTGAAACAAAGGGATTAAGATACTAGCGTAAAAGGTTCCGACGATCACAAGAAAGTCATCGTTGAATGTGTGGGAGTCAGTATGGGTCTCCAGATCCCGCTTCTGATTATTGATCCGAGAGGGGTCTCGATCATGTCCGCATTATTCACGAACCGTAGGGTGACAGACTTAAGAGACACCGACATCCAATTGGAGAAAATGTTTCATGCCGAAAGAATGAACAAGCGCAGGAATTTATTTCACTAGATACCGAAACAGGTTTTCGGGTGAAATTGCATAAAGTGGTTATGCATGTGAAATAGAATTCTAGCAAGGGGTTATTTGTGAATGTTTGCAATTAAAGTAATTGACAAAATGCTGAATAAAATAAAAGAGTTTTATTTAATGAGAGTTTGCATTAAATTTGGTGGAAATTTAATGGGAATTTGAGTGGACTTTTGAGTGGAGGGAATTTAAAGGGCATTTTGTGAGTGGAGTGTCCACCCACATGAATGAAGGAGGGTAGGGGGCAGCCCCCATGGCCGGCGGCCACCCCCTTCGGTGCCCCCCTCCTCCTATAAAAGGAGCCCCCCTCCTCACTTGTCTCTCACACCTCCTCGTGAAGGATCTCTCTCCCCCTCTAGAATTTATCCCCCATGGTCTCGGACTAGCGAGATACATGTTCCCGGTGGCTATTCGGCAAGAAAGAGTTGTGCTTCCACTGCATCGCTGGAGCGAGGAGGCGGAGGTTGCTCGGTGCCTCGAACGTGTGTGCGAGCACGGATGCGCTGCTGATTTGTGGCGCTAGGACTTCCTCTCGATCTTGAGATCGGCAAGAGATCGTCTACATCAACCACGAGTTGAACTCGTTAAGCTTTGTCGGTCTTCAAGGGTATGTTCTCTACGGATATACATCCGCCCGTTGTTTGTATCTAGTAGATAGATCTTGGTATATAGTTCACGTCGTAGGAAAATTTTTGTTTTCTATGCTGCGAACCCTAAAGTGGTATCAGAGCCGGATCTATGCGTAGATACTTTACACGGGTAGTACACATATGAGTATGTGGGCGATGATGATCATGTTTTTGCTCCTTTTTTGTAATTTTGGATATTGGTGGCATAGTGGGATGAAGCGGCCCGGACAAACTTTACATGTCCTCGCACATGAGACCTGTTCCACGCTTGACATGCAACTAGTTTGCATAAGTGGCTAGCGGGTGTCTGTCTCTCCTACTATAGTCAATATCTATTTTGCAAGCGAGTTGTCAACAATTTGATTATCCTCGTTGTGGTTCATGTTCGTAGGTAAGAACGGTTCTATCTCGAAAGCCCTAAGACACGTAAAACTTGCAATGGATAAATTAGAGGCGTCTAGTTTAGATTGTTGGTGGGCTAGTGTTATGATATGGTAGTGTTGTAAGTAGAAGTATGAGATGATACTCTTACAACACACATAGCGTGTAAAATCCATAGACCTTGGATTTACACATATAGGTATGATAGTGATCATACCACGATGCACATGATAGAGATCATCTGTGGGAACCATATAATTTCACTAATAAACATATGATGTTTGATAGCATCTTATATTGCTTGTTTAGATCTTTGTTAGCATAATAAGATGATCCCTCATTTAAATATCAAGATAAGAATGTGTTCTTCCTTTAGTATGCACCGATTATGTTTTTCGTCGCTCCAAGACATCACGTGATGATCGGGTGTTCTTGGATCCACGACCATATTTCGGGTGTAAAACAGTTACACACGCGAATACTAAGGTTCTAACTTGGCGAGACTAGCATGTACAGACATGGCCTCGGAACACGGACCGAAAGGTTAAGCATGAGTCATATAGTTGATATGATGCCCATTTGATGCTCGCCTTTGAAGCTATACCGACTCACGTGATGATCGGACTTGGTGTAGTGGATTTGGTTCATGTAATCACCAAAAAGGCACGAGGGATGTCGTTTTTGAGTGGGAGTTAATTCGTAATATAGATTAGTTGAACTCAATCTATCATACACTTAGTCTAAACTTTACAAATTCTGTTGTAGATGGCACCACCTGCTTTTAATTTCAATGTGGTCATGGATAAAGAGAAACTAGCAACGAACGGTAGCAACTTTACCGAATGGGCCATGAATTTGAGGATTCTCCTCTCTGCTGCACAAAACCAATATATGCTAGAAGCGCCGTTAGGCCCCCACCTTTAGATGATGCCCCTGACGAGGAGAAGAATGTCTATCAGACTCGTCAGGAGGACCACAACTTAGTTCATTGCGGCATATTGTATGGGCTAGAGCCGGAACTTCGAAAGCGTTTCGAAAACGGCAATGCATTTGATACAATGGGTGAGTTGAAAATGATTTTCGACACACATGTTGCTGTAGAGAGCTACAACGCTTCAGAAAAGTTCTTTAGCTGCATGATGGAAGAGCACAGCTCCGTTAGTGAGCATGTACTCAAGATGTCGGGTTACGCCGATAAGCTTGTGTACTTGGGAATATCGATTCCCATTGACTTAGGCATCCATCGTGTTCTGCAGTCTCTACCACCTAGCTATAAGAGCTTCATGATGAACTATAATATGCAAGGCATGAAGAAGTCTCTCCCCGAGCTTCTGTCAATGCTTAAAACTGCAGAAGTGGAGATCAAAAAGGAACATCAAGTGTTGATGATCAATAGGAACACTGGTTTCAAGAAAGACAAGAAGGGAAAATGGAAGGGAAGTAAGGGCGGCAAGCATGTTGCCGCGCCTGAAAAGAAACCCCGAGTTGGACCTAAGTCTTATTCCGAGTGCTACTATTGTAAGGGGACTGGCCACTGGAAGCGCAACTGCCCCAAGTATCTGGCAGACAAGAAGGCCGGCAAGGCAAACAAAGGTATATATGATATACATGTTATTGATGTGTACTTGACTAGTGCTCGCAGTAGCACCTGGGTATTTGATACCGGTTTAGTTGCTAATATTTGTAACTCGAATCAGGGGCTGCGGAACAAGCGACCGCTAGCAAGGGGTGAGGTCAAGATGCGTGTCGGCAATGGATCAAGCGTTGATGTGATCGCCGTCGGAACTCTGCCTCTCCACTTACCGTCGGGATTAGTTATAAACTTGAATAAATGTTATCTGGTGCCTGCACTGAGCATGAACATTGTATCTGGATCGTGTTTGATGCGAAGTGGTTATTCATTTAAATCCGAGAACAATGGTTGTTCCATTTATATGAATGAAATCTTTATGGTCATGCACCGATGATGAATGGTTTATTTCTATTAGATCTCGATGATAATGTTACACATATTCATAATGTTGATGCTAAAAGGATTAAACTTAATGATGATATATCCGCATATATGTGGCACTGCCGTCTAGGTCATATTGGCGTTAAACGCATGAAGAAGCTCCATTCGGATGGACTTTTGGAATCACTTGATTATGAATCATTTGATACATGTGAGCCATGCCTTATGGGCAAGATGACTAGAACGCCGTTTTCCGGTTCAATGGAACGGGCGATAGATTTATTGGAAATCATACATTCTAATGTATGTGGTCTAATGAGTGTGTCGGTGCGAGGTGGATATCGTTATTTTGTTACTTTCACGGATGATTTGAGTAGATACGGTTATATCTACTTGATGAAACACAAGTCTGAAACCTTTGAAAAGTTCAAGGAATTTCAGAATGAAGTGGAAAATCATCGTAATAGAAAGATCAAATTTCTACGGTCCGACCGTGGAGGTGAGTATCTAAGTTACGAGTTTAGCACTCACATGAGAGAGTGTGGAATTGTTTCACAACTCACACCTGTCGGAACACCACAGCGAAATGGTGTGTCGGAACGTCGTAATCGTACTTTATTAGATATGGTTCGATCTATGATGTCTCTGACGGACTTGCCGTTGTCATTTTGGGGTTATGCACTAGAAACTGTTGCATTCACTTTAAATCGGGCACCATCTAAATCCGTTGAAAAGACACCGTATGAATTGTGGTTTGGAAACAAACCTAAGCTGTCATTTCTTAAAGTTTGGGGATGCGATGTTTATGTGAAGAAACTTCAACCGGATAAACTCGAACCCAAAGCGGAAAAATGCGTCTTCATAGGATACCCTAAAGAAACTATTGGGTATTCCTTCTATCACAGATCCGAGGGCAAGGTTTTTGTTGCCAAGAATGGATCCTTTCTAGAGAAAGAGTTTCTCGCGAAAGGTGTGAGTAGTCGGAAGGTAGAACTCGAAGAGGTTGTGGAACCTTCTCTTCAAAGTATGGCGAGTAGCGCAGCGCCGGAAGTTGTTCCGGAGTTGGCTCCACCTGTTGAAGAGGGAACTAATGATAATGATCATGAAACTCCGAAAGAGAGTACTACTGAACCTCGCAGGTCAAACAGGACGCGTGCAGCTCCCGAGCTGTACGGAAATCCTGTCATGAATTTCATGGTTGATGAAAATGATGACCCTGCGACATATGAAGAAGCGATGATGAGCCCGGATTCCAACAAATGGTTAGAAGCCATGAAATCCGAGATGGAATCCATGTATGAAAATCAAGTTTGGAACTTGGTGGAATTACCTCACGACCGAAAGGCCGTGGAGAACAAATGGATTTTCAAAAGGAAAACTGATGCTGATGGTAATGTGACCGTCTATAAAGCTCGACTTGTCGCAAAGGGGTTTCGACAAATTCAAGGAGTTGACTACGATGAGACTTTCTCTCCCATAGCGATGCTAAAGTCAGTTAGGATTATGTTAGCAATTGCTGCATATTTCGATTATGAGATATGGTAGATGGATGTCAAAACCGCGTTTCTCAATGGTAATATTGAAGAAGAGTTGTATATGATACAACAAAGGGTTTTGTCGATCCTAAGGATGCTAACAAGGTGTGCAAGCTTCAGCGATCCATCTATGGATTGAAGCAAGCATCACGAAGTTGGAATCTCCGCTTTGATGAGGTGATCAAAGAGTTTGGATTTGTCCAAACTTATGGAGAAGCTTGTATTTACAAGAAAGTGAGTGGGAGCAATGTGGCATTTCTGATATTATATGTGGATGACATATTATTGATCGAAAATGATATAGATCTTTTAAACAGTGTTAAAAGTTATCTAAACAGCAAATTTTCAATGAAGGACCTAGGTGAAGCGTCATACATATTAGGCATAAAGATCTATAGATATAGATCTAGGCGCCTAATAGGGCTATCGCAAAGTACATACCTTGATAAGATTTTAAAGAAGTTTAAAATGGACGGAAGTAAGAAGGGGTTCTTACCTATGTTGCAAGGCAAGACATTGAGTAAGACTCAAAGTCCGGCTTCGGCGGAAGAAAGAGAGATAATGGACAAAGTCCCCTATGCTTCAGCCATAGGCTCTATAATGTACGCCATGCTATGTACAAGACCGGATGTGGCACATGCTATTAGTTTGACTAGTAGGTACCAATCGGATCCAGGTTCGGAACACTGGATAGCGGTCAAGAATATCCTTAAGTACTTACGAAGAACTAAGGATATGTTTCTTGTATACGGAGGTGAAGAAGAGCTCGTCGCTAAGTGTTATGTCGACGCTAGCTTTGACACCGATCCGGATGACTCTAAGTCTCAATCCGGATACGTATTTATCATGAATGGCGGAGCGGTTAGTTGGAGGAGCTCCAAACAACCTGTGGTAGCGGGATCAACAACGGAGGCCAAATATGTTGCTGCTTCAGAAGCGGCTCAGGATGCAATTTGGATGAAGGAGTTCATATCCGAACTAGGAGTGGTGCCAAACGCGTTGGACCCAATGGTGACCTATTGTGACAACAATGGTGCCATTGCCAATGTCAAAGAGCCAAGGTCTCACAAGCATTCCAAGCATATTAAGCGTCGGTTTCACTCCATCCCCGAGCATGTCAAGGCTGGAGATATAAAGATTTGTAAAGTACATACGGATCTCAATGTAGAAGATCCGTTGACTAAAACTCTCCCTAGAGAAAAACATGATCAACACCAGAACTCAATGGGTGTTAGATTTATCACTATGTAACTAGATTATTGTCTCTAGTGCAAGTGGGAGACTGAAGGAAATATGCCCTGAGAGGCAATAATAAAGTGTTTATTATGTGTATTCCAAGTATATGATAGATGTTTATTTTGCATGCTATAATTGTATTAATACGGAAACGTTAATACATGTGTGTTTAATAAACAAACAGAAAGTTCCTAGTTATGCCTCTCTCATAAACTAGCTCGTTGATTAACAAGATGATCAAGGTTTCCTGATCATGGACATTGGATGTTGTTAATAACGGGATCACAACATTAGTGTAATGGTGTGATGAACATTCATCCGAAGTATAGCATTACGATCAAAGTCATTGAGTTTATATTGCTATAACAACTTACGAAGTGATCCTAATCCTTAGACCATGAGATCATGTCAATCACTAACACCGGAAGAGTTTCTTGATAACATCAAACGTCACACCGTAACAGGGTGATTATAAAGATGGATTCAGAACTAATAAAGTGTTATGTTGAGGCTCATGGATCGAGAGTGGAATTTTTTCATCCCGATGACGGATAGATATACTCTGGGCCCTCTCGGTGATATCACATTGATTAGCTTGCAAGCAAGTGATTTGATCACTAGAATGTTATATCACAGGAACGAGAAAAGAGTGCATGTCGGTAACGAGATCAAACTAGGTATGGAGATACCGATGATCGAATCTCGGAGATGTAATATATCGTGAAACAAAGGGATTAAGATACTAGCGTAAAAGGTTCCGACGATCACAAGAAAGTCATCGTTGAATGTGTGGGAGTCAGTATGGGTCTCCAGATCCCGCTTCTGATTATTGATCCGAGAGGGGTCTCGATCATGTCCGCATTATTCACGAACCGTAGGGTGACACACTTAAGAGACACCGACATCCAATTGGAGCAAATGTTTCATGCCGAAAGAATGAACAAGCGCAGGAATTTATTTCACTAGATACCGAAACAGGTGTTCGGGTGAAATTGCATAAAGTGGTTATGCTTGTGAAATAGAATTCTAGCAAGGGGTTATTTGTGAATGTTTGTCATTAAAGTAATTGACAAAATTCTGAATAAAATAAAAGAGTTTTATTTAATGAGAGTTTGCATTAAATTTGGTGGAAATTTAATGGGAATTTGAGTGGACTTTTGAGTGGAGGGAATTTAAAGGGCATTTTGTGAGTGGAGTGTCCACCCACATGAATGAAGGAGGGGAGGGGGCAGCCCCCATGGCCGGCGGCCACCCCCTTGGGTGCCCACCTCCTCCTATAAAAGGAGCCCCCCTCCTCACTTGTCTCTCACACCTCCTCGTGAAGGATCTCTCTCCCCCTCTAGAATTTATCCCCCATGGTCTCGGACTAGCGAGATACATGTTCCCGGTGGCTATTCGGCAAGAAAGAGTTGTGCTTCCGCTGCATCGCTGGAGCGAGGAGGCGGAGTTTGCTCGGTGCCTCGAACGTGTGTGCGAGCACGGATGCGCTGCTGATTTGCGGCGCTAGGACTTCCTCTCGATCTTGAGATCGGCAAGAGATCGTCTACATCAACCACGAGTTGAACTCGTTAAGCTTTGTCGGTCTTCAAGGGTATGTTCTCTACAGATATACATCCGCCCGTTATTTGTATCTAGTAGATAGATCTTGGTATATAGTTCACATCGTAGGAAAATTTTTGTTTTCTATGCTGCGAACCCTACACCCAGAAGTACCAGGAGATCAAGAAGACCATCAACCCGTCCGAGATGACTGCTATGAAGAACGAAGTGCTGAAGCCAAGCATACAGTTCAAGGCATCGGAAGAGACGAAGAAAATGTCGCTAAAGGAAGATGATCCCTCCAAGATGACGAACATAGGGGTAGGCTTAGACCTCGCATAGGAAAGCGTACTCGCCGAGTTCCTCAAAGCTAATAGTGATATCTTCGCATGGCAACCTTCTTACATGACCGAAGTACCTAGGGAACTTGTCGAGCACTCTCTTAATGTGTACCCTGATGCTATACCCGTCAAACAGTCCTTACGGCGGTTTGGTGATGAAAAGTGCAAAGCAATAGCCAAGGAATTAGCCTAACTAGAATTAGCCGGATTCATAACAGAGCTCAACCACACATATTGGGTGGAAAATCCTGTACTCGTCCCTAAAAGGACACTATTGATTTTAGGATGTGTGTTGATTATACCGCTTTGAACAAGGAATGCCCAAAACACCCGTTTCCTTTGCCAAAAATCGATCAAGTTATTGACTCGACGGTAGGGTCGGAATTACTCTGTTTTCTCGACGCATATTCCGGATATCACCAAATACCGATGAAAGAATCAGATCAAATTAAGACGTCTTTCGTCAGTCCTTTCGGAACCTTCTGCTACAAAAATATGCCTTTTGGCTTAAAGAACGCAGGAGCAACATATCAACGTACTATGCAACATTTTCTTGATGATCAAATCGGACGCAACGTCCATGTATACATAGATGACATAACAATTATGTCCAAAAAGAAGGGAACTTTAATTTCCAACTTGGAGGCAACATTTGCTAGCCTACAAAAATTCAATATGATGCTAAATCCGAAGAAGTGTTTCTTTGGAATTCCAGCTAGAAAATTGTTAGGTTTCATCGTCTCTGAGCGAGGCATAGAGGTGAACCAGGAAAAAAATCAAGAGAATACTCAACATCACCAGGCCGACTCGCTTGAAGGATGTACAACGTCTCACTAGTTGCATCGCAGCAGTGAGTTAATTCATCAGCCGGCTCGGAGGATGAGCCGCACCTTTATACAAACTCTTGAAGAAAACCGACAAATTTGTCTGGACCTAGGAAGCTGATACTGCCCTACAAAGTTTGAAAGACCTACTTTCAAACCCACCAGTTCTCGCAGGGGCAGAACCTCAGGAGCCTATGTTACTCTACATTGTAGCGTCCAACAAGGTCATAAGTGTGGTAACAGTAGTAGAGCGCGAGGAAGAGGGCCACGAGCATAAGGTGCAGCGTCCAACTTATTACCTGAGTGAGGTTCTCACAGAGTCGAAACAACGGTATCCACACCATCAAAAGCTAGCCTATGGAGTGTGATACGTCCATTTTGCATCACTATTCTATATCATAAATTGCTTCTATTCATTGATATATATCATATTAAGAGGTCATACTTATGTTATTTCATTTGTTTTTGCATGTTGGATGATTCTTGGAGAATGAACCGCTGGAGTCAGGATTCTAATGGAAAAAGCGGTGTCTAGATGCAATTTTCGCGAAGATCAGAAAAATACCAAAAAAACTATGGAAAATTGTATTTTTCTAGAAGACGAAGGAAGCCAGAAGGGGAGGTGGAGTTGGGCCATAGGGGGCCCACACCCCCCAGGCGCGAGACACCCTAGGCCACGCCTATAGGGGGTGTGGACACCCTGGCCCACCTCTGGCTCCACCCCTTCTCCTATATCTTCCTCCTAAAACCCTAAAGTTCGGAGAGAGACCATAGAAAGATTCCGCCACCTCGGTGGGGCGGAAACTACACAGAGAGAAAGATCCCTCTGGCAGACAGATTTCTGTTGGGGAAATTCCTTCCTGGAGAGGGGACATCGTCGCCATCAACATAGTCATCAAGCTAGACTTCATCGGGATCATCATCATCATCTACACCATCATCTCCACCAGCACAATCATCACCACTCCATCCCGATGTAACAATCGTGTCAAATCTTGCATAGTTCTTAGGGGAAACTTTCCCGGTGTTGATTACTATGGTAGTTGATGCTTGTGAGTGGAACCATTGAATTATTGTTTATGTTCAGATTGTTATCCATCATCATATCATCTCTGGTCTTGATCCATATGATGTCTCGTGAGTAGTTCGTTTAGTTCTTGAGGACATGGGAGACGTCATGTTGTTAGTAGTGGAATTGTGTTGAGGTATTATTCAACGGTTTAATATTTATGTTGTGGTGCTATTCTTGTAGTGGTGTCATGTGAACGTCGACTACATGATACTTCACCATTTATGGGCCTAGGGGAATGCATTGTGTATTTAGCTACTAATTGTGGGGTTGCTGGAGTGACAGAAACCTGAACTCCCTTTAGGAAACCTTTGCACAAGGGAGTGTAGGATCACAGAGTTTAAGGCTGTGGTTAGGTTTTTATTTTAATTACTTTCTTGTAGTTGCGGATGCTTGCAAGGGGTTTAATAACAAGTATGTATTAGTCCAAGTAAGGTCGGTACATTAGAACATGTTCACCCACACAACACTTATCAAACCAAAGAATATTAATCAACGAAAGCACTTGATAGTACTCCCATGTGTCCTCGAGAACATTTTGTCCTCATTAGTATTAACACCGGCTTGTCCTTTGCTAAGAAAGGATTGGGCCACTTTCTGCAATTATTTGCTATCTTTATTCACTTGCACTTTATTTCCTTGCTTTATCAAAAAACCCTAAAAATTCATTTTCTACGTATTTACAAAGATTTCTCCAAACCACTAGTCAACACCTTCTTCTCCTTGTTGGGATCGACACTCCTATTTATCGAAAGTACTATGATACACCCCCTATACTTGTGGGTCATCAAGAATATTTTCTGGCGCAGTTGCCGAGGAGTGAAGCGCTATTGAAGAGTGGAACTGGTAAAGGAAACTTCTACTATGAGTATTGTTTTTTATTTCTATTTGTTATTTTGCTTCTAATATAGATAACCCTCTTGGTTTCCTATTTGGGAAATCTACTACCACTGTTAGGGTAGTAGATGAACCAACACTTGTTGAGATAGATCCTTTTAAGATACCTACAGGAATTGTTGATCATGTTATGGATAATTATTATTTTGGGGATGGAACTGTCCACCCTGGTGATCACTTTCTTTTTATCCATGAATTATGCGGGTTGTTTAAGTGTGTAGGTATCACAACTGAACATGTTAAGAAGAAGTTACTCTCTATATAACTGAAAGGAAGAGATGAAGTATGGTATAAGCTGCTTAAGAATGGACAACCTATGGAATGGGAGAAGATAGTGCCTCTCTTTTTCTCTAAATTCTATCCTCCCAGTGAGATTCGTAAGGATAGGAATCAAATATATAACTTTTGGCCTCGTGACGGAGAGAGTACAACCCAAGCTTGGGGGAGATTGAAGTTACTAATGCTTAAATATCCTATTCATGAACTCCCTAATAATATTATTATTAATAACTTTTATGCAAGGCTTTCCTTTCACGATAAAGATTTACTAGATGCTTCTTGCACTGGATCATTCCCACGTATGAAGGAAGAAGCTAAATGGGATCTCCTAGACCGTATTCAAGAGAACGCTAAAGCATGGGAGAATGTCAAAGGAATAAAGTTAGGTATAAATTATTATTATGAATGCATTAAATCTTTTATGGGAACTGATGACTTTCATGATATTAGTACTGAGTATGGTCTTGATTCTCAAAGTATTGCCAATTGTTTTAAGTCCTTTTCCTCTTATATTGAGATTCCTAAAAAGAAGTGGAACAAGTACCATGCACCTTATAAAGATGTTGTTAATCATGTTCTTGTTAGAAACACTGAAGTTTGCACTGTTGATCCTATTTTGCCTGAACCTTATATTGAGAAAATCCCTTTTCCTGCTAAGGTAAAGGAACATTCTATTATAGCTAATGTGGTTTGCAAAAGTACAAAAAAACTGTGGAACCTTATGAGAAAATAAACAATGAACCTGTAGTAGCCACTGTGAAAGATCTTGTCACTAAAAATATAAAATACGAGCACATTGTCTTTTGTGAATACACTTCTAATATTTTATCTCATCCTAGTAAAGCTAGGAAAGCTAGTGTCCCTGTGCTTTCTGTTAGAATTGGTAATCATTGCTACTATGGTTTATGTGATATTGGTGCTAGTTCTAGTGCTATTCCTTATGAGATTTATAGAGAAATTATGCATGAAATTGGTCCTTGTGAACTTGAGGACATTGATGTGGTTATTAACCTTGCTAATAGATAGATAGTCTGTCCAATTGGCATTGTAAGAGATGTGGAGGTTCTTTGTGGTAAGATTAAATATCCTGCTGATTTTCTAGTTCTTGGTTCTGAAGCTAGTAAAACCTGTCCTATCATTTTTGGTAGACCCTTCTTGAACGCTTGTGGAGCTATTATAGATTGTAGGAAGGATAAATTTTTAACCAAGTTTGATGGAGAAGCTTATGAGTTTAACTTTTCCAAATTTGCTAAAGCTCCTTATGAAAATGAATTGCCTAATGAGGATTTCAGGGGTGAACAACTTGCTTCTATTGATCCAGTTTATGACCTTAGACCTTTTTTTGATAATTGTAAGTATGCTCATTCTGATAAAGTTGTTTCCTGTTATAGTTATATTGTCAACATTATTTAAAGTGCTACTGAAAGTTATTATGAGAGAGGGAAACATGGTTTTATGCATCTCAATAATATTAAGTTTCCCCGCTTTATGTTGAAAGCTTTGAAGTTGCACTTGTTTTCTCTTCCTATGATAGTAGACTTTTTTTCAATAATTTTTTTTCTCATGAGACTCCCTTGCATAGTAAGTGGGTTATACTCAAATGTGTTGGATATTTGCTTCTTGATGCTCTCTTTCACTTCAAATCCATATCTCCTATGTGAGCATCTTTGAAATTGCCAAGCCTAACTTAAAGGCATTAAAGAAAAGTACTTCTTGGGAGATAACCCAATAGTTTTATTGAGTCTTGGAAGTTATTACTTGTAATAACCTCTCCTTATCCTTTTTGTTTGGTTTTGGTATCAAGATCAACCACTTTTCAGAAGTAGAGGTGTTGGGAGAGTTGCAGTCCTGGGACAGATTTTTGTGCTGCATTGTAAAAATTTGTGAAGGAGCTCAGTATTTCGGATGGAGCTGTAATTTTTGGTTCTTGTGCCCCAAGTTGTTTTTCAACTTTCATTAGTTTTGCACTTTTTGATTTGAGCAACATAAGTTTTTTGAAAAAATCAATATTTACCTGATGGTTTGTTTTGATAGATTTCTGCCATCATTTGCATCTTCCTCTTAAATCCGCTTCCTTTTAAATTATTTTTGGGATTTTGAAAGGAGTTGCTTCAGTAGCTTTTGTTTTGTTGGATTTCAGGTAAAATGTGAGCCCAAAGGTTTATTGTTTTTCCATACACTAATGTTTCTAATGAAGTTTGTGTGAGGCTTTGTATGTTAGAAATTTTCAAGTGTGGAGAGAAGGAATCTGTAGAGACCGTCTTTTGAATAGGTAAAAGAGCTAGAGATTAAAGGTTCGTGAAAAACTTATCTCTTTATATTTTTGCAGTTTCTATTACGTATGGAAGGTTACGAGACGAAAAGTAGGAGGAGACGGAGCCCGGGTGGGCCACACCCACCAGTGGCACGGGCCCCAGCTGGCCGCGGCACCAGGGGTATGAGCCCCCTGGAGTCCGTCTCCGCCCCGTTTTCTCACAATACCTTTCTTATGTTGTAGAAATTCGTAGTATATAACCCCCTCAGATCCCCCGAGGTTCGTAGATCGTGTTCTCGTCATGTTTTCGTTTCGATCTATTTCTGTCACGAAATATTCTCAAGTTTAGAGGCACCATGGTCTCCGCCAACGACAAGGGCAAAAAGCCCGTGGAAGATGATCCTCAAAACCCCAAGGAGGAGGAGATCTTGGTTGGGGATGAAGATGACGTGAAGGAGGACGAGCATCCGAACACCCGCACTACCGTTGCAAGCATTGGAGTGGTGGCAAACGCTATGAAGCTCAGGAGGACAACACAGATGTCTACAGGAGGGAAACCTCCGCGTCATTGCCTCACTCCATGGTCACTTCGTCCATGTACCAAGAACACCTTCCATACTCTTATACATGACTAGCAATTCCAAAATATGCCCAAAGGGAAGTTTCCCTCTAGTTGGGATATGCCCCGTTCTAACCATGCAAGGAAGGAACACTCTAAGGAGGAAGAGTGGGGAAAGAATAACAAGGACTAGGATTCTCGGTCCGACATGATCATGAACTACATTGAGCATAATTCAGAGTTGATTCATACTCTAACATTTGAGATTGAGGACTTGAGGAAGATGATTGAAAAGCATATCAAGGGAACACCACCACCACCAAAGGAGTAATTCATCATCCGGTTTGGCACCCCCTTGGCTTGTTCCAAGCTTGGGGGAGTGCCGTAGTATCACATCATTATCTTTTATCTTTTTTTACCTTTTTAGTAGAGTCATATCTTGAATAGAGAAGTTATCATATAGGATGGTTTGCATTGTGGAAGTATCTCTCCTTTAGTTGGTTATCTATGTATCCCTTGGTGTGAGTGCCTTTATGGATTATATTAATGAGAAGTTTCATCTTTTACTTTTTGCACTTCTTATTTTAGTTTGCAATCTTTGTTATATGATTGAACTTTTTAATTAGTATTGGTATCACTTTGGGAGGATCAAGTAGATCTAAATTGGTTTTGGCAAACCAATATCTGGTCAGTGGCAACACTCTTTGAGGTTTGAAAGGAAAAGAGAAAAGCACTTACATGTATTTTAAATAGTTTTCTTTCTTAATTGGTTCATAAGCTTAGTATTATTTAGTTAAGATTCTTTTGTGTCTTCAAGGAAGATTGCATGTTTGACTTTATCACTTGTATGTTTCCTTCAACTCTTTTGCTTGCTTCCTAGCCTTGCTAGCCAAAAACCTATACCGAGAAGGAATACTTCTCATGCATCCAATCCTTTAAACCAAAACCTATGCCATTTGTGTCCACCATATCTACCTATTAGCATTATTTCTATTCCAAGTAAATTCTCAAGCTTCATCTATCTTTCAAATTAAAAATTCTTTTGTGATGTGAAAACTAGTTAGTAAAGCTCTTACGAACTTGATGGCACACCTTATTTTCTTTCCCTAATAAACTTGAACCATTGTGTCATCGAAGTTGTATATGCTTGCACCTATACTTTGGGATTAGCAGAACCGTGCTGTCACGGGGAACGCTTTCAACACATGTAAATATCTACCCAGTTGATATCATGCTCTTTTGTTTGTGGATGTCATTGGTGTGAAATAAAATGGGAGCTTGTAAGTCCATGGAGTTATGTATGTGTGTCAGAGAAACACCTGGGCCGCTAGCCTAAGCCATGCCTAATCATGGTGGAAACTTGCAGCATCACCATAGTGAGCAATCTATGAAGCTTTCTTCTTATAAAAAATAAGAGACATTGAAAAGAGGAAAGAGAGAAAAAAGCACCATTTTAACATGGTAAATAAGATATTACTGAGATGCTCATTGTCTGCTTGCCTTGTCATTTTGATTATGGGATAGCTCCTGTATCATGTGCAAGGGGTACCCCATTGGCGATTCTCTATGATACGCATGTACTTACTATGCCAATGTAACATCCCAAAAATCATGATTATAAAGTTTGCATATCATTCATGCATTCATAAGCATTTAGGATCATTTTAAAATAGGATTTCAAAAACAGAAGCAAAATTGTTGCCTATTATTTTATGTAGGAAAAACAATGGCTTTATTTCTACCCTCTATCATGTGAATACCTTGTTTCAACCAGATAAGGTTTGATTATAGGTTTGAATGATGATTCCAAAGTTTGTTCAAAATTTCATAATAAAAACCTAAATTCAAAAACCATTCTTATGCCTATTTAGAAATAAATAATCAAGGCATGGTTTTATTTTAATTTCAAAGGGCCAAAGTAATTTTGAGTGAATAACAATGTTTTGTACTCAAATATGTGCATGTTTCACTTAAAAAAATCCAGAGACAATTTTAATTCAAACTCATTTGATTTTTTTTTGAAAAAGAAACCAAAAAATCAAAACAGAAATGAAAAAGGAGTAAAGAAAAGAAAAAGGGCCGGCGCCACCTATTCGGCCCAGTAACAGAACCAGCCCACCCGAGTTTTCCCCTCTCCCTCTATTTCTCACTCCACCCACACACCCCCTCTCGCTGACGCCCCGGACCCACTCTCCCCGTCATCATCGTCCCCAAACCCCGCCCACGACCTGGCCTCGCCGTTTCTTCCTCCTTCTTCACTGTCGTGGTTAAATTCGAGTTATTGCCATTGATTCCGTGCCTAATCTCCGCCACCGCTCTGGCTACTTAATCACCTACCCCTCGCAGCCATTTCCCCCAACACAACCAGCCATAAGCGCCGCCAGGCTCTGCGAATTCGCGCTTGCACCACCGCAGTACCCAGCAACTCTGGCGACCGATTCTGGTGAGTTCCTGCCGCCCCTTGCCTTCTGCTTGGTCCTGTCGAGTTCTCCATGTCCTGGTGCATCTTATAATGCCTCTGGTTTGCCTGCGAATGACCTAGGACGCCGTCCCCGTTCACCACTGCAAGCGACAGAGCCGCCGCTCATCTCCGACGAGCGATTTAGGTAAAACCCCACCACCCTTTGCCTTCTACCTGACCCTATCAGGATCGCCAGATCGTTGTGCACACACTGAACCCTTTGGTTAGTATTAGGGCGGTCCATATCGTCGGCAACATCATCGTCTGCAAGAACCCGACGTCGCCCGCAACTTCGACGAGCTCCTCTGGCCACAGCAGCTCTCCCCCGTCCCAACCGCGACCACGTTGAGCTCCCTCATGCACGTGCGAGTCTGGTAAGCATCATCACCACCCTAGGCCTCGCTAGAATCACCGTTCCACCATGGCCAGTAGCGCCGCCGCCGCACCGCCGTCGCCAGCACCGCCCATCCTTGGTCGTGTGCTCAGCAGCATTGGATCTATATCTAACGCGTATAATTAGATCACTTAACGAAGGGGTACGGGTGAATCTGGCCCGTGCGATTTCATTTAGATCGTGCGGCTCGCTTTGATCGATCCGGCTGAACCGGTACGGGCCAATCAGACACGCCCACGTTTCTGGGTTTTTAATTTAAATTCTGTTTTTGAATCTATTAGTTATTCAAACTTGTAAATTCAATAACTTTTGACATGTTTATCCAAGAATTACAAATAATATACCATTGGAATCACAAAAATAAATCCTACACACCTATGGGCTTAGTTTTGTATTTTGTTTCTGTTAATATGGAATATTATGCAGAGACATTTTAGGCATATTTTGTGTATAAAAACTATTTGGAAAATGTTCTAAAGTCCAAATTAAGTTTATTTGGTGTATAATTGTTTTGTTTATTGTTCAGTACTGTTTCACTTGTCTTGTTTGGTTTAGAAAAAAAATCATCACATGGCATTTGCATGCATTCATATATTTTTGTTTGATTATTTGGAATGTGAATTTGTTGGTATCATTTTATGTGTAGATTTTGGTGTTAGTGGTGATTGTGACTGTGAGAATTGTTGTTACTCCCCCAACTACTAAGGCAAGTGGTGCTTCATACTTTTGTCCCAATATTTTGACTATGCATTAGAAATATTTTGTATAGGGCTTGCATGATAATTTTTGCTAAGTATCTATAAGCTATGCTTGGGAAATCCTAGTAGTTGTAGAATTGTTAGATTTTACTCTAAGTCAAGATACTTGCTATTTCCATGCTTAGCCTAGCTAGTAGCAACCAAGGGTGGTTTATATACATGCTATGGAAAAATATTTCTAAGTCTTTGACTTATGTTTTTACTTAATAAAACAACTAAGTGAATGAAACACCTGGGTGGAATGGTAATTGCTTGGTTGGATTTTGGTTGAGTGGTTACCAGGGCCCATTTTTCAATGGTCTACCCTGTGTATCTCACTTGTGGAATGCCACCTAGGAACAAAGGGATTTGAGACGCCATATGTTAAAAAGCTTCTAGTGCAACCACATGGCATTATGGGCTCTACCTGGATCATATAGGTTGCAATAACTTAGCCATTTGGACAGTTGGTGGTAGTGGGTGATAGGTTTGGAACGCGTCTATTTGGTCTAAGGGAAGGCTTCTGAAAGGTCCTGTATTGGTGAAAATCAAGTCTTGTGGGGAAAGTGCACCACCTCTGTAGAAGGAAGAAACTAAGTACTTAGTCGTGTCCCCGGAAATGGACAATTTGAGCATCAAGACATTGAAGCTATCAAGAATCTCCTCATCCCAATTTCTAAGTTAAAAATGTGTGGGTGAACAATGGTGAAGGTTCACCAATGTCTATTGGTGTTTCTTTGGGAGTTTTCGCCAAACAAAAACTTAGTGTTTTCAACTGATAGGTAAAACCTATTTTGAGCAAAGCAAGCCTAAGCTACACTTAGCCAAACTCATGTAGAAGCTAGATACTATTATTCTACTAAGGTATCACTTGCCAATACTATTCCAATGTATTGACCCACTGTGGCTGTAACTTGTGATGTTGCAGGTTACTCTGATGAGGATTAGGGTTATGAGTCTACACTCACACTACTAGGAAACTAGCTATAGATAGACAAACCTTCTGTGGCGCATGGTTCTGACCATGCGCCACAAAAGTTGTCCAGTGGTGCATTTCAGAAAATGCGCCATAGAAGTCTTCACACTTCTGTGGCGAGTGTGGCGCATATACGTCCATATGCGCCACAGAAGTTGGAACTTCTGTGGCGCATACGTCCACATGCGCCACAGAAGTTCCAACTTCTGTGGCGCATATGGACGTATGCTCCACAGAAAGCTTGGGTGGACCCTATCACGAAATCTCATTGACTGTACTCTGACCAATATTCTGTGGCGCATATGACCATATGTGCCACAGAAGTTTATCTTCTGTGGCGCATATAGAGACATGCACCACAGAAGATGGAGTAGGAAAAACAGATTCTACCCCCCCCCCCGAAGATCGCCTTTTTAGCCTTGCAAAAAATAATAGAAAATGAAAACACTTCAAAAAATAAAATCCTTTCACATAGTGATAGGTAAAATGGTCTAGTTTGTAGGAAAATTAACAAACATTCATTTCGACTTTTTATGCAAACAAAGTTTATGCCACGGTAAAATGGCCGTAACTTTTGCATACGATGTCAGAAAATACGTATAATATAAAAAAATGACGAGAACGATATTTCGCATCCGCTCGCAACGACCAATGGTCGTTTAGTGATTATTTAGATTTTCAAAATTCGAAAAGAGTAAAAAGTTATGGCCAAAAGATCGTTTTTTCCTGCAAAATAATAAAAAAGGAGGACAAACTTCTGTGGTGCATTTCTTCCATATGCGCCACAGAATTCTTGGCCAAATTTCGATATTTGAATCCCGCCCCTTCTCCCTCTCTTATACTCTTCCACTCCTCCATCTTTCCCCTTCTCACCTTCTTCTCTCATTCTCCTCACCTTCTCCTCCTCCACCCCGATGAGATCCTCCTCATCCTCCTCCTCCACCCCGATGAGCTTCTCCTCCTCCTCCTCCTCCTCCACCACCACCTCCGGTGAGCTCCTCCCTCCTCCACTCCGTTGAGCTCTTCCCTCCTCCACCCCAGCGAGCTCCTCCTTCGGTGACCTTCTCCTCCTCCTCCTCCTCCTCCTCCTCCTCCGGCGGCCTCCTCCTCCTCTCCTCCTCCACCGGCGACCTCCACCTCCTCCACTAGCGACCTCCTTCTCTCCTCCATCGGCGACCCCCACCTCCAGCGAGCACCACCTCCGGCCAGATCTGGCCGGGTTTTTTTTTGAAATTTGAAAAAAACTTCTGTGGCGCATATTGGCCAAATGCGCCACAAAAGTTTGAGATTTGGTTCAGGACTTCTGTGGCGCATTTTGGCAATATGCGCCACAGAAGTTTTTCAGACTTCTGTGGC
The DNA here is from genome assembly GCA_910589765.1 of Avena atlantica. Classification (NCBI taxonomy): domain Eukaryota; kingdom Viridiplantae; phylum Streptophyta; class Magnoliopsida; order Poales; family Poaceae; genus Avena; species Avena atlantica. The sequence goes on from OU342735.1 coordinate 117,544,643, forward strand.
GCATTTCAATATGCGCCACAGAACTGCAATTTAGTGGCGAGATAACAGTGGCGTATCCCATATGCGCCAAAGAAGTCCCAAAATGGTGCACCACTGATAGGCCTTTTCCTAGTAGTGTCAACATGCTTGCCTGTGGCACATGAAGATGAAGACTTCTATTTATATTTGTTAAGTTAAACTTTTGTACTAGCCTATGGCTATGGAGTTGTAAAAGACTATGTTATCTCTAGAATGACAATGTAATAATGACCTTTGTTTCGGTGTACTTCATCTTAAACTGTGGATGCTAGCAATTGATCCAGGGACTAGCATTGCAATCACAGGGACCTTTACCTTTATAAAGGTGGGGTCTTACAGACAAGAACTTACCGGTAACAAAAGTTGAGTAGCATGAGGAGCGGCCCTCGTAGTCAAGGGACATGAGATTGCCCACTTATATTTTGTAAAGCATATACTCCATATTTCTTCACTTTAACCTTAATCACCTCAAGATGCTTATGATAGGGGAAATGAGAGCTCAAAGCTAGTAAGTACAATAATCTTTTGAAAGCTCTTTATGAACTTAAATTCCCTACTTCTCTCTACGAAGGGCCTTTCTTCTACTTCTAAGTTGAGTCAGTAAACCTATTCCTCTCCATCTCCTTGTCCGTATTCTTTTTATCGACACTTCACTCCATAAACATGTGGACATGTTTACCGAGCTCAGTTTTCGCTTGGGGACGAGCGAGGTCTAAGCTTGGGGGGAGTTGATACGTCCATTTTGCATCACTATTCTATATCATAAATTGTTTCTATTCATTGATATATTTCATATTAAGAGGTGATACTTATGCTATTTCATCTGTTTTTGCATGTTGGATGATTCCTGGAGGATGAACTGCCGGAGTCAGGATTCTGATGGAAAAAGCGGTGTCTAGATGAAATTTTCACGAAGATCGGAACAATACCAGAAAAACAATGAAAAACTATATTTTTCTAGAAGACGAAGGAAGCCAGAAGGGGAGGCGGAGTTGGGCCACAGGGGGCCCACACACCCCAGGCGCAGGCCACCCTAGGCCACACCTACAGGGGGTGTGGCTACCCTTGCCCACCTCTGGCTCTGCCCCTTTGCCTATATCTTCCTCCCGAAACCCTAAAGTTCGGAGAGTGACCACATAAAGATTCCGCCGCCTCTGCGGGGCGGAAACTACAGAGAGAGAAAGAGCTCTCTGGTAGACAGATTTCTGCTGGGGAAATTCCTTCCCGAAGAGGGGAGATCATCGCCATCAACACCATCATCAAGCTAGACTACATCGGGATCATCATCATTATCCACACCACCAGCACTATCATCACCACTCCATCCCGCTGTAACAATCGTGTCGAATATTGCATAGTTATTAGGGGAAACTTTCCCGGTGTTGATTACTATTGTAGTTGATGCTTGTGAGTTGAACCATTGATCATCATATCATCTTTGATCTTGATACATATGATGTCTCGTGAGTAGTTCATTTAGTTCTTGAGGACATGGGAGAATTCATATTGTTAGTAGTGGAATTGTGTTGAGGTATTATTCAATGGTTTAATATTTAAGTTGTAGTGCTATTCTTCTAGTGGTGTCATGTGAACATCGACTACATGATACTTCACCATTTATGGGCCTAGGGGAATGCATTGTGTATTTGGATACTAATTGTGGGGTTGCCGGAGTGACAGAAACATGAACCCCCGTTAGGAAACCTTTGCACAAGGGAGTGTAGGATCTCAGAGTTTAAGGTTGTGGTTAGGTTTTTATCTTAATTACTTTCATGTAGTTGCGGATGCTTGCAAGGGTTTTAATCACAAGTATGTATTAGTCCAAGTAAGGTCGGTACATTATCACAGGTTCACCCACACAACACTTTTAAAACCAAAGAAGATTAATCAACTATATGAAACGAAAGCACTTGATAGTATTCCCATGTGTCCTCGAGAATGTTTGGTCCTCGTTAGTATTAGCACAGTCTTTTACTTTACTAAGAAAGGATTGGGCCACTTGCTGCAATTATTCGCTATCTTTATTCACTTGCACTTTATTTCCTTGCTTTATCAAAAACCCCTAAAAATCCGTTTCCTAAGTATTTACAGATATTTCCGACTCCAAACCACTAGTCAACACCTTATGCTCCTCGTTGGGATCGACATTCCTATTTATCTAAAGTTCTACGATACACCCCCTATACTTGTGGGTCATCAAAGTGTTCTTCACATCCAGAAAGCTATGCAACTACTTTCAAGATCACAAGATCATAGTGGTGAGTATTGCTCCCCTTGAGAGATATAATCAAAAATCATGACGCCACAGGACGTGTCACAAAGTGAGGAATAGAGCTTGCAGCTTTCGACATTGAGTACAAGCCACGTACACTACTAGGAAAACGGCTATAGGTAATCAGCACATCCGTGGCTCACATGGTTGAAGTGCCCCACGGCTAAAACAGGCGTGGCTCACCTGTGGGCAGTGCCCTACTAGTAACTAGAATAACCGTGGCGCACATGACTATAGTGCGCCACAGATGTGTGTGGGCCAGGGGCCTGTTGGCCGCACGCCAAACATCTGTAGCACACTAGGGTCATGTGCGCCACGGTTGTTAGTCTCATCTGTGGCGCACATGGGGGGTGCGCTACGCCTAAGCACACGCCCCCTCTGCTGTGAAACGGCCACAAACTTCTATGGCGCACTCGGCCTAGTGCGCCACTGGGAGTAGGAACATCTGTGGCGCACATGGCCTAGTGCGCCACAATTGTGTCTACTCCCTGTGGCGCACTAGGGCCGTGTGTGCCACGGATGTGTCGATTTTTTTAGGACAACACTTTATGTGCACATGTGTGACCACACATCCACCACCCCACACTTCACTTTCCCCTTCTTCTTCCTCCTTAGATCTAGTCGGGATCTTCTCCTTCCCACCTAAATTTCTCCACCCATTCACCATTTTTAGCATGTAAAACTTGCTTTGGATGTTACATAAGTAATAGAGGAGGTCTCCGGTCTCTCATCTACTTCTCCGGTCGACGCGCGCACCTCTCCTTTCCATCTTTTCTCGCGATCGGTCTCTCATCTCGGTAAGTTGTCCATGTAAGGATGTGTTCATGTGTATATGGATGATGTGCTCATATGTATGTAGATGATCGATGCTCATGATGTGTGTATGTGGAGAGGATGGTCATATTTGTGTGTGTATATGGAGAGTATCGATGATGCTCATGCATGTGCGTATGGAGAGGATAATGATATGTTCATGTGTGTATGGATCGGTCTCGATCTCTCTCTCTCTCTCTTGTGTTTGTATGTGAACAGGTTGCCATTTGTTTTGCCAAAATGTTGATTCATTTCCATTTTGGCAAGACTTTGTCATTTCGCAAAGGTCCTAATTTTAGGATAGGTCATGCCGAAATTTTCTATCGACCATTGCATGCATGCATTCATTATGTGGTTCTAATAGACTTCAAAATTGTACTGTGTACACCGTGCAGGCAAAAATGGTCCGCATAATGAGCGAAGGCATTGTGGCTAGATTTTTGAAATGTGCGACGGCCGACATGATACGAAATAACAAGACAGATATAAGATGTCCGTGCAGAAGATGCAAACTCAACTGGGTGATCGACCCAGATTCCGGAAATCTGCAGGCGCACCTTCTCCGCCATGGTTTCATGGATGGATACACTCGTTGGATAAGCGATGACGTAGATGATGGAGACGGTGAAGGTGGCCAACATGACGATGATCATCATCACGGCGAGAACGGGCGAGATGATGAAGAGTCTCCTGGAGATGGTGAAGGTGCGGAAGCAGACCGAGATGATGATGATCTAGATGCCGGAGGAGCAGACGACGATGGAACAACGTCAGGCTGGGTGCGGGACCCTTATGTGCAAGAGCTGCTTCTCAAGCAGACGAGTAACGCCAGGGTTGCCGCTAGAGAGAAAGCCAAGCTTGCGCAACTTGAGAAAGACGCGGTTACTCCATTGTATGAAGGATGAAGGCCCGATGATACCCGGTTGAATGTAACGCTCAAGGCTATGGAGATGAAGGCAAAGCACAAATTGAGCGACGCAAGCTTCAACGATATGATGGCATTCTGGCACGATCGTCTCCCGGAGGGGAACACATGTCCAACTAGTATCGAGGATGCCAAGAAAATCGTCTGTCATGTCGATCTACCGCACGTTAGATATCACGTATGCATCAACGGTTGCATCATTTATCGGGGCGAGGACGCGGATAAAACCACATGTCCGGTGTGCGGCGTGAGTCGATACAAGAAAGGGAAGAAAGCACCTCCAAAAGTGGTATGATACTTTCCTATCACTCCTCGTCTGCAGCGCTATTTCGCGGACCCTAAGAAAGCGAAGCTCATGCGATGGCATGCGAAAAGGAAGAAGCCAGGAGATGATGATGACCCCGAAAAGGATGAGCTGCTGACGCACCTTTCAGATGCTAGCCAGTGGAAAGCATTGGACCTCGAATTCCCAGAATTCGGTGGAGATTCGAGGAACATCAGGCTTGGTGCGAGCACCGATGGACTCAATCCGTTCGGTAGCCAGAGCAGCACGCACAACACTTGGCCCGTGTTTGTATGGATGTACAACCTCCCTCCATGGTTGTGCATGAAGAAGAAGTACATACAAATGAGTATGCTAATTCAAGGGCCGAAACAACCTGGTACCAACATCAATCTGTATCTCGGGCTGTTGAAAGAGGAGCTAGCCACGTTATGGGAATCTGGAGCCAATACTTATGACGCCGTCGCACAAGATTATTTCACTATGAGAGCCACGTTGATCACTACGGTGCAAGACTATCCAGGTTGCGGGTATATCTCGGGGCAGGTTATCCAAGGATTCTGCGCATGCGTTAGGTGCATGGATAACACAAGCTATCTCCAACTAGAGAAAGATCCAGGGTCATCGAAAACCGTGTTCATGGCGCACCGGAGGTGGCTCGGCAAGAATGATCCATGGAGAAAACGTGGAGACCTGTTCGATGGCAAATCAGAGACCCGAGGAATCCCAGAGCGTAGGAGCAGCGAAGAAGTGGAAGAGTTGCTGAAAAACTGGAAAGATTGTCCTAAGCCTGGAAAGAAGCGAAAGTGGCAGCAACAAGACAAGCCGCTGATGAAGGTATGGAAAACAAGGTCTGTTTTTCTGGGAGTTGCCATACTGGAAGTTTCTCCGCACGCCTCATAGCCTCGACATCATGCATATCACGAAAAACGTGTGCGAGAGTCTGGTCGCCACCATAATCAACATGCCAGATAGGACGAAAGATGGTCCGAAAGCAAGGCACGACTTGATATGCTTGGGTATCCGGAAGGAGCTTCACGGAGGATGCACTACTCCTGATGATCAGGAAGATGACGATGATCATGAGTCGGAGACGACACAAGGTCGTCGGAAGGGTAAAAAGTTCAAGAAGAACGAATATTACTGCCCTCCTTCTTGCTTCACTCTAAGCCAGGATGAGATCAAACAGTTTTTCAAGTGCCTTCTAGGAGTCAAATTTCCTTACGGCTATGCGGGCAAGATAAGCAGATACCTAGACGAGGAGAAGCAGAGGTTCAGTGGCATGAAGTCTCACGACTGTGCCGTGCTAATGACGCAGGTACTTCCGGTCGCACTAAGAGGGATAATGGACGAGCACGTCCGTGAAACGTTATTTGGCCTATGCAAGTTTTTCGACGTCATCTCTAGGAAGTCGATTGGCTTGAATCAGCTCGGAAGGCTACAAGAGGAGATCGTGGTGATACTATGTGAGCTTGAGGTCTACTTCCCACCCGCATTCTTCGACATTATGGTGCATCTGCTGGTCCATGTCGTGGAGGACATCGTACAACTTGGGCCGATGTTCCTCCGCAGCATGATGGCGTTCGAAAGGATGAACGGACACATCAAAGGATACGTTCGCAACAGGTCCCGTCCAGATGGAAGCATAGCCAAGGGCTTTCTGGCCGAAGAGTGCATCTCTTTCTGTACGAATTATCTAGACATCGAGAACCCTGTCGGTCTTCCCGTCAACAGACACCTTGGCAAGCTCGACGGATCTGGTCACCGAGAGGGTCGTCGCATACTGCATGCAGACTTCGATTTTCGACGCGCAGACTTTGATCGAGCAAACCTCGTCGCGCTACAACATTTAGAACTGGTCGATCCTTGGGTACAGAAGCACAAAAGGTTAATCGAGAAGAAGTACAGTGACCGGGGCATACAGAGGAAGCAGGGAGAAATAATCAAAGAGCACAACTCAGATTTCACGCGTTGGTTTAGGCAGACGCTCCTTGATAATCCCCCGCGCTCGCATTCGTCTGACACGGAAAAGATCATATTCACCTTGTCGCAGGGACCGATGCAAAACCTGGTGACCTATCAGGCGTATGATATCAACGGCTACACATTCTACACGGAGGAAAAGGACAACAAGTGTGATTATCAGAACTCAGGCGTAACGTCGGAATTCTACACCTATGACAACGTGAAGGAAAGATTCTACGGAAGAATCGAGGAGATCTGGGAGCTCGAATACTGTGGAGAAAAGGTGCCGATGTTCCGTGTCAGATGGGCAAAGAGCGTCGAAAGAGAAGACCGGTATTTCACAACCATGGTTATACCCGAAGCAGCCAAATCCAAGGCCGCCGGTGCAAACGTGGCCGCGAAAAATGAACCGTGGGTACTGGCTACCAAAGTGGACCAATGTTTTTTCATTACCGACCCGACAAAGCCTAGCTGTGTTGTCGTGAGGAGAGGAAAAAGAAACATCATCGGAATGGATGGAGTCGCCAACGAGCAAGACTTCGACCAGTATGGCGATCCAAAGATTGAAGATGACGACGACTACGATGCAGCAACATACATCACAAGAAGAAAAAGGACAACCCTACCCAAAAAAGGTAGCCCGTTCGAAAGAAGAAACATTAAAGTGCCGGGGCTAAATTATTCAACCGCGACAAAGAAGGGAAAAAAGATTGTAAAACGCTAGCTCAAAAAATATTGTAAACGCGTGGTCGAAAAAGATTGTAATATTCATGGACAAAGTATTATAAAATTTAGTTATACTTTAAATCATATTTTTGGGCATTTTTGGAATATTATTACTTTTGGGCATTTTTGGAATATTTAAAAGTATTTTAAAATCAAAATAAAAATTCTATGGCATATATCACCACTTTTGGGCATTTTTTGGAATATATAAAAGTATTTTTAAAATCAAAAAAAAAAATTGGGGCACCAGGATTCGAACCTGGGTGCTCTCAGGTTTAGAATAGAGTAGTGGGCAGAACCAGTGGGATAGGCTAGTATAGTTGTTAGCTAGTGGGGCTGTAGTTCTCTTATGCAGTTGTTAGAAGCCGATAGGCGTAGCGCACTAGCCCATAGTGCGCTACAGATATCCGTAGCGCACTATGGCTCAGTGCGCTACGCCTAAGTGGCTTTATCCACACGTGGCGCCCGACCCCCTCTCTCATCCCCATCTCTCCATCTCTCAGCCCGAGTACGATCCGCCGCCGCCGCCGCTCTCGATCCACCGCCGCTGCGTCTGAGGAGCAGGAGGCCTGCCCGCGCCCGAGGAGGAGGAGGTCTGCCCGTGTCCGAGGAGGAGGTCCGCCCGCGTCTCAGGAGGAGGCCCGTGTCCGAGGAGGAGCAGCCGCCGCGTATCAGGAGGTGGAGGCCGCCGTCGTCCGCCCGTCGTCCGCCCGTCAGAGGTGAGCGTCGCCTCTCCCCTCTCTCCCTCTCTCCCTCTCTCTCCCTCTCTCCCTCTCTCTCCCTCTCTCCCCTCTCTCTGCAGGACATGGTTAGGGTTCTGCTTCATGGTCTGAAAAGAACTCTCTATGCGATACTCAGCTCTAGTATTATGCAGCCAAGTGTCTATTAGTCTAGCAATCGTGAAGCTTGCTCTTATATACAAGTCAAAAGAACATTATTGTTGACAACGAATTGGCATATCAGTTCGAATTGGCATATTGTTGATAAAAGCTTGCTGTTGGTTCACCTGGGCATGGTCAAACATGACTGTAGCTTGATTTACAAAAGCTTGTTGTTGACAAACATGACTTGTTGACAAAAGCTTGCTGTTGACAAAAGTTAGAACTGAAACACGCATCATAACAGTTCAAACATGACTGTAGCTTGATTTACACTTGTAAACATGCATTATCTATAAATGTATTCCTCTTTCTATTCGTAGTGAATATTTTTATGTCTATACCTTTCCTTTTTCCGTTATCCTATCCAGAAGGAAATAAAATACAAATAGAAAGCCACAACAATGTATTGAGTGGAAAGAGTTGGTCTACAAATAATGTAAAAGAGCAAGAACATTGCACACAGCATGTGCTCTCTACCCAAAAAGTGATATAGCATCCTATACTGCAGATTCTACTTTAGCTACGCATAGAAAGACTGTACCAGTGGAGAAGTATCTGGAGATAGAGTAGGCAGGGGCAGCAGCCCTAGCTCCATTGCTTGAAATCTTGAGGGCATTGGCAGCTGAGCTTGCCCACAGCCTCAGAGCCATTACAGCTGGATTAGTTGTTGCAACCTTGCAAAACCCAAGCAAAAAAGTGTATATGCGTTCTTCTTTGCCCTCTCCTTGAAGGGGATAGTAGCTCAGTGGTAGTAGTGTTGGGAGGATAGGGAAATGGGAATTGTTTGGCTCAGGAAGAGAGGGGGGAAATAAGAGGGGGTGTGCAGGGATAGGATTTGTATGGCTGCTGGGTGCTCATAGCCTCATCCTTGGTTAGAGCACAGCCATTAATCCTTCTCAGCTTGATCCGAAATCTATTGATTAATGTTACACAATGTGAGATCAGAAAATGGTCCCTAAGTCTGTACTACTAACAGTAAACCGTGAGTGTAGACTAGTAAAAGCCTGACTATGAAGCCATGGTAATAATAATACTAGGACTTAATCCTGATACATGTCAATGTAAGGAGAGATTGGTGAATTTTAATCTACCGTGTCCTTTGCGTGTGGCATTACATTATTGTTTGTTACCCGTGTATCCCTCGCTGTACACATACCCATCTAACAGAGAGGAATCGCCTCTGGGTAATGCAAAATATTTATGCTTGGGTTTTAGTTGTTGTCAATTGCTGTCAATTGCTGCTGTCATGACAAAATGAAGTAGTAAAAGAAAACCTGGCTGTCAATTGCTGCTGTCAGTTGACAGAAACATGTATGCTTGGGTTTTAGTTGCTGCTGTCAATTTCTTGGGTTTTATTTGCTGCTATCAATTATTTATTTGTAGTAAAATGGAACTTTGATGTCATTGTGCTTGTGCTTGTATATGAAGCACTTTATTATGTGTGTATGTAGGTTCTTGTATGAAATGAGTCCCGATTTTTGCCGGAATGTTGATTAACTTCCTTTTTGGCAGAAATCAGGCACTCCTAGTTTAAGAAAATTAGCAAAAGTCATGCCGGATTTTTCCGTGCATTTAACCAATTATTTTTTTTATTAGTGCAAAGGTGTGTGACAACGACGAGGCTGGATGTTCTAAGCGCATCAGCGCTGAAGGAGAACTCAGACCTCCGAATAAACAATTGACATTCTGGGAGGCGGCCCAGCGGCTAGAAGACGATGAAGAATACCATCCCCAGGAGAGCGAGGATGATGAGATGGAAGACGCGGAGGAAGAAGCCGAAGGAACGGCGGACGATGAAACCACTGATGGCAGCGAGGGCACAGGGAGTGGTAGCAACCCTCCTAAGAAGAAGAATAAGAAGCCGAAGGACCGGCGCCCGAACACGGTCGGCATGGTCAGGGAGGAAATTACCGAAGTGAGCCCATCAGGGGTTCCTTTGGAGCCCGCCCTTGTCGTCAAAGGGTACGGTAGGCAAGTGGCGGCGATCACCCGGACAACCATCTCGATAAACACTGAGAATCTCCGGCATAAAGATAATGGCCACTTGCGCACACTCCTCTTCGAGAAGCTGCACGCCAGATACAAGTTCCCCGCTAAGTATCAGAACACAAATTATCATGGGAACGAAGTAAACAAATTTTCCCTCACAAAGATGAGCACCGCCCTGGCCAGCTGGAGAACCCGGATAAAGAAGATCTATAAAGAAGGCAAAAGTCTCGAGGAGATCCAGAAGATTGACCCGGAGATCACCGAAGATCAGTTCCGGGAGTTCAAGGAGAGGTGTGAATCCGAAAGAGCCCTGGCCAATAGTAATCGGGGAAAGGTGCTACAGGCGATGAATATAGGTCATCACCATCTCGGATCTGGTGGATATAGAACCGCGGAGGCCAAATGGAATAAGGAGGACGAAGAGTATAGATCCAAGGGGATAGAAAACCCCTTTGCTAAATTCGAACCCGGGCAGGTTCGAAACTTCATCAGGGCCCGTTACCATGTGGACCCAAAAACCAAACAACTCACCGCGGATCCTGCGGTGAAGGAATTCGAGGAAATTGTGGTAAGTATAATCTAATTACCGCGGATAAACATGATTGCAATATAATCGATGATCTAAATGATTCACTGTTACTTCTTCTGCAGGAGGAGGAAATTGTTGCTAGTCATGGATCCCAGGGTTCCTCATCCCAGGGGTCGACGGCGGCCACCCGGTGGGATAACCCTTTTAACAGGGCGATGAACCGGGCCAAGAAAATAGAGCCGGTTACGAAGAAGCCGTCGTCGGCTGGCCGTCTGGCCGGCCTCGGGGGTAAGAATTGGATGGATCATTTTGGTCCACCATCGAGAACGCATGTGGAGCCGTCGGGAAGGAGCGAGGAGGAAAACCGAGAGGTTCAAGAACTTAAGGCACAAGTGGCGCGGATCCCGCAGATCGTCCAAGACAACCTGGCAATCACCCTCACATCCTTCCTGCCTACCTTGGTGGAGTCAATAGCGAACTGGAGTGCGGGTGGTCGAGTAGGGTCGTGCCCGATTCCAAGCATGGTCAGCAGCCACTCGAACAACGCGGCACCGACGAATCAGGCGAACTACGTGTTCGTGACTCCGCCCGCTAGCACCGCGGCGCCGCAAGTGTTGGTGACTCCCCCTGCCATCACCGCGGCGCCGGAGTACATGTTGGTGCCCCCCTGCCATCATCGCGGCGGCACCGGAGCTCCAAGCACCCGTCGGTAGGGAGAATACACCAGTGGCCAGCATCGCGCCATCAAGCAGCCCTTCCGTCTCTTGCACGCCCGTCGCCGTATGCGGTGCGTCGACATTAGCCGATCTCGACAAATTGCCTTAATTACCGCCTTTCATGCCATCTATTACTCTTATGGCATCTCGCTCTGACGACGCCGTACATGTTTTCCGCAGACGGATGTTCCTTGCACTCTCTTATGCTACGTGAACAACGAGCTGAGGGATGTTGCCAAGGGTACCATCGTTCAACCCTTGCAGCGCACGTTCCACTCAAAGCCGATGCTAGATAGCGTGCACAGGGTTAAAATTAGTCGGGTGCTAAGGGGATGCGACGACCTGGAACCTCCCATTCAACCCCCAGGAGCGGATGAAGAAGAGCCGTATGTCCTCAGAAGTTGCTTCGCCTTATTCTTGCTATGGCCAAAGAGCATGATCCGTTTGGGGACGGCAGGGGCCATCACGCCACAGACAACAGCACCGCCTGTCGTGCCAGCGACAAGCGGTGGCAAGGCCCCCTTACCGCCCTCGCCGTCACCTCCACGCGGTGGGTCGGATGATCATGTTGATGATATGCACATGGCGCAGGATCCGGCCGAGGACGACGAAGACTGGAATGATCACTTCTTCAGCACTCAGTTTGGCAACGAAGAAGACCTAGCTGGTGGCCCCACAGAGAAAGCCACTATCACCAAGCGTCTGTTTGGTTCTCAGGAGACGCCTCCAGCTTGCGCCTTTACAGAGCCAGCTGATACAACCAACCGGCCCTTTATTCTAAGCCCTGACACACTACATAGGGCGGCCGGTGCTCAGATTGCGGTGCCTGCCCGCTCTCCAAAAGGAAAAAAGGGCAGGAAAAGAAAATCTAGCAGCTCGAGCCAGCCGGTGGCGTCAACAACTGCGAATCCGATCAGGTTTTGGGACGGGCCACCAAGACCCGAGGGAATTATGTGGAGGATTCATGTGGCGGGTGAGCCCATGCTACCTAAGAATTTGCGGAAGCTCGCCAGTTCGGAACTGCAGAGTGTGCATGACGGCGTGCTGACGATAGAGAGACACCTTCTATCGGAGAAAGATCCCTCGCACCCGGTATTCGTGGTTAAGGTGCCACCAGGCTTGGGCTTCGTCGACAATGCCCCTGCGGACCTGTTCTTCCTGCGGTTCGACGACATCTTCAATATGTTCCACCTATACCCGCTGCACGATACCATGGTCCGTCTGTTTTCTCTCAGTCTGGCCATGCAGATCATTAGAGAGAACACACCGGGCATCGCTATAGTGGACCCCTACTACATGCGTGACGGCTGCTTGGGTTCCCCCGCCGAACGACGTATCGTGGCCTCGTACCTAAAAAGAATCCTCGTGGCGAACAAGACAAAGGAATACATTCTTGTGCCTTACTTTCCCGAGTAAGTCGTTATTCACTCGCCACCGTCGATTGGCTTTATTAGATCATCATCATTCTTTTTCCAACACATTCCATTTTAATTTTTTGCGCAGAGATGAACACTGCAAGCTCATCTCCTTATCGCCGAAGCATTCCCACGCCACGTATTTCGACTCGGGGAGTCTAGAAAAGAAGAAAAACTACGACAAGATCAAGGAAGTTCTGGATGATGCTCTCACTGGCTTTGCCTCGACGGAAGGCACCACCTTCGTGCGTACGAAGGTCAAGTTCGGCAGGCACGTCTTCAACCATGTAACGGAGTTCCCCTGCGTGAAGCAGCCGGAAAACAGTAAGAAGGAAGCCTACTACGCACTTCATCACATGAGGGCGTTCCTACTTGACCAGCAAAATTCTACGCTGCCAGATCATCTCAAACAGTGGGCCGAAGCAAAGGCCAAGATCAATGATTCGGATATTAGACAAGAGATGTATCGCATCCAGCAGCAGTTTGGGGCAATCATCTTTCGTGATGTCATGACTTCGGGGGGGATCTTCTACGGAGGAAATATCCCGAATAACCGTGACATAGAAGATCGCCTAGAGATGCAGGGTGACTATAGGAAGTTCATGACGAGACAGGGCGTCCTCCCGTTCCCTAAGCCGAGCCAGAAGGCTTGATGTTGGCCTAGTTGTAGTTACAAACTATAGATGACCTTTGTGTGTGTGTGTGGACGACAAGTGAACTTATTTTGCTTATTATTATATATCAATCAATGCTTGGTTTTTTTGCTTACTCTTTGGTCCTTTGCTCAATTTGGTCCTTCTTTTTTCCTAACTCTTTTTTCGAGAATAATGTCGATGATTGAAATGTCGTGGCACACTATATATGTGAATGTGCTACGATGGGACTGTGAGCCTTGTGATATGCACAAGTCCAGGTCTTGTGCATCCTACTTGGCTCACCGTTCCATCGTAGCATATTCCTGTGTCCAACGACCTATGTATATATATGAGGCATTGTTTTCGAGTTATTTTTGTCTTTTTCGAGAATATGCCGATGGTTGAAATGTCGGGGCACAATATATATGTGAATGTGCTATGACGGGATAGTTAGCCTTGTGATATGCACAAGTCCAGGAATTGTGCATCCTACTTGGCTAACCGTTCCGTCATAGCATATTCTTGTGTCCAACGACCTAGCTAGTTATATATGAGGCATTCTTTTCGAGCTACTTTGGTCTTTTCCGAGAACAATGTCGATGATTGAAATGTCGTGGCACACTATATATGTGAATGTGCTACGATGGGATTGTACGCCTTGTGCTATGCACAAGTCCAGGTGTTGTGCATCCTACTTGGCGTACGGTTCCATCGTAGCATATTCCTGTGTCCAACGACCTATGTATATATATGAGGCATGCTTTTTGAGTTACTTTGGTCTTTTTCGAGAATAATGCCGATGATTGAAATGTCGTGGCACACTATATGTGAATGTGCTGCGATGGGATTGTTCGCCTTGTGCTATGCACAGGTCCAGGTGTTGTGCATCCTACTTGGCAAACAGTTCCATCATAGCATATTCCTGTGTCGAACAACCTAGTTATATATGAGGCATGCTTTTTGAGTTTGGTCTTTTTGATTTAGGAGTACTTTCTATAAGTGTATCTTCATATGCGACTTTAATTATATATGTTTTTTTTCAATAATCGGTTAACTATTATTGTCAACTTATAGATGATGTGGTACGTCGTATACAAGGGACGGGTTCCCGGAGTCTACGATGATTGGGAAGACTGCCGGAGACAGGTGCACCGTTTCAGCGGCAATAGCTACAAAGGGTACAACACTATGGCGGAGGCGGAAGCTAGATACACGCGCTATCTAGCGGGAGTTAGGACAAGGAACCGGATGAAGACCTACACCTTCGTCGCGGCGGTGATCATGCTTATCTTCTTTGGTTATTTATCCCGCGTTTGTGTCTAGCTAGCTAGTTTAGATGTCTAGGCGAGCTTCCGAGCTCTAACTTGTTCGATCGACACATGTATTCGCATGTCACCAACTACTACTTTGTAACATGATCGAAACAATGTAACTTAGACTATATATGTATTCATGTATGAGACTTATCTATATGTATTTGTTTCAATCTTGTTTTTCATATTGAGTATTTATATATATATAATTGTATATCTTGTATATGTGTGTGTATATCTGCTGTAATATTGTATATAATCTGTATTTCATATAATCTGGCTCGGAAATTAAAAAAACAAAAAATACATCTGTGGCGCACATGGTCTACCTTCTGTGGCGCACTACACCTAAAGCGCACTATGGAAGTTTAGTGGCGCACTAGATAGTGCGCCACCGAAGATCCCAGGGGTAGCGCACCATCCTAAACTTCTGTGGCGCACTAGGAGGTGCTCTACGCCTATCTCTACACAACCGTGGCGCACTAGGCAGTGCGCCACAGCTGAGAGATAGCCGTAGCGCAAGGCCCGTGGCACACTGCTAGTGCGCCACGGATGAGCATTTCGGGTGCGCCACTAACAGCCTGTTTCCTAGTAGTGGTACAACAATCAAGTCCCAAATACTTGCTGATTTCGTTGTTGATTGGACAGAGACAGCAGAAAATACAAGTCCTCCAAACTCGGAATTTTGGACCCTTCATTTCGATGGATCTAAAGCACGAGGAGGCTCGGAGGCTGGCGTGGTGCTCAAATCACCCTAAGGAGATAAGCTATTCTATGTGTTATAAATACAGTTCATGACGACCAATAATATTGCCGAATAAGAAGGATTGTTACATGGAATACGTATGGCCAAAAACATTGGCGTAACAAGACTCCTGTGTTAAGGAGACTCGGATTTAGTTGCTCAGCAAGTATCCGACATCTGCAATGAAAACAAGCACATGGCACCCTAAAAAGATGTCGTGGATGAATTATCTAAATCATTCGAGGGTTTTGAGGTTCAACACATCCCTAGAGCAGAAAATGAGGAAGTATATGCTCTATCAAGGATAGGCTCTACGCGGAAGCAAGTACTGATGGCACTTTTTTAGAGCATTTAAGGGTCCCCTCCATAACCGGAGTTGATGAGGACTATCCGACGAAATATGACTCACCTTTAATAGCAGTTCTGGTTGTAATTCCCAACTGGACAAAACCCTATATGGATTTCCTGATAGATAGAAAATTACCCGAAGACGAAGTCCTGAGCCGGCATATCGTCCAACGAGCGAAAGCCTACACAATAATAAATGGTGAGCTCTATAAGCGGAGTGTTTCTGGGGTTTTTCAGCGATGTATTTCTCCAGAAGAAGGAGTGGAAATCTTACGAGAAATTCACGAGGGTGAGTGTGGTCACCATGCTGCAGCCAGATCCTTAGTGGTAAAATATTTTACACACATATTATTTTGTCTTACATCTAAGGAGGATGCCGATAAACTGGTCAAAACGTGCAAAGCCTGCCAAAAGTATGCCCGTCAGGCACATGTTCCGGCTAATCAGCTGCGAACAATCCCTATTGCATGGCCATTTGCGGTCCGGGGGCTTGATATGGTAGGTCCATTTCGCATGGCAAAATGTGGATTTACTCACATACTAGTGATGGTGGATAAATTTACAAAGTGGATTGAGGCTAAACCCGTAACAAGCTACGATGGAGCCATAGCAAGAACGTTCGTCGAGGACGTGATCATCCAATTCGGATAGCCGCACAGTATAATTACTGACAACAGGAGAAATTGTTTCCATGAGAGAACTTGCCGAATTCTAAGAGGAGCAAGGGATCCGACTTGATATTGCATCAGTCGCGCATCCACAGGCTAATGCACAAGTCAAAATAACTAACAGTCTTATTTTATAAGGACTCCGACCATGTCTTTAGGCACCACTTCGTGGTGCCACGGGGGCTTGGGCGGAAGAATTACCGTCTGTGATATGGAGCTTTCGTATAACTCCTAATAGATAAACCGGATACACTCCTTTCTTCTTGGTCTATGGTGCAGAAGCACTCCTTCCAAGCGATCTAATTCATCAGTCTCCATGAGTCAAAGAGTATATCGAAGAAGATGCAGAAGTTTCTCGACAAGATGATCTCGATATAATCGAGGAAGTTCGCATCGTTGCTAAGCAGAGATATACAACCTATCAGCAGAAGTTGAGCAAGTATCATAGTTAGAGAGTATATAACCGTTCTTTTAGGAAGGGCGATTTGGTTATCCGACTTGTGCAAAAAAGAAAGAACAAACTTTCTCCGATTTAGGAAGGACCTTTTATGATAAGCAGAGTTCTGCATAATGGGTCGTATTATTTAATCGATATGAGACCAGTCAAGAAAAGACCAGATACTCGGAAGAGAAAGAGAGCCGGCGGTAGTACAGATTCAGATGAGATAGACCGTCCATGAAATATTGCATAGCTACGTCCCTTCTATTCTTAGTTATATTTTCTTGTAATCATATATGTACATGTTCAAAGCAAAATAAAGTATTGGTTTCCTCATTTGTTATCTTTGAGAAGTTTTTTGCCATCTTATTTCCAAATGAGCATGCCGTTTTCAGAAATCCCAGAATGCTTGAAAGTACTTTATGCTCATGTTCATTCTGGTTATGATTTTTGAATGTCTAAAAAGGGTTACCATAGGGTAACAAATTCAATTTATTGTTTATACTTTAGTTTTTTATCTAATTTCTTAGACACGGGTATCTTCTGAGTAATGAATTGTTGATACTGGAAACCGGATTTCTTTCTGAGTTTAAACTAGTTTAGCAATTGAGCCCCGTTGCTCAGCAAAGTTTCCCTGCTAAAGGTTGGTCGGCTCATGAAAGGAATGAGGCAGAGAACCAGATAAAATGATAAGTATAAGCATACAAAATAGTGCTTCAGAAATTTTCAAGCACACTCAAAAATATATACAAACAAAGTACTATGATAGTAAAAGCATTAGTTCTTAAATACCAGCATAAGCAAAATATTGTTTCCATCATTACATGCCCAAAGTTCATAATAATGCATGAGAAATGTTTATGATACAGAATCAGGTGGTAGTGATGAAGTGCGTGGAGCGATGGTGTCGACATCATCGTCGCCCTGGATCTAGGACTCGGAAGATGCTTCAACGAGGCTGTCTTCTGGCTCTTGAGGCGTGGGAGGCCCAATGACGGATTCGAAGAATGGCATCGTGTAATTGGTAATCTCCGCCACACGGCAAGCTTAACCTGCACAGGACTCTTGGATAGCCCTGATGTTCTGGGGGTTACCCCCATTGTCCTCATCGGCGATACCCTTGGTGACGTGCCAGATTTCCATACCGCTATGGTGGCTCATCACCATGGTAAGGGCGGTCTGTGCAGCAGTTTGAGCGTAGGAGATCTTCCAGTCTTCAATAAGCTTCGGAATCTCCTTAGGCTTGTCGCACACCTCTTGCACTAGCATCTTATGCAAGTCGGAAAGTTTGACCGACTCGCCAGCCTCTTCAAGAGTCTGGCAGAAGTCGAACAGAATATCTCCGACGAGCTTTATGCGCTCGAGGCGAGGTTCGGAGGTAGGAGAGTCAGAAAGGTTCAGAGGGTCTGGGAAAGAACCAAAAGTCCAAATTCGATTCAAGAGAAAGTCGAAAAAACAATCGAATAAAGAAAGTTAGAAATCTTACCTAGCACGGAATGACTCCATTGAGCACGCTCCTCTCGGAGGCTATTCAGTTCATTCTCTGTGGCCTAGGCTAGATCCCTTTGGCTATCGAAGTCCTTCTTGACATCATTTACTTATTTATCTTGGAGGGCTAGCAGCTTCTCGAGCCTCTCGGTCTCCATGTTGCTTGACTCCAGGACATCATTTATAGATTTCTCCGGCTCAACATTAAGGTTCTCAAGGTTTTCCCGGAGCTCAACATTCTCCATCTCCAAGACCTCGAAGTTCTCGGATTTCTCCACCATCTTGCTGGATTCACACAACAATTCTGCAAAGGGAAAAATATCAGTCAGACCTTCTGCTTCATCTTTTTCAACTTTCAACTTTGAATTCTCAAGGCGCAAGGCCTTGATTTCCTTGTGTTTATTGCATATATTCTTTAGAAATTCCTGGTTGGAAGATGCAATTTCTGTAAGTTTAGAGACAGAATACCGTCAGACGGCTACTAAGACTCGGGCTACTAAGACTCGGACAGCATGAGCCTTGGGGGCTACACTACATCTTTCTTTTGCATCCTATAAGCATCAACTCGGATTCAACGATGTTTATCCGACTTTATGCTTGGTGGCTAGAGGATATGAGAATAAACACTATAAATAAGAATCGGAAACTTACAATGTGTCCAGGTGAAGCTTCTCAAATCCGACTTTAGTGTTGTGAAACACTTTCTCGGCAAGGGAGAGGGAGGGAACGTCCATCGCTGGGAGTTCGCCAGACTCTATCTTCGCGTCCCGGACCAAAATTTGGTCTAGGAGGCTGACCAGCTTCATGTCCTCCATCTCCTGGCTCGCTTCCTCTAGAGTGAGGGTCTGCTTCTCAAGACTGGACTGAGCCAGCTTGAGGATCACCTCCTTCTTCTTCCGTTTCAGGCCATATACAGTCGAGCCGACCACTTTATCCAACTGTCCTATAGATATTACCATGGGATCATTACCCTTGACGAGTTCACCCTTGTTAGTTGCCTGGCTAACAACGGTAATCAGGGCTTTCAAGATGTTGCGGGCATCGGGAGAGGCGGAAACCTCTAGTGCTGATGACGGAGTACTGGTTGGAGTTGGCAGCGGCATCGCCGGGGAGATGACAAGATTTTGCTGACGCAGGTGCTTGCCCGACTTGCTGTCTGGCTTCACTTTGCTCTTCAAAACTTGTTTTTCTATGAAGCATGCAAATCCAAATATCAGGTGTTCTTTGGAAATAAAGAAATGTACAAAGTACTGAAAACATCGACATAGTGCTTACTTTTTAACTACTGGCAAAACTTGGCTGCCAGCAGTGATAACAACCTCCTTCACCTTGCGCTTCTTGTAAGCGGCGACAGGACCTTCTTGTACCTCTTCATCCTCCGTCGCTTCCGGATCGTCTGAGCGATAGCCCTCTAGTGGAGCTAGCTTAGACTCGGGGAGTTTCTCAAGCTGACAAAGTCAAAAAGCATCGATGAAAATAGTGAGAGAAAGAAACAGAAAAAGAACGACAAAACGCGACTGCAGAGTCGAAATATTTACCGGAGTTAGAGGACGGGTAGACGTGAACATCTTTAGCGAGACATCCGGAACTTTTCATTCCACTCTTTCCTTGATATAAAACTGCATGCAGGTCTTGTAATCCTTCGCCGGAATCCGGTTTAGGCTGACCCGCAGGCTGTCCTTTTTGTCGCTGGTGATGGTGTGCATAAGGCGATCTCCATGATGCTGTAGAGGCTGGATCTGGCGATCCAGCCAGCAGTGGATCAAGTCAGATCCATGGAGGCCCATATGCTTCATCAGAAACTCAATCCGCCTCTTGGCGAGGATCAAGATATCCGATAGTTTCGGTGCCTCCGTGTCCCATGATTTTTGGTGGGGAGCGGCACCGTCGATGAAGGCCGGAAGACCTTCTACCTTACTAGGGGCCGGAATATCCTTGTGATAGAAGAAAATTCCGGCCCAACATTTAACAGATTCGCTAGCGTTAATCCTAGGATAGACTCGGTTTCTCCTAAGGACTAAGCTAAGAGTTCCAGTGGTATAAGGAACACCGACACCGATGGAATTCTTTCGGGTACCATAGTAGTACCGGAAAAGGGTGAGACTTGGCCTAATGCCAAGAAACCCCTCGCACAAAGATGCATGAGTGCTAAGCTCTAGAAAGGAGTTGGGAGGAAGATTATGGAGCTGCACACTGTAGTATTTGAGGACCTCTATGAAGAAGTCTGACGATGGCAGGCTGAGGCCACGGTCGACGTGTGTGCCAAACAGCACTCTCTCACCGTCGCGCGGAGTAGGAGTGGCTTGTCCTGCGGCGCTCTGCCACGCGCCGACGACGATGTAGCCCTCGTCCTCCATGACCTGGAGCTCGGTGTCGTCCATGACGCTTGGGACCTAGAGGCCCCACATCTTCCTTTCGTCCGCCGCCGATTTACCCACCGCCCCTCCAGAGCTAGATGCACAGGCCATCGCTCTTGGGAAAGATGAAGGATTGGTGAGGGAAGGAGTTTTTTTCTCGAGGCGTGTAGATGAGAGTGGATGCGGAGGGCTCGTGGAGTACAAGGATGCAATAAGTGAGAACAGTGGAGAGATGAATCTGGGAGAGAAGGGTTTCTCCTCTCTTTTATTTTGTCTCTACACCAAGATTCGTGCTTCAGTCGCGCGATTTACGCCACACATATAGGAGAGAGGGAGGTGTATTCCTCGCGACTCCTCCACCCCCTCGATTCTCACGTGAGCATTAATACGGTGCTCTGTTCCGTAGGGAGCAGACCCACCAATGGTCGTGTTGACGGGAATCCTGTCAGTGACAGGACCTGTTCTGAAAAGTTGTCAGCTAGCATGCCGCTGTTTGAAATCCGTCTCATGTTTCAAAATTGAGCAAGGAAAAGACTAAGGTCGAACCAAAACATAACTGACTCAACTGACTCGGAATCCTACACTATTGAAAGAAGTTTTTAAGAACCCTTCAAGATTCTCAAGACGAAGAAACCATCAAGCTAGACTATTTATCCGACTTTGGATCTTGGAGACTTCCGGGGGCTACTGTTGGGGATATACTTTCCGGGTATACCCACAGGACTCACTGACCAGGGTGGCCCACTAACGGGTTAGAGCTTTGCTTCACGGGTGGCCCAGTCAGAGAAAGAGTAGGAGCCAGTTCCGGCTACGACAAGGCAAAGAAGAGTTACCGACTTAGGCCTATAGTATTACTTGTAGTCCAAGCTGTATCTAGTTACCGACTCTGTAACGTAGCCCGATAGGTCTCTCCTGTAACCCTAGGTCATGGTGACTATATAAACCAGCCCTATGGGAGCCTTTAGGACATAACCATAGCAATAACCACAATCATAAATCGCACAGGCTAACCTCTCTTTAATCCGCTGTAACATCTGGCTTACGCCGATATATTACTGAGTTTCTAGGAGGAGTAGGATCATATCACCGCAGTCGGATATTAACGTGGGTAAACTTGTGTTGACCGCTCCTGGAACATCCGACGTCTCACACCCCATCTTCTCAATGCCATCAGGACCCCCTATGGCATACTTTTCAACAATCAGATGATAGAAAAATGTGCTTTGAGAGTCTTAAAATTCTAACATGGAAATATATGAGTTATTCTTAAATTGACTATTTTTGGTGATAACTTGAGTACTCTTAATTGTTTAAATAAACAAGAGCAAAAAGCCTTTTACCTCTCAACAAAGAGAGAAACCAAAACAATTTGTTTCACTTTCCTAGCTAAAACTATTGACACTTGCTCGGGCATATAATTTATTTGCTAGCAAGATATACGTGGTTAGGAAGTGGACTCAGTGCAATCTTGCGAATACTTGTATGATCATGCTTAAGATTGCAGGAATTGTGAAGAAAAGAATTTGGTACCAATTCGAACTTGTAAGTATCTTGATTTCAGTTTTGAATCTCCGCTATCTTTCTCTATTTTCTTTTCACTCGAGGGAGAGCAACATCTAAGCTTGGGGGAGTTGATAGCTGTGAGATTCGTTACATTTTTAATGGCTTTTATTGATGGTTTTTGTCTAGATTTGATGGTTTTCTAGCTTACCTAACGCTAATACTTCAGTAGTGAAGAAAACATGGTTTTCAATATATGTTTTAGGTTCTGAACATGAACATATGGTTTCAATAAAAAAAATACAATATTCAGGCGAAAAAAAGCAAATCTCTTTTTGGAAGCAAACGAGGACAACAACCAGAAGGTTTAACGACCAACTATACGACGGGAATAAAAATTATGGTCGTATAGTTTTGGCTGTATGGTTGTCACCACCTTTGTCCAGTCAAAAGGAACAACTTTCGTGAAGGAGTCAGACGCGAAAACAGAACACAACAGCCGTTGTTCCACCCAGAAGGGAGAAAGAAGAGATTGAGAGAAGAAGGGGAGGATGTTCTTCATCTCGCTCCACAATCTTCAACCTCCTAGCCACCTCACCCCCATAGCCATTACTTGTACTTAAGAGAGAGATCTTCACCTTGCAAGATTATGGTTTGAGATTGTTTCTTCCTATCTTGAATTGTGTTGGATTGATTTTCCATTCTTATTGCGGATCTCCACGTTAATATTGAGATGAACTCATCTTATTTAATTATATCAATGATGCTTTCTTCTCTCATGTGCGAGTAAGTTCCTTTGGGCATGGGAGATGTAAGGGATTGGTGAGATATGACGTGCCTACAACTTTTCCATTAGTTTGTGATTAATTTTAATTACTATATTATGTGTGCTTGACTATCTATGGGATGCCTAATGCTTGTTTTTCAATTAAAGGACCAGACAACATGATACTTTGTTCTACATATATGAGATCTTGTTTGCTAGGAGACCGGCGACCCCTGAGTGACATGTGGATATTAATGGAAAACTAGTTGAACTCGAGGATCACGAGGAACCACTGTGCTTATTGCATTAGTACGATCCAAGGAGTTTAATTGCTAAGCAACCCGAAGGATCTTAATCGCCTAGTGATTGACCATGGTTTTGGTAACACACTAGTAGGATTATTGAAGTTGGAATGAAATCTACTAAGAGGAGTTTCGGGTAATTATGGTTTGCTCGCCTACACATATACTTCTAAGATTATAATTGTTATTCTCATCACTCATCCACTTGGCACAATCACTATCACCATGAACTGTATCTCCCCGTGCCTGCTTTGCCATCTGCATAAAGCAACAAACAATCGAATCCTTCTTTACTTTTAGGCTTTTTATTTCTGAAGTTTGTATTTTATTTTTATTTAAATACATTCAGTTTAATCCAAATTTATTCTTATTTCAATACTTCCAGTCAATTCACTCGAAGACCTGTGACAACTTTAAGTGTGACAGAGACTTCATTCATAAACACTATTCTTTGGGCTCCATGTAGGATCGATATCTTAACTTCGAAACTAGCTACACCCGATCTGTGCACTTGTAGACATCACCACCCCTGTCTGCACATGGCCACAACGACGCAACCAACCTCCTCCAGATCCCGCCAACAGTGGAGGATGGCGGGAGTCCCCTCCATCGGTGACTCGGGTGCCATCGGGGGGAGCACCATGGATTCGTGGCTCCAGGGGAGCATCTGCGCACGTGAGATCCTCCATGCGTTCTCCTCTATGCTTCGACGAGGAGCAGTATGATTGCTGCGGCCTCCTCTCTTACCTGCAGACTGCTAGGGATTTTCGTGACTGCCAGTGAGCTTCGTAGCTGAGCAGGAAAAAATGGAGGTTGGACGGCTCATAGTGGAGATGGGGAGGCCGGCCGCGCGCGACGGAGATGGCCGGACGACGAGGCCTATCGCTGGATACCACGAACCAGAGCAGCGCGTCGGGAAGTTCCTGCGAAGCGCGACAACGGAGGAAACAAACCAGGGTGTGCTTAGGGAGGAGGCGCGGGAGGCCGGAAACCAGAGCGGTGCCGGGGGAGTTCACCGGGGAGGAGGCGACACGATGGATGGAGACAGATATGGGGTTTGGGAGTTTTTTTATGCGAGAAACGGTGTTGAGAGTTGACTAGGAGAAGATAGACCAGATTGTGTGATCACCAAAGGATGCGCTCAACCCGTCGTTCTGGCGCGTAGGCGCCAATAAGAATTTAGGTTTTTCTATATTTTTAATCTTTACTATTAAAAGGGAATTGGTGATCATATGGTAGACGGCCTTCTCCTTCCGTAGCGCTCGTCAGGGCTACACACGGGGCGATTAGACGGCATCAATCGATGCATAGAGGAGGGACGAGGCTGGAGCGCCTGGCGGCCGACCTGGCCGATGCGTCGTCTTTTGCCAGGGGCAGAGCGGGCCAAGCAGGAGCCATGCGTAGCGTGGGCAGGTGGGCGAGCAAATGAGGGCGGTGGACCATGGTGGGGTTGCAGCGGCACATGACAGCGAGCGAGATGAGAGGGAGACAAGCTGCATGCGACCAATTCTTGCATCCTCGAAGGTGGACCATGGTGGGCCGCAGCAGCGCAGGCTAGGGGAACAGGAGAGGGAGCGAGTGTGATCAATGGGCACCACCATGGCAACCCAGCTTCATGCGAACAATTCTTGCATCCCTGAAGATGATACCTACTGCCAGGGAAGCTTCGGATCAAAAACTCGGTACCTCAAATTCCACGCTTGTGAGGTACCTAACTCTGTTTCTCTCTCAGCTACAAAGACAGATTTAGGATATATAAATTTAAGGATTATATATGGTTCGATAGAAGGAGGACATAAGGTATAGCCAACAAATTGTTTGGTGATTACAGTTTTTCTGTTAGTCTGTCAGATCGACTTCTTTGTCATGGACTTGGATGATAACTTTAAAGAGCTCATTAGATTCCCATGCTAAATGTAACACGGTTGCAGATACTATGATAATACAAGTGCTTCTAAAGATTCAGTACACTCCAGCTGATTTTTACAGATAGTTGATTTATAGATCAATTTTAGAATTAAGCAAACATAAAAAATTCCAATTATGAAGTAAAGGCCTTTATTGTCAGCCGTGTATGTTTGGCTGATGATTTTTCTCAACTATATAGAGGTATCGATTTGGGTCAATCACTAAATGTGTATATTTGTTGTGGTTTGTGAATTTTTTCTTCATGATGCACTTATAATTGGTTGTACAAGACCTTCAAAAGTATGCACATGATATTTGGTGTTTCTTCTAGATAGATATAATATTTGATGGCAATCTTACAATTTCATTGTGTTTTAAAATATACTATCAAATTTTATTTATGGGAACAAAACTTGGATCTTCTTGTGTATTTGTTTCAGTTCCGATGTATCCCCAACAAGCACCCCGAGAGCAGTATCAACATCATTCAAGATACATATCTCGGTCATGCTTTCATGCAGCCGCCTTTGGCTCACACCAAGCATGTCCTAAGAGTTATACCAATGAGATGCCAGGTTAGTAAAAGGCCTTTGTTGCTGGCCGTGTATGTTTGCCTATTGATTTTTCCCAGCTGTATAGAGTTATCGATTTGTGTCAATGACTAAATGTGTATATTGTTGTACTTTTTGAATTGTTTTCATGCTGCACTTAGGATTGGTTACACAAGACCTTCAAAAATACACATACACGAGATTCTAAATAGATATAATATGTGCTAGCAATCTTACAATTTTATTGTGTTCTAAAAAGTACTATCCAATTTATTGATGGGAAGGAAACTTGAATCTTATTGTGTACTTGTTTCAGTTCCGATGTATCCCCACCAAGCATGTCAACATCACAATTTTATTCAAGATACAGATCTCGATCATGCTCTCATGCAAACACCTCTAGCTCACACCAAGCCTGTCCCGAGAGTTGTACCGGTGGAATGCCAGGTTAGTAATCGCTTCCATGTCATCCAAAATTTGCTTCCCTAATTTGTCGAATTACATGATTACTTTACATTGCAATATGGTACTTGGTACTGTTCACATAAGCATTATTAAAGAAAACCTACACGGTAAGAAAATAGAGTGAATTCCATTTTACGCCCTAATTATACATTTGTGACACTAATTATCCCGTCGAGTCAAAATTCATCTAGAATACCCCTTTTAGAAGCTTTGGACCATCTCGTTTTATGTGTGTTTGTTGTGTAAGGCGTGAAGTGATGAATGGGGTTCGAAAATATCAAAATGATAAAAAAAATTGAACAACTGGATATGAGAAGTCTGGACATGATTGTTGATGGCAAGCTCCGACTGTTATACATTTTTTCGCGTCACATCTAACAAAAACAAGAAAAATACTAAACTAGGGTAAAATCGTGTTTCAAATCTCCTAATTGAGACATTTAGGTAAATTTTTCACTAAATGGGGTAATATGTGTCACAAATCCACAACTACGGGGTAAAAAATGGAATTAACTCAAGAAAATATTTGGTGAATTCTGAAGGTCAATTTCCTGTAGGTGATCAAAGGAGGTTGGTTAATTTGTTACATGTTAGTGATTTAAGTACAAACTTGTAGTTAAGCAGAAAATGATTCCTTAGGTGAAGTGACATCACACTGGTCTAAACACAATATCTTTTACTATTAAACGAGAGTTGGTAGTCTTAGGTCGTCTTTAAACATAAAATATTGGAAGAATCTAAACCATCAAATCCCCTCAAACACACCACCAAACTTTGAGGAAATGGCACCCGTTCATTCCCCACACATCAAAACCCCATTTAAAAGTGTAAAAACATAGAAATTTAACCCCATTTAATAATGTACCATATCCAGGGAACCAATCACGGAATGTTAGAAAAAGGGAAAGAATAAACCATGGCTTCAACCAGAGGTTCTCCTGTCCAGCGGGCGTCATCAATTTATCACGCCAACCACGGTACCAACCTTGGTCCCTTCCAAAAAGTTCCAAGCTGGAAATAAATCCTTCGTCTCTTCCATCTGCCCCGCCGCCATTACCTCCTCACAAGGTGTAACATCCCAAGATTTTCCTAAATTTTGGAATGTTAAAAAAAATTAAATAAGATGATTGAATTCTTTAATCTTATTGAAACTTTTGAATGAAAAGAAACTTTTGAGGATCTTGTCTTCGGATTGATGACAAATACGTCATAGGGGGTCCTAGCAGCGTTGAGAATATGGGGCAATCATGTTTTTCTTCAATGCTTTCTTCTTGTCACCCATTTCAAATAGGAGATTGACCCATGCTCTAGATGGTTTCCCTAAGTTACGCCTACGGTATTCCGGGAGCGGTGAGCACAAGTTTACCCAGGTTCAGATTTGACTGCGGTGATCAGATCCTACTCTTGCTAGCAACCCATTAATATATCAGCGAGATCCGGATGTTACAGCGGATTACAAGAGAGGTTCTCCTATGCGAGTTGGTTGTGGTTATAGTAGAGATTGTGCCCTAAAGGCTCCCTCAGGTCTGACTTATAAAGGTGCCAAGACCTAGGGTTACATGAGAAACCTATCCGGCTACGTTACAGAGTCGGTAACTACTACAATTTAGACTACAAGTAATACTATATGCCTAAGTCGGTAAGTCTTCTGGGCCTTGTCGTAGCTGGATTGGAATCCGTCTTCTTTCCTTGACTAGGCCGCCCGTCAATCAAAGCTCTAACCTATTGGTGGGCCACCCTGGTCAGCGAGTCCTATGGGTATACCCGAAAGTATATCCCCAACAGTAGCCCCCGAAAGTCTTCAAGATCCAAAGTTAGATAAATCGTCTAGCTTGATGGTTTCTTCGGCTTGAGAATCCTGAATGGTTCCCAAAAATTTCATTCCATAATGTAGGATTCCGAATCATCTGAGTCGGATATATTTTCTTGACTTCAATCATTTCCTTGCTCGATTCAAAACATGATCCGGATTTGAACAATGTCGTTCTTCCTCATGACTTTTAAGGTTAGGTCTTTCACTGGCAAACATCCTGTCAGCACGACCGTTGGTGGGTCTGTTTTACACGGAACAGAACATCGTTTCAATGCACATGCAAGAATCGAGGTGGCGGAGGCGTCGCGAGGAAGCCTCCTATCTATTTCCTATTGTCACATCCCAAAATTCTCCTAATTTTGGAATGTGAAATAAACAAATAAGATTGATTGATTGTTTGACTATGTTGAAAATTCTCAATGAGAAGAAACTTTTTGAATAGAAAATCCTCTCAACCTTGAATTCAAAATCTTATATTCTTTTGTTATGACCTAAGTAGCCATATAGGCAAAAGGGCATGGATTGATTATGGATTGTAGAATTAGTGTGAAAGATTTCAAAATAAAAAGCATGAAGCATTTATAAGCATTTAATTACATCCATGCAAAGTTCTCACAAACTAAATCCAAATCCTGGTATCTAAATCCTATAGTCGATTCGCCCAAATATTCCTAAAGGAAATTAAATTGACTTTATAAAACCCACTATTGTAAGACATAAATTATTGATAATTATAGCCTAAAGAGATCCAATTAATACTACAAAATTTTAGAAACAAAATTGAGCTCATTTGGAGCTACTATGAAAAAGTTATGGAACAAATACAAACACATAAAGATATAAATAAAATGGAACATATAAGGATTTATAAATCCACTACTTCCAAACTAGTAAAAAGATTACAAATTTGATCCTACAATAATCTATACGATTTTAGAAAAATTTAGAAATAAGAATCATGTCATTTGGAGTTCGTATGCAAAAGATATAAGGAAAACAAGTAAATAGAAAAAGAAAAAGAAAAAAAGAAAAAAAAATTCCTAACGGGCCGGCCCACCCGGACCGAGCCAGCCGGCCAGCGCGCACGTAGGTGCCCAAATTGCTCCAAAAAGCGTGTGAAAACTGATTTTCTATACCTATCTCTACTCAAACTCCTATAACTTTTTATCCATAACTCCGAATCGACTTCCGTTTGTTTCTGCTTGTTCCCTACTCCAAGGCCTATCTCTAAACCATGCTAAACATCCATATAATCTCGTGGAGCCATAGCTATACGAGTTTCTCTCTTCGAAATCTCGAATCTACACATGCCCGAATCTTATTTTGCTTTTTAACCCATCTAGACTTCGTCGTTTGCCTTCGGTCAAAAAACGAAAGTTGTAGCAATCGTCGAAATATTTCAATCCCGATAAACCTCACCTCTTTTCATCCACCACAGCCAGAGAATTTCGTATCGCAATATTTCAGATCTTACGGTGTAAATCCAAGATGTACTCGCGCTCGTTTCTTCAAATCCAAATTCCTTTGGTGAGAAGGTAGGAATAATGATTCCCCACAACTTTCATGTTTTGAGTTTTTGATTTGACCTATGGATTTGTCTCTCTAACACAGATCTATTTCTTGTCTATTCTGAGCCAAAATCGGGTCAATCTTTTCTTCTAGCCACCGGATCCTATCCAGACGGTCGAGATCCAATCAAACCGGTGCGTGCCATGTCGTCATCCCTGTCATCTTCCTCATCAACGCCACGTCAACGTAAGGTCAACATCTAGTCCCAGTCAGCATGCAAAGTCAACCTGTCCAGTCAGCGGAATACCGTTCGAATTTAAAATTGCATATTATAGATCTAACTTGTAAAATTCATTAAAAATTCATACCACGTCCAAAAATTGCGTATAATATATCAAATTGAAGATAATTTCACGTAGAATCATATTATTGGAATAGATCCAACTTTTAATGTACGTGGTTACTGCAGTAATTTAATTAGTTTTAATGGTATTTTAGGTTAATAAATTCATAAGAAATTATCTATAACTCCGAAAAATATGAATAATATATCAAATTGAAGCTACTGTAATGTACTTTAATAATATCTGGTCGGATCTAGCCTTTGCCGAATATTTAACCTGCAGCAATTTGATTAGTTTTAATGGCTTTATAAATCATTAAATTCATAGTAAATCAATTGCTTGTCACAAAAATATAAATGATATACTGATGGAAAGCTGGTTCCATGTAGATCATCAATATGAAATTAGTCTAGCATTTTACTGTAAGGTTTTGCCGTGAAGATTTAAATAATTTAATGGCCTATTTAGAGTAATAAATTCATAAGAAAATAAATACTATTCAGAAAATTACAAATAATATGTCCTTAAAATCACAATTCCGTGGAGATTACAGATATAATTTTAGTTTGATTTTTAGACAGCAGAAACTATATGAATCATTTAAAACCATTAAACACTATTTAAATCATACAAAAAGATCTATAACTCCGATTAGGGTGAATCCAACGCCTACTGGTTCGTATTAATATCCTATATCCAGTAAACCCAAGAAACAAATTTAATACGATAGTTAGAACAGGCGTTACAACAGAACTATTAAAAACCCTATATTGGCAAGTAATTATTAATAACAAGTACTCCATTGCATTAATTGGTCTCTTGCATGCATCATATACTTCAATATTGTTTAGAGAACTAAAGTAACAACCATTATGACTTATTAAATTGTCATGCATGCATTTGTTGCATTTGTTTGATCTCTATGTGCTATTGTTTATGTTGTATGCAATTGTTTGATCGATAGATTGCGAGGAGTGCAACGTGTGTGATTGCAACTACTATGATTGCAAGCATTATGGTTATGATGAGAGCAACCATTATATCTATGAGAATTGTGAGGATTATCTAATCGACTACATCTACAACAAAGGCAAGTGGTGCTATCTTGGTCATAAATGTCCTACTGTCTTCCTATGCATTGTAGATGTTTTTGTAGAATTGCATATGTAGGAATTGATGTGTATATGCTATGCTATGTCCCATATTATTCCCTAGTATTCCTTGTTTATGAGCCATCGTATTGGTAGATTTCTTAGCTATGTTATTTAGACGAGGAAGGGAATCACATCATGAAAAGTTATATGTTTTGAAAGGATTATGTTTTGCTAAATGACAAACCAACATGTTTTAATGAACCACCTGGGCGGAATGGCATTGATTGGGTCATCGAGTGTGGATTTTGGTGGGGAATGCCGCCCAGGACACTGAGAAATGATTGATTTCTTTGTTTGGTAGCTTTCGTGTGCAACCATGTGCCAATAATGAAATGGGCGGTTGGTTGAACTCAGTAGGTTGTGGTAACTCGAACCCGCGTATCCAGAGATGTAGATAGTGTAGGTTGGACCGGTGCGCGTCAGGATTGGGGAGCTACTTCCCGAACGGTTCCTTCTTGGACTTCTCCCTATCATCACCCAATATGAGAGTGGTGTTACGAGCTGGGCTGGCCAAGTCACATGGGTAAAGTGTACTAACCCCTGCAGGGTGTATATACTAATCGATTAGCCGTGTCCCCGGTTATGGACAATTTGAGCAACCTGATACTGATGCTATGATATTTCTCACTCATCCTTATTTCTTAATTACTTAAAACTTGTTGGGTGAACATAATTGGGTAGGAGCACCTGGGAGTGAACCGGAGTGTCCTATTTATCGTATTGGAAAACTACTTTGTTACAAATGTTAGGATAAAACTATTGCTTTATGCAAATGAGCCTGAACTCCACTTGGCCAAATAAGCATGTAGTCGATAGATCTATTGTTAACCACTTTAGCCTACTTGCCATACATTCAATGTATTGACCATTCATGGCTGCAACGTTTCATGTTGCAGGTTATATCGTATCTGAGTGATCGTTCATAGGTCGCGAGACTCCACTCAACAATTGTTCGCCTGTGGCACATTTGAAGGATGGAGATCTACCTTGTATTCATTTTCCGCCGTGTACTTGAATAAATAATGTAAATTCTGGATCATATTCGTTGTATTTACGATGCACAGTTATATTTGGTATCATTTTGTACTGTCTGTGCCAGTGAATCGATCCAGGGATTGGCACTATACACATGAACTCAGCCTTATCAGGCGAGGGTGTTATACCTATACGCGTGGCACAAATCGCGCGCGTCTAGCGCAGAGGTTACTAAAACTAGAGATTTGTCTCTCCAAGATTCATTCCTCGCTGTTTGTTCATTTCCTTCTCGTACTCCTCGAGCACTCCGCATCCTTACTATATCCTATGCACCCAAAGAAAACCCCAGCACCGCCCATCTTAAACCTACTCCGTCAAGATGGAACCATAGGCCAGTTCGGCAGTAGCCGCGTCTAAGGGCACGTCGGTGGCGGAAGAAAGGAAACTGTGGGGCCTCTGGGTCCCCAGTGCCATGAGTGACACCGATATGCAGCCCATGGAGGATGAGGGTTACCTTGTCGCTGGCGCATGACGGAGCAATGCTAGAGATGTTGTCCCTTCACTGCGCGATGGCAAATGAGTACTTTTCGGGACTCAGATTGACCGTGGCCTCAGCTTGCCTCCGTCAGAGCTCCTCACCGAGGCGCTCTCTTAGCACTCACGCAGCTCTTAGTGAGGGATTTCTCCGCATTAGGACAAGTCTTACTCTTTTCTGGTACTACTATGGTACTCGGAAGAACTCCATCACTGTCGGTGTTCCTTATATCACCAACACTCTTAGCTTAATCCTTAGGAGTAACCGTACCTATCCTAGGATTAATGCTAGTGAATCAATGAAGAGATGGGCCGGAACTTTATTTTATCATAGAGATATTCCGGCTCTGGAAAAGGCGCAAGGTCTTCCAGCCTTAGTCGATGGTGCTACTCCCCACCAAGAGTCATGGTATGCAGAAGCGCCAGAATTATCCGAAGACTTGGTCCTTGCCAAAAGGAGGATTGAGTTTTGATGAAGAATCAGGGGCTCCGCGGGTCCGACTTGATCCACTACTGGCTGGATTGTCGGATTCAGCCACTATAGCATCACAAAGAGCGCCTGATGCATACGGTCACTAGAGATTAGAAGGATAGCCTGAAGGTCAGTCTGAATCGCATATCTGCGAAGGACTACAAGACCCAGATGCAGTACTTGATCAAGGAGAGGGTGAACAAGAAGATCCCCAAAGTCTCCATGAAGATGTATACTGCCGACCGTCCTCTGACTCCGGTAAATATTTCAACTTTGTTTTAAGCTTTTTGCCCTTTTTGTCCCATCATCCGACTCTATTTTTCACTAATGCTTTCATAACTGATCAGCTCGAGAACCTCCCCGAGTCTGAGCTTTCCCATCTTAGGGCTATCCTTCAGATGACTCGGAGACGACGGAGGATGACAAGGTGAAGGAAGTTCCTGCCCTTCCTCCAAGAAGCATAAGGCCAAGGAAACTTTTGTTACTTTTGGCACACAAGTGCTGCCAGTGGTTAAAAAGTAAGTACTTCGCAACCTTCAGTTTCATTCATCGTTTCTTTCTGAATCACATCTAACATATGTTCTTGTGTGTTTAAGTGCTAAATCTATTTTGAAGATCAAGACCAAGCCGGAGAGCAAGCGAGCCAAGAAACTGCTCCAAAAGAAGCTTACACTGTCCCTAGATGTGCCTCCTCCAACTCCGAGCAGCACTCAGACCTCAGCACCGAAGGCCACTTCCTATCTGGACGCTAGCTCCACCATTCCTGGCGCATCCACAATCTCGCAAGCCATGGTTACCACTGGTAGCAAGGCGTCTAACAAGGGTGAACCTGTTAAGGGTAATGATCCCATGGTAATGTCCCTAGGAAGGATCAACAAAATGGTTGGCTCTGCTTCATCCGACTTTAAGCGAAAGAAGAAGGAGGGGATTCTCAAGTTGGCACAGTCCAGCCTTGAAAACAAATCCTCACTCTAGAACCAGCGAGCCAGGAGACGGAGGACGTCAAGCTGGAGAGCCTCCTACCAAAATTTGGTCCAGGATCAAAAGATCGAAGCCGAAGAACTTCCAGCGACGAATGTTTCTCCCATCTACCTGGCCGAGAAAGTGTTCCATAACACGAAACTCAGATTCAAAAAGTTGCACATAGAGCACATTGTAAGTTTTCCAACTATAGTTTGCAGTATTTTACTATCATTTCCTCTAGCCCCCAAGCATAAAGTTGGATAAAGATCTTTGCATAAAATCCGAGTTGATGCTTATAGGATGGAAAAGAACAATATAGTGTAGGCCCCAAGGCTCGTGCTGGATTTTGACTTAGTTAAAGTTGCAGCCCGAGTCTAATTAGGCGTCTGACAGTATTCTGTCTCTAACTTACAAAAAGTTACATCTTACAACCAGGAATTGCTCAAGAATATATGTAATAAGCGCAAAGAGATCAAGACTTTGCGTCTTGAGAATTCCAAGCAGCAGGTTGAGAAAGATGAGGCAGAAGGTAAACTTTTCCGGCTCCCAATCATTATTGTTTTTCTTTCAACCGAGTTTTCTTTTGACTGATATGTTTTGTTCTTTGAAGAATTGCTACATCAATCTAACAAGATGGTGGAAGAGGCCGAAAACTTCAATGTCTGCCAAATGGAGAATGCTGAACTGCGGGAGGAGCTGAAAAAGCTGAAGGATGAACACAAGAAATCCGTGAGCAATCTCAGGGAATCAAGCAATATGGAGACCGAGAGGTTAGCGAAGCTGGTGGCCCTCCAAGATAAACAGCTGAAAGATTTGAAGAATGACTTCGAGAGCCAGAGGGATCTTGCCCAGGCCATGGAATAAGAGTTGAGGAATCTCTGGGAGGAGCGTTCTCAGTGGAATCACTTTGTGCTAGGTAACATTTCCAACTTCATTCTTCTCCTCCTTTTCCGACATTTGTTGGTCAGATTTTTTTACTTTTGATTCTTTTCTAGAACCTTTTCATCTATCCGACCCCTCCTCCTCTAAACCTCGTCCCGAGTGCATTAAGTCAGTCGGAGATGCTCTTTTTGACTTTCGTTGGACTCTTGAAGAGGCTGGCGATTAGGTTAGACTTTCCGACTTGAGCATCTTATCCACACTTGAGATGAGGGACAAAGCCAAGGAGATTCCAAAGCTCACTGAAGATTGGAAGCTGCCATATGCTCGAACTGCTGCGCAAACCGCCCTTACCATGGTGATGAGCCACCATAGAGACATGAAAATCGGGCATGTCACCAAGGGCATCGCCGACGAGGACGGTGAGGGTAACCTGCAAGACATCAAGACCATCCAAGAATCTTGTGTGGGTTATGCTTGTCGCATGACAATGATGACGAACTATGCGACGCCATTCTTCCAGTCTATTGCTATGCCTCCTTCTCCCCAAGAGCCATAAGATAGCCTCGTTGAAGGTGAATAATGTAACATCCCAATTTCAGCAACCCGGAATTGCTGACCAAAAGGAAAAAATCAGGGGGAACAAAAACTTTTTCTTATTACTTGTAGTAATGCTTTCTTACTTGTTTGGTTGTGTTCATGCAATTGATTGTCTATTAGGTACTATACTTCTTATCTCAACCCTCTTTCACAAGAGCTATTTTACGGTGGAGATGTCTTGGCTCATCTTTCATATTCTCAAATGTTCTGGCATTTCAAAATCCGAGCCAAGATGACTTTGAAAAAACCAAATATTTTACTAGTTCTATTAACAAAACTATGGAGAACTAAAATACAATCTCCTTATGTTTTCAAGAAAGAACTCTCAATTACTCTTACCCCTAGGTTTTCCAAAACCTTTATTCAAAACCTCTTCATTCTAGTCTTGGTAGAATTACCAATAAGTCCTTATCTCACTTCAAAACACAACCTCTTCAAAATACCAATACCTACCTCAAGATAGGCTTGATGGTAACCCTAGTAGTAGTTGGATAAGTTTGACAAGATGAATTTCCTTGATCTATTGTCTGATGAATTTCGTTGATCTGATGTCTGATAAATTGCCTTGATCTGCTGATTGCATTGTTTGCTTAGAAACTATAGTGAGCTAATCTAGTAGCTCGTCCCTTAGGACCCAATCTAAGCATGGATCATATCTTGTTACTCATCACATCCACATCCTCCCTTGGATCATGAGTTTGGAACATAGCATCCTCTCAAAATCACCTACACTTGTACTCTAGTCTAAAACCCTAAATCTACAAAAATGGCTAAGTCTGGATTTCTTATCTAGATGCAATCTTTGGAGCTCTACCTTTTCCAACCTCTATGCATTATTGAGAATGTATTTGAACCATATTTTAGTACATCATTTGTAATACCAAAGCTCACTCTTGACCTTGGATAAACCATTCTGGTTCCCACTCATCCATGATGGTTTTGTAGTCAAGATAATAGTCTTTTCTGCAAACCTTATCATCTTGCCTACTTTGGCAAAAGCTCACATCTATATGCTACCTCCCCTTGACCAACTCTTTGCATGGTTATGATCTACTAACCATGGTATATGAATACATACCTCACTAGTTTCCATTGGAGCTTTGTGCGTTCCTAAACCCCCATGGTTTATGAGGCATCATGACAACTCTGTTTTGGCAGCCTTATTTCCAACAAAGTTTGCCATCACCCCTAAACCACCTCAAATCCAACCAAGCCCAACTCTTGCTTCCATGATCATCTATATAACTTTTTCTATCCATACATCTACCCATTTTATAAAGGTGAGCTCTGAGCTCACTAATCCAAGCATGTTTAGGTCGCATAAAATATAAAATGCCTTAGATCCCCAAATCCCTCTTTTTTTCCAAAAATCAATTTTGTTTGTGAATAAAAAAGGTGATATTGTTAGACACTCCAAGTATACATCACCTACCTTGTATTTAAGCATCCCCAAATAATTCCCCTAATTATTTGGATTATTTAACCATATATTTCCATTCCTTTGCAAAATCTCCAAAACCTTGTTTACAAAAACAAGTTTGTTTTTCTCCAAATCACGTGGCCATCTCAATGCACATTTGACTTCTATATATCATACACTATCTTCTAACCTCAATAATAAATATTTTTGAGTTTCCTTATTATTTCTTTTTGCCCTTTTTCTGAAATGGCAGAAACAAGAAATAATGCCTTAAAAATACTTTTCCTTCCCAATAAATTCCAATAAAATTCACCAGAATGTGATATGATATTCAAGAACATATCACATCAAAAACCAACCCTGTCCAATGTAAAAATATCAAATGAGCATCTACAAATCATTCCTGCACTTTTGGGATAAATATTTTTAAGTGGAACTTAAAGCCTTTGAAAAATCTCAAATAATTCCCATGGAAGTTTCATGACATCATCTATCCACTAGTACCCTTACACCACCTTGCCAAGACCAAATTTTCCTACATGCTTCACAAGCATCAAAATTGGCCTAATTAGTAAAGATGGAAACTCATGAACTAAACCCCAATCAACTATCCTCAAATCTTGTCCAACATTACTCCACCACACCCCCACTCAGTACTGGTCATGTGTACTCTAGCTATTATCCCTCTTTTGTCCCATGTGCCCTTAAGAGAGAGAGAGAGAGAGATGCATATCTTGATGTATATTGGCTATTAAAGATGCAACAGCCACACCACCCTTGTCCACCACTCCTTGCTTGACCCCACTACCCCACAACACCTCTCCACCACCCCTGCTTCCCAATGGATGGCCAGCTCCCTCCTCAACCTCCCCCATGGACCATGTCCATCATACACCCTCCTCCCTCGGTTTATAAGGCTAGGGGCCAGCGCAGCGCCCCTCCCCTGGCTCATTTGCCCCCTATCCTCTCCACACAGCACCCCGAGCTCCCCTCTCTCCCCCTTGCTCTGCCCTGCTCGAGGAGAGAATAAAATGGCACTCTCGGCCAAGGGAGAGCTCGAGCCCGAGGTGCCCTCTACCCAGCTCCCTTCCCCTTGCATGCGGCCGTCCTTGCTCTAATACCTCTGACCTACACCCCCATGTACTTCCCTCCCCTGCAGGTATGCTGGAGCCACTGCCGCTGCACATGCCCGAGCGGAGCTCCTCCTGCGAGTCAGAAGCTCCCGAGCCCCTTCCCCCATTGCATGCTTCGTCCCTACACTCCCCAGGATGGAAGAGACCGAAGGCCCTCTCCGATGAGTTACTGAGCTGCCACGACGTCCTCCGTCGGCACCACGAGCGGATCTCCACCCAGGCACAAAAACCGGACCCGTCGCCCATCTCCAGACTCCCCACGGTGCGCCGCCCCTCATCGTCGCCTTCCCTCCGCTCCTACGAGACCCAGGTGATCTCCCCGAGCCCCCCCAGCTCCTAAAGGGTTTCTGCCCCGCTGGCCCGAACCCAGGAGGAAGACAACCAGGAACCGTTGGATCCCTCTTGATCCAACGACCCTTGTCTCTGGATACCGCTTTAGTGCCCCTTACCGTTGATGGGCGGGCCCCTCTCGGGGGCCTTTTAAAACTCCTCTCCCACGCGCATGTGTGCCCGGGTGGGCTGGAATCGGCGATGTGGCCCAATGCCCTCAGGATCTGGCCCATCGCCCCCTTTTTGGTTTAAAATGTTTTCCTATAGATATGAAAACTTTCCTTGAGGATTAAATACAAAAAAATGAAAAACAAGAGTAAATGCCCTACTAAAATTTCTACCCTGTTCCTGAGTATGTTGTCTAACATGCAGACCAATTACTTTACCCAAATAATCCCCAGTTATTTTCAAAACAAAATAATACCAAAACCTATCATATTGATTGCATAATTATTCTAGGGGGTTTGGTAAATACAAATGGGGTGAAACCAAATTCCTCTGGTTGGTATTTGAAATACCCAACCACTGCACCAGACCCATGCCAAGGTAAACTATGGTTTGCCAGTAGTAAAAATAACAAAAACAGTAGATTAATGCCTTTAATAATTTCTATAGAAAAAGGGGCACTGACCTAATTCAAACTCCCAGTTAACCTCCATACCAATAAGTACCATACCCCAGGAGCCCAAAATTTATTGAGCCTTTACTGAATTATGGTGAATTAATCATTTATGTGCGTGGTTTATTCACTAATAAAATCACCACAGTAGTTCTGTTTATCCAAAAAGGGTGCTTCTAATTTCTACAGAAAAATAATTCAAATGCCTAACTTGTTTCCTAATAACATCAAAATCCCTTAGAATTTTAATCTAGTGAAAAAGACAAAATGCTTCCAGTATTGTCTTTGGGAATTTCTGAATGGCATTCTGGTAACTGTTTTGAGGTGAATCCAACTCTCAGTAAATCAGTCCACCAAATCCTATCTAATCATCCAAGGAAATAATTTTTGGAACTCCATAACAGTTATGGTGAATTATTTCCTAAAACTAGAGTTTTTTCACTATATAAATCACTATAAATCAATGGTAATTGATAAAATAGTGAAACCACCATTGTTGGCCTTATTTTATCAATATCTATCTAATGAAACCATTTGTGCCCAATTTTATCATGCAGAACTTCTCCTTTCTCTAAAACCCCTCATCTAGCTAGTTTTTGACTATAAATCTTAAATATGAAAATCCACAAATGCAACCAAAGCATTTCCTTTGTATCCCCAATCAAATCCTCAATCCTTAATGATTTGTAAACTTGCTATGTAAATTGCTTGCTGTATGTATTGGTGCTTGTATGCCTTGTATTGATTGTGGTATTGTTTGTGTGCATGTATGCTCGATAACGGCGATAGTTGCGATTGTGTGCCGTCGAGAAGAAGGAAGCCTTGGAGCATTATTGTTGCCATCATAGTTATTATTGGTTTTCTGGTATTCTAAAGAGGTCACGGGACATCTCACTAGTCACAGGAAATCCACCTTCTTGCTCATACGCCTTGTCCTATTATTTTACCTATGCATGTTTTATCTACCCGGTTATGCAAATTGCATTGTTTTACTATATTATGTAATGGGGGATGTACAACAAATTTTTATGATACCTACCTTCCCTTAGTATGGTAGATGGTGTTTAACACCATAACCCCTTGGAGACCCCGTTTTAGCCTAAGCAAAAGTGTAGGATGGGAAGACCCCGAAAAAAGACCTACAAAAATGTTTTATGAGAAAACCTTGGTGAGGGGTGGCCTACCAAGTGGTTTGGAAAAAGGAGAAAGGTTTTGGTTTTAAAAAATGGTCAGACAGAAGATGGAGGAAAAATGTTTATGAAAACACGCCGGACTGCATAGTTCTTAATGCTTGAGCAATTAACCCGTGCAACCACATTACTCTAGAATGGGACGGGGCTAGGCTGGAAGTTTGTCTAATCTGGTATAGGTGCCTCACACTACTACAAGGGCAAACAATCCCTGGAGGGTGGGCCTTCTCTGACCAACGGTCCATGCGTAGCATTGACCGGGAGAAGGAACAAAGGGTCTGCGGGCCTCCACGCGATACTATGAGCCCCTCATTGAAAGCGCCCACCTGTTGGGGGTGCAAAATGCACTCCGCTTGGCTTCGTTACTATATAGGCCGTCCCGGTTTTGAGGGGATTAACATCATAGGGTAAGAACTTGTATCAGAGAGGGCATCCAGAAGATCTTAACCGGTTATTCGACCCACGATCGGTGTAGATCAGGGACGGGTAATCAGATGGTGTGGGTATAGTGTACAACCTCTGTAGAGTGTAAATCTATTCGAATAGCCGAGTCCTCGTTCATGGATGGTTGTGATGGCTGCTGTACGGCGGTGATGGTTTTGATTTCAAAAAGGACTTCGGAAAATCAATTGCATGAAAATTCTTTGACCATGGGATGGTTGGAAAATGGAGGAAGGAGTTTGGTCATGAGATGACCGGAAGGAAAAACAAATGGGTGACCCAAATCCTAGTGTTTTCTTAAAACTTTTCAAAAAGGTTTCCAAAATGTTTTACAAAAGTTTTTCAGCAAAGATATAGAAATAATCTATATCTACAAGAGAAACTAATTTACAAAAGAATCTCTTATGGAGCCATCCTACCACATCCACATTGCATATCCTTTATTATTGTTATCTTAAGGTGGTTCGCGAGTACATTCAAAGTACTCACTGGCATTGTCCCTGGCTATTTAATTAGCCAAACTTTTCAGAAGAAAGAGGAACGATGGAGGTTGCTGATGTCTATGCGAGCTAGGCCGTTTTCCCAGTCAGTTGCCTATAGGTTAAGGCATGACATGGGCTCTGCGCTTGAAGATTTCCGCTATTGATGTTGTATCGCCATAATGGCATATTTGTAAGTACTTGTACTTGTTATTCATGGATGTTGTAATGATACTCGTCGGGTTATGCTCATGGCTCACTGATAATGGGAACGAGTACTCTCGGACCGTAAATCCGGGGTGCCACAAAGTATTCTCGGACCGTAAATCGGGTTATGCTCACGACTCACTGATAATGCTCACGGCTCACTGTTATTTGTAAGGCATAACGAGTATTCTCGGACCGTAAATCCGGGGTGCCACAAAGAAGCTTCCGAGTCTCGGGAGCAAGGTGGCGACGATGTGGACTCCACCGCTCCAAGGTCTCCACCACCATCGCCTGAATCTACAGCATAAGATATTTTGATGCATTATACTAAAACACTTTCACTTGGTCTGTAATGATGGGTACTATATTTTGTGTTTGAATGTCTTGGTATGTAAGAACTGATGCTCTACTACTTAGAACTTTTAATATATTTGATGTGTGTGCTAAAAAATTTCTTAAGGAAGTTTTGTTTACACTTATTGTTTTATCTGGCTCTCTGCCTCTTATCTTTCATGAGCCGGCAAACCTTTAGCACGAAAACTTTGCCGAGTAACGGAGCTCAATTGATAAACCGGTTTAAACTCGGAAAAAAGCCAGCCTCCAGTACCAACAATTCATTACTCGGAAAATACCGCGTCTAAGCAATCAGACAAAAAACCAAAGTATAAACATAAAATGAGATTTACACCCGAAGGTAAGATTTTTATAATCATACAAAAAACATAACCAGAACGAACATGATTATAAAGTACATTCAAGCATCCTAGGATTTTTGAATTTGACATGATCTTTTGGAAATAAGATGATAAAAAACTTCTTAGAAATAATATACGAGGAAACCAATACTTTATTTCACTTTGAACATGTACATATGATTACAAGGAATTATAACTATGAATAGAAGGGACGTAACTGTGCAATATTACATGGATGGTCTAATTCATCCGGATCTGTACTACCGCCAGCTCTCTTTCTCTTCGGAGTATCAGGTCTTTCCTTGATTGGTCTCATATCGGATAAATAATATGACCCGTTATGCAGAACTCGGCTGATCATAAAAGGTCCTTCCCAGATTGGGGAAAGTTTGTGCTTCCTTTTTTTGCACGAGTCGGAGAACCAAATCACCCTTTCTGAAAGAACGATTTTGAACTCTTTGACTATGATACTTGCGTAACTTCTGCTGATAGGCTGTAGATCTCTGCTCAGCAACGACGCGAACTTCTTCGACTACGTCGAGATCATCTTGTCGAGACACTTCGGCATCTTCTTCAATATATGCTTTGCTCGAGGATACTAATGAATTAATCACTCGTAAGAACTGCTTCTGCATCCTAAACCAAGAAGAAAGGAGTGTATCCGGTTGATCTGTTAGGAGTTGTTCGTAAGCTCCATATCATAGACGGAAACTCTTCCGCCCAAGCCCCTGCAACACGACGAAGTGGTGCCTCGAGACGAGGTCGGAGTTCTTGTAAAATGAGACCATATTCTCTTTTGACCTGTCCATTGGCCTGCAGATGCGCAACTGATGCAATATCGAGTCGTATCCCTTGTTCTTCATAGAATTAAGGCAGTTCTCCCATGGAAAAGTTGCTCCTGTTGTAAGTAATGGTACTGTGCAGATATCTGAATCGGATGATCACGTCCTCAACAAACTTTCTGGTTGTGGCTCCATCTCAATTTGTTACGAGGTTAGCGTCAATCCATTTTGTAATTTTATCCACCATCACTAGTAGGTGAGTGGTGACTGCAAGTGCACAAATCGTTTGTAGCTAGTTTCGAAATAAAGATATCGATCCCACAGGGAGCAGTAGGCAAAAGACTAAAATCCTTTTAACTAAAACTAAACGAAGTACTTGAGGAATAATTATAAGGTGCAAGGAAGTAGAGTTGTTTTTGGGTTTTTGATTGGTTGAAACACTAAAGTAAAGTGAAGTAAAAATTAATGCGGAAAGTAGTAATCATGTGCGTAAGAAAGATTGAAACTACAATAGGGGAAAGTCGTTCTCAGGGAGTGGTGGATACACCGGTAGCAATTTAGACCAAGTGATCAAGATTATTATAGATAATATTCTCATGATATGCATGTATGTGGGAGGAACTCCATATACGAATGATGAGGCAGCAACCACTGCTCACACCATCCTTCATAACCACAGCTAACAGATAGACAACATCAATCGTATTACCCTGCTATTAAGGGATTTCTCTCACGGCATGGACATGCCTTAATGAGTTCTCCTTGATTACCCAAGTTAGTACGTAAAGGATGAAAACAAATTTATAGTCACAGTAAGTTCTATCATCATTTCGTCTACCAACATGTAATCACCTTCATCGAGTCCCCATAAGAGGCAAATATTGAGGAGGTGCACAACTCCCAACATCAAGAAAGACAATTAGCACATACATATAATGATGTATAACATAATAATCTCATCTCAATCATATACTAGGGT
Organism: Avena atlantica; assembly: GCA_910589765.1. Lineage (NCBI taxonomy): Eukaryota > Viridiplantae > Streptophyta > Magnoliopsida > Poales > Poaceae > Avena > Avena atlantica. The sequence goes on from OU342735.1 coordinate 117,588,178, forward strand.
TTTTCCATCTCCCCAAGAACTAATGATCTACTCAGACATGGAGGCAATCAGCATCATGCCAATGGTAAAGGAAATGATTATAAATGAATAGTACTTGTATAAATCCACAACTAGTGCAAGAATTACAACAAGATCTAGATGGGATGGATGGAGATGATGGTGGTGATGAAGATGCAGCGGTTGATGAAGATGGAGATCGATGCCTTGGCCTCCCAGATCTGCTTAGGGCGAAGATGGATCCTTAGGGCAAGTTCCCCCTCCAGATCCCTTCCGGAGGTGAGGTTTTCGCCATTTCTAGGTGTTCTGTATGTCGTCTCTCCGAACCATCTGCACGGGGCAAAACTATTTGAGGAGGCGGAGGCGGAGGCGGCGCCAACTATACGGCGGGAACTATACAACGGCCGACCATATAGTTGGTCGTCAACTCTTCTATCTCTGTTTCACTTCGGGTTTTCTTCTTGTATTATTAATATTTCCCAAATAAGCGATTTACGTAGTTTTTGGCTCATTTTATCTCTAGTACAACTTCTCCAAGAATTGTGTCCTTTGGATCCATCATCTGATCCTGGTGAAAATAAACATAAAAAGTGTGCGTGAACGTCGTAAAATACCGAAATCCAACATCTACAATGAGAAATAACAATGTAAAACATGATGCAAATATGCACTCATCAACTTCCCCAAGATTAGACTCTTGCTCGTCCCGAGCAAGTTTAGCTTAATGGATGTGATCCTTACATTCATGAAGCTGAGTCGATAAAATAAATGAGGTGTTGATCATAAAGGATACATATAAATAAGTTCATGAATAGTACCTTACTCAAACCTTCCGAATAATATTAGGAGGCCTCCACACCTTAGTAATTAATAGTTCACATAAGATTATTCTCAACATGATGTAAAAGTATTCGGTTCAACCGAATGAGTTAGTGAGGTAGTCTCAAGTGTTTTTAGGATTAACATATTCACTTGGGATTCAAAATCATAAACGTATCTTTGTCTTACTACAGTATGGTGGTATATGCCTATTTTCTCTTTGCATATTCACTCTTTTTCTTCATCTTTATTTTCTTATTTTTCTATATATATTTATGCTCACACTTTTGTTTAAGTGCTTTGCAAAGTAGCTAGCGATATATTCCACTTCATGTAGGAATTCCAAAGTTTAACGATCTCAATTATAAAATTCCAAATATATATGAAGCATCTTTATAAAATTCCAAAGTTTAACGATTTTATTTTTCATCTTAATTAATTATATAGTTTCCTCTTTTTGTAAATCAAACCATTGACCTACAACATATTGATCAAACTATCTTTATATGTTCCATTTGTTGGGCCACGCAGAGATAAAACAAAACTTTTTTCTCTAACGTGGTGATCCCAAGACCTAGCTGAGGTAGAAGGCTACAAGAATTACCACTAGATGCGCAGTTGCGGATTATTGATGAATCGCATCAGTTGAATGCAGTGTAGTCGTCACGATCCAATCCAATCACGATCGTCCTGGTGCTGATCGTACAACACCTCTACTGGTATCCACACGCACAAGGAGGAGCACCGGCGGCGAACTGCTAGGTTCGATACGACGGCTAGACTGTTGTGGAGCTAGGGTTTCCAATACATGGAATGACCTAACCGATCAACCCTCCTGGGTTTCTGCGTGCCACTATATATAGGGAGTGAACGTGGGCTCCATTCACTCGTGTCCCATTCACTAAATCACATATAATATTAGTCACCATGAGTCCGACTCACTGACTCAGTCCAAATCCGGCTCGGGTCTAACCCAACCAGATTTCCGATTCAGATCCAGTCCGAACTTGCTCCCGCTCTTATGTGTGTGATGCCGCAGGCTCATGGCTACTTGGACACGATTGGAGTCTGAATCTCAATCGATCAGTCGATAGCGGCTCGTAGCAGAACGTGCCGACTTCCAAGTACCAAAGAGTCATGATGACTTGCCTTTTCAATGCGACCTGCGTCCAAGTCCCTTTTGCCTCACGATATACCTTGTCAGACTATAGGCGAATATTTGTCATCCCTTAAATAGTCTGACTCTCTTCTCGATCCGAGATAAGTGATTCATCTGACTAACTCTTAGTCGATCACCTCGGTTAACACTTCTCTGAGTCATGCATGGCCATGCTTTCCGAATCATATCATCCGAGAGGGCCTAGAGAATATCTCTCCAAGTGGAGGGGTAAAATCCCATATTGGTTATTCACATCACGCAGCTTGATTCTCACTCATCCCGAACTTTGCCTTTATAATTGCCTAGCTACGGATCAACGTTTGACAGAACCTAAGTCGGTGATCCTCAACTTGGACTGTGCAAAAACCTTAGGTCTAAGGATTACATTGATTGAGATATAAAAATGACAACTTGTTCGTTGTACGTCAATATGGGTCAATCCGACTAGTTAAACTCTTTAGCCGAATCTGTGTTAGTCAGAATAGCATATCCATGTCCATGACAAGTGGAACCGAGTCATCAGCCGACTTTCACATTGGTCTAAGTTGTGTGTCCAACACAACCTCAATGACCAAGGATATTTAGCACAAACAACATGAATGTATAGTTCCACAACTGAATCACATATTCAATGATACACATCATATGTTTATACAAGGACAAATTAATATCTTTCTGAATACAATGGGAAATATCATCATACATGATTGCCTCTAGGGCATATTCCCAACAGTCTCCCACTTGCACTAGAGTCAATCTTTCGATATCACATGTCTAGGCATCTAATACCCATAGCTCTTATGTTTGCCTCATGCTTTGGCTATGGTAGCGGCTTTGTCAACGGGTCCGCAATATTTGCATCCGTGTGTACCTTGCATAACTTGATATCACCCTGATCCACAAAATGGTGAATCAGGTGGTACCGCATGAGTATGTGCTTGTTCTTCTGGTGTTGCCTAGGTTCCTTGGCTTGTGCGATAGCACCATTATTGTCACAATACATGTCTAACGGATTGGACGAGCCCTGAACCACACCAAGATCCATGAGGAAATTCTACATCCAAACATCTTCCTTTGCTACCTCCGAGGCGGAAATATACTCAGCCTCTGTTGTAGATGCAGATACAGTCTCTTGATTGGAACTCTTCTAGATTACAGCCCCTCTGTTTATTACAAACATACCCGGATTGCGAACGAGAATCACCAGAGTCGGTAAGATAACTCGCATCCATGTAACCCTTTACACTGAGTTCATCTTCACCTCCATAAACAAAAAACATATCCTTAGTCATTCTCAAGTACTTTACGATATTTTTAGCCGTTGTCTAGTGGATTTCTCCAAGATCAGCCTAGTATCTCCTCACATAACTTAGAGCATATGAAACCTCCGTCCTAGTACAAATCATGGCATACATGATGGATCTGACTGCAGAAGCATACAGAATCACACTCATCCGACTTCTCTCATCAGTCGTCGAAGGACACTGAGTCTTGCTAAGTTTTATACCATGGGACAAAGGTAAGAACCCCTTCTTAGACGATTTCATGTTGAACTTCTTCAACAGTTTGTCCAAATAAGTACTCTGACTCAATCCAATGAGCCTCCTTGATCTATCTCTATATATCCGGATTCCGAGAATATATGTTGCCTCACCCAAGTCTTTCATTGAGAAACTCCTTTCCAATGATTCCTTGGTTTCTTGCAACATCTGGACATCATTTCCAATCAATAATATGTCATCCACATATAAGATTAGAAAGTTTACTTTTCTTCCATTAAACTTCTTGTATAAACAAGAATCATGATCACTCTTGATGCAACCAAACGATTTGACTACCTTATCAAATCGAATGTTCCAACTCCGAGATGCTTGCTTCAACCTAGAAATGGATTTCTAAAGTTTGCACACTTTTTCAGCATTATCCGGATCGACATAACCCTCGGGTTTTATCATATACACGTCCTCAGTTAAATTTCTGTTAAGGAAAGCCGTTTTGACATCCATATGCCATATCTCATAGTCGAAATAGGCTGCTATAGCTAACATGATCCAAACTGATTTAAGCATCGCTACGGGCGAGAAAGTGTCATCGTAATCAACTCCTTGAACTTGTCGGAACCCCTTCGTGAAAAGACGTGCTTTAAAGATGGAAACATTTCCATCCATATCAGTTTTTTTCTTAAAGACCCATTTGCACTCGACGGGTCTTGCACCGTCTGGCAGATCAACCAAGTTCCAAACTTGATTTGCATCCATGGACTTTAACTCGGATCTCATGGCTCCAAGCCATTACTGGGAATCAGATCCCACCGTCACTTCTGAATAAGTTGCCGGCTCATCACTGTCTAATAGTAATACATCACGAACACTTCGTAATCTTGCCGTTCTTCGTAGTACAGGTGCTGCTATCGGCTCAGTTACCATGAACGGCTCAACCTCCAAGGTTTTTTCCGACTCTCTACTAGCCGGTTCCTCTCGAATTTCTTCGAGCTGCACCATGCTCCCACTTACTCCCTCACTGAGAAACTCTTTCTCAAGGAAGATACTGTTCTGAGCGACAAACACTTTGCCCTCTTCTCGGTTGTAGAAGTAGTAACCCAAGGTTTCCCTCGGATACCCCATGAAAATACACTTACCCGACTTGGCCGTAAGCTTGTCCGACTGAAGTTGCTTGACAAATGCTTCACAACCCCAAATCTTAAGAAAAGACAAACTCAGCTTATTGCCTGTCCACATCTCATGCGGTGTCTTCTCTACCGACTTGGATGGTAATCTATTTAGTGTGAACGCTGCTGTTTCTAGACAATAACCCCAAAATGATAAAGGCAGATATGTCCGACTCATCATCGATCGTTCCATGTCCAACAAGGTCCGATTCTGCGTTTTCGACACACCATTCCTCTACGGCGTTCCTGACAGAGTAAGTTGAGGAACTATTCCACAAATTTTCAGATGGTCATCAAACTCATGGCTCATGTACTCGCCTCCTCGATCCGACCAAAGAAACTTTATTTTCTTGCCAAGTTGATTTTGTACTTTATTCTGGAATTCTTTGAACTTTTCAAAGGCTTCCGACTTATGTTTCATCAAGTAGATATATCCATACCAACTCAAATTATCAGTGAAGGTAATGCAGTACTCATAACCACCCCTGGTTGTCATGCTCATTGGTCCACATACATCACTATGTACTAGTCCCAACAAGTTGGACGCCCATTCGCAACTCTTTGCAAAAGGTGTCTTGGTCATTTTGCCGAGTAGGCAAGATTCACATGTCTCGAATGACTCCAAGTCGAACAAAGTTAGGAGTCCATCATCATGGAGCTTCTTCATGCGTTTCCAACTTATATGACCAAGCCGACAGTGCCAAAAGTAAGTCATATTCAGATCATTTGGTTTCAACCTTTTAACATTTATGTTATAAACCGACTCACCATCAAGATTCAAAATAAATAACCCGTCCTAGACGGGTGCAAAGCCGTGAAACATATCATTCAAATATAAAAAATAAACATTATTCTTGATATTCGACTCATATCCTTGCCTCATAAAACATGAAGCAGAAATAATGTTTTGACTGAGCACTGGAACATAATAACAACTATTCAGTTCCATAATGAATCTAGAAGGTAAATGAAGATGCATTGTGTCGACTTCCAATGCATCGAATCTCGCTTTGTTGCCGACTCGAATATCAACCTCGCCTCTTGCTATGCTCCTAGTTCTTACTAGTCCCTACAACGAGTTGCATATGTGAATAACTAATCTGGTATCTGTAACATCCCAAAAATCATAGTTTCAAAACTCATTCATATCATCTTTGCATCATTTATCCATTTAGGGTTTTCTTAAAAAAATCACCTAGAAACAGAAGTTGGATCTATGATTTCATGTGGACAATTTATCCCAAATGACCATCACCCTTTGAAATTTGAAAGTTTAAATACTTGTTTGCTTGCCTCCATGGATGGAAAGATTAAGTGAAACTTTTAAACCCAAGTTTTCAAATTTGGAAATGTTTCAAAATCCTTCTACAAATACTTGCAAATTAGATCAAACCTCTGATTACTTTGAAACCCAAGCTTGACCAAGCCTTACAAAGTAACCATTTAGATAATATGACTGTTAAATTGAATCCACAAAACCCTGTAAAAATTCCCAAGGCAGATTAAATTCAAAAGGATTTAAATTCATATCAAATTCATACCAGAAAATGAAATTAGTAAAAAGAAAAGGCTTAAACAATGGAAAAGGGCCACGCGGCCAGAATCTGGCCCAGCAGCTGATCAAGCCCAGCAAGCCCACCCGGGGATCTTCTTTTTCTTCTCACACGCGCGAGCACACGCGCTGAGCCGCTGACAAGCAGACCCCACCTGCACTTCGCGCACCTCGCTGACAAGCGGGCCATCTCCACGCCAGCGTCGTCTCCACCCGCATGACCTGTTCGTCCCCAATCAACGCGGCCGTTTCCTGTGTGTTAATCGCGGCGTCAATTCGAATCAATGGCCGAGTGATTCTCGCGCTTGACCAGGCTATATAAACCCCCTCTGTCCCCTCTCTCTTTTCCCCAAAACCCCAAGCACTGAACGCCCCCAGGCTGCGCGCATTTCTCTCTGCAACCCCGCCGTCTCCGACGACTGCGCCGGCGAATTCCGGTGAGCCTCGAGTTCCCCTCGGTCTCGCATTCACGTTATCTTGTTCAGTGAACCTTTGAGCATCTTCTGACACTCTCCGTTTGCCTTCGCATGACCCATAGCTTCGGCAACGTCGACGACTGGACCGCCACCGTCTTCTGCACGAACTCCGGCGACCTCCCTCCGTAAGTAGCCACTGCCCCTTGCCGTCTGACTGATACGCATAGAATCCTCATCGTCTTGCGCATCTGACAGTGTCCCTATTTTGGCTTAGCGCGACGAGGAACCTCGCCAACGACGACGACTGACCGTGGCTGACGCATTCGCGAACTCCGGCGAGGAATCCCCGAGGACCCCGTGCGCCCCTTCCTAAGCCATTGCTACCTTGAGCATCAGCAGCCTCCTGCGGTTCTGGTAAGCATCTCCTTCCTTCCCCGGGCGACCTAGAACGTCGGCACCGCCACCGACTGACGCGCCGCCGCCTGTCACCGCCGGTAGCGCCGCTCGATTTTGGTTAGGAGATTTTTAGCCGTCAGATCTGAATCCTACGCGTAGAAACACTTCACTTAACGAAGGGGTATGGACAGATCTGAGCCGTGCAGCGTTATTTAGATCCAACGGCACAGGAGGGTGATCCGGTGCGAACCGGTACGCGCCAGTAATAACGCGACGCGTGGCAAGGTTTAAACTAAAAACAGAATTTAAAACCTGATTTAGATTCAAACTTCAAATGCTCATAACTTTCAAATGCCACGTTAGATTTTTGCAAACTTTATACCGTTGGATTCAGTGAAACAAGGCCTTTCTGAATATCCAATTTGTTTAGCATATAGTAACAGTTAAAATGGTTTTATTTGTGGAACAAGTTTAGGGCTATTTTAGATATAGAATTATCTTTATAAAATTGTATTATGGCCAAATAAGTTTATTGGGCAAACTTGTGACATGTTATGTTTCTGTAGTCATGAACACACTTGGTAGAATTTTCAAAATTTAACACTTGGTAAATTCTTGCATGCATGCATTCATATTATTTTTGGTTGTATTTAATTGTGTGTAATTGTATGCTTTGATTTCTTGTGTAGATTTTGCTAGTGATTGTGATTGTGAAGAGTGCTACTCTCCACACTACCAAGGCAAGTGATATTTTCATGAACATTCCTATCCTAAGTTTTGTACTAGCATTAGTTATTTTTGCTAAAGTATTGCATGATATATTTGCTTAGTGCTAAGATGGGAAATCCTAAGTAGAGTGGAATAGTAGAATTGCTAGGGAAGTTTTCCTAAGTTAGGTTACCATATTTTTCCTAGCCTAGCTTATAGCAAACAAGGGTGGTGAACATCTATATAGTTTATGATAAAAATATTCTAAGTCAAGAGACTTATATTTTCTTAATAAAAACAACTAAGACAAATGAACCTCCTGGGTGGAATGGAAATATTGGGTTATGTTGAGTGGTTACACAAGGCCATGGACTTGGGTTGTGTATCTCACTTGTGGTATGCCACCCAGGCACAAAGGGATTTGGAGGCCAAGTGTTGAGAAAGCTTACAGTGCAACCACTTGGCAATATGGGCTCTGCCTTGATCATATAGGTAGCTAGAACTTAGTCATTTGGACAGTTGGTGGTAGATGGGATAATAGGATGGAGCGCGTCCATTTGACTAAGGAAAGGCTTCTGAAAGGTCCTGTCTTGGGAAACCAAGTCTGGTGGGAAAAGTGCACAACCTCTGCAGATGGAAAATCTAAGTACTTAGCCTTGTCCAAGGAAATGGACACTTTTGAGCATCAAGACATGGAAGCTACAAGAATCTCATCACTCCAACTTCTAAGTAAAAATTTGTGGGTGAACAAGGGTGAAGGACCCCAATGTCTATTGGTGGTTTCCTTGGGAATGTTTTGACAAAGAAAAACTTAGTGATTTCAACTAATAGGAAAAGTTTATTTTCAAGCAAAGCAAGCCAAGCTACACTAGCCAAAATGCATATAGTAATATAGTCCACTTAAAATATACTAAGGTATCACTTGCCAATACTATTCCAAAGTATTGACCCTCTGTGGCTGTAACTTGTGATGTTGCAGGTTACTCCGATGATGAATAGGAGTCATAAGTCTACACTCAACATGCTTGCCTGTGGCACATGAAGATGAAGACTTGTGTTTATTTACTTATTCCTTAAACTCTTGTATTAGGCCTATGGCCCTGAGTTGTAAAAGACTATGGTTTTATCTCTGGAATGGATGTAATAAACGACCTTTGTATCTGTGTACTTCATCTTAAACTGTGGATGCTAGCATTGATCCAGGGACTAGCATTGCAATCACAGGGATCCTATCCTTTATAAAGGAGGGGTCTAACAGATGGTATCAGAGCACTGTGTTGCCTGTAGGATTGTGACCCTAGGATTGGAAAACCACTAAGGAAAAAGTTTTTTTTTTCAACTACTTCTACACTTGTCTATTCTTCTCGTAAAACTTTTCTAATCTCTTTCAACTTCCTTGTAGATGAACTCCATCAACGAAGCCGTGAAGAAGGGACCACTCATGACCATGACCTTGGAATGTGAAACTGAGTTTCCCAATATTCTCAAGGACCTCATGGAGGCAATGGATGCTCATGGTGAAGCCGTGTACAAAGGCTTTCCAGTGATGGATGAAGGAGTGGAGTATTGGTGGGTACAACTTCACTTGTACAAAAACAAGGAAGACAACCACAAAGAAAGGGGATTCTGTATGTACACCAACACTACCATGCACACCACATTCTTTGAGTCAGCCAGGGATGCAGCTTGGAGGACTATCAAGGAACTAAGTGCTAGAGTTAAGTGCAGAGTGCTCAACCTTCAAAAGGACTTAGAGAAAGAGAAGGAGCTTACTCAAGAGTTGGAAGACACCAACCAAGAAATAAGAGGAGATGTTATAGACTTAGTGATAGAGTCAAGAGAGCAAGATTGGTGGATTGCCTCTAGGAACATTGTGTTTAACAATAGATCCCGTGAGATTGGATTGTAAGGACACTTCGTTAGTTGGACCACCACTTATCACCTTATTTTCAAAAGATGTTTTAAATAAGTTGGGACCTTGAGTGATGTAATGAACTTATGTATGCATGACTTATGTGACGATTTTGTTTCATGGATATGCATGAATGTTAGTCTTGATTTACCTTAAATTGCAATGTTATAACTTTTCAATCTTATAAATAGATGCCTGTTGCCGTCAGCACTGTTGAGGAGTTTCGGGTTACTCGTTTTGGTCCCCGTATCATTGAGCTTACCACTCTACTTGATCTCCCTCTTCCTACCATCACGGTGTACCCACTCACCAAGTTCGAGAGGAAGGACCTCTGGGGCTTCAAGGTGACCCAGCCAGGACGCCAGACTGAGCCTACTACAGAGGCCATCGTCTTCAAGTTGATGCACGATGACAGGGAGAGAGGCATGGAGGTAGTCATGCAGGACCTGATAGGACGACTGTTAGGCCGTCACTCCCGACAGGTTAGGGGTACTCACTTTCACGTCTTCGGAAGAGGTGATGTTGATGGAGATTCCATCTACTTTGAGGACGACTCGAGGAGCACTGCGGAGCCGATACGTCTTTATCTTCAGGACTTAGAGACTCTTCTCAGGCACGTAGATACGGACAGGACGAACGTCATGCTAGGTAATGATGAGCTTCAGGTGCAGCTTCGCGAGAAGGACAAGCTTTTTGCGCAGCAGGATGAGATGATCAAGGAAATGGAGACAAAGTTCGAGGCCCAGGACCGCAAGTTCAAGAGTCAAGAGAAACGCGTCCAGGATAGGAACAAGAAGATCCGGGACATGACCGAGGAACTGAAGTCCAAGGACTTTGAGCTTGAGCAGCAGCAGATGGTTATTGAGAGACTTCGCTCCCAGAAGAGGGCTCTCAAGACCAAGGTTGATTCTTTGACCACTACGATTGAGGAGAACAAGACCGCGATGGAGAACGCAGGTCTTACCTTCGTCGAGGAGGAGATAGATGCTGACGAGTAGACTTGTTTACTCGTTTTTACTTTCGTATTCATACTTGTTGTTGCGAACTTATTATTGGACCATCCGACATGTGGATGGCTTGCCACTTGTGTGTTTTATTTCATGAGTTGTTATATGGTGGTTGAACTTTTATTGCTTGTTATATGTTTGCTTGTGATGTATTGTGCATGAAACATCTATGGGTATCTCATTCTTATCTATTTGAACAAACCACAGATGCCTCCCCGTCGCGCAAACACCAACCCCAACAACATCACCCCGGAAATGCAACAAATGATGAATGCTCAGACACAGCTTATGCAAATGATGACAACATTCATCCAGAACCAGAATAACAACAACAACCCCAACAACAACAATAATAACAACAACAACAACAACCCTCCGGGTTTTGATATGCTTACCAGATTTCTGCGACTAAGGCCAGCAAAATTTTCGGGGACAACTGATCCCATGGCAGCCAATGACTGGTTACGTTCTGTGAACAAAGACTTAGTGACAGTGGGCTGCACTGATGCTGAAAAAGTCAGATTCGCAGCACATCTGTTGGAAGGACCAGCCGCCACATGGTGGGATAACTTCCAAATCACCACTCCCATTGATGAAGTGACATGGGACATATTTGAGGATGGGTTTCGCACCGCTCATATCTCATCCGGGATAATGAGTCTGAAAAAGAAGGAGTTTCACAACCTGAAACAGCGCCACCGCAGTGTGGCAGAATACGTAGAAGAATTCAACAATCTGGCGCGCTATGCACCGGATGAGGTTGATACTGATGCCAAGAGAAAGGAAAAGTTCTTGGAAGGCTTGAATGATGAGCTGAAACTACAGTTATCTGTAGCATATGTTCCAACTTATCAGTCTTTGTGTGACAAGGCTGCTATTTTGGAAAGTAAAATGAAGCAAGTCGAGAGTAGGAAGAGGAAACACTCCGAAAAACACAGCTCGGGATCGTCTCACAAACGATCTCACTATGATGACAGTGGCAGCTCAGGATCCCATAAACATGGGAAATTCAACAAGCACCACAACCACAACCGTCATGACAACAAGCATCACCGTAGTCATGACAATGATAAGTACAAGAACCACAAGGGTGGACATAAGAGCCACCACAGTGGAAATGGTAGTGGAAGTGGAAGTCAGCATGTTAAAAAGGACATCAGTCAGGTTGAGTGCTTCAAATGCAAGAAGCTGGGGCATTATGCTAATGAGTGTCCTGAAAAGAAAGTGGAAGGACCTAACAAGCCAAATCCTTTCCAGAAAGGACAAGTTAACCACATTAATGTGGAGGAGGTCTATGAGGAGCCTGATGCCGTGGCTGGTAAGTTCAGACTCAATTCAATTTCAGCATTTGTACTCTTTGATACTGGTGCATCTCATTCATTCATATCGAAGGCATTTGTTGATAGAAATGGGTTTGCATCAGAAAACATTGGGTGTCCAATAAAGGTTAGTTCTCCAGGGGGAGACATGATAGCAAGCCTTGGATGCCGGGATCTTATCATAGAGTTTGGTAAGCATAAGTTCCCAGTAAGCCTGATAATCCTAGATTCCCAAGGACTAGATGTAATTTTGGGAATGGATTGGATGGCTAAGTATGAAGGAGTACTAGATTGTGCCAATCGTACAGTTACACTCACAACCCCAGAAGGAAAAAGAATAAAATTTAAGTCAAACTTTGAATCCAAAGGAAGTAAGCTAAATTCTCTTAAGGGGTTAGCATGGACAGTGTGCCAATTGTGTGTGAGTATCTGGATGTATTTCCGGAGGAATTACCAGGAATGCCACCAGATAGAGATGTGGAGTTTTTGATAGATTTGGTACCAGGCTCTGGACCAATAGCTAAGAGACCATACAAAATGTCAGTTGATGAACTGAAAGAACTCAAGAAGCAGCTAGGAGAACAGTTACAGAAAGGGTTTATTCAACCAAGTTCTTCATCTTGGGGAGCCCCAGTATTGTTTGTGGAGAATAAGGATAGAACACAAAGATTATGTATTGATTATCGTTCTCTCAACGAGGTTACCATCAAGAACAAGTATCCTTTGCCAAGAATCAACGACTTGTTTGATCAATTAGAAGGGGCGTGTGTATTCTCGAAGATTGATCTTCGGTCAGGCTATTTTCAACTTAAGATAAGAGAGCAAGACATACCTAAGACAGCATTCACCACAAGGTATGGATTGTATGAGTACACTGTGATGCCTTTTGGTTTAACCAACGCTCCAGCATACTTCATGAATATGATGAACAAAGTGTTCATGGAATTTCTTGACAAGTTTGTGGTCGTTTTTATCGACGATATCCTAGTCTACTCCAAGAGCAAGGAAGAACATGAAAGACACTTGCGCTTGATACTTGAAAAGTTAAGAGAGCATAAACTTTATGCCAAATTCAGCAAGTGTGAGTTCTGGTTAGAGAAAGTTGGATTTCTTGGTCATGTTATGACAAAGGATGGTGTGGCAGTGGATCCTGCCAAAGTTTCAGCTGTGACAGATTGGGAATCACCCAAGAATGTGAAGGAAGTTCGTAGTTTCCTTGGCTTAGCAGGTTACTACAGAAGGTTCATTGAAAATTTCTCGAAAGTTGCTAAGCCTATGACAGAATTGCTAAAGAAGGACAAGAAATTTGCTTGGACTGAAGGTTGCGAAGTCAGCTTCCAAGAGTTGAAGAAGAGACTTGTGACAGCACCAGTTCTATGTCTGCCAGATTTGGAAAAGGATTTCCAAGTGTATTGTGATGCTTCTCATCAAGGTTTGGGTGCCGTACTTATGCAAGAGGGTAAAGTCGTAGCCTATGCTTCAAGACAACTCAAAACTCATGAAGTAAACTATCCTACTCATGATTTGGAGTTAGCCTCTGTCGTCCATGCACTCAAAACATGGAGACATTACCTTTTGGGTAAGCGGTGTGAAGTATTCACCGATCATAAGAGCTTGAAGTATATCTTCACCCAGAAGGAGATCAACATGAGACAAAGAAGATGGCTAGAACTTATCAAGGATTACGACTTGAGTTTGCAATACCACCCCGGTAAAGCAAATGTGGTAGCCGACGCTTTAAGTCGTAAGACGTTTGTAAATGGTCTTACCAAAGGGGAATTGCCAAATGATCTATGTAAGCAATTCAAGGAACTCAGATTGGAAATTGTACCAGAAGGACATCTCATGTCATTAGATGTTCAACCCACTCTTTTGAACAAGATCCAAGAAGCTCAGAAGACCGATAAGGAAATTGAAAAGATCAAGGAAAATATTAGTCTAGGGAAGGCTAAGAGTTTCCGTATTGATGAACAAGGAACCTTATGGCACGGGAAACGTATATGTGTTCCACAAGACCCAGAGTTGCGGAAACTGATCTTACAAGAAGGTCACAACTCTCCGTATTCTATTCACCCAGGAAACACCAAGATGTACATGGATATGAAAGAAAGATTTTGGTGGAACAATCTCAAAAGGGACATCGCCGAACATATTGCTTTGTGTGATGTGTGTAGCAGAGTCAAAGCAGAGCATCAAAAACCAGCAGGTTTGCTTCAACCACTGCCTATTCCTGAATGGAAATGGGAAAATATTGCTATGGATTTCATTACCGGATTACCAAGGACCAGGTCAGGGTATGATTCCATATGGGTAGTAGTGGATCGCCTAACTAAAGTGGCTCATTTTATACCCGTGAAGACAACTTATACAAGTGCCAAGTTAGCAAAAATATACATGAACAGGATCGTATGCCTTCACGGTGTGCCAAAGAGTATTGTGTTAGATAGAGGAACTCAGTTCACTTCTCACTTCTGCAGACAGCTTCATGAATCCTTAGGAACGAGATTGGAATTCAGTACTGCTTTTCATCCTCAAACAGATGGACAAACAGAGAGGACCAACCAAATTCTAGAAGACATGTTGAGAGCATGTGCTTTAGATTACGGAGCGAGTTGGGATGAAAGTTTACCCTACGCAGAGTTTTCTTACAACAATAGTCATCAATCTAGTATTGGAATGGCACCGTTTGAATTACTCTACGGAAGGAAGTGTACCACCCCATTGTTATGGAATGGTGTGGGCGAAAGGAACTTATTTGGACCGGATCTTATCAAAGATGCCGAAGAAAAAGTCAAATTGGTTAAAGACAGGTTGAAGATAGCACAGTCCCGACAGAAAAGTTACGCGGATTCTACGCGTAGAGAAGTCACCTACGAAGTTGGGGATAGAGCTTATCTCAGGATATCACCACTCCGGGGAGTGAAAAGATTTGGAGTCAAAGGAAAGTTGGCACCAAGATATGTTGGGCCATTCAAGATTCTAAGTCGCAAAGGAGAAGTTGCATATGAAGTTGAATTGCCAGAATCTCTATCAGCAGTCCATAACGTATTTCATGTGAGTCAGCTTAAGAAATGTCACCCCGAAATGGAAGAGTCCTCTTTGAAGGATACCATACCTTTGGAAGAGGTTCAACTAGAAAGTGATCTCACTTATGAAGAAAAGCCTGTCAAGATTTTAGAGACCGCAGAAAGAGTCACCAGGACCAAGACTATCAAATTTTGTAAAGTACAATGGAACCATCACTCCGAAGAGGAAGCAACATGGGAAAGAGAAGATGATCTTCGGAAAGACCACCCTCACCTATTTGCTAGCCAATCCGAATCTCGAGGGCGAGATTCATCTTAAGGGGGTTAGATTTGTAACATCCCAAAAATCATAGTTTCAAAACTCATTCATATCATCTTTGCATCATTTATCCATTTAGGGTTTTCTTAAAAAAATCACCTAGAAACAGAAGTTGGATCTATGATTTCATGTGGACAATTTATCCCAAATGACCATCACCCTTTGAAATTTGAAAGTTTAAATACTTGTTTGCTTGCCTCCATGGATGGAAAGATTAAGTGAAACTTTTAAACCCAAGTTTTCAAATTTGGAAATGTTTCAAAATCCTTCTACAAATACTTGCAAATTAGATCAAACCTCTGATTACTTTGAAACCCAAGCTTGACCAAGCCTTACAAAGTAACCATTTAGATAATATGACTGTTAAATTGAATCCACAAAACCCTATAAAAATTCCCAAGGCAGATTAAATTCAAAAGGATTTAAATTCATATCAAATTCATACCAGAAAATGAAATTAGTAAAAAGAAAAGGCTTAAACAATGGAAAAGGGCCGCGCGGCCAGAATCTGGCCCAGCAGCTGATCAAGCCCAGCAAGCCCACCCGGGGATCTTCTTTTCTTCTCACACGCGCGAGCACACGCGCTGAGCCGCTGACAAGCAGACCCCACCTGCACTTCGCGCACCTCGCTGACAAGCGGGCCATCTCCACGCCAGCGTCGTCTCCACCCGCATGACCTGTTCGTCCCCAATCAACGCGGCCGTTTCCTGTGTGTTAATCGCGGCGTCAATTCGAATCAATGGCCGAGTGATTCTCGCGCTTGACCAGGCTATATAAACCCCCTCTGTCCCCTCTCTCTTTTCCCTAAAACCCCAAGCACTGAACGCCCCCAGGCTGCGCGCATTTCTCTCTGCAACCCCGCCGTCTCCGACGACTGCGCCGGCGAATTCCGATGAGCCTCGAGTTCCCCTCGGTCTCGCATTCACGCTATCTTGTTCAGTGAACCTCTGAGCATCTTCTGACACTCTCCGTTTGCCTTCGCATGACCCATAGCTTCGGCAACGTCGACGACTGGACCGCCACCGTCTTCTGCACGAACTCCGGCGACCTCCCTCCGTAAGTAGCCACCGCCCCTTGCCCTGTGACTGATACGCATAGAATCCTCATCGTCTTGCGCATCTGACAGTGTCCCTATTTTGGCTTAGCGCGACGAGGAACCTCGCCAACGACGACGACTGACCGTGGCTGACGCATTCGCGAACTCCGGCGAGGAATCCCCGACGACCCCGTGCGCCCCTTCCCAAGCCATTGCTACCTTGAGCATCAGCAGCCTCCTGCGGTTCTGGTAAGCATCTCCTTCCTTCCCCGGGCGACCTAGAACGCCGGCACCGCCACCGACTGACGCGCCGCCGCCTGTCACCGCCGGTAGCGCCGCTCGATTTTGGTTAGGAGATTTTTAGCCGTCAGATCTGAATCGTACGCGTAGAAACACTTCACTTAACGAAGGGGTATGGACAGATCTGAGCCGTGCAGCGTTATTTAGATCCAACGGCACAGGAGGGTGATCCGGTGCAAACCGGTACGCGCCAGTAATAACGCGACGCGTGGCAAGGTTTAAACTAAAAACAGAATTTAAAACCTGATTTAGATTCAAACTTCAAATGCTCATAACTTTCAAATGCCACGTTAGATTTTTGCAAACTTTATACCGTTGGATTCAGTGAAACAAGGCCTTTCTGAATATCCAATTTGTTTAGCATATAGTAACAGTTAAAATGGTTTTATTTGTGGAACAAGTTTAGGGCTATTTTAGATATAGAATTATCTTTATAAAATTGTATTATGGCCAAATAAGTTTATTGGGCAAACTTGTGACATGTTATGTTTCTGTAGTCATGAACACACTTGGTAGAATTTTCAAAATTTAACACTTGGTAAATTATTGCATGCATGCATTCATATTATTTTTGGTTGTATTTAATTGTGTGTAATTGTATGCTTTGATTTCTTGTGTAGATTTTGCTAGTGATTGTGATTGTGAAGAGTGCTACTCTCCACACTACCAAGGCAAGTGATATTTTCATGAACATTCCTATCCTAAGTTTTGTACTAGCATTAGTTATTTTTGCTAAAGTATTGCATGATATATTTGCTTAGTGCTAAGATGGGAAATCCTAAGTAGAGTGGAATAGTAGAATTGCTAGGGAAGTTTTCCTAAGTTAGGTTACCATATTTTGCCTAGCCTAGCTTATAGCAAACAAGGGTGGTGAACATCTATATAGTTTATGATAAAAATATTCTAAGTCAAGAGACTTATATTTTCTTAATAAAAACAACTAAGACAAATGAACCTCCTGGGTGGAATGGAAAGATTGGGTTATGTTGAGTGGTTACACAAGGCCATGGACTTGGGTTGTGTATCTCACTTATGGTATGCCACCCAGGCACAAAGGGATTTGGAGGCCAAGTGTTGAGAAAGCTTACAGTGCAACCACTTGGCAATATGGGCTCTGCCTTGATCATATAGGTAGCTAGAACTTAGTCATTTGGACAGTTGGTGGTAGATGGGATGATAGGATGGAGCGCGTCCATTTGACTAAGGAAAGGCTTCTGAAAGGTCCTGTCTTGGGAAACCAAGTCTGGTGGGAAAAGTGCACAACCTCTGCAGATGGAAAATCTAAGTACTTAGCCTTGTCCAAGGAAATGGACACTTTTGAGCATCAAGACATGGAAGCTACAAGAATCTCATCACTCCAACTTCTAAGTAAAAATTTGTGGGTGAACAAGGGTGAAGGACCCCAATGTCTATTGGTGGTTTCCTTGGGAATGTTTTGACAAAGAAAAACTTAGTGATTTCAACTAATAGGAAAAGTTTATTTTCAAGCAAAGCAAGCCAAGCTACACTAGCCAAAATGCATATAGTAATATAGCCCACTTAAAATATACTAAGGTATCACTTGCGAATACTATTCCAAAGTATTGACCCTCTGTGGCTGTAACTTGTGATGTTGCAGGTTACTCCGATGATGAATAGGAGTCATAAGTCTACACTCAACATGCTTGCCTGTGGCACATGAAGATGAAGACTTGTGTTTATTTACTTATTCCTTAAACTCTTGTATTAGGCCTATGGCCCTGAGTTGTAAAAGACTATGTTTTTATCTCTGGAATGGATGTAATAAACGACCTTTGTATCTGTGTACTTCATCTTAAACTGTGGATGCTAGCATTGATCCAGGGACTAGCATTGCAATCACAGGGATCCTATCCTTTATAAAGGAGGGGTCTAACAGTATCATATACCTAAGAACTATTAGGTGCATCAGCAAGATAAATGTCTATAACATTGCAACCAAGTGTACTTGAGTCGGAAGTCATACCTCCACTCTTGGCTTTGTCGGCCAAGTACTTGCTGCAATTCCTCTTCCAGTGGCCATCCGCCTTGTAGTAAAAGCAAGTGGATCCGGCTGAAGGAGATGGCTTAGTCCTTGAGGAAGCGCTTGGGACCGGGTCCTGAGCCTACTTTCCTCCCGACTTAGCGTTCTTCTTAGTCCAAGAACTCTTCTTGAACTTAGCCTTATTCTGCACCATCAACACTTGACTGGCACCCTTCTTAAGATTCGCCTCTGCCTTCTTGAGCATCCGTGCAATTCAGTGAGCTTATTATCCATACCATGCATGTGGTAGTTCGAAATGAACTGACCATATGCACTAGGAAGAGAGTTCAGAATTATATCTGTAGCGAACTCTTTGCTAATGGGGTAGCCAAGCCTCTCCAGAGACTATACGTAACCAAGCATTTTGATCACATGCGGACTCACCTCTCAGTATTCACCTGAGCCTGGAACATACTTTTGAGGCTTTTGATCATATCATAGGCATAAACATTCTTGAACTTCTTTTGCAAGTCCGGTTCCATGTGAGCAAGCATAAGACAGCTAATATCTATGGACTCATCCTTAGCCCGACGGTAGGCATTGGTGGCAGCGACAGTCACATTCTCATTTGGCTCATCTGGAAGTGGGTTGTCTAGGACATGGTCCTTCTTTTCTTGTTCGAGAACAATTCTCATATTTTGATACCAGTTGGTGAAATTAGTGTCATTTAGTTTATCCTTCTCAAGAATGGTTCTCAAAGAAAAACCGGATATCTGGGAGTGGCTGTTACTTGGTGCCATGATCTACACCAAAAATATGAAAAACACTTAAGACATGTATTCATAAAAGAGCAAGCATATTAAACACTTTAATATTTATGCTTGCACTAGAACAAACACCCCTCTAATGGTTGCTTAGTGATTCGGGATCCTAAATAAGCAAGTCGGATAGTGAGCTTTAGCATCACCGCTAGCCGCCAAGTGATCTAGGTAGACAACTCCTTGTCAATCGCATCTCATAGGACTCCTGTTGGTTGGGTTTCATCACATGCCCCGAATCCAGTCCGACTTTTCCCCGAGCCTCACAACCGTTGTGATAGACCCGTCTAGCTTACCGAGTGTTTCCGCTGTAAGAGTCCGACTCGAACCCACCTAGTCGGAAAGAATTGGCAGGTGTAACATCCCAAATTTCATCAAATCCAAAACATTCTCATTGCATTCATATCATCATGGCATGCGTTCATTGCACAAATATTTTCAAATTTAAACATTAGCAAAACCCTATTTTATACCCCTCTTATATGCATGTATGGGGCATGTATTTTATTTTTATTTTATTACCCCAAAATGTTTTGGAGTGGTTTGTGTGTTTAAAACACTTCTTCATACTAGGATCACCCCACAAATATGTGGTGAAAGTTTGAAGTGAATTGGAATTGATTTGATACTTCAAATCAAATTTGGAAATTCAAATTAGAAAAATAAAAGAGCAAAAGGAAAAAAATAAGAAACCAACCAGCCATCTGGCCCAGCACCCACCCGCGGCTCATCTAGCCCACCCGAGAGTTTTCCCTCTTCCCTCTGTTTCTCACCGCGCGCAGTCGCACCCCCTCGCTGATAGGTGGACCACCCCTCCACGTCACTCCCTTCGTCCCCAAATTTCGTGCGACGACCAGCTCCGCCGCTACTGTTTCTGCAAATCAACGCGCGTTGATTCTGATTGATTGTAGGCGTAAATTCCTCCCCTAGCCTTTCCCCCCACTCATCCTATAAGACCCCATCTTTTTAAAGGTAAAGGCCCCTGTGATTTCAATGCTAGTCCCTGGATCAAATGCTAGCATCCATAGTTTAAGATGAAGTATACAAATACAAAGGTCTTTATAACATCGTCATTCTAGAGATAAACATAGTCTTTTACAACTCCATAGCCAAAGGCTAGTACAAGAATTCATAGCATAAGTAAATAAAGTAAAGTCTTCATCTTCATGTGCCACAGGCAAGCATGTTGAGAGTAGACTCATAACCCTAATCCTCATCAGAGTAACCTACATCATAAGTTACAGCCACAGTGGGTCAATACATTTGGAATTGTATTGGCAAGTGATACCATGGTAGAATAGTAGTATCTAACATCTATATGAATTTGGCTAAGTGTAGCTTAGGATTGCTTTGCTCAAAATAGGTTTTCCTTATCAGTTGAAAACACTAAGTTTTTGTTTATCAAAAACACCCAAGGAACCACCAATAGACATTGGTGAACCTTTAACCCTTGTTCAACCACAAGTTTTTAACTTAGAAATTGGGATGAGGAGATCCTTTATAGCTTCAATGTCTTGACGCTCAAAATTTCCGTTACCGGGGACACGACTAAGTACTTAGGTTTTTCCTTCTCGATAGGTGGTGCACTTTCCCCACAAGACTCGACATTCATCGACACAAGATCTTTCAGAAGCCTTCCCTTAGACCAAATGGAAGCGTTCCATCCTATCACCCTACCACCATCTATCCATCTGGATAAGTTATTGCAACCTATATGATCAAGGCAGAGCCCATATGCCATGTGGTTGCACTAGAAGCTTCTAAACACTAAGTATCTCAAATCCCTTTGTTCCTGGGTGGATTTCCACAAGTGTGATACAAAAGTTAGACCATAGACATGGGCCTTGTGTAACCACTCAACATAACCCAATCATACCATTCCACCCAGGTGATTCATTCACTTACTTGTTTTATTAAGCAAAAACATAAGTCAAAGAGTTAGAAAAATTTCCATAGCATGTATATAATCCACCCTTTTTTGCTACTATCTAGGCTAAGCATGATAACATATCAATTATCTTAACTTAGAGAAAATTCTACCAAGACTACAACTACTAGGATTTCCCAAGGCATAGCATATTTATATATTTAGCAAAAATTACATGCAAGCCCTATTCAAAATATCACTAGTGCATAGTCAAAATAATAGGACAAATACATGAAGCACCACTTTCCTTGGTAGTTGGGTGAGTAGCAACAATCTTCACAATCACAATCACCCCTAGCACCAAAATCTACACATAAAATAATAGCACCAAATTCTCATTAACATATTCATACAAAAACTATATGAATGCATGCAAATGCAATAAAATGATTTTTCTACACTAAACCATAAAAACCAAACAGTACTGAACACAAAACCATATAATTATAGTCTAAATAAACTTAAATTTGCTTTAAAAACATTTTCCAAATAATTTATATGGCGAAAATAAGCCTATAATTGATTCTGCACAAAAACCCATTTTTACAGAATAAAAATGCAAATTTAAGCCTACAGTACTATAGGATTTATTTTTATGAATCCAATGATATCTTATTTGCATTTTTTGGACAAACAGAACAAAAGTTATGAATTTTACAAAATCAAACATCTAATATATCAAATTCTGTTTTTAAAACCAGAGTCTGGCCACGTGTCTGTTTCTGATAGGTCCATACCGTTTCATGTGTATCGTGCAAAGTGGATCGTTGGATCTAAATGATATCGCATGACACATATCGAGCATACCGTTTCGATTAAGTCATCTAATCTACGCCCTAGAGTTTAGATCTAACGGTTCAAAGCGCACATACCACGATCTGGCGGTGCTGGCAACGGATGCGTGGCGGCGGCGCTCTGAGAACGGTGTTCTGGCAGTTCCAGGAAGCAAAGGAGAGGGTATGGTGCATTACCGAAGTCGCTATGGTGAGGTGATGCTCAAGGTGGTCTCTGTTGGCCAAGGGGCGCACGAGGTCGCTGGGAATTTCTCACCGGAGATGCTACCGACGTCGGGCAAGCTCTGGCATCGTCGAAGGTGAAGCTACAAGGCGCGGGAAGGCAAGCAGAGGGTGGCGTTAGACACGCATGGGGACGTTGAATGCACAAACATCATTCGGAGAGAAGGGGGAGGGCTAGGTTTACCAAGAGAAGTCGTCGGAGTCGAGCTTGTCGTCGGTGGCGCTCAGACGAGGAAGGAGTCGACGTTCTAGGGTAGTACAAGGCAAACCAAGGGCACAATAATCTTTGCAAGGACAAGGGGAGCACGATAGTATGAACGAGAGGGGGTGGGGTGGACGGAGCTCACTGTAATATCTCGCCGGAGACGCTCGGGAAGCGGCGTTGCAAGCGTAAATACGGCTAGCCTGGGGGCGCTCTGGTGCTGGTGATTGAGGGGAAATGACTGCGGCAGTGAGGGGGTTAAGTAGCTAGAGGGGGCGAGGAGAATACGCAGGGAATCAATGTCAATTACGCCCGAAATCAACGCGGTGTTTCTGGAGGAAACGGCGGTGGCGACGAGGTCTGTGCGCGCGAGGTGCGAAAGAAGATGCCGATCTCGCGCGGGGCCACTGGGCAGTGACAGCAGGGTAGGGCTGGTGTGCGTGAGAGAGAGGGGGAGGGGGATTCCCCGGGTGGGCTGCTGGGCCGTTTCTGGCACTGGGCCGATTAGGTAGCGCAATGTTTTTCTTTTTCTTTTCTCCTTTTCTTTTTCTATTTGATTTTTCAGAATTGATTTTCAAACCCTAATTCAATCAAGTTTGAATTCAAACCTTCTCTAAATTTTTATACAGTGAACATTGCACTTATTTGTGTATAAAACCCTACTGATCATCACCTACACTTTGATTCTTTTGAAAATAAAATAAAAACATGCCTTATAGATATATAGATAAATATGCATAAGTATGGTTTTATTTGGAGTTTTGATTTGAAAATTTTTGTACAAGTCAAGAATGCTATGAATGCATGAATGAAATGCAAGCTTTTGTAATTCATGAATTTTGGGATGTTACAAATCTAACCCACTTAATATGAATCTCGCCCTCGAGATTCATATTGGCTAGCAAATAGGTGAGGGTGATCTTTTCGAAGGTCATCTTCTCTTTCCCAAGTTGCTTCTTCTTCGGAATGGTGGTTCCACTAAACCTTGCAGAATTTGATAGTCTTGGTTCGAGTAACTCTTTCTGCAGTCTCAAGAATCTTGATAGGTTTCTCCTCATAGGTGAGATCACTCTCCAATTGAACCTCTTCCAAAGGTATAGTATCCTTCAAAGAAGTTTCTTCCATCTTTGGATGGCATTTCTTCAACTGACTCACATGAAACACATTGTGAACAACAGATAGAGACTTGGGAAATTCAATATCATAATCCACTTTTCCATGGCGACTCAAAATCTTGAATGGTCCAATATACCTTGGTGCCAACTTTCCTTTGACTCTGAATCTCTTCACACCAGGAAGTGGTGAGACTCTAAGATAAGCTCTATCACCTACCTCATAGGTGACTTCTCTATGCTTTGGATCTGCGTAGCTCTTCTATCGGGACTGTGCTATCTTCAATCTATCCTTTTCCAATTTGACTTTCTCTTTAGCCTCCTTGATCAGTTCTGGTCTGAACAAATTTCTTTCTCCAACACCACTACATAGCAATGGTGTAGTACACTTTCTTCCATAGAGAAATTCAAACGGTGCCATCTCAATACTGGCTTGATAGATGTTATTGTAAGAGAATTCTGCGTCAGGCAGACTTTCATCCCATCTTGCACCATATTCTAGGGCACATGCCCTCAACATATCCTCCAAAATCTGATTGGTCCTTTCTATATGTCCATCAGTCTAAGGGTAAAAAGCGGTACTGAATTCTAACCTTGTTCCCAATGACTCATGCAGTTGTCGCCAAAAATGCGAGGTGAACTGAGTTCCTCTATCTGACACAATACTCTTGGGTACTCCATGCAGACACACAATCTGGTTCATGTAGATCTTGGCTAACTTAGCACTTGTATAGGTTGTCTTCACGGGTATGAAATGAGTCAATTTAGTTAGGCGATCTATCACAACCCAAATAGAATCATATCCGGATCTAGTCCTTGGTAACCCGGTGATAAAATCCATACCAATCTTGTCCCACTTCCAATCAGGAATAAGTAGTGGTTGCAATAATCCTGCCGGTTTCTGATGTTCCGCTTTCACTCGACTACACACATCACACAATGCAATATGTTCTGCGATGAATGGAATATGGTGAGTTGTGTGCTTCTTGCAGAATCGGTTTCTGAAGCTCTGGATCTTGCGGAATGCAGATACGTTTTCCATATCATAAAGTACCCTATTCGTCTTCATGGAATCCTTTCGCTTTACCTTTGCTAATTTTTCCTTTAATCTCTTCAATTTCCTTGTCCAACTTTTGGGCTTCCTTGATCTTGTCCAACAATGTGGGTTGAACATCCAATGACATGAGATGTGCTTCAGGGACTATCTCCAATCTGAGATCTTTGAATTGGGTACACAGATCATCTAGCAATTCTCCCTTAGTAAGGCCATTCACATAAACCTTACGGCTCAAAGCATCTTCTACAACATTTGATTTACCGGGGTGGTATTGCAAACTCAAGTCATAGTCTTTGATGAGTTCAAGCCATCTTCTTTGTCTCATATTGATTCCTTTCTGGGTGAAGATATATTTTAGACTCTTGTGATCTGTGAACACTTCACAACGCTTTCCAAAAGATAATGTCTCCATGTTTTGAGTGCATGGACAACGGATGCTAACTCTAAGTCATGAGTAGGATAATTTACTTCATGAGTTTTGAGTTGTCTTGAGGCATAAGCCACAACTTTCCCTTCTTGCATCAAAACTCCACCTAATCCTTGGTGAGATGCATCACAATAGACTTGGAAATATTTCTCCAAATTTGACAGACATAAGACTGGTGCTGTCACTAGTCTCTTCTTTAATTCGTGGAAACTGACTTCACAACCTTCAGTCCAGTCAAACTTCTTATCTTTCTTATGTAACTCCATCATTGTCTTAGCTACCTTTGAGAAATTTTCAATGAATCTTCTATAGTACCCTTCCAAGCCTAGGAAACTACGAACTTCTTTCACTGACTTGGGAGATTCCCACTTAGTTACAGTTGACACCTTTGCGGGATCGACAGCTATACCATCTCCCGACACAATATGTCCGAGAAATCCAACTTTATTCAACCAGAAATCACACTTGCTGAATTTGGCATACAACTTGTTCTCCCTGAGCTTCTTAAGTATCAAACGCAAATGTTCTTCATGCTCTTATTTTCTCTTGGAATAGATCAAAATGTCATTGATGAATACGACTACAAACTTGTCCAGAAACTCCATGAACACCTTGTTCATCATATTCATGAAATAGGCTGGTGCATTTTTCAAACCAAATAGCATCACGGTGCACTCACAATCCATACCTAGTGGTTAAAGTAGTCTTAGGTATGTCTTGTTCTCTAATATTTAGATGAAAGTAGCCTGATCGGAGATCAATCTTTGAGAACACACGGGCTCCTTCTAGCTGATAAAACAGATCATTGATTCTAGGTAAAGGATACTTGTCCTTTATAGTCACCTCATTGAATGAACGGTAATCTATGCATAACCTTTGTCTTCTATCCTTCTTCTCAACAAATAGAACTGGTGCACCCCAAGATGAAGTACTTGGTTGAATAAATCCTTTCTGCAGTTGCTCTCCAAGCTGTTTCTTGAATTCTTTCAACTCATCAACTGACATCTTGTAAGGTCTCTTTGCTATTGGCCCTGATCCTGGCAGTAAGTTAATCATAAACTCTACATCTCTATCTGGTGGCATTATAGGCAATTCTTCCGGAAACACATCTGGATACTCCTTCATAATTAGCACACTGTCTATGCTAACCCCTTAAGAGAATTTAACTTACTCCCTTTAGATTCAAAGTTAGACTTGAACCTAATCCGTTTCTGTTAACACCCGGATTTTTAATCCTAGATGCATGTTATGCCATACATCGCAATCCCAGGATTAGCATTTTTGCGAGACATAATACATTTGGATATCACAGTATATCATCCATTACAAACCAGGGGAATGCATTGTGTATTTGGCTACTAATTGTGGGGTTGCCGGAGTGACAGAAACCTAAACCCCCGTTAGGACACCATTGCATAAGGAAGCGTAGGATCTCAGAGTTTAAGGTTGTGGTTACGTTTATATCTTAACTGATTTCCTATAGTTGCGGAGGCTTGCAAGGGGTTTAATCACAAGTATGTATTAGTCTAAGTAAGGTCGGTACATTAGCACAAGTTCACCCACACAACACTTATAACACCAAAGAAGGGTACTCGGCTATTTGAAGCGAAAGCACTTGACAGAATTCCCATGTGTCCTCGAGGATGTTTGGTCCTTATAAGTATTTTCACAGGCCTGTCCTTTGCTAAGAAAGGATTGGGCCACTTGCTGCATTTTGGTCGTTGTCTTTATTACTTGCACTTTATTTCTTTGCTTTATCAGAAAACCCCTAATAATCCTTTTGCGAAGTATTTACAGAGATTTCCTGCTCCATACCACTAGTCAACACCTTCTGCTCCTCGTTGGGATCTACACTCCTATTTATCAAAAGTACTCGATACACCCCCTATACTTGTGGGTTATCAAGACTATTTTCTGGAGCCGTTGCCGGGGAGTGAAGAGCTATTGAAGAGTGGAACTGGTAAAGGAAACTTCTACTGTGAGTATTGCTTTTTATTTCTGTTTGTTACTTTGTTTCCAATATGGATAACCCACTTGGTTGTGGCACCCCAGATTTACGGTCCGAGAATACCTGTTATGCATACAATTCACGTTCCCATGATAAGTGAGCCGTGAGAAAAAACGACTAGTATCATTACATCATCCATAAAGTAACGAGTACAAAAATTACAAAGTGACCATTATGGAGAATACAACACAAGTAGAGGAAGTATTCAAGCATAGAGCCCATGTCATGCCTTAACCTACAGGCGACTGACTGGGAAGATGGCCTAGCTCGCATAGACGTCAGCAAACTCCATTGTTCCTCTTGCTTCTGAAGTATGGCCAAATAAATAGCTAGGGACAATGCCAATAAGTACTTTGAATGTACTCGCAAACCACCTTAAGAAGACAATAATAAAAGATATGCAATGTAGTTGTGGTAGGATAGCTCCAAGAGAGGTTCTCTTATAAACTAGTTTCTCTTGTAGATATAGCATGTCTCTATATCTTTGTTGAAAAACTTTGTAAAACATTTTGGAAACCCTTTTTGAAAAGTTTTTAGAAAACACTAGGATTGGGTCACCCATTTGTTTTTCCTTCCGGTCATCTAATGACCAAACTCCTTCCTTCTTTTATTCCGGACCATCCCATGGTCAAAAACATTTTCGAGCCATTGCTTTTCCGAAGTCCTTTTTGAAAGCAAAACCATCACCGCCGTACAGCAGCCATCACAACCATCCATGACCGAGGACTCGGCTATTCGAATAGATTTACACTATGTAGAGGTTGTACACTGTACCCACACCATCCGATTATCCGTCCCTGATCTACACCGATCGTTGGTCGAATAACCGGTCAAGACCTTCTGAATGCCCTCTCCGATACAAGTTCCTATCCTATGAGGTTAATCCCCTCAAAACTGGGACGCCCTATATAGTCACAAGCCAACCAGAGCGCGTTTTGCACACTGCAGGGTGTGCGCTTTCAATGAGGGGTTCATAGTATCGTCTGGCCGTCATTTAGACGGTATTTACCTTCCCTAGACCGATGTTTCACAAGGGCCTTTATAGGGGAAGCCCAGCCTCTGGGAATTCGTTCTCCCCCATTGTAGTTTGAGACACCTATACCGGATTACACAAACTTCCAGCCCAGCCCCGTCCGATTCTAGAGTAATGTGGTTGCACGGGTTAATTGCTCAAGCATGAGGAACTGTACAGCCAGGCGTGTTTTTGTAAACATTTTTCCTCCATCTTTCGTCTGACCATTTGTAAACCAAAACCTTTCTCATTTTCAACATCACTTGGTAGGACAAGCCTCACCAAGGTTTTCTCATAAAAACATTTTTGTAAGCCTTTTTCCGGGGTCTTCCCAGCCCATAGTTTGGTCTACAAAGGGTTATGGTGCTAAACACCATCTACCATACTAAGGGCAGGTAGGTAACATAAAAATGAGTTGTACCTAATGGTACTAAAGGGTCACGGTTTGGAGGAGCCAAACATTCCCCATACAAAACATAATTAATAAAACAATGCAATTTGCATAATGGTGTAGCTAAAACATGCATAGGAAAAATAATAGGACAAGGCATTTGAGCAAGAAGGTGGCTTGCCTATGACCAGCGGGATGTCCCTTGACTTCTTTTAGAATACCAGAATACCAATAATAACAATAATAAGGAATATCCCGATCCTTCCTTCTTCTCGGCGTCACACAATCGCAACTATATCGAGCATACGTGCAAACAAACAATATACCAATCAATACAAGGCATACAAGCATCAAACCATACAACAAGCAAATGATAAATACAGGATATACATTAGTAGGATGTTGACTAATGGGTTGACAAGATTAGAAAAAGGATTTGGGGGAATTATGGAAATGATGCCTTTGGATTTATAGTCAAAGAACTACCTAGGAGACGGTTTTTGACCAAGGGCTGGTTATGTATGATACCATTGTATAAAAATGATATCATCAGATAGGTATTGATAAAATAAAGTCAACAAAAGTGGTTTCACTATTTTATCAATTTCCCTTGATTTATAGTGGATTTTATAGTGATTAAAACTCTAGTTCTAGGAAATAATTCACCAGAACTGTTCTGGAGTTCCAAAAATTATTTCCTTGGGTGATTAGGTAGGATTTGATGGACTGAATCAAGAGGAGTTGGATTCACCTCAATTAAATTACCAGAGTGCCCTTGAAAAATTCCCAAAGATAGTCCTGGATGGGATTTGTCTTTTTCATCATATTTAATCTACAGAACCTTTTGATGTGGTTCCAAGGACACTGGTTAGGTACTGATAGTTCATTTCTGAACAAATTGGAATCACCCTTTTTGATTTAAAGAACTCAAATGGTGAATTTATTGGTGAACAAACCATGCACATAATTGTTTAATTCACCATAAATAAATAAAAGTTCAATAAATCTTGGGCTCCTGTGTTTTGGTGCTCATTGATATAGGGGTTTACTGGGAGTTGGAACTACGTCAAAACCTCTTTTGGTTTGACCTAGGGAAATTCCTAAAGTCAAAAGGACACTATTTTTGTTATTTTTACTACTGGAAAACTAGGACGCAAATGTATGTGGGAGCAGTGGTACAAACATGGTATGGATAGTAATTTTTAGTACCAATTGGGTTCATGCCATTTGGAAATGTCTAACTCTCTGAACTCAATTTTGAATAATCTGGACACATGTTGGGATTTTATTTGTTAAAATTATCCTGAATACTATTTGGGCAAAGCATTTTGTCTGCATGTTAGGCAGGGCACTCATGGATCCTAGAAATTTTAAGTCTAGGCATTTGGGGTTGTTTTACATTTTTAAAAGGATTTAAAGTAAACAGTCTTATTAACAGATCTGGAAACTTTTAACTAAAAAGAAAATGGCAAAGGTGGTCAGCGGGCTGGATCTGAAGGGGATGGGTCGCGAAGGGGGGAAACGGCCCACCCGGGATGCTTTGTGGGCGGAAGGAGGGATTTAAATCCCCCGCGCTGGGCCCGCCAGTCAGTCTCAGGGGGAGACCGAACGGGTACCAGCAGATCTAGGCCGTTGGGGTAAAGGGGATCGGGAGGTGAGGTTCTTCGTCTTCGCGAGAGGTGGCTGGCAACGGAGAAACCCTAGAGGGATAGAGGTGGTTACACGTCGCTCACCTGTGGGCTTGCCGGCGGCGGGGAGGCATCGGAGTGGACGCGGCGCACCGAGGCGAGCAGAACGAGGGGCATGACGATGGGGTTCTTCCGCGGAGGTCGTCATGGCGTCTGCGCCACCGGAGCAGGCTTCGGTTCTCGCTAGAGAAGCTCGGGGGAGGCCTGCATGTCGATGGAGAGGCGACTAGGAGTATGCGGCGAGGTCTTGTGGGGCGTAGGGATGATCCTGGCGGGGCTGCAGAGGCTTGAGCAATGCACACTCGCAGGAGGGGGATTCCTTCGGGTGGATGCTGACGGTGGTGGAATCCGTCCTTTCCTGGAACAATAGAGAGCAAGGGGAGATAGGTTAGGTCGTGGAGGTTAGTAATCAGCAGAGAGAGAGAGAGGAAGGGGAGTGTCTTGGGACGATTACATGCTCAACTCTTCGAGGAAGGCTGAGAGGAGCTTCTCTCTTTTCCCATGGTGATGGGGAGCCAGGGATCTAGATCTGGAGCTTGGGAAGGGGTAGCTGGAGGGAAGGGAGGTGAAATGAGGCTGTGGGGGAGTGTTGTACTGGCCCCTGGCCTAATAAACCAAGTGGGGGAGGTGTTTGATGGACTAGGTCCATTTTGAGCATGTAGGAGTGGTGCTGCTCGAGGATAGGACTAGAGGGGCGATGGAGAGAGAGGTGTGGGGGCCTCTAGTCATGCTAAGTGACACAGGGTGAGAGGGTAGTTGATGTTATGGCATTAATAAGAGGGGACAAGACAAGGAGGCTTTGTCTCCCTCTCAATAAGAGCAAAAGGACAAGAACTAGGATTTGGTCACTGTAGATCTACAGTGCCACGACCAGGGGGAGTGAGGTGTGCTGCGGTGGTGTATTAGACAAGCTTTCATGGGGTTTGATGGGGTTTGGCTAATGGTTTTGTTTAGTTTGCCAAATTTGATCAAAACTTGTGTTATGAATGAAGTCCAAAAATTTACATTGGCCAATATGGGGAAAGGTTACTGGTAGATGGATATGGTCCTTGTACACCTCCAAGATTTATTTGGGATTTTTCTAATGATTAAAGGTGCACTTAAACTTAAATAATCCAATAGTCCAGAAGTATTTTCTAGAAGCTTATTTGATAATTTTACATGGTACAAGCTTGGTTTTTTATGTGATATGGTCCTAGATACCATAACACACATGGGAGAATTTTGTTTGAATTTATTGAGGTGGAAAAGTATTTCTAGGGAATTATTTCTTGTTTCTACCATTTAAGAAAAAGCGCAAAAAGAAATAATAAAGAATCTCAAAAATATTTATTTTTGAGTTTGGAAGATAGGGTATGATATATAGAAATCAAATATGCCTTTATTTGGAAAAGTGATTTGGAGAAAAACAAACTTGCCTTCATAGACAAGGTTTCTAAGATTTTTACCATTTAAGGAATTTAATTACTTTTAGGCTCCAAATAATTATGGAAATTATTTGGAAAGGGATTATATCCAAGTTAGACTCTGTAACCTTGATGTATACATCATGTCCAACCTTAGGTTTGGAGGAATTATGGTGAAAAGGGAAGGAACTAGATTTTTCGGAATCTAGGGTTTTGTTATTTTGATGCCACATAAACAGAGTTGGATTAGGGAGCTCAGAGCTCACCTTGGTACAAGGGGTATATGGATGGATAGACCATGACATATAGATGATCATTGAAGCAAGAGTTGGGCTTGGTTACATTTGAGGTGATCTAGAAGAGATGGCAAACTTTGTTGAGAATAAGGTTGCCATAGATGATACATCTGGTAGCCTCCTAAACCATGTGGGTTCAAGAATCATAAGGCCCCAATGGAAACAAGTGAAGTGGGGGTTGATAGGCCATGATTATTAGATCCTAACCAAACAGGGAGTTGGTCAAGGGGAGGTCGCAGATAGATGTGAGCTTCTGCCAAAGTAGGCAAGATGATAAGATTTGCAGAAAAGATTATTATCTTGACTACAAAACATTCATGGATGAGTGGGAATTAGAAGGGATTATCCAAGGGCTAGAGTGGGCTTTGGTAGTACTCATGATTTACTACAAGATGGTTCATATACATTCCCAAGGATGCACATAGGTTGGAAAAGGTGGAGCTCCAAAGATTGAATCTAGATAAGAAATCGATACAGACTTGGATGCTTGATATGAGATGGATGATCTCAAACATAGATTGGGTCCTAAGGGATGAGCTACTAGATTATCTCACTCTAGTTCCTAAGCAAACAATGCAATCAGCAGATCAAGGCAATTCATCAGACAGCAGATCAAGGCAATTCATCCTATCAAACTTATCCAACTACTACTAGGGTTACCATCAAGCCTAGCTTGAGGTAGGGATGGGTATTTTGAATTGGTTATGTTTTGAAGTAAGATAAGTAACTCTTGGTATTTCTACCAAGATTAGAATGAAGTGGTTTTGAATGGAGGTTTTGGAAAATCTAGGGGTAATAGTAGTTAAGAGTTCTGTCTTGAAAACATAAGGAGATTATAATTTAGTTCTCCATAGTTTTGTTAATATAACTAGTAAAAATATTTTTTTTGTCAAAGTCATCTTGGCTCAGGTTTTGAATGCCAAAACATTTGAGAAAATGAAAGATGAGCCAAGACATCTCTTTTGTAAAATAGCTTTTGTCAACTAGTGTTGAGATAAGAAGTATAGCATCTAATACACAACCAGTTGCAAGTACACAAGCAAAAAAGTAAACAAACATTGCACATGTAACAAGAAAAAGTTTTTGTTCCCCCTGATTTTTTCCTTTTTGCACAACAATTCAGGGTTGCTGAAATTGGGATGTTACATTTGATTTCTGTTTGGGAAAACTATAACCACTGTTTGGGTAGTAGATGAACCACCACCTGTTGAGATAGATCCGTTTAAGATACCTACAAGTATTGTTGATAATGTTATGGATAATTATTATTTAGGGGATGGAACTGTCCATCCTGGTGATCATTTGCTTTTTATCCATGAATTATGCGGGTTGTTTAAGTGTGCAGGTATCACAACTAAACAGGTGAAGAAGAAGTTACTCTCTATATCCTTTAAAGGGAGAGCTGAAGAATGGTATAAGCTGCTAAAGAATGGGCAATCCATGGAATGAGAGGAAATAGTACCTCTCTTTTATTCTAAATTCTATCCTCCCAGTGAAATTAATAAGGATAGGAATATGATATATATAACTTTTGGACTCGTGATGGAGAGAGTATAGCTCAAGCTTGGGGGATATTGAAGTTCATAATGCTTAAATGTCCTATTCATGAACTCCCTAACAATATTATTATCAATAATTTTTATGTTAGGCTTTTTCTTCATGATAAAGATTTACTAGATGCTTCTTATGCTAGATGATTCACATGTATGAAGGAAGAAGCTAAATGGGATCCCCTAGAACATATTCAAGAGAACACTGAAGATTGGGAGAATGACAAAGGAAGAAAGTGAGGTATAAATTATGATTATGAATGCATTAAATATTTTATGGGAACTAATAACTTCCGCGATATTAGTAATGAGTATGGTCTTGACTCTCAAGTTCTCGCAAAATGTTTTAAGGCCTTTGCCTCTTATATTGAAATTCCCAAAAAAAGTTGCACAAGTACCATGCTCCTTATAAAGACATTGTTACCCATGATCTTGCTAGCATAGAAGTTTGTACTGCTAATCCTATTTTGCCTGAACCTTATGTTGAGAAAATCCTTTTTCCTGCTAGGGTAAAGTAACGTTCTATCATAGCTAATGTGGTTAGCAAAAGTACAAAGAAAACTGTGGAACCCGATGAGAAAATAAATATTGAACTTGTGGTAGCTATTGTGAGAGATCTTGTCACTAGAAATATAGAGGATGAGCACATTGTCTTCTGTGAAGATGCTTCTAATTTTATTTCTCATCCTAGTAAAGCTAGAAAAGATAGTGTCCCTGTGCTTTCTGTTAGAATTGGTGAACATTGCTATTATGGTTTATGTGATATTGATGATAGTTCTAGTGCTATTCCTTATGAGCTCTACAGGGAAATTATGCATGAAATTGGTCCTTGTGAGCTGGAGGACATTCATGTGGTTATTCACCTTGCTAATAGAGATACAGTCTGTCCCATTGGCATTGTAAGAGATGTGGAGGTTCTTTGTGGTAAGATTAAATATCCTGCTGATTTTCTAGT
Organism: Avena atlantica; assembly: GCA_910589765.1. Taxonomy (NCBI): domain Eukaryota; kingdom Viridiplantae; phylum Streptophyta; class Magnoliopsida; order Poales; family Poaceae; genus Avena; species Avena atlantica. The sequence goes on from OU342735.1 coordinate 117,622,658, forward strand.
ACTTGGTTCTGAAGCTAGTAAAACCCATCCTATTATCTTTGGTAGACCCTTTTTTAATACTTGTGGGGCTATCATAGATTGTAGGAAGGAAAAAGTTTTGACTAAGTTTGATGGAGAGTCTTATGAGTTTAATTTTTCCAAATTTGCTAAAACTCCTTATGAAAATGAACAGCCTAATGAGGATTTCTGGGTTGAACAACTTTCTGCTATTTTCCTTGCTCCTAACAATGCCTTGCAGCAGTTTATGGAAGATCATGAAAGCGATGTCTTCATGAAGGAAAGAAATGAGATCGACGAGGTTTTCCTTCGTCAGCCTGAGTTACTTAAGCATAATCTACCTGTGGAAGATTTTGGTACCACACTACCATCTAAAGGGGACCCTTTTTCGAATTAAAACCTTTACTTGATGATCTTAAATATGCTTATCTTGATGATAACAAAGTTTATCCTGTTATTATTAGTTCTAAACTTCCATTAAAGGAAGAAGAGAGGTTATTGGAGATACTGAAGAAACACCGAGGAGCTATGGGCTATACTCTTGATGATTTAAAAGGGATTTCTCCTACTATATGTCAGCATGCTATTAATATAGAACCTGGTGCAAAACTAGTTGTTGAGCACCAACACCGTCTAAATCCTAAGATGATGGATGTGGTAAGAAATGAGGTATTAAAACTCCTTGATGCTAGTATTATTTACCCTATTGCCGATAGCCAATGGGTTAGCCCCGTTCATTGTGTTCCAAAGAAAGGGGGAATTACTGTTGTGCCTAATGAAAATAATGAGATTATACCCCAAAGAGCAGTGGTTGGGTATAGTATGTGCATAGATTTTAGAAAGGTTAATAAAGTTACTAAGAAAGATCATTCCCCTTTGCCCTTTATTGATCAAATGCTAGAAAGGTTGTGTAAAAAGACCCACTTTTTCTTTCTTGATGGTTATTCTGGGTTCTCTCAAATCTCTATGAAAGCACAAGACCAAGATAAAACCACTTTCACTTGTCCTTATGGCACTTATGCTTATAGGCGTATGCCTTTTGGTTTAGGTAATGCTCCTGCTACCTTTCAGAGATGTATGTCTGCTATCTTTCATGCTTTTTATGAAGAAATTGTGGAGGTTTTCATGGACGATTTCTCCATCTATGGAACTTCTTTTGATAACTGTTTACACAACCTTGATAAAGTTTTGCAGAGATGTGAAGAAACCAACCTTGTTCTTAATTGGGAGAAATGCCATTTCATGGTTAATCAAGGGATTGTTCTTAGACACAAAATTTCTGAAAGAGGCCTTGAAGTTGACAGAACAAAAATTGAAGCAATTGAGAAGATGCCTTGCCCTAGGGATATAAAAGGTATTCGTAGTATCCTTGGTCATGCTTGTTTCTATAGGAGGTTTATTAAATATTTCTCCAAAATTTCAAAGCCCCTTACCAATCTTCTTCAAAAAGATGTACCTTTTGTTTTTGATGATGATTGTAAGGAAGCTTTTGAAACTTTGCAGAAAGCTTTAACTAATGCTCCTATTGTTCAACCACCTGATTGGAGTTTTCCTTTTGAAATTATGTGTGATGCTAGTGATTTTTGTTGTGGGTGCTATCCTTGGGCAACGTGTTGATAAGAAGTTGAATGTTATTCATTATGCTAGCAAGACTCTAGATGCTTCTCAAAAGAATTATCCTACTGCTGAAAAATAGTTCTTAGCTGTAATCTTTGCCTATGATAAGTTTAGACCCTATATTGTTGATTCAAAGGTCACTATTCATATTGATCATGTTGTTATTAAGTACCTTATTGCGGTGACCCAGCATACCACTGCATGATGTAGTACACTATAGTCATTGACATAACAACAATGAAACAACATTCACTAGTATTACATCCCTCAGAGTAGTACAACAGAAACACAGCAGGTCCAAGACATGACTATAGGTTACAACTCAACTCTTTACACAAGATCTAGAGAATACTCTAGGTTAAAGAGAGATAAAGAAACTTCTTACAAAGAAGAATCAGAAATAAACAACTCATAATGATTATGCTAATAAAATTAGCATCTAACTAGGCTTGTATTGCTGCTATTGCAGTACTCTACAGAAGTAGGTTCTATGGCTAGAGATTCTATTCTTATCTAATCCGCAACTTCGTCTTCACTTGAGTTGATGTATATGTTGACTTTCTTGACTTCATTGAAGAACTTTAGCTTCTGGTGATGATTCCTAGAGCATAACTTGATGTAGACATCGTTTATACTGGCTTTAGAACCTAGCAAGGGTTAAGAAGATACGTTGAGTACGAGCGTACTCAGCAAGTTCACTAGAAAAGGAGTGTTTAATGCACTATAACTACAGCCATAGACCGTAGGTCATAGGCAATGCAAGTTTTCATAAACATTTCTTCAAAGGTTGCTTTTATTCTGAAAAGCTATGTCCGTCAGCCTTCACGGGTTTACCAGAACTTTCATGGAGTTCCTTTCCCGCCGCATTCGCAGCTCCTTCCCGAAACAGGGAGTAACAAGTTACAGTTCTTACACTCTACAGAGGTGTGTTACTTTACCCATGAGAGATCTTAGCTTTGTTGCACATCCGGGCCGCGAACCCGTTCACACTTCCTTGGTGTGAGGCCCAAACTAAGACCCAAGCCAATCACTGCCTTCTCCACGACCCCGCATGTCTCCTTGGTGTACGCCAGCCCACCTATTGAATTACGGCAATTGGCAGTACAGACCGTTTAGATGCCGGAATCGTGGGACGTTGAGGGCTCCCACCCATATGTTGCATATCCTCTACGAATTACCATATAATATGCATGCTACGAGTGATAACAGCCATGACCCACACATCCGGATCCATGCGAGAGGGAAAGATACAGCTCACTTCTCCGTCCCATTCCAAATCTCATGGTCAACGCGTAATATACGGCACAAGAATCACTGGCGACATTGGTTGTTAAGTCCTAGATAATATGTTCCTTTACCACCGGAACTCTTATAGTAGGTTATTACCTCATGGTAAATAACCTATAATCATATTATTATGAAAATAGTGTTTTCTGACCTTTTTCAAATGCAGGTGATGACAATACTGGATTTGTAAAATACTTTACAGAAAATAATCAAAGGACATGAGTAAGTGTGAACTTTCCTTTTGTGATCACAAGATTATGCACTCACGGTCTTCAAGACAATATAAGATCCAATATCTGAAATCAGCATCATTGGTCCGGTAAGGACTAATGTTTAAAAAAGCAAGATGCTATTATGCATAAATAATGTAATGCACTTTATAAATGTGAATCTCGAGGATAACGTTTTTCTTGGGTTTGGAAAATAGAATTGGTTTCTTTAGAATGTGTTTTCCTTTTAGATAAGTTTCACACTTGTGTTTCTTATTAAGGCTTGTGAGTGTGTGTGAAACAACATATAATTATAACACCATAAGACAATGAGTTACACATTTGTGGAATGTTACTTAAAACTACTTCTATAAGAATTGCCTTACCTTCAAATCTTATTTAACCAAGTAGAAGCATTTAAACCTTTAAGTTAACTTTAGGAGGTGTTCTTTCTAGTTATAGTCTTTAAGTAAGAAAGAATTACTCCATTTGAATAATGACATCATTAGTATTTGAGACTTATCTATCTTGGTTTTTAACTTGGTTAGTTTGGTATCAAGATACTTTATAAATTAATTATAACAGACCAAAGTTAACTATAAAGTATATAATAAAGTTTTTAGCATTATACTTAAACCTTGTTTACTTCATAATGTTTCTTTAAATAACTTAAGAATGGCAACACTTCTATTTGAATAGTGGTTTCTTAATTGTTTAGTGGAATAGAATCATTTTTCCTTTTTATGGATGAGTGATTATAATTGGTAATTAGGGAAATGACATTATTTAACTACTTATAGTTCACTATAGGGTTTTGATTTGTTTAAAAAATTGTAGTTAAAGTAAAGGGATAGGTTTTATCCCATTACAATTATTCTTTGAGATTTTAGATTGGATATGGATCCTTTTATAAAATAACCTACACTTATGGTTGAATGATAATTCAATATAATTTCATTTTTTTAAATGTGTTGAACCATTTTGACTTCATAAAATTAGTATTTAAGGCTAATACTATTTATTAGATTTAATTGGTTAATTTAAGAAATATTAACAAATTTTATTTGACATTATATGATTTATTAATTAAAGAAATAGGTTTAAATTCAAGTTATTAAAGTCTTTAACTTTTTATTTAACTTAGTAGTGGAATATTATAATTTTAACATATAGGTATTATTTTTGCGATCATTTTGGTATTATTACATTTATTTTTGTGATTTATAAATAATAAGATATGATTTTTATAATATTTATTACTTTTATAAATACTTAATAAATAACAAATATTTAATTAATTGAAATAATAATGTATGATTATAGATTTGAATTATAGTTCTTATTTTTCTAAGATTTTTGGTATTTTATTTATATTTTTAACATTTACCATTATTAAAATATGAATTATCAAAGTTTTATTACTTATAAAACCTTTATTAAATAATATTTATTTAAATAATCATCATAATAATATTTGATAATAGTTTTAAGTTTTAGATTTTTTTTCTGAAATTTTTCATATATTAAACATATTTTCTTGAATTTTAATACAAAAGTTATTGATTTTATGAGATTGAATCATTTTATTTAATTTCTAGAATTAATAAATTAAATAGTTTATGATGTAATGCTGATGTCAGCGTGGGGTGAAAGGTTTTTCTCACTAGGTCGATTCTTACCCCCAGTCACTGACTGGTGGGACCTTTGCCATGTCATTTCTATTGGTTTTTATTTATTACAGAATTATTACTGAAAAGAAATAAATGATAAAGAAAATTTAAATATGACATCATGGTGACATCATCAATGGGGATCCTCACAGTAGCCTTCAATTCTACGGATTTGCTAGTTGTGCGAGTTGGTTCTAGGGCTTATTGAGAAGAGGACGTCGTAGTGAACCTTATAGTGGCGGCGTCGCTCGATTTAGGTCGCCGGAACAGTGGTGGCAACGATGGCTAACGGTGGCGGTGGCTGATGTTTGTCAGGGGAACAAACATGGAAGCAAGGAGGAACTTGAGAGGGTGCGTGAGCACCGGGAGCTCACCGTGAAGCTGTAGGGCGCGACAGCGTGACCGGAGGAAGTCCGTGGTGGCGGCAATTGACGATGAACGGCGGCGTCTGGCAGTGGAGATGAGGTATCGATTGGGTCGACAGAGGGCTCCCCAGCTTGCGTGAGTAGGGGCAAACGATGGAGAAGTTCACGGCGCGTCTGACAGTCACCTCCGCGGAACAAGGGGTGGTCGGAGATGGTATGGAAGATGATCTCCGACGAGATAGGGTTCGGTGTTCAAGCGAGAGAGGAAGAAAGAGTAGTGGAGTGGCATGCTAGGGTTTCTCGTCGGTGTCCAGGGATACTTGTAGACGACCGAAAGCGGTGGCATGGATATTGGCGTTCGCCAGAGACGAGGGTGCGGCCACCGAGCTGCTTGCAGCATCGGAAGGTCGGCGTCGTCGCGAGGAAGACGATGAACAGACCCAGCGAAGAGGTACGGGCTGTTCGTGGGATGCAACTGGGCTAGATGGGGTGTGTTCGGCTGCTCGCGGCGACGAGTAAGAGAGAGAGATGGAATGGGCCATGGGCCAGGAGCTGATTCCTCAATCTTTTTCTCTCTATTTCTTTTTCTTTTTCGATTTCTATTATCTCTTTTATATTTTACTTTCATATTTTTATATTACTCAATTGTTTGAACATTTCCCATAGAAATTTATCAGCTAAATAATTGCAGCAATTCCTAAAATGTATTCAGTATCATTTGTGAACTTTTATTGCATAATGTGATTGTTTCTTTATTTTCTTTATATATATACTTTTCTATGGCATTGTTTTCACTTTTTTGGAGTAATTAAGTTTTAAAATGTTTAATAATATTCATAGGGTTTATTTATATGTATTTAATCACATAGTATAGGATAGGATGGTTTATCATATTGGATCCCCACTTATTCCATGCTCATATGGAATGAGTGGTTAGAGAAATGGATTAAAGACTTTGTATAATGATTATAGATAGAATATTTATGAGATGTTGATGAGAAAACTTATTAATAAGTTTAGAGTTCTGAATTGTAATTACTCACCCTAGGGTTTAAGGTACTTACTATAGTTATTTTCTTTTGTTGATGTGAATAAAGATTAATGGTTAAACACATTGTCTTTATGTTTGTGATTTTTAGTAACATCACCATTCAAAGTAAAATAGTGGAATTGTTTTCTAGGATAACTTATGAGAAAGAATTGATAAAGTTGATTCTTAAGAACATATGATAATGATGGTTGAAAATGACAAAGATGTGCTTAAGTAAGTTGGTATAGGAAAATATTCCTATAAACCATTGTGGAATTAAAATGATAGATCCATCAAATGAAATGGACATTATGTTTGGTTAAAGATTTAGGTTTGCATGTTTACCAAGAAGTCCAACCTTCCATATTTCATAATTCTTGACTTCTACTTAAAGAATTTCTTTCCTAAATATACTACTTCTTCCTATCCATCATCATGTGATAACATGATGAGCTTTACTTTTCAGGAATATTATTATCCACCTTTTATTCTTCTCATTCCATTTATAAATCCAATGAGATTGATACTAAAGCTTTCATAATCTTCTCATATCCATACTTGGTTATATCAATTACTCTACTGCTGATAATCTCCAATCCAACAAGTAGTTACTTCTAACTCCACTCGTACCCTTTCTAAATCATCCATCACTATTACTACTCCAGTAGAGGTATATATCAAGTTCTACTCTCCTCAAGTGATTAGTATTTCCCAAGAGGAAAATACTACTCCTATAATCCAATGTGCTCTAGCATCATCTTAATTATACTATCTTCTCTCTACTTAACTCTAGTAACAAATACTCCAACTTCACATTATATTAATGTGACCTGTAATGGCTAACCTAGGGTAATATATCTACACTAGGGTTTAATCATGTTATATTCACCAATGCCACTTATACAGGATATAAGCATTCATTCTTGGTGACTTAAACATGATCATTATAATCCTTTGATCATTTATGGCTTAGGTTTCTAGTTGGCTAATCAAGGCTTCATCAATACAACATTACAGTTGTATTGAAATTACCTTCTTAGTATCTCTATTGGATTAAGGAATGCTATTCATGGACTATGCTTACTTAATCCAATAGGATTTCTCCTTGGTATCCATCTTCATGATTCATCCTTGTAATCTTCTTTGTTACCATATTTATTTGATTTCCTTCAATCACTCCCATCCTATAGATGATATCTAAAACTAGCATTACCATCTACCTCTTCTTTCTTCTTTCTCTAAAGACTTAGAGTGATTGTTATGATAAAGACAAGAGTTGATAGATCAAGAATTGATAGTTTAAAAATTGGTAAATCAATAGTTGATTACTCAACATTGATGAACAATAGATATTGAGATAGGATTCCATAAGGATTGATATGGAAAGAAATATTTATGGTGAATGATCTTGACTTGGTTTCTTTCCTACTCAATCTCACTAGAGAGTTAAAGTTAGGTATTTCCATGATACTCATGGTATAAGTAGATGAGATTAAGATATAGTTGTTACATTCTTATTATTTAAGTTACGTTTATAACTTGGTATTCATGAGTTGTATAATGAATACTAGGAGTTGATTACTTAAGGATCAAATATAAATCATTAAGTAATGTATTAGGGTTTAACTTTTATTACATTTGATCTACCCTTAGATCAAATCTTGTTTACCCAAAAACAGGTTCTTAGCAAAGGTCATATTGAAACTTATCGTAGTCAACTTCATGATCTACTTCAATTCCATCAAGTTAAGAGAAGCTTCAATCACTTTGACAAGTTTTTATTTAAAAGCGCGAAAATTATTCAGATTTTCTATGCATGAATGCAATGCACACATCTGTGTTCAGCTTATTTCTAAACTCTAATGTTGGGATGTTACAGACTCTCCCCCTTAAAATAAACTTTGTCCTCGAAGTTCGCACACTCTTTCGTTTAGGAATGAGGAATTGTCTTGTTTTGGTTACGACATTTCTCAACTCCATGGTAACCTTAAATGGAAATAATTATATTATTCCATATCCAGATCCTTTCCTTGAATTCCCATCATACTTGGCAATCTTCAACTTGTTGTCTCCAATACTCCAAAGTTCCTTTTACTTTACTCCCTTAGGGATATATCTTATTATGAACTTCTTAAATTGGGGTCTCTTCTTTATTTTATTATTCTTATTAGATTCCTAATCCAACTCCTTAACTTGATCATCGATCTTCCTTATTATACTATGTCATGTCTAGGAAGTCTCACTAAAACAGGTTTTAAATTTTATTAGTAAATAGTGTGGTCAAATGACTAATCTTTGATTTGTCATTGTATGAGTTGTACTGGTAATTGTTCCAAATATAGGTTTTGAACACATTTAGTCCACACCCATTGGAATTTCTTGTTTCTCTGTCCATGAACAATTGGATGTTTTTAATCCCTCTTAAGGACTTCTTAAGAGTTGTTTCCTTTAAAAATTGGTCTGTTAAGACTATTCTGTGTTATTATTTCAAGCTTTTACCTTCTTAAGCTTTAGACAATCTATTATTATCACCCTAATTAGTTATTCAACTTCCTTATATTAATTGCTTTAAGGTTTGAGTACTGCTACCTTGAAGTACACTTCGATCTTTCATCCAGACATACTTCCGAAAATACTTAAATAATAATGACTCCTTTTAACCTTATGAAAATAAGGCTTAAGTTGTCATAGGTTAGTATTTATTCTCCAACCTTTACTTATAATGCTTACTCTCCCCCTTAGGGTTTACTAATGGCATCTAAACTATATAAATAGTAACCATTGGCTTTATAATTTGATTGTTGGTTTTGTCTAGCTTGTTCTTTACCTAGTTAGGGTCTCTTGAAAGATTGTACGGTGTATCCACACAATTGTGGATCTCCGAAGTGAATCTTTCAGCATTATTTGTCTTACTTACTATTTAGACATTTTTGCTTTGATATGTCTGACTTTGCGAAGCATCTTAGAAAACTGTCGCTTAATATTTTATACTCCTTTAGGTCTTACTTAGCTTAGTCCAAGTTTTATGCTCTTTATGCAACTTTTAAGATGATCTGGTTAACTATGTCAACCAACACCGGCTACGGACAAGATACCAACTATGGATCAAATACCAGCTGAGGATCATCCTAGGTTGTATGATTTACCCTATGGTTTCCGACATACTACCGGCTTTCTCTCTGAATTGTCAGAGCTTGAATACCATTTTGGATTCCAAAACTTCTTCTTTGTACTTATTCATGATACTACCATGAACTTGGTACAATTACTCCATTAACTTCTTAGCAATATTACCTACTTTGGGTGAATTTAAATTCATCACTTCTTGTTGCTCCATATATTTTATATACTAATCTTCCTTCTTATTGCTGGCTATTAATGATCTGAATTTGATCCATCCTTCAAATTGGATTGATACTCCTCATACTTGTTTCATTCTTCATGTAAGTCTTCATATTGGTCTTCGGAACTCGTCACTCCCTTACACGAATTCTCATTCCTATCTAGGTCTATAACATCAAGTAGCAACTGGATGTTGCAACATGCATTTGCACATCAAGTCAAACTTCATGTATAGATCTAGTCAATCAAGAAGATCCAAGAAAAACAAATAAATCCAAATGTAGTACATATAACACACAATATTCTAAGCCCGTAGTATAGTATCTCTAGAATTCAGGCTTAGTTGTGTAGTATATGACAACTCCTCATATAGGTTTATATCGTGATACTTAGCACTTAGGTTCAAACTATTCTTTGCCTCATAATTTACATAGATTGCTCAATTGCAATAGGATAATCTTAAACAGAGTGGTATCAATTGGGTTTTGACTAACCTTTAGTCTCACTTTTGTAATGGCTAGTATAACCAACCTTTCTTTACTAGTAAACTAACCTCACATGATTACTCCAAAATAATAATTGGATTCTATTTGCTACTCAAACCAAAGATTATTAGAGATTTTTAGCACCTAAAACTTCTATCATAGTTCTTCCATGTTATTTTCTTACTTCTACCTCATGATAATTTACTAATTACCTTTCATATTATACTCTCATCATGGTTTCGGAGATAATCTCACCATGTTCTTGTTATATTTTACCTATTCATTATGATTTAAGGGCTAATCTTATCCTGATGACTTCGTTTCTCATCACACTATCATTAAGTCTTAACATAATTTCACTTCATCATGTAGAATCCTCAAGTGAATCCCACATGATTACTACTCATTACATCAACATTTATCCTGATGATATTCATCATGTTGTCTTTGGCTAACAACTAACAATAAAATTCCACTGTGCTACTTGAATTCTAGAGTTAGGCTACAAAGACTACTTCAATTGATGTCTTACACTTTCCTAAAATATCTTGGTGGTTTATGTCGCCTTCGGAAGACACTAAATAGCACTATACTGAGAAAAGATAAAATAATTACTCCTAAGAAAGAATGACTTAAGCATCTGTCTTAGGTGTGACAAGATTATCCTCAAGTGGACACTCATCACAAGTCATATGAATATTTGGTTTAGATAAGATGGCTCCTATAGTCACTATCCAACCTATAGATCTTCCTAAAAGGGTTTCAATCCTAAGGTCAAATCATATGCTCTGATAACAACTACGGTGACCCAGCATACCACTGCATGATGTAGTACACTATAGTCGTTGACATAAAACCAATGAAACATCGTTCACTAGTATTACATCCCTCAGAGTAGTACAACAGAAACACAGCAGGTCCAAGACATGACTATAGGTTACAACTCAACTCTTTACACAAGATCTAGAGAATACTCTAGGTTAAAGAGAGATAAAGAAACTTCTTACAAAGAAGAATCAGAAATAAACAACTCATAATGATTATGCTAATAAAATTAGCATCTAACTAGGCTTGTATTGCTGCTATTGCAGTACTCTACAGAAGTAGGTTCTATGGCTAGAGATTCTATTCTTATCTAATCTGCAACTTCGTCTTCACTTGAGTTGATGTATATGTTGACTTTCTTGACTTCATTGAAGAACTTTGGCTTCTGGCGATGATTCCTGGAGCATAACTTGATGTATACATCGTTTATACTGGCTTTAGAACCTAGCAAGGGTTAAGAAGATACGTTGAGTACGAGCGTACTCAGCAAGTTCACTAGAAAAGGAGTGTTTAATGCACTATAACTATAGCCACATACCGTAGGTCATAGGCAATGCAAGTTTTCATAAACATTTCTTCAAAGGTTGCTTTTATTCTGAAAAGCTATGTCCATCAGCCTTCACGGGTTTACCAGAACTTTCATGGAGTTCCTTTCCCGCCGCGTTCGTAGCTCCTTCCCGGAACAGGGAGTAACAAGTTACAGTTCTTACACTCTGCAAAGGTGCGTTACTTTACCCATGAGAGATCTTAGCTTTGTTGCACATCCGGGCCGCGAACCCATTCACACTTCCTTGGTGTGAGGCCCAGACTAAGACCCAAGCCAATTACTGCCTTCTCCGCGACCCCACATGTCTCCTTGGTGTACGCCAGCCCACCTATTGAATTATGGCAATTGGCAGTACAAATTGTTCAGATGCCGGAATCGTGGGACATTGAGGGATCCCACCCATATGTTGCATATCCTCTACGAATTACCATATAATATGCACTCTATGAGTGATAACAGCCACGACCCGTGTATCCGGCTCCATGCGAGAGGGAAAAGATACAGCTGACTTCTCCGTCCCATTCCAAATCTAATGGTCAACGCGTAATATACGACGCAAGAATCACTGGCGACATTGGTTGTTAAGTCCTAGATAATATGTTCCTTTACCACCGGAACTCTTATAGTAGGTTATTACCTCATGGTAAATAACCTATAATCACATTATTATGAAAATAGTGTTTTCTGACCTTTTTCAAATGCAGGTGATGACAATACTGGATTTTTAAAATACTTTATAGAATATAATCAAAGACATGAGCAAGTGTGAACTTGCCTTTTGTGATTGCAAGATTTTGCACTCACGATCTTCAAGACAATATAAGATCCAATGTCTAAAATCAGCATCATTGGTCCGGTACGACTAATGTTTAAAGAAGCAAGATTCTATTATGCATAAATAATGTAATGCACTTTATAAATGCGAATCCCGAGGATAACATTGTTCTAGGGTTTGGAAACTGGAATTGGTTTCTTTAGAATGTGTTGTCCTTTTCGATAAGTTTCACACTTGTGTTTCTTATTAAGGCTTGTGAGTGTGTGTGAAACAACATATAATTATAACACCATAAAACAATGAGTTAAACATTTGTGGAATGTTACTTAAAACTACTTATATAAGAATTGCCTTACCTTCAAATCTTATTTAACTAAGCAGAAGCATTTAAACCTTTAAGTTAACCTTAGGAGGTGTTCTTTCTAGTTATAGTCTTTAAGTAAGAAAGAATTACTCTGTTGGAATAATGACTCATTAGTATTTGAGACTTATCTATCTTGGTTTTTAACTTGGTTAGTTTGGTATCAAGATACTTTATAACTTAATTATAACAGACCAAAGTTAACTATAATGTATATAATAAACTTTTTAGCATTATACTTAAACCTTGTTTACTTCATAATGTTTCTTTAAATTACTTAAGAATGGCAACACTTCTATTTGAATAGTGGTTTCTTAATTGTTTAGTGGAATAGAATCATTTTCCTTTTTATGGATGAGTAATTATAATTGGTAATTAGGGAAATGACATTATTTAACTACTTATGGTTCACTATAGGGTTTTGATTTGTTTAAAAACTTTTAGTTAAAGTAAAGGGATAGGTTTTATCTCATTACAATTATTCTTAGAGATTTTAGATTGGATAAGGATCCTTTTATAAAATAACCTATACTTATGGTTGAATGATAATTCAATATAATTTCATTTTTTAAAATGTGTTGAACCATTTTGACTTCATAAAATTAGTATTTAAGGCTAATACTATTTATTAGATTTAATTGGTTAATTTAAGAAATATTAACAAATTTTATTTGACATTTTATGATTTATTAATTAAAGAAATAGGTTTAAATTCAAGTTATTAAAGTGTTTAACTTTTTATTTAACTTAAAAGTGGAATATTATATTTTTAACATATAGGTATTATTTTTGTGATCATTTTGGTATATTACATTTATTTTTGTGATTTATAAATAATAAGATATGATTTTTATAATATTTATTACTTTATAAATACTTAATAAATAAAAAATATTTAATTAATTGAAATAATAATGTATGATTATAGATTTTAATTATAGTTCTTATTTTTCTACGATTTTTGGTATTTTATTTATATTTTTAACATTTACCATTATTAAAATATGAATTATCAAAATTTTATTACTTATAAAACCTTTATTAAATAATATTTATTTAAATAATCATCATAATAATATTTGATAATAGTTTTAAGTTGTAGATTTTATTTTTCTGAAAATTTTCATATATTAAACATATTTTTATGAATTTTAAAACAAAAGTTATTGATTTTATAGGAATGAATCATTTTATTTAATTTCTAGAATTAATAAATTAAATAGTTTATGATGTAATGCTGATGTCAGCATGGGGTGAAAGGTTTTTCTCACTAGGTCGATTCTTACCCCCAATCACTGACTGGTGGGACATTTGCCATGTCATTTCTATTGGTTTTTATTTATTACAGAATTATTACTAAAAAGAAATAAATGATAAATAAAATTTAAATATGACATCATGGTGACATCATCAATGGGGATCCTCACAGTAGCCTCCGATTCTACGGATTTGCTGGTTGCGCGAGTTGGTTCTAGGGCTTATTGAGAAGAGGAAGTCGTAGTGAACCTTATAGTGACGGCGCCGCTCGATTTAGTTCACCGGAACAGTGGTGGCGACGATGGCTAACGGCGGCGGTGGCTGATGTTCGTCTGGGGAACAAACGAGGAATCAAGGAGGAACTTGAGAGGGTGCGTGAGCACCGGTAGCTCACCGTGAGGCTATAGGGCGCGACAGCGTGACCGGAGGAAGTCCGTGGTGGCGGCGATTGACGATGAACGACAGAGTCTGGCGATGGATATGAGGTGTCGATTGGGTCGATAGAGGGCTCCCCGGCTTGCATGAGTAGGGGCAAACAACGTAGAAGATCACGCCGCATCTGATAGTCACCTTTGTGGATCAAGGGGTGGTCGGATATGGTAGGGAATATGATCTCGGACGAGCTATGGTTTGGTGTTCAAGCGAGAGAGGAAGAAAGAGCAGTGGAGTGGCGTTCTAGGGTTTCTCGTCGGCGTACAGGGATACTAGTAGACGACAGGAAGCGGTGACGGGAATCTTGGCACTCGCCGGCGACGAGGGTGTGGCCACAGAGATGCTTGCAGCATCGGAAGGTCGGCGTCATCGCGACGAAGACGACGAACAGACCCCGCGAAGAGGTACAAGCCGTTCGTGGGCTGCAACTGGGCCATATGGGGTGTGTTCGGCTGCTCGCGGCGACGAGTAAGAGAAAGAGGGAATGGGCCATGGGCCAGGAGCTGATTCCTCAATTTTTTTCTCTATATATGTTTTTCTTTTTCGATTTCTATTATCTGTTTTATATTTTACTTTCAGATTTTTATATTATTCAAAATTGTTTGAATATTTCCCATAGAAATTTATCAGCTAAATAATTGCAGCAATTCCTCAAATATATTCAGTATCATTTGTGAACTTTTATTGCATAATGTGATTGTTTATTTATTTTCTTTATATATATACTTTTATATAACATTGTTTTCACTTTTATTTGGAGTAATTAAGTTTTAAAATGTTTAATAATATTCATAGGGTTTACTTATATGTATTTAATCACATAGTATAGGATTGGATGGTTTATCATATTGGATCCCCACTTATTCCATGCTCATATGGAATGAGTGGTTAGAGAACTAGATTAAGGACTTTGTCTAATGATTATAGATAGAATATTTATGAGATGTTGATGAGAAAACTTATTAATAAGTTTAGAGTTCTGAATTGTAATTACTCACCCTAGGGTTTAAGGTACTTACTATAGTTATTTTCTTTTGTTGATGTGAATAAAGATTAATGGTTAAACACATTGTCTTTATGTTTGTGATTTTTAGTAACATCACCATTCAAAGTAAAATAGTGGAATTGTTTTCTAGGATAACTTATGAGAAAGAATTGATAAAGATGATTCTTAAGAACATATGATAATGATGGTTGAAAATGACAAAGATGTGCTTAAGTAAGTTGGTATAGGAAAATATTCCTATAAACCATTGTGGAATTAAAATGATAGATCCATCAAATGAGATGGAAATTATGTTTGGTTAAATATTTAGGTTTGCATGTTTACCAAGAAGTCCTACCTTCCATATTTCATAATTCTTAACTTCTACTTAAAGAATTTCTTTCCTAAATATACTACTTCTTCCTATCCATCATCATGTGATAACATGATAATCTTTACTTTTTAGGAATATTATTATCCACCTTTTATTCTTCTCATTCCATTTATAAATCCAATGAGCTTGATACTAAATCTTTCATAATCTTCTCATATCCATACTTGGTTATATCAACTACTCTATTGCTGATAATCTCCAATCCAACAAGTGGTTACTTCTAACTCCACTCATACCATTTCTAAATCATCCATCACTATTACTACTCCAGTAGAGGTATATATCAAGTTCTACTCTCCTCAAGTGATTAGTATTTACCAAGAGGAAAATACTACTCCTATAATCCAATGTGCTCTAGCATCATGTTAATTATACTATCTTGTCTCTACTTAACTCTAGTAACAAATACTCCAACCTCACATTATATTAATGTGACCTGTATTGGCTAACCTAGGGTAATATATCTAGACCAGGGTTTAATCATGTTCTATTCACCAATGCCACTTATACAAGATATAAGCATTCAATCTTGGTGACTTAAACATGATCATTATAATGCTTTGATCATTTATGGCTTAGGTTTCCAGTTGGCTAATAAAGGCTTCATCAATACAACATTATAGTTGTATTGAAATTACCTTCTTAGTATCTCTATTGGATTAAGGAATGCTATTCATGAACTATGCTTACTTAATCCAATAGGATTTCTCCTTGGTATCTGTCTTCAGGATTCATCCTTGTAATCTTCTTTGTTACCATATTGATTTGATTTCCTTCAGTCACTCCCATCCTATAGATGATATCTAAAACTAGCATTACCATCTACCTCTTCTTGCTTCTTTCTCTAAAGACTTAGAGTGATTGTTATGATAAAGACAAGAGTTGATAGATCAAGAATTGATAGTTTAAGAATTGGTGAATCAATAGTTGATTACTCAACATTGATGAACAGTAGATACTGAGATATGATTCCATAAGGATTGATATGGAAATAAAGATTTATGGTGAATGAGCTTGACTTGGTTTCTTTCCTACTCAATATCACTAGAGAGTTAAAGTTAGGTATTTCCATGATACTCATGGTATAAGTAGATGAGATTAAGATATAGTTGTTACATTCTTATTATTTAAGTTACGTTTATACCTTGGTATTCATGAGTTGTATAATGAATACTAGGAGCTGATTACTTAAGGATCAAATATAAATCATTAAGTAATGTATTAGGGTTTAACTTTTATTACATTTGATCTACCCTTAGATCAAATCTTGTTTACCCAAAAATCAGGTTCTTAGCAAAGGTCATATTGAGACTTATTGTAGTCAAATTGATGATCTACTTCAATTCCATCAAGTTAAGAGAAGCTTCAATCACTTTGACAAGTTTTTATTTAAAAGCGCGAAAATTATTCATATATTATATGCATGAATGCAATGCACACATCTGTGTTCAGCTTATTTCTAAACTCTAATGCTGGGATGTTACACTTATGACAAAGAAGGACGCTAAGCCTAGGCTTATTAGATGGGTTTTGCTTTTATATGAGTGTATAGGTCCCAACCTGATAAGGTAGAGATCACTGTTTTTACAATGCTAGTCCCTGGATCAATAGTTAGCATCCATAGCTAAAGATGTAATATCAAGAAACAAAGGTCATATTACAACTTATAACCAGGAATAAAATAATACATTACATCTTACATAGATCATTTGACTATCTCATTACAATGCAGCCGAAATAACTAAGTAGCATGGTGTCCTTCATCTTCAAAGTGCCATAGGCAATCATGTTGGTTGTACACTTGTAATCCTATTCAACACACTTCACTAACATCAAACAAACCTGCAACATAATAAGTTACAGCCACAAGGGTCAATACATTTGAATTGTATTGGCAAGTGATATTATGGTAGAATAGTGGTATCTATCATCTATATGCATTTGGCTAAGTGGAGCTTAGGCTTGCTTTGGTCGAAATAAGGTTTTCCTTATAAGTTGAAAACACTAAGTTTTTGTTTCTCAAAAATCACCCAAGGAACAATCAATAGAATGGGTTAACCTTTAACCCTTGTTCAACCACAAACTTTTAACTTATAAATTAGGATGAGGAGATCCGTGATAGCTTCCATGTCTTGATGCTCAAATTGTCCATTGCCGGGGACACGGCTAAGTACTTAGATTTTACTCTCTCGAGAGGTGGTGCACTTTCCCCACAAGACTCGACATGCATCAAGACAAGATCTTCCAAAATCCTTCCCTTGGAACAAATGGAGGCGTTCCATCCTATCACCCCCTACCACCTTCTGTCCATCTGGCTAAGTTATTGCAACCTATATGATCCTGACAGAGCCCATATACCATGTGGTTGCACTAGAATCTTCTCAACACTTGACATCTCAAATCTGTTTGTTCCTGGGTGGCTTTCCACAAGTGAGATACACCAGGTATTTCCCCTAGGGTAACCACTCAACACAAACCATTCTTTCCATTCCACCCAGGTGATTCATTCACATAGTTGTTTTATTAAACAAAACACAAGTCATAGACCTGGAAATATTTCATAGCATGAATAAAATCCACCCTTGTTTTCTACTATCTAGGATAAGCATACTAGTAGCAAGAATCTTAACTTAGGGAAAATTCTACTAAGGTTTCATCTACTAGGATTTCCCAAGGCATAACATACTTAGTAAAAATTCCATGCAAGTCCTACTCAAAATATCACTAATGCATAGTGAAAATAATAGGACAAAATGTATCAAGCACCACTTTCCTTTTTAGTAGAGAATATAGATACACTCCTTGATCTTGCAATTGTCACACTCTTCAAAGTTCACTACAATTCAATCAACGCCGAAATTCAAACTAGCATTCAAACAATTCACCACATAAAATAAAAAAAAATAAAACAATGCATGCGAGCATGAAAAAGATTGTTTTATTTGGAAAGGTGGTTTCTAATAGGCTATAAACATTTTAAAACACCTATTGGTCATTTATAATTGTGGCAAAATCGTTTAAAACCAAGTTAGTGAAAATGGGCCATTTAAATCATTTTTGTTTTGCTAGAAATGATTTTAATCAAAGGAATAATTTCTAGTGTTTGCCAAACATATTCTTAAACACAAATGTTAGTGATTATGGTTAAAGTGTTTAAAACAAATCCATTTACAAAAGGTTTCACTCAAAAATCATTTTTAAATCATAACAACATTTTTGTTTCATTAGAAATGCTTTTATCAAAGGAATAATTTTCTAGGGTTAATCAAATATATTTTTAAATCTAAAAGTTAGTGTTTAGGGTCAGAGAGTTCAAATCAAACCATTTGCAAAGGTTTTACTCAAAAAGCATTTTTAAATTATAGCAACATTTTTGTTTTACTGGAAATGCTTTTATTCAAGGAATAATTCCTTGTGTTTAACAAAATATATTTCTAAACCCAAAAGTTTGTGTTTCTGGTCAGTAGGTTCAAAACAAATCATTTGCAAAAGTTTTACCCAAAAATCATTTTTAGAATAACTTTTATACTCAAAATAGGCCTAGAAATGTTTCTGCAAAAACATATACTCTTTGAGAAGCAAAACACTAAACTAAGGGCATGGTTGCAAATTTCACATTTTTGTGAATCCATTGATATAAAATTTGCAAATTTTGGACGTGTAGATCAAAAGTTATGAATTTTGCAAAATCCAATCACTAATAGAAATGTTTCTGTATTTAAAACAAAAGACTGGCCATGCGTCACAACCTCAATGGCTAGTACCGGTTTGCACGGATCGAGCGACGCGGTGCGTTGGATCTAAGTTAAATCGCAAGGTGCATATTTTGGCATACCGCTTCGCTAAGTTATTCTATCCTAGCCACTAGATCACCATCTGACGGCTCAGATCGCGACGACCACTAGCTGGAGGTGCTAGCGACGGTGGACAGCGGCGACGCGCTCGGGCAGAGGAGTTCCGACGAAAATAGGAAGCGAGGGAGAGGGAGGAGGTGCTCACCAGGTTCGCAGCGCGTTGCTGATGCTCAATGTGGTCGTCAGAGGGTAGGGGCGCAAGGGTCTGATGACAATGGCTCATCGGAGTTATCTACTGGCTCGGGCACGTACGAACGTCGACGGGGGAGAGTTCCTGTGGCGCAATAAGGCAAGGTAAACAATCAGGAAGGTGCACCAGAGTTCGAGGATTGCGAGGATACCCACCAGAGAGCAAGGGGCGCGTTGATTCGTCGGCTGCGGCTCGCCGGAGTTGAGACAGACTACAGCGGCGCTCAGACGTCGTTGTTGCCGAGGTTGTGGGGCACGCGCGGGCAATATGATGATGCTGGTAGGTGCGCGAGGCGATGGTGAGTGCTCTTGTGAAAACCAGGGGCAGTGGGAAGGTCGGGCGTCGTCGGAATCGGCCGGGGAAGGTTCACGGAGACAGTGAGGTGTGAGGGGAAATTGGGGCAGCCCTGGGGCGGAGAGGAGCTGGCGAGCGAGGGCGTGGTCACTGGCGAGGATTGATCACGCAGTAAAGCGAATTTACGCGAGGAATTCACGGCAGAAAACAGCAGCGATGTGAGGGGGAAGAACAGGTCGCGGGGACGATGATGACGGGGCAAAAGTAGGGTCAGGGCGTCAGTGGCTGAGGGGGTACGCCCGCGGCTGAGAAAAGAACGAGGCCGGGAGGGATTTCCCAGGTGGGCTTCGAGTTGGGCCAGGTTGGGCTAGCTGGGCCAGGGGTGCTGGGTAGGTTAGTTGGGCTGAGTCCCTTTTCTATTTTTTTCCTTCTATGTTTTCTTTTTCATTTCTGATTTCTGTTTTAAATTTATTCAAATGTTTCAAATACTTATTTTATTTCACAACTTTTCCAAACTTTTAGTAAGTTTTTAAACTGTTTGACAATGAATTTTAAAGTCCATTTTTAGAATATTTTCTTATATTCTTTTAGGGTTTATTATTTATTTAAAATAGACATTTGTTTTTATTCAAACCATTGATTTAAGCTTCCACTTAAATTCAAATTTTTATCAATCCTTTTTAATAGGCTTTATTTATTCATTAGTGTGTTTAAATAATTCACTTTGAATTATTTCAAATATTTTTATTATGATTTATTAATTATTTAAATGAGGCTTGTCTTTATTTAAGTAAATATTGAATATGGATCCAACCATATTATCCTATTTAATTAATCCTTTATTTAAGTTAATTGGATAACTTTTTAATCCACTTTGGAAATTTCATTTATTACTTTCTCATGATTTAATTAATCATTTTATTAGGAATTTTGTCTTCATTCAAATAGAATTGAATTTGGTTAAAGCCCATATAATTTTATTTGAATAATCTTTATCCCTTTATTTTATTTGGATTATCTTTATTCCATTTGCTTATGGATCTTATTCAAGTTTGTAAATTGTCTTCTAAATAATTTTCTTGGGATTTATTATTTAGTTTAGGCAATTTGTCTTTATTTAAATAAAATTGAATATGGTTTGGTCCATATAATTTTATTTAAAAAATCTTTTATTCCTTTTTAGTAAACTTTCATTTGTTTATGGATTTGGCCAAGATTTAATTTGTCTTTTAAATATTCCTTAATTATTTATTTCTTCCTTTGTCTTATAAAATCCATATCTTTTTATTTATAGCTCCAAAATTGGTGATTCCAATTTGTATAATTTTATTTAATATTTGTTTATCCTTTTAAATCCTTTTAGGGTTATTTTGCTCAATATTTGGTATGGATTTTTAGTTAGGATCTTTATTAACCTTGGAAATTAATTCCTTTTATCTTATTAAATTCATAAGTTTTTATCCATGGCTCCAAATTGAATGAAACCAATTTCTATGTTTTTATAATACTTTTTTTATCATTTTTGATCATTTATAAATGTTTGTTTCTAAATTTTTATATGGATCAAATCCATAGTCTTAGAGAGATCTTGGAAATTATTTCTTTCATTAGGGTTTTGGTTTAACTTTTCGAAGTGTTTAAATTTCAAGATACATTCATTGATGAATGCATTTCACTTGATTGAAATTTTTTTGGATTCCATTTTCATTCAAATTTTGTTCAAGAAGTGTTTTGATATTTCCATTTAGAAACAAAAAGTTTCTTTTCACCCTAAATTTCAACAATTGTTTATTTATTTTTCACATTTCAAAATTTGGAAAATTTTGGGATGTGACAGGCTACCACCCTTAAAATAAATATCGTCCCGATATTTGGGAAGACTAGAGGTTACAAGTTGGCTTCAAGACAACTAGGGTACTACCACCCTTAAAAGATTTCTAACTAGATTACATCTTGGCTTACTTGGGGTCTTGATGTTATTGAACCTTTTGATTGTTGGGGATTAGACTTCATGGGTCACTTTCCTCCTTCATAAGGGTATACTCATATTATTGTTGTTGTTGACTATGTTATAAAGTGGGTAGAGTCCATACCTACAAATAGTGCTAATGGTAAGACCTCCTTAAAAATGCTTAACGATGTTATTTTTCCTAGGTTTGGTGTGCCTAGATATCTCATGACTGATGGAGGCTCTCATTTTATTCATGGTGGTTTTAGGAAAACACTTGCTAAATATGATGTTAACCATATAATTTCTTCATCTTATCCCCCCCAAACCAGTGGGCAAGTAAAACCTTCCAATAGGGAAATTTAATCTATCTTGCATAAGACTGTTAATAGATCTAGGAAAAATTGGGCTCAAAAGTTGCATGATGATTTATGGGCTTATATAACTTCTTACAAAAATCCTATGGGATGTCTCCTTATAAAATGGTCTATGGGAAAGCTTGTCACTTACCTTTAGAATTAGAACACAAAGATTATTGGGAAGTGAAAGAATTGAATAGAGATTTTAAACTTGCTGGTGAGAAAAAGATTGCTTGACTTGAGTACTTTAGATGAGTGGAGAAGTGAAGCTTATGAAAATGATAGACTTTTTAAGGAGAAAGTAAAAAGATGGAACGATAAGACAATTCTCAAAAGGAAGTTTCATGTTGGTGAGAAAGTTCTTTTGTATATGTCTCGTCTCAGATTGTTTGCAGGGAAACTACTATGAAAATGGGAAGGCCCTTTTGTTATTAAGGAAGTATATCGTTCAGGTGCTATAAAAATATATTCTTTGAAGGACGACACCACATAGGTGGTGAATGGTCAAAGACTAAAACATTATATTTCTGGGGATTCTTATAACAAAGATGTTGATATTATTCAAATGGTGACCTCGAAAGAATTTATCAGAAACCAATCACCAGAATCTGCAGAGTTCGTCTTTGAATAGGTAAAAGTGGTGAAAACAGAAGGTTCGTGAAAACTTTATCTTTTTATATTTTTGATGTTTTTATTACATACGGAAGGTTACGAGACGAAACAGAGGAGGAAACGGAGGCGAGGGTGGCCACACCCACCCTAGGCGCGGGCCCCAGCTGACCGCGCCTGGAGGCGGTGTGAGCCCCCTGAGCTCCGTCTACGCCTCATTTTCGCACCAGTACCTTCCTTGTGCTTTGAAACTTCGTAATATATAACCCCCCAGATCCCCCGAGGTTCGTATATCATGTTATCGTCTTGTTTTCGTTTCGATCTATTTCTGTCAGGCAGATTCCCAGTTTTGGAGCTACAATGTCTTCATATGGTTCAGCCATAGAGGATTCCTCCTTGGATGCTATCAACCCATACATGTATGAGTTGAAGATTCATCCCAAGGAGTTGATTCTCAAGGATGGGAAGGTGCAGATGAAAGAAGTTCAAGGCCCTAAAGGAGAAGGCAGCCTGGAAGACATGATGGAATCATTGGAGCAGGAAGTTTTCAGGTACAAGAAGATGGCAGAACATGAAGTGGATATCATCCATAAGATAAGTTCAGAACTCATCACCAAGCACAAGGAGGAGGTTGCTGAGCTCCGAGACGAAATCCTCTCACTACATCCGGCCACCAACCAATTACAAGCACAACTCTACGACATTGTTGCCTGCCAAAACTCACCGGCGAGCAGCGACGAGCAACACGAAGAGCCGGGAGGCTCCCAGAACTGCTGGTGGGCCCTGGTCCCTCGGGTGACGGCCCGCAAAACTCCGGCACACGTCCTGGCTTGGTTCGAGGGCGTGCCACCTGACCTATACCTGGTCAGGAAGGTGAAGGATTGCTCCGATTGATTTCCTGCATGGTAAACAAGTATACGTAAAATTCGAGCCGTGACTGGCTCCCAGGTTTCCCCGTGAATCGGCTCCTAGAGCCGATTATCCCATGGTTCTGCATTAGATTTACGATAACATGGGGTTTTGCTTTATCATTACAAGTTAAATCGATCTACGACAGTTTAACGTTTTCACCACGTAACTGGAACGTCTTACACGTAATTGAGCCTGGTATGTACAAAAGATGAAGAATACTAATCCTAGAGGAGGCCTAATAACCAACTTAAAGCCAATTACCGGAACAACTTCTCTAGAGCGAGTAAACTACGTCCTTACGTACTACTGGATCGTTCAACCCGTTTGTAAGGCCTGACTACGTAGATATCAAACTAAACCTTGGAGAACAAGGCACAACCATAACAGATCGAATCAGCCAAATAAAGATCAAGCAAGATGCTACCCTCGCACTGGGGAAACAGTGCAAAGGTAGCGAGACAACTAGAGGCGGCATAACTTTAAACAATCATAGCGAAAAGCACCGATGCTAGCCTCAACAAATCTATGATAGTAGTGTTACTCGCCATCAACAAGGCTTCAGTACGAGCAACACTAAATAACGCATAAGTAAAAATACTGCCTAGATCGCAAGATGCGATCTAGGCAGCATGACACTTACCCGAAAGAAACCCTAGAAACAAGGGGTGGCGATGCGCCGAGATTGTGTTTGTTGTGAACGTGATTGTCCTCTTTTTCTCGATAACCTTAGGTACATATTTATAGTCCGGAGACTCTCTACTTTTGGAATAACTCTACAACTCTATCTTTACCTAAACTGAAACGGAATCTAAACTGAAACGAAACCTACTATGATACAAGATACACGGGCAATTTAGCCCAAATCCACGCACTAGGCCGATCCAACAACACGTTGAATATATGTATCTTCCAAGCCCATCTTGATCACGGCCCATCTCCTTCTTTGGCCAAAATCTGGCGATAACACATGCCCCCCTGGTTTTGGCAATAATAATTCCAAAACCACTCTGCTGATATATTTTTTTTCTTCCCCCTCCTTTTTTTTGTATCGGGCTGCGCGTTGCCAGAATGCGTTGCAGAACAGGATCGTCACGCCACCCCTTCATCATGATGCCCTGTCTTCTCAACTCCTTTGTAGTGCATGATTTTCGATTTTGGCAGCACATTCTGGGAAACCGCTATGGCATTAAACCGCTTCATACTATTCCCCTTATTTAAATCCATCTAAGCAGTTCGCCATCCCCATCTTCCTCCAGCAGCCAAAAAACCCTTCTTCCTCCGCCGAAAAAACCCTCTTTTTCCGCCATGGCCTCCTCTGCTTCCTCTGGCCTGTCCTCCCAAGCCTCCAACTCAACGAGCGACAAAGAGCCGACACCAGAGCACCCGCCAACGGCGGCGTACAATACTCTCGCCCCACAATGGTGGGACGAGAGGGATTGGGACTTCAACGCCTGGTCGGAGGACGACGCGTCCTTGAACGATGGCGAGGACAACCTTCAGTTCCTTGCCGATGGAGGACTGGAGGCAGACAGCACCGACGACGCCATGTCCTGGGACGGCGCCGACTCCTCCGACGAGGAGGAGGAAGAGGAGGATACCTCCTCCGAGGAGTACCAGCCGGTGAAGTACTTCCGCACCGGGTCCAGCGAGGACACCGACAACGACGAGGACGAGGAGGCCCCCGCTGGCTTCTTCAGCAGCAGCAGCGAAGACGACGCCGGTAGCAGCGCTGAGGACAGCGACCAAGACGGCGGCGACGACAGCGACGACGACCTTGGCCTAGATTAGGAACCAGTAGTAGTAGTAGTAGTAGCAATAAGCTCCCTTTTGTAATCAATCTTTTGTAAGCACTCGGCTTCTAAATGAATGAAAATCCGTTCCTCAAAGATTGTCTTCTTCGCCCCAATTTTGCCGATAGCCCCAATAGGTCGATGCTCCAGAAGCCGATAGCAACGTATCGGCTTTCACCTTGTTACATTTATACAGTCAACCAAGCCATAGCTCAAAGAGCCGATGCACATCGGCTTTCCCAAAAACGTTGACAAGGTCAAAAACTTGGTCGCATACTTAGGCAAACTCAAACGGCCATTTTCCATTCTCAAACGGTAACCTGCGACCCTCTTCAAAAAGGGCGACCCAGATCTCCAATTGCCCACCGACGAGATTGAGCTCACAGCAACAAGAACCCTCAATCCTCGACTGATTTTGAAGAGAAGGTCCGGGCGACAATTTCTCCAGTAGCTCGTGCGTGAAAACTGGCACCTGTTTGTAATATGTGTGAACCTCTAGAGTCGATGACCGTGCATCGGCTATACATATTTTTGCTTTTATTTGGCCGATTTCCAGTATCGGCCCCCACATTTTTACTGTCCAACGTCTCACGTGCTCTTTTTTTTACTTGGCCGATTTCATGTATCGGCCCCCATGTTTTACTGTCCATCATCCCACATGCTTGGGAAATATTTCTTGAGATGTTGTCCGTTGACCGCCACTGGGAATTTCACGCCGTCCAGCTCCTCAAGCATGTATGCATTTCCTCTTAAAACTTGATCGACCCTGTACGGCCCGTGCCAATTTGGAGACCATTTACCATATGTTGCATCCTTAGTCCCTAACGGCAACACGGCTTCCCATACCAGATCACCAACGTGGAACTCCTTTGGCCTCACTTTCTTGTTGTATGCACGAGCTACCTTGGCCTTGTTCTCTTTGATCTTCTCAAGCGACCACAGCCTGAGCTCAGTTAAATCCTCAACACTGTCACTCATCAGGGTTGCATATTCTTCAGTTGTTAGATTGTCCTGAAAAGTGACACGTCTTGATCCAGCCGTAATTTCCCAGGGCAATACGGCTTCCTGTCCATATACTAGATGGTATGGCGAGGTCTTAATCGCCCCATGGCATGACATGCGATAAGCCCACAATGTCTCTGACAAAACCTCGTGCCAACGCCTAGGGTGCTCATCGACTTTTCTCTTGATCAGCTTGATGAGGCTCTGGTTGGATGCTTCAGCTTGCCCATTCGCCTGAGCATAGTATGGAGATGATCTGATCAGCTTGATCCCCGTGTCCTCGCAGAACTTTCTAAACTCTTGAGAAATAAAGACCGAACCTCCATCGGTCGTGATAGTTTGGGGAATCCCGAATCTATGGATGACATGTTCTTTCACAAAGTTGATAACATCCTTTGAGTTTACTGATTTCATCGGGACAGCCTCCACCCATTTAGTGAAATAATCAGTGATGGCCAAAATCCACATGTGGCCTTTGCTTGATGGAGGATTGATTTTGCCGATCATATCCATGCCCCAACCTCGGAATGGCCAAGGCTTGATGATGGGGTTCATTGCTGACGCGGGTACCATCTGAATTTTCCCAAATTTCTGACATGCTTGACACCCTTTGTAGTACTTGAAACAGTCCTCAAGCATGGTGGGCCAATAAAACCCTGATCGCCTGATCAACCATTTCATCTTGTGAGCCGATTGGTGAGTTCCACAGGCGCCTTCGTGTACCTCGTGTAGGAGCCGATTGGCCTCGGCTGTCCCCAGACATTTGAGCAATAACCCTTCCAGAGTCCTGTAAAACATGTCATCCCCAATAAGCACATACTTCATGGCCTTGTACCTTATCCGTTTAGGTGCCCCCCGAGCCGAATCCTTCAAGTAATTGAAGATATCGGCTCTCCAGTCGTCAGCTTCCAGGAACTGTACATGAACATCGGCTCCCTCTGCGACATCCTTGTAGCCTGAAGCCATTTGTGCAAGATCATTTGCCTCTGTATTCTGCGACCGCGGGATCCAGGTGAAGTTTATGTACCGGAACTGCGCCATCAGCTCACGGCAGTGCAACCATAATGGGAAGAGGGACTCGCTCTCACACTTGTACTCCTCCGTGAGTTGGGAAATCACCAACTTGGAGTCTCCAAAAATTTCCACTGCTTCTGCTCCGGCTTCGAGGAGTAACTCCATGCCCTTGCGTATCGCCTCGTACTCAGAGACGTTGTTGGTGCGAGAGGTAGATAGTCTGATGGAGAAGGAAAATGTTGCCCCCCGGGGCGACACGAGTAAAATGCCGATGCCGCAGCCATCGTCACAAACCGATCCATCGAAAAACATGGCCCACGCTCTTATAGACAGTGCTGCTATGTTAGTGTTGATCCTTTCAGCGATAAGGTCGGCCAACGCCTGTCCCTTAACTGCTTTCGCGGGTTGATACCGGATATCAAACTCTGATAATGCAAACATCCATTTGCCCAGTCGGCCTTTCAACATAGGAGCCGACAGCATGTGCTTTATGACGTCTGATTTGCATATGATGATGATCTCCGCTGATAGCAAAATGTGGCGCAGCTTGGTGCAGGTGAAAAACAGGCAGAGGCACAACTTATCGATATCAGGATACCTTGTCTCTGCGTCCAGCATCCTTCTGCTTATGTAAAATACAACTCGCTCCAGCCCATCATAAACTTGCACCACCACCGAGGCGATGGACGTGTCGGCTACGGACAAATAAATGTAGAACGGTCTGTCCGGCTGGGGTGGAACCAGCACTGGCGGCTTCGTCAGATATTCTTTGATCTCGTCGAAGGCTCGTTGTTGTTCTGCCCCCCAGCAGAATTCCTCGTCAGATTTAATTTTCACCAGTCCCATGAATGGTTCTATTCTTCCTGACAGATTAGAGATGAATCTTCTGACGAAGTTGATCTTGCCGATGAGAGACTGCAGTTCTTTCTTTGTGGTAGGTGGCTTCATTGTTCGTACTGCCTCCTGACTTTTCAGGCCGATCTCAATCCCTCGTTCATGGACCAAAAAACCCAAGAACTGACCGGCCGTCACCCCGAAGGCGCACTTCTTTGGATTCATCCGTAGGCCAAATTTTCTTGTTCGGTCCAGGACGCGTTGCAGATCGTCCAAATGTCCTTGCACTGAAGCAGACTTGACCACCACGTCATCGATGTAAATTTCCACCAATTTGCCGATCAGATCGTGGAAAATATAATTCATAGCTCTTTGGTACGTGGCGCTGGCATTCTTCAGTCCAAACGTCATGACTACATACTCGAACAACCCCACTGAACCTGGGACTCTGAACGCCGTCTTGTGTATGTCTTCCGGAGCCATAAAAATTTGGTTGTAACCGGCATTACCATCCATGAAGCTCAAGATCCTATGACCAGCCGCTGCGTTGATTAACGTCTCTGCCACCGGCATCGGATACTCATCCTTTGGGGTAGCTCTGTTGAGATCCCGAAAATCTATGGCAACACGCCAACGGCCATCCTTTTTCTCTACAGGTACGATACTAGAAATCCACTTAGCATACCTGCATGGCCTGATTAACTTGGCTGTTAACATTTTCTCGACCTCCTTCTTGACTTCTTACAGAATTTCGGCCTTCATCTGTCGTGCTCGCTGCTAGAACGGCCGAAATCCCTTTTTAAGCGGTAGTCGATGCTCAATGATGCTCCTGTCTGACCCAGGCATTTCTGTGTAGTCCCAGGCGAAGCAGTCTGGATATTTTTTCAACAGGGCTATCATCGGACCCCGCAGACTCGGATCTAACTTCTTGCTGATAAATGTTGGTCGTGGCTTATCCCCAGGACCAATGTCGATCTCTTCTAGTTCATCAGCAGATGTAAACCCATACCCTAGCTTTCCGTCACCTGTCAAATCGATGCTAAACACAGGGCAAACAGTAGGTGAGGGTAACAAAAATAATTTGGGCCGATTGCCTGAATCGGCCCCCTTTTTGATTGCATTAGTCAGGGATGGTTTACACCTTATTGTTTTACAATGGCAGGGCATCTCCCTGCGACGACTACGTGATCTGCTTGTCGTATGATTGCTGCTTTTTATTTTTTGTGGCCGATCGCGAGGATCGGCCGTACCACGTACGATCGTGGACTCTGCTACTCTGTCAGGCCAGTGGATAAGACCAGCCTCACCCCGTTTTTTGTATCTTCAATGCGCTCACAGCCGTCTAGACTGATTCCAGAGATCGGCTCCTGGTCTTCTGCTTCCCAGACGTTCATGCCAGCTATGGAGATCTCGATAGAATCATCTGCATGGATGACCTCCACTTCATCTCCATCCCACTGTATTAGGCACTGGTGCATCGTGGACGGAATGCAGCAGTTAGCGTGAATCCAATCTCTCCCTAGCAAAACAACGTAGGTGCTTTTGCTGTCCACGACGAAAAATGACGTGGGTATGGTTTTCCTGCCCACTGTCAGATCCACGTTCAGTACGCCTTGTGTTTCCGAAGTCTGACCGTTGAAGTCGCTTAACGTGACGTTGGTTTTGATCAGATCTGCAGTGGAGCGTCCCAAACGTCGTAGCATGGAGTATGGCATGATATTGACTGCCGCTCCGGTGTCCACCAACATCTTGCTGACAGGTTGCCCATTGATGTAACCTCGTAGGTACAGGGCTTTCAGATGTTTGTAACCTTTCTCACGTGGCTTCTCAAAGATAACCGGCCGTGGGCCGCAGTCGAACTGTGCCACTGATAGCTCATTGATTCTTGGCGCGCAGAATTCTGACGGAAGTATGAACACCATGTTTGTGCCAGCCGATGTCTGTGCATCGGCTTTTACTGGTTTGGGGCGCCACTCTTTCCTTGTCGGGTGGTCTCCCGTTTCCAAGGTCTGCCTAATTTTGACGGCCAGATCGGGCCGCGCTTTATTTAAAGCGTGGAGATACTGCGCTTCGGCTTCCTCCAAGTTACGCAGCCGCTGCACTCTACGCTTTTGAGTATGTCTGAGTCCGTCGGGACACCACCTTGGGCGGTGATATCTGTCTTCTTCCTTGTCATCCCTTGGCTTCTCGAGGTCCTTTGCTCGAGCGGACTCCCTGTAACGGCTCTGAGGTGGGAGAGGCCCTAGACGTTTGAACACTGAAACTAGCCTCGTGTCCTCCTTCTGCTGTCCGCATTCCGGGCAGTTGTCGACTGTAGGTAATCGGCTCATTCCCGCGTCCCAGCAATACTTGAAGAAGGGACAATCCCAATGTTTGTCTGTGCCTTCCTTTTCTTTTGACGGTCCCCTAGCGAGGTGCTCATATCCCTCATCGTCTCCATCGCGCCGGCGCCGTTGGTCATACTGACGCTCATATTTGTTAAGGAGATGCGTGGAATGTGGCTTCTGATACCGCACTCTCCTCACCTGTTCCTCTGTTAAGTACCGCCTGTCATTGTGGCTGGGCCGGTCGCATGGACCAGCCTCCTTTCTTTCTTTGCCCCGAGAGCGACCACCTTCCTCCTTGTACGTGTCAGGGTGGTACCCAGACCCTGCCATATTAACACCGAACGAAAAATCCAGCTGACGCCTCGCGGAGCGACTGAGTTCTACCATGTTGACGCCGGGAAATGGGTTTGTGTCCACTTTCATGGCGAACTGCCCAAGGATCAGACGGCCTTGTTCTATCGCCATTTGGATTTGGCGACGTAGCTCTTTGCAATCATTGGTGGTGTGGGTGAACGAGTGATGCCACTTGCAGTATGGTCTCCCGTTCATTTCCTGAGCCGTGGGGATTTTGTGGCCTTCGGGCAACTTCAGCTGCTTTTCTTTCAGCAGCAAATCGAAGATCTGCTCAGCTTTGCTCACGTCGAAGTCGAACCCTTTTGCGGGCCCTTGCTGTTTCACCCATTTGCAGGATACAGGATCTGCCCCCCGAGCCCATTCAGCCACGGCTACCTCCTGGTCTTGTGTAGGATCATCTTCTTCTGTATCGACCAGGCCTATCGGACGTTTGAACTTGTCTTGGTACAACTCAGGGTGGCCCTGTTCATACATCGTTAGTTTCTGGGCCATGTGCGCCAATGAGTTATACTCTACTTGGAAAGCCAGATCCTTGATGGGTGCTGAGAGACCCAACACTGCCAGCTCGACCGCTTCCTTCTCAGTTAAACGAGCTGAGTAACATCGGTTCTTGACGGTCCTGAAGCGCTGGATGTACTCGGCTACAGTCTCTCCCCGCTTCTGCCGCACCTGTGCCAGGTCTGCAATGCCAGCCTCGGTAGCCTCTGAATGATATTGGATGTGGAACTGCTCTTCCAGTTGCTTCCAGGTCTGAATCGAATCAGGTGGCAGCGAGGTGTACCACCCAAAAGCTGGTCCTGTCAGGGACTGCGCAAAAAACCTTACGCGCAACTGATCCGATGCCGAAATCATGCCTAGCTGCGCCAGGTATCGGCTTACGTGCTCGATTGAGCTCGACCCCTCTGACCCGCTAAACCTTGAGAACTCAGGGAGCCGATACTTGGGTGGCAGCGGAATCAGATCAAACTCATTGGGGTACGGCTTTGAATAGCCGATTGTCCTTCTCTTCGGCACGAAGCCGAACTGGTCTCTCAAGATGGTACGGATTTGATCCACTGTTTGAGATGCAGGGGCTAGATTCTCATGACTTGTTCCAGTGGCATACTTGGCTAGCCACGCCTGTTTGTCGGCGTCCATCCCAGACATCGCTGCTCCAGAAACGCCTGCTCCTGGAGCTCCTGCCCCAGGAACCCCTGCCGCAGAAACTCCTGCGGTTGCAATCTGGTTGGTGCATGGCAAGTTGTTGCAGTCCGGCACGTAGGTGCATACATATCCGTGTGGGATTTCCTTAGGTGGCTCAAACAGGAATTGGCAATCGCCTGGGTCGCCTCCAACCTTGTAGACGACGTACGCCGCTGCTCCTAGCGGCTCTGGAGCTGCAAGTGTGAATGGCAGCTGTGGCCTGGTCTGGAGCGGTCTTTCTCCCTGGTGAGTCCCTAAAGTAGGCCCCGACGGAGAGTACTGATGTTTCATGATCTCCTGAACTACGCGAACCGCGACCCGCTCGAAAGCGTTCACCAGGCTCTCAGAATGGCGGTGCAGAGAATGAGCCACCATGTAGTTGACTTCCTGTCGTAGAGCTCTGGTGCGCTCCTCTGAAGGAACAGACAGATCCACCTCATCAAGAGCACCCTCGGGGGAGAACCCCCTCCACTTGATGCCATGCTTACGGGTCCTCTCAAAAGAGCCGATGAGATCGGCTTCGAAGAGATTTCTGATCTCGTCATACTTCGCCTTGTGCTCTTCAGGCAGCTCGTCGTACGTGACTGGTCTGTTCTCCATCGCAGCGTCGGATGTTGATGTAGACGTTGTTGAAGGTCCCACCGGGCGTGCCAGAATGTGTTGCCTGCCAAAACTCACCGGCGAGCAGCGACGAGCAACACGAAGAGCCGGGAGGCTCCCAGAACTGCTGGTGGGCCCTGGTCCCTCGGGCGACGGCCCGCAAAACTCTGGCACACGTCCTGGCTTGGTTCGAGGGCGTGCCACCTGACCTATACCTGGTCAGGAAGGTGAAGGATTGCTCCGATTGATTTCCTGCATGGTAAACAAGTATACGTAAAATTCGAGCCGTGACCGGCTCCCAGGTTTCCCCGTGAATCGGCTCCTAGAGCCGATTATCCCATGGTTCTGCATTAGATTTACGATAACATGGGGTTTTGCTTTATCATTACAAGTTAAATTGATCTACGACAGTTTAACGTTTTCACCACGTAACTGGAACGTCTTACACGTAATTGAGCCTGGTATGTACAAAAGATGAAGAATACTAATCCTAGAGGAGGCCTAATAACCAACTTAAAGCCAATTACCGAAACAACTTCTCTAGAGCGAGTAAACTACGTCCTTACGTACTACTGGATCGTTCAACCCGTTTGTAAGGCCTGACTACGTAGATATCAAACTAAACCTTGGAGAACAAGGCACAACCATAACAGATCGAATCAGCCAAATAAAGATCAAGCAAGATGCTACCCTCGCACTGGGGAAACAGTGCAAAGGTAGCGAGACAACTAGAGGCGGCATAACTTTAAACAATTATAGCGAAAAGCACCGATGCTAGCCTCAACAAATCTATGATAGTAGTGTTACTCGCCATCAACAAGGCTTCAGTACGAGCAACACTAAATAACGCATAAGTAAAAATACTGCCTAGATCGCAAGATGCGATCTAGGCAGCATGACACTTACCCGAAAGAAACCCTAGAAACAAGGGGTGGCGATGCGCCGAGATTGTGTTTGTTGTGAACGTGATTGTCCTCTTTTTCTCGATAACCTTAGGTACATATTTATAGTCCGGAGACTCTCTACTTTTGGAATAACTCTACAACTCTATCTTTACCTAAACTGAAACGGAATCTAAACTGAAACGAAACCTACTATGATACAAGATACACGGGCAATTTAGCCCAAATCCACGCACTAGGCCGATCCAACAACACGTTGAATATATGTATCTTCCAAGCCCATCTTGATCACGGCCCATCTCCTTCTTTGGCCAAAATCTGGCGATAACAGACATAGAAAACCAAAACTGTGAGTATGAGGCAAGATTTGATCGCATAAGCTCTGCTGCTAGTTTCAGGATTGTGGAAACCAAGACATCCTTTTTGGATGGGGAACCTTTACCTTGTAAGTCTCATGATTGTAATGGAACATCACCACCATCGAAGGAGTAATTCATCATCTGGTTTGGCATCCCCTTGGCTTGTTCCAAGCTTGGGGGAGTGCCGCGGTATCACATCATTATATTTTATCTTTTACCTTTTTATTAGATTCATATCTTTGGTAGAGAAGTTATCCTATACGTTGGTTTGGATGTGGAAGTATCTCTCCTTTAGTTGATTATCTATGTATCCCTTGGTGTGAGTGCCTTAATGGAATATTAATGAGAAGTCTCATCTTTTACCTTTTGCACTTCTTATTTTAGTTTGCAATCTCTATTATATGATTGATCTTATTGATTGATACGTCCAATTTGCATCACCATTCTATATCATAATTTGCCTCTATTCATTGATATATATCTTATTATGAGGTATTACTTATGTCTTTTCCACTGTTTTTGCATGTTGGATGATTCTTGGAGGATGGACTGCCGGATTCAGGATTCTGATGGAAAAAGAGGTGTTTTGATGCAATTTCGCGAAGATCAGAAAAATACCAGAAAAATATTGGAAAATTATATTTTCCCAGAAGACTGAGGAAGCCAGAAGGGGAGACGAAGAAGGGCCACAGGGGGGCCACACCCCCCTAAGCGCGAGCTCACCTTGCCCCGCGCATAGGGCAGGTGTGGCCCACCTGCCTGGCCTCCGACTCTGCCCTCTCGCCTATATCTTCCTCACGGAACCCTAATACCAGGGGAGCGACCACAGATAGATTTCTGCCGCCTCTTTGGGGCGGAAAACACAGAGAGAGAAAGATCTCTCCGGTAGACAGATTTCTGCCGGGGGAATTCCTTCCCAGAGAGGGGAGATCATCGCAACACCGTCATCAAACTAGGCTTCATCGGGATCATCATCATCATCCACACCATCATCTCCACCAGCACCATCATCACCACTCCATCCCGCTATAACAATTGTGTTGGATATTGCTTTAGTTCTTAGGGGAAACTTTCCCGGTGTTAATTACTATTGTAGTTGATGCTTGTGAGTGGAACCATTGGATTATTGTTTATGTTCAGATTTTTATCCATTACCATATCATCTTTGATCTTGATCCATATGTTGTCTCATGAGTAGTTCGATTTGTTCTTGAGGACATGGGAGAAGTCATGTTGTTATTAGTGGATTTGTGTTGATTTATTATTTAATGGTTTAGTATTTAAGTTGTGCTGCTATTCTTCTAGTGGTGTCATGTGAGCGTCCACTACATGATACTTCACCATTTATGGGACTAGGGGAATGCATTGTTTATTTGGATACTAATTGTGGGGTTGCCTGAGGGACAGAAACCTGAACCCCCGTTAGGACACCTTTGCATAAGGAAGCGTAGGATGTCAGAGTTTAAGGCTGTGGTTAGGTTTATATCTTAATTACTTTCCTGTAGTTATGGATGTTTGCAGGGGGTTTAATCACAAGTATGTATTAGTCCAAGTAAGGTCGGTACATTAGCACAGGTTCACCCACACAATACTTACAACACCAAAGAAGAGTACCCAGCTATTTGAAGCGAAAGCACTTGACAGAATTCCCATGTGTCCTCGAGAACGTTTGATCTTTATAAGTATTTCCACCGGCTTGTCCTTTGCTAAGAAAGGATTAGGCCACTTTCTGCGTTTATTCTTTGTTACTTGCACTTTGTTTTGTTGATTTATCAGAAAACCACTAAAAATCCGCTTGTTAAGTATTTGCAGAGATTTCCTGATCCATACCACTAGCCAACACCTTTTGCTCCTCGTTGGGATCGACACTCCTATTTATCAAAAGTACTGCGATACAACCCCTATACTTGTGGGTCATCAAGACTATTTTCTTGCGCCGTTGCCGGGGAGTGAAGCGCTATTGAAGAGTGGAACTGGTAAAGGAAACTTCTACTGTGAATATTGCTTTTGTTACTGCTTGTTACTTTGTTTCCAATATGGATAACCCACTTGATTTTCTGTTTGGGAAACTACTATCACTGCTAGGATAGTAGATGAACCACCACTTGTTGAGATAGATCCTTTTAAGATACCTACAAGTATTGTTGATCGTGTTATGGATAATTATTATTTTGGGGATGGAAATGTTGTAACATCCCAAAAATACTAAACTTGGATCATCAAACTCTAATCATCAAATTTAGGGTTAACAAAAACTTTTCTAATTAAAAATGTGAAAGCATTCATATGTGTGTGTCTTAAAATTTGGATTCTTTTGAATTGCCATGATTATGTGTTTCTTTGCTTGTAAAATGATTCTTAGGTGAAATAAACATCATCTAAACAATCCCCAAACTTTTCCCAAAGACAAATAAATCAAAACAAACAAATTAAGTGAATGGTCACTTTGGCCAATTTAACTCCCATGCCTACTTTGGCTATCTCTAACTTTCAGAACTAAACATAAACATGTTTGGATATTTGCACCCCTTGATAGTACTCATAAAAAAGTACCAAGGCCCACTTTGTGATCATCCAGAAACATTCAAATGCACAGTTTAAATGACAGTTTAAAATTGAATCTATTTCATATGGGAAGATCTGACTTTTTCAAAAACCACTCAAACAAGCTCAATTTTCAAAACCCAAGCATCTACAGACTCACCAGCACATGCCTAGCACACCCACCAAAAATAATTTCAAAATTCAAAACTTGAGTTCATGCGGCCATTTCATCAAACACCTTGCAGATACAAATCAAATAAAATCAAAACACTATTTTGAGCAGTGTTTTGAGCCTAACTTGTTCCCTCTCTAGACACCACTAGCCTTAGTAGATCATCTAACAATCTTAACTAATCACTAGCACCACTGTAAGCTTGCTAATATCATCAATGGTGAACAGGCCGATAGCACCCATGCCACCCCAGTGCACAGCAGGCTAGAGGAAGAACTAGCCATGCCAACCTTGTCTGGGAGGTAGTCCATGCCTCACCGCCCCCTCTCGACCAGCCCAACCTCACAGACAGCAACCAGAACCGCCAGGAGCGCCGCGCCCACACCACTGTCGACCATGCCGATGCACACCGCAGAGCATGCTCCGTTCCCACGCAACCCGACCACCTCGATCCATTGCCGCTCGCCAGCATGCACTCCACCGTCCCAGGAGACCGCCAGACATGCCCATTTCACCGCCCGTACAGCGTAGCCACCGCTCGCCGCAGAGTTCGACGCCTCTGCCTCGTAGAGCATCGAGCGTTCCCAGCCGTTTGCCACCGCCCCTACACGTGCATTAAAGCCCTAGAGCATCGCCAGAGACCACCGATCGATCGCCACCCTCGGCCATTCCTCTAGCAGCCCGTAGCCTTGTTGCCACCGTCGCCTATCCATCCCGTTCGGTCTCACCGTCGGGCCTATAAAAGGAGATGACCCCTCTAGACGAATTGAGCACACCATATCACTCCCCTCACCTCACTGATCGTTCCACCCCTTAGCCGGAGCAAGGCGAGCAGCGCATCGCCGGAGCTCGCCGCTGCAGAGGAGAAGACTAGCCGTCGATTTCGTCCATCCTGGAGGAGCTGCCGGTACCACGAGGTTCGCCGTCGTCGACTTTGTCGTTCGCCCACCTCGCCGACCTTTGCCTGAGCCCCGGTGAGCGCCCGACGACCCCCTCTGAGCCTCTAGGGTTCGAGCTCCCGATGACTATTTCATCGTCGACGATGACCCTCAGCCGTCGATCTTCATTCTAATCCAACGCACCACATCGCCCCATACCGCTTAGCGTGTTAAGAGTCGCTGACCAGTAGACCCCCCTGTCAGTTTTGCCCCGCGCTGCGGAGTGACACTGGGCCGGCCCGTTAACCTTTCCCGCGCAGCCCACTAGTTTGAATTTAGATTTTTCTATTTAGATTCAAACTCAGTTCTGTACCTAGTTTCAAAAATCAACCCAGCTCGATTCAGTGAACCAAATTGAATGAAACCAATTTTTTTAGAAAGGTTTTGGAATGCTTAATCCAAGCCTGTTGGATTCAAATCATTTGGATCTGTAGATCAACCTTGCTAAAAATAACAAGACAGAAGCTTTTCTGCATTCAACCATTTTCCAAATTTAAACCATAATAGCTTTGGAGTTGATTCCAACTCTCAAAAATCACATTTTATCATACCTTTCAGAATATATAAAAACATAAGAGTTTACTTACAAAAATAATGTCCATGTAATAAAAGGATGCCACATAGGCTTTTCTAGCCACTTTATTTAATTAAAATAAAAGGTTAAACCTTATTAAATTGTGACACCACTTTAAATCACATTCCCATGTACTGAAATATGTGGTGATGACATGTGTCAACATGATCCCATGTTTGGTTTGGAGAATATTAAATCTTAAGTACTTTTTTAATGAGTAGAAATTACTTTTCTAAAAATAAAATAAATAAGACAAAGGCTTTATTCTTGTAATATTAGTGATGATGCAAGATCATCTATAGAACCCTTTTGTGTGATGATTGAAAGTAGTTAAGTATTGTTTGGTGATTGTGTACCTCGTATTTATTTATAGACGCTAGTACCGACCAAGGATACGAGGAGGAAGGAGGATACTACGAAGAAGAAGCTGAGGAGAACTTCAACCACTGCTCTGCACAAGGCAAGCAAATACTTGCAAGCCTAATACTACTAGTTGATTGAGCAAGCTAACACATGCAATTATGAAAGCTAGATAAACTAGGCAAGCACTAAGCATGCTTG
Source organism: Avena atlantica (assembly GCA_910589765.1). NCBI lineage: Eukaryota > Viridiplantae > Streptophyta > Magnoliopsida > Poales > Poaceae > Avena > Avena atlantica. The sequence goes on from OU342735.1 coordinate 117,661,555, forward strand.
GTTAGACACATTTGATGATACCCAATCCTAGTTTTACTTGAAAGCTTTCTACTTTATTTCTTTATCAAAGCTCTTACTTAGAGTTTACTTGATTAAATTGTAGATATTAGAAAGATAATTGAAGGATGCATAAAGAGCATAAAATTTGGCCTAAGCTAGATAATATTGATGTCATCCTAAGGCATGATATTGAACTTAGTTAAACTACACTAGTTTACCACCCCCATTAGTATTCACTCCCATTTGTAGATGCTAGGGCTAAGCATAAAACTTGATCAACTTTAGATGGGAATACTGGATGAAAATGGTTATGAAAACCTTGGAATGATGGATCATTCTATTGAGATGTTTTGACATGTGTTTCCAAACACCAGATGATTTTGGTGATGAAAATGTTGAGGCATGAGCCTTAGCCCTTTATAAAACTGATGGTTGTGTGGATGCGATACCATTCCAATTTTTAGCGTACAACCACAATACCCGAGAATTGGGTAGGGCTTGACTGGAAACTTATATACCTTAGTATTGGTTCCCTCACGGCCAAGGTCTGAGCTGAGGCTACCTTGTGAAGATTGTCCACCTGTGCAGTACCCAAGATGACAGTTGGTCATGGTTGGGAGGCCAAACTCACAGGATAGGTGCCTATACTAGGATTGATTATCTACATACTGAGTATGGTGAATTCAGGATTTGTTCCTGGCGGATGTATCGAATGTTGTGGTGAAACTGTACAATCTCTATAGAGTGTCAAACAATTCGAATAGCCGCGTCCGCGGTTATGGACAGTTGGAGTGGCCATACTGTTCCCCCGTCAGATGTTTTCAAAATGACTTATGAAATGAATTGATATGTTGACTTGACCACAACAGAGTTGTGATATGAAACACAAGTTCCCACTTAGGTGTTATAAAACTTCAACTAGCTTTTCTTGCTTCTAAACTTAGTAGAGGTAAATCTCGCTTTTTGCAAAACAACCCTAGAGCTTAGTGTCCTACTACAAAAAACCCCTTAACTTGTTAGTATTAGTTTGCGAGTACTTAAAGAGTACTCATGGCTTTGTCCCTGGCTATTCCCGTGGCCATACTATGAAGAGGAGTACCAGGAGGATGGACCCCAGGAAGGTTACGACAACTAGGATCATCTCCCATCGTCAGCATTGCCTGTGACCCCGAAGATGGAGCTTCGCCTACAATACCATTATTATTACGTATTTCCGCTGCTTGAGTTGTATTAAGAACTGGATCATGAGATACTTATTTGTGTAAGACCTTATGTATGGTTTGTAATGGATGATGTACCGTGGTATCCAATTCTGTTATGTCTTGCAAAAATGGTAATCCTGGGATTGCGATGTATGGCATAACAGGCATCTAGGATTAAAAATCCGGGTGTTGACAAGTTGGTATCAGAGCCATCCTGGCAATAGGAGACCCTAGTTAGACTGGACGTTTGAATCAAAAACTTAGTTTCAAAACCAAAGGAAGCAAATATTTACAAAAACTTATTCCCATTCTTATCACCTTGATTCTTTCAAAAAAATTCATGTTCCTCAAAAACTCTTGCAAAATACATAAAATTTGACACACTTGATCACTCTACTAACTTACTCATCCTATATTCTTATAGATGGACGTGAAGTACAGCAAGTTTTATCAGTTGGGGAATGGAGGAGACCTTATCTTTGAGCGGGATTTGGACCAGCTTTCAGAACTTCTGGAACGTCCGCACCCCGAGTTCTTCGGAGATCAGCTCAATGATCAAGGCAGAGAAGATCTACAGTGGCTAATTGTTGCAAGTCTCCGAGAAAAGATTGAACCTCCCACTGCCGAGGGAATTCAGTTTACCTTAAGAGAGAACAACTGGCTCGATGGACTTGCCAGGGCCATGCAGGAAGATCTTGCCCATCTGTGTGGGAAGAGTATCAACCAGATCAAGGGAACCCGCTTTGAGTTTTGTCCAAGGCGTGATGCTAATGGACAGCCACTGGAAGCCCCATATCACTCCGAGCTGAAGACCCAATTGGACCACCTTAGCTTCATGATGTACGATCGTCAGCTGGAATTAGACAATTGTCGTGACTACTCTAACCACAAGTCCGCCATCATCAAGACGAAGGATCAGACCATCGCCATGCTAGCAAAGGATCACAAGTCTCGCTGCCGTCAGCTCGATAAGAAGGAGCGCATCATTGCCCTTCTTCGCCATCGTATCTCGGATTTGGAGGAGACCTTCCACGAGAGAGACATGCAGTTGGAGGAAAGGGAGAATGCCGGAGAAGATCTTCGTGGAGACCCCTACTCCTATCTCAGCGATGATGATGATTTTCTGGAGGATCAGGCTATGGACTTCTTCACCGATGAGGATGATTTCGCCTTCATCGATGACGATGAGGATAACGACTACACCGACTCCAAGGAGTAGTAGCACTTGAGCACTAGCGTAGTGGGTTGTATTCGGTTCCACTGTATCGTAGTTTCCAGAATGGTTCTTAAAACCATCTGTCTTTCTTGTTTTGTGGTGTGTGTTTGTATCGTGTGCTATGAATGAATGAAAAGCAAGTTGCTAGAAAATCTGAGTCAAGCCTTAAAAACTTTTCAAAGTCCCCAGAACCTTAGAAATTTCCCTCTTTTCTCATGATCTATCTCAATCTTCAGATGCCACGCGGAGGAAATGGTTCATCCCCGGACCCGGTGTTGCAGATCCTGCAAATGTTGGTTTCTGACCGCGAAGCTGAAAGAGCCGAACGTCAAGCCAACCTAGCCACCCTTCAACAGATAGCTCAGCTAGCCCACAATAATCAAGGCCACGAAAATCAGGACAACCATGGATCTAAGCTCAAGAATTTCTAGAACACCAACCCACATGTTTTCACTAAGTCGGAAGAGCCCCTAGACGCCGATGATTGGCTGCAAACCATGGAAAACAACCTGGAAGTTGCCAGAGTAGAAGCCAACGAGAAAGTTCTGTTCGCCACCCACTATCTAGCCGGAGATGCCAGAGCATGGTGGAACAGAGTTCGTGCAATGACCGGAGGACAAATGATGACCTAGGAGGAATTCAAAGTCAAGTTCAGCAGAACCCATGTGCCACCGGGTTTGATCAAGAGAATGAGAGATGAGTTCAGAGAACTGAAGCAAGGACGGATGACTGTCGTGGAATACCGTGACAAATTCTTGTCATTAGATAGGTATGACGCGGATGAGATCGACACTGAAGCCAAGAAGAAGGAAAGATTCTTGAATGGACTGCACGATGGGATGCAGACTGTGTTGGTCAATATCCCCTTTGCTGATATTGAATCCCTTGTCGACTCTGCCATCCAGATGGAAGGAAAGATCAACCAAGCCAATGAGAACCACAAGCATCGCATGATGCATCAGCCAGGAACCCATCAGACTCCAAAGTATCGCCCTAACCCATCTCCAGGATTTGCCCCAAGAACCAACAGACCCCCGATGAACCGTTCGACCTATCCCAACCGTGGAAACCCAAGGCCCGGAGGAAATCACAACAACCCCGGCAACTCTAACAATTTCAACCGTGCACCACCCAAGTTCAACAACAACAATGCTGCCACCAACACCAACACTGCCACTAGGAGTGGAAGCAATGTTGTGCCTGTTGCAGCAAAGGACAAGTCGCAAGTGACTTGTTATGACTGTGGAAATAAGGGTCACTACTCCAATGAGTGCCCCAACAAGAAGAATACCACAACCCCCAATGCAAATGCCCCAGCTCAGCAGCAGCGTCGTGTTCAGCCCGGGAGAAGATTTGCCCCAGGGAATTCACTCAACCGCAACGGCCGTCTTTTTCTCATGCATGTTGAAGAAGCTCAGGAAGCGCCAGACATTGTGCTGGGTGTGTTTTCTGTTAATTCAGTACCTGCTAGAGTGTTGTTTGATTCTGGTGCATCGCATTCATTTGTCACCGAAGAATTTGCCTGCACTAGTAAGATTCAACCAACAAAACTGAAGCATGTTATGATTGTTCAAATCCCCGGTTCAACCACCAAGGCTAGGCAAATTTGCAAAGTCGTCCCTATCCGAATCCATGGCATAGATTTTTATGCTAATCTGATAGTACTCGGAACTAAAGGTTTGGAAGTAGTACTAGGAATGGATTGGATGTCCAAACATAAAGGATTAATTGATTGTGCCAAGAAAGCAATAACCATGACCAGTACAGCTGGAGTATTAGTCGAGCATGTATCTGAAACCTTACCTCGTAAATTCAAGTGCAACAAGAGTATAGCCCAACCTACCATTGACCAAGTCCGGAGAGTCTGTGAATACCCCGATGTATTTCCAGATGTTTTGCCCGGTATGCCCCCAGATCGGGATATCGAGTTTATCATTGAACTAATCCCCGAAACAGGACCCATAGCTCAGACACCATATAGTTTGAACCCGTCTGAACTAGAAGAACTTAAGAAGCAACTGGATTCCATGTTGGAAATTGGATTGATTCAACCAAGTGCATCACCATGGAGATCACCTGTCTTGTTTGTGGACAAGAAGGATGGAGGTAACCGTTTGTGTACGGATTATTGGAATTTGAATGATGTCACTATCAAGAACAAGTACCCATTGCCCAAGATAGAAGGTTTGTTTGATCAGTTAACCGGTGCCAAAGTGTTTTCTAAGATTGATCTTAGAACTGGTTATCATCAACTCAAGATTCGCGCAGAGGATATTCCCAAGACTGCCTTTACCACCAGATATGGATTATACGAGTATACCGTCATGTCTTTTGGATTAACCAATGCCCCCGCTTATTTCGTGAATCTCATGAATAAGATTTTTATGGACTTCCTAGATAAGTTTGTCGTTGTTTTCATCGATGGCATACTGATTTATTCCAAATCAGAACAAGAACATGAGCTACACCTAAGGACCATTCTTGGAACCGTTAGAGAGCATCAGTTGTATGCCAAGTTTAGAAAATGTGAATTCTGGTTACAGGAGGTAGGATTCCTCGGCCACATTGTATCTTCCAGAGGAATTTCCATTGACCCTGCAAAGGTGAAAGATGTCGAAGATTGGCAAGGCCCAACCAGTCAAACCCAAGTTCGTGCATTTCTCGGATTGGCGGGATATTACCACAAGTTCGTAGAAGGATTCTCGAGTATTGCCAGACCCATGACCCAATTGCTAAAGAAGGACAAGAAGTTTGAATGGACCAACAAATGTGAAGCGAGTTTTCAAGAACTCAAGAGGATATTGATTTCATCACCAATCTTAATCATGCCAGATATCACGAAGCCCTTTGACGTGTATTGTGACGCATCCAAGATCGGTCTCGGATGTGTGCTAATGCAAGAAGGCAAAGTTATCTCTTATCTACCCCGACAACTAAAACAACATGAGCAAAATTACCCAACCCATGACCTCGAACTCGCAGCTGTAGTTCTAGCCCTGAAGAGATGGAGACATTACCTGATGGGAAACCGTTGTGAGATTTATTCCGATCACAAGATCCTGAAGTATATATTCACTCAGAAGGAGCTGAATATGAGACAAAGAAGATGGATTGAGATAATCAAGGATTACGATCTGGACATTCACTATCACCCCGGTAAAGCCAACGTGGTAGCGGATGCCCTTAGCAGATTGTCGTGCCGCTTGAACTCCATGATTTTGAAGGAGCAACCAAGTTTGCACAAAGAGATGGAAGATTTTCGAATGGAATTAGTGAGTGAAGGATTTTTGGCTAGCATAGAACTTCAACCCACTTTGATCAGCCAAATCAAAGAGGCGCAGAAAGGAAATGCTAGTATCGACGGAATCAAGCGTCGTATTGGTACAGGCAAAGTACCCGGATTCACCGAAGACGAAGAAGGAGTTCTCTGGTACAAAGGACGCCTTTGTGTACCAGCAGATTCTGAGTTGAAAGAAGTTATTTTGAAGGAAGCTCATGATACTCTTTATTCTATCCACCCCGGAGGAACGAAGATGTATCAAGATTTGAAGGAACGATTTTGGTGGCATAAGATGAAGAGAGAAATCGGAAGCTATATCGCCAAGTGTGATATATGTCAGCGAGTCAAGGCAGGACATTAAAGACCCGCTGGATTGTTGCAACCATTGCAGATTCCGGAATGGAAATGGGATTCAGTTCGAATGGATTTTATCACCCGATTGCCTACTTCTAGTAGGGGAAATGACTCTATCTGGGTCATAGTGGACAGATTGTCCAAAGTCGCCCATTTCTTACCCGTCAAGACCACATATCAGAGTTCGAAGCTAGCGGAGTTATACATCGCCAGAATCGTCAGTTTGCATGGAGTTCCCAAGAACATTGTATCTGATCGAGGAACTCGGTTTACCTCGAGATTCTGGAAGAAAGTCCAAGAAGTTTTAGGAACCCGCCTAGATTTCAACACAGCTTATCACCCCTAGACCGACGGACAAACGGAGCGAGTAAATCAAATACTCGAAGACATGTTGAGAGCCTGTGTGTTAGAGTATGGATCTAAGTGGGAAGACTGTCTGCCGTTCGCAGAATTTTCATACAACAACAGTTACCAAGCTAGTTTGCAAATGGCCCCATTTGAATTCATGTATGGAAGGAAGTGTCGCACCCCTTTGAACTGGTCGGAAGTAGGAGAGAGTCAGATTTTCGGACCCGACATCCTCCGAGAAGCGGAAGAGAAGGTTCACAAGATTCGTGAGCACCTCTAGACAGCCCAGTCCAGACAGAAGAGTTACGCCGACAAGAGACGTCGAGACCTCGCCTTCAACATAGGAGATTTTGTGTATCTAAAAGTGTCGCCATTGAAAGGAATGCAGCGTTTCCAGCTGAAAGGAAAGTTAGCCCCCAGATATATCGGCCCCTTCAAGATTCTGAACCGTCGAGGAGAAGTTTCATATCAATTGGAACTACCCGAAGAGATGTCAGCCGTGCACAATGTGTTCCATATCTCATTACTTCGCAAGTGTCTTGAAGTCCCAGAGAATACGAAAGTGTTCAAGAATATTGATCACCGGACCATAGAAATCAATGATGACCTGACCTATCCCGAAGTACCCATCCGTATTTTGGAAGAAGCCTTCAGAACTACCAGAACCCGAAGCATCAAGTTTCTCAAAATTCAGTGGAGCAACCACACAGAAGAGGAAGCTACCTGGGAGCGCGAAGATCACATCAGGACGGAGTTTCCCGATCTCTTCAAATCCTAGATAATCTTTTCGTCCTTTTTCAAATCTCGGGACGAGATTTTGTTTAAGGGGGGAAGGTTTGTAACATCCCAAAAATACTAAACTTGGATCATCAAACTCTAATCATCAAATTTAGGGTTAACAAAAACTTTTCTAATTAAAAATGTGAAAGCATTCATATGTGTGTGTATTAAAATTTGGATTCTTTTGAATTGCCATGATTATGTGTTTCTTTGCTTGTAAAATGATTCTTAGGTGAAATAAACATCATCCAAACAATCTCCAAACTTTTCCCAAAGACAAATAAATCAAAACAAACAAATTAAGTGAATGGTCACTTTGGCCAATTTAACTCCCATGCCTACTTTGGCTATCTCTAACTTTCAAAACTAAACAGAAACATGTTTGGATCTTTTCACCCCTTGATAGTACTCATAACAAAGTACCAAGGCTCACTTTGTGATCATCCAGAAACATTCAAATGCACAGTTTAAATAACAGTTTAAAATTGAATCTATTTCATATGGGAAGATCCCACTTTTTCAAAAACCACTCAAACAAGCTCAATTTTCAAAACCCAAGCATCTACAGACTCACCAGCACATGCCTAGCACACCCACCAAAAATAATTTCAAAATTCAAAACTTGAGTTCATGCGGCCATTTCATCAAACACCTTGCAGATACAAATCAAACAAAATCAAAACACTATTTTGAGCAGTGTTTTGAGCCTAACTTGTTCCCTCTCTGGATACCACTAGCCTTAATAGATCATCTAACAATCTTAACTAATCACTAGCACCATTGTAAGCTTGCCAATATCATCAATGGTGAATAGGCCGAGAGCACCCATGCCACCCTAGTGTGGACAGCAGGCTAGAGGAAGAACTAGACATGCCAACCTTGTCTGGTAGGTAGCCCATGCCTCACCGCCCCCTCTCGACCAGCCCTGCCTCGCAGACAGCAACCAGAACTACCAGGAGTGCCGTGCCCGCGCCGTTGTCGAACATGCCGACGCGCACCGCAGAGCACGCTCTGTTCCCACGCAACCCGATCACCTCGAGCCCTCGCCGCCTTCCAGCATGCACCCCACTGTCCCAGGAGACCGCCAGACATGCCCATTTCACGGCCCGTACACTGTAGCCACCACTCGCCGCAGAGTTCGCCGCCTCTGCCTCGGAGAGCATCGAGCATTCCTGATCGTTTGCCACCGCCCCTACATGCGCATTAAAGCCCTAGAGCATCGCTTGGAGACTACCGATCGATCGCCACCCTCGGCCATTCCTCTACCAGCCCATAGCCGTGTCGCCACCGTCGCCTGCCCATCCCGTTCGGTCTCACCGTCGGGCCTATAAAAGGAGACGACCCCCCGCCGAATTGAGCACACCATCTCACTCCCCTCACCTCACTGATCGTTCCACACCTTAGCCAGAGCAAGGCGAGCAGCGCATCACCGGAATTGCGCCGGAGCTCGCCGCTGCAGAGGAGAAGAGGAGCCGTCGATTTCGTCCACCCCAGGAGGAGCTGCCGGTACCAGGAGGTTCGCCGTCGTCGACTTCATCGTTCGCCCGCTTCTCCGACCTTTGCCTGAGCCCCGGTGAGCCCCCGAAAACCCCCTCTGAGCCGCTAGGGTTCGAGCTCGCCGGTGACTAGTTCATCGCTGACGACAACCCTCAGCCGTCGATCTTCATTCTAATCCAACGCACCACATCGCCCTGTACCGCTTCGCGTGTTAAGAGTTGCTGACCAGTATACCCCCCCTGTCAGTTGCGCCCCGCGCTGCGGAGTGACACTCGGTCGGCCTGTTAACCTTTCCCACGCAGCCCACTCGTTTGAATTTAGATTTTTCTATTTAGATTCAAACTCAGTTCTGTGCCTAGTTTTAAAAATCAACCCAGCTCGATTCAGTGAACCAAATTTAATAAAACAAATTTTGTTAGAAAGGTTTTAGAATTCTTAATCCAAGCCCGTTGGATTCAAATCATTTGGATCTGTAGATCAACCTTGGTAAAAATAACAAAGCAAAAACTTTTCTACATTCAACCATTTTTCAAATTTAAACCATAATGCTTTTGAGTTGATTCCAACTCTCAAAAATCACATTTGATCATAACTTTCAGAATATATAAAAACATAGGAGTTTACTTACAGAAATAATGTCCATTTAATAAAAGGATGCCACATAGGCATTTCTAGACACTTTATTTAATTAAAATAAAAGGTTAAACCTTATTAAATTGTGACACCACTTTAAATCACATTCCCATGTACTGAAATATGTGGTGATGACATGTGTCAACATGATCCCATGTTTGGTTTGGAGAATATTAAATCTTAAGTAGTTTTTCAATGAGTAGAAATTACTTTTGTAAAAATAAAATAAATAAGACAAAGGCTTTATTCTTGTAATATTAGTGATGATGCTAGATCATCTATAGAACCCTTTTGTGTGATGATTGAAAGTATTTAAGTATTGTTTGGTGATTGCGTACCTCGTATTTATTTATAGATGCTAGTACCGACCAAGGATACGAGGAGGAAGGAGGATACTACGAAGAAGAAGCCGAGGAGAACTTCAACCACTGCTCTACACAAGGCAAGCAAATACTTGCAAGCCTAATACTACTAGTTGATTGAGCAAGCTAACACTTGCAATTATGAAAGCTAGATAAACTAGGCAAGCACTAAGCATGCTTGGTTAGACACATTTGATGATACCCAATCCTATTTTGACTTGCAAGCTTTCTACTTTATTTCTTTATCAAAGCTCTTACTTAGAGTTTACTTGAGTAAATTGTAGATATTAGAAAGATAATTGAAGGTTGCATAAAGAGCATAAAATTTGGCCTAAGCTAGATAATCTTGATGTCATCCTAAGGCATGATATTGAACTTAGTTAAACTACACTAGTTTACCACCCCCCATTAGTATTCACTCCCATTTGTAGATTCTAGTGCTAAGCATAAAACTTGATCAACTTTAGATGGGAATACTGGGTGAAAATGGTTATGAAAACCTTGGAATGATGGATCATTCTATTGAGATGTTTTGACATGTGTTTCCAAACAATAGATGATTTTGGTGATGAAAATGTTGAGGCATGAGCCTTAGCCCTTTATAAAACTGATGGTTGTTTGGATGCGATACCATTCCAATTTTTACCGTACAACCACAATACCCGAGAATTGGGTAGGGCTTGACTGGAAACTTATATACCTTAGTATTGGTTCCCTCACGACCAAGGTCTGAGCTGAGGATACCTTGTGAAGATTGTCCACCTGTGCAGTACCCAAGATGACAGTTGGTCATGGTTGGGAGGCCAAACTCACAGGAGAGGTTCCTATACTAGGGCGTGTAATTGAAAGGTTAGGATTGATTATCTGCATACTAAGTATGGTGAATTCAGGATTTGTTCCTGACGGATGTATCGAATGTTGTGGTGAAAGTGTACAATCTCTGCAGAGTGTCAAACTATTCGAATAGCCGCGTCTGCGGTTATGGACATTTGGAGTTGCCATACTGTTCCCCGTCAGATGTTTTTAAAATGACTTATGAAATGAATTGAGATGTTTACTTGACCACAACAGAGTTGTGATATGAAACACAAGTTCCCACTTAGGTGTTATGAAACTTCAACTAGCTTTTCTTGCTTCTGAACTTAGTATAGGTAAATATGGCTTTGTGCAAAACAACCCTAGAGCTTAGTGTCCTACTACAAAATCCCCCTTCACTTGTTAGTATTAGGTTGAGAGTACTTAAAGAGTACTCATGGCTTTGTCCCTGGCTATTCCCGTGGCCAGACTATGAAGAGGAGTACCAGGAGGATGGACCCCAGTAAGGTTACGACGACTAGGATCATCTCCCATCGTCAGCATTGCCTGTGACCCCGAAGATGGAGCTTCGCCTACGCTACCATTATTATTACGTATTTCCGCTGCTTGAGTTGTATTAAGAACTGGATCATGAGATCCTTATTTGTGTAAGACCTTATGTATGGTTTGTAATGGATGATATACTGTGGTAATCCTGGGATTGCGATGTATGGCATAACAGGCATCTGGGATTAAAAATCCGGGTGTTGACAACTGTCCACCCTGGTGATCACTTGCTTTTTATCCATGAATTATGCGGGTTGTTTAAGTGTGCAGGTATCACAACTGAACAAGTGACGAAGAAGTTACTCTCCTTGAAAGGGAGAGCTAAAGAATGTTATAAGCTGCTGAAGAATGGACAATCCATGGAATGGGAGGAGATGCCATCTCTCTTTTATTTTAAATTCTATCCTCACAGTGAAATTCATAAGGATAGAAATTTGATATATAACTTTTGGCCTCGTGATAGAGAGTACAGCTCAATTTGGGGGAGATTTAAGTTACTAATGCTTAAATGTGCTATTCATGAACTCCCTAACAATATTATTATTAATAACTTTTATGCTAGGCTTTCTCTTCATGATAAAGATTTACTAGATGCTTCTTGTGATGGATGATTCACACGTATGAAGGAAGAAGCTAAATGGGATCTACTAGACCGTATTCAAGAGAACACTGAAGCTTGGGAGAATGACAAAGGAAGAAAGTCCGGTATAAACTATGATTATGAATGCATTAAATCTTTTATGGGAACTGATGACTTCTGTGATATTATCAATGAGTTTGGTCTTGATTCCCCAAGTATTGCCAACTGTTTTAACGCCTTTGCCTCTTGCATAGAAATTCCCAAAAAGAAGTGGAATAAGTACCATGCTCCTTATAAAGATGTTGTTAATCATGTTCCTGTTAGAAGTACTGAAGTTTGTACTACTAATCATATTGTACATGAACCTCATTTTGAGAAAATACCTTTTCCAGCTAAGGTAAAGGAGTATTATATGATTATTAGTGCAAATAACAAAGGTACTAAGAAAACTGTGGAGCCTGTTGAGCAATTGAATATTGAACTTGTGGTAACTATTGTGAAAGACCCTGTCACTAAAAATATAGAGGATGAGCATATTGTCTTCTGTGTATACGCTTCTAATAGTACATCTCATCCTAGTAAAGCTAGAAAAGCTAGTGTTCTTGTGCTTTCTGTTAAAATTTGTGATCATTGCTATTATGGTTTATGTGATATTGGTGCTAGTTCTAGTGTTATTCCTTATGAGCATTACAGGGAAATTATGCATGAAATTGGTCCTTGTGAGCTTGAGGACATTGATGTGGTTATTCACCTTTCTAACAAGGAGACTATTTTCCCTATTGGTATTGTAAGAGATGTGGAGGTTCTTTGTGGTAAGATTAAGTATCCTGCTGATTTTCTAGTACTTAATTCAGTAGCTAGCAAAACTTGTCCTATCATTTTTTGTAGAGCTTTCTTGAACATTTGTGGAGATATTATAGATTGTAAGAAGGAGAAAGTTTTAACTAAGTTTGATGGATATTCTTATGAGTTTAACTTCTCCAAATTTGCTAAATCTCCTTGTGAAAACAGCTTGCCTAATAAAGATTTTAGGAGGGAACAACTTGCTTCTATTGATCCAGTTTATGACCTTGGACCTCTTTTTTGGTGACTGTAAGTATGCTGATTCTGATGATAAAGTTGTTGGCAGTGATAGTTATATTGTCAACTTTATTCAAAGTGCTAATAAAAGTTATTATGAGAGAGGGCAACGCAGTTTTATGCATCTCAATAATGTTATGTTTCCCCGTTTTATGTTGAAAGATTTGAAGTTGCATTTGTTTTGTCTTCCTATGCTAGTGGCTTTTTGTTTCAACAATTTCTTTTCTCATGACACTCCCATGCATAGGAAATGGGTTAGACTCAAATGTATTGGTTATTTTCTTCTTGATGCTCTCTTTCACTTCAAATACTTATCTCCTCTGTGAGCATCTTTGAAAGTTTCAAGCCTAACTTAAAGGCAATAAAGAAAAGTACTTGTTGGGAGATAACCCAAGAGTTTGGTTGAGTCTTGGAAGTTATTACTTCAGTAATAACCGCTCCTTATCCTTTTTGTTTTGGTTTTTGTGTCAAGTTCAACTACTTTTGTGAAGTAGAGGAATTGTGAAAAGTGGCTGTCCTGGGACAGATTTTGTGTTGCACCGTAAAAATTCGTGAGGGAGCTCAGTACGTCGGATGGAGCTGTATTTTTCTGAGCTTGTTATCCAAATTTTTACCCAACTTTTATTAGTTCTGCACCTTTTGATTTGAGCAACATAAGGTTCTCTAAAAAATCAATCTTTACCTGCTGGTCTGTTTTGACAGATTTCTGTTATCATTTGCATTTGCCTCTTATAGAAGCTTTTGTGTTGATAGATTTCAGTTGAAGTGTGCACCTAGAGGTTAATTTTTTTTGCTTACACTACTGTTGCCATTGAGGTTTATGTGAGACCTTGTAGGAAAGGAAATTCCAGGAGAAGGAAAAAGGAATCTACAGAGTTCGTCTTTGATTAGGTAAAAGTGGTGAAAACAGAAGGTTCGTGAAAATTGAATCTTTTTATATTTTTGATGTTTTTAATACATAAAGGAAGTTATGAGATGGAACATAGGAGGAAACGGAGTCCGGGCTGGACAAACCCACCCCAGGCGCGGGCCCCAGCCTAGCCGCGCCTGGAGGGGGTGTGCCACCCCTGAGCTCAGACTCCGCCTCGTTTCCGTGTCAAAACCATCCTTATGCTTTGAAACTTTGTAATATATAACGCCCCCCCCCCCCCCCGGATCCCCCGAGGTTCGTGCATCGTGTTCTCGTCGTGTTTTCATTTTGATCTGTTTCTGCAAGGAAATCTTCTCAAGATTAGAGCACCATGGTCTCCGCCAACGACAAAGGCAAGAGGCCCGAGGAAGACGATCCTCGCAAACCTAAGGAGGAAGAGATTTTGGTAGGTGATGAAGGAGACGTGGAGGAGGACAAGCAACCGGACACCCACACTACCGTCGTAAGCATTAGATTGGTGGCAAACCCTACCAAGATTAAGAGGACAACACGGATGTCTATAGGAGGGAAACCTCCGCGTCATATCCTCTCTCCACGGACACTTCCTCCTTGTACCACTCATTCTAACCATGCAGGGAAGGAACACTCTAATAAGGAAGAGTGGAGGAAGAATAATAAGGACTGGGATCCTCGGTCCGGAGTTGATTCGTACTCTAACCTTTGAGATTGAGGAGTTTGGCATCCCCTTGGCTTGTTCAAAGCTTGGGGGAGTGTCGCGGTATCACCACCATCATCTTTTACCTTTTTAGTAGATTCATATCTTTGGTAGAGAAGTTATCTTATAGTTTGGTTTGCTTGTGGAAGTATCTCTCCTTTAGTTGATTATCTATGTATCCCTTGGTGTGAGTGCCTTTATTGGAATATTAATGAGAAGCTTCATCTTTTACTTTTTGCACTTCTTATTTTTAGTTTGCAATCTCTATTATATGATGGATCTTGTTGATCAGTATTGGCATCACTTTGGGATCATCGAGTGGATCTAAATTGGTTTTGTCAAACCGAGTTCTAGTCAGTAGCAATACCTTTTGAGGTTTGAAAGAAAAAGAGAAAAAGCTTACAGGTATTTTGTACAATTTATTTTCTTTCTTGTTGGCTCATAAGCTTAGTATTCTTTATTTAATATCTTTTGTGTCTTCAAGGAAGATTGCATGTTTGGGTTTATTACTTGTATGTTTGCTTGTTTCTTTCAACTCTCTTGCTTGCTACCCAGCCTTGCTAGCCAAAAACCTGTTTTGAGAAGGCATACTTCTCATGTTTCCAATCCCTTTGAACCAAAACCTTTTCCATTTGTGTCCACCATATCTACCTGATAGCTTTTGCTATTCCAAGAAAATTCTCAAGCTTCATATACCTTTCAAATTAAAAAGTATTTTGTTATGTGAAAACTAGTTAGTAAAGCTCTCACAAACTTGATGGCACACCTTATTTTCTTGCCCATAATAGACTCGAACCATTGTGTCATCGAAGTTGTATATGCTTGCACCTATACGTTGGAATTAGCAAAACTGTGTTGTCATGGGGAATGTTTTCAACATTGCACTTGTACTTAGTACTCAGTTGATATCTTGCTCTTTTGTCTATGGATGTCAATGGTGTTAAATAAATAGGGAACTTGTAAGTCCATGGAGTCTGTATTTTGTGTTAGAGAAACGCCTGGGCCACTAGCCTAAGCCATTCCTAATCATGGTGGAAACTTGCAGCATCACCATAGTGATCTATCTATGAAGCATCCTCAATAAAAAGCTATGCATACAGTAAATAAAAAAATCGCTGAGATTCTCATTGTATGCTTGCCTTGTCATTTTAGTTATGGTATAGCTCCTGCACCATGTGCAAGGGGTACCCCGTTGGTGGTTCTCTATGATACGCATGTACTTACAATGACAAGAACTTAGCGGTGACTAAAGTTAAGTAGCATGAGGAGTGGCCCTCATATTCAAGGGACATGAGATTGCCAACTTATATTTCGTCAAGCATATACTCCATCTTTGTGCACTTTAACCTTAATCATCTCAAGATTCCTTTGATAGGGGCAATGAGGGTTCAAATCTAGTAAGTACCATAATCTTTTGTAAGCTCTTTATGACTTGTAATCCCTGCTACCATCTATGAAGGGACCTTTCTCCTATTTACCAACTTGAGTCAGTAAACCTACTTCCTCTCTATCTCCAGCAAGCATTTCACTTATTGTATTTCAACCATTCATATGGTGATTTATTCAATCATGTTCTCCATCCTCCTTGTTTGCACAAAACTCTTATCTATTGAGTATTACTTTGAAAGCCTCCGAAAAACCTTTTTGAGCAAAGTGTACTCCTGTTTTGAAAACATCTACAAAAATCTTTTTGTGAAACTGTTTGCCAACTGTTCTCTGACCAAGAACAAAGTTTGCCAATTCAATTATGAGTTATCTTTATGCATATGTATTGTGACTCCTGTACTTGTTGCAAGATAAGTTATATAATGGTGAGATTCTTTCTTCTATGAGTTTGTTTAATGGTTAGTGTGATGCTTCTTGTCCGTATTCTTTTATCGACACTTCACTCTATAAACCTGTGGACATGTTTACTGAGCTCAGTTTTTGCTTGGGGACAAGCGAAGGTCTAAGTTTGAGGGGAGTTGATACGTCCAATTTGAATCACCATTTTATATCATAATTTGCCTCTATTCATTGATATATTTCATATTAAGAGGTGTTACTTATGTCTTTTCATCTGTTTTTGCATGTTGGATGATTCTTGGAGGATGGACTGCCGGAGTCAGGATTCTGATGGAAAAAGAGGTGTTTTGATGCAATTTCGCGAAGATCAGAAAAATACCAGAAAAATATTGGAAAATTATATTTTCCTGGAAGAATGAGGAAGCCAG
Source organism: Avena atlantica (assembly GCA_910589765.1). Lineage (NCBI taxonomy): Eukaryota > Viridiplantae > Streptophyta > Magnoliopsida > Poales > Poaceae > Avena > Avena atlantica. The sequence continues at coordinate 117,678,048 of OU342735.1, forward strand.
AAGGGGAGACGAAGAAGGGCCACAGGGGGCCCACACCCCCTAGGTGCGGTCCCACCTTGCCCCGCGCCTAGGGAAGGTGTGGCCCACCTGCCTGGCCTCCTACTCCGCCCTATCGCCTATATCTTCCTCATGGAACCCTAATACCAGGGGAGCGACCACAGATAGATTTCCGCCGCCTCTGCAGAGTGGAAAACACCGAGAGAGAGAGAGAGATCTGGTAGACAGATTTCTGCCGGGGGAATTCCTTCCCGGAGAGGGGAGATCATCACCATCAACACCGTCATCAAGCTAGGCTTCATTGGGATCATCATCATCCACACCATCATCTCCACCAACACCATCATCACCACTCCGTCCCGATGTAAAAATTGTGTTGGATATTGCTTTAGTTCTTAGAGGAAACTTTCCCGTTGTTAATTACTATTGTAGTTGATGCTTGTGAGTGGAACCATTGGATTATTGTTTATGTTCAAATGTTATCCATTACCATATCATGTTTGATCTTGATCCATATGTTGTGTCGTGGGGATGGTCACGGCAGATGCTGCAATCGGCAGCGAGTAGTAGAACGAGGGGCAAGGGCGGCCAGCCATCTGCGGTGCGAGATGAGGGCAAAGACACAGGGTTTTACCCAGGTTCGGCCCCCCGGAGGGTAAAGACCTACTCCTGCTAGATTGTATTATGGAGGTGGTACAATGGGCGAGCTCGGCGGCTAGGCGGCGAGTCGCTTGGGTGTCTGATGGAACGTATCTCTACTCGCCCTATGGGGAGGTTTATATCGGCTCACCTCCCCTAGGGTTTACATATCTCAACCGATTCAGTTAAAGCTTCGGTACTCGTTTAACTTAATCCGACTGGGCCTATCTACTCGCCTGGGCCTTCAGCCTCCAGTCGCTTGGTTCCTTGCTGGGCTTCAATCCAGTCGCCGTCTTGCAGGCCCACTCACCAGTTCTTGGGCCAGTCGGAAACGTCCTGCTGGGTATACCCCGGTAGGCATATCCCCATCAGTAGTCCCCGAGGCCGCCGACGATTAGGCGTAGGTGGCTGCTGGCAGTCGGAGTATACGGCTTCAGAGTGGACATCTAGTCGAATCGTCGGTGGGCTCCCGTATAGAGGAGAAATCAACCATCCAGGTCGCAGCTTTGGCGTGTCGAATCGGCAAAACACTGTCATAGTGAGAGGGTCGGCGAGTCGAGTGGACGAAGTTGGACCGTTAACCGTGGTCAAACTAGCCGTTGGGGTAATCCAACGGTAACTTTTGGCGTAATCACCGCGTAGTAACGGCTCCCTGATTTGGCGGGTAACAACCGCTATATAAGAGGAATGGCAGGCGATCAGAGAACCACCTTCTCACCATTTCCTCCGACTGCGCGCACCTTTCGCCTCCCTTCGCATCGCGATCCAGCCGACCTGAAATCCCCCGACCCTCAGCAAATCTCTCTGCCATGGCCCTTTCCACCGAGCCGTGGGGTAGATCTAAGTGCACGAGGGCGCAACTGGCTTCCTTCGAGGAGGCCGGGATCTTGCGAGCCGGCTGTTGGCGCATTCCCGCAGCCGGAGAGACGACCCCGAATCCGCGAGAGAGGGAATTCATCTGCTTCACCAGCCATCTTGAACAGGGGCTAGGGTTCTCGTGAGTAATTCGATTAGTTCTTGAGTACATGGGAGAAGTCATGTTGTTATTAGTGGATTTGTGTCGAGTTATTATTCAATGGTTTAGTATTTAAGTTGTGGTGTTATTCTTCTAGTGGTGTCATGTGAACGTCGACTACATGATACTTCACCATTTATGGGCCTAGGGGAATGCATTGTGTATTTGGTTACTAATTGTGGGGTTGTCGGAGTGACAGAAACCTGAACGCCCGTTAGGACACCTTTGCATAAGGGAGCGTAGGATCTCAGAGCTTAAGGTTGTGGTTAGGTTTATATCTTAATTACTTTCCTGTAGTTACGGATGTTTGCAGGGGGTTTAATCACAAGTATGTATTAGTCCAAGTAAGGTCGGTACATTAGCACAGGTTCACCCACACAACACTTACAACACCAAAGAAGAGTACTTAGCTATTTGAAGCGAAAGCACTTGACAGAATTCCCATGTGTGCTCGAGAACGTTTGGTCCTTATAAGTATTTCCACCGGCTTGTCCTTTGCTAAGAAAGGATTGGGCCACTTGCTGCATTTTTTCTTTGTTAGTTGCACTTTGTTTTGTTGCTTTATTAGAAAACGACTAAAAATCTGTTTGATAAGTATTTGTAGATATTTCCTGCTCCATACCACTAGTCAACACCATCCGCTCCTCGTTGGGATCGACACTCCTATTTATTGAAAGTACTGTGATACCCCCCCTATACTTGTGGTTGATCATTGATCAGTATTGGCATCACTTTGGGAGCATCAATTAGATCTAAATTGGTTTTGGCAAACCGAGCTCTGGTCAGTAGCAACACTTTTTGAGGTTTGAAAGGAAAAGAGAAAAAGCTTATAGGTATTTTGTATCATTTATTTTCTTTCTTGATTGGCTCATAAGATTAATATTATTTATTTAAGATCTTTTGTGTCTTCAAGGAATATTGCATGTTTGGCTTTATCACTTGTAGGTTTGTTTTTTTCCTTCAACTCTCGTGCTTGCTAACCAGCCTTGCTATCCAAAAACCTGTTTTGAGAAGGCATACTTCTCATGCATCCAATCGCTTTGAACCAAAACCTGTGCCATTTGTGTCCACCATATCTACCTATTAGCATCATTGCTATTCCAAGAAAATTCGCAAGCTTCATCTATCTTTCAAATTAAAAAATTATTTTGTTATGTGAAAACTAGTTAGTAAATCTCTCACGAACTTGATGGCACACCTTATTTTCTTGCCCCTAATAAACTTGAACCATTGTGTCATCGAAGTTGTATATGCTTTGCACCTATACGTTGGGATTAGCAGAACCGTTCTATCATGGGGAACGCTTTAAACATTTATGGATACATCCAGTTGATATCATGCTCTTTTGTTTGCGGATGTCGTCGGTGTGAAATAAATGGGGAGCTTGTAAGTCCATGGATTTATGTATGTGTGTTAGAGAAACACCTGGGCCGCTAGCCTAAGCCATGCCTAATCATGGTGGAAACTTGCAGCATAACCATAGTGAGCAATCTGTGAAGCATCCTCAATAAAAACCTATGCAAATAGCAAATAAAAAGATCACTGAGATGATCACTGTCTTCTTGCCTTGTCATTTTGATTATTGGATAGCTCATGTATCATGTGCAAGGGGTACCCTGTTGGTGGTTCTTTATGATACACATATACTTACAATGACAAGAACTTACCATTAACTAAAGTTGAGTGGCATGAGGAGCGGCCCTCGTACTCAAGGGACATGAGATTGCCAACTTATATTTCATCAAGCATATACTCCATATTTGTTTACTTTAACCTTAATCACCTCAAGATGCTTATGATAGGGGCAATGAGAGCTCAAAGCTAGTAAGTACCATAATCTTTTGGAAGCTCTTTATGAACTTGAAATCCCTGTTTCCCTCTATGAAGGGCCTTTCTCCTATTTATAAGTTGAGTCAGTAAAACCTACTTGCTCTCTATCTCTAGCAAGCATTTGAGTTGTTGTGTTTCAAGCATTCCTATGATGATTTATTCAATCATGTTCTTTATCTTCCTTGTTTGCACAAGACTCTTATCTATTGAGTATTACTTTGAAAGCCATCATTGTGAAAAATCTTTTATGTTTGAGAAAAGAGTACTCTTGTTGTGAAACTTATTTAGAAAAGCTTTATTTGTGAAACTGTTTGCCAGCTATTCTCTGACCAAGAACAAAGTTTGCCAATTCCAATTATGATATATCTTTATGCATCTGTATTCTGACTCTTGTACTTGTTGCAAGCTAAGTTATATAATGGTGAGTTGCTTTCTTTTATGAGTTTGTGTAATGGTAAGTGTGATACTTCTTGTCTATATTCTTTTATCGACACTTCAGTCCATAAACCTGTGGACATGTTTACTAAGCTCAGTTTTTGCTTGGGGACAAGCGAAGGTCTAAGCTTGGGGGGAGTTGATACGTCCAATTTGCATCACCATTCTATATCATAATTTGCCTCTATTAATTGATATATTTCATATTAAGAGGTGTTACTTATGTATTTTCATCTGTTTTTGCATGTTGGCTGATTCTTGGAGGATGAACTGCCGGAGTCAGGATTCTGATGGAAAAAGAGGTGTTTTGATGCAATTTCGAGAAGATCAGAAAAATACCAGAAAAATTATGGAAAATCATATTTTCCCAGAAGACGAAGGAAGCCAGAAGGGGAGGCGGAGATGGGCCACAGGGGGCCCACACCCCTGCCCAGGCACGGGTCACCCCTGGTCGCGCCTATAGGGGGTGTGGCCCACCTTTGGCTCCACCCTCTCGCCTATATCTTCTCCTCAAAACCCTAAAACATAAGGGAGCGACCACAGAAGGATTATGCCGCCTCTGCGGGGCGGAAAACACAGACAGAGAAAGAGCTCTCCAGCAGACAGATTTCTGCCGGGGAAATTCCTTCACGGAGAGGGGAGATCGTCGCCATCAACACCATCGTCAAGCTAGACTTCATCGGTATCATCATCATCAACACCATCATCGCCACCAGCACCATCATCAGCACTCCATCCCTCTATAACAATTGTGTTGAATACTTGCATAGTTCTTAGGGGAAACTTTCCCCGTGTTTGATTACAATTGTAGTTGATGCTTGTGAGTGGAACCATTGGATTATTGTTTATGTTCAGATAGTTATTCATCACCATATCATCTTTCATCTTGATCCATATGATGTCTTGTGAGTAGTTCGTTTAGTTCTTGAGGACATGGGAGAAGTCATGTTGTTAGTAGTGGATTTCTGTTGAGATATTATTCAATGGTTTAGTATTTAAGTTGTGGTGCTATTCTTCTAGTGGTGTCATGTGAACGTCGACTACATGATACTTCACTATTTATGGGCCTAGGGGAATGCATTGTGTATTTGGCTACTAATTGTAGGGTCGCCGGAGTGACAGAAACCCGAACCCCTGTTAGGACACCATTGCATAAGGGATCGTAGGATCTCAGAGTTTAAGGTTGTGGTTAGGTTTATATCTTAATTGCTTTCCTGTAGTTGCGGATGCTTGCAGGGGTTTAATCACAAGTATGTATTAGTCCAAGTAAGGTCGGTACATTAGCACAGGTTCACCCACACAACACTTACAACACTAAAGAAGGGTACTCAACTATTTGAAGCGAAAGCACTTGATAGAATTCCCATGTGTCCTCGAGAACGTTTGGTCCTTATAAGTATTTTCACCGGCTTGTCCTTTGCTAAGAAAGGATTGGGACACTTTCTGCATTTTGGTCGTTGTCTTTATTACTTGGACTTTTTTTCTTTGCTTTATCAGAAAACCCCTAAAAATCCGTTTGCTAAGTATTTACAGAGATTTCCTGCTCCATACCACTAGTCAACACCTTCTACTACTCGTTGGAATCGACACTCCTATTTATCGAAAGTACTACGATACACCCCCTATACTTATCGGTTATCAAGATGGCAGCACCAAAGAGAGAAGAGGAGTTGAAGGCGGTTGCATGTCAGAGCAAAGTTTATTTTAAACCAATGTTTTGTGTTCATAGGATTGTTTGATGAGTCCCAAAGCTTGGACAAAAATTTCCAAAACAAAATATGGTTTTAAAACCATTTTCAAATATTTATTAAATCTTGTGCTAAAGCACTGTTTATTTTAAAATTTCAAAGGAACCAAGCAAGTCTAGTAATACAGCATGGTTTTATGCTCAAAATTGTGCAGGTTTCACTTTATAAAAGTCCAGAAAGATTTGGAATTCAAATGCACTTGAATTCATTTGAAAAGGTTTCCTAAAAATCGAATTTAGAAAAGAAAAAGGATTAGAAAACAGAACTGGGCCTGGCGTCACTCATTCAGCCCAGCAGACAAAGCAGCCCACCCGGGGTTCTCCCTTTCTCTTTGTTTCTCACCGCAGTAGCGCGCACCCACCCACTGACAGGCCGACCCCACCTTGCCCCGTCAGCGTCGTCCCCAATCAACGCGCGCCCGAGCCGCTCCGTTGTTACCTCGCTACAGTCACTGCCCCGCTTAAATCCCATTGATGCAGGGAGTAATCGTCTCCCCGCTCCTGGCTATTTAATCTCCTCTTCACCATGGCCATTTCCCCTCACCCCACTCGCTCGCTCCGCCACCAGGCTGCTCGGATTTCACCAAACCCCGCCGTTGTCCCGACAAACTCTGACGTCTGATTCCGGTGAGTACCGAGTGTCCCTCGTATTATGCTTGACGCTATTAAGTTCGCCGTGTCTCTGTGCTTCTCCTGATGCTTTTGTTTTGCCCGCGCATGACCCAGGTCGTCGTCCCCGACAACCTCTGAAACAGCAGAACCGCCGCCTAACTCCGGTGAACGATTTAGGTAATACCAAGCCGCCCCGAGCCTTCTGCTTGACCCTATCTTGTTCGCCAGTTTGTTGTGCACACCCTGACGCCGCCCGCTACTCCGACGAGCCCCATTGACCTCCACAGCACGCCCCCGTCCACGCCAGCAAGAGGTTGAGCATCAGCGCGACCTTGCGAGTTCGGTAAGCCCCTTCGTTGACCCCAGCCCCCTCTGTAGCCGCCGGAGCGTCGCTGACAGAGCGCCACCGCCGCGCCATCGTCGCCAGCGCCGCCAGACTTTGGTCCTTTGATCTGTAGCCGTTAGATCTAGATCTAACGCATACGATAGATTCACTTAATGAAGGGGTACGCGTTACATCTGGCCATGCGTTTTCATTTATATCCAACATCCCTCATTGCTCGATCCGTGCGAATCGGTATCAGCGAATCAGAAACTGCCGCGTGGCCTGAGTTTAGATTTAAAAACAGAAATTTGATCTATTAGTGATTCAAACTTGCAAAATTCATAACTTTTGATCCCCACATTCAAATTTTGCAAATTTTATATCATTGGAATCAGGAGAGAAAATTATATCTGTTTATGCAATGTGTTTAATGTTTTGCCTCTGTAAAATGGTTAGTTTTGCAGAGGCATTTGTAGGATTAATTTGAGTATGGAAATTATTTGAAAAATGATTTAAAAATCAAACAAAGTTTATTTAGTGTGTTTTGGTCTTGTGTATGTTTCAGTACTATTTACTATCCTTGTTTAGTATAGAAAAATCATCACATGGCATTTGCATGCATTCATATATTTTTGTTTGTATATTTCTGATATGTGATTTTGGTGCCATTATTTTATGTGTAGATTTTGGTGCTAATAGTGATTGTGGTTCTGAAGATTGTTGCTACTTCCCAAACTACCAAGGCAAGTGGTGCTTCATGTTTTTATCCCTATATTTTCACCTATGCATTAGAAATATTTTGTATAGGACTTGCATGAATATTTTGCTAATTATCTATATGCTATGCTTGGGAATCCTAGTAGTTGTAGAATTGTTAGAATTTCCTCTAAGTTAGGATGCTTACTAATGCCATGCTTAGCCTAGCTAGTAGCAAACAAGGGTGGATTATATATTCATGCTATGTCAAATATTTCTAAGTCATTATCTTGTGTTTTGCTTAATAAAACAACTAAGTGAATGAAACACCTGGGTGGAATGGAAAGAATGGTTTGTGTTGAGTGGTTACACAAGGCCCATTTTTATGGTTTACCTTGTGTATCTCACTTGTGGAAAGCCACCCAGGAACAAAGGGATTTGAGATGCCAAATGTTAAGAAGCTTCTAGTGCAGCCACATGGCATTATGGGCTCTGCCTGGATCATATAGGTTGCAAAAACATACCCATTTGGACAGTTGGTGGTAGTGGGATGATAGGTTGGAACGCGTCCATTTGGTCTAAGGGAAGGCTTCTGAAAGGTCATGTCTTGGTGAAAATCAAGTCTTGTGGGGAAAGTGCACAACCTCTGCAGATGGAAGAATCTAAGTACTTAGCCATGTACCTGGTATTGGACAACTTGAGCATCAAGACATGGAAGCTATCAAGAATCTCCTCATCCCAATTTTCTAAGTAAAACATGTGGTTGAACAAGGGTGAAGGTTCACCAATTTCTATTGGTGTTTCCTTGGGGAAAAGTTTTGTCAAAAAAAAACTTAGTGTTTTTAACTAATAGGAAAAACCTATTTTGAGCAAAGCAAGCCTAAGCTACACTTAGCCAAATTCATGTAGTAACTAGATGCTAATATTTTACTAAGCTATCACTTGCCAATACTATTCCAATGTATTGACCCATTGTGGCTGTAACTTGTGATGTTGCAGGTTATTCTGATGATGATTAGGGGTTATGAGTCTACACTCAACATGCTTGCCTGTGGCACATGAAGATGAAGACTTATTTATATTTTTATGTTTAAACTCTTGTATTAGGCCTATGGCCATGGAGTTGTAAAAGACTATGTTTGTCTCTGGAATACTATGTAATAATGACCTTTGTTTCTGTGTACTTCATCTTAAACTGTGGATGCTAGCATTGATCCAGGGACTAGCATTGCAATCACGGGGATCCTTACCTTTATAAAGGGAGGGATCTTACAGATGGTATCAGAGCACTGTGTTGCCTATAGGATTATGGCCCTAGGATTGGATTAGAAACCACTAAGGAAAAATTTCAACACTTTGAAAATTTTCTACACTTGTCTTTTCTTCTCGTAAACTTTTCTAATCTTCTTTCTCATCTCAATTTGTAGATGAACTCCATCAACGAAGCCGTAAGGAAGGTACCACTCATGACCATGACCTTAGAGTATGAGACTGAATTTCCAAAAGCCCTCAAGAACCTTATGGTTACCATGGGGATACATGGTGCAGCTGTAGGGTTCGCAGCATAGAAAACAAAAAATTTCCTACGATGGGAACAACTATGTACCAAGATCTATCTACTAGATACAAACAACGGGCGGATGTATATCCGTAGAGAACATACCCTTGAAGACCTACAAAGCTTAACGAGTCCAAACTCGCGGTTGATGTAGATGATCTCTTGCCGATCTCAAGATCGAGAGGAAGTCCTAGCGCCGCAAAACAGCAGCGCATCCGTGCTCGCACACACGTTCGAGGCACCGAGCAACCTCCGCCTCCTCACTCCAGCGATGCAGCGAAAGCACAACTCTTTCTTGCCGAGTAGCCACCGGGAACATGTATCTCGCTAGTCCGAGACCATGGGGGATAAATTCTAGAGGGGGAGAGAGATCCTTCACAAGGAGGTGTGAGTGAGAAGTGAGAGGAGGGGCACCTTATATAGGGGAGGGGGGCAGCCCAAGGGGGCATGGCCGCCGGCCATGGAGGGTGCCCCCACCTCTCCCTCATTCATGTGGGTGGACACTCCACTCACAAAATGGCCCTTCAATTTTCTCCACTCAAAAACCCACTCAAATTCCCATTAAATTTCCACCAAATTTAATGCAAACTCTCAATAAATAAAACTCCTTTTATTCAGAATTTTTTCAATTACTTTAATGACAAACATTCACATATAACCCCTTGCTAGTATTTCATTTCACATGCAGAAACAATTTCTGCAATTTCACCCAAAAACTCGTTTCGGTATCTAGTGAAATAAATTCCTGCGCTTGTTATTCTTTTCGGCATAAAACTTTTGCTCCAAATGGATGTCGGTGTCTCTTAAGTGTGTCACCCTACAGTTCACGAATAATGCAGACATGATCGAGACCCCTCTCGGATCAATAATCAGATGCGGGATCTGGAGACCCATACTGACTCCCACACATTCAACGATGACTTTCTTGTGATCGTCGGAACCTTTTACACTAGTATCTTAATCCCTTTGTTTCACGATATATTACATGTCCGAGATTCAATCATCAGTATCTCCATACCTAGTTTGATCTCGTTACTGACATGCACTCTTTTCTCGTTCCCGTGATATAACATTCTAGTGATCAAATCACTTGCTTGCAAGCTAATCAATGTGATATCAGCGAGAGGGCCCAGAGCATATCTATCCTTCATCGGGATGAACAAATTCCACTCTCGATCCATGGGCCTCAACATAACACTTTAGTAGTTCTAAATCCATCTTTATAATCACCCTGTTACAGTGTGACGTTTGATGTTATCAAGAAACTCTTTCGGTGTTAGTGATTGACATGATCTCATGGTCTAAGGATTAGGATCACTTCGTAAGTTGTTATAGCAATATAAACTCAATGACTTTGATCGTAATGCTATACTTCGGATGAATGTTCACCACACCATTACACTAATGTTGTGACCTCGTTATTAACAACATCCAATGTCCATGATTAGGAAACCTTTATCATCTTGTTAATCAATGAGCTAGTTTATGAGAGAGGCATAACTAGGAACTTTCTGTTTGTTTATTAACATTTCCGTATTAATACAATTATAGCATGCAAAATAAACATTTATCATAAACAAGGAATACGATAATAACCACTTTATTATTGCCTCTCGGGCATATTCCCTTCAGTCTCCCACTTGCACTAGAGACAATAATCTAGTTTGAGAACTTTGCGTATTGAACACATATGGCTTTCTGGTGTTCCATATACGCAACTGCAAGTGGTTAACATAATCTACGGATCTAACGCTTTCAGGTCCGTGTGTATTTGCATGTCTTTGCGTCTTCACGCATCACTCATTCTCCAATGAGATGGCATTGTATAAATTTGGTCTTTCGGTGAGACCTTTAGTTCCTTGGGGTTAAAACACGTCGATACTATTGTCGTACAATATATCTTTAGTGTTAGCCCGTTGCGAACCACACCTTAGTTTGATAACAAACTTCTTGGCACAAATTCCCTCCTTTGCTGCTACTATAGCAGTCATATACTTAGCCCTTTTGTTGTAGTATTCGTCACAATGTCTTAACTATGGATTTCATCCAAATCCATCATGGAATCTCCTTTCCATTACATTGTGCCACCCATAGTTTAAATTGAGATAAACTTAATTTGTATCTTGTGACAAACCTAGTATCAATGTAACGCTTTACAATGAACTATTTGTAATTGTTTGTCACCTCTACACAAATATATTCTTAGTTCTTCCAAAAGATCATAAGAATTTCCTTACTATTGTCCAATGATCATTTTATGATTCATTCTGGTATATGCTCATAACACTTAGAGCATAGGACATATCTGGATGTGTACATATCATGGTATGATTGATCAAATCATTCTTGTGATTTTACTCATCAAGTGTCAAAGCACTTGAATCTTGTTTCACTTATCAAGTGGCGATACACTTGAATCTTGATTCAATTCTTTCCATGCAACAAGAACTGTTTCTTGCCGTTTCTATATTGAACTCCTTCAATATCTCATATATGTGCGTTTGGCACAACCATATTGGCATCACAGTCTATCCACTATAGACATTCACACTAAATATTCGGGTTTTGCCTAAGTATTTCATCGAAATGAAAGTCTTAACATTTGCCAATAAAAGATACATCATTTCTAATCAACAAGATGTAATCCACATAATGTATTAGAAATATGTCTCAGCGCTCCCACTTAATTTCTTGTAAATGCAAGCATCTTCATCGTCTCCTGATGAAAACTCTTTTTTATCACGGTGAAGATTCCAACTCCGCGATGCTTACTTCAACCATTGAAGTTTGCATGCCCTTTTTAGCATCCTTTGAATTAACAAAACCCTTTGGATCATGTCATGTACACGTCCTAGGTAACCATTCTATTAGAAGAACTTTGTTTTGTTTATTCATCTACCATATAACAAATTATATGTAGTGGTTGCTACTGTAATCCGTCCAGACTAAATATCGCTATGAAAGATCAAATCTTTTCATAGTCAACTCCTTGAACATTGTCGTAAAATACTTTACGACATGTCGACTATTTCATAGATGTGAAACATCCATGTCTGTTTCTTTATAGATCCAAATACGACTGATAGGTTTTTATACCTTTTCGGAGGGTCTTCCAAGTTCAGAACTTGATTTCTCGTGTATGGAACTATCACGGATTTTATGGCTTCAAGCCATTTGACCGAGTCAGGGCCCATCATTGCTTCTTTGCATATAGTCGGTTCATCATTGTCAAAAAATAATGATTTACTCTCAAATCTTAGTATTTGATTGTTTATTCGACCGACTTGGTTCAATAAGAACTTAGATCTCCGTGACCACAACCTTTGAGGCACATAAGCTATGAGCATTATGGCAGCCTCCAGAATGATTTCCGGTGCTGCGCAACTCAGCACATTTAGCTAAGGTTCGTTAACCTTATCAAAGTTCTATTGTCCTCCCACTTAACTTTTATGAAAAAATCCTTCTTCAAGAAACTTCACGTTTCAAGCGACAAACCCTTTTGTCCTTGATGTTATGGAGGAATAACCAATTGTTATTCGAAACAACCTACAAAGACATGCTCATCCGACTTCGGTTGTAAACATCTTAATTATGTTTAGCATACCAAAATTTAAGAATGACAACTTGGGTTTTACCCCAAACCATAACTTCCATGGTGTCATTTCAACGGATCAAGATGGAGCTCTTTTCAGTGTAAAAGCGGAAGTCTCTAAAGCTTTAATCTTTTAAAACATAATGGCAGTTTTATAAATAACACCTTTGATCCAACCATGTCAAACAAGGTTTCATTACAAATCTCAAACACTCCATACTCCTATGGTGTTTCGGGAGATGTAAATCTAGGTGTTTTGCTAAACTTGCAACTAAAATAAATCCCTTTATGATAAAATCATAATTCATTTATTTTCTTATTACACTTGTAACTCTAACAAATCCCTTATGATAAAATCATAAACCATTTATTTTCTTGTTACAATGATTTTGCACTTCATCTTGAAAGTCTTTGAAACATTTTCAAATATTTGATACTTCTTTCTCATTAAGTGAACATTCACTCAAATTTCCGGAGAAAGCATATGAAGTTGAAATCCATCGCTTACGACTATACATAATGGACTACATACATAGATATGTATAAATTCCAAGAATTTAGTCGTTCGTTCTTCTTTGGCCTTTGAACGAAGTTTTAATTATCACTTGGAAAGTCTCACAAGCGTCACTTGATCAAATCAAAGACTCCAAAAATCCATGAATATGGAGATTCTTCATGTTTTCTTTCTAATATAATTTAAACAGCGATGTCACTTCGCAAGTGATCTTTCAATCATTTGTCTTGCGACATTTTAGCATTAGGTTTTATGGATGTGATTTCTCCAACTAGATTTGTAAATCATCCATCTTATATGGAATACGGTAATTATTTGAACAACCTTTGTTCTCATAATACCTGATTTAAATAACAATTATTAAAACAAATCTTGAAGTCAAGCTTTGATGTCAACGAGAAATACAAACAACTGTTTGTTTTCGATGAACATCATCACATATTCTCTTGCTAGTTACTTAGGCCATTGTGGTTCATGAATTGCGTCGTTCTGTATGAAATTTCATACCAACCAATTCGGTATCCAATACCCAAGAACCACATTGTTTAACAAGCAAAGAATACAACCATAACATGTATATCATATATATACCTAAATTGGATATTTCCAATCTTTTCTTTTCTGCCATATATTTTATAGATTCTCTTTCAGCATTTCTTTTTCCTTTTTAAAAGAATCTATCAACATCAAAAGTGGCGCCATATACATGACACATAGTCCAAAGCGTGTATATTCAAATAATAATACCTTTGGACTTGCACTTTGAAGTAGATCACTATCATCAAATGATCGGTATTATTTCAAAATCCATTCTTTAGTAATCTTTTAGTGTAGTAAACACTTTACATACATCTTCTATTCATCCTTATCATGACGACTTTCATGATCAAGCTACTGTAGCTTATAAAGGCGAATCGTGAGTATAACATTACTTTCCAAAACCCTTTTCGTTGATTAGGATGTCTAGCATCTCCAACCTTCGTAAATTCTCATCCAATATGAGAACATATATTATACTCTATCATATTGCAACCAAAACATTGTTTCAGATATCATTATATCTGCCACACATGATGGTTTCTGAAACAATTCTTTCAGCTCCTAGATAAACTTGATATTAAAAACAATCAAGAATCGTGGAGGCAAAGATGATACTTAAGATACTAACACTGGAATTTTTACTCTCGATTCAATACAAACTATTAAATTTCACGGAGTAAATAGAGTTTGCTGAAAGTTTGCAATAGGACTTTAAACTTTTATTGACACTCAACACAATACGATACCAGTTCGTAAAGTAAATATCCAGAATTCTATAGTTCAATTATCTCAATTACAACTATGCATAAGGTAGTGAACGAATGCTAATGACTACAACAAATTATGCAAATTCACTTTGATTTAATTTTATGATAAATTGAGTTCTACTAATCTGTAACACCACGGTTCTGAAAAGACCGTGGCTTCTATGTGTCATGCCAATCCCTGGATCGGTTCATTGGCCCACAATAGAATAAGATGAATAACATAGCAAAATATCCGTGTATCATAAATGACGAAGATTCAGAGTACCATTATTACAATAAAAGCTTAGCTCAAGGCTAGCTCAAATTATTCAGGTAGCAACATAAATAAAGCAAATTCTCCATTCTTCAAATTGCCCACAAGTGAACAAGTTCCGAGTGGAGTACCGTGGCCTATATCGATTACTCAGAATCGGAATATCCTGCAACATGAAACGTAGCAGCCCCGAAGGGTCAATACATGGAATGTATGGCAAGTAGAGCTAGTAAAGGAGACAATAGTGCTAACATCTACATGCATATTTGGCAAGTGGAGCTGTGGCTAGCTTGCATTTACAAACACCTTTGTCCTACTTTCATAAACAGTTTTTTATTTTATTTGAAAAGATCCCAATTAAGTTAACCCAACAACATTAAAGCAATTATGAAATTAGAATGAGCGAGAAACATGTCATGGAATCAATATCAAGCAAACTCAGACGTCCATAACCGGGGACACGGCTAATCGATTAGATTATACACCCTACAGGGGTTAGTACACTTTACCCATGTGACTTGGCCAGCCCAGCTCATACCATCACTCTCATTTTGGGTGATGATAGGGAGAAGTCCAAGAAGAGACCGTTCGGGAAGTAGCTCCCCAATCCCGACGCGCACCGGTCCAACCTACCAAAATTCTACATCTCTGGATACGCGGGTTCGGGTTACCACAACCTACTAAGTCCAACCAACCGCCCATTCCATTATTGGCACATGATTGTACACGTAAGCTACAGAATAAAGAAGCCAATCATTTTCTCTTGATACCTGGGTGCCTTTCCGCAATGATACCACCAAAAATTATCAATTCCATCACACCAGGAGGTTCATTGACTAAGTTGTTTTAGTTTTCGCAAACCAACACATTTAGAAACAACTTTTAGTGATGTAACCCAGCCCTCGTTCATCATAGCATGGCTAAGCACATCTACCAATGGTGGTTCATCTACAAGGAAAGCCCTACCACATAATAGGACATAGCGGTCGGAAGAACAATCCACACACGAGCAAGCGTTGCACTCGTCACAATCTACACGATACAATTGCAATCATAAACAAACCATCCACAAACATATGCAAACAAAGATGATGCAAGAATGCATGCATGACAAGTGGATTGATGCTACAGCAGCAGCACATAATCTTATTCAGTAAAGCTACTGAATGCATGCATGGAAAATAATTTTAGCGCAAGGAAAACTATTATGCAATTTATAATGCTCAAAACTAGAGCCAGAACCCAAATAATTCACTACCATTAACATACTGTTTGTAAAATCTTTGGAAAAATCTACTGTGTGGGAATTACTGAATAGGAACAGTACCAATTGGAATTTCTCAAAAAGGAATTATATAACTCCCTGAGTAATTAAAATACTGCAGAAATCCACTAAATAGTTTCTGCAAAAGTTTTTACTGTAATCCTATCTTTTTAATTCACTTTGATATTCCCCTTGTTCTACTGAATCCAGGGACATATTATTTGCAATTTTTGGAGTTACAGATCTATTTCTACGAATTAATCACTCCAAAAAGGCCATTAACTCATTTAATTAATCTGGACAAAATCTTGCTGCAAAAGTGTAAAACAATGGTACATCAAGATTCTACACGACTTACTGAATCTACACATATTTTATTTACAATCTTTGGCCCAGTAGATTATTTTCTACGAATTTTACAAGTTTTACCTAAAATCTGTCAAATAAAACTATTTAGGAAAAATACCCAGTCAAACCTTAACTTTGACTGGGCTGACGTGGCGGCTGACTGGGTGCTGACTCGGCGGTTGACCAGTCAGCACCTGAGCTGACCAGTCAACGGCCGATCTGGGCCGCTAGATCAAAAATCGATGGCAGGGAGGAGGCGGCGAGGTGGTGCTCACCGGCGATGTCGGCGACGGCGACGGCGGCGGTTCCGGCGGCTCCTGGCGGCGGCGGAGGGCGGGATGGGTGCGGGGCGAGGAGGCGGAGCCCGTGGGGACGGCGGCCCGGACTCCCGCGGCTCCTGGCGGCGGCGGGCTGGAGCGGCGTCGACCGGTGGAGGGGAGGGTGATGGCGGCGGTGGCGACCTGCGGAAGGAGAGCGGAGGCGGCGAGTCAGCGGGGCGGCGAGCTCGTGGGGTCGCGGCGAGGCGAGGGGAGAGAGAGGCAGCGGCGCTTACCGGGCGGCGCGCGACGGCGGGATTCGGGAGGCGTCGGCGGCGCGATTCGGTGTGGGGCGCGATAGGGGAGAGGCAGGGGGCGAGCGCGGGGCTAAGAGGGGTCCATGCGGAGTCAGGGGCGGAAACGGCAGCGGGGTGGTTGCGGACTCCGAGGCGGTCGCGGCGGGCGGCGGCGATGTCAGCGCCGACAGGTGGGCCCCACCTGTCGGTGGCTGGCGCGGGCGGCGGACTGCTAACTGCCGCGCGGCCGGTGGCTGCTGCGGCGCGCGTGCGGGGTGGGCTAGCGCGGCTGGGCCGGCCCGGCCGGCTGGCCTTCTCCTCTTTTTTTTGTTCCTTTTATTCTTCTAATTTCTGTTTTGTAATTCTATCGTATTTCCTTCATACAAACTCCGAATCGAGCGATTCTTGCTCCTAATTTTTTGTAAAATCTAGGAAATCAACCTAGGATCATGTGGTATTTATTTCCACTATTTTAAAAGGGTGGAAAAATACAAGTCCTAGTATACCCTCTTGTAGGAGCATTTTAGCAATTCAAAATAGGGTTTGCAAATATCGATTCACCAGAATCTTTTCAAACCGAAATTTTGTATGGATGATCATGATGCAATGACATGAATGATATGCAGAACCAAATCTAAAATTTGGGATGTGACATAATCCAAACTAGAAATGAACTCCCACTCAAAAATGACATCCCTCGTGTCTTTTTGGTGATTACATGAACCAAATCCACTACACCAAGTCCGATCATCACGTGAGTCGATCTAGCTTCAAAGGCGAGCATCCATATGGTCATCATATCAAAACATATGACTCATGCTTAACCTTTCGTTCCATCTTCCGAGGCCATGTATGTACATGCTAGGCTCGCCAAGTAAGAACCTTAGTATTCGCGTGTGTAACTGTCTTACACCCGAGATATGCTCGTGGATTCAAGTACACACGATCATCACGTGATGTCTTGAAGCGACAAAACATTGTCGGTGCATACTTAAGGAAGAACACATTCTTATCTTGATATCTAAATGAGGGATCATCTTATTATGCTAATAAAACTCCAAACAAGCAATATAAGATGCAATCAAAACATCACATGTTTATAAGTGAAATGATATGGTTCCCGCATATGATCTCCATCATGTGCACTGTGGTATGATCTCTATCATACCTTTATGTGTAAGGCCAAGGTCTATGGAA